>CM063742.1:4807454-6117454 GCA_032441825.1 Chaetogeoica ovagalla
AGGTCCAAAAACTAAAACGGTTTTGAATCGTAAACGTTTTCCGTGCGTTATCCGAGGAAAACATACTTTAACACAGAGCGTTGTCTCGTCTTAATCCGTACCACGAATCCTATTGCAAGTGCGTTCAACAAAGTCGCGGCGTTCAAACATAATACGAATGAATCTCCGAGCTCTTCTTATATATAACGAGTGTACGAGGAGAGCGGGATGGGAGATTCCTTCGATAACACATAAGAATTAACGATTCCCGCCGCTTTCCCTCCGATTTCCGACTTCATCGTAATATAACATTAATTTTCCAAAAACCCAATGACGTGTACGCGTTATTTACGACACAATTATAATGTTATTCGTTATTATTATTATTTTTTTTTTTCATTTCTTTTCTTTTCTGTACACGCATATATTTTACCGGCCCCAAACTATATTTAAAAAAAAAAATAATATATATATATACACGACGATAGGACGAGAGACGTGCACGACGAACGATCCCCCGCGGTTTTAGAAGAAAAAAAAAATTAAACGTTCGCGACGTTTAAAAAATACACTCTATTTATCTCAATCCGGCAACGAACTTGCTGCACAACAACGCCGAGTGTTGCCGTGAGGATACGTGTGTCTCGTGGTCGGTCGGACTCGTGTGTTTATTGTTTGTACGCTATCGTCCGTGTATATCCCCCGCGGTCACCGCGCCCTCCCCCCATCGCTCTTTACGCCGTAGTAGTATACACAATAACGTTAAGTGAACCGGTTTTTTTTTTTTTTTTAAACCATCGTCCGTCTGCCCATCGCCGATATAAGCCCAAGCACGTCGTCGTCGTCATCGTCGTCGTCGTCGTCGTCGTCGTCGTCGTATATTTCGTTTGTCCTTGGGCCGCGGAGTGAATATTTCAGACGATTAAACGATAACGATCGTTCGTGTCCCATTGCCGGCGACCCGCTGTGTCTCCACGCGGGCAATAGTCGGCGGTACGCGCGAGCCGAGTACGTACCCCGCCGTACACACACGCGCTCGTCTTCTTCCTCATCGTCTCCCTTATATATATATACATATATATTACTTGTATATAAATAGTTGGCACGCACAAAAGCGGTTTTGCATTGTTTAAGAAGGATTTGTATGTGTGTAGTATACATCACAATATATATATATATAAATGAAGCAGTCGCATAAAACAACCGCAAAACAAGATTGGCGCGCGCGAGCGTGTGTGTGTTATTTGTATATATTTTTTTATTATTATTATTCACCGGTCTGACATTCTTCCAGTCGAATCTCACCTCTCTTATATACCGTATAATAATCCGACGAGACGTTATTTTTGTTGTCGTAACCGTTTCTTCGGTTTCTCGGTGTAGCGGCCGGTCGTAGTACACAATAATAATAATAATAATAATAATAATAATAATAATAATAAAAATAATAATAATAATATACGGTGTACATGGGTGGTATTTAATTGCGAAGTTTCTTATCTCTGCGCACTGTACTATATTATTATTATTATTATTATATTTAAAATATAATCGTATATAATATAGCGTTCAACGCGTCGGCATATTAATTCCACGTCAATTATTTCCACGAGTATACTTATTATTTGTTACGCTTATTATACCGCGCGTTCGCATTAAGCGCGCGATTTGAATACTGAAAAAAGTGTGTACTCGAATTTCATCGGCAGACGCGCTACTACAACTACTCGTCGTAACAACGGCGGGCCACGAGCCGGGGGACAAAAAGGGATTCACCACCAGTCTCCTGTGCCGTGTGTGATTAAATTATCTCGCTTACGGTTTTATATCAAAATCAAATTACTCGCGCGTCTTGCATAATGAACCGAAGGGGCTTAGCGCGCGTTAATGTGAGAGTAGTGTATATGTGTGTGTGTGTATTTGCGTATTTACATATAAACATACACACGCACACACAAATACGAGTCTATATAATATATCCTTCCTGGCACAACTGAGTGTAACCAATTATTCGAGTTACACGCACACAATGCCGCATACTAGCGCGCGAATCCCAACGGAATTCTTGTTATGTATACGGCGGAACACTACAGAGTATATGTATAATATACAAATATGCAGTACACACACGCATATTATATCGCTATAAAATAAAAGGCTCGCGTTTCTCAATCCTAATTTCATTTGAAACCTTGTGCAGCAGCTCTCCCCGAGCTTTTCACCGTATATCACTTTTGGATTTTTTATTATTATTATTATTATTATTATTTAGAAGTATTTACAATCCGTATTCATTGTGTGATACAATGAGCAAACGTGTTATTCTTATGTACTGAGCGCGATGACATTATAGAAGGAGGCACTACTTTAAGAATAAAACATTTTTTTTCTTCTTTTTTTTAGCGAGTGAGTAAATCACGAGACCGTTTTCGTTTAAGACGTCCAGGAGGATAATGGGTGGGAAAGCGTCGGAATTGAAATTAGTGGGTTAGGGTGACTGTGTGTGTGTGGAAGTTTCAAAAATAAATACGGGCAAGAGTAGATATAGTGAGATGTCGAACTCGTCGTGCAATGTATGACATGCTAAAATACCGCGGAGCGTTTGTTATTAGTCTTAAATTAATAGACTGAAAAATATTATTATTCGATACTTTTTGCAGCAACCCATAGACGGATTTCTATGTCATAGCCGGGCGGATAATAATTTGTTTATATATAAATGATTCGTTTTCATGTGAAATAAGTGTTTGACCTCAGGAGATACTTAAGTTTATGGAGTTTGAGGTTTAAGGATTTTTTTTTAAATTTTTTATGTGTGCCGTCTCTCAAGTTAACCTTTTGTCAAGATAAACACCTAAATATTAGACCGAGTTTTACATAGGAATTTTTTTTTCGTTTAGGAACACCGGAGAACTGTCTATGCGACAAGGACTACACTTTTAGATTTACAAAAAAAAAAAAATGTTGGCTTTTTTCAAAAAAAAAAAAAAAAATAAAAAGTACCTATCATCATAGCCATAGACTATGTGATATTATACGTATAACAAACCAAGCGAATTTAATAATACTATACGTTTTCAATATTGTATATACACATAAAGAAAATATATTATTATTTTTTTTTTTTTTTTAATTTAGTTATTATTGACATGTAGAGAATATAGAGTAGGATTTATTTTACCCTACGCCGTAAAAAAAAAAAAAAATAAATAAATAAAACGGCGAAAAAGAGGAACGGCCCGCTGGAGCGTGAAAATAACGCCCGAGATCCATAAATAACAAGGGGTTGATGCTGCGCCGGTTCCCAAAGGACAACGTGATGAAAAACTGTGTGATAGGACTTGCAAAGACGCAAGAGGCATACGCACACGCGAGCGTGTACGAATACAACAACGGAGAAGGTTTTTCGTGTGTGTGTAACCTATAAATAAAGGGAATCTCTGTGAGCTTTTCCGCAGCACATATTTACTAGTTTCCGCGAAAAAGCGTTCAGGGCACAAAAGTATTATATATGTGTACATGCGAATGAAAATAGTTTAAATGTCTTGTATATACGCGCGTATTTCGTATAAAAAAAAAAAAAAAATCAAGTACAATTTCAAAAACGAAATTGCTTTTTTTTTTCTAGAAAAAAAATGACATTTACAAACATTCCGAAAAAATGTCACTTTTTTTTTTCGTATCCCCAAAAACGGCTCTAATACCTTTGGAATAATATAAATATAACCGTAATTTCTTTTCAATAAAATCGTTTTACTCGCGAGAGACTATCGTGTTAATATTATAATGGTAAGAGTGTATAATATACACACGAAGTTGACACGGTGTGTGTGTGTGCGTCTGATTGAGACGAACGAAAAATCCCCCCTCGCGTGCTGCAAGCGCAGACATTTTTATACGCTAGAATACATCGTCAACTCTATGTGACGCGTATGACGAACGGATATTAATCGTTTAAATCAATTGACACGATTATATTATTATTACCAGGACTTGGTTGGTCTCTATTTTTTCTTTTCGTGTATAGTGAAACGTGTACAAGTGCGCATAGTGAACCATGTTATCGTGTATACGAAATACGTATTTTCCTACACGCGACGATTTTCATTTTCTCTTCGAATTTTCATAAAGAGAATCGCGGCGATTTCAAATCACACAAAAACCCTGTCCTTACATAAGAATAATATCGATTCGACTATAAGAATAAAGAAAATAAAAAAATATTTTATGTTATCGGACTTGTACGACGTGAAAAATCACGTTGTGTATTTAAATTTAATAATTTTGCGAAACTATTAAATACGTAAATATATATCATGAGCGCCGACTCAAAGTATAGGTGAGCTACACACGCCCTCTCTCCAGCATTTTCCAAAAAAAAAAAAAGCGATCCTAAAAATAGTTATCTATCAATATATTAGAATAGAATTTTTTTTTTTTTTTAATTCACCAGTTAAACCTGGCTACACACATACAATACGTTAAAATATTGTTGTGCGCAATAATAAAGTATTAACTCGAACAGTTTTCTCGAACGAATAGGGTATATAACGCGAATATTATTCGAGAGAACATAATATGTCAATATCATCTCCGGCGAGAGTATATTTGGATATCGAATTTCTCGAGAATCCGCATAAAACTGGCCCGATTTAACGATGAACACACATGGACAGTACGAAATAATATCCAGTTCGTATTCATGTCCGAATTCCGCGTGCTACACAAACGTTGACGGTAAACCTCATTTTCTTTTCATAAAATCAAAAGCAACGCGTGACCGTCTAATACGAACTTTTACACATGTTTATTTTTTTTTCATTTCGTGAGAGTGTGGATGTAAAATTATCTTTTGATTTTGCGTGATAATCCATTTTCATTTGGGCCAGCCCTATATATTACGCATAAAATAAAAGTTTTACAATACAAATTTTGTAAGACGATTGGAAAAAAAAGAAACAAAAAAAAGGAAAGAAAATTTAACGAAAAATAATTACAAATACGTTATAAAAATCGTTATTGGCAAATATCCCGGTCCAGCAACAGCGGTATAATACAAACGTGCACGTTGCGGAACTCCGCGAACCGTAGGAAGCGGAAAAAGAAAGAGTCTTCGACTTGACGCGCGAAACACTATCGACGTGTACCGACGGGGTTCGTGAACAGGGAGGGAAACCAAATACATTTGTGCGCCCACGCGCGTGTGTGTGTGCGTGTGTATAGATAAAATAAACACGGGGGGCGCAAAAATATTTCAAAACTCTGGCCGTATTTAATCCAGACCATTAACTTTGTAAAGATATACAGTCACAGAGCGGAAAGGACGGCGGCAGCGGCGTCGGTCTCCCTTGTGTCCGATCACATGCCGCCGCCGCCGCCGCCGCCGTTGTTATCCTTATCACTAACTCGCAACGACCGACCGGAATACACACGCACACGCAACGGGACAAAAGGGGAACAACAACAACAACAACAACAACTTCGTCGTTGTATCCCTTTCGGTTCGCGTACCGTACAAAAACTGCATTATACACCGAAGAGAGACTAATGATCCGGCACGGCTTTTCTCTCATTATTTTGGCCGCTTCCGCACTGCGGCCCAGTGAACGGCGCACGCGGCCACCGCCGATCGCTCCGAAAATCATTTGGAATTACATATTATATATATATATATATGTACACGTCGTCAGTCCATTCTCTCCCCCACGCATAGACGACAAAAACCGTTAGCGACGCACGCGCACCACACACGCGCGTTTATATTTTATGTAGAAAATAATCGCGTCGCGATACGTTTTACAGCATTCGAGGGAATTTTTTATTTTATTATTATTATTTAATTGGAAATACGTAAGAAATTAAAAAAAAAAAAAAAAAAAACGACGCGATATAATAAAATAGAGAAAGATAGTGGGCATGACGGGCGTGGTGGTGATGGTGAGAAATTGCTTGCACAACGACGGAGCACTTCCGTTTTTATTCACGGTCTCTCTCTCTCTCTCTCTGATGAAAGCCGGTCGGCGGTAGATGCTCTCTCGTCGCGTACGAGCGGAAGAAGGGACACGATGATTGGATGAAGAAAGTGAACGAGAGGAAAACAGAGAGAGAGAGGAGAGAGAGAGAGAGAGAGAAAACTGCAGCATCTGTAGTTTTGTAACATTTGCGCTATGTCGGACTGATAAGAGAAATTACACTGTCAGACCAGAATGATATATACCTCTACATTTCCATACTCGGCATACTTTCTCTCCCTTCCAGCCCCTTAACTCCTACCACTACCACATTCCCCCATATCGACGGCGGTCCCTTCGGCGTGTGTCTCTCTCTCTCTCTCTCTCATTCTATCTTTCTCGTCCGCGTCTCCTCTGCATTTTCCGCGCGCTATATGCACAAAACGCTGCAGACAGCCAATTCTCGTACAATTCTATCATACCCGGGATTCTATTGTATACGCGTATATTCATGCATACACACATATATCCTTTTTGTCACCAAGTATATCTTATATTGTTTAGAGTATTTTCGTTTTGTTTTGCACGCGAAACAAACGCCGCAGGGAGATTTTCTTTTAGCGAAATTCCATTTCGTTTCTAAAAATCACTATCATAATACAATAAAATGTATGCTCGAATTTTTGGTGTGAAAAGTCTTTTTTTTTCATCATATACTTTGTATAATGCAGTATAAGAAAAAAAAAATATATATATTTTTTTTACACATGAAACGAATAAACTCTGTGAATATGTGTGTGTGTATCTGACTTAATTTTATAGGGCGGACCAAAAGTTACTCAAAAAGGAGATGGGTACTGCTATACGGCTCAAGAATCTTGAGTGATTCTTTGACTTCACTATGTTTTTATCATATTGAAGAGATAATAATAATTTTAAAAAAAATCCCCATTTTTAATGAGTTCTTAATAAATATGTAGATAGAAAAAATTACCTATAGAAAAAAGTTGACGGGAGACGATTACCCCCCCCCTCCCTCAAATACGTCACTAGTGTATGTGAAAATTAAATTAACATTTACGGAAGAAAATCGGTGAACCAGCTACTACGACTTATACACATTGCGCATTGCAGGCGTTGACCACCCACTCCGCCGTAACCATTTAAACGCGCGCGGATATTTATGTGTTTAAGCTCTCGGTTAAATAATAATAATAATAATAATAATAATAATAATAATAAAATATAGCGGCGCGTGTGCGTTCCAATAATCCAAAGGTATAATAATAATAAAATCCCGGGAGCGAAAAATCGCTACTCTTATTTATTGTGCGACGACGATGAGTCGGGGAAAAGGCAATATAAGGAGGATAATATAGACAGCGGATCCCCGGCCGTTGGATATACGCGCGCGCGTATAACACGGCGGAGAAAAGGAAGAGAGAGAGAGAGAGAGAGAGACAAGACGGATCATCTTGGCCGACACGCCGGAGAGAAAAGTACAGAGAGGAAGTATTATAGCGGAAAAGAGAGGAAACGCGAGAAGGGCGGTCGGCGCAGTAGCGGTGGCGGCGGCGGCGGCGGCGGCGGCGGCGCGGTGATAGTGGTCGCCGTGGACCCGGGGGGTAGTTCATTAAAAAGGTGTTTGGAAGACTATTAGGGCTCCTATATTACTCCGCCGGGAGTCGTTGTTGTGTGCAATGCTCCGACTATGTCCTGTATATAAAGGTTATATATATATACGTACGCCTCGTGGTGACTGGCGAAATGTTACTTTATACCCTGGCTGTGTGCACGGTGGTAGAGTTACTGTCAAGACAAACTTTCTCATATAATAATAATAATAATAATAAAACTATATAAAAGAACGCGCGGTAAATCCATTTGAAATAACCCCGTTTCTTTCGCTATAACACAAAATTAAACGTCGCTATTTATATATATATATATATACTGCAAACACTGAAACGTTCAAAATCTGCACGTTTTTCAAAACGTGTGGAGAAAAAAAAAATGATGTATCTAAAACGAATTAATAAAACGGTAAATAAATAAACAAATACATATTGTGTTTACCATAATTTTCGGTTTCATTCGAAATCGTAGTAAATCTACGAATAATAATCCAAGAATTTTCGCATTAACTCATATTGCTATCATTAAACGTTCGGTTTTTATTATTATATATTTTTATGGTGTTGTTTTCTTTGCTTGCGCATTGTTACGCTATTATACAAACTCCTTTTAATTTTCAACGACTCGAATCGATCAATAATTCTCTCTTTCTCTCTCTCCATATATATATATATATACAGAAATAATATCTTTTGCCTAGTTATATGTAATGGAATCGGATTTTATTAAGTTTTCACATTGTGTAACTAAGACGCGATACGTCGTGAAAATTGAATTTACTAGAACTCGGACCATCTTAAATAAAAATACAATTATTTTGGAAATTTATTATTATTATTATTATTATTTCGAGGCTAAATTTTCTAGTACATATAAGAATAAGACGTTAAGCTACACACCAAATTTCCAGTAAACGTTGTATGTATTATAAATGTTTTAAGGCCGTGATTCATTTTTTTCCCCTTCACATTTGCTAAAACAATTTTTTTTTAAATAAATTCTCATTGTTTACTGATCATCGACAACACACCGCGTGTAATTGCAATTATTGAAAACATTCTTCCCCCGGGTATACACATTTCGCCAGTTACACGATACGCGGTACATGTGCATTATATTTTTTTTCGCTGTTATACAGTATAAGAGTACTTTTCAAAAGTACTACATCATAGCCCGGACACGATAAGCAGAAGAGTATAAGAGTGTAGTAAATTAAAAAAAAAAAAAAACGTCGATAGTGGAGAATAAAATTTAAAAAAAAAAAAATGCGTAGTATTCGGATAAATAAAATTCTATACTTTTCTCCGGCGAACTTCCTATGTATATATATATATGGGAAAATAAATTAGTTTCTTGACAAAGTGAAAACATCGCGGAAATCGTCTCTGGGCGTCGCGCAAACAACGGCTATCGACTATAATCGCGCCGTCGCTTTTTTCTCTTTTTAAAACACATTTTTTTTTATGTATATATATATTATTTTTGTAAAAAGAATTTCCGCTACGGTTCTCGGTACGGATTCCGTTTACTTAACCAAAAATAGTGTCGTAGTTTTAATAAAAATACAATTTCCTCGAACACGACCCGCTCGCTGCCAAAAGGGTGGCTGCTACCGCCGACCCGTCCCCCTTCCCCTTTAACGCATTGCACTGCGCGCGTTACGGGTCTAAGTAGCCTCTTATATCCGATTCGAAATTGTTTCCCTTTTGCTCTCTCTCTCTCTCTCTCTCTCTCTCTCTCTGTCTCCACCCCGCGTCGTTCTCCACGGCCAAATCTCCGGGTTTTCTTGACGGTATTATTTGTTTGCAGCGTAAATCCTACAAATAATGATTTATTTCTAACGTCTCTGCAGTAATAGCCCTCCGCCGCCGCCGACAAACGTATATAATAGGGGACGAACATATCGGCACGAAATAGTATTTTTACTCTCTTTCTCATACACGCGCACACGCACTCACTCTCTCTCTCTCTCTTTCTCACACGCGCGCGTACAAAATGTCGCATTGGCGTTGCCGAGCGCGACTGTACACACGTACGATTGGAAATATTTCCCGAGCGCGTGTACGAAAATTAACGTTATATTATCATCGGTTGAAAAAAAATCCGCAACGATAAATTAATAATATCCATCGACGTTTTCCAATCGCTGCGACACTCATCGGAAAAATATCCCGTATCACTCAGAATAATACGTTTTTCGCTTTTAGTCTCGAAAAGCGTAATTCGATCTCTCCGCGTACCTCGTCACGGTCAGATTTAATACACGCGATACCGATAGCAACGGTTAGGTTGGATGCTGGAAAATCACAAGCTACAATAACTGCAGCGCAGCAACGTTCGGTGAAAAACTTTTTAATATCGTTTTAAAGCTTTCCGGAGTCGGTGGAATATATATTATTACGTATAATGTAACGTATTCATATGTCGTGGGTACGACGCGGTTTGGAAAGTTTTTTCTTTTTCCGCCGATTGTTCTCCCAATGATTTCTGTATATGGAGTATATACCGTACACCGTGTTCCGGAGTCACGCGTATATATTTATCGCGTGTATAATATATCGCGCGACTGAAGTTTCTCGCTGCGCGCGTTAATGTCATCGTCGTCGTCGTCGTCGTCGTCATCATCGTTTCCTCAAACGCATATCGTATACATTTGACAATTTCTCTTTATGTACACCACATAGTTTGGTCTATAAATCGTGAAAAAGTTAAACAAACGAACGAACACCGAGACGTGTTTAGTAGGGAGGAATAGTGCACTTTTTTTCTTTTACATTTTCCACGTATTTTTTATTTAAAGCAGTGGGCGGCCCGCCTTAATAACTTGCCAGCGAGTTATGATTTTTATTGGCGTAACAATATTATATTCAACGTTGAATTTTGTTAAAAATTCTATTATTATTATTATTATTATTATTATTATTATAACTATATATATATATTGAAGTATTTTAACATATTTAAACGCGTTATTATTTATTTCGGTTTATATAGTTGTATCGTTTTGAAAGAACGTTTTATATATAATAATTGATTCATTACC
Organism: Chaetogeoica ovagalla; assembly: GCA_032441825.1. Classification (NCBI taxonomy): domain Eukaryota; kingdom Metazoa; phylum Arthropoda; class Insecta; order Hemiptera; family Aphididae; genus Chaetogeoica; species Chaetogeoica ovagalla. The sequence goes on from CM063742.1 coordinate 4,818,063, forward strand.
ACGTGTAAATCGATTCGTCGATAACGCAAAGAAGACGGGGATTTTTCTATCAATTTCACGCTGTCCAACTTATAAATAATGCTCGTTAGAAAAATCTTTTAGCAGCTTAAACATAGAGGAGAGTTGAGACATATCCGGTCGTCTATTATTATAATACCCTAGCGATACCTATTTTATATATATATATATAAAAAGTCAGATTAAAATCACACTAAAAATTATATATATATATATAATGTTGAAATAAAATTCGAGAATTTGGAGAGTAGAAATCAATGACGTTATTATATTATATTTCAGCGTTTCCCAACTGGTGTACCGAGAAATTTCGTGATTATTAATAATGAATAAATTCGCCTGACTCTTATTATTTTGATAAATATTGTAATAAAAATGATTATAATTGAAAAACTATTGGAAGAAGACATATGAGGCGGTGTTTGTCAGTTGTCAACTATTCGACCCCGGAGAAAACGTATAATAAAAAGGAAACGGAGTTAACGTTATCGCGTAATTACCTAACTGTTTTTCCATATAAATAAATGTAATACATTAATTGTAATAAATCAAAATATGATTCTATACGAGTTTTCCTAACACAAATTCCTACGCTATTTTTAAGTTATTCCCTAGTATTTATTAAACTAATATACAATAATTGATTTAGTATTAAATTAAGAGCCTTATTGAAAGCCTATTATTAATAAAAATAAATATTAGTCAGTGTGAATGTGTGTCACGGCTAAATATAGGTTAAAATTAGTGTGCCGCCGTGAAGTCAAATATGTTGGGGGGAAACGCCGATATATTTTATAAATATATAGTTAAATCGATTGTTTACAGGTGATATCGTGATAAAAACAGGTGTGTTGTGTGTGTGGTGAACACGTTTTATTCAAAACTCTCGGGATCTTGCAAAACCTTATATTGGAAATATAATCTAAATTGAATAAAACATTTTTAGACCATCAATAGTGGGCACGTATAATTTTTAAGCATTTTGTATACGATACGGTGTAGCTTAGAATTTTTTCCCCGCGTACAAAAATTGTTGCGCGGGAGAACCGGGGAGACTGGCTATAGACGTATTCGCGGCACGAGGCGCATACAAGAGAGACTACGAAACACGGAAAACGATAATTGTTCCTAAAATGTATTTAATTTTAACGAAAAAAAACAAAACGTTTTCGTGATAATAATACGCCGTCCCTGGACACACTCGAACGTTATAACACGACGACGAACGGGCGTATCAAATAATAATAATAATAATAATAATAATATACATGTAACAATGATGAAAGCGGAAACAATATATTATACAATAAATAATTAGCGGAGGCGACAATTGTCGGAAAACGCCGGGCAACGGAATTCGACAGCCTCCTCCGCGCGCCGAAGACGGAAGGAATATATTATTGTGTAATTACGGCGGGCTCGCGCGATTATGCGCGCGGCGCGTCTTGGAAACGCGGTCATTTTCTCTTTATGCGCAATTGCGGCAACAGGCGTAAATGGTGGGGGGGGGGGTAAAGGGGGAAAACTAATGCCGCCGGATAATTATCCAGTTAAAAACAATTAGTCCTGTGTATAGGTCGTTCTAAACGAGTATTATGCGTATATTACGCGCTGAGCACGCAACAGATATTCCCTTTATCGCCGCACGCGCGCGAGCGCCGCGCACAGAGATATTACTACTACACGGCGCGTATACGTATAAACAATTTTCTCGGTTATTTCGCCCCAGGGAAACGGCGCGCGAATGTTCAACAGCAACGCCGTCACCGCCGCGAGATCCCTTCGACTTTTCAGTTTAGATACGTGTCGCGCGTTGTTTTTTTATTATTATTATTGTTTTTTTTTTCTTTTTTTTTTTATCTCAAACTCTAGTGTACATAGTAAACTTGAAATATTAGAACGAAAAAGAAGAAGAAGAAGAAGAACAGACCGTGAAATTGAAATAACGCGTCTGCGGCGCGAGACGCCGAGCGTTTTTTTAATACCTCAGCGGCTAGTAAGTCCCTCCTGCAGGAGGTCTTTTAGAAAAGAAGATTAAAAGAAGAAAAAAAACCCTCGATTACAGACAACAACGTTCGATCACCGTTATCGGCACGTATACCCGGATTCCGTTCGGGTATACGTGTAAAAGTGTATGACGACGAGATATTCGGACAGCGAGGAGAACTATTATTCGCAGATACGCAATGATATCCGGTTGTAATAAAACAGCTTCCGATCGTAATAAAGATAATATATATTTATATAAGAACCGTTTTGTAAAAAAAAATATTTCGTTTAGATAACATGGCGCGCGGATAACAACAGCAACAGTACAGGGAAAGAATTAATAACGAACAGTCGAGGAGATCGAGAGGAGGGGGAAAAAAACGTTCCGAGAGAGTATTTTGTATCATATTCAGTTGTGGTCGTCACGAAATTAAATTCGCTGATTTTCCTTTACGAAACGATAATAAAACAAATTTCGATAAACAATTTGATATATTACATAAACGGACGATGAACTTTTTTTTTTTTTTTTTGTCTATACGACGCGTATATCGTATTTATTACGCGAGTAATTTTTTGACATCGTTCCAAAATCACCGATGCATATTTAATTGGAATCTCCACTCTCGTTCCCGTCTCGCGTACGTTGTGCAGCATCGCACATACTATTATAAATACGGTCGCACCCGGTTTTTTTTTTTTTTTTACAAAATTTTTTTATAAACATATATGCTGATTTCTCTTTTACGACCACATACACACACACACACATATATATGCGCATTATTACAATATATCTATATATATGAGAGAGAAAACAAAATGAAAAAAAAAGAAGAAACGCGCTTCCATAAAGAATAACGAATTTGTCCTCCCGTATATCGTTACTCCGCTGATGCTGCTGCTGCATCAGTGCGTGTATATGAATATTTTCCGGATCATTCAACATTTTCTCCATTCCAGCGCGCGTACCGCGATTTACCACCGAACGAGTCACACACCCTCCGCGCGTATGTATAGTAGGAGTAGAGTATATTCGAAACGAAAAAAAAAACTATATACTCGTATATATGTGTGAGTAACCCCCAGGATTCATTTTTCGTTTATTTCGAAACAAGTATAACGACGACGACAACGACGCAATAGCAACTTCTCGTTACGCCGGTTTTCTCTCTCTCTCTCTTACCCCCGTCGTCTTATCACATAAGTTCTCATCTTTCTCAGGTGATTTTCAACCTCATTTCACTTCACGCCCCATCCCCTACGGCACGTAATTCCCATTCCGCCTATTACTTTTAAACTTTTATTATCAAATGTTCGTCGTCTCCTCTTCTTCTTTTTTTTCCCTGATATAAACTTTCTCACGTTTTAAATTTACCGGTCGGCTGTTTTTTTTTTCTTCTTCTTTCACAACGACCCCTTTGTATACACGCATTTGTCGTCACAAACTTCCTACTTCACTTCACCTGTTGCAAACTTATAGCGATTCTTATATTTTCATTTTTCTCCTCGACTTTGGATATCCCGCGTACGTATATATACATATATATCCGAACGTTCTTCTTTCCCTCTGGTGCACACCCGCGAGAGATAAGTCTGTTTTTATTTCGTTTCTTATTAATATTTAATGAGAATTCGTTTTATTCCTCTTATTTTTATTTATTACTCGCGCGCGTTCTGTACACGTATATTCTTCACTTTTTTTCTTCTTTCTTCTCCTTTTTTCGCGTAAGTCGTCTTTTCGTTCTCTTATATTATATTATAATAATATCTGTTTTCATCTGCCCTCTCGCCGGTGTAAAGAAAACGATGGCGGAATGAGGAGTAGTAGTAGTAGTAAGGAGGAAGGAGGACGGAGGAGACGGTGGAAAGGTGGGGAAGACATTGAATGAGAAAAACTTTTTCGCTCGCTTTTGCCAAGCGTCGCGTGGAATTGCGTTCTGTAATTTATGACTTAATGTGTTGTTGCCTTCAAAAAACCCACTCTCTAAAACTCGATCTCTTCGCGGCGCCGCGTCGCGCTATCTCTAAATTTATTTTTCCAATCCAACTCCCCGAAAACCTCTACTGCGACGCGCGATGCTGCTACAGTTATCACGTACATACATACATATATATATATTGTCCCGCCGATTCCTGAAACGTAATTAAGAACAAGTCGTTTAAGTTGTGCGGCGTATCGCGGAAAAAAATCTTTAAGTCGACGAAACGCGCACACACACTGCGCGTTATATTGTTATTATACGCTCACAAGTCCAGCAGCAATCTCCGTATATTATCTCGACTTACTCTATAAACGGAAAAATTTCGAAAGAATATTTATTTATATAAATTGTGCACACATTTTAGCGCAACGCATAATAAACTATTGTTAATAAAACAACGCGACGGATACACACACACACACACATATATATATATAATTAAATATTATTTTAACGCGTCATTTATTAAAATATAATAATGAAATAAAGGCGGCGGCGGCGACAGAGGCGATAATGTCAGAGTCTCCGGAATTTTAAAATTAATGCGTTCACGCACGTTTGGTGGATGTATATATTTTAATTAAAAAAAAAAAAAAAACGGTACTCTCTCTGTCGTGTTTAAATAATAATAATAATATTCGGCGAGGGCGACGTTTCTACGAAACTTTTTCAGCTCGTGCCCACATATTATTAAACGTGTGAAAAAAAAAAAGAAAGAAAACAATTACCGATAAATATATATATATAGTATAAGAAATTTAATTTCGTCCGCCGACACGCGCTTTATCCGTTTTACAAAAGGGATTTTATTCCCGGCACCCTCCCGAATCGTCTTTGTACACGTGTATATTAAACAACGGGCGTTTCTCGAGCGTCTAAATATCGCGCAGTGCTCTGCAGACTGCAAAGTGAAACGAGCGGAACGATCCCCGGCGCCGTGCGCGGAAATAGCTGCGGTCTCATCGCGCGTATCATACGCCGCCGCCGCCGCCGCCGCCGTTGCCGTTGCCGTCGCACCGGGTCGGTGGTTTTCGTGACGGCAGCGCTTTAAAAACCGATATACGATCGACCTGCACAACGTATAAAATATATATTTTTTTTTTTATAAATATATATACGGCGCGGAGTTAACGCGAGCGTCAGTTCATTTTTAACAGTTTTCACGAGTATTATAATAGTACATATATATATATATTATATTACGAGTAACGCAGTAGTAGTAGTAGTCAGTAGTAGTGGTAGTGGCAGCGTGTAACGCGGCGGGCGGCGTTATCGTCCGTGTCCCCTCGTTAGCCTTCGGGGAATTGCCCGGGTGGTTTTTATCACTTTTTGTAAAAAATGGATTGTCATCATCATTTATACGCGCGGGGGCACGACGACGACGACGACGTTAAGGCGAGACGCGCGTGAGGTCGTATATATATATAAATAATAAGATATATATATATATACGTACATAAGACCCCACGGGACGGGAAGAATTCCAGTCGTGAAATTATACGCGTACTATACTAGTTTTTTTCACTCTCTCTCTCTCTCCTCCGACCGTCCCTTTATTCCGACAACAGAGCGGCGGCGGCGGCGTACAGTGTGTTATTTTTCCACCGATTCGCACGTCGTTGCGCCGCGGCGATATAATACAACGTCGCGTAATAACTAAAAAGTTGTCCTCGTCTTTTTCTTTTTTTTTCGTATATATATATTTTTTCTACGTACGCACACATACAAAAAAAAAAAAAAAAAGGTACGGGGGAAGAAGAACCGTTGCGCATTTTCCCATGAGGATCTGCGAGCGTCGTCGTGTGTAAGTATTTTTTATTTTTTTTTTTTGCTATTCCGCGGCCCCGCCGAGACGTCGGCCATGCGTAAAGGAAAGCTCACCACCGCGCGCGACCCCGTCATTAACGTTTCGCTCTCGTTATATTCGGCCGAAGATACCACCACCACCACTTACCCACACACACACAGAAGAAGTAAATCATTTAATCTATCCGTTCGACGCGGAGGAAAACCGTTTGCCCGGGACGTAGAAATTTCATCCTCTTTTCTCTCTCTCTCTCTCTCTCTCTCCGTAGGGTGTTTCGCTGGAAATATACGTCATTTAACCGGCGAGTAAAAAAAAAAAAAAATAATAATAATAATAATAAATTCGTTATCGTACTACACCACACCCCACGAACGGAGGGGGGGGACGGGGACAAACGACTTTTCCCGGTGTGGTGCGCGCGGCTGCGGATTTTTTCGAACGCGACAAAAATATTTCCCCCGACACGAAATAATAATAATATTATAACGACGATGACGGCGGCGGCGACGCGCACGCGTTTGGAAAACGTAATTTTTAATTTCGTACGTACCGTCCAGATAAATGTGTCTTCGATAAAATAAACGAAATCATACGAAATCGTTTGTCCACGTGAACACCGGTGTCTTTGTACACGAGACGCCGCGAGGAAACGTAATCGGAATACACGAGCAGTTAAGTGCACCCCGGTCGCCGGGCCGGTTGAATATTTTAAAAGAGGGAAATCGTCGAAGAGCGCACCTACGACGGCGTCGAGAAATAACACCGAACAACGATGCGGTCGTCTCGTCGTCGCCGCCGCGGTAGCGCTACCGTTTTTATCCTTTTGCCGTGCAGGGTTTTTATGTCTTGCCCGTTATAGTTGTAACGGCCTCCGCCGGGCCCCTTTGGATATTCGCCGCCGCGATATTCCCAAAACACGCGCGCGCCACCGCCGCCGCCGCCGCCGCAGCGTTTTATTGCGCACCATCAAATCTCAATCAAGAGTCAATTTGCCGGATCGGCTGTTTAAGACGTTTATGCCGGTTGATTTATATTTTTATACGCGTAGTACTACGCACGGCGACGGCGGACGAGAAACAAACATTGGATTTTTTTTCTTTTTGCGGGGGTAGAGAAGAAAGAACGTAAGAACGGTACGAAAACCGCGAACGCCGAGTATTATCCGCTACAGTTTAAATAAATAATGTGTAATAATACGATGGATGTATTGAAAAAAAAAAAATAAAAAATATTTCACTAAAAAGAAAAATTGAAAATATTATTTGGACAACGGTATTGCGTTTTTCCGCACGACCCGGCGCGACTTAGAAACGTATAGAAACGCGGTCCGAGAACATTTCTTAATCGTTGAATAATATTCCGAAAAACAAAAAGAAATTTACATTCCAAAAACACGTGCACATACGCACCAGTGGCGGATTCTGAATTTCAACTATCTCGCGGCAGAAGTAATATTTCACCGGCCCAAAAACACCATGTAAATGCAAAAAGAATGCAAAACGAAAATGTAATAAATAAAAAAAAAATTAACGAATAAGAAAAAAATCACTAATTTTAGTTGATTTAAGATATTTGAAAATAATATTTCTAATTTTTCACACACATAAACCATATAAATATTATGAACACACATATATATATATATATATACAATAGATAGTTTAGATATGTTATTCAACGTATAAGAACATTATAAACATTTGTGATATACAGACAGTGGGGCGGCATATTATAGTCAAATTACAAAATTTAATAAAATAAAACATACTTGCAAGACTTCCAAAACTCGATATGACAGTTTTTTCTTTTTCTATTCGAGCAAATAATAATCGCTACTATTTTTTTTTTATAATGTCAATAATTTCATCGGTTTTAAATTATTTTTAAATTCAGACCGAAAACACTATTGTAAAAACGGACTCTTATTATTATAGTCAGTGCAGTGAATAAATTTTGACATTGTATATATCAAAAACATTTTGACATCGCGTTTCCCCTTTCCATTATCAAAGACGTGTCATCATATAAATAATGTTTTTAAAAATAAAAGAAAATAATGATTTTCATTATAAAATGACCGAGTTAAATAATAATAATAATAATTCGTTGTTTTCGCGACTATACTTACACGGCTTTTCACATACACGAACTTCGCTAGATCGACCGACAATATTTTTCTAGCCGCAAACAACTACAGCAGCCGTCGAAACGCATACATTTATAATAAAACTATTTTAAATATATATATGTACGAGATGGCGATAAGATGAAATATATACACGCGGGACGACCGCGAATTTCGGGCACGTCGACACGCCGGATATATTATAAAAGTACAGTTTATCAAACCGTGTTGATTTTTTTACAGGCCGAGTTATAAGAATTCTTTTTGCATGCAAAAGAAAAAACAAAAAACAAATCTCGTTAAAACGTATTCATTGTCGCGGCGATATTCTACGAAAACGCGCGCGTCCTACTTTGAATTTATAATTCCGAAATTCGACAACGAAATTTTTTTGTTAATCGCGTATTTTGCACCCCCTCTATACTCTGCAGCAGTAATCTATATTGATTAAATATATGGACGAAGACTGCAATAATATAAACGCTTGTTCCGATGATGTATAAAAATCCGTTACTTTTTACATAAACCTATTTTATTATAAAAAAAAAAAACAACACAACATTCGTGAATACGACGCGTGTGAATTATAAACGCAGAAACGTCAACAACGTAATAGAAAATATACCGAGACCTCAAAATTGCAGGGAAATTACACTACGACGCACACACACACACAGGCTTTGAAGAGTACGCGCAAAAGTAAAATGTGTAAAAGTGAAATTAATGCGTGACGAAATTCGTCGTTTCATTCCAAGTCAGTATTATTATTATTATTATTATTATCGTATAAAATCTCACGTTTAAAGTATATAAATTCGAAACATAATATGCGTTCTAGATTAACGACCAAAATAAAAAAAAAAAATTTATAATACAATATTATATCGAAGGTATATAATTGTGGATTTTAGCTAAAAATCGTCAACACTTTGGCCAGTCCTCTTAAACGGCATGTTATTATATCGAATAATTAATCGAATCTTAAAAAAGCACGCGCAGTATAATATATGTTATGTATTCGTTTGGAAACGAAACGCGCGCGTGTCATTGCAGTGCTGCACGGCGGAAAAAGTTAAAAAAAAAAAAAAAAACAATTTTACTTTCCATAAATCATTCGCAGTTTTCTTCACAAACGTCATTCGTATTATTATCCATTACGATATAATAGAGATAGAGAGAGAAAAACGATCGTTGAAAGGTTTTATTCATCATCGCGTTTAATATTTTTCTTTGACCGCACCCTTATGCTGTAACGGAATACGACTTGTATTATAAAATGGCCGTGAAGTATCGAAAAAAAAAAAATTATATTTCCTCCCCATCAACGAGTAACACCAATCACTTTGTAAAAAGTCGCGCAAAAGTATTGGCATTTTTTCCGCGTAATAATGAATACACGTAAATGTTTGTACGCAATAATTGTATAAAACCGTACAATGCAAAAGGTAACCCGGTCTACCGGCGTAAAACGCCGCTGTGTAACCGTAGCCCGCGCGGGGGTTTCGAACCCGGTAGGTGGCCGGGACACGGTGCCGTAGGAGGACGAGGAGGAGGATGAGAGGGAAAACCGAAGAAAAGCGCCGTCGTCGTCGTCGTCGTTCCGCACGCACCGCGAAAACAACATGGCGCCGCCCGCCCCCTTCGGCGATCGCACTACCAACGCCGTATAGGCCGCCGCTACGGTTTGTGCGCTGGCGCGCGAGCGCGCGTAAAAGCGAATCGAGCCGGGCGCTGCTGCCGCGGCGGAATTTGACGTCGCGGGGGTCTCTCGCGCGGCGGCCGACTTCCCCGTTCCGACGCTCGCGCGCGCACCGGCTCTGATGAATGTTTGTAATTATAACAACAGTCCGGAGACCCGTTCTAATTTCGCCGAATAATAATAATAATAATACACACGGACGCCCTCGCCCGCCTGCCAGCCAGCGAACAGGCGCGCACGCACAACATACCGAACGATATTACACGAGTGTTGCCGCCGCCATGTTTATATAAGACTCCGGCTGGGGCGGCGGCGCGTGTTCCCGGGGGTTACACAACACATACACACACACACGCGCGGGCGCGCGCGCACACCGTTCGCCTTCAAAACAATCCCGTCGGAAAGTTCCTGCGGGAAGGGTAAGGAATCTCTAAACTTTGGAAACTACATCATCCGACGAGGAGTCGAGGCCGTGACGAAACTCAGAGTCAAAGGATTAAAATAGATATATTATAATTCCCCGTGGTTCTCTGTATATTAATAATAATAATAATAATAATAATAACAATAATTCAACGTGAAATCTCAACAACGCGATCGATATTGTACATAAAAAAAAAAAGTATTATGAGCGAATGTGAGGATTTTACAACGCGTTAAAGAAAAAAAAAAAGTAACGCGCCATATATGAGACACCGGAAAAACAAAAAAAAAAAAAAATTACGAATTATTATATATAGTATATAAAAAAAAAAACAACGGATTATATAAGAGAATCTATATTATAATAATGAAACGGCAACGAGAATGATATTTTCCTATACGATTATAGATCGCGTTGAAAATGTGAACGCATACGAAAAACACAAAATTACCAATACTTTTAAAAGACACCGAATTTTGGAATCACGCGGCAAACGGTATAATTCATATATGTAATAACAGTTACGTGCTATTTTTTTTTGTTCAATTAACAAGTTACGCTATAAAAATATATCGTATTTTAATAAAAAGGCGTGTTGTTTTTTTTTTTTTTTTTACTGTTCAAATAACGAAGAAAACACTGATATTATTAGTCCCGACAACGAATAGCCAATATACGTATGAGACAGAGAGAGAGAGAGAGAAACACAACGCGCGATTATACGCTATATATATATAAAATAAAAGGAAATTTATTATTATTTCTTTTTCGCTATATAGACGAATATTATAATAATCAGTCGGTTATAATTAATTGCAGATCACTGACATACGTGGTTAAAACGCGGAGAAAAACCACAACGAACCGGTTATTACGCGTTGCACTCATTACTTTTTTCTTACATATTATATACAAAACGCGTGTCACGATTTTCTCCCTTCGACTTTTCGTTAATCGTTTATATTCGTTTTTAATTATACTAATTGTAAATAATACGCATACAAACGTTAACTTTGATATCGCGTGACGTAACAATCTAAGCATTTTCGCATTTTTAACTGCCTCGGATTTAAACACGTAAACTCGTGCGCGTGTATTATTATTATATATATGTTATATAACAGAACGTGAGAAAAACGTTCGAACGAATCAAAACGGGCAGGGAGGAAGGGAAAAAGTCGTTAACGACAACTACAATTTGTATATAATAACTTTCATTATTATTATTATTATTATTATTATAACGTAATACCAATGGGCTAAAAGAAAAAGAAAAAAAAAAAACGTCTGCGAGTCTCTTTTGTTATCGTGCGGTGTATTAGTAGTGCGTTTAGTACGTATTTATGAGAAGGTGTACCGAAATATATCTAAATTCCGTATGTAGAGGAACGTTATACACGTTTCGAATGGACGAGAGAGAGATAGAGTAGATAGACAGACCATATGGAGGTGGAGCGGGGCGAAGAAATGGAATTATCGAAGAACAGTTGTTCTTTTATTTTTTTTTTTACTTCTTCTTATCCTTAAGTGAATGATGATTCAGCGTTTTATTAATACGTACTCAGATTAGAGGGTCTTTCGTAATTACAGGTTAATGGTGGATTGGCGTTTTAAAACCATTAAGAACACACACACACACATACGAACACCGGTTCGTCTTGTACACACACTGGAGCAGGTTGCACGCGCGTATAAAAAAAAAAAAAAAAAAAAATAGACGCCGACGACGGACGAGACGACGTGTGTAGAAGAAGAAATCATTCGAATATATATGAAAAAAACAAAACAAAACACAAATTGTTCGGTATCGCGTAGCATACCGAAATTATATGGTTTTTGAAGTATCCCCGATACACGCCACGCGTTAAAACGTATATTACATACATATATATATATATAACACTTCGAATACACGTATATTATAATATGTGTCGGACTTACCAATTGTTGACTTGAAGTATGGTCAGACCAGTGTCTTGAGCAAGTTGTTTTTTTTGATCTTCCGACGGGTATGGATGCTGTAGAAACAAACGAAAACAAATCCAGTCATTATAATATATCGATTACAAAACGAATAAATAATAAGGAAATATCAATATATTTAACGATCGAATTATATTGTTTTTTTTTGGTATCATTATTATTATTATTTCTTCTCTTTTAACAATGCTCGCGCGTTTTTTTTTTTATTTTTTTTTAATAAGCTCGATTTATACGTATATAATGCGATGACGTTTTCAAAATCAAATTACACGCGTATAAATATACGAAGAGTGTGGAGTGAGTGAGAAACCGTTTGCAATCGGATCCGGAGGCGTTCAAAGCCGCCCACTTTTGACAAGTGACTCGTCGTCGTCGTCGGCGGCGCGCGGGCCGAGATGTAACAGCGCGCGCGTGTATAGTGCGAGATGCTGCTGATGCTGCAGAGGATGTGTTTTATTTGTTGTATAATGATGCGTTGTCGAGGTCGCGTGCGTCTCTATACGCGTATACGACATCTCCATTATTCTCGCGGAAACATCACGTACGAAGCGCACACGTATAACGACGGATACGACCGTGTTGAAAAGAAGAAACGGGGAGAAATCGGCAGAAAAACAACGCCTCTCTCTCTCTCTCTCTCTCAATCCGTATTTCACGTTAGTTACATATGACGTTTCCGTCGTCGTCGTCGTCATATTATTATTATTATTATTATTATACAATATCATCGATATATATATAAATATAATAGTATACTACACACGTTCACGCTCGAGCGCCAAAAAAAAAAAATCATTTCTCGACTCTTTTTTTTATTTTATTTTTATCCTCGGTAGTAGTAGGCGTGTATTCTCGCGCGTGCACCATTAACGCCCAAACGACGCAACGCGGGGCACGTGACATTCGATATAATATATTATCATATATACGTATTATTTGTTATATATTAACCGTATAATATAACACTACTGTGTTGCACGCGCGCAAAAACAAATAATTAATTTTTTTTTTTTTCGAAAATCCGTTATAATGACGAATACATCACAAATATAACGTCCCCGCGGGCCGAGATACACACACACACGTGTTTATTATTATTATCGTACAATACACGCACGATATTTCTGACAGTACGCGTATGTAATTTTTTTTTCCAATGCCAATGGGGGCGTTTTCTATAAAATGAAAAAAAAAATGTAGCCGCGCCGGGTATTTGTTGATGTCGTTCACTCGGATAAAGATTTTAGAATTTTGATTATTATGTACAGACGCTGTGTGTGTGTGTGTGTGTGTGTACATTATCAATCGTTGCGTTCTGAGCGCAACTTCGGTGTAAAATATTATTCAATAATCTATATAATATAGAAAGAGGAAAGTATTATGTGGATTTTAAACGCATTTTCACGGTTTCGTACTACACGTCGTTTAATTATTATAACAACCTTACGGATAAACCTGCGGGATGAATATAAACGAAAATCGTTTCCGTTAATATAATAATATTATAATGTATACCGTAGAATTTAACAGTTATTTGGGTAAAAAAAAAAATTGGAAAATCTAGGACCGTTAGAGATAAAAAAAAATAAAAATAAAAAATTCCGGTATTGTCGAACATTTTGAAATATTTCGACAAACGATTTTTAGGATTTTTTTTCCCCCGCGCATATATAGTCGAAATACGTCCTACTATGTTATTAAATAATTCTCGAAACCAAAAGTCACACTACGTCTTTTATTACGACGAATTGAATACTTCTATATAACTGTTGCCACACAACATAAACAGCGGGGAAAATCGAAAGAAATTTCCCCCCTCCACACATATAATATATGCGAATATTTCAATAGTTTCCACAAAAAATCGCATTAGACGCAAAATCACGAATAAAAATAAATCGGTAAAAACCGTTTTTTGACGAAATCGCGCGTTTCTTTCGGTAGTTTTCGAGTCTTTCTTTTGTTTTTAGAAAATTCAAAAACGATCTCTCTTAACGATATAGGTATACCTACATCGGATGCGATTTGCTACCAGAAACAAACGACGATTGCAAAGCACCACTCGTTCCGCCGGTATAGAATTTTCGGGGATACAGACGGGAAAAAAAACACTGCATCCATTATAAAACCAATACACATCACGTTCTTCGCTCGGATCAAAATCGAACGGCTTCAAAAATTTGTGTACGCCACACGTTTTTACTCGAATATTTCACATATTTATATACTCGTATATATAAAATAATAACCGAAAAACGTCGTATAAAACACAGTACGCTGTGTATTATATATTTATTTATCACGTATATGTATATAAAGGGCGCGTATGTAGGTGCGGTATAATCTCGTCGGATGCAATAAAATCACGTTTGCCGGGAAGGAATTTTCTATCATTTTCATAACACGACGTATACACCACACACACACACACACCTCCTGCGCTCCTTTACTACTACTACCACTTTTTTTTTTTTTTTGTCGGTATAGACGAGGAGACGGCCAATAACGATCGAGGAAGAGGTTGTTTTCTCTTTTTTTTTTTTCATTCCCGTATATCGTTGGGAAAGCAATAAAAGCATTAAACCATTGCCTCGCCTATACCACCGATGGGAATATCGCGGTTCCCCCTTCTCTATCGGCTCTACCATCTTTTCACATATTTCCCCATATAATAATATTATATATATATATATGTATATATACACACAAATCTATAAATCGGTAAAAAGAAAATGTAAACGTATAGTGTAAAAAATAGTCGGGGAAGAATGTTTTTTTCTTTTTTACGAGACCGAAAACGCGCTCTATTCAAATATCCGACCACCTATTGATTATTCTTATTATTATTTTATACTCTTCACGTACACAATAATATCGAAATCGTTATTTAATACACGCGCCGACAACAACGCGTATAATGTTGTACCGCCGGAACACCGTACGCGCGGGGGTACAGCGAGTCGCGGCGTTTAAACACCGTAACACGAAGGAGCGCGCGCGTGTAACTAAATTTAATTCC
Organism: Chaetogeoica ovagalla; assembly: GCA_032441825.1. Classification (NCBI taxonomy): domain Eukaryota; kingdom Metazoa; phylum Arthropoda; class Insecta; order Hemiptera; family Aphididae; genus Chaetogeoica; species Chaetogeoica ovagalla. Next base: position 4,833,112 of record CM063742.1, read on the forward strand.
GAGGGTCATTTACCAAAATAAAGACGGAAGGTGTGTGTGTGTGTGTGTGTGTCGAACGGAGAGAGTGTAATAGGGGAAATAGGGGAGGGTAAAACGTTGGAAACCGCTGATAAAGCACGAAGATTAAACTCCGAAAAATAGGCCCGCGAGCACGTAGTCGTACGTAGTAGTTCCGCCGTTTTTGAACTGAATCCCAAATATCCACGACGGTCGCTGAATGTTTAATGGAGCCCGCGATTGAAGCCTCTGGGGGCCCCCGGGGGTGTGTGCGCATCCCCCCCCCCCACTCACCACCACTACCACTACCGCGGTCGCCGCCGTTTTAGGACCCATTACGAATGCCAGTTGCATGACCCTTTAAACCAAAGTGCGAGACTTGCGCGCCCGGAGGACGAGTGGTAGACGGCGCGGCGGGAGAGTGACAGTGCACGCAGCACGAGGATGATGATGATGATGATGAGGAGGAGGAGGAGCGCCGCAGCAGAGTGCGACGGACGGGGTACGGCAACGAGATAAACATTTTCGGTATACCCGCGGGAACTCGCCGCAGCCGACGCCGCCGTTGGCAAAGTTAAAAATGACGCAGGTTGATTGTACGCGTTTATATATTATTATTATTATATAACCGGCACTGTCGTTTCCGACACACTCGACACAAACGCGATTGAATAAAATAATAATAATAATAATAATAATCGGAATTATTATTATAGCGGAATCGTTATTACAATAATAATTATGACGCGTTACGCGCGTTTACTTTTCAAGGAATATAATATTTTAATTTATAACGATTTTACAAACGGTATCATCCACCAGGGGCGTATTTACTTCATCCCCTAAGGGGAATGCGAGTAGAATAACGGCCCGACGAATCTGTTGCAAACTTAGAATTATCGAAGAATTACATGAAAATAATGAGTTTTAAATAAAAAAATGATTTATTATATTTTAGTTTTAGTTCGATTAATTTTAGTAGTCAGTAGATGTAGGCACATACACAAGTCTCTAGGGGGGGGCGATTGCCCCCATTGCCCCCCCCCCTTGTATACGCCCCTGCCATCCACTGCGAGTGATGGCGTTTAACATCAGGGATGAGTTCACATATAAAACACTATATTATATACTTATTATAATGTGTGCTTGTGCTCTCCAAGAAACGGTTTGATTTTTCAAGAAAGAAAAAAAAACTCCCGGTACTTCGATATTGCCGTGCAGTAGCGTTTTACGCATATCAAAAACGTTACGCGCGTCAAAAGAGATCGTATGTAGGCTCTTAAATTTCTTTCCTTCTTTACAAATGTCGATGCGATCCGAAGAATATACTTTCTTTCCTTTCCTTTCCGTTCATTATACCTATTAAATTTTTCGTCACGGTTCTCTCTCTCTCTCTCTCTGATCTTTCATTATCTATAATATCACTTTATACTTAAAAAAAAAAAACCAATTTCCCTTCGCGTAATAACCACGATGCAAGACGAAATTAGAGGCGTCCTCCTCATTACAATCTTGTTGTGCCAACAATTTAATTTCGTCCAGTTTAGAACTATTTGTATACGAATATAAGATTGTGTAGCAACCAACGGTTTTACACTGCTGCGCACAGTGTCAATCGGTCGTCGGTCGGCGGGCGATTGGGAGAAAAAAGAATTCGAACAAACGATCGAATCATCGTGGATAATGGCAAAGGTGTGAGAATAAAAACGAATGCAGTTGTAGAGTAACGAAGCGGTTCTATAACGGCTGCGCGGCCACATCGCGTCGTGTCCGCAATATCGTCATGACGAATTAAATTATTTAATTAATGCGATAGACGGTAATACGCAATTGACGCGGAATAAGGCTGTGCGCCTCCGCGGTGTATAATATCGTTTAGGAGAATGGCTTTTTTTTTTCTTTCTTTCTGTTGTTGCTGGTAATACGAAAACGTTGAAGAAAAGTCAAAGAGGAGAGAAAAGTAAAAAAAAAATATATATATATATATACATTTTTTTCTTTACGACGGGATAGAAGCTGTTTCCTGTAACAACCGTATAACACGCGTGGATTTCCTGCTCGCAGCATCAAAGTATTGTATAAACCGCAACGCGGCGTCGTAGATGGGCTATTTCGTCTCCTATCCGGACCCGATAAAACCCCGGCCGCCGTCTCGTCGAGTGAGAAGAGGAGAGAAGTGGCGTGCGCGGAGGAAAAAAGAAAAGGGTCTTCGGGGAATCGTGGTGACTATTTCCTTTCCGGATAAGCGCGACACAGAAATGGAAAAAAGCCTTTTTTTTCTCTCTCTCTCTCTCTCTCTCTCTCTCTCTTCTTTTTTTTATTTTACTACAATGTAATAGTATATACGCATATAATAATAGCGGGAGAACGACGGCGCTAGACAGTTTACAGGGACCGCCGCCGCCGACTCTTAGCGGCCGCATTGATACGTCGTTGAGTCATTCACATATTCATAGAATCGCCCTTCGAGCGCAGGCAGTTTTCCTAAGCAATTTCCGCACCCCTATCCGGGATTGTTATCTCGCGGCGTCGTAACGCGCACATATACGACGCATATTATGCGCACCTCATCACCATTTCGCGTGTTGTTATTATAATAATAATAATAATAATAATAATAATAATAATAATAATAATAATAATAATAATTCGCATCCCGAACCACCACCACCACCACCAAAAAAAAACTACGCAGTTCACAAGACGATGAAATATTTTATATTCTCTCTCTCTACATACGAGTACATACATACACACACACACGTCGCGACGTTATTATAATATACTCTATTCGAAATTATTTACTTCATACGAACTCTATTATAAAAATTTCTATTAGTGAAAATTTCAATAAATAAAAATTCCCGCGGTTCTTTTATTGTTTTTTTTTTCCCCCCGATTGAAAAAATCGGATTACCTGAACGCGAGACTTTGTATTTACATACGTTATATATATATATAAAAAATATACAAACGAAATATACGTCAAAAGAACAAACCGATAGAAAAAAAAACGCGTGCAAATACTTAGTTCCGTGTCCAATAAAAAAATTCAACCCGCCGCCTCCTCCCCAAAAGAAACACTTTACTCTCACCATTGAATGCCTAAAATAATTTATACTGTTTGATGAAAAGACGCGTTTTTTGAACGCGTAATTTTTTTAAATTATTATTGTTCAACGAACATAAGTGTATCCGCATTAACTACGTTCTTACGTGCCTTAGAATACCTTAGAGTTTAGGTTTCACGATGGTTCTTTTTTACGAAAAAAGCTCATCAAGTTCCACTCGTCACGAGATACGAGGAAAAACGGAAAAAAAATACGTGTCTAAAATTTGTTCACCGGCCTCACTTTACGCGTATGTCGTACTTCACGTGACCTATAGGCTGTACCGTAGAAGTCCTATTGGAATTCTTGAAAAACGTTTACGAAATCATTGTCGTAGACTATGTGCTGTGTGATTTGAATTACACGCGCAGACTCGTTTAACACTTATGTGTGTAATTTCTATTAAACATTATGTTGCCGCCAATAACGAAAACGACTATCGGCCATATTATGATCATATTTTTCGAAAATAAATTGCGGATTAGTGTCAAGCGTTTCGGTACGATGTAATTTCGGAAAATTTACGTCATTCTCGTGGATCGCAGCGACTAATAATAATAATAATAATAATAAAAAAAAAAAAAAACCGGAATAATTTAAATAATTATGTCTTCTTTCCTGGATAACGCGGCGCGCGCGGAATAACACGTTCATTACACGTTATTCCATATTTATTGACAGTTGTAAATGAATATTTACGATAATATACGCGTCAAAATTTCATTCCAGTATAAATACTACATATATATATATATACACACACATCGTGTTTTATAAAACAAACGATTATCACGCGACATTTGTGTTTTAAAATCGAGTCGACAGCGAGAGGACGGCTTGAGCAAAGCGGTGGGAAAACGTTCAAATAGACACGACGGATATTGCGCGCGTATTATGCAAAGGAAAACGTTTTCTTTTTTTTTTTTTATTATTATTATTATTTATTTCTACGTTTCCTACGAGTACTGTCGCACCGGGGGGACGTTGTCTTTTTTTTATTATGTTATACGCGTGTAACACTGCGTGAACGAAAAAACACTGCGCGCGCGAGACTTTTTAACATTACAATTCGATTATACGTGTGTATATATATATATGAAAATAAAAATATGCGAAACGATAGCAAGTGCGCCATAAAAACGCGCGCTATCAATTTGCCCGAATGATTATTTACCGATTGCTTTTTTATTATTATTATTATTATTATTATCCAACCGCGGTATAAAATTTATTGTCGTTGTTTATACGACGACGACTGCGATCGTGTAACGCGCGCTGCGGGGTGGAACTCACTCTCTCTGTCACTCTCTCCTCTTCTCTAACCGATCGAAAACACGGGTTATTACACATCAAGGTATCAAGGAGAAGCGAGTCGCGGAGATCGTAAAAATCCCATCAGGACGCGAGCGCGGAAAAATCCGTCCGTGCCGCGCGCGCCTCGTATAAGCCATAAAATTCCACAACCGCCGCCGACGCACGCCCCCCTCGTCGCGTTCCATAAAAACATCCGTACACGCACACGCCGGAATCTTATTCGTGTGCGCGCGTACCATCGTAATACAACGATTACAGGGATGTGACGTTCTCCTTTTTTCTTACACACACACACACACACACACCTCTTCTGGGCGGCGCACGTATTCGGTTTTTTTTTTTTTTTTTAATTCGTCCCAGAGTAAATCGCCGAAATGTCATAGACGGAGCAAAAAAACCGTGCTCGACCCCGCTTACGAATAATAATAAATAATACGTTACGAAAAGAGGCGAATAGTAAAGGTGCGTAATAGTAAAAAAAAAAATTGTTTCTTTTCCTTTTCCAATCGTGAAATTTAATGTCAACCGATATAAAATTGGCGTTCAAATGTCCGGCCGGCCGGTGTAACAAATTAATAAAACGCGATCGGCGCGTTTCGTTTACGCCGAGATAAATATACGAGTATATAAAAAAAAAAAAAAAAAAAGTGAACGACCGAAGACGATTAATAAACGTTCGCGTTATATAGTAAAAAAAAAAACAACAACAATAACAACAACAAAATCGTGTCGTTCGTAATAAAAATTCAATAAACGACGACGGCGGTTTTTTAGGTGTTTTTCAACGCACTCGGCTTACATAATAAATATTGTGTGTGTGTGTGTGTGTGGATTATACAGTCGACGGCCACGCGAGAATCGAGAAAACGCGCGAGTATACAATAATAATATTATTAAAAATAATAATAATAAATAAATAAATTAAACGTGCGAGAAAACACACGTAAGAAGAGGTGTGCGGTGTCCAGTGCGACGTCCTATAACTCGTGAACGCGATAAAGAGAGAAGAAAACACCCCACACACACACACACACACTCTCCTCCGTCGCAGATACTCCGCCTCCACCCTCCGCCATTGTTTCTCCGTGAACGGTTGAATTTACGACGCTATAAAACTAATATCGCATCTGGTCGTAAATCTTGACGGGGTTAGGCAGCGCGCAACAGAGGCGAGCTTTCCAGCAGTTACGCGCACTTCAATGACGCGCTACCGTCGCCGCCGGTGATGGACTCGACGTAAACACGCATCGCGAACGACCGCCACCCGCCGCACTGCAGAGGAGCGACGGTGATTTGGCGACGATAAAAAGCGAAGAAAATCGTGAAAAAACAAAAATGAATAAATATTTAAATATTTTGTAATACCGGAGATGTTCAAATCGTTTTTTCCCGCGTGTACGTGCAAATAACACACACGTACATTTACTCATATAGGATTTCGTTGTTTTTTTTTTTTTTTCGAGAATTTATCGACGATTTTCCACCTTTAGACACGCGCAGAACGTGAAATAAATTACGCGGTATTTATTACACGCGCACAAATCGTACGAGAAAAATCGTTTTTCTCTTCTTCGAATAACCTTCGTATGACACTTCTCGCGAACTAAAACACGTCGTCGTCAATACATTTCGTGTAAGACTTTCAGCCTCGTGAAACTGTTTTTATATCGTAAAACGTTTGGATTTTTCTCAAAAACACTTCCTATGTTCTCAACGGTGGTTCTCTCGAGCGAACGTCCCGGGGCGTTTGACTCGGGGACGTTGGTTTTAAAAACGCGGAGACGAAGGAATCTGCAGGGTGTCGCGCGGGACCAATATCGAATCCGTATGATTGCGTATAATTATATATAAACATGCACGATAGAAACGCGTTGCAAACGACCAGCGATCGAACGATATTCTGAAACGCGATAGAATGCGTCGTAATACGTAAACGGTAAACGATTTTCACCGGAACGCGTCGTAGTAATATTGCGACAAACGAAATACAAAGAACAGAGTGTTCGCGCGGCGAAAAATCATCGAATTTAATTAATAATATTTAAATGCGTTGGTTTTTGTTGGTTCGGGAGGTCCCGAGTGGGGGCCGTACAGTGTTTTAGGAAAAGAAGAAAATAGACATTCCACTCGAAAAGACTACGCCGCGTTAATTCTCTCTACATCGAATACAGATTTTCTTTTTTATGATAAAATCGATTGAAAAGTGAAATTGAAAAAAAGTAAAAATAGCGACACTCAAGTGAATTACTTTTGGACACGGATTTTTTAGAGTTTTGTTAATTACTATGTGTAAATTCCAAAGCAATTGCGTATATAAAAACGATATGGAGCGGAACACTTCGGTGTAATATTATTGAATAACAATGTGCGCGTGTACATAATTTACGCGATTAACCAGCCACTTACAGTGCATTATATTGTTATATAATTTCTTACGAAATAAACCTAGGCGAGTATAACAGTTTTCACAAATTGTCTTCGTTAATACATAGCAATAAATGTTCGGTAAAAATTTTAAGATTCCAGGACGAATAATTAGTCTTGTTACAAACGTAAATGTCAACGCGCAATTTGTCGAGAAAAATTTGAAATTACGAGAGAAAAGATTTTCAAGATTTTTTTTTCTTTTAAACATAGTTGAAGTCTGTATTTAAAACTTTTTGACACGAAAAAAATCACATTTTTGTATACCTCAAGAAATCCCTATAAAACAGCCAAAAACCGTAAGAAAAAAAATCGTTGAAAAATCCCCTCCCCCCCCCCACGATATGCTCGTAAGATTATCATCTATTCGGTGTGTGTGAAAATAGAGAAAATCGGACCGCTCCAAAAGTATCTAAGCCAACTCATAGGGATTCGATTTACTACTACCGCGGAAACGAACTACACGACTATATAACGTGTAAAGCATTCGTTTTGAATAGAATTTTTGACTACGCGAATTGTTTAAAGTAATACACCGCGTTCCTCGTTCCGTTCACAATCTAATAATAAAACCACTTACACGAAAAAAAGAAAAGAAAAAACGTTTTTTTCGCAAACGCGAAACGGGAACAACAGTGGAGGAGAGATAATATCGTTCGGTTATATACATATATATATATTTATACTCCTCACTGGATAGGCAATAGTAAGGATACGCGCGTACTGCGTTATGTATTCTCACGTTATTTCCGGAGCAAAAATATTTAATCCGTAATTAACCGAAAATTTTTTTATTTACTTTTTTTTCGTTAAAACTATAAAAAAAAAAAAACCCCCCGCTGTGCGTGTGCATTGTACGCCTCTCATCTGTATATAATAATAATAATAATAATAATAATAATAATGTACACGAGAGAAACAGCCGCGCGCACGCGTAGGAAACCAACTCCTCCTACGCGCATATTATTAATTTACATTGTTGGTTGAAAACCGCTCGTATATATTATATAATAATAATAGTGATTTTTTATAAAACGTACGAACGCGTATAATATATTATGTTTCCACGCGTGTGTATTAGCGCCGCGTACAATACGATAAGAGGAGGAAAGAAGAGGTGGTATTTAATTTATCGATTCGAAAGAAGAAGAAGAAGAAGAAGAAGAAAAAAAAAACGATACCACAAAACCCGCGAGTACATATTATAACGTGTGTTGTAATTTCAAGAAAGGTCATTGCATTCTTTAAACGTATGCTCGGTATATATTATTGTGCGTGTGTATACTGACGACGTTTATAACGAGTATAATCACAATGAAATGCGGTTACCGGCCATTGTTAAAAACAATCCCAACGTAAAACGCGCGTCCTACAATAGCCAATTAGAATATATGTTACTATAGCGTCGTTGTCGTCGTCGTCATCGTCAACGGCCGCTGTTGCCGCGAAACTGGTAACAAAACTTTGAACAATGGTGATCGCGTACATAATAGGGTATTTTGATTTTTTTTCTCTCTCTCTCACTCTTTTCAAAGACGGAAAGAAAATCGGACGACGACGGCGGTACTCGTGCGAACGTAAAATCGCTCTAAAGCGTACATATACTCGTATATATTAAAAATAAACGCGAGTGTTTACGACAATTCTGTACGGCTGCACCACACGTCGAATTAACCATATATAGTGTGTGTGTGTGTGTGTGGTATATTAAATAAACGAGACGATTTTATATATACTCGTATATATAGAGTTAAATTTACAATACGTTTTATATGAAACGGCGAAAATTCCATAAATAAATATTTAAAACAAAAGATTCGATAGAAATCGGCCAACGCACGCCGCCGCGTACTCGTACGGACCTAACGCGTTCGTAAAGCGCACACCGGCCACACACACACACACCGTATTAAAACGTTTAAAAACGTGCGATATATTGTGTGACGGTGACTACGACGGATAAACGATTGACAAATATAAAGTGGACGAACGACACGAGAATGTTTTTTTTTTTTTTTTTTTGTAGAACGTTAAAAAATATAAGTACGTCTTTGGGACGACAAGAGTGCAAAACGTTATATAGGAATCGATGCGTTCCGAGGGATCGAGCGCAAAAGGCTCTGGTTGTACATCAGTGAAAAAGGAATTGGAAATCACAGTGGCACAAGAGAAAAAGACTATGACGACGACGGCGTTCGTCGAGGAACGCGCGAAAAAAAAAAGGTTTTGTACGTTGGTAAACGATTATAATTAATGTGCGTCAAAAAAGGAATTCCTATTAAAAACCGAATAAATGGAAAAAAAAATATCGACGAAACGAAGAAAAAAAAAAGTATATTATAAGCCGAGAACGTATAGAGAAATCGAAAACACGTGTTAATTTTTGAATAACACGCCGAAACCGAAGACGTTCTGTTGACTCGAGATAAATAAATGAATGTTTTATGAGCAGATGCGGTTTTTTATTTATTTTTTTTTTTTGTGCGCGTCTACAAGAATTAAGCCTATAAGAAGAAAACTGTACTGCGAGATAAAAAATGCCGCGTGTCGAAGAATAAACTATATATGAACACCGCGGCGTATTGTGTACGATTTACTGGCACAAAAGTAGAAGATGGTAAAAAGTTAGGAAGCCATTTGGCGAAAAAACGCCAAACACTTATATATTTATACGGACAAGTCCCCGTTGTCAACGCCAAAAAAAATAAATAAAATGTCCTACACGTTTTTTTTCCAAGTGGTATTTTCACCGTCAATACTTTATATATTTCAAAAATCGATTTATATATATTTAATATCCCCCGTAATGGTTTAATAAAAACGCTCTTGTTTCTCCGCACAGCCGACGACGGTATTCAATAATATTTCGCGGTAATATTTAATTTTCGACAAAGCGAAAATTCACTTGGAACTTTTGACTTCTCAGACACCGGATGGAAATAAATTATTACGGACAAAAGAACAAAACAAAAAAGAAAAAAAGAATAGAAGAGAAAAAGTAAAACGATTTTCGTTTTTAGCTACAAACGCCAGACATATATATAACGGGTGGTGGGTGGGGGACGGGGGAAGAGCGTCGCACGGACGGTCGAGCCTGGCGACGTCGGTGACCGCGAGCGCCGTTTTACAGAGCGCACTACACATAACGCGGTTGCGGTTATATAGAATAGTTTTTCGGTAAGCCGAGAACGGGGCGTATATATTCACTAGAACGCGACGGGGTGAAGAGAGAGAGAGAGAGAGAGAGAGAGAGAGAGAGAGACGTGGACGTGGGGAGGGAGCCGAAGAAAGAAAAACAGAGCGTGTGTATATATATATATATTGAAAATCCGAACGAGTGCGACGTTACGGAAGGGACGACGGGAACACGCGGTGGAACGGGAATGGCAGGAAGGGAGTGGAGTGGAGCCGTTAAATTTGTCCGGCAGAAAAAGGGGATTGAAAGGTTCGATATAGGAATTTCAATTCAACCCGAGTGCATTGGACGCCCCGACGGTTCGTCGGAGGCCCAGCCATCCAGCCATCCAGCCAAGAGCGAAAATGTTCTGCGCAAAAGAATAAAAAAAAAAAAAAAACCTCTGAGAAAAAAAAAAAAAAAAAAAAAGGAAAAACTTTAAGACCGGGCGAGTGGAGAGAGAAACTGTGAGCCATTAATCTTGGCAGCCAACAACTGATGTAAACCCATAAATTACTTTCCTCCTTTCCCCTTTCACTCTATATCACTATATACCCTGCTCTTTTTAAAGTTACCCTTCCTACCCACTCTCCACCCACACGCTCTTTATCGCATCACCCTCTATGTATATATATATATAAGTATACAGCGAGATTGAATGGGCGGCGGATAAAAGCGTATGTATATATATATGTATCCGAATACACATATATAAATACAAACACACACACCGAAAACATATTTAAATGTAATTTTTGTTCGGTAAAACGAGACGAAAACGCGCGCATCATTTTCTACACGAGTGAAAAATATTCGAAAACGTTTTTATTTATACGAGGAGAAATAAATCGATGAATTACGACGAATACGCGCGGCGGCGGCGGCGGCGATGTTGTTTGTAATAACGTAACAACGATTTCGGGACGACACGAAAAAGGGGGGAAAAATGGATTTAAAAAATGAATAATAATAATAATAATAATAAAAAAAACGATATTGACGGACGATAATATTATAATAATACAATTTATGGTGAATTTATTCGTCCTATATTCAAAGACGCGCATAATAGGACGATAAAAAAAAAAAAGGGCGCGGACGAAGAGGAGGAAGAAAATCGCGTACCTATATCGTTTGCCGAGTTCGCTCGAATCGAGAAATAATTATGAGATAAAAAAAAAGACTGCCTTCATGAAACCACTGAAAACGTCTATTTTCGATAGATTTTTTTCATTCTGTGCACATCCTCCTCCCTCCCCGACCGATAATAGCGTTTTTATTTCATCTTCGTTATTTTTTTATCCGACGACATTATGTTTTGCAGGGATCACGGGCGTAAAATATAATCGACGAATTGCGATTATTATTGGTCCACTAACAGCCATTAGAGATATGCTGAGAATACGCGTTGATTCGGCATTGACGTAACGTGTAAAACAATAGGAGAACCTCGTCTTAAATGTCCCGAAGACTCTCGAGCAATCGATACTTACAGACAAAAGAATACAGTGAAACGTTTTTTTTTATTTTGAAATAGCGAATTTGTATTTGATACCGAGAGACGCCATTAGACGATGCTAAAACGCACATAGTAAAAAAAAATTATACTGTATTTTCTAATACGCAAAAAAAAAAAAGTAGAAGAAATAAATCTAATATATACTATACACTTTAATGTAAACGGTGTATTTGAAATATATTAGTGTCGGTAATATTAGGCTCGAATTGACGAGTGTTGTTTACTTCGAACAAATACAATACGGAATTCGACGGATAAATTCAAAATGACAAATGACTTGTAATATAATTTTTAGGAAAAATAAAATTTTTTTATAAATCAATTAGGTTTTTAAATTTTCTTCACTTTTTTGCGCCATAAAAAGAGTATAACAAAAAAAAAAAAAAATGCTAATATACCATGTGTATATTAAAAGAGCGTTTTATTTGGAAAATTCGGAAGATTTTTTTTTTTTAAAGAAAAACTCTCTTCGCACGTCACTGATTTATTAAACTATGTTGTATTGCAGTGTATACATTGTAAACTTTCGACACTGGCGCGCATAAAAAATATTTAATCCGCGTAAACGTGCGCAGTGTATATAATATATTATAATTAATATTACAAAACATAAATATAATATAATATTAAAGTGTCGTTCGTTTATAATATTATTAGTATGCGCGAACACGCTTTTAACCAATTAGCAAACCGATGTCGTCGGGGAAAATTATCCGTTTTTGATCACACACAAAATTCTCTACTCCGAGGCCGGCCGCAGCAATACATTTTACGTATATTATTATCATCATCATCATCATCGATGGACCCGTAATTTATAATTAGACGGAATTTGCATAAAACGCGGGTTATAATTTCAAAAATTATTAAACATCGCGCGCGCGTAACGTTTTTTTTTTTTTATTACTACGCGTTAAAAAAAAAAAGAAAATAAATTAGACGTAACGAAAATCGCACGGAGTTTACTCGATACGCGAGCATTATAATATATTACTATGTACGTCGAGTATATTATAATAAATTTATATATGTACATAATATAATATGTGTGTTCGGATAATAACACGATTTATTTTATTACGACGGGATGCGACGATCTCTGTTATTCATTATAAAAAAAAAAATATATATATGTATATATTCGCGTCGTTAATGCTCATTAAATTCGTTATTTTTTAACGTATATTACTCGCGCGCGAGTGTGTGTATAGTTTTAAAAAACCGTTTACATAATATCGTTAATGTCCGAGACAAATTGTTTTCCCGCGCGGTCGAATTATAATAATGTATTAAAATTAAAAGAAAAAAAGTATATCCACACCGCGAGTGTTAAAATATTAAACCGAACCCGTGTTATGGTTACCAAGTTCGACGACAGATTGATCGCGTGCGGTGTGCAAACGAGAGGTGTAAGAATATATAAAAATGTCGAAGACGAAAAACACAAAAATCACAAACAGGGGGGTCAGCGTACAAATTATTATTATTTTTTTTTTCTTTCATAAAATATTACTTCGTTTCACGTTGTTTAATTCGACACCGTTGCCTCGAGTTATTAAAAAAAAAAATATATATATATATATTATATTAATAATTTTTATGACGAATTTATTTTTAGTTTTTCTCTGGTACGTAAATGCCTTCGGATATTTTACTTTTTACCATCCGTTGCGTTTTTTATACGAAGAATCCGCAGGTGAGAGGCTGGAAAAACGTGTAATTGGCCTCGGCCGGCACGAAGCTAAAATTTTGTTAATCAAAGCTCCACTGATAATGTAAAAAAATATGTATAAATATAAATGAACAAAAAAAAAAAACAGAAAACCGAGAAAATGACTACCTCGAGGTGATAATAGCGTACGGTACTTAGTATAATGTTGTTATTAACGCGAAACGAGAAAGGCGCGATTTTTCCGCGAATATTACCACATTTTATTATACGAATATAGACGATACCGTTTTTTCTCTTATTCGCGTTTTACAAGTTGTTTTGGAAAGAAAAATAAATCTCTACTCGTAAAAAAGAAGATTAGTCCGAGGTCTAGTCGTAAAATACATAAAATGTGCGTAAACCCACGCATATACGTATTAGATTATTTTTCGAAAAAGATTTATGGTAAAAAAAAAACCCCCCGATTGAAAATGTTATAAACCGTCGTCGTATAATAGGGAAAATATGATAAATATTTTTTTTTCGTTTTTTCGATACAATAACGTGTACGAAGGGAAATAGTTCGTCTGCGGGAAAAATTGTATTTTTTAAATTTTATTCATAATTATTCGTTTAATTGTATATATTTTTTTTAACTTTCCAACGCTTTTTGTTCTTCGTCTCGGCCAATACACTATCGCCGAATGATAGAATAAACTAGAATGGTCCAGTGAAAACTCGCGAACTGTTGAAAATACAGGAACAAAAAAAAAAAACGAAATAAATCACAGGAATCGCGAACTTTGCTCGGCAATAACAGCCGTTCCGTAAAGAGTAACATGAAAAAAATGATAATTTTTTTTTTAAGGTTTGCACGATTTTTTTCCGATACTAAAAAGGTTACATTTTTTTTTACTTTCGAAAACTCGTTTACGTACAGCTTCTATACGAAATAATTTTTTTTTAATATTATTATTATTTTAAGTTTCGTATAATTTTTATATTGTTAAATATTGTAAACAGTTTGGAGAAGAGTAAAATGAAGATAATTTCAAAACGAAAAACGTTTTTGTTTTTTTTCTCCTCCAAAGAAAATTGTAACACTCGTTGTACACAATATTCCCGAGAAAAAAAAATAGTAAAACAAAACAATTTTTTTATACTCAACCGACGTAAAAAGTGGTGCAGGACGTGAAAAATAACAGCAGTCGCAAAACATGACTTATTCTTTTTAAATATATTTTTGACGACTTTTCCAAAACGTTAAAATCTATAATTATCTCGTTAAAATTATTTACAATCATTTTATAGAATCCCTTGACCCTTCAAGTACACGTATCTCCAGAACGAAAAAAATTTAATATTTTTATATTTCAATACCGCGCACGCACACACACGGACTTTATTTTTTAATAACCGCAATGATATCAACAACATGTCAATAACAAACGAAAAGCGCGCGTACACAACAGTTTCGAATAGATTTAATTGCCGGCATTATAAAAGACCACCTACCATTAATAAATAATAATAATAACAACAATGTTTACATATCGTACAGACGTCGGCGATCGCGATCGTCTCTTTACATTATCGTCTGGCTCGGGGCAGCATCCAGCAACCGTTGGTACACAATATACGTAACGCCCGGAGAATATTACTATACTAATACGATACAGTGAATTGGAGTAATGACAATATCCGTCTGGGGGGTCCGATTTCGTTTAATTTATTAAAATGAAAAAAAAAAAAAAGAAATATATTTGTGCGCGCGTGTATGAAAGACGCTAACAATGCGTGTGTTAAGACAATAATAATAATAATAACAATAAACGCGGAGAAGAGTTCGCCGCCGTATTCAATTTTCATAGAGTAAAATTATATTATTTTACACGCGAGATACGCGCGTTTATTGAGACGTCGTCGTCGGCTGCGAAAGACGACATAACGTGTGCACGCGAAATTGATTATTAAAAAAAAAAAAAAATAAAACAATCGCATTTCTTTCGCAACGCGAAATATTTATGTCTCGCGCGTATATAATCCTCCCGAATGAGTCTGCGCGCACCAGTATAAGTCAAAACGGTTTTTTTTTTTTTTTGTTCTTCCTCTCCATAAATTCTCTATACCGAAGAATTCCGAAACGGCCGCAGCAAATTATGATGTACTACTACAATCTCTGCTACCCGCGCGTGTGTCGATGATGAATGTCGCGCGCGCGTCGCCGATGTGTACACGCGAAGATTTTCTAAAAAAAATCTCGCGCCATAAAGAGAGAGACAGAAACGTTCCTCCTCCCCATTCAAAGGAACAGGAGGAGCTGGGAGGAGGGAAGAAAACGAAAAAGTAATATCATATTTTATTTCAAACCGTCGATCGTATGCGTAGTGGACCACTTAACTCGGTATTCAAACCGTCTTTGATATATACTTTCAGACACGCCGTCTGTGCTACAACAGATATGCGAGTGTACGTAATACGATGTGCGTGAGTGTGTGTGTGTGTGTGTGAAAGGAGGAGACATTATATTATGGCGTGTGTGTGTGTGTATAACTCATTAGACGAGTCCAGACGATTCTATTAAGCGCTCCTCCGTGTGTTGTTCATTCATGTCTCGACGAGTTTTTCGAGACATGTCATCCTCCTCAAACTACATAATTTATATATATATGTACCTATATACCGATAAAATATATTTATATACGACGCGCTCGAGATGAACGGCGTAATTCATTTATATATATATATATATTTTTTTTTATACATATTTTACACGCGTTCGGCTCGCAAATATATTATTATTATTACACGTTTGTATATATATATATATATATATATATAAGGCGAAACACAAAAGTATTAAAAACGGGGCGGTAAATCATACAGTGCACGAATAAAATACATTTTATTTCCGCGAGTGCCAAATGGAATGGTGTAATAGTAGTAGTAGTAGTAGTAGACGGTGTCGGAGTGTGTGTGTGTGTGTAAGAGAGAGAGAGCGAGCGAACGAGTGGTGGTTACTACGAGGTCTGATGGTTGCCGGGACAACGAGGAATTTTAATTATTACGATCGGGCTTAAGGGGGCAAACGACGGCGTCGCTGCTGCTGCTGCTGCTGCTGGTTGCGACCCGTACCCGCACAAACACAAACACACACACACACACACACACATACACAGTGTTACCAACGGCAACGGGGAATGGTTCCGACCGGTACCGCGGTAGGGGAAGGAGGAGAAGGAAAAAAAAGGACGGGTTGTGTGCGCGGAGAGGGGAGAAGGATAAAAATATAACTAATTCCAAATGTCCGTTTGAACCCCACAAATCGCATCGTCGCATCCTTATAATATTATGTGCGTATAATTCCCCCATATCTCGTGCCGCCGAGCCGGCCGGTTTCACTCGCAGTCGGTCCTCCGTACCGCACCTAACCACCATCCCCCCCCACCGCCACATGAGTTTTTATATGTTCATCATCACTACGTTCATAAAACGAGTTTTTACGAATATTTTGTAAAAAAAAAAAAAAAAAAAAAAAAAAATTCCGTAATTATTTTGAAATACTATTTATGAATTAACGAACGAATTCAGCGCGGTAACGGTCTAAAATAAATTATTATTATCCAATATCCATTACACGTGAACTCGATAAAAACGTTTGTTTTTTACGAAATCATCATACACGATAGTAGTAGTAATGTACATATATTATAGTAATTCGAATATTTCTATACATTTGCGGTTTCGAGTAAAGAAAAAAAAAGTTTAACGTGCATAGCAGGAGAAGAAAAAAAGCGTTTGATAATAGCGTACTATAGACGAGTTTATCCGGGCGTAGTAAACTCGTCGAACGTCGACGACGGCGACTGCGGCGGTTAGACGAACGACGTTATTTTACAATATTTCAAATCGAAGAGAGACCGGGACGACGACGACGACAAATCGTTATATTATTATACGGGATATATAATATTATAATACGTGTTTTACGCGAGTTGAAAAGACGAAACGCATATTCACCATCGACGAGATTGTAATTTCAATTTTGAAGAGAGAGAGAGAAGAAAGCTCGTTGATATCGACTACACGATATTCCGTGCCGTTTAACGCGGTGCCAGCAGTGCTTTAAAAAAAAAAGAAAAAAACGAACGAAGTATATTTTTTTTTGCCCCCCCCCCCCCGGAAAGAAAGAATTTTCGTAAAAAAACAAAAAAATATACGCTCCGAGATTTTAGAAAACGACGCGCGGGGCGTTTCGCGTGTATTTTCGCTTGCAGCAGCAGCAGCAGCAGCATCGGGTCTCGCATAATAATTATCGTTTTTCTCCGGCCAGAGAAACGAGGTATTGTCGAGGGGGGCGGAGATGAATGAGTGAGTGAGTGAGTGAGAGAAAAAACACAACCGCGTTCATAAAGGTTTAACGATTCGCCCCTCCGAACGGGGTGGTATCTTTGACTACATATATATAATATATATATATACGACGAGCACCAACTGCAGCGACACGCGTAAAATGAATTTTAATACCCGCGGCGGAGAAAAGCTCTCGGTCGAGCAACAGCGGCGGCAGCGTTCGCTCCACCCCTCGGGGGACACAAGATGAACGACGGGACGGAGAATACATTCCGAGCACCTGGTGTACACTCTCTCACTCTCTTTTTCCAAAGCGCGTACGCACTGTGTTACTCCGTCTCCGGCTGCGCGTATATAATATAATATGTACTCGTGTATATATATAACGACAAGCGGGCGGCTAATTGTTATGGAAAATTTAATTTCAAAACGGAAAATTTACCTTTTGCCTCGAACTCGCGTTACTGGCGCGGCGGTAGGGGAGGAAAAAGCGGCGGCACTCCCTTTAATTACCCCTTTTTACGACGAATGTAAAATATATATATATATATTTTAAACTCGAAGACCGGCGGCTCTCTCTCTCTCGGAGGGCCGCCGGCAGAGGAGAGAGACGAAGGGCGCGCGCGTATACGTCACTGCTCGCACACCAGTTACACAACTCGGGCGTTTTTAATTAGGTCTCCTCCGCTGCCGCTGCTGTCCCGCTGTACCGCCACCGCCGTCGTCGTCGTCGTCGTTTTACACCGCGCGGAGGAAACTATTCCGCGCGACAAACATCCGTATCCAAACGGATAAATTACACTGGTAAGTTTATTCTTACCGGCGGCGGCGGCGGTGGGCTCCCTCTCTCTCTCTCCCTCGGTTCTCGGCGAATGAAATTAAATTTCAGAAATTCTCTCGCGTGCCGTACGTACGTACGCGATGCAAAACAAAGAATTTCCCGAACACAACGACACGATTCCAACAACAATCCGTGTTGTCCCACCCCTCTCCCCGTGGTGGAAGTTAACGCTGGAATTTCGACTGTACGCGGCGATGTAAGGAGCAGAAAAAAAAAAAAAATCAAATAAACGCGTTTTATAATAATACATATATTTTATAAAGAAAAAGAACGCGGGATGACGGTTTTACAACAAAACGAGAAGACGGCGCGCCGCCGTTTAAATCGCAGACACGTTGCGCGCATCAACGGAAACACAATAGGTACGCGCATTATACAAATCAAACAAAATAATTGTCGAGACGAACGATCTCGTCGTCTCGCGAGATTTTCGCCGATTAACGTATACGTGCCAATGTACGAATGAGAGATACAACTTACACTCATTATTCGAAATACTCATCAAGTCCGCTGTGGAGGAAAAGGAATTAAACGACTTTTTTTTTATTTTATCGTCAAAAAAAAAAAAAACGCGCTTACGCGTATTCGTTTCTCGAGCGGGGCAAATCGCACGCGCGTATTCTAGAAAATCGTTTTTAAATCGGGGAAAAAAAAATGTTTTACAAAAAATTGGCGGCCCGCGCGTTTTCAAAAAAAACAAAAAAAAAGCCGAATTTCACGTGTTTTCGATATCGATCGCGGGGATTACACACATGTAATAATAATAATAACAATATATAATATGTGCGTGTATGGTGTAAAAAATACGCTCTTACCGTGAGATGTTGAAATAACCACGCTCGGAGTATGTTGGTGGCAACTTTCGGGAAAATGCCTCTTTTCTTTTGGTTCTTTTTTCCGCCGCTTGGATCGTCGTCGTCTTCTCCCGTCCCGTCGCCACTGCCCACGCTAGCGTTACTCGCATCACCTGTACACACACACACACACACGCGTTATATATATTTTTTTTTCCACGTTGTACAATCATATATAATACGAATAAAATATTACGATAAAAAAAAAAAAAAAAAAATAACGATAACTGGTCTGTTTAAATATATATTTTTTTTTCGCCCCCCGTTTACTTTTGAGAATTTAAAAAAATCCCCCTCGGTCGTATTTCCGAGCTCCACGTATACGTCGTAACGTGCGAAATACGCAGAAAACGACAAGCGAGCGACGACGGCGTCGTATACCGCGCGCGCGCCAGAGAGTATATTATGCTTTTTGATTTTTTTTTTTTTTTTTTAATTAAAAAATACGAAAACGGTCTACAGTTATAAATTCGTCTGTCTGCGCGCGTGTGCAGCAATTGGTAATTTCACGGAAGTTAAGAGGGTCGGCGGCATAAAGCTTGTGTGTAGGCCGTTGCCCGCGTACCGTCAGCGGCGGCGGCGGCGGCGGCGACGGGTAAACGCGCGCACCGCCGTCGCTATCAGATTCACTACAGTAGGTGATCAATCACTGCCGTTACACAACCACTACCCCGCGGCCAACCGTCCGACGCACACACGCCCTCGATCCCTCTCGCGTTTCGCCTTCGCTCTGCCAGCTCCAAACACACACACACACACACACAATCAAAACAATATCTCAGCTCTCCCTTATTTTACCACCTTATTTTACCGTTTCACGGTGCGCACCACAACCGAACGTCGTCCTCGTCGTGTGGTATATTATACGCGTCACGACCGATAAGGAGGACCCACGCGGGCGTATGCGCGAATACTTTGTGGCGGCCGCGCGCGTTTCTCTATTTTACGTATATACGCGTATACGGTACGAGAACCGTTTTATTCGAATACCGTTTTTCCAAAAAAAAAAAACGGTTTTTCAAACCGCGCGCGGTTTTCTATACATGTATACCGCCGGGCGCGCGCGATAACGGGAAGAGTGTATCGTACAGTATTTCGACAACGACTCGCGCGCGCGTTTTTCATAACATTAACCTGCGCCGCGGACGATAGTAATAATTTCTTTTCTTTTTTTTTAATTTAAATTCGTATTGTATAACAAGGGGAGGGTAACAGAGAGAGAGAGAGAGCGTTCCACTATGTTGTGTGTGTATAAAATGTGCGGTAGTGACTGACTGACTGGTGGTAGTGGGTGGTGGTGGCGCGCGCGTTGTTTTAATGTTGACTGTAGATAAAACGTTTGCAGCACACGCGCCAGATAAGAAAAGTCACGGCGGCGGACGTCGGGGCTCGTCGAGGGGAACGTGGGTCGGTGTGTGACGACGGCAAAGGGGTGGGCGCATAAACATATTATTATTATTATTATTATACGGCGGCGTACACACATATTATAATATATATATATATATAGTATGTGTGTGTGTAATGACTCATACACACTAAATAAACACACAACACGCGGATGGATGGTTACGTGTGTGTGTATGCGCGGGCGGAGAGTAAAAACTGTTTATCTAATGGGTTTAGGTGTTTGTTTGTATTTGATTGGATTACAATATTATATCCGAAGGGACTGACCCTCTAAACGCATTAGAGGAAGAGGAAGGGTTATCTCTGCAGACCGCGCGTCGTGTTGTGGCGCGGCGGACCCGTCGTCCCGTATCATTGTCACAGAGTTCAACTTTTGAATTTGTAATTTATTACAAGTTATATTATTATTATTATTATTATAATATAAGCCGCTACGCGGATCTGCCGCACCGACCCCATTCCTAAAGGCGCGCACGAACAATAACGTTCCGCGCGTTTTTCTCTCCTCTCATCCACCCGTATACGCGGTCAACAATTAAACGCGCGCGCCAATGCGGACGCGCGCATTTCTCGCCTGTCGTCAAATGCGCCCATTATGGAGGAGATGGATGGAGGGAGGGAGGGAGGGGGGGCACAAAAATGGGTGGTCATGTCACCCCTTGTCCCATAGAAAAATTATTGTCATTTTTTTTTTTTTCACTCATAAATACAATAACTATAATTTTTCTAGACGTATTATGTTAATCGATCGATATGAGCTATGTAAGTTTTGTTATCTGTTAGACGCGTTAAATTTTGTTGGGAATCGAGAAAAGTTTTTAGCACCTTAACGCGGCGGTAAAGACTTGGACAAGAAGATGGACTATGGAAAACTTATTTGTCGGACGATGGACTGTGACAGTACACGTTCGGTGTTCGTAGGGAAAAAGTCCATCACGACAAATAAGTCTGTTGAAAAATTCGATTTTTGGAAAAAAAAAAAAAAACGGAAATTTACAGTTTTCGTTTCAGAATATTTATTTATCTTTGTATACGAATTGACTCATTATTTCATTATCGCGTCTGTTTCAATAAAAGCAATTTTGTCGGTTCTTGGTTTTTAAGTTTTTTTTTCTTCTGTTATTCTATGATTGTCACCGACTAGGTTTCGACAAACGGATGCTTTTGCCTGTCGGTGTCGCGGTATACGCGGATAAATTTCTAAAAAAAAATTGTTGTACACTTGTACGGTGACGTGATCAAGGGAAAGAAAGGGGTTATGAGGGGCTTTTTCCATATTTCGGGTTTTTTTCTTTTGGACTTTTTTATTAATACAGAAGGAAAACTGTACGGTTAAATATAGAAATATATGTTCACAATAATTTTTCCCCGCACGCGGTTTCTAATATTTCACAACATTTTTTATAAAAAAACATGTGGGGATAAAGCGACGGACGAGCATCAACGCGTGGATTGGTTTGCCTTAGCGAGAATCGTCCTATACGAACGCTTACAATAACATCTATTACAATCGTTGTTCAATTTTAAATAAAAGCAAAAAAAAATTAACTCAAAATCGCTGTTAAAACAACAACAAAAATGTCAATTTTATCATTACACGTTTATTGTAGGTTAATTTTTAAAAATAATTTCGAACGCGACATTTTCGGCTCGCCGTTTTTTTTTCTCGATTGACTAGGACACTATGGAAATTCTCGTTTAAATACACGATTATTAATTATGTCGCACGTAACAATCGTACAGTTTGTAACAACGTCGGGTAATTTTACGTTATTTAAATATTGTAATTCGGTATTCTTTTTTTTTTTTTTTTTTTATATATAAGCGATATTTTATAATTATATATATATATATATATATATAACTAAATATATCGTTTTATAAAACCGAAAAGGGTTTCTTATTATTATTATTTTTTAATGAGCAAACGCGGAGGATATACGCGCGAGTACGTTAAAAAAAAAAAAAAAATAAATAAATACATTTCTCGTGTACGGCGTATAGTACGACGAATACCAATACGGTTGTACGCGACGCTTTATGTTTATGAGGATTGGTTAAGGAAAATGGGCGGTGGCATTATTAAACGCGGACAAGAGAAAACGAGTTTATGGACAACGACTTTGAACACACGAGGCGGCCATTAAGGAAGAAGAAGAAGAAGAAGAAGAAGAAAATAAAATAAAAATAACGAGTAATGAAATCGAACACGGCGCGTTCTTGCTGCTGGTGCACAAGTCGAAATTACATACACCGTACGTACATAAAAACCTATATAATATTTATTAATATTACCGAACACGACCTTAGAGAGACCGAGACCGGGAGTGATTGACCGTAATGAGTTATAATAATAATCATAAATACGAGTATATATTATTTATGTATTAGTAAAGTCGGAAGAGGTAAAAATATTATTATTATTATTATAAAATATAATTGTGTTACGCGTGTTCGCCGAATTCGTATACGAAGGACGTAATAATAACAACAATAATATTGTGTAAAACGCAAACGTTATATATATATATAAAATTAAATAGATAAACGCGTTATAATAATAATAAAACGTGTATAAAGCGGCGGTAAAATAATAATAATATAATCTAAATAATAATCGTTTTGAAGAGTGTATTTACCGTTTCAAAAAGGGGTTTGGCGCGCACATATTATTAAAGGTATACACACACACACAGCAGAACTGGCGCGCGCTCGTACTACGAGAAAACACATCTCACACTGCATTCGAGGACCCCCGGAGGTTCGTATTAAAAAAAAAAAAAAAAAAATAATAGCGTTAAAAATTACTCGAAATTCTTATAAACGGGGAATATTATTATTATTATTATTATTATTATTATTATTATTATTATTATTATTATTGTAATACATCATCAACGTTAATGTCGGGACAGAGAGAGAGAGAGAATTAACCACAAAAGATGATGATGACGACGACGATGGCGGTTAGAGGCCTTCGAGATGAAACGAGTAAAAAAAAAAAAAAAAAAATAAATAAAAAACGACTAAGACGACTACGAGAAGAAGAACAGAGAAAATATATACGAACGAGTGAGAGATGGCCACCAAACAACACTATATATATATATACATGTAATATATAATATGATTAAGGTCGAAAAAATGCCTGCAGACCGACGGTACAGCGGACTTGTATCTGTGTGTGTGTGTGTGTGTGTATAATACGGAATATATTATAAACGTGCGCGACCGGTGGAGTTTAATAATATAACGTCTAATGTAAAAATATATTCGAATGAGGTTGTTTGTAAGGCACTGTGGAAAATAAGAAGAGAAAAAAACCTCACACAAATCAGATATATAAAAATCGACGAACGGATTTTAAGCTTATTATGTTATAAAATATTATAAGCGACAGCGACGTGAATAAAAAAATTTTTAAAACAATACTATGTACAAATATTTGTATTTGTAACTGTGCTTAGCCTATACACGATAGTGGATTACTCTTGGGTTTTTTTTTTTTTGGGAACGAGTGAAATATTTTGTCAAACGCCAAACGTGAAAGTAAAAGAATTCTTTAGAACGTCTATATCGGTATATTAAAAATGACACGTGTAATTTATTTCCCAACGCTAAGAATATCAATGCTGACAATAAGCCAACGTATAAGTGCTGAGAAGAAGTTTTTTTCGAAACTAAAAATTATTATTAGATGTACAGTAGCAACGGTTCGAGAAACAGACTTTCTGACATTGCGATTATATACAAAACGAAATTTGTGAATATCCTGGAGTACATTCAATGGTGTAAAATGTTCAGAAAGCGAGACAATTTATTCGATTTTTGGTGGATTTTGTTTGCATTTTACTTTTTTTTTTTTTTTAAAAAATTATAAATATTCAATAATATGTATATCTGAATCACACGAATTACGTAATTTCTTTTTTTTTCTTTTCTATATCGTAATATCAAACAATAATTTAGTTATAATTTTTTAATACATATCGAACCGCGCGATAATTTTAACTGTAAATATAGCGATTTGTTTGGATTCAATTCTTTGTTGAAAAGCTAAAAAAATGTAATTATAACATTAAGTCATAGAGCCTCTGACAATAATATTTTTTCCTGGGCCGCGCGCGCAAATCCTGAGAGCGGCTCTGTTTCGTAGGACACAGAAATAAACGCCAAAACACGTATTATCAACTGTGAAAAAAAATAAATATATACACACACTTTTCAAGAGCTTCGAAACCAGTATGGAATCGAATAAAAACGATATTATACACCCGTTGTTCTGAGTAAAAGATACCCTTTGCGGTTATTATATGAAATAAACTACTTGCACCGGGTGTCGGTGATTAATTCGAATTAAAAACTGCTACTTCGTATCGGACAACTAACGATTAATAATAAAGTATTTACAATACGTCAAATGACTCGGAACAGTCGGGAGGATATTATTATAATGAGCGAATATCGAAATTAGCGAAATTATCGAGTGGTGAGAAACAGTGGAAAAAGCGAACACAGACGCGCGCGTTAAAATCCAACTGAAATTTGGAAAACAAATTTCCTCCCCTGCCTCCATCGTTTTGTTTCCTACACGTCATAGAATAACATGTTTTTATTTATTTCTTTTTTTTTTTTTGCCTCGTTTTACGGACATCGCGAAAATTCTCTATTACAGAAATGAATTCCCGTTTTCTCCCTCGAAATTCTCTGAACACACCGGGACATACGCTACAAGAAGCGAAATCGACAAAATTACTTCGATAACGGTATAAAAAAAAAAAAAAAAACGAGTACCGTCTGTCCAATATAATTACATCGACGTCGTAATACGAATTGACAGAAAACACGTTCAGATATATTATAATGTATAAGGATAGTTTGCGATGACGAGAAAGTGGAATTTTCAATAACTAAATTGACGACGCGGAGTACGCGCTGCATTTTTATAACCAGAAAAAAAAAAAGGAAAAAGAAACGAAAAACAAAAAAATTCGTTGTTTTCAAAAATCGTTTTACCGCGAACACGGTACAACGCGCGCGCGGTTTATTCGAAATACGCGTTTATAAACCGATTACTATACGTAATTTCTTATTTAACTGAAAATCCTTTACCATACAAAAATTTATATAACGATAAAAATGGTTTTTATCGGTTCTCATCTGCGGGAGTTAAAAAAAAAATAATAATATAAATAATTTTAGGACAATAAAAACAAAAAAAATCTACGATGCGATGTGTGCTTCGGGTTTTAGAGATTATTTTCCGTAAATTATTATTATTTTCGAAAAGTGGTAAAAAAAAAAATCCTTATACGAATATGCGGTTGAGTGCAGCGCGTAATATATTATACAAATGGTATTCAGATTGGTCTACGATATTAAAAAAATAATAATAATCGCAAAAGGTCGCGTAAAGGCCGTTTTTCTCGGCAAAAGAGCTAGCGGAGAGGAAATAATAATAATAATATATTATTATTATTATTTTTCTCCGCTCGTTGTTTTTCCGTTTAAAATTTATTATTCCGTTTTAATTTATTTACATCAAATATTAATACACACTATTTATATTTTGACTTACACTCCACGTGTGTTGTATTTAAAATCTAGTCGCGTGTAGAAATAACGTGTACTCTTATATTGTGCCGCAGCAATTCTTTATCGTCGAAATAATCGCACGTAATAATTTTATTTCTCGTCGTATATTACATTTACTTTGGAGACGCTAACGCGTGTTTTCGAAAAAATATTTTGTATTGTACACACGAAACGTATATAGTGAAATAAACGTTTCCCATATTATTCCGTCCGATCTACACTGGCGATGCCATAAGAATTTTGAAAATATACTTCAATTTACTGTGAATTTTTAACTATAAAACAGATAGACGTGTTCAAAAAAAAAAATTTTTTTTACCACGATATATTCAAAAATCGATTATTGGTAATTTATTTTGAAATTTGTTCGATTAATTTTGGATGGATTTATTGAGGAGAAAATCGGCAACGTAATGGGGGAAACGTGATCTCGACAGTAGATTCCACGACGAATTCAAATCCGTTTCTTATCGCACGGAAACGTTTACGTTTTTATTGCGTTTGCCTGCAGTATGCGCGAAAAAGAGAGAGAACTCCCGTTTCCAGTTGTAAAAGCGCATAAAATTCCGAAATCCGATTATTTGTATATAATATATCGATACCGGGAACGATAAATTTCAAAACGGATTTAGCGTTTTTCGCGTAATAAAACGGATACGTAAATCGTAAACGATTATATTTATTTAAATCGATCAAAACAATAATAATAATAATATATAACATACGATTTCTTTTTTTCTTTTATTGCCTACGAAACATATTGAAATCATAACAGTCAGACGATAATTAAAGTAATGAATAAAATTACAAAAGAAAAAAAAGCGCAAAATAACGAATACGAGATCGTGTGTCGGAGACGGTACGCGCATCAACGTACACTCCAAAAACAGTCTGCTGCAGCAGCGCTAAGTGTACGGAAATGAAGATTTACAATTCGATATTTGTTTTATAATTTCAGCGTATTAAAACGATTAATTATAGAAATGAGTTATTGCGGAGAATAATTGACGGCGTGAAAAGGACAGTGCGTATACAACAACAACAATAATAATAATAATAATAGTTCTGCGAAAATGAGAAATGTTTAGTAGAGAGAGAGCCGACGAAATACGCGTGTGATGCTGCGGGGAGCACGCCCGGATCTAAAATACCGTATAATTTGAGCCCCGCAAAAAGAGACAGAGGCAGATCATGACAGGGATATAATGATTGCTATTCGCGCGTTTTCTGTGTATGTATAACAACGGATTATACGAAACAAGTGCGGACGGAACGAAAATAAAAGGAAACAAAAAACCGGTGCGATTCGCGCGAAAACCCGACCAAAAAATAAAACCAACGACGGGAGGTCGCGCGCGCTCAGAAATGATATTCCGAGACTATCCGAATACACTGCGAGCGCGTGTAACTTTTATTTTTTCCTTTTTTTACTCTACGACCGACCAACAAGCGCTGTCCGACCGATAAACGGCGCGACGCGTAAACGCTATTGCGCGGTATCGTTTTTTTTTTTTTTTTTTTTTAATATTTCATTTCGTAATAAATTTGTTACTTTTTTGTTTTTGCGCCTCCGACTCGGCGAGAGATAACTCATAAACGATAATATTATACGCGCGGTATATAAATATGTAGTAGAGCAGTGTTTAACGTGCGCGCGCGCGCGCGCGCGAAACCCGAAACGAAAACGTGCGGCGCGTCGACGAGGGTGACCAACGGGCCTCGTTCGGGTTGTTGTGGTTCGTGTATACCGCGCGCGCTTTTCATTTCCTGGCTGTCACCAACACACCTCCAAGCGCGAGAGCTACGTTTTACCCAGAGCGGTCCAGTACACACACACACACCAATTCTCCTTTCTGCCCCGCAAACACACAATCACTATCCTGTTCCACCCCTTATATCGAACGGTATAATATATATACACACACACACACCGTCCGTATAATTGAGACCTCCTCACTTTACGCTGACTGTTTTTGATATCGCATAGTCGTCGTCAGCAGCAAAGCCACGGCGGCGGTGCTCGCTCCACGGTTGGCGAATAACGGGCGGTGTGGATGATACGTTGCGGCGGCGGCAGCAGCAGCAGCAAGCAGTATAGCTGTCACCGGCAGAGCGAGTATAAAATATAAAGAGAAAATAATATAAGAGAGGATGGATGGATGAATGGATGGATGGATGGATGGATAGCGGAAGGGTGGAATCCTCGAGTCCGTCGGGTTGTGGTTACAAGTACCGCACAATACGCCTACACCGCGGTGTGTAATCGTATTTTCTCCGCCGTCCCGATATATTTTTACGTATAAATATGTATTCTATACACGTATCCCTTTATTAATCGCGTACGTACGCGCGAAATCGGAGGCTGCGGGAATTCTTCGAAAACGCGGTGTATTACTTTATTTAAATATCAAAAAAAACGAAAAAGAACATCGAAATCGATACGTGCGAAAAGTGGCGGGGAAAAAGAACGTACTATGATCCCGTGTGGAAATATCACGACGGATCGCGGGGAGTTATTCTCGAGAGGAACGGAAACAAAACTTAAACGACGGTTACGGTTAGACCAACGTTGATTATATTATATAATATTTATATTATGGCTGTGAAATATACGGGCACTAACAAAACGTAATAACGTTCGACAAAAACTGCGAGGTATATTGGAGGAAAATATTTTGAACCTCCTATCTTCGGCACAGAAAGACCCCTGATTAGAGAATTGAAAGAAAACTCGAGGTGCCATTAATTATGTAAACTTCTTCCACAGATTGATTTACAATCTTTTTCTTCGACGACGAAGAGACGAAACCGATGTTAATTGTAAAATTCTCGAAAATATTCTTCACCGGGATTCTCCACTAATCGTGTGGCGAAATTGTTTAAAATACGATTTCCTAGCCGAGGCTTTAAAATTCCCTCGGGTATTCCTGCGGTCGCGAGTGCGATTTGTCCTGATCAGATTTATAGTGTATCGCAAGCGACTGTTCTAAATGAAATCACTTATATAGATTAGTTCACGCCGCGAAATTCGATTGAAATTCTAATTTTGGAAAGTTCGAATCGCTCGACGGTAAGTACGACGAAAATTGTTCGAATCCAATTATAAGTCAGATTGTATACGATACAATTGCCGTAGTTCAAAACCGTTAAAAACAATTTAAAACAAATTTTCACCGTCCGCACGCATAATATAAAGTTTAAATATATGATTATCGTCGGACGTTTCGATTCTTTTTTCTATTTTTTTTTTTTTGATTATTATACCATTTTTTATTGAGTACAAGAAAAAAAACATTCGCAAAGATATTCGATTTTAGAACGATTGTGCGTAGTAAGTACGACGACGAGGAGGAGGAGAATCCCAGAGTTTATTATTATTATTATTATTTTCACAGTATTTCATTCGAAGACTACTGGGAAATCGAAAAACCGTTCGGTAAAGTACGATCTTCTCAAAAACGAATACGCTTACGGTTATATAAGGATTGGAACGCAATCCCTTCTATAATGAGAAAAAGCGTCCAGTGACCGTGACTAAAGCGGACTAAGCCCTAAGGTCCGTACTATTCCGCGCGTTTTAATCTTTTTTTTCGCAATACGGATCGGAAAATTCGACGACGCGCACCCGTGGTCGTGCAAAACACACGAAATCGAGTGTTATTATTTTGTCGGAGAAAGAGAGAGAGAGGGAAAATAACGAATTTTTTTTTCTAACGTTTTTCTCTAAAATATTAACGGGGGCAGTGTGTATAGAACGATATAGTCCGGTGAGCTCACAGACTTTCTTCTTATATAATATGTTGATTGGTCAATCAATCTCTTTTCGGGATATATATATTTGTGAGTGCGTGTACGCGCGATATGCGTACGTAGGAGGCGGAGGAGAAGAGCAACCAACAGTAATTGGCTCCTTCGAGACCAGCTGGACCCCACTGCGTGTGCATATATATATATATAGAGAGAGAGAGTGTACAGTTATCCCTTAGGGGTTCTATTATCGTCGTTACTCGGCGTGTATCTCTTAGCCACCCCCTCGCCACCATCTTTGCGGCTGCACCATTAAAACAATCCCTTTATTACCATCTCCCGCGTACGCACAAGTTTTAAACGAAACGAATTAAAAATAAATCAAAAAATGTATATTTAAATTTCAATATGCGCGGCGAAGCGAGCGGGCGAGACGGCTTACGAAAACATTTCATTGAATTTCCGACCGAAATAAGCGTTCGAATCAGTGCAGGCGTAACGAAGAATTCTGTACGGGGCGATGAGTTTCAGTAGTAGAAAAAAAAACCGTTTTTTTTTTTTTTTTTTTAAAAGTTCATTTCAAATTCTCTCCCTCCCCGTCCACTAGCAAAAAAAAAAAAAATCGTATCCGAATAAAATTCTACAGATAACAATATACGTAAATATCGTAGAAATTTATAAAAAAAAATTGTTTAAATATTATATTTTACGACAATTATTACAACAGCCACACAGGATATATAAACTATACAAATATCACCGAATGAATCGCGACGAACGTATCGCAATAATAACTAACAAAAAAAAAAAAAAACCAACGGCTATAGCATTTCGCCGCGGTCACGGGTTTTCGTTGAAACGCTCGCTGATCGTCAAGTGCCGCCTGATGGTGTGTTTTTCAAAACGGAATACGCGCCACTCGTCTACACGAATTTTATTTATTTGACACTCTTACCGAAGTATTTATAAAATGTATCGTACGAGAGGAGGACGTTTATATAATGCGCAGCAAACGTTATTTATAGGCGCGGAATTTTTTTTTTTTTTTTTTTGTCTGGCGACCGGAGGAGAGTGGAATATACGCAAACTTCTCCCCCCCCCCATCCCCCGAGGCACAGCGACGAGACCAACCCCGTCGACACGACGACAGAGATAGAGAGAGAAATATATATTTTAATATATTGCGCGCGTGGTGTGCACAACGCAGAGAGAGAGAGAGAGATGGACGGACGGACGGATGGATGGCTGCCCGGTTTGACTGCTGCAACAAACGCGCGCGCAGCATCGTCTGTCGGCGGAGCGTATACACACACACAACGTATACCACACGGCGCTCGCGCGGCGGTCCATCCTGCTGGTTTTCCATGGCAACGGTTGTACAGGACGACGACGACGACGACGACGAGTGAGTGAGTGAGTGAGTGAGGAGAGAGAGAATGATGCTGCACCACCACTGGCAGCAAACCGGGAAATGTTTCCACTCTAGCGTATACCCCATTCCTCCGCGCGTTCCGCCCCTCGCATCCTCCCACTCTATATTACACTTTGACAAGGGGTTTTTTTTCGTTTTTTTCGTTTTTTTTTTTTAATAAAGGGCACACGACAAAACCTAAACGCGTATATACGCCACCGCGCGCACGTCAAACGCTCATTTTAAAAACGCGGAACAAACCTTTATAAAGCGTATATATATATATATATATATATTTATATTGACGGCCAACGCGTAGCGAAATACCTTTGCGCGACGGCCATTTGTATTATTAAAAAAAAAAAAAAAAAAAAAAGATAAAGCGAAAAAAAGGAGTTTTGTCGTATACCGCGGGCGTGCGCGTACGATAAATAACGGGAAATGTATTTATCGAGCGAGGAGAAATATCGCGTGCGCTCGCACGTTGCGAACTGTGTACTTACACGAATTGTAATCATTTGGGCTACCGCCGAGGAACACGGATTGATAGAGAAGCCCGCGTTTCGCCGCTTCCGCGGCCGACGCTGCTCGGGCGTCTAGTGGCGGCGGCCAATCGCGTCGTTGACACCATTTGCCTGTAAAACACAAGTAAGAAAAACCAATACAATAACAGATAAAAAAAAAATAAAAAAAAAATCGTTTTTACGTTTAAACAATTATTTTTTTAAAACGTATCTTCCCACCACTTCGGCCACGCGCGCCGTATAACATACAATAACCTACACTAATGCACAACAACAAATTCGTGTGTTTACGACGACGGACACACACACAATAGTATTTATTTATTTTTTTTTTTTTTTTTTTTATAAACGCGCGTATTACATAGAGACGCGCGCGGCGGCCGTGTGAAGAAAGAATTAAGTCGGCGGACGAGACAACGTATAATTTAAAAACTGGTATTTTTTTCTTCTTCTTCTTCTTCTTCATCTTTCGTTTAAACGCGCGTAAAACGTTTGGGAGAGGAGGAAAAAAAAAAAAGAATAATAATAATAATATGTGTCATGTCCATTTCGAATGTTACGACGAGCTGTCGTAGATACGTTACGACGTACGAAGGGGTATTTATTTGTATTTATGGGAGGAGATTTCGAAAGCGATAATTACGAGTTTCGGAGAGAAAGAGAGGAAAAATCTATTAAAATCACTACGCGTACACACACACACACACGTGGTTATGTACATTATTTTATACTTAAACGGCCGAGGTGAATATAAAAAAATACAATACACACACACGTATACTACTTTTTACGTTTAAAAGTCATAAAAAAAAAAAAAAAAAAAAAAACGTTTATAATATGTAGTACGAAGAAGTACTTCGACGAGATATTATTTACGTGTACACCGTAATAGTACACTACTAATTTTACAACGACCGTGAAGGGGGGCAACGATCTGCTGTTTTGACGCTGTTCCCGCAAACAGCGTCAATGTACGAACTGTATCTCGGCCAATCGGATAGTAAAATTATTATTGTTGTTTGGACCGATCGATTTATTTCGCCCTCGTAACGGGGACACACAAATACGTATTGGTGAAATAAAAACAAAACGTTTCCGCGGCGTATTTCAATGTTAAAAAAAAAAAACCGTCTGGACTAGAACGCGAGCGCGACTGTGCAAAAAAAAAAAAAAAAAAAACGGATACCGCGGCGATATATAAAAACGAGGAAATTATTATAATTCCTATATTGTTATATTCGACTGTTTTTTAATATTATATTCCTTCCCACACACACACACACACACCCCGATGTGATGTGCGTGCACAGGTTATTCTCGTTGAACAAAATAAATATAATT
Organism: Chaetogeoica ovagalla; assembly: GCA_032441825.1. NCBI lineage: Eukaryota > Metazoa > Arthropoda > Insecta > Hemiptera > Aphididae > Chaetogeoica > Chaetogeoica ovagalla. Next base: position 4,866,378 of record CM063742.1, read on the forward strand.
TTATATCGAAAATAAACGGGCGAAAAAAAATCCCGGTCACGTCATGACATGACTTTGTATTTGGACTTTGTATTTGCCAGATGTCGCGCACGTATTATTCGGTTCGTACTGAATACAAAACTCGCGCGCGCGCGCGTGTGTGTGTGCCCATCGCCCGTCATCGAATTTTACATGCACGTGCGTGAACGCGACACGACACACGCCGCTCTTTTTTAATATTCTACGTCAAATAAGGCCAAATACGTGTGTTCGTGCGTGTGTCTATGTGTATTTTGTAACATTTTATGTGTTATACATTTTTTTTTTCGTTTCGTTGTACAACGTACGCGGTGCGGCGATTGTTTCGGATTGTGAAAAAAAAAAATTAACGAATCGACACCGTTTATGGAGCGCGCGCATACCCCAATTCTTTTTTTTTTTTTTTTTGTCGATTTAACCTAAGAAAATTCTTCTGCGCCGGAGCGGAATCATCCCGCGGCGTTCCTAATCAAACGGAAAATAATATGCGTTTTAAGCCGCGCGAGAACGGTCTTGTACAAATAGAAGGCGTACGTGCGTGCGCGTGATGCGAACGCGGTTGCGGCGATCGAAATAAAATAACGCGTATCGAAGGAATAGTTCACACAATTATAATAATAATAATAATAATTCGACGGGCGGACAATAGGAAAAACGTATTTAAATCGTTAAGGACCAAACGGGCAACGCGAAGAATTTAATATTAAAATATTTATCATTGTTAAATATAAAGATTAACGGTTTTCTCTCTCTCTCTCTCTCTTTCTCACCCTTTTAAAAATAGAGAAAAAATACGTCGAAAATTCCCTCTGGGCGCAAAGCGTTTGGCCACGCCGCCGCCGCTACAGCAACAACAACAACAACCGCCGCAGCCGCCAAACACTCGGAGGTTATCTCTCTCTCACTCTGGAACACTCCAGGTATTACACGCGCCGACCTTCCATATTATATATATTCTTTTTTTTTAAGAATATATTCCCATAAATCAATTTGGTATTTTTTTTTTTTTTGTCCGATACAAAAAACAAAACACATACATATTGTGTTTAATGCGGTTAAAAAAAAATATATATATTATTATTATTATTTTTAACAGCGAGAGGCAAGTCGACGCCGCCGCTTCATCGTCGATTCGAATATATATGTATAACGACGACGAGTAAAATAATAATAATAATAATAATAATAATAATAATAATAATAATGATAATAACGCTCCGAGCTCTGTCGGTCGGTCGGCCGCGGACTAAAAACTCTACTCGCGCTCGTTTATATTTATATATATATATATATATATATATATCGAAGAGAGGTACAGATATAGAAAAAACGAAAATGATTTTAATATTATCTTTATAATATTATAAAATATAAGCACACACGTATAATATAATATATTCCGATAGCGTTGCGGCGCGCGGGTATTATTATAAATAGTGTAATGCTCGGTGCGGCGCGCACGTTTACCGCGTCCAATGATTGACAGACGGTTTTATTTTTCCGAGAGTAAAATAGATGAGAAAGAGAGAGAGAGAGAGAGGAGAGTGCAATGTGAAGAAAAAAGACGTATTAGGATACGACGACGACGACGACGACCACGTCCGCGCGTCTCTCACGCGCCGCCAATCCGCGGGCATACACACACACACACACACAGTACCGTTGCGTTTTATATACGACGTACGAGAAGTCAAGAGGTCAAACTCGTATAAAGAAGAAAAAAAAAGTATACCGTCGTGATCGTCGACCAGTGAAGGCGGCGATTATATTATTTTATATATTATTATTATTATTATTATTATTATTATATAAGTATAGAGAGTAGGCGAGGTGTGGTATTTGTCGGTGGTGCGCGCGCGCGCGCGCGCAAAACAGACGCCCTCGTGACGACGACCATCGCGCGCGGATGATCTCACGACGGAGACGAAGACGAGACGACCACACGGTGATTATGACGTTTGATCATTATAATCATGACGGTGTAAAACGGTGTACATATTATATACGTATACGAAATTATTATTATTATTCTAACTCTCCGGAGCGACGCTAATAAAAAGAAATAATAACGACGAAAAATATAATACGCGCACGAACTTAAGAAGAAGAAAAAAAGAGAAACTATTCATTTTCTGAAACGAGTGTATCCACACGGTCTCGCGCGTATACAACAACAATAAATTACACACACGGTGCGATCGAAAAATCACAAAGACGCGCACTCTGTGCAAGAAGCGTTGTAATGGGAAAGAGGACCTTGACGGGACGAATACGATTATTTTATACTAAACTTTTCAAACGCTCTCTGTACACACGATATGACGTGGTTTACACGTCGTGTACAATAAGCGTTTGGAGAAAGAAAAAAAAACCAGTACACGCGTATTTTAATGTTTTCATTAAGGAGAATAGAAGAGAACACGACTGGTCACGAATATTTCGGACATTTAAAAGAAAAAGAAAAAACTACACGCGCGCGCCGTCTCCTCGTCGTGTCCGAAACAACGGTTGTCGTTACATTTTTTTTTTTTTTTCCACTCTTTCTACTTCTTTTTTTTTCCTCTCTCCTCCTCCGTATTATACGTACATACGCGTTGTAACGCGTATACAAAAGCGTTATAAATTGTTATTCACAATAGCCACCTAGTATGGACGATGAACGTAAGCGGCGGCGGCGTAGCACAAGTCGCCAATTACGACGACGACGACGACGACGACGACGAAAGGCGATTTTTAGATTTTTGTCTCCATTTCACTACCATTACCCTTCTTTTTTTTTTACATAATACGGGCGGTCGGGGACAAAAGAGATTTTATAAGACGAGAGATAAAAAAAAAAAAAAAAAACAGACGGACGACGGACGGAAAAAAAAACGCGGTAAGAAAATTATAAAACCGCGTTCGCTGTGCGCTACAGCACACGGCCGAGAGACTTGTTTAAAAAAAAAAAAAAAAAAATTACCATACAATAATCGTCGCCGCCATAGTTACCAATGCAGCGCAGACACTTCTCTATATATTATTTATACTAACGAATAACATTATCAGCTCCTATACCACAGACACACACACACACCGCCGGATAATTACAAACACTTTTATATATTGTTCGCAAAATAATTATAAGAAACCTTAATAATAAACGCGAGTTGCTGGTTTATTTCTTCACATTATTATTATTATTATTATTATTATTATTATTATTATTATTATTATTATTATTATTATTATTATTATTATTATTATTATTATTATTATTATTATTATTATTATTATTATTATTATTATTATTATTATTATTATTATTATTATTATTATTATTATTATTATTATTATTATTATTATTATTATTATTATTATTATTATAAAAGTATATTATAGGGAAAAAAAGAAATCATTGCTCGGCCGACCTCGACTGTATGCACGACGGCGAGGTGTGTCCCAAAGAAAAAAAAAGTGTACACATTTGTTTATACGTATATCGAAAGAGTTACAACGAAATTTAATTAAATTATCTCCTTCGGAGTTACGATGCATTTCGTTTTTCCGTCGTGTCGACCTGCGCACAGCCGCAAAATATTATTTATAATAATATGATAACACTATTAATTTAATAATTTTTTCGATGTTTTCCACTGATCCGCAATGTCAGACTTTCATCTAATAGACTTGGTAATTCGGTAAACGGATCTGAACGAGGAGCTGGGCCAGGGACAGATTTTTTCGATCAAACACTCACGAGTCGAGAGCGTTGTTCACAAATCATTCCAAGGACGTCGTTGTAGCCGGTAGTAAAAAAACACACTGTGTTTTTGCGCAAAACGATTCCACGGCGGTCAGAAAAGAACAAAATCATTTTCGATTCACCGATTCGCTTTCTCCGGACGAGGTTAGGTCCTTCGAACGCTATTCGTGCGCCGTCTAAACACCATATTTTCTGAATGAGAAAAGCGCGCGCTTCTGTTAAACCCATCTAACGTTTCAGTTGCGTTTATTTTACTTTCAGTTTCACACAATATTCGATCACTGTTCCGTTACGTCGAAAGCGTAACGCAGTTCACTACTGAAACACGACTACACGCCGTAAATCAAAGCAGTTACTGAACTTTTAATTCGAGTTGGTTACTTGCGTAGATAACTGTTTTGCGAATACGCCGATGTTAGGGAGGGGGGAGTTAGATCCCCAAACTGGCTACGGTCTTGGTATTACTTGTTACAAAAAAGACACTGGTAATCATTTCTGGATATTTGTATGAAATACGAGTACGCAATAGAATCTCCTCATAGTAATGTTTCTTTTAATAACTCAGCGTTATTAGCACTTCTATTCGCGATCTCGTCGGTCACGATATTCAATTTCTTAACAAAATCATTTTTTTGTTCTTTTCTATTTCATTAATTCCTTTTTTTTTTTTTTTTTTAATCAAAACGCACATTACAGCCGCAGTAGCAGCAGAAATGTATTTGTAGTGTTCGACGTGATTTTTTAATACGTAGTGTATTGCCAATGAACACGCAATCGCCCGTTCACTCTATCGAGAGAAACACGTATATTCTACGAATGTACACGGACCATAGACTGAACTAAGTTAATTAATTCTACGCGTTCTCTGAAACAACTCTCTATTATCTAGAGCAAATTTCTTCATAGTAAAGTAAAGACATACACACATTTAATGCAATTTACCTCTAACTATATTTTTTCCACTACAGTGTACAGGTACGCATAATAATAATAATAATATACCGTGCTGTATCCTACGCACCCACAACAGGCGAACACCAAGTTTCACTATATATATATATATATATATATATATATATATATATATATGTATATAGTTTTTTTTTTATATATCTTTTTCGTTAACCGCAGCGTTATATAAAAAAAAAAGAGAGAAAAAAAAGAAAAAAAAATTAGATCGTTTTCGTTCCACACAATTTATTCCTAATTCTTTTAATATAATATTACCGGTGGTACACGCCGCGACCAAAACCGAGACACAATAATCATAATATATCCGGTTTTTAAACTTATATTTACGAAAATATCTTTGTGTCCGATTAATAATATATACGTGTATATTGTATATACACTTATCAATTGAATTTATATATATATATAAATGATATACCTAATATACAGATAAATACGCGCGACCAAAGCGTCATAAATGTTATATTATAGTGCGGCATGACGACACCTTGTGCTGCTGTTACTACTGCAACACTCCGTATACTATTGCAATATATACGTATACTGTGTTGAGCAAAGGAGATAAATGCGACGGTGCCCAAGTTAAATGAGCCATCACAGGCTTTATATAATATATATATATATATATAAATTTTTTCTTTAATATTCTACTACTAAAGAATTATATATATATATATATATATATATAAAGAATTCTTTCGCGGTGGTAATCATGGGAATTATATGTGTGTGTGTGTGTGTCATTTTTATTATATTGTGTCTGTTGTTCGGAAAGACACCCACCTACATATATATAATATACACACGCGCAATGAACAGAGGCCACGACGATTTTCTCTCCACGGTTTTTCTCATCATAGTCTTTCCGTTTTTGTCGTACGGTACAATAATCGCGAGCCAACGCCGCTTCCGGCGGTTTTTATTTTAATATAATATTTTCTTTTTTTTTTCTTCTATTGCTCTCCCGGTTGTATTCACGACATCACTTACAGCCCGTACCGCGCAATCTTTTTGCTTTCTGGTCGAAAACGCGAGAGAAAAGAGAAAAAAAGAAAACACGCGGCGCGGTGGTGGCGTAGTTTCTCTACGAAAATCGCGCGACGTCGGCTCGCCGCCGAATCGATTAAATTCCGAAAGAGAAATAATATTCGAATGACCTCTTTTTATTATTATTATTATTATTATTATTATTATTATTATTATTATTATTATTGTTTTAATCGCGTTAACTCGTGACCAAAACACGTTGTGCGCAGCAATCAATCGAATAAACGTTGCAATTAAACCGTTTTAAATAGTCGATACGTACGGAAAACATAGGCGAGAATTATTTGCGACGATTTTCGTGTGACGCGTTGAATCGGGTAAAAAAAAAAATAATAATATATTTCTCGTCAACTTCACGTCATCACGAGAACATTTTTAGGAACGGTTTTTTTCTTTTTATTTCTTATACGAGCGTTCTTTACACTTGTCGCAGTATTACTCAGTCGGAGTAACGGTAGGCTAAGAAGACGACCATTCCTGTACAGGGTTTACAAAATAAAAAAGTGCTGCCCTTCCAGAATGCCGAGTATTTTTTTAAATATATATATTAAATACGTTGAAAATTGCACAAAAAATAAACACGTCGTTTTATTGTTATACCGTTTAAAATAAGAATAATAATAACAACACTTGTAACATTGCCGATACACAATAAAAAATAATATATTATACGACAACAATGTCCAAATGATTTTTCATCTGTGGAACAATTAATTATTATTGCTTCGCGTAAAAAAAAAGCAATATTAAAAGGCGAAATGGAGGAGAAGAAAAAACTAACACCACACGTGTCATAAGAGAATTTGCCGAATTATATTAATAACAAAGTGTATTGCTCAGGAGTGCGTTCGTTAATAATTCATATAAATTTCTTTTAACGATACGCCGCCCGTAACAACGGCTGAACAACAGCCGGAGGAGACATTTTCAAAATTGAAAACTGTAAAAAGAAGAATTACTACTGGTGGGATTCAACGGGGCGAGAACGAGACTGTCGGACGAATCGCGCGTTGTTAAAAGCGTACAGAAGAAAAAGCAGCGGATGGAAGGAATAGAATTGGATGAACGTTTTTCGTCGATTCATTGACGACTTTTCTAATATTTAAAAAGCCGGAAGAGTAAAACTGTTTAATCGTTTACAATATAAGTATACTTATTTAATACAAAAAAAAAAAAACAAAAACGACGACGACGACATTGAAAACACACAAAGGCGTGTACGCGGCCTAATTCGATTTCTCTACGTTTAAAAGGGGTGCTTTTGATTTTTCGCATTTGGGCCCCCCCCCCCCGTCCACGATTTTTCACGCAATCGCACCGTCGGACATTTAATCTGTTTATAAAATGCACGCGAACCACACCCCGTGAAATACGAACAGAGCAGTACTACGAAAAAAAGAAAAAGAAAAACGTTACGAATTTCCCCGCGGCTTTCGTCGCGCGTAAGTAAAAAACGGAGATTTTTCTCGTGCACGCGGTTTAACGAGCCCGAGAATTCTGAAATGCAATATGTGCATTATATACGAGGAAATAAATTGTTGTCGATGAAACCTCGTTAAAAACTAACTAGACGCTGTGTGTACACCGAAGTTTCGTATTACCGCTAAATAACGAGTATATTATTATCCGTATAAAATGTTACGTTTGATTCGACGGTAAACACACAACGAGTACATAATATATATATTTATATAAACCAATCGTATACATAACGAATAACGTTTTCAATCGAAAATTATTGTTATTATTATTATTATTGTTATTATTGTTATTATTATTATTATTATTATTATTATTATTATTATTATTATTATTATTATTATTATTATTATTATTATTATTGCGGAGACACGAACGAACGGGCGAAGAATTGTCCGTCTGTATAATATTATAATACGTTTTACGATTCGTTCGTGTATTATTATCGTATAAAAAAATGTCCCGGGGAAAAACAAAAAAAAAAATAAAAATATTTTCAGTAAACAGTCGCGAGAAAGACGAGAAAAATGAAGGTTTAATGTCAAAACATAATCCGGTCGTAAAAAAAAAAAAAACAAAAAATAATAATAATAACCGAAGTACTTTGTTTGGCCTATACCGACGTTAATAAGGGATATTATATTAATGCTTTTTGGTTATTGCCGCCATTCGAAATGAAAAAAAAAAAGAGAGAGGAGAATTCGCCAAACAATAACTCTCGTCTGACAAATTCGATTATATGTATATATATATATATATATTTTTTTTTTTTACACACTCGATTTTCATTTTATAAAAAGAATGTGTGTGTGTGTATAAATAATATAGCGAAATATATGTAACTACTGAAAACTAAAAGATATTGCGAGAGTTTTTCGTTTTTTTTTTTTTTGAAAACGAAAGATTTTCCCGCGCAAAAGAATAAAAAGTTTAAAACAATCGGAGAAACGTAAAAAATACTCGAACGCAAAAACTTTAGGAAATTTAATGTCCTAATGAAACCCCTCTCCGCCACCCGTTATTGATTGAAAATGTTTTAAAACTATTTTGAGCGTATCCCAAAGAGTAACTATTGCAAAATTCGGATAAACACACAATATATACGCGATGGCGTGCGATAAAAATTCAATTTAAATAAATCGACGCGTATTTTCGCTGGAACAATATTTGAAGTGTATTCTTTCGAAAATCTCGCGGATCGTTTGACATATCTTATGTGCAAAAATATAACGAAAAATCTCGTATTCGAGCGACGGTAAAATTAATAATAAAAAAGCAAAGAACAAAAAAATTTTTTTTAAATCGGGGGGTTTTTTTTCAAACAGCCAAACACATTATATTATCCACGACACAAATGCCTTTTTTCCCGTATTCCAATCTTCTATAACACTGTGATAAAATACCAAAAAAAAAAAAAAAACCGATATTTTTCCGTTACAAATTTAAATCACGAAATTTATTGTATCAGTCTTTGATTAACGGATGAACAATAAACTTACACGAAAACAAATCCGAATCAACGATTCCTAAATAAGTCGATCCCGTGAAAAAGACTAAATGTTTAATTTAATAAATGTTATTATTATTATTTTGACAATTAATATTAAAATTTAAAGATGACAAAAAGAGATAGTCGTTGGTGTATTCAAATTGAATTAATTGAAACAAAAAAAACCCGGTTTCGCAAGTCATTCTTCAATAGGTAACGAAATGAAAAATATAATACAGAGATCAATGCGCGGTATGACATAAGTTTTTTAATGACATAAGCATATTTCATCGATATTGTTATAGGTAAACTTTTAAATTTTGTGTATTTTACGGAATTCCGACTGGTTTTTTTTTTTTTCGTAATACGCGAGATTCGCCGCGTAACCTTGCAATTTTATCGACTTTCGCGTATCGTTTTCGTTTATTCTAATTGCCGACTCGTTTCGGGTCGTCGCCATTAACAGAGAAATTCCGCCGTTTATGAAAATAATCGTGCACGTCAATATGTTAATCGTTAACGTGTATAATATTAATGAAAATAAATGAAAATTTTGAAATAATTAACGTTAAATTAATATATATACACAACGATTTCAGAGAGTATACAAAATAAAACCGTCAAAAAAAAAAAAGAAAAAAAAAACGATGTAATAATATTCTCGATCAAACGCTCTATAACTGTTGTACGACATCCGCGCGTGCGTTTGCAGTTAAAACGAATATGGCCCCACTTTTTAACGTACTATACGAATTTTAACAAAACTAATATTTGAAAAAGAAAAAAAAATTACATTTCCGTCGGGTAACGGATTTTCACGTTTTCGTTTTCCTCGGACACGCATACGGCCGTTTGTCGATCGTCAACAATTTCCCGTTACAGTCGGATTCCCCGGTAGTCTTTCTCTATATATTATACCTATTATGTGTGCGCGCGCGTATAACATTTTTGTCGTTTATTCCCGTATAGATCCCGTCGTGATGTCGTTCCGTTTCGTATTGCGCCGTAGAATTTTCGTTTATTACACGTAAACGCCCGTCGCGAGTTTTTTTATTTTTCTTTTCTCGTAGAAAATGGATTGCGTTATTATTGTCGTTTTGAGAATGTCGCGGAGGGACAAGAAAAAGAAGCTGCGGCGACACGACACGTTACGAACGCGCGTTATGTAAATGAATCGAAAGAATTATTATGAATGGATGCCCGACGATGATGACCGCCGCCGCCGCATTCGACAACGACATTAAAATAACGACACTACTATAATAAAAAAAACTACGAGAATAAATTCGACGGAGAAAACGGCAGAGAGAGAGAGAGAGGAGAAAAATAAACGATAATTGGAATATGGTTATAAAGCGCAGTATAATATAACGGAGAATGAAAAAAAAAAAAAAACGACGGTTGCGTGATCACGAGGTGTACAATTGCCCGGTCAGTCGTCGTCGTCGTCGTATCCTGTAATTACGCGTGTCACCTCTCTCTCTCTCTCTCCTGCTCACTCTCTCTCTCTCTCGATGTAATGCTCGTAATGACATTAATCTTTTGACATGATGACTGCCGCCGCTACCACCACGTACACGCGTAGGATGCGCGCTAGAGAACGACGGACGGAAACGAACCGAACGAAACTCTCCCCTCCCCTCGCGACAATAGTCTACGATCACAATTCCATATTATTATTATTATTATTATTATTATTATTATTATTATTATTATTATTATTATTATTATTATTATTATTATTATTATTATTATTATTATTATTATTGTTATTATTATTATTTTTATTATATAAATATACTCGCGCGTATCACCCCCCCTCCTCCATATTGACTATTAACAACAACACATCTGTGTACCCCGAGCGCCATCGTTGACCGAGTGGTTAATGGTGGGGGGGGGGGTCACCGAAGACACCGATTTTTCGACAAGTAATACGCGCCCGTCACGCCATTTACTGACGGTATAAAATTTAATTCCGTATTATTATTATTATTATTATTATTATTATTAAAACCCGCCGCCGTTTAGAGCCCGGCCCGGTTTTATTATAATGCGTGTGTAAAACAACGGTATAATAATAATAGTATTGTACAAATCGTATATGTTATTTAATACAATAATAATTGTGTCGTTGAAAAAAACGTATTATTACACATTAGGTTTTTTTTTTCGTTTCTTTTATCGGTTATAATAATAATAATAATAATATACGCGAGCGCGTGCGCCTTAAACGGGGATCGTCGTCGTTTCAAACTTATTCTCCGCCCATGCAGTGTAACTGCTGTGCTGCCGTTGTCGTCACTGCGGCGCGCGATTATACCGCCGCCGTCACCACGGAACAGCGTAGAGTCCCCCGGGTGTCGATAAATAAAAATAGTACGTACGGATTTGGTCGAAATATTAATAATATACATATATTGTGGTGATAATCGCTTAATTTCCATTTGATTCGCGTTCACGAGAAAACGAATTTCACAAACGCGCGTACACTATTTTATGTATTATCGAGTTAACACAAAAACGAATGTAATCGGTATATAATAAATAATTATCATTGTCACTGTTGTACAAGAGAGGAAATGTTTTACCGTCCAGTGTTCATTGTTTATTATAACGAAGATTTTTGACGATTTTTTTCTTCTTCTGCGTACACAGAATCAAACGCGTGGATTATCTTTGATAGAATACGATTTTTATTGCCGCGTAAAGAGGAATGCGCGTCGGGGATAAAAAAAAAAAAACCCGTTTTATCACTTCGAATTGTCGTTTACGACGTAATTTGTTACGCGCATAACGACAAACGTACAGTTTTATATTAACGGCAAAACGAATTTTTTTTGTTTTTGAACGATTATAGAACAAATTTATACGAATTTTAAACGACAAAATATTGACGCGTTTAAAAAAAAAAAAAAATCGAATTTTTTCTCTCTTTTTTTTTTACGAATTTAAACGCGTATTCGATTTTGACGGGCGTTAGCGACGGAACATTAAAATACAAAAAAAAAATCTTTTCGTGCGCTTTATACAAACGCGGATTCAGGGGCGGCAAAGGGAGCTATTGGTACTATTCCCTATCTCGTCTAAGCCACCGATAAAATCATATTCGCAGGGATATTTAAAATTATTATTCCAGAAGAAAAAGTTATTGAAGAATTCAGTAAAAAAAAAAAACAACAGCACTGGAAAAAAATTAGTGTAAGAAATTAATGTGTAATAAATACTGATATGTTTGAGAAAGAAGTTAACTCTAATAAATTTTGTATAAAATTGAACAAATCTTTTTCTTTTTTTTTTTTTTTTTAACACCCCTTGTTAAAATTTCTTGGATCCGCTTGGCTTCACATAATAAATCCAGTGGTCCAGTGTTGATTTATACTGCAGAGAAAGAGAAAAATCGCAAAATCGTATTGTTTTATTTACGCGTATAAACCGAAACCGTAACGTAGATCGTTGAATTTATTAACACTGCGTCCGCTGTAGTAGCCACACGCGCTGAGTGCTATATGACTTTATAAACTATGTCGTTTTTTTTCTCTTGTTCAAATCGCTAATTAAGTATATTTATTATTATTATTATTATTATTATTGCGGCGACAATATAACACACGCATTGTGTCGTGGCGCGTATCACACATAATAATTAATATATTTTATTTATGAGCACGAGGAGTATACGGACACCGACGACGACAAACAACAAAACAAAGCTCACGGACGAGGTATTTTCCACTTGTAAAATATACGTACACACGGGCGTCATCGTAAATATATATATATATAAACACGTTTATAATAATAATAATAATAATAGGCGAACGAACTAGATGGTTTATTGTCACGCGAATTACGCGTCGTAACACACGGAGAGAAAGAAAGGAAAAAAAAAGTCAATATAACACAATTACATTTTCCGCGCCCTGCTGCAAAGTCTCAGCTGGTGTATTAAGCCGAAAAATATCGCGTTTCTCTTCGTCTTCGTCGTCGTATTTCCATTTGTTCGGCCGTTTGTTACGCCCGCGCGCACCTAACCACTATATTCCCGAAACATTTTTATTTTTTTTTTTTGTATTTCAATTTCTAAGCCGTCGTTATATATTATTAATATTATTTATTTATTTCTAGCGTATTATATACCAGCGGTAAGAAAAAAAAATCAATATACAACAACACGACGGGGGGACGGCGGTGGCAGTGTACTCTGACCGAATTAAAATATTAAAATAATAAGAGTATATGGTCACGCGCACCGAAATACAACAGATAAGATATCGTTGTTGATGGTCGATTAAAGTTTGTGATAACGCTAGCGGCTCGTTTTTACATATTATTATTATTATTATTATTATTACCGCGGGGTACTGCCCTCCCTTCTTTCCCTGTACACACGGCCACCTCCTGTGACACGCGCGCACATTTTAATATATTCCAGTGATAATTGAATATTTCACAGAGTAAACTACAATCGCGCTCTGTGTTACAGTTGCAAACAACACGGCAAATTACAATATTTCAAAAGTAAAACGAGCGTTGAAAAGTCTGTATAATAATCATATTTGAAAAAAATTATTTGACAATTCTTCGTCGCATCGTTCAATAACCTATTATTGAAAAACGAGTGTCATATATCTAAAAAATAACCTATCACTCCTTATACAATACGAAGATGACGGCTAGACAAGCAGCTTCTACTTAGAAAAAAAACCAGGATGTCGTAAGGTGTTCATACTCGAATGACGCCTACTGCTCATAGTGATCGTGTCCAATAAGTCTTTACCCGTTTTCGATACACTGCCCATTGGCATATTCTACATACGAATATGAAGCGATTAAAATTATATACATCACGTTCGAATACGTAAAAACCGTTTTTTTTTCGTTTAATTTTCCAAATGTTTAAAAAAAAAAAAAAACAATTTTTTTTTTAAAATTTAATTTACGCTTGTGGAATTTTACGTGTATTTATTAACAACAATATTGTAAGGAAAAAAAATAGAAAGGATAACTCCGGGGCAAAATCCACACGAGTTTTCACTCTCAGTGAAGACCTCTGACAACACCGAATAAAATAATAAAATTAATACTGTTGAATTTTTATGTTATTCCTCTGGATGAGACTGGTGTGGGCAACGTTTTTTTCCGCAAAACTCTTCTGTAATAACGCACACCGGTAAATGACAGACAGCAAATTGTTCGCTGCTTACGATTTTCACGATTTACGACGACTTATTCGTCTTGCGAATAATACGAGAAACGAATAACGCGCGAGTTGTTGGCATTGCGAGGCGTAGTAATAATTTTCCATTATTGCCTAAATTCGAATTATATCAGCTAAAGAAAGCGCGTTTCAACGTGGTCTAATGAAATAATCGTTTATTTTTTTTTTTTTTTGCTAAAGAAACTTTGCACAACACAACAATCTCCAAATTCGAACATTATTTGTAGAGGAAAGAACACGAAAAGAGGAAATATCGACGTGAATATGCTGAACAAAAAGAATTACGGTGTGGACAGATACGAAGAACGACCAAAGTAAATTTTCAAAACTCAAGATTTCGCTGATAACAATAAAAGGAAAAATCTATATAATTGCTTATTGCGTCGAATGAAAAAAATAATTAAAGTTTATTTCGTTATTTTCTTTTGAATTAAAAAAAAAAAAAAAAAACTCGGTTTATAAACTTTAAAAATCGTCGAGACCCATACACCAGTATCGAAAGCGTGTCTGTATACCAAAAAAGAAATAAGACGAAAAACAAAAAAAAAAATTTAATTGACAATATACGCGATTGTAATTCGTTTTAAAGACATTTCCAAACGCAGAGTAATACCCAGTAACATACGTATACGAATGAAATATGAACGACAAATGACAAAAAAAAAAAAAAAAAACACTCGCACAGATATTCGTACATATTTGTACTATAAAACGCGTTTCGTGAACGTATTTACATATTCATATAGTAACGGTGTCAATAATATGGTCGGGCATTATTTTACGAAAGCGTTTGATAGAAACGACAAAAGACTCACACGCGTATTTAATAATATAATAAGCGTTTTATGATTTTTTTTTTTTTTAATTTTATTTCAGTTACTGGTTTTGTGTTATATACGTCGCCGCAGCCGTTGCTACTGTGTGTTGCACACCAAAAATGTGTATAATAATAATAATAATAATAATAATAAGATGGTATCAACGCCCGACAATTATAATATATTCATTTCGAAATTAATTAAAATTTAATTATCGACGGTTATACAGCAACAGCAGCAGTAGGAGCAAGCGGCAAGCAGTGTTGTACACGGCTGTGGTATCGTGTAAAAAAATTTTTTTTTGATGATCATATTATTACGAGCAGACGACGATGCGTAGTATTATTTCTCCCGTTTTATATTTATATGTATATATATATATATAATAAAATAAAGTGGGCGTGTTTCTTTCGATAATGCTTTTTTTTATACACGTATTATATATATACATATACGGTTTTTTTATATATTTTTTTTTCTATTAATATTGTTGTTGTTGGTGAAAAAAATAACTACGGTTAGACGTCAATATACACACACACACACGTATATGAGCTCTTTAATACGTTTTTTTTTAACGTTATTTTATAATTGATTCGTCGTATACACGCGTTACACTGCATTTCTGCACGATAATAAAATATACATTTATATATATACGAAATTATAATATGTAATAATAGACGTTTTACATATTATAATATATTTAAATGGAAATTTACGAGAAGATTTTTATGGAATATTATTGCATACGCAAGCGGATCGCGATTTCGTGTAATTAATTAATATATCAGTTAATCAATTAACGAAGAAGAAAGAAAGAAAGAAAGAGAGAGAATTCAAGTACAAAACGTTTTTTTTTTTTTATATATATGAAATTTATACCGAGAACGACACTATTTACTATACATCTCGCAATGCACAAAACGATAACTGGGTCTTATAAGCGTGTAAAGAAGAATAAGAAATGAAAAACCATAGTGTTTTCCGGCATCGATCGTGCGCGATTAATAACACCTATTACAGCCGCCATTGCAGTGTTATGTATAAAAACGTAATTTTCGCGGACAACGTTCGCATTCCGTGTAACGGAATTTCGCGGATTTTCTTAGAAATATTAAAAAAAAAAAATTGGTCCTAATTTTTTTAGCATATCGTGAAGTGGTCGACGCCACTGATTGGGAAGCAAGTGCTGCGCGCTCACCGCATTCGTTTGAAAGTCACGTGACAGAACGACGACGGTAGAATTTCACGACAATCGTTCGCAAACAACAGAGTACGGATAGAAACTATTTTCGGGACGATTTACAATAATAACGAGACGTGGAATGGGCCGTATTATGCGACCATTAAGTGCGCGGTAATACGTCGTCCGATTGTTGCGCACACTGGAAAAACGGATATTTAGAACAAAACGCGATTTTTCAATTCAATTCGACGGGGATTATGCAGGAAAACGCTTCTCCGTCGCACAGGTGTGTTTTGTTCGGTCGTTCGGTTCTCGTACGATTATGACGACGAGATAAAAATCCGTCGGAGAATCCAATGCGCGCCGCGAAAAAAAAAACGCCAGTACAAAACGTTCGCGCGATATAACCGCTACGCATTTCACGTTTACTAGACGAAAAACCTTTTTTTATTATTATTATAATTATTATTTTCCGAATTTCAACAGACGATAGACACCATTGCCCCCTCCCCCCCCCCGCCCAGTCGCCGCTGCGGTAGCCCCGGGGAAATATAACGACAGAATACATAATATAAACCGCACTAACTATACGCGCGTAAATGGTTATTTCTCATTTTTCGTTTTTCATTTCTTTCTCCTTACCTCCTCCCCCTATCCTTCTCTCTAACGCGCTTCTTCGCGCGCACACGCACTCACACACACACTAATATTATATTATTGTACTTTGTGTTTATATATATATATACGACGGAACGACGGCGGTCACGAAAACATATAATTCGATAAGTGAAAATATCGACTGCGCGCGAGGAGAGACCCTATACCACTACCGCCGCCGTTACTGGTGTAACGGTGGTGCTGATGGTGGTGGTAGTGCTATACCGAGGCAAAAGCACTTAGAAAAAGAACAATGAAAAAACATAATCCAATCCATTCGCTTAATAAATTAAAGGGTGCTGACACGGTGTTTTTTTTATATATATAAAAGCCTATATATATATATATATATATAACGTCATTTTTGGGCGTAATTCGTTTAGATCCATTAATATTATTGTATATTATTTTTATATAAACGTAAAATCTATATGTATATATATATATATATATATATATAAATATAATAGTTATTGAATATTTTAACGATATTGGTTTGTGCGTGTGTGTGTGTGTGTGCAAAGGAGAAGTGTTTCGTGACGAGATTCGTATATTTATAATATACGTATGTGGAAATCTCGTTAATATTGCGTCGTCGTACGTGCGCAGTGTGTATGTTAATATATATAAATAAATATATGCACAGTGTATTATAAAATTATATCACAAATAATACTGAAATATCTCGTTATCATCTACACACACACACACACACGATTTTAAACGGGTATATAAAAGTACACGATTAATAAATAATAAAAGAATAAACGAAACATTGTATACATATTATATTACTTTATGATGCGTATAAAAAAAAATACACACATATATATAATAAGATCGTATAATTCCTACTTATATATATATATATATATATATATATATATATATATATATACGACGAATTAAGTACTATATATTATCGATCATAAAAAAAAACCGCGCTCCAAATAAAAATTTTTATTTTTCAAAAACTCACCCCTTTTCCAGAGACGTTCTTTAAAAACGTTTCGCCGAAATTATAATAAGCTATATATAAATATAATTATACTCGTTTAAATCGATTAGTCGACGACGAAAATGAACACGCGTCGTATGAAATATATATATATATATATACGGAACAGCTACCGTCGCGCATAGAAAAGAAATAGCTGGCGTGTACCGCGACGGCGGATGCTGTGCTGCAAGACCGAAACGATCAATTTTCTAAAAAAAAAAAAGAAAAAGAAAAGTCCTCGGCAAAATAAACGAATAAAAGAAATAAAAGGGGGACTACGCGAATATAATAATAATAATAATAATAATACTGCGTGGCGTGCCGCCGCCCGAACAAGTTGATTGACTTAAACGCGGAGCTTTGTTCTTTTAACCGCGCGAAACACGGCACAGCGTGTAAGCGGAAAACCGCTGAACATTTATACGACGAAATGAACGTATGTGGATTTTTTTTTCTATTTATTTCGCGGGTTACGGGGAAAAAAGAGAGAAAAATCAAAAAACGCGTACGAATATTATATATATATGTGTGTGTGTGTACGTGTACAAAGGTACACCGCAGCGGTTTCGTGAGAGTGCTGACGAGAGAGAGAGAGAGCGATTGAGAGGAGAAGGAGGGAAAACGTGACTTGAACAGTCAAAGCCGCGCGCGGATTTAATGGAACGCTTTTCCAATTGCGCCGCCGACGATAAACCCACGCAGTCTTCCGTATGATAATAATAATAAAACGGCGACGACGACGAGAGAAAAATTCGAAAAATATTCGTTTTCAATCGGGGTGGAGGAGAGAGAGAAAAATCATATCGTAATAGTATATATAAAACGGCGTGGGAGGGAAAACGGAACGTATTTAATAATAATAATAAAAAAAAAAAATAATAATACGATTCTCGTTCTTCTTTTCCCCTCTTCCCTCGTATAGAAACGAACCAATTGACTATTTTACATATATATATATATTATTAATTATATATCCGTTTAAAGGGTAAAAAAAAATGATTGCGCAAAATACAGATGTGTGTGTGTGTGTGTGTGCGTAACGACGTAAACGGTTTGCTACGGTATTCGAATGCTTTTGCTACTGCCGCTGGTACTGCTGCAGATGAAGAAGCGCCACGTACACACACACACATACCTATTTATAATACTTACCTACCGGAAAAATAAACACGTTGTAGCGGTAATTTTTATCGAATGAAAATATTGCGTCGTGAAAAACGCACGCCGAACAACACTTACCCAATTCTGAAAAAAAAAAAACGGTTCGTATCGATTAATATACCGCTCAGGCACACGTATCCATCGTCTTATAATAATAATAATAACGTTCGATATTATTATTATTATAAATTTAAAAAAAAAACGTATATCGGAAAAATGATATAATCGGGGGGGGGGGGTAAGTGGTTCCCTCCCCGTATAAAGCACAAATATATAGTAATATTAATAATAATAATAGTAATAGCGACAAAAATACAGCAGCAGCAACCTACTACCGGTTCCACGGTCGTCGTCACCGTCGTTACCACCAGTTACCACTACTAACCACTACTATAACGATATATATATTATTATAGTACTTCTATTAACCACCCATTTATACACCTTTAACAACCGCGTGTGTAATAATAACAATATTATTATAAGCGGTATTGAAACGTAGGCGTGGTTATCGTCGTCATGACGTAAGATAACAATCGCACTTGTTTCCACCATAGGTTAAGTGTATAGAGGACCCTGCGCCGCAACCGTTCACCTACGTTCTATATATATATATATATTTTTTTTTATTATTAAATATATTATAATAATGATGGGCGTTGTTGCACGGTATTTATTATAAATAAACGGGCGCGCGCGCGCGCGTAATTATTATACCGTTATTGCGCGTATATATTATCGATTCGTGTGTGTCTGTTATTGGCGAATCCGACAAACGCCGCGAATAAATTTATAAAATAACGCGCGAACGCGAGCTGCTTATATTATTATTATTATTATTATTTCGTTCGACACCGATTTAAAAAAAGAGGTGAGGAGGACACGTTCTCATTTGCTATACTTATATAATAATAATAATTTTTTTTTTTAAATGTTTTACGCGCGAAATCAATGTTTATTCGATTCTATACGTTTTACGACTTGATAAATCCATCTAGAATGGCCACTCGTTATAATAATAACGAGTTCAACGGCGTGTTTTATTACACGGTAAGCCCCGAATACGTCCCTTCCTCCCCCTCCCCACCGTGGTGCCTGTCCGATTTTTATTCGAACTTTTGCCCGTAAATATTAATATTATATTATTATTTAATTTAATTTAATAATATATATATATATATATATCGCGCGGGGTTTAGTTATTGTATTTTATAATAATCTGGACATACGCAAAGATTATTACCGGTTACACGCGTTTTCACTGTTCTATCCCCGGACATACCGTATGGGATTGACTCTTTGACGTTACGCTTTAACCCCATACGTAAATATTATCGACGACGGGGATGTGTTAATAACAATCTATTGGCGACGGTTCATTGGTCGTAGATCATTTTATATATTATACGGCTGTGATACGTTTAAACGCGCGGACGGACGGATATTTATCGTTCGCCGATGACGACGAAACAATGTAACAACAGCACTGCGAACGTGTTTGCCGTTAATTAGAGAGATGACGATGACGGTGGACTATGCGCGATTCGTAACGGCGACAGCGATTGAAAAAATATTTTTTACTATTATATTATTTTTTTAATACTATTAGATTATTTTTTGCTAAACGATTTTCCGATAAATTTTAATTTGTTTTTTCTCTCGCCATTCGTTCGACGTGTGGTCGTATAACAGTAGTGACGAAACTAAAATGCGTCCCGCCGACCAAAGACAACAAAAAAAGAAAAGAAAAAACGGGCTTTTATTTTCTTTTTTCAGTGCCCTCCCTCCTACTCGATTACACGGGTTTCCAGATACGGTCCCGGTCGATTCGTGTACACGCGCGATTAAAAATCAATTTCGTCCAGTGAAGGGGATAGGAGGGGAACGACGAAAAAACGGAAAATCAAATCCCGTTCCGATCGTTGTTATTGTCATTGAATTATCATCGCGCCTTCGTCCTCTGGTACAGTGTACTACAGCACCATGTGAACACGACGACGACAGACGAGACGACGGAATGTTTTACTAACGGCAAAAACGGTGTCCGAGAAAAGGAATGAAAAAAAAAGTTCGGGAAAAATAATAATAATAATAATAATAAGGAAGAAAGAAGAACAGAATCCGAATTTATAATATTTATAGAGAAAACGGTTACGTGTACACGAGGACAAATACACACTATATGCGTCGTCGTCGTCGTCGTTTCAAAGGAATGTCGTCGGGTCCAGATATTATTTTCATAGTCGCCCCGAACGTCCGCATACACACGGAACTCGCGCGACAGAGCATGCGATCATCATCGTGTCCCGCGTGTATCCCGCCGTGATTTTCTATAAATCCACGTACATATTATAATAATACATTATAAAAATACTTTCGTTTTCTCGATTACACACACACACACAAACACCGCACGTTTTTCTTCTTCTCGCCGCGTTATTTATTCTGATTCTCTAGCGGACCGGAGACCTCGTCGGCGGACGAGTCACCGGCTCGATCGGATCGTGTAGATAACACGTTTTTCGTTTTCGGTTTAACAATTATTATTATTATCATCGTGTGGTATCGAAATACGTTTATATAACGCGGGCTCGTGTATAAAAATGTACAGGAATGTCATATTATACACGGACGTACCACATATAATATAATATAAGAGAATTTCTCCCACATTTTTCTATATATATATATACATATAAAGACACACAAAACGGAGGAGAACCGAAGAGAAAAAAAAATAAATAATATAATTCTAAACGAAAAGATGTGTTTCGTCGTCGTCGCAGCCTCCGCCGTCTCGTTTATATACGACAACGAACGGCATTGCTCGCCGCCGCACAAGAATAATACCATATTTTATACACACACACACACACACACAACAAAGACAACGGGACCTCTTCTCAATAAAAATCTTCTAGAAAACCCGACGGAGTTCTGCATACTCGTCCAACACCTCGTACACACACACACACAATAAAACCGATGTGTCCGCCGCGCGTATATTCGTAAAACCAGTTTTTTTTCCCCTCTTCTTCTCCCTACAACACTCTCGTGTTCCGTCGTCTCCTTATATATTTTATGTACCTATATACGTTCGCATTTTACATTCAACTCTTTGCATATGTGCGTGTAGTTGCGGTTTTTTTTTTGTTCGTCTCCTCTCATCCGTCCATCACCACCATCTGATCACCAACACACGAACAGCACCAGGTCCACTTTTGCTAGAGCGCGCGTGTTTATTTTACCGCGTACCACAAATACTATTACTATTACGGGTTTCGTCTCGTGCAGCGCGTTTTCGCGTCGGAAAAATGCTGCCACCGCCCGTCGTCACGCATATAAATATATAAGTCACGATATCGTTGTTTACGCGAAATAATAATAATAATAATAAAAAAAAAACCGTAACAAACCGAACGCATTTTAGATACGCGCGACAATAGAAAAGAAAAAATATTTTATACCACAAACGTTTTCCGCGTATTTTCCGCGTATATTAAATTAATAAGTATAAAAAGGAAGAAAACGCGTTAGACGCACGTAGTCGCGGCCGTTATACAATACGTGAAAATCACGGCAACAGAACCATTCCGTTACGCGAATACGAAAAATTAAAAAAAAAAAAAAAAAACAATAGTTTTTAATCGTAACGTAATAATTAAATAATAGAAAAATATTTTTCTACGCGTATTACTGTATACGGAAAATAAACGACCGACGCAGCGTACGACGAAAAACGACGGGAGGGAGAGTAAAGCGAATGCGAGAGAAGAAAAATTGTAAAATATTGTATAACACGGCGCGCCAACGATTATTATTATTATTATTATTATTATTATTATTATTATTATTATTATTATTATTATTATTATTATACGCGCTCTGTACAACCGGTTCTGCGATATAATTTATTTGAAAAAAAAAAAAATTAATTCGTTTCGTTTTTTTTTCTTTTTCTTTTATTTATATATATATATATATATATTTTTTTTATACTTCTTACCCGTATATATACGTTTCCCCGCCCGCCGTCGTTACATCGCCCCACGCCCGTTCACATATATAATTCCGTATGCAATATTATGTTTTTAAAACTTCGTTCCCCAGACGTCTACAAAACGACAGGTGTTCCCTCCTAATACATAAGCACACACACACACACACACGTCAACAGACACAATGGGTCTCTCGCGTACATATAGTAGTTATGTTAATGCGTGTGTCCAATGATAAATCGGATTTTAATATATTCCTGTGGATTTGCCGTGTACGCAAGAATGTCAAACGAGCACACACACACACACACACGCACTCGTCGGGTTCCCATAAGACAACTCTTTTTTTTCTCTCTCTCTCTCTCTCTCTCTTCGTCTTCTTCTTCTCGAAATAAAAAAATCCCCAATGTATTATGTTATTATTATTATTATTATTATATTACGAAAATGTAAATTATATATATATATAAAAAATACACGCGTTTATCGTTAAGTGTAAAACACCCGCGCGCAGTGCGTTACAGAATTTTTCAACCATCTCCCTCGACGATTCCGATCGACGCACACGCATTATATGTATTATTATTATTATTATATATTTATATAGACACGAATATTTAAAAAAAAAAATTATATATTGTTAATATTTTTATTGCACATCTTATTTGTAGACGCGAATCACACGAACGATCAATTTACAAACTATATTTATATATTTACTCGTATATAATATGCGTCGTACTATACTAATATACGTTAAAATAAATAAATGTCGAGGCCGTATAGACGCGAGCGACGATACGAAATTTATAAAAATCATTCGATTATAAAATCATAAATAGGATTACTCTATCGAACGAATTTCTTGTAAATATTATATGTTCGTATGCGTTTTTTTTTTCTATCATTTACGCTTACCTATTTATTATTATTACACGTCGATATCGATAATAAATAAAACGCGCGCAGACATACAATACGTGTGCGCATACGTCGTTATAGTTAATTATTCTGGAAACGTTATAATAATATAATATTATATATATATATACACACACTCGCTCGGTCGTTCCCTTTTTCGCTCTGAGGAAATATAAGCCAATATAACATAACACATAAGCCCTCTCAGCCGCCGTCGCGGTCGCAGACATATCATATTTCAGTGAATATAATAATATTATATCTCGCTCATAATACCCGGCACGAGACCCGATTTTTAATTCAACTGCAATAACTCTATGCGGTGTGTGTGTGTGTACACGCCGTCTCGTCTCTTTTTCGTTCTTAATGTAAAAAAAAAAAAACAACTGAAACGGTTTTCGATAATTATCATAATAATATAAAATATTACGCGTATATATATATGGTATAAAAAAAAGAAAACAACGCGTATTAGCCGGTCGATTCTTATTCTGAGTAATAAAGACCGGCGGAACGATTCCCCCGGCACGCTTGCAAAGTGTAATATTCCATTTGATTTTCGAAATCGAATGAATTTAAAAAAAAAACTTTTTTTTTATATACATATAAAACGTAAACGAGACACGACGAGTTTCGTGTAAAAAAAAAATTATAAAATAAACTCTCTTCTGCGCTCTGACGACAACGATTATTTAATATCATTTACTACTACTGACGTGCGCATTTTTTCTTAAACCGGTTTGTATTTCGTTAACGAAATAGTCTATTATTTCTGCGCGAAACGACGTCTGTTACAGGAGACGCGAAAATTACGACAAAAACGATATTAAAACGAGCTGCTGCTGATGCTGCGTCGAAATACTTGTTATTATTATTATTATTATTGTTATTATATTTCTTACGAATCAGTGTGCGATTTACACAAAAAAAAAAAAACTCGCCGAATTTTCTTATAATCCTTTTTGTGTTTTTTTTTTTTTAACTCTTTGCCACTCGACTCGTTAAACGATTTATGCGCAAAAGCCGTTCGTACACATTTTCGTTAAACACGTTTTAATATATATATATATTTTTTTTTTTTACTTTTTTTTTTACCGATAAAAATAATAAATAACAATATACGCGAGATTTTCAATATTCTACGGTTTAACGCGGTTTTCTCCACTGCGGAATGCATGAAATGACCATCACACACACACACACATGTGTGTAACAACACGGTATACTCGTACAACATTAAAAAAAATATACAATATAATATATATATATACGCACACACACATCATGACGATGTACGCATGATTTTTTTTTCTTTTCTATTATCTAGTTCGATTTTTTTCCCTCGTTCTTCTTATTATTATGATTCCAGATTTTTTTTTTTTTTTATAGAAACTGAACAGCTATTTTTTTTTCTTTTTTTTTTTGTGATTATTATTATTACGGTTTTTTTTTTTTTGCTATAGTCGCTTTCCCTCACACGAGTATACACACACATATAATGCGTACACGGCGGCCAAACACACGCGCGCGCGTGAGGATATCTCATACATAGAAAACGAAGAAACTGGTACGGACGGCGGCGGCGATCGCGCGTTTTTTACGTGCGGGACTATAACATATTTTTACACAAAACCCCCGAGAACCCGTCGCGTAACGAATTATTATTATTATTATTATTATTATTATTATTATTATTACTTCGAATATATATGTATACACGTGTCGTACACGCATAATAGTTTCCGAGTGTGTCCATATTTTTATATTAATATAAATAATAAACGCGTAAAACACGTCATCGTTGTTAGAGTCGCATACGTCGATTTTATCATTCTTTATTTTTTACACAATTTTTCGTTACACGTAAATGACGAGAAAAAAAAACGCGTAAAAAAAAAAGATTAAAAAACCGTTGACGCGTCCTCGTGCAAAAATATCGCGCGCGCGCGCGTTACAAGCGACGTTTCCCCCAATGTTCCGTGAACCGGTTCCCCGCGGTAAGGAATTCGGGGGAAAAAAAATTTGTTAAATAACACACGTTTTGGATTCGATCGAATCGAGATTCTGACTGTGAACTGACGCAACAACGTTCTCCCGTTGAGACGTTTTTTTCTTTTTTTTTTTTGTAAACGTTATTCGTAAAACAATCGGATAGAAATATTACTGTAGACGGATACTTTGAAAACCGTCCTTTCTGTCATTTTTTTTATTAATAGTCATAAAAACCAGTAGCAATCGCAATGATTCGACAATTAAACTTTGAATCACGACGGGAGATAGTTTCTCAATGTTAGTGTCCGTTGACGTGGCACACGAGAAAAAGTAACGAAATAATCAAAAGAGTAGACAACGAATGGCGAAGCCGGAGTCGGCAGATGCGACAATATCAATGACGGTTTTTTTTAATGATGATTAGAAAATATATGTGGCCCGACTCGGAGAAGGATACGCGTGAATTGTACAGTAGTGTAGTAGTGCGCTTGCGGTGAAAAAAGAAACAGTCGAGTAAAAAAACGAGCGTTAGGAAGACCACCTAACCGGGACAGTTATTATTATCGAATATGATTTGAAGCCATGATCGCCTGGAGAAACCTGGAAAACTCCGCAAAACATTCCTGCCAAAGGCTCCGGCGCGATCACCGCTGAGAAACAACGCATTTATTGTAAGTAAACTATACACACATACACGTGTGATACGCGTATTGATATTAAATTTTTTATACGCGTGAGTGGTACAATCAAGCCCGAAGACAATATTACGAAAAATCAATATGATCGGGGGAAAAAGTCACGGCCAGATAATTATTATGTCGGAAAAATACAACAACGGAATTGAAAAATGAACACGGATTATACTGATAGACACGTAGTGTAAATCACGTATAGGAATATTAAAATAAACATGTTTAAACGATGAAATAATTAAAAAAAACAGCGAAGAAGTCGCGTACACGTAGCGAATAAAATTGTTAATAACACACAAAACTGTAAAATATTGTTCAAATCCGTTTGCGTATGAATAAAAGCGTCCGCCGAGTCATTAGGTACACATTGAAAGTAGGATAATTTTTTTTTTTTTAAAAACACGTTTTGGGTAAAATTATAGCTTCTTATTTTTTTACTCTTCCCATCTCGTTTTAAACATTTTTTCTATATTCGTTTTACCAAACACGTAAATTATTTATTACATAACTCTGCACACAATTGGAATAGTTCGTAAATTTCGAGGACAATATGAAATTCGTTGAAATTACGTCGCTATATTTTATATCGTTATTATTTGTTTAATTAAATTAATATTAGTATATCGAAGGCTCGCGATTTTGATATTTTAGCGAATTTTTCCCCGGATAATACATTCCGATGTATCGTCGTGCTACGCGATAATATTATATACGTTATGTGTTTGTTTAGGTTTTTTTTTTTTAAAAATATTTTCTTTAATTTTTCTATAATGTGTACTCTATGTATCGCGCGTTTCAATTATATTATGTATTTTCCGAGAACCGTAAATCGCGTATAAATCATTTTTCATTTTTAAAGAATACGGTGTCGAGAGTGGAGAAGAAGAAAAAATAGAATTAAAGAAATCGGCGATTTTCTCGCGTGAATAGGAATCGCAAAACAATAATATTCACCGGTGTTGATTTATAGTCGTTTTTTACTCTTATATTATTCGTTTCGCGTACGCTTTTCATTATATCGTTAACAAATCTCTTTGTTTTTACTATTTTATAAATTTAAAAAAAACAAAAAAGAGAGAAAAAAAAGGAGTTTTGAACGTCACCGCGTTGGAAACGACGAGAAACAGATACGAGACTGATGTAAAAAGGATTTCCCTTTTGAGGGAACTGTAGAAACTATAAATATATATTTATATATGTACGCGGTGCGCGCAGTTTTCTTCGGGGACGAGAAATAGACACATCAGATCGTTTTAAAAAGCGAAGACATATTTACACAACGATAATTTTCCTACACAATACAGAATACATAATATTTATTCGGGATTAATAACTTTATATTTAATAACAATAATAATAATAATGAAAAAGAAAAACTATACGATATCCGCGTATTTAAATGTCACACGCCATACGACGACAAAACAGTGTAATAATATGTACCGATCAAATATATTTATTATCGGCAACGCTACAGCGTGGTTATATTGATGCCCTAAAAACTATTCTCTTTTCCTTTCTTTTACGACGACGACGTTTAAAACGTTTAATGCGTGCGTCGGTAGTTTTAATAAAAATAAACAGCGTAAGCCGCCGGCCGGAGCCGAAGTCGTGGGGAGCTGTTGTCGCGCGATCAAGGGGGCAATATTACAACAACCGCGTTTATGCACTCCGTGGGTATTGTGAGTATACCAGCCAGTGTGTGTGGTGTGTGCGCGCGCGCACGCCGAAATTCGTGTTGTCGACTGCGACCACGATTATGCAAATTCTATCTATATAATAATAATAATAATATATTACACAGCTGTAATACGCGTATTATTACTATTATTATTATATGTATAAATAATAATATAACGTCGGGCCTCGGCGAAGGGTGTGAGAAACACGGCGGTCGCGAGATTTCGTCGCGCGCATCGTGTGAAGCAACGCGCGCTTGTGTATCGATGACGAAAAATACCGGGAAATTTTTTTTCTAAACGTTTTTTTATTTTTAATTTCACGTCAGAAGCGAAAAAATAAAAAAATCGAAAGAAAAACTATACGATTTTTAAAAAAAAAAATTATTTCGTCAAATGATTTTTCTTTTTTTAAAAAAATATGTATATCTATATATAATCGAATAATTGATTAATCGCGGCCCATCTCGTGTTATATTTGTGAAATTTTGAAACATTCTCGCGTGTAGGTATATATCATTATTCATTATTATTATTATTATTATTATTATTATTATTATTATTATTATTATTATTATTATTATTATTATTATTATTATTATTAAGTGGGCACCCGGAGGAGAAAAAAAAAGAAATCTGTATTCCGAGAGACGCGCGGACAGCGTATAATAATAATAATAATAATAATAATAATAATAATAAAAATAATAATAATAACAACAACAACCGATACGACCACAATGGGTTTGGAGAAAAAAATGCTGCTGTAAATATTCAAATGAAAGAATAAATGCGCATGTCACGTAAACGTTATGTATATATATATATATATAATTCTATCAAACGTTTATTATCGTGTGACAAAAAAAAAAACGCTTTTCAAAAAATGCGTTAAAATCACAAAAATTAATAAAAAAAATTTTCTTCGATATATTATTACCGCTCAATATCAATTTATGACAATGACGCATGTAACGATGAATTTAGAAAACTCCCCCTCGGATTTAATCGATAAATCATTTCCCCACTAAACTATTTCTTAAAAGCCACGATTATTATACGTGTTCGAAACACTATGAACACACATTATAATATTTTATAAACGATTTTTCACGTTATTACGTACTGCGAAAAGAAAAAGGAATATATTTAATATAATTAAAAAGGAATAAAAAAAAAAACAAAGAAATAAAGTCGCGCTACTTGATAGGAATTGATAGATATTTTAATGTCTACACATAATTTATACAGGGAACTATAAATTCGGGACGGTAAAACAATTATTGGTCACAGCCAATTTTTCGACTATCGGTGTCTGATAATATATCTTACGTTTATTATATACGAGAAAAAATGAATTGTAATATATTAATTGAATTTAAATATATATATAACTCTAATATTTTAAAATAAATACTCGTAGCATAAACCTACTCTATATGGTATTATTTATTTCCAAATAGAAAAAAAAACAAATTTTTAATGATTTTATTTTCCTCCCGAATAAACACTTTTTTTTCAAAAAAAAAAAAAAAAAACCATTGTATTTCGTTTCACAGCCGTTCGTCTCCGACAATATCAGAATATTGTAATCGAATCATTTTTAACTCACTTCCGGGTTCATCCGATCGAGTTCGATACACGAATCCGATAACGATGCAATGTTATAATATAAACACAAATGTAAAATAAGAAAAAAACAATCGATTTCGAGCGGTTTTTAAACATTTCGAAATACAAATCGTTTAAACGATTTCATTAGCAGAAAATCCGCGCAGTACGCTAAACGGTACATAATGTAATGTAACTATATTACCGCGCATTTGCATTATCCATATAAAGGATGTAAAAATCCAAAATCATTATATATATTATATATTACGTCCACCGATCTAAAACTATACGGTAAAATTAATTAACGATAAAATTGATACAATAGTTAATAAATACGTAATAGTTTTTGGATAATTAATTATCTTCGTAAAATCGTGGAAGTTGTATAATTTAATGACGAATAAGAATAAAAAGTAATGATTTAAAGCGATTCTCGGATATCTTATATATAAAATTACAAATACGGTCGACAATTATTAAAATAGCACAATATTCGAACATCATATTATAACAGAGCCCATATTATTTCAATAAATTATCCGCGAACAAACGCAAATAATAATCAATGAAATACACGACGAAACCGCGTGTTATTTTATACCCCAATTTTCGTATACGATTTGTTTTTTTTTTTTTTAAACAATATACTTTTATAACTTATAATAATAATAATAATAATAATGAGATAACACGTATGTGTGTGGAATATAAAATTATTTTACACCGGTTTAGTTGGTACCGCGGAATTGATGAAAATAAAAATTATTCGGAAAAACGGTTTTTTTTTCTTTTACTTATTTTATTTCGAATCGTTTGCGAATTTCAAACGAATATTTTGAAAAAAAATTTTTCGAATCCTTTTTTTTTTTCCAATAAACGTTTGTCAAACGCTTTTGTGAGAAAACAAAACGCGCGGTGTAATATTATACAATGTACAATAATGTTTTACCATACGCGGCGACGACGATCGATAACGATATATATTTTATTATTATTATTATTTGCATCGACGAGACCGAATTGATTTTGTGTTTTGATGACTGGTATACAACAATATGTACACACACACACACATTGCCATCAGTACACACACACACACACATAAAGAATACGCGAGCTATACATATTGACACGCATATATAAAAACAGACGCGATTGATCGAAAAACAAAAGTATTATATTGTTCAATGACGTTTAGCGCGTGGGCGCAACGTTATCGATACATATATATTTCGTTTTTATTATTATTATTATTGTTAAATATCGACCAAACAATAATAAATAATTATTGCGCGATTCGACTTAACGCGCCGTAGTAAAAAAAAAAAAAAGAAAAAAAAAATGTTAATTTTGCGCGTGTATTCGACGTAGAAACGTATTCCCCAACAAAATTTATACCTATAAGCAGAATATAAAAAAAGTCTAATTTTTTTTCTAAAATCCAATCGTTTGCACGAAGAAAATTTAATAAATTCTCTTCCATATAATATACGAGTATGTAATCATACTAACTCGGTTCAGATTAAAAATTAAAAACAATCCACGAAGAAGCAAAAAAAAAAAAAAACGCTTATATAAGAGATTCTAAGCGCGTTTCCTCGCATTCGAATCCCTCTAATTATTATTATAAATCCTCGATTATCCCACTCTGATTTCCACGCGATTTCCTAAACGTTTTTTTATTTTAATAAAATTTACGTATCGAACACGTATAACAGTATTGAATATTTCATATTGAAGAATCGCGGACAATTTTGACGAGACGACGTATTGAAGACAGCAAAAAAAAAAAAAACTGTTATTTAAAAAAAGTAAAAAAAAAAATCCGTAAAAAAAATTCCGGCGCGACAAACGGAAACTGCGCGCGTTATTGTCTAACCGAACCGCGTACTTGCTATACGAACGAGAAACTTAACTTAAACGGCCCGAGAGACGACGGGGACGTTATTATTATTATTATTGTTATTATTATTCGAGTAAATATTTCTCTTATATATATATATATATATGTAAACGAAGAACGCGTATAAAATTATTAAAATAGTTATATAAACGCGGGTCGCGTTTCAATTTATACGTGTACGATAATAATAATAATATGAAGAAGAAGAAGTATATAACAATTTAATAATTTCGCGGCGGCTGAAATAATAATGATAATCCCCGTAGAGAGGAGAGGAGAAGCCGATGCGAGAGAAACGGCGGGAAAAGCGCCCCATTCCCCCCGTTGAGATTACCTGCACGCGAGCAGCGGCGTTTGTGGAGCGCGCGGCCGCGCGTTCTGAATACTTAAACGGTCGTAAAAGAGAGCAAAAAAACAAAAAAAGTGCGGCGCGCCGACGACTCCTTGTCGCGTTCGCGCAAACCGTCGCCGGCGCGGTCTCGAATTTGTATCTCGTACCGCGGAGTACCGTAACAAACATAATAAGGCGCAATGGTTTTCACGAGACGTTTTTACCCGACCACCGGTCCGCCGCCATCGCGGCGTCGCTATAACCTATAACCGCCCGGCGAGCGCGTGAAAATTTATTACGTCCCCTCGCCCCGTACATGTTCGACATTATATTGTATCGCGCGCGTAACTTATATAATATTATATTGTATTGTGTATTAATAAAATACGCGTGTTCAAAGACCGGTGTCGGAGCAAAAAGAAGAAGAAGAAGAAGAAGAAGCGTATATAATATGGAACAGAGAAAAGAGACGCGGCGATGTGACTTTTGTTAAAGTACACCCTCTTCTCCTCCCCATCCCCCTCCCACTGATTTCTAAAATAACGTCGTAGTATATTCATCAGCAGCCGCAGCATCGTTACGGAACGCCGCCACCCAGTGGAATATACGTCGTCGTCTCGCCCGATATATTTTATATTATACGTGTGTCTCGCTATACACCCTACCTGGGTGGTTTATTTACACGCACACACGTATATTTTTTCCTCTCTCTTTTTTCTCTTTATACACGCGCATATAATACGTAAAACCGAAAGATAGATATAATTTTTATTTATTTTCTTTCCCCCTCCCACCCAACCAACGGTTTAATCGGTCGACACACACTATTCGTATATATATAATAATATTATTATATTATATACACGCGGCGGCCGTGCAGTGTGCAGCGTCCCGCTGTTTCGTGTTATTGGAGCCCCCCATCGAGTTTGGCAACGAACGAACGCACCGCCGCCGTTGCCGTTGCCGTTGCCGTCGCCGTCATTGCCGCCGCTGCCGCTGCCGCCACCGCCGCCGCCGCCGCCGTCACCACCACCGGCCTCGGCGGGCACCGGCGGCGCGTCGACGTTCGTCGCGTATATCGCACACGCGTACACAAAACCACGCGGGGAGAGAGCAGCGAATGCCGAACATTTATAATAATAATAATAATAATAATAATACTGCGCGGGGGGACTCGCGCGTTTTTATACGTCACTAAATACTTTGTGTCGGACACAAGGTCCCGAAAATGACTGCTAGGTTATTCATACGCGGGGTACCTTGTATAATGGCGACTGTTGCGGTAAGAAAATTTTTTTTTTTTGAGAATTTTTTTTTATTTTTTCTCTGCATCGAGAGACGCAAACGGTCGTATACGCGGTCGCATTGTCGGAGGAGATCAGCGGGCCTCGTTGTAAAGAGAATGAGAGAGAAAGAGAGAGAGTGCCTGCGCGCATACACACACACACACAATATAATATAATATATTGTACGCGTTTTACGCTCGGCTTGTGTGTGCGCGCTCACACACACACGCACAAAGGTTTTTTTTTTTTTTTGTGTGTCCCCCTCGTCGTCGTTGTTCGTCGTTTTATAAGAGGTGCACGGTGCAGAGTTCTCCCGCTTACGTTGCTATACGTGTACTGCCCCACACACACACACACACAGGACCGTTTGAAAAGTAATTCGACCAAAAAAAAAAAAAAATAATAATAATAATAAATTCTTTGGCCAAACAACGCGACGGCACCTTTTTCTTTTTTCTTTTTTTTTATCGTTTATTTTATTCTTCTCCCCCTCGACATTTGATATGTCTAAAAATTACATTTATACAACGCGCGAGGGATGGGCGCGAGCGCGTATTTCACGACGAAAGAGAATCTTTTGTATACATTTATATATTTTACAATTATTACTTGCCGCCCGACCAAAAACGAGATTTTCGGTATTACTTTTTTCCTCTCTCCTCTTTACGGTGTATATTTTTAGTCCAGAATATTTTAATAATAATAATAATAATCGGCCGTCGAGAAATTACGAAGAAAATAATGTTAATATTAATTTTATTTAAACTACTAATATAACAATCAGAAACAATAGGCGCGGTATATTATCTCACAGGCAGCCAGCTGTGCTCACGACAAGCTTATACACACACACACACAGACACACACGCACGCACACGCCAGCCACATAACAAAAATGGCCGCGTCGCCTCGGGGTCATTCCATACGCGGACGCGCGCGCGCACACACACACACATACACAAGACATAGCTGCTGCATCATCATTTAAGCGCCCATCATCATCATCGTCATCACGATTGTGGTTTAAAGACGTGTATGTGTGTGTGTGTGTGTGTGTATAACCAAAGAGCAGTTATTATTATTATTGTTGTTGTTGAATATAATATTCTGCGCGAGAAAATTAAAAATGTTTATATATATATATATATATGTACAATAAAGCTTATACGGTATAAACATTAAACAACGATAAATTTGATAAAGAAAAATTTATTCCTTTTAAATAAAACTTTTATTATAATAATTTATACACGCCGCGATAATGTGGACAAATGAAGACGGCGAACAGTGTATATAAATATTATTAAGAAATGATAAAAAATAAATAAATACCATAACTGTACCACGTTTTATTTGAATGTCGTTTGTTTTTTTTTTTTTTTTTTTTTAATCGAATATAATCGTATCGTCCGTAATTAATAAAAACGAAAAAGACGGGGGGAAAGCAAGAAAAGAAAAAACGAATTATAACGATGATTATCGTTGTTTTTAGATATTAATGTATTGTTTACACGCGTAATTTTGATTTCACACGCACAAAACAAAAAATGAACAAAAAAAAAAAAAATGAACAACGATGATAAAACACTGAAGGAGAACAATGACGAGAAAAAGGGGTAAAACTT
This sequence comes from Chaetogeoica ovagalla, assembly GCA_032441825.1. Classification (NCBI taxonomy): domain Eukaryota; kingdom Metazoa; phylum Arthropoda; class Insecta; order Hemiptera; family Aphididae; genus Chaetogeoica; species Chaetogeoica ovagalla. Next base: position 4,901,215 of record CM063742.1, read on the forward strand.
TAAGCGTACGAAATGTATATATATATATATAAAACGCCTTCTCTCTCTCTCTCTCACTCTTTCTCTCTTTTGTTTTCCGTTTTAATAAGTAAAGAAGAAGAGGAAAAAAAACCTCGTACGTATATACTACACGCGCGTATACAACAAAAATAATACCGGCGCGGTATATACGTAAAAAATAATAATATTATACGAACATAATGGAATTTATCGTTAAATTGCGATAGGAATCTTCTACAGAAACCGACCGGGTAAATGAATAATAATAATAATAATAATAAACGTTAAATGATTTTTGGAAAAATTCAGGAAAAAATATAAAATATTATATTACTATTGTACGTATATTTTTATAGCGTTATAAATAATATATATTATATTAGAAATGTGCTCGGGGTACGCGTACGAAATAATAACAAAAGGCAAGACATTTTTGTCGAAAGGTACGCGAGCAACAGCAGCATCAGCAGCAGCAAAGAAGCAGCTCTCATCCTCTCTATATAGGTATATACACCATCGCCTTATGGTTCGTATATGTGTGTGTGTGTGTGTCTTTCTCTCTCTGTGTCTAATGAATACACGTCTCATAACAATGGAATCTCATCCTGTACACTGCGTATATATATATATATATATATATATAGGTAAAAATGTTCCTTTCATACAATATGTAATAATATAATAGTGGAGCCGTTGCATTGTCAGATAGTCTTATATATATATATATATATATATATATATATATATATATCATTAAGAATAATATGAAATATAATAATATTCAAACCGGCACGATATATTATATAGAGTTCCATTTAGAGAAACCTAGTCTTTTTTTATATATATATATATTTATATATATCATTTTCATATTTTTCTAAACGCGGAGAAATATGTTTTGAAAATAAAATTATATATAAGAGGTACACGCGTTGAAATATCGTTACGGAACGTCGTTTATATAAATTTGGAAGAATTGCGCGGTATTTATATTGTAAACAAAAAAATAAGAAATATATATGTATATTAAATACACGAGTTTAGAAATAACAAATATTTTATATTGAATAATAATAACACGAAGTAGTGGTTTTTTTTTTTTTTTTTTTTTGATGTTTTTTTAACGTAAATTTCTCCCGAATAATTTTGTTCGTTTTTATATTCGTATTTTTCTTTTTCGCTCGAAAAAGAAACAAAAACGAATTCAATTATTTCCATTTATTTTACGATCGTTGCAGTGTTTACACACGTGTCGTACATATATCAATTATAAACACGGTTACGGTTCGTCGGCGGTTTTATATAATTTTATCGTTACGATCGTCCGATTATTCGTTTGAATATTTGCGAAAACAACGACGGCGTTTTCATATATATATATATTATATATATACATAAAAGGTGTCATTTTCCCGCTGTTTTCCATTGCGAAATCGCGTCCCGGGAGAGACATCTGACGGGGCACGGAAAGATGCGGAGGAGTAGAAGGAATAAAACGACAATAATAAGAAAACGTTGGACAAAAAAAAAAAAAATAATCGAAAGGCCGACGCGGAACATTATTTTTCCCCCTTTTGAACGGGGCGGGGAGGAGGGAGAAAAAAAGAAAAACGTGTGATAAGACTTAGTGACTTTTTGTACGGCGCGAAGGGAGGTGAAAGTAATTAGATCGGAAATTTCGAGAAAAACGTGGTGGTGGTCCGCCCGCGATCTCCAGCGCGGGGCCGGCTGCTGCTGCTGCACCGCGAATTCTCATTTAATCCCGCGGGAAGCGCCGGGATAGTGACAGGAGCGTGGAAACGGCGGCGGCGGTGTTGGTGGTGGTAGTAAAAAATACTTATCAGTAAATAAAAAAATAAAAAAAAAACTAAGAGGAAAAAATGAGAACAACGACGTCATCCTCTACCGCCGCCGCCGCCGTCGTCGTCGTTACCGTGAATATCATTAGTTATATTCTCCTTTTTAATTTTTTTTTTCTTCTTCTTCTTCTGCTCCCACCTACCTCCTCTCGCACACCTAAAGGCTATATACGTATATAACGGGTCGTATTATAAATAAGTATAACGAACCAAAATAATAATAATAATATAAAATATAAAAAATAACGAACGAACAAATTCGTTTAAACGGACGGTCTCTCTTCTTACCGCTATTGTTTTTTTCCCTCTTAATCGATATGCAAACAACGTAGAACGCCAGCAATAATAATAATAATAATAATATCGATATCGTCGTAAACCGCCGCCGACGTTCATTAGCGACGGAGAAAATAAGAAACACGCGCTACGACGAACGTATAAATATTTTAGTAATAAATAATACACATCACACACACACACACCCTATGGTTAGACAAATTATCGTGTCGTACCTATTTTTTTATACATCTCCTTCATTCTCGGCTTAACAACTGCAATGCGCGGTTACTACTCGCCACGAGCAATGAAAATTCGGTGCCGTTTCCTCCTCATTCTCACTATCACACGTAACAGCGATCGCGAGCGTTTTGTCTTTTCGCGTACACACGACACACGTGGAATATTTAGATTTCCTTCTTTCGGACGTTTCTAAAAACTGGATAAAACGAAAGAGAGAAAGAAAAAAACGAAATCTTTCTCTGGAATATCGCGCAATTTTTTTTTTTTTTTTATACACAGTGCCACGACGGGTATCGGTCACGTGTAGGCGTGTGTAAAACAATGTTTTCTTTTTCCCGCCCGACTAACGCGTACACAGTCGTCGTTCTTACTATACTTCGCTCCGAGAGACAAAATCATCCACTCGTTGATCTCCTTCTTATTTTCAAGAGACAAAGAGAGAGTCATAAATTTAGTTTTTTCTCCGTCAACACGCCGGCTGAACGTCACAAGATTTTGTTGGACGCCGCCGTTCTCGCGTTACCACCTACACAAACAAGAACGACAATATCGTCCGCTGCGGTTTAACCGCCCAAGCACTTGGTTTCACACAACCGCCGTCTCGTGACTTTTTTCGTCGTTCCGTGTTTAAAAAGAAAAAAAGAAAAAAAGTAGTATTACATCTCTCTCTCTCTCTCTATCCGCATCGCATACCGGAGGAATTCATCACAAACGCCGACGACATTTCACCAAGAAATTTAACCGCCGTCCGTCCATATTTAATCGCTGTATATATTTTTTATCGCAATCACTTTCTCAATTGATCCCCATTATCGCACATTTCCTCCGTATTGATATTTATTTTATTCCGACGGTTCGCGGCGCGTGGTGTGTGCGATTATTATAAATACCGCGCGGCCAGTTTGTATTCGATCAGTTTGTCTCGACGTAGTAGTCTCCAAGAATATCGGACAATTGAAACAAAATCAATCGAAATCGATTAAATACAACGTAAACGCTGCCCCGCGTTTTGACGACGAGAAAATCGCATTATTTTACTCATCCATATGATTTTTTTTTTTTTTTTTTTTATGACCCCTCCGTAACCGAAATGATGAAGGCACTTAACGGACCGAAATAATAATAATAAACATACGCTCTTTAAACGGGTTCCGTTAATTTTAATTATTATTACGTACTGATATTGTCGCTGAAGTGGCGCGGCGGCATACAAATAATAATGTTATTGATTTCGGAGTCGACGGGAAAGAAAATATGAAAAAAAAAAAAAATACGAGCGCCTCTCACTCTCTCACACACTCTCTCTCTCTCTCTCTCTCGGGTAAAATTATTTTTCAACTACGACGAGTCGGCCGGTCCATACACGTATTATGCGCGACAACAAAATATTAGAAACGACTTGAAATTCAAAAATTATATGTACTTCTGAAGTGGCAGCAGCATCGTCGCCGCCATAAACTGACACATACGCGTGTATACTGCAGTATTAAGAGACGGCACGGAGAGAAAACCTTTTAAGAAGATGGGAAACTTTGTTTTCCCACTGCGGCGTCTAAAAGTTTTCGCCGCGGCCTCTTTCCTCCGCGAGATATCAAACAGCAGCAGCAGCAACACGTGAAATACTCCTGCGCGAAACCCCTCCACGGCAGCGTTAAAAACAGCAGCCACTAAGAACGTAGTTTTAAGTTAAACCTTTTATATTACAACGAAATTATTTTACGCTTTTCCGCTTTTAGGTAGACAGCAGCAGCAGCAGCAGCAGCAGCAGAGTAATAGTACGAAAAGCAGTATAAACACCACCCCGGCGGAATCGTCGGCGTTTCAACGGATACACGTCGGAACGTGTTAAACGGCTGAACGCTCATCATCATCATCATCTCCTCCTACTCGTCTCGACGACTTCTTAACGCCACGCGCACTGCGCAAACGCGTTTTATTTCAATACACCATAATATAGTACGCACGCGAACGAGACAACGATATTTTATAAAATATTATTTTATACTATTTTTTTTTTTTTTTTTTTGTTGCAAAATACCGTTTATCCGTGGTGCAGGTGTGTACGGTTTTTTCGCAAAAAAAAAAAAAAAAAACAAAAAACATCACGTCCTATATGATAATAGGCGTAACAACGTAAAAACGAATTATTATTATTATTATTAATCGAAACGATTCGTGTACGAGATTATCACCACTGCGGTGTTTATTATTAATTATCGCGTGTAACGTAATCCTTTTTACGTGTACGTTCCGCGCGATTACCTCCTTGCGTGGTGCAAGTTACGAGTGTGTGTGTGAGAGAAAACAATTACATTACGTTTTATTATTTTACAACGCGTAAATTATTTTCTAAATCTCTCGGTTTCGTCGTAATCCGTCAGCTCTCTGCAGGCGTTCGCCAGGACCTTCCGTATACGGTTTACATGGTAATTAACACGTGGAAAAAAAACCAAACGAGATATTGTCTAAAACCTTATGTAATAAAAACGTAAATCGTCGCGACGCGATCGGTTAAAAAAAAAAAAAAAACCACCGAATAACAGTAATAATAACAATAATAATAATAATAATAATAATAATAATAATAATAATAATAATAATAATAATAATAATAATAATAATAATAATAATAATAATAATAATAATAATAATAATAATAATAATAATAATAATAATAATAATAATAATAATAATAATAATAATAATAATAATGCATACCAGTCGCGTATTCACTATTATTACCACGTTGTAATACAATATTATAAGGATTGGGCGCGTTCCCCGTCCGTAAACGACAAGGACGCACGCCGCGCAGGACAAACACTCAAGACGATGGCACTTGAACGCGTCGCGTATGTGTCCAGGCTCAAGTGACGTACACGCGTAGGTAAACATGTTACCGTGTTCGTGTGCGTGTACGCAGGGGGTTCGGAAAAACTCCCTATGTGTGCGCGCGCGCCCGCGAGACAAGTATACTGGTGCGCGGTCACATGGCGCCACAAACAAAACACACACACACACACACACACTATCCGTATTATTATTATTATCGCTCGAGCGATATTACCGTAACGGTTATAAAACATTCAAACGCGGTAGCGCTTACCAGGATCGCCGTGGTCGATGCTCTGCTGCGAGCCCGGCTGCTGTGACATCGGTCCGGGAGTGCCGCCGGAGCCCGGGGACCGGTCGTCGTTCCCGTGTCCTCCGTACGATAACGAAGACGAAGGCGGCCTCTGAAACGATACAAAACAATTAACGTCGATTACGACACACGAAAAGTGGAGAGAGAGAAAAAAAAAATAATAATAATAATTGAAAAAAATAAATACCGAACGCAATTTCTCGCGCCGTTTTCTATATATTTTAATCACGCGCACGTTTCGATACCGAAATATACCAGGTATTACGTGTATAAATCATTTTTTCCGTGAGCCACGACGAGCGTGGGAGATGGAAGGGCAAAAGATTTCGTTCTGGTCCCGAATTCCGCGTCGGTTTATTTATTTTTCTTTTCTATTTTTTTTTTTTTTTTTTTTTTACAACATTTTTTCTCCGACGGTTTTTCTCACGTCGTTGTATAATAACGCGTTATGAGAATGTACGATCATCTGACAAACAAACACGTCGGGAGAAAGAAATGCTGTATGGGGTGTGTTGACGACACGCGGACGTGTATTGGATGCGTAGGAGAGGAGGGATGACAAAGGGACGAGGTGGAAGCATAAAAGATCGGCATAGGTGCAAGAACAACAAAGAAGAGACATCAACATCCAGCGGGGAACGTTTAATGCGCGAAGAGAAATCAAATCCGTAGGGCGCGCGCGCGCTGCAATTATTAACGTCTTTGGAGGAAATAATCGTCGTCGGAGAAGTGAGCTCGTCTCGAAATCTTTAAGAAGGACCTTTGCACAACAATAACAATGCCGCTGTTTATACGAACAACGGAAAACGGAGAGCGGCGACGGAGAAATCTCTCCCGGAGAGTGGAGATCGATTGTTGCAACACAAGGCGTAAATGAGTTGCCACAAACGAGTTGTTCGCGACCAAAAGCTAATATTTTTTTTCCTAAAAAATAACAAATGTACACACGGTTCGTCGACGTGATTAATCAATTGATCGCGTATTTGCGATTCGCGCAAGCGGCGGTGTCGCGAAAACGCGTAACATTACAACGCCGCGCGTGTACATTACGTTATTAATAATATGTAATCGTTTGCAGGGAAAACGAGACGAATTTCATTATTTTTTTTTTGTTTTCAGAACCGCCGGCGCAGATAATAATAATAATAATAATAATAAATGCGTTTTACCGGAGCGCGGGAGTTATCGCGGTAAGAGGAGAAAACGTGTGTGTGTGTGTGTGTGTATACGCATAAAAACCGCCACCGTTGCAATATAATATTTAGTTTCACGAGGTTAATCCCACGGGATCGAATACGACGGTTTCTTTTCTTTCTTTTTTTTTTTTCCTATACTTTTACTATACACTTAATCGCGTATACGATACGGTACATATTATATACACCGCGCTGGTGCTATCCCCACAAAACGCACGACGCGGCGCAGCGTAACATTTTTGCCGTTTCCCTCGCACACACATACAACGTTTCGGTAATGTTTCCTGCTCGCGCGCGCGTTTCGCAGGGACTACTACGCGCCACCGTCCTCTAAGGGATAATATTCTCTCTCTCTATTTATATATATACACGTCCTAGTGACCCTAAAGAAATATGTCAATAATATTCTTAAAGCATACTTTATAAATTTAATTAAATATTAATGTAAATGCGCGTGTATATAATACCGTGTATCTCGCGCGTATAAATTATTGTTATAAAACTATTAATCGTCGCGCGGTGGAGGGACCGGAGGGGGGGAATTATTTACAGGAGTTGCGCAGCTTGTTATAATATTCTCTCGTCGAATTATTATTATTATTATTATTTTAAAAGAATAAAATGTCTTCGCGGTTTGTTGACTGACTGAGCGCCTACCAGTAGTAATACACGACGTGTGTGTATGTGAGTAACGACGACATAATTTATTATCTTATCGCGCAGTCAAATATTTGTCATATTATACCGGTGTGTTTGTGTTTATTGTTGGCCTAACGAATGACGACTACTATTACCACACCTCTCTCTTCCTCCGTTTCTTCCGTATTACTATTATAACAAACGAGAGTTACCGGTGACCGGGGAGTAGGAGGAGGAGGAGGAGGTATTATGACAAACACCCGAGAAGCAATCGTCGTAAAATAAATAACGATTTTTTTTTTTTTATATATTTTATACACTGATAAAACAAAAATCCATCCGTTTTCCTCGCTGCTTCTGCTGCTGCTGCTGCCACTGTTGTTATAATATACGACGTGTACACGAGGGATATATAATAACCCTTTTTTTTTTTAAGGTCGTCGCGATGTTATTTTTTGATAACTGCGCGCAATACGACGACGACGACGACGATTAGAGAGCGACGTGTATTACTACAACTATTATTATTATTATTATTCATACGCGCATAGTCGATGATATTATTCCCATAGGGTAAATATAATAATCAATCCGGTTTTCATCGGATTCGGGTTTTGTTTTTTGTTTTTTGTTTTTTTTTTATCCTCCAGTGTCGCGTTGTACACGCGACGACGATATAATGGATTTTGCGTGTACTATATTTACACCGGCGGGCGATAACGCGAGTTATTACAATTATTTCACATTATCTCTGTGGGCTCCGGTCAACGGACGGTAATGTATTAAGTTGGTTCATAATATTATTTATACATACGAACGTGATATAAACGAGAAAAAAATTATTTTTTTACGGACAAAAAAACAAAAAAAATCGTTTCGATCGGTTACTATACGCGTTGTTTTGTATAATATCGTCGCGCGCATCGTTTATAAATATATAAAAAATCACAAGGCGCGCGCGCGCGTACACAGCACAAATCGCTTTCGAACCGCCGCGGTTCTCCGCGAGGCGTACAAGTGTGTCCACAATTAGACGCTATTAATATACCGTCGTAGCAGTAGCAACGGCAGCATCACGGCCGACAGAGTGAGAGAGAGAGCTGGGGGTCGTGTTCTATTTAATTTTAGGCGATTTTTTTCTTTTTTCGTTTTTTTTTTTTTTCGTTATAGTCGACGAGCGCGGTTTATAACGACGACAACGACGCGTATTTATTCTTCTTCTTCTTTATACGTCGTAATAATTAACTATCGCGTGAATAATATACACGTCGACACGCCACACGTACTCGTATCGACACCGGCCGCCGGGCACCGGAGGAGCAGACGTCGTGCCCCGCGTAGTAAAAACAGCGAAATACGTATTTTAAAGGCGGAAACGGCAGCACACGTGTCGAAAGATTTAACTCGAGAGCAGAGGGTGTTGTGCACACACACACACACACGCACGGAAACCGTCGTATTCCGTTTCTTCAAAAAGAGTAAAAACGCGCGCGACCGAACCGTCGTCACTACATATACGTATATATAATATATACAGATCTCGCGTTTCCGTTATATAATACTCTGCCAAAAAAAAAAAAATATATATATATATAATTTCGTCAAAAATAACGAGAACCACATTATGCGCGCGCGCAATCGTGTATCGCGCACGCGGGACATTGCTGCAGTGTACAACGGGCTAGATACGAATATTTCGGAAAATTACACACGCGGCGACACACACTGCAGTAGTGTGTCGCGACGATTTATTGGTTTTTTTCTAACGTTAATTCAATTCGTTTCATTTGTATATAAAACATTTGTACGAAGGAAAATGAAAACGATTTTTTTAGTAAACGTTTTAACCGTCCTGTCCGATTGAAAACGCGTGCTACGAACACGACGATTTGTACGCATATTAAGAAGTAAATCATATATATTTTTAAATCATTTTTTTTTTTTTTGTATATTTCACACGATGAGTACAGTGCCGGTTAGGTTTTTCTAAATACATAGCATTCATCAATACGAGAGCCGAGCATCATCGGGCTCTCGCGACTCGACACACATTTTCCCGGGTGAAACGGACGTTTTAAAAATCGTATCTAATCACCACCGGACGCGCCGGGCCGTTAGTGAAACTGGAGGGGAAAAAATTATTTCGGGGAAGGAATTAATTTCGAAAATATTTATCGGATACGTGAAAAATGTACGAGAACGTAATAACAACACGCGAAAACGACCGCGCGGCGACTGGAGAACGCTTAACGACAATCATCCAAAAGGAAGTGGGTGGTATACTTACTGCAAGAAGACAGAGGACCGCGATCGTTGCGGAGACGAACGGATCTCGAATCCGCCCCACCCGCCCAAACATCCCGCTGTGCGACCGCTACACACGGACTTTAAAAAATAAAGAAAAAAAAAAACCAATCGACGTGAAAAAGTCCTAAATTAATCGACGACGGGCGTGCGATGTGTGTTCATTGCGTTTATCCGTCGTTTTTACTCTGTCCGTTTGTGTTTACCAGTTCGATCTGACCTATTCGTGACAACAGCCGAACTCGTGACTAACCGCCTAACCGAAACACGCACGTTCACGTATTTTGCGTACAAAATTATAAACGGTTTTTCAACACGAATAATATATGATTTTTAAAAAAAAATTTCCGACAAAAATATTATCGTTAAAAAACAAAAAAAAACAAAAAAAAAACCCACCGTGAACGCGTAACGTACTCGTTTTGTGTGTGTGTGGGAGGGGGACTCGATCCGTCATTGAATACGTCGTACACGTACGAAATTCGAGATAAAGAGAACCTATTTATATATATATATATATGTAGAGAGAGAGAGGGTCTTATAATACTCATATACCGGACATTTACAAAAGGGTTAAAAAAATTATAAACGAGAAATCCCAGGTGTACTACGACGTGCTCGCGCGCGTTTCGTAATATGTAATGTTTGTTTCCGGCGAAAAAGAAAAGAGAGAGAGAGAGAGAGAGAGAAAGAACTGTATTCGACCGTTCGTACACCCAATACAAAGGACGAAAAAATTTGCCGCCGCCGCCGTCGTCACACACACACACACACGCGGAACACGCGACAAAAATCGTTTTTGTTTTTTTCTCCTCTCTCCGTACAACTGCTGCGCGCAAAGGACATTTCGCTGCGGCGGAGCAAGGATTTCAAAAAAAAAAAAAAACGAAAGGGTACATACATATTATAATAACAACGCTTGCAGCGCTCACATATTATAAACTCTTTGGGTTTCCGGTCTTTTCAATAAACCCTCCCACACACGCAAATACTACGTAGGATATCGAAAATAATAATAATAATAATAAATAATAGAGCGAAAAAAAAAAACCGCAGGATTATTATTGTATTTTCGATTGACGACGACTCAGGAGCAGGAACCGCTCGCGGGCACGTGCGTTACGTATACAACACTATATTATAATACGCGGCGCGCGCGCGCGGTCCATTGTCTTTGCGAGATTCCCCGGTTCGTTGTCGGCCGGTTCGCGTCCACGGCAGACCCCCGGCGTCGTTGTGTTAAGCTTTTATTTATTTTCCGTTTTCATAAATATATTTTTACATTCCATAAACCACTTCTTTTTTTTTTTTTTTTTTTTTGTTGTTTCTCCCCGAGCCACACGGTGTTGTTAAAAACACGGACGCGACGTTTTCATTTTAATAATAATACACGTAGAGAGAGAGAGAGAGAGAAAATTTGTATATTCGTATAGAATAAAATAATAGGAAACGACCGGTTTTTCGAAACGAGTCCGCGGCGCCCAAACACGCTCCGCGAACGTGGAAATTTCAAACATTTATACGATTCTATTCGAAACACAAACGTATAGAGGTGATTACGGTATTACAGGAAATAATTTTCACATAAACAACGTCATTGTTGTGTTCCCCGTATTATTTGAAACGTTTTGTTTTTGTTTTTTTTCTTCTTTTGATTTTCGATTTCGAAACGAATTTTTTTTTCTTCTTCTAATAAACGCGCGCGCTAATAAATTCCCCTCCTACGAGATTATACACGTTCATTTCGTGTACGTAAATTACAACGACTGCGACGGCGGCGCGCTCGTGACGAACCGAAGAAGAATCGAAATTGAATAATGATGTCGCGTCGTCAAGGCACAATAAACACGAATAATACGTATATAATCCGTGATGGTAACAACAGTGTTCGCGTGGCACGATCGTGTTACGCGCGCGTTTTCGCTCGTTTTCGCCTTCAAAAGGCTTTGTAACTCGTATACGCGCGCAATATTATAATTTACTACAATAATGTTTTTTTTTTTTTTAATTTCGAGAAAAAACTTCACCCCCGTACACAACGAGCGAACGGACGACGACGATCGTCGTAACATTATAGTAATAAACGGTTACTAAAAATATTACCGTGTTAACTATGTAAGATAAAGCGAAAAAAGAAAAAAAATTAATAATAATAATAATAAATCGGCGAGCGTCGTATATCACACACACGCCGCAATGATGCGTTCTTATTCGCTCGTTTTTATATAATATTATTATATCCCGTTTTATCCTTCGTATAATACATATTTACGTGTACACGCACTTTGACAGCTCAATTCTATATACTACTGTACAACGAACGAACGAGCGAGCGCGCGTCGTCGTCGTCACCCTCCTCGTCTCTTGCCACGTCGTGGCGCGACGCAAACACACGTCGCGACGAGATGAGAGGAGATGCGAGGTCTCGCGGGTATTGTGCTGCTGCTGCTGCTGCTGCTGCTGCTACGGCGGTGGTGGCAGCACTATTTGCTACTTATGAAAATTTTATGAGTTTGGCGGTTTGCGTGTCGTTTTCGCTGTGTGTGTGTGTGTGTACGGCACTCGCCTTCTATAATATAAACTAGGACATCTCGTCGTCGTCGTCGTCGTGATGGTCGTCGCGCGTATACGGTATATAATATATTTTTCATGGTCGTTCGGTATTCTGTTTTTTTTCTCTCTCCTCTCCTTCTCATATCTCTTCCCATCTCCGGTACCCGTTATTATACGTGAACCGTGTACACATCGGAGTTTTGCTTTTGCCAAATTAATGATTGACACTCATACACTATACATGCGGTACAGGTTTGCGTGTACGTGCAGTAGTATCCGCAGTAGTTGTACAACAAAACTTCTATCGTATCCTTTTCATTTTTTTTTTTTTTTTTTTTTACTACTACTACTACTACTACTCTCGGCTTTTTTCCTCTAGCGGCGAAAAAAATAATACATGAATTATTTAACGCTCGTACGGTCGCGAAAATCCACTCGGGAACCCGCGGCCCCGTGACGCGCCGCGTAAATTGAAACAGAAAACCCACCCGGTAGGGGTGACGCGAGAAAACCGTAATAGTTCGATAAACGCGCAGACTCGCGTTTTCAATAACCATAACCGCACGCGGTCCTCTCAATCACACGCACAGACACACGCGCTACGACGCCGTTTTCGACCACCATCTATCGATGTACAAAAATCAAATATCGCGTGCGCGTTACGCGCGAAAAAAATTCACTCACTCACCCCCAATGGCTTACTAGTCACGTAGCACGCGAGCCCGAGTTCGCGTAGAAAACGGATTTACTTTTTTTTTCTCTTTCTCAATCGACCGCGGCGATGTTCGCGGCGTACCGCAAACAACGCGAAAATTGTAAAAAAAAAAAATATATATATATATCTCGCCGTGTCACGACGAACAAAAGAAAAAAAAAATTATCTATACGACGCGTACGCGTATACATACGCGCGCGCGCGCAATAAACGATCGCGGAAACAGCGCCGAAAGTGTATTACGGTTTTATAGTCGACGGTCACGGTGGGCGAGGGGAGGAATGACGGCTGGCGGCGGGCCTTAGGAGGAGGAGGTTCGGTCGGCCGACCGGCGCGTGTCCACCGTCACCGCTGTCAGTTACAGAGCAATACAGGCAGACACGTCCGTTGCAGATGCAGCCAGCAGCAGCTCACCAGTAACGGCAGAAATAAATAATTCTTTGCCTATACAAACGCGCGTGCCACGTACACGCTGCTTATTTCCTGCTTGGCCGCGACAGACAAACAAACAAACAAACACACACACACACACACATATAACGAGCGACGTTTTCCCACACGAGCTCTGCGGTACGGAGAGGAGAGAAGAACGAGGAAACAAAAAAAGCACACGCGCTGTGTGGTTGCCCCGTGTTACGCAGCGAACAGAATCTCGGGAGACCACCGTAGGAGGGGGGCAGAGAGACACGCCGTAGAGTCCAACGAAAAATGCATTATCAGTACGACGCGTCTACGGCCGATAAGAAAAGAGAGAGAGAGAGAGAGAGAGAGGCGTTTGTCGATAACGGGCGCCATCGCTATCGAGAAACGGACCGGATCGCGTTAGGAGGTGGTGATCCGTCTTCGGAGGACCTGTAGAAAAAAATTACTCGAAACAATTCATCGCTCGGCATTTTTAAATCAACGAATTTTTTCGATTTTTTTCCCTCCCGTCCCGCGCGAAATGAAAATCACGGAGAAATAATTTCCAAGTCAATACACCGCATCGAATTTATCTTTTATAGTGCGCATCGTGCAATAACTATAATACCGAAAACGTCGCGCGAGAGAGAGAGAGAGACGTGGTTTTTAATCTGTTCGCAATATCGAGTTCGGTGATTATTATTATTATAAATTGACGGAACGTCTTAATAATACAGCTTGTGTTTTTATAGTAATTTTACCGAGTATTACAAGTACTGACGATAGTCTATAGACTTTTTTTTTTGTCGTTTACGAAGAAATTCTGCGAATAGTATCCGGTATCTGTTGAATAAAGTATGTACACTGTGTTTAACGTTACGCGATGAAAACGAACCGTACACCGAAGAGCATTTCACAGACCCCAGAGCTGTTTTAGAAAAAAAAAAATTGAGCGATTCCGTTCAAAACCGCGATGCGCGGGTATAATAAATTATAGACTAATACAACAATAATAATAATAATAATATACGATAAAATAACGCTATTCAACGATTTATATACGAGACAGATCGTTCGATAATATATTATGAAATCGCAGTGTAGAAAACAAGAGACAACCGTCGATTTTTGTTAGTATTTTTTGTTTCTTTTCGTTTTTCGCCGCGTGGCAAACGCAACCCTGAAGAGACTGTAATATACCGTATGAGACAACGTCGTATCGTATTATATACATAACCTCGCTCCCTTTATTATTACACAATCTAAATGACGACAGCACGACCTCCGAAATATATTATTTGTTTATTACTACGACGATAATCATTGTTGGTATTGTTGCTGCTGCTGTTATAAGTACGTACGCAAAAACGAGACTCTATCTGTGGTATTTGCGAGAGAACGGAATAATAATAATAATAATAATAATAATATTCCGTCTAATGGACAGAGTTCTACGCATAAAGGGGACAGATAAAAAAAAAAAACGGTAACCGTATACGGCGTTACTAAATCTATAAACAACGGGTCGTCCACAAACCTAACATAACAGCATCAGGTAAAGTACGGAGGGACGAATAAAGTGTTCGAGTTTAGGGACGAAAATATAGTTTAGGCAGAGGCGTCCGTGTCGGCCCCGGGGCCGAAGTGAAGATCAATAAAAATCAAAATTTTCCACTCGCGCGATATTCATTATCCGCTATCGGTTTTCACATAGCGTTTATTATAGAGAGAAAAAATATCGAAATACGATTTTACCAAAAAAAAAAAAATCTTAAATAATACGTACTAAAAACGGTATAGGAAAGGATGTGTAATGTGAAACGGAAACGTGGATATTTTCTTATGTCCTTTGACAAAAAACAAAAAGTCAATAATTATAGAAACAGAAAACTAAAACAACTGAAAAAACTCTTTGAGAAAACATGCGATAGAAATGATTTTGCAATCCTCGACGCGATAAAAAGTAAAAAAAGTTGTTATTTTCGTATCTGTATTCTATAATAATTAGAAAATTATATATATATATATATGTAACGGACTCGATGGCACGCGCAGAATCGTTTTTTCGAAAAAAAAAAATAATAATAATAATGATTTCTACGAAAATATTATATATATTATATCCGGCTTTTATTCAGTATAGAAAATTCTTGCGGTGCCGTAAAACGGGACTTTTAAATATTTCTGTAGGAGAGAGTAAACCCCGCGTTTTACACGGTACTCGCTCGCCAGTGATACAACGCTAAAACCGTGCATTTCCCTTTCCGGCCAGAAACCCTCAATGCGTATGACTACCCTGCGGCGGCAGCGGTCTTCGCGCACTTTTCTAAGGACGTTTAAATACGGGAGAAAATTTGTATTATTAGTGTCGAACATCGCGTGAGCGTGCGGGGCAAATCGTACTTTTTATTTGGTGTTTAAATACGCGTTAAATAATAAATATTGACGAAACTGTATCCTTAAAAAAAAAAACCCCCCCTGCACGAACACAACTCGAGAACACCTCCGGGCGGCCCGCCCGCAGTACTCCTTAAAACAGGACGATTTTTCTCACCACGAACCACGGTCTACGAAGGATTTTTTCGTTTATTTACAATGTCCGTTTTTAAACCTGCGATGATCCCGGTCGTACGGTCCTAGTGGACGGCTAATGATTCTATTATTATTATTATTATTATTAACACGATCTACGGCGGGATCGAATAGAAAAGACCAAGGGGACGACGCGTCCAAGGCAAAGACGTGTATTATAGAAAAGACCCGGTCAAAACCGTGTTTCGGAACGGAAACACTCGGGGACCTCGGTTACGCACGCGACAAGTACGGGGGTGAATTTGTTTTAGTTAGCGAATGGCTCGGGTAAAAAATCGTCGAAGCAAATAAACGAAATCTTCTCTTCGTCTTCTGTTAACGGCCCGAGGAGCTGGTTGACAGCGATTCTCCACTCCTGTACGTACGCTCCTCCGCTTTCCTTTTTCTTTACTTCCCAATATGTTGTACACAGCCCCCCCCCCAATATTATTCGATTAATGGGGTAGTAGTCCAACGGTGATCGCTCCGTTCTATTATTCCGTCGAGTAGACGCAATGCGTCGGATTAGAAGAAAAAAAAGGGCTCTCGTTGTTTCTGAGAGAGGGCTTCTCGATCGTCCCAACTGTTCGGGTAAACTTTTTCGCTTGTAGCGTGTTCCGCCGTCCGGCTCATCCTAAGTCCCGGTCCATCTGTACCAAAACGCGTGTCTCAAACGCCAAGAGCGTTCGGGTGTCACGTGATCCACGTCTCGCTTGACGCGTAAACGGAACGTTTTTAAAACGAACGAAAATCGTCTGCGCCCACCGCCCCCGTTTACGTCGGGCAAAATTTAAACCCGTCGTTTCGTGTACACCACACTAGTGAATAACAAAAATAACGGAACGAACGCGGGCGTACAATTTTCTACGAATAATTATATCGTCGTTACCACCGTACGGTAGTGCGGCAGAGAGAGAGAGAGAGACACGATGAGCGACGACGGGCGTTCTCGTAACAGCCGTAGTAGTAATATATTACAACAAACACAATATTGTATTATTAGCACAGCTGTAGGAACCGGCGTCGCGCCGCGGTAAAATCTACACGCGTATAGTATTGACACGAGAGAACCCGAAACTAACGTAAAACGGACTGAGTGAGTGAGTGAGAGAGAGTGTGTGTGTGTGTGTGTGTGAGACTGAGACGAAAGCGTTTGTGTATAGTAGGAACGTAGAGCGCGGTAGAACCGAGCGCGCGCAAACAAATATAACACAACGTCCGGCTCGTCGTCGACGTGTATTAGTAGTGGTGTATATACGAGTATAATCGGTCCCATTCGGTTTGATTAATATTTCGACGGTTCTCGTGCGTGCGCGCGCGTGTGTGTTAAACGCTCGTAAATAATATTAACGCGCAATGGGCGAACGGTGTGTGTGTGTGTACGTGAAACGAGGGGGGAAAAAAAAAAATCTGAAATAACGAATCGTTAGAGCGTTCGTTTGTTTACCGGGGTACGACGCGCTTATAATAAATTTCAAAATTTGTCTACGACTCGGAAGAGTATTTTAATTATCGACTCTTTGTATTATTTTTCCGGACGTTTATTTAATAGACGAAAAACACACACACACATTTGTCGGCGTGCGCGAGTTCTACGACGTGTGCGTGTTATATTTATAATAATAATAATAATAATAATAATATAACACCGTGCACCAAACCCCTGCGCGCACCTATACACACACCACACACCGCGCATAAAAATAATACGTACACCCGACGCGCACCGTTCCCCGTATCCGCGGAATACATTTTCAAATACGATTTTTTGTTTTATTACTATTTATTTTATTCGACATACAACGCGCGCGCGACAACGACTATAACGAGCGCGCCGCTAGTTCTGTTTGTTCAGAATATATATATATATATGTATATATATTTTTTTTTTCGCTTTTAGAATTAATAATTTTCATGTGTATTTACATATAACGAGCTCGCGCACGTTATATATATATATATATGTATAAAAAAAACGTGTATAGAAAAAGAAGGGGGAGGGTGGGAAATCGGGTGAAGGAGAGGAAAAAACGGATTGAAAACGATTTCTTTTTCTTTCTATAACAGTAAAATATTGTGTAAAACATTATAATATAATTCGTCCGTCGTTTATTTTATTATTATTATTATTATTGATTTTTGAGACGTTTGTACTATTTTTTTTTTTTTTTTTAAGTATTTTAATCGTTGTAAACGTTATACGTTCCCCCACCCTCGACACCGGACAATATACTTTTGATAACCGCGAGACATCCTTTCCTACAATAATACAACGTGTTATAAATCCGCGACATTTACACGTTTCTGTGAACACACGAGCGCGAGCGCGCGCGGAATAATTCATCGCGATTAGAGTTGTCATTAATATTGTACAGCGTCCACGCGCTTGAAAGCGCGTTATAAATACGTGTGTCGTATAAATACAAACCCGGTATGTCGCGTGAAATTAAACGCAAAATAAAATAAAATCGCGTTTTAGATTTTTATTTTTTTTTTATCCATCTCGCGATTACAAGTGTTGTTATGGACCGCCGGACACAGTCGTGTGGTCCATTAGGCGCCCCGCGCACACGGATATTGTAACAGAGACAGCTGGTGTTGTCGGATCTAGAAATTACAGCGTAACATGTAATTTGTAAATCGACAATTTATCAATGCGGACAATTTTTTTTTTTTTAATAATAATAATAAATAATAACGGACAGATATATTTGTATTCATTTAACGATGTCGTCTCGTAAAATTTTTATTTCGAATTATAATATTTATAATTTTTTTAACGTTATCATTATGAATATTTCGCGCGTGAAAATACGTATTTTTCATTTTTTGTCTTCGACGTCGAAGACGAACTATTTTTTTTATCATTACCGATTTCTTCAGGACTGTATTAGACGAACAATATTTGAATAAATAAAAAAAAAAAGATGTTTTATAATGACTTTTGTGTAATGTATACGAATCGTATACAAATATCAGTTGTTCCCAATCTGTGGATAGCGATGAAATATGTTTCCTAGGGTCGCGAAAAACTGAAGAGAACACGAAGCCGAAAATGAATTATTATCGAAAGAAACGCTTTGAAGACGATTCGATAAAAAAAAAAAAAAAAAAGTCCAGTTCGAACCGTAAAAATATTCCAACGGTTTTCTCATATCGTATTCGAAACACCTGTAATAACACTTTCCGCTGAAGCCACCGTTAAACACGTTGCAGCTTTCCGTTCAAATAATCTCTCGTGCGTCGGGTCGGATTTTCGGTACGATTTTCTTTTACGCTTCTGTTTGCCACACAAATAATCACCACGCTCTTTACACAACGTTATCGGTATACAAAATACATATAAATTATTTTTATTAA
The DNA here is from genome assembly GCA_032441825.1 of Chaetogeoica ovagalla. NCBI lineage: Eukaryota > Metazoa > Arthropoda > Insecta > Hemiptera > Aphididae > Chaetogeoica > Chaetogeoica ovagalla. The sequence goes on from CM063742.1 coordinate 4,920,478, forward strand.
AATCATATCGTTAACACCCGAATCATCCGCGTTTCGTACCGGGTAAAGAAAAAAGAAACTCGTTTTCGACGTGTCTCACGTGAATTTGGAAAATCGTCACGACGACAAAAGGAGTCTGGAAACCTCCGGAACACAGTGGGGGAATTAACACATCGTTTCGAAAAATAATAATAAATTTCGGTTGACGAAACACGCGCGGTAACGTGAAAATTTCGTTTATTTTCGGTGTACATACACGGTCGTATCTCAAATATTATTACTATACGCCCCATCAACAGACAAACGGATTCGAGCAGAGAGGTTAACACACGCCGGGCATAAGAAAACGCGCGAGCCGAAATAAGAGACCGCGTCGCGCGACTATTATTATTATTATTATTATTATTATTATTATTATTATTATTATTATTATTATTATTATTATTATTATTATTATTATTATTATTATTATTATATAAAATATATACGTGTACGCGTATACACACACCTATACGGAAACACATATGCGCAGCCGGCTGTGGCTCAGTCATCTGGGTCGGCCCGCTGCAGCAGCAGCCGCAGCAATGGCATTCCTGTAAATTCTTCATTGTTGTTGTTACAGATCACACTGCGGCCGCCGCCGCTTCGGCATTAACGAGACCGGCCATAGTCGGGATCAATAATAATAATAATAATAATACGTGTACATATAACATCATCATCGTCGTCAACGTCGTGTGCAGCGTGTAAATATCACAACGTCGTTTTTTCGAATCATCATTGTTTTTAATTGCTGTAGCAACTAACACGAGACGCGTCGTCGTCGATGCACCACCACTAGCTGCACACGTCCTTCTCCATCCTATCCGTCCGCTTCATCGGGAACGTGTGCGCATTTTTCAACGATATACCATCCCACCCGGCCAGCGCCGTATCCCGTCCGTCGTTCTCTTACGAATAACGCGCGTTGAATTTTTGTTTTTTTCTATTCGCTTTTTCGTCTTCCGTTATTGTGCGGTGGTTTTTTTTTTTTTGTTGCTTTTTACTACCACGTGTGTTTTTGGCCCGAAGTGCGATTGTCTCGCCGTAACGACTTCTTTAAACAACAACTAACGCCGCCGACTGCTCTGCGCGTCTTCATCCTATCGAAGTGACATCTCTCTCTCTCTCGCTCGGTTCTAATACGTTCGCGTACACTATAGCAATACTAACAATACGAATAGTTGTTAACGTACGCGCTCATGACGCACGGCGGTAAAAACGAGTTTGTCGAAATTTTTTCACTATATAATACATTTTATTATTATTATAATTATTAACACACTGTGTGGTGCGCCGCTTTATACGGAGAAAAATCGGTGATCGTCGAGCGGTTTTTTTTTTTCAAAAAAAAAAAAAAAAACACCGAACAATAGCGTATTTGATTTTCTAACTGGGGCCGAAAGCGCGAGCGCCGGTCCAAAAATAAAAAAATAATAATAATAATAATGAAAACAACAACGAACAACAATGATAAATAATAAATATAAATTCTAGCGCGTGTATGCGTTAGGAGGGTGGGGAGGGAGAAACAGAGAAAGTGTGTACGTACAGACCGATTTCAATATATATGTGTGTGTGTGTGTGTACGCGCCACCAGTGGCACCCGAAAAAAAGTAAAATAAAATATATATAAAAAAAAAAGAAATAACCGTATACGAGAGGAGAACGCGGTGCATAATTTAGGGTCCACCCCGCGTTCGCGCACGGCCGTCACGCCATCGTCGTCGGTTCGCGTCGAGGGACGAAGAAGGGACGGAGACGATGGCGGGGGGGGGGGGCGGCAAGCAGGATACGCTGCAATATACACACGTATACACCGCGCGCAAGTAATAAAATATTTAAACCTCGGCAGGTATATATATATAGACGGTTTTAAATATTGTATATATCACCGAAAACTTTTTTTCCGGACAAATTGAATTGAAAAACAAACAAAAAAAAAAAAAAATTTGTTTGCATTATCACGACACACGCGAAACGTCGTTTCTCTCATACATACATATTATACGTATGAAAAAAACGTCAAAATGTATAACGGCCGGGGGTGGGGGGGGGGAGTTTGAGAGTTTTTAATTTATTTTTCTCGATAACAATTATAATAATAATAATAATAATAATAATAATTTTCAAATAAACGTACGTACGCGCGTTTTTTTATCCGTATATAACATTATTTCATTAAACGTTTTACATTCGAAACCAATTATTACAACGAGTTTCAATGCAGATTATATTATATCATATATAAAGTGTGTGTGTGTGTGTGTATTATAAATATCGTATAATATATATTATATTTGTACACGCTGCGGCGTCGTTGTTGTGTACCAACGTCTGTCGCCTCTGCTGTTAAAAAGACATTACGCACGAACGAGAACGCGCGTTAAGACTCTTTAAACGGTTCTTATTTCGTTTTGTTTTTTTTCTTTCCTCTCTTTTCTTTTACTGTTCCCCGTGTTCGTACAACGTACTTACACACACGCATAATATAGCGGTATACGCTCACTATTATTATTATTATTATTATTATTATTTTCTCGGTACGTCTATATGTGTGTGTGTGTGTGATACGACGAGAACTCTCGACTTTATTAATATTATCGCTTTATTACTATATAATATCTATTTCGCGCCAAAAGAGTTATATACGACGCGTATTCAATAATTGAATAAAATAAAATATATCTTATACGCGTATAACGTATACATTTATTTCGCTTTTTCTCGCATTTTTTTTTTTTTTTAGAACACACTGCGACGGACGGACGACTATTATTAAATTGTATTACATTAACAATCCTTACGTGTAATGATATGTACGCCGTGCGCGCGCGTGCCACGGACGAGAAAAAATACAACAACCGTTACGCGCAATCCAAGTAGGACATTATTAACGGACAGTGTGAAAAAAATCACCGAAAAACGATTTGTAAGTTTAAAAACAAAAAAAAAAAAAAATGTAACAAACGTTCTCGTATATTCGATTTTCAGATCGAGCGAATGTCTTTCGCGTCTGCGACTACTATACTTCGGCGGGGGGTTTTTTTTTCTTTACACTATATATAACGTATCAATATCGAAAAAAAAACATATATAACATTAAACGTCGGCGCATGTTCGTCTTTTTACGACATACGTAATAATCGATTGTCCAATCGCAATCGCGTAATTATGACGATTATGATGATAATAATAGTATAAACGGTTAATATACGCGAGTTGGAAAAGTAACGGGGGGACGAAAAAACCAAAAGCGCAAAACGAACGTTTTCAACGTGATATTTTATATACTCACACACACCACTACCTTCGATCGAGTTTTTTTAGTAAAATTTTTTTTTTCCCGTGATATATGTGTGCGCGTGTTTGCGTATAAACGATACACAAAACGTACATATCGTTGACATATTTAGCAGCTGTTGAATTTTTAAAAATATATATACATCACCGCGTATATATATATATGTACCAAGATAGCATAGCAACGTGTCGCGTATGTGCGTACGAGGTCTCGCCTTCGCACAGCGTTCTTTTTTTGGCATCATCACACCCTTTTCACTGACTATTGGGGGCCTAAAACCGTGTGTGTGTGTGTTACATATATTTATATATATTTCACATAATATATTTTCACACGACGACGATTGCGTCAGAGTATATACGTCGTCGTGTCTCAAGGGCTGATATTACCACACATATGTTTTCTACACACACGCGCACATTTATATATATTACTTACTGATGTTTCCATATAGCCGAGATCAAACCCACAAAACGAGACGACGCGGTACGCACGGCGGCGTTTCAGACCGACGCTCTGACGGAAACGAACGAGAGAGAGAGAGAGTGAGTGAGAGAAAAGAACACTATTTACCCGTAACTTATTATCCGAATTAAAATTAGAATTCCGAACGACACCGCAGTGTTTTATACGCTAACGAAAACCCGAATATATTCACGCGGAAACGAATCGCCGAACTCGAGATGGACCGACACCGCGGTTTTATCGCAATAGAAAAATTGATGAGATTCAAAAAGGATTTTTGAAAAAAGAAAACATAACACCGTGTGATGTGGAAAAACGTACACAGCCGTTGGCGAATTTTAAACCATACAGGCATAATAAATAATGATTAATAAGACTATTTATACATAATATATCATGTACTTTGTAACCGTGTCGATTGAAAGAATACTGCGAAAAATCAACATTTTTTTTTTTTTTTTTTTTTTGTCCAATGATATCGTCAATCCCCGACATGCGGGGAACGGACTCTCGGACGAAAAATCAAAAACCGTAAGAAACAGCTGGAATTAGTTGTATAAAATGTAGCATACGCTGCAGCAACACGATTAGGTTATGTAACTATAACTATAGCGGAATGGTATTTATGTGAGAACGGCGCGTACTCTCGTGTACGTTAAAAAGCAATAGGAAAGAAAAAAAAATTTAAATGTCAATTCTTAAAAAATATTTATGTGAACCGCAGCAAAAGTAATACGGCGTGTAATAATAATATGTCGTCGAATTATAGGACGATTTTCGTCCGAAGTTATATCTGTGCAAAACGTTAAGACGATGGTTTTTTTTTTTTTTAAGTTTTTACTCAATCGCATTTAATGAAATACAACTCTCCGAACACGATCCACTAACAATAAAATAATAACAACGGTATTTTTTTTTTTTATTATAACTATTATCGTTTTTTTTTTTTTTTTTATTCCGTTTGCAGTAACATCCCGGACGACACGACGATAATCGTAATTTCGAGAACCACGTCGTCCTTAAACCGCCGGAGTACAACGGTTAAAAATATATATATATGTATATATTACAACTATTTTACACTGCACTAGCTTAATTTATAGCCTGTCCTTAAGTGTATAGTCTTTCTTTTTTTTTTATTTTTTTTTTTAAGTGCATGGTCTCTTTAAAAGTCCGACGATAAAATCGTATTCCATTCGACAAATCGTCGTGTACATCTCTGGAGGGGAGTCGGTTTTCTATAAGACACTTATTTTCGTTCACATTCGACCGGGTCACTTGAAAGCGCTTGAAATGTACATAAGCCCTTGTCATTCGATCGCACAATATTTCAATAATAATAATAATAATAATAATAATAATAATAATAATAATAATAATAATAATAATAATAATAATAATAATAATAATAATAATAATAATAATAATAATAATAATAATAATAATAATAATAATAATAATAATAATAATAATAATAATAGTAATAATAATAATAATAATAATAGTAATAAAAAAAGAAGAAAAAAAACTCCCGTCCAAACACTTTCTCTCGTTTTTCTATACGCGTACACATATATACGTTTAAATCGCGCGTTTCTTCGCCAAATCCCAGTGTATACGAATACGAAGTACACTGCACTTTGAAAACTACGAATAAACTCACTTTTCAATATTGTTATCAAATCGCCGAGTAAAACGCATGCTATATATATATATAATAGTGTATCGAGTTTTAACAATTCATTATACAAAACTCCAAAAATCCATTCGAACACATCGAATTCAATAATACAAAATATGAGTATTATTTTAACATTGTATTTATTATTTTTAATATATATATATATATATTTCGATCCCTATAAAAATATTCTCCGGAGTACGACGCGAATTTCGGAACGGAATCCGAACCGTGTATTGGTATTTACCCGGGGAGGGCTATCCGGGATGGGGGCGTTACCTCGTCATCCCGTAACTGAGCGCGGCGGCGGCGGCGGCAGCGGCGGTATGTAATTTTTGACATTTTAAGAAAACCAAAGACGACGACGACGACGACATCCTCCGGGGGGGGGGAGGGGGGGCAGGGATGGTGTGCAGCGGGATACGGCGGCGGTGTGACGGTTACGGCGGATAAAAGTCTCGGGATTTCAAGAAGGGACGGGGACGGGGTATATAACAACGGTAGACACGAGTCGACTTAATCGACCGGAAATGGCGGCGCGATTAACCTAATCGGATTACAGAGCAGCACTGCCAGTGGCCGGCGGCAACGGCACACACACACACACACAGCAGGCGACAGCGCGGACGTGTCGGTCGGTCCCCGAACGACAACGGATCCCGTCGAAGAAACACGCGGGACGGGTCGGCGGCGATGTGTGTGTGTATAGGAAAAATATTATCACAAAAGAAAACACGAACGCACACACACACGCGCGTCTAATTACGCGTTGGAAAAATGTTGTACAATATATAAGCGCGTAAATAATAAGAGTTATGGGTGGTGGTGGATAGTGGCGCTCGCCCTTTTATCATTAACTATTGACAACGCGTCTACGACGACGACGACGACGACGACGAGCAATTGAGCAAAGTGAAAAACAGCGCCGCGAGTCGCGGGGCTAACAAATCCTATTACAGCGAGACCGTTCGCCGCGGGGTGGACTGCACAACACACACACACATTTATTATTATTTTCGTACCGACCGACCATACACGATTTTACCACCGACGACCCTCAAAAGCCACGAGACGGCGGCACAACGATTTTTTTTTTTTTATAGTACGCGATATATATCTAATTATATATATATAACGTCCTTCATCGAGGCTTTTTCACCGCCGTCGTACGCACTTCGGTTAGGGTTCACAATTATGGTCACGTGTGTATGTTTTTTTTTTTTTTTACGTTAATCCGCCACGGAAAAAATAACGAAACGGTAAAATACGAAAATAATCAAAAACAAAAAAAAAAAAATCGTTAAACGTTTCTACAAAACACTTAAACGAATGTGTGTGTGTGTTACGCGTATGACGCACGCGTGTTTCTTTTTTTTAAATTTTCATTATTTTAATAACGACGACCTTCGGTATAATTATACGTACTGTATAGCGTAAATACTTGCAATAATAATAATAATAATAAAGAAAAGAAACTCGGCGAATATTCCGCGTTACGGTGTGTGTGTGTGTGTGTGAAGAAAACCGAAAACTTTTTACGTCGAAATATACGAATAAAAAAAAAAATACCCCGTTTAAACGTTTTAAAAATTCGCAATACTCAGATTTTTTTTTTTTTTTTTTGTCGATAATATTAAAAGTGTATAATTTTTTTTTTTTTACGTTAAAGCGACGATAATTTATACCGGAAACGCGCGGATTTCCGCAGTGTACGACACGAGTTTAGAAACAACGCGTTTGTGCTCGCGTCGGCTATTATAAAAAGAGTGAAAAAAAAAAAAGGAATACGTCTGCGGCGAGGAGACGAAACGACGACGTCAAAACGACATTCCGAAATTAACGCAATTACATTTTAACGGTGCGACGGTGTTATATAATACAATAAACGTAATGAAATAATTCACTGACGACGAGCGCGTCGTAAAAGCAGCAGTCGTTGGAGAAGAGAGTGAGAGAGAGAGAGAGAGAAAAATGACACACGCGTCGATGAGTATGTGTGTAGTTCGCGCGAACGGTACTGCTCGTCGTACAGTACAACACACGGGGGCGCGCTGGCGCACATAACGAAATTACATCAATAACAACCCACCCCGTGCAACGCACTAAACGCAATATTACACGAGACGGCGGCGAATCGTTCGGCCCCAAAAGTTTCTCGTCGAGAGGGAGACACGCCCGATGAGATTATCACATTATACACGATTTCCCGTCATTACCTCCGAGTTATACACTTAGGACAAAAAAAAAAAAAAATTATTATTATTATTATTATTCGTCCGTTAACGAACGCCTTGCGAATACGCGTATAACCGAATCGACGTCGACCGCGACGAGGAGATTATTCCATTTAGTAGTACGTGTCGAATTATTGAATACGCGCGCGCGACCACCGACGATTCAACATTTTATTGACGGGCGAAAAAACGCGCGCGATTCGTACGTACCGGTGTACCAAAACAATGTCGGCGAGAATTATTGTTAACGCCACAAATCGGCCGGCCGAGCGTGTAAACGGAACGACACGGTTTTCTTTTTTTTCTTTTTTTTTTTTTTTGAGAATAAGGACGCGTTCGTATACGAACAGAGTGTTTATTAAACGTGTAGCGCACGTTTCGGTATGACAGAAAATCCGCCGATTTCCGAAACAGGGCCCGTTATTATCGCGCCGCGTTTCAAAAAAAAAAACCGTCTTTGAATTCCGATTTTCAGATTGTGTTACGACGCGTACTACACAAAATCGTGCACGGATCAGACAGTAGGGCCGTGCGGAAAGAACACCAAAACGCGTAATGCGTGCAAGAACGGGAGGAACCGGAAGACAAGTACGTCCAAAGAGTAGACGGATGGACGAAGTGAAGTGGGATCTACAACAGACGGCTGTACACGGAACCGAAGAAATGTCTCTAAGGATCGGGTTGTTTTGGAAGCCAAAAGCCACTTTGGAGCTTATGAATATTCATAATTACGACGCGCGTAAGAAAACTACGCGCGCTGAAAAAGAAAAAAAAAACGTTCGAAGTAACGTAAACACCCAACGGCGTGACTATAGGATGGTCCGAGCATTGTTTCCAGTCGAAACGGAATGAATATCATTGTAAAAAAAAAAAAAAACCGACAACAGCTTTCTCGGTTTTCTCGAGGTAAACAAAACAGTTTTTTTTTTTTTTTTGTATTTATTCGAAGCTATAAAGAGAGAGAGAGAAAATTAACGAGAAAACCGTCCATCGCGTAATAACAATAATAAATAAGCTCCGGAAAACGCAAGCAGCAACAGCAATCGTTATGTTATTATTCACGAATGGACCGAAACGGCCGACGACGGTGTGTGTGTGTATGTATATTTATTTTTCTACATTATATACGCCGTCAGTAGTATTTATTACCGCCGATCGATACTTCACAGATACTCGAGAGAGAGAAAGAGAAAGAGAAAAAAAGACACACACACACACACATTTCGTCAACAAACCCTATCATCCGTACACATATAAACGTGCAGTCAAGTGCCTCATCTTCCCCACCACACACACACACACACACATACCATATGCACGGACAAACACACACGCTTTATAATACTACTTGACTGAACCGTGATGATGATGATCACACATCGCGCACGCGATAACCGACCGAATAGTACATAATAGTAATAATAACAATATGTACTTGCGTACACGGGGGTTAAATCTATCCGTACAGATTAAAATGTGAGATGAATAAATATATATAAACGTATTTAATGTGTCACACGTCGTCGTCGTCGCTAGCGCGTATCTCGAATATTATTAGTGTGTGTATACACGAGTACGCCGTTTGTTATTTGGTGTATGTGTGTACAGACAGAGACATGCTGCTACATTCGGTTTCACGGAAATATCTTCTCTCTCTCTCTCTCTCTCATCTTATACTCTCTCCTCTACATGATTGAGTATTAAATGTACTCTGTATTCGTATAATGTGTGTGTGTGTGTGTCTATATGAAACAGAATATTCGTTCATTTGGCGGTTCAAAACCCAAATAGCTACTACTACGTTCCCCCGTCATCTCCGCCGTAGTGCACCACACATATATAATATTACTCGTATTATACACACACACACACAAACAGACGCGCGTGCGCGGTCGCGAGCAATACGACGGATGAATATATAAATAGCGTCCCGTACAGATTGTCTTTGTCTGAAAACCAACTCAATGTGTACAATCGCGTAGTACACACACACACACACACATACGAATAGTATAACGCGGTAATGACTATAATAGAGAGATCGGAATAATAATTTTTTGCATAATTATTATTGTTTTTTTCGAATTCACGGGCATTCGTTTAAACGAGGGGGGGGGAAGAAAGAGACTTTAGAAAAACCTTTACGAATCGTAAAAACGTATAAATCAACGACGAGTAATTGTTTTCTGAGAATATTTTGAAATGAACGGATATCGGAGAGAGAGAGAGAGAGAGAACATATTTTACATATCGATTGATTTTCGATATTTTTTTGTTAGTCGAAGCAAATTTATTAATGTTGTATAAACCATTAGTCAGCGTTATTATTGACGAAATAAAATGATGCGGTTATAGTGAATATATTTGTTTTGTTTTTTAAGCGAACTTTCTTTTTTTATCTAAAAGAAAATCTTCGAGCAATGATTACGAACATTTAATACTTTTTGGCAGATAAAAGGAAAAGTGAGAAAGAGAAAAATCAATTTGGTAAATTATTAAATTCTATCATATCGAGTGACCTATAATAAGTATCTGTTGTAAATATATCTAAACAAATCAAACGCATAACCACGGGGGTAAGCTATATATAATAATTGAGATCTTTTTCATTCACATAAACAGTCGCATCAACGAAATAATTATTTTAACCTATTTTAGTCTTTAATTATATATATATATAAAGAAGAAAATGTACAACACGTTATATATATATTTTTTTTTTTTTTTTTTTTATTAACAGCGAAATATCGCAATTGCATATTGTAAAACCGCCCATAAGTCTTTTCGCGTCGCAATGATGGGAGGCTAAAGGCATTTACACTATTCACGACGATAAAATGGTTGAAATTTTTTTTTTTTTTTTTGCACATAAAAGCGTATTTTGAATTTAAGAAAATATATTATTTAGCGTATTTCACTAACGATTTTTAAAGAATCTCGGAAGATACAAATTTGTAAAAATAACGATAATAGTAATATTAGCGTCTTGTTTTGACTGTTTCGAAATGTTATTCCGGGCCTATAATTACAATAATATACATAGTGCGTGTACACACAACCGGTAATGCGATTAAAAAAAAAGACATAATCGTACGCGTATTAATTAACGAACGTTTAATTTATTGGGATAAAAATTATAATAATAAATACGACGAGAAATCGTGTTTCGTATGTTATATTAATGTACCAGAAATTTTTGAGCGCGCGCGCGTGTACAGAACGTAAAAATATGTGTTTTATTACCGGACGGGTAGTAAAAAAAAGAACATTTTTTTTTGATATTATACGCGAAAGCACGCATAGAAATACAGTTAAACGGCAAATCGTTCACGACTCCGCGCTATTAACCACCGTCACGACGACTATATTATTTACGCGTTACAACATTGTTTTATTATTTTTTTGTTTTTTGTCCAGTCCAAAGAGTCCAAGACACGACGTACGCGTTTCGTACGAAACGTTTTTGGGACGAAAAAAAAAGCCGAATACTCCGAGTCGCGCGCGGAGCGAACCGTTCGAATGTTGTCGAATCCCCGTCTAAATCGAGAGTTACAATCGCCCGGAGAAGAGCGACCAAAAAAAAAATCGAATAGTAAATCGGACGACTTTGGGAACGAGAAAATTACTTATCCGGAATAAACGTCATCGAAACCGGGAGAAGCGCCGCAGCGGGTACGAGAAAGAGGTAAGGCAAATTATGATTAATACAGATGGAATTGGAATATTCACGCGCGAATGTCGTCGTACGGCGTAGAAAGTGTTTAACGGAACGTTTAAAAACCGAACGATTTCGCGCGTTTGCGGGTCGTTTGATAAACAAGAACGCGATCGTGTAGTGAGAACGGTGGCACTATGTGTCGGCAGATATGTGTGCCACAACCGTCTTGTGTCGTAAATGACCGCAGAGAGGAGAATCGAAATTCGGACGCGGACGTGAGGTTTTAGAAAAGTGGTGCTGAAGTTAATGCGTGAGTATGACGACAAACTCAATCGAAATCGAAAAATAAAAATAGAATAGAATACAAATCGAGACGATTCGATTGTCGTAGGATACCAATGGCGCAATGATAAAAACGAAATTAACCGAAAACAGAAAAAAAAAACGATCGGTTAAAACGGCATTATTCTCCGTGCCGTTTCCCCCGAACAACAACAACAATAATAATAATTATTATTATATATTCGTTAGTCCCATAATGTTTTACCCTGCCGCTGGTACGCGCGCGTACATAGGACACGTTAGATGATGATTATTATTATTGAGATCCTATCGACGTCGCGGGTGATGATGGTGGTGATGGTAGTAACTGGTCTGACGATCCAGAAATAAAAGCGGCGGCGGCGGCGGCGGCGGAGAGAGAAAACACAATGATGTACCACCACCACCACCACCACCACCACCACTACCACCACGTGTGTGCAGTAAGCCGAAGAATAAAAAAACCGATTTCCCCCTGTCGACGTCGTCATTATTACTATTATTGTAGAGAGAGAGAGAGAGAGAAAGATTGTAGCCGCTGCTGCGTCGTAATAGTAGTAGTGTACCCTCGGTCGGTTTTTGACGTAGGGCGACGAACAGGGGTGTTGAGGAATGGGTGGGGGAAATGAAAGGGATATATACGCGTATGTATAACGGCGTGACGGCGTCCGCGGCAGTGGTGTGAATGATGGTCGCCCGTCGAATTGACACCAATTACCAGCAACGGCAGTAAAAACCCATCTCTTTCCTCTCACTCACTCTCTCTCTCTCTCTCTCTCTCTCTCTATAACTCTCCGCACAACCACTACTACCGCCGCCGCCGCCGCCGTTGTTGGCTGGCTGGCGGTGAGAGAGTTTTTCTCTCGCACCCCAAAAAAAAAAAAAAAATAAAAACGTGTGCGGTGTGCGTTGCGCTATGGGGAAGGATCAGGAGGGTGTAAGCAACGCAAACCGGGGGGGGGCCTCCTCCTATATTTGTGTGTGTGTATAATACAGAAGCCTCACACACGATCACCACCATCACGCAGACGACGACACCCGGTGTACACCACCGGTGGTGTTACGAAGAGCGCCGCGAATTCCCAACTTTTTTTTTTTTTTTTTTTACAATTATTATTATTATTATTATTCAGTTTCACGCGCGCGCGCGCGCGCAACTCACCCTCGTGCAAACCCAACGTTCGGCGTGCGCGTAAGTGTGTATATGCCTATTATTGTGTATTTGTTATATAACTCGGTGACTATGATGCGTGTGCGTGTGTGCGTAGCGGTGGTGGTGGTCCCCATAATATATACACGCATGTATAAAAATACAACGGTGGTAATAATGGTAGTAGTAGTAGTAGTATAAAATGTGTAACAAACACGCGTATCGCGCGGGGTCGTCCGTCCGGACGCGGTGACGAAAACGCGACGACGACCGATGACGACGACGACGACGACGACGATGACATATTATAATAATGCACAGAAGTGAGGAGAGAACACATATGAATAATATACGGCGACGATACTGGACAAACACGATTGTATAATATTTAAATGTTGTTTGCTCTCGTGCAATTGTCACATCTTGTCGAAGATAAATAAAAACTTATCTCGAAGAAACGGGGAGCGACGCGAGACGCAAAACGGACACGGTGTGGAATAATTTTTCGAACACACACTGTGGCATCCGACCGAAACTGTGTCGGAGACACGTCCAGAAATGACGTGGAGCAAAAATATAAAAAAAAACCACAGCGTTCAAATAGAATTTTTTGTTTTTTTTTTTTTTTTTGTTACGCCGGTTAAACGTACACTAAATAATCTCTTTTATGCGTCCTGAGCGGAACGGCCAGAAACGTATTATCACACAACGATATGTTTTTTTCTTTTTTACGTCGAAAATCCTTCCAAAAAAAGCAATGCTCCGCCGAAGTATACTGTAAACCGGATTTCATCCATAAATGTTATTCCGAATATGACGTTTTTAAGAAATCCGTCGAAGAACGTTTTGCCGAAACAACAAAATACGCGTATTATAACGTGCGTGTGCGCGGGACAAAAAGAAACACAAATAAACTAACGTATGTTTCGTGTATTTTACGCTTATGCGATAATTTAGAAACGCGCGGGGGCTAAACGAAAAACCCATTTATTGGTGTAGAGTGATGACCTAACTGCTATGAATAATAATTAATGCGCGCGTGTCACAATTTTATTGAAAATGAAAAAAAAAAAAGGTGTAACGCCGAAATTCCGACTTGTGAGCGTGATTAAATGGAATTCGCGCAGTAATGCCGTCGCCAAAACGATTATTTATCCGAACACAGAAAAACGCACACAGTACCTTGTCCACTTCATAATATCGTTTGGCGCGTGCGTTCGTCAAAAAGTCATCGTAAAACCGTTACGCGATAACATCTCGGACGGTCAAACGAGTTCGACGACGTGTGTTGGGGGGGGGGCAAAAAACCAATTTTTAAAAAAATTTAATTTCACCAAGTCCGGTATACATCATTTTATACGCCTTTGGCGACGAGACGTTTCGCGAACGCTCGAGAAAATCGTCGAAAAGCGAACAGCGAAACGCGACGGTGGTTCCAGCCTACCTCCCCACGGACATCTGTTACGAAAACGTAACAAAATCGTTTACACGACGGCCGTCGTGCGCGCGCCGTTGAAATTCGCGTACGGTAAATTCTCAACGTAAATAGAACTGTATTCAAACACGTTGGCGCCTAATAAAATTCGTTTCTTCTTCGAATTTTACGGAAATTTTATTCTCGGATTAGAATTTCAGAAACATCTGGACGACCGTATTGTTCCGCCCAAAAACAAAATCTAAACGCGTCCCTGCGAGATTATATGTATTAATGAAAATCGTATAATAACGTTATATTATTATGCAATACGTATATAGTTGGAAAAAAGAGTGTACTCACGACGTCCGGCGTACTCGCTCCGTCTGTGTGCGACGTCGAGTCCGCGTTGCTGCGACCGTCGTTGTTGCCGTTCGTAGCTCCTCCGAGACCGCCCAGGCCTCCCAGTTCGGACATGGATTTTCCGCCTACGCCGGCCGCCGCTGCGGACGCGGATGACGACGAATCTCGTTCGTCGATCACGAGATCAATGGGCATTTTGCCCTTCAGACAACTGATGTAACGGTGACAAAAGTTGTCGCACAGTTCGTGGACCTGCGGAACGGACGAGAAAAAAAAAATTTCCGTCATTTCCGCGCTCAGTCTATACGCGTGTACAGTTTATTATTATTATTATTATTATTATTATTATTATTATTATTTCTGTTATAGTGTACGCGTATATGTGTGCGTGCGCGTGTATGTGTGTGTGTGTGTGTGTATACCGCCGTTATCGCGTATAACAATAAATATTTCGCACGATATGTTGCGACCGCCGCCGCCGCTGAAGGCAGACGAGGAACACACTCACACACGTGTACTATTACTTATATGAGTGTATACGTGACGAAGGGCCGTTAGTTACGGAGGATTATGAAGAATTTTCCGAAAAAAAAAAAAATGTATATAAGAAACACGCACACACGTGTGTGTGTTGGGTTGGTCGGTGTAGTATTACCGCCGCGATGTCCGCCGCTGCGTTGCAGATCGGTCACATTTCATGGTTAGACTTCACCGCCGCCACCACTACCACCGCCGCCATCACCAGACGGGGATATAATGTCACGTTATACATAGGTACACATACACACACACACACACACACACTGCACATATAATAATAATAATAATAATAATATATTATAGTAAATACGCGTAAAAATATAATAATAATAATAATAAAAAAAGTATAAAAACGAAATATAATAACAAAACAGTCCGACTATACGCGATTCGTTTATTATCGTTGCGAAAGAAAACCTCAAGAAAATAAAAAAACGTATATAGAAAGGTATTTTTTTATTATAATTTCTATTCGAAATCGTGTGTGTGTACAAAGCGGGCACTGCGGTGCGCGCGAACGAATTTTACAAAAACTTTTCCCCCTCCCCCACTCCGACCGATATACCGCGCTAATATTACACTCCGCATATTAATATATAATAATAATAATAATATATACGCTGGATGGCGGTTTTCTTTTTTTTCGTGCGGTATACACGCGCGCAAAATTCTATCTGATTAAATAAAACACACGAGCTTACTTTTTCTAATTCCAATAGATGAAACCGTAACACCTGAATCGCTTGCACCATCTGTAAAAAAAAAAAAAAAAAAAAAAAAAAAAATTAATAATAATAACAACGAATTATTATTTACGATATTTTATTAGCGTCGTAAAAAAATAGAGTGTATTTCATTTCGCGCTAATAATAAATCCACGCCCAATACGATATATAGTAGTCGTATACAAGTACAACGAGCGTTCAATACGGTTTAAAAGTAAACCATACGCATAGGTAATATAATATATATATATTTAGAGTGTATGCCTAAAATAGTGTATTACGGTAAATAGGTACACGTGTAATAGATTTTTTTTTTCCCCCGGAAATTATCGCGTTATTTTATATCGTTTTATATATAAAACATGACATTTATGGACGATTTTAATTATTCGTTTCTCTCGTTTTTTTATTTATTTATTTTATTAACGCACATGCGAGAACTAGTTTTTTTTCTCTCTCTCCTTTCGCATAACAATTTATAATTCGTATATAATTAATTTGTATACAACGTATGAATATAAATATATTAATTAACCGCGTCTATTTTTTTATTATTATTATTTAAATGTATTAAACCGTCGTTGTCGTATAACGGCGGCGGCGGCGGCGACGGCGACGTATTACACGCGGAGAAAAAAAAAATAAAAAACACAACGCGCCGCAGCCGTAACCACCACCAGAAAGACTATAACTCATATCGCCGCCGTCGCCGTCCTCCTCTAGTAACAAATTGAAACGTTATTTTTGATTTATAAGCGTTATAATGCATGTAAGGAAAGGTATACGTCGTCGTGTCCGGTCGTTTTTATAATTTTTTTTTTTTTTACTCTAATCCGCGATTATATCGACGCGCGGTTTGGCCGGTCGGTAGTAATTTAATTCAAAACCGTCGGCGCGCGGCCGCCACCGGCGTCACGCAGATACGTTTCTCCCGCGTCTTAGCCCCCCCCTCCCCCCCACACGCACGACAAGCGGTTTGATCTCGCGAAAGTTCTCTCACGTGCGGACGACGGCCGCCCCCGTCGACAGTATTGCCCCGGTGGGTGATTGTCGTCAGTGCTAGAGAGTAAACTGTTCGTCGCCATTGCTTATTTGGCGCGATTACGTTTAATTTTTTTTTTTTTGTTTTCGTTTTTCCGTCGTTTAAAATATTTTAAAAATTACGATTGTTGTTGAATTCACATGATTACTACCACAACTGTCGTGGGCGCCGACCGCGGCACCCTATATAAGAAAATATTGTCTCGGCCCGCGCGCCCATTCCGAGGGAGTTATTGATGGAACAAATATGTTTGTTCCTGAAAGAAAAAAATTTAAGAGGAGACGGTTAAAAATTCGATCGTAAGTAGTCGTTCCCTTTCCCCCCCGCCCACCATCCTACTGCGTCTTTCCATTATATAACCGAAATTTCTAAACTGTTTTGAAGGGCTAAAAAGTGTAGTGGGTTTGCTGCCCAAAGACGTTTTCGAAACGTAGCGCCTGTGCCAACCGTCACGTCGTACACGATTGTCTGTGACAAAAAAATAAAAACTATCAAAATAGCGCAATAACGATGCGATAATTACACCGACAATCGCGTTTACCGTAATCGTGCGAATGAGACTTATAATATTGTTATACGAGAGATTTCCATAACGCTCATGCGATTTAAAAAAAAAAAAAAAAAAAAATCCTATAAATCCCCGAGCATTTTAAAAACGGCTCGGGATCGAGACGGCGAGCGTTATAATATTATAGTTTTGCGTAAACCGAGTAATAATAACGCCTCCCCCCCTTTTTTTTTTTTGATGTTTTTCTTCTCTATTCGATCGCGACAATTTATTAATTAATCGACGAGTGTTTTAAAGACGTCGGCCGTCAACGGCGGCGACGATTATAAAAATTATTTCCACTCAATAAATAAACCGGCGATGAATAACAAATAAACACGAACAACGAATTAACGTGTGTGTGTGTGTACAAACGATGTGATGTGTGTATTGTTAATACACACCTAACCGCCGGTTTATATAAAAAAAAAAACAATTAAAATATCATTATAAACGACGATTTCCGCATTATAAAAGAGTAATAATAATAATACATCGTCATATTATAATTAAAACGTGCGTGTCATTTCGATTGGAATATGTGAGAAAATTCTAGAGAGATATTATTATTTATATACACGCGTATGGTATGTGTTCCAGCAGACTCCCATTGTCCCGGGCAACAAACCGGTTTACAATCGCCTGCCACATATTTTTTAATTATAAGTTATTTTTTTTTTTTTGTGAACAGCGCCGCGGCGAACGGCCCGTTTTTTTTTTTCTTTCTACCTTTCGGAACTATCCCCGCGAGTCGTGTCGGAGACCATATTTTTTTATACATATAAATTTATTTGAAATGCGCGCGCGCGCGCGAGTCGTTATACGGAAAGGAGAAAAATACCACCAAAAAAAAAAAAAAAAAAATGGCCGCGACTACCTCCCCCGCAATCAAACGTACACACACACATAGAGAGAGAAAAAGAAAATCGACAGAATATTATTAATTAATACGATAATAATATTTTTTGTTAAATGAGTATATTATATATATATATACGTATATTGTAAGAAGTATAATACGCGAGTACAAACACACCACGCTGTTGGTCTAAAATTAAAAACTCTATTAATAATACGTTTAATTGATCGAATGCCAACAAAACGATGATGATGGTACATTTATAATAACGAACCGTAGCCAACTACACACACCGGACTATATAATAATAATAATAATAATATATACTACTAACTCGTGTGTGTGTGTGTGCGCGCGCGCACTCGCGAGATGTACGCTCTCGTCTGTGTGATTTTTATATATTATTATAAACGTGCGCGCCGACGGCGAAGGGATACAACGATGTTGTACACATTGTACCACTACACACATTAATAATAATAATAATAATAATAATAATAATAATAATAATAATATAATATTTCGTTTCGTTTTTTTTTTTCGCTTCTCGGAAAGAGACGAAACACCTTCTACGAATTCGACACACCCTACGCACTGGCTGCTGTTGCTGTTATAATAATATTATATACAATATGTGTGTATAGTGTATACCCTTCGTAGTAGTCGACGATGACGGCTGCGGCGGCGGCGGCGGCAACAGCGACGCGCGGACGACAACGTGTATAGAGAATGTTGGAATGTGTAAAAATGTAGAAGAAAAAAAAACACACACACACACGGAGAGGCCAACAACACATAAGGTCAACAGGATTCCATTTTCCACTCTTATGTGTGTGCGCGCGCGCGCGCGCGTTTGTATATAACGGACGACGACGACGACGACGATGATGGCGCATATGTTGCACGCCGCTTTTATATAAGTAGTTGTCCCCCGCAGAGAAACATAATATATGCGTATAAGATTATATTTAGTGTATATAATAATAATATAAATGCGCACTTGTATTATAATAATAAAAAAAATTACGGATAGAAATATTTAAATATTATATTATTATTAATAATAATATCGTATTATTATTATTATTATCGTTAGTCCGCGCACGTTTATAATGTATGTTATGTATCTTCTCCCGGCGGTGTCTCGTTCACGTGTATATTTCTTTTTCCTTCGTGTTAATCTTTTCCACGAGAAAACATTCGGTGTCCGGCCTATTATTATTATTATTATTATTATTGTATCCGTATAAGATAACTCGGGTGTGAGATACACACGCACACCACCCAGTTCACAATTTTAAGTGGACGTTTTCACGGATCGCACGCGAATCATCACCACGACGACGGTCCCAGCTCGTGTGTGTACATTTCACATGACGATAATTACTTCGTCGTCACATTTCCTCCGACGGTTTTAGTCGCGGCGATTTTGTTTTATTTTTTCCTATTTTTGAAGGTATATCGTTTTTTTTTTTTTTTGTCTAGCACAAGACGCTAAATAAAATAATACGTGTAATAGAAGGGGGGACACACGCGGAAAACGCGCGCGATCGTCTTCAACCGTCGCTGTTACCCCCCTCGTCCACCGACCGACACAACAACACCTCCTTAACATCATTATTTTTAACGCACTATAAATAATATTATAATCACTGACGGCGCGCGCGGTTAGGTCGCCGCCGCCGTCACAACCGTCGCGGTAATACACAATTTCTTCTCTCTCTCACTCACTCGTAGTTACGCCTCATTGCGATTGATCTATTTATTATTATTATTATTATTATTGTCGTCACTATACAATTGGTATGTATAAAAAATGGAATATCGAAGTATACAACACGTTTTTTTTTCTTTCTGTTCCTCTCTTTTTTCCCGATAACATTTACTGCGTGTGTGTGTGTGTGAGGAACTGTGGCCTGCGCGACCGATATTATTATTATTATTATTATTATTATAACGACGGTTAACGAGCTGTATAGTACGACTGCGACGAGTGTTGTGTTCACTTGGCCGTGCAAACGAGACGAACATAATAATAATAATAATAAAACGGGACGACACATTATAATAGAAATTACGAGACAAGTAATATATATATATAATCAATATTATTTCCTTTTGTCATCGTCGTATGTACTGGAAAAAAAAAACACCTCAATACTGGCGAGTAGTCGGTGTGTGAGTAGGGATCATACGCGTACACACTGCAGAGCAATCGAAAACGGATGAGCTTGTGCCAAGGAATTTTTAGAACTATCCAAAATATTCTCTCCGTACGAGCGGATTAAAAGAAGAAATAAATTCGCCAACGACTTTACCGGTATTTAAGAAACCAAAATACGAATACGTAGGTACATATAACGATGGTTTTTTCGTTGTTGTTCGTACGACGACAAAATTTCAAAACTAAAAACGCATACCCAATCAATAATTTATTTTTACTGAACTGCAGCAGACGTATCGATTTGACGATAGTACGAGCTCCGATCGAAACGGTATGTAAAACGTATATAAACACAAAAGTCGTTATAACAGTATGTGTTTATGTTTAGTAAAATGCGAGAGTCTGTGTATGTAACGTTCGGCCGGCAAAGATCTAAACGCCGCTGTTACACTACCCTTTATTTAATACGTATGTGCAATATAAACTAAAAGTATACGCGCGATAAAAAAAATATATACTGCAGCGGTGAGAATAAAAATCGGTTTTTTCTTCTTCTATCGTTTCTTAATGTATTCTCGAAAATTATTATACCGAAGGGTGTTTTATATTACATAGAACGAAACCTCTGCTGCGCCGTATTTATATATAATGTGTGTTCGATTTTCAACAAATAACACCTTATACGGAAACTTTTCGAACGTTTATACGAACGTCGGAAAAACGAAAAAACGTAAAAATAATAGTAAAGCACAGCACGCGCGCGCTCCGATCGAAGTCACATATAAAAATAGGATTTATATTCAAATCGTATAAAACGGGGAAAAAAAAAACGTACATTCTATTAACCACGCACTGTATACACTATTACTTACCAACGAGTCTACTTCGGCGTCGGCCATGTAAAACGGTTTCTCTTGACGTATCTGAAACGCGAGAAAAACATAAATAAGTATTTATTATAATACGTTTTTCATCGGCTTATTCTATAAGAATTTTTTTTTCCTATTGCGCAAATGCTAAATACACTTTAATGGCATTTTATTCGGATCATAATATAACCCACAACTCCTTTTCAGTTTTATACACACACACACATTACGACGCGCTATGTGGTAATTTGTAATTGTAATCACAATTCGCGGAGCCAACCGACTATTTGACATTAACCGATTCCCCGGGTCCTACACTACCCGAATAGGAATAAGTTTTTTTCTTTTAATATTTCGCCATGTTTTCTTTTGGTCGAGCGCACATATACACGCAAACAATGTGAACGGCGCTTGTCTGGTCTACGTGCGGCCCTCTGCGCTCGCTCGTAGTACGGTTAAAGCGCGACGCGTTGGCTATATTTTATGGATCCGAATACGACCGGAGTGAGACTTGAGACCGTCGGGCACAGCCGTTTTCATATTTCCTACATATATATATATATATATATATATATATATGCGTATACAGAATGGTCCAAAAGTCATTGCACGGTTCTGAAAAACTATTGTACCTCTCTGTATGATGAATCCGAAAAAAAAACCAAGAAAAAATTAATTCTGAAAATAGAGGAAAAAACGATCGTCTGACACAGTCTGTTTTAACATTTCACTCTGCTTGGTAACAGTGTTACATACAGTTTGGGTTATCCTAGCGTGTAGTTAAGCCACGGGAGAAAAGGTTACATTGGCGGAATGCAGTTGCCACACGTTGGTCACATGCGCACGATTTTCACAACTGAAGATAGTAGTATGCTAAACGTCGTTACCATGAGGTGTTTTAATACGAGTGGCACACACGCACACACGTCGGCTGTAGTGGCTCGTATCATTTTGTATTTTGGTGAAAACAAAAACGATGCCGTACGATAAAGTGTTAGCTGCGAACATGCGTGTCATGCAAATACCGTTATCAACGCCTTGCCGATTGTATAAGTCGTGAAGACGGGCACAGTTCGGATACAAAATTTTTTTTTTCCTATTAAACATTTACGAAATCTGAAATGAATTTATGTATTTTTGATGAAAAAAATTTTTTTTTCGTGTGACTTTTGGAGACCACTTTCTATATACGAGTATATATATGTGTGTGTGTATTTGACGATGTTTTATTATTATTATTATTATTATTATTAGTTTCTTTCTTTCCCTGCGGATTTTTCGATTTAGCGAAAATACACACACGTGAAAAGGTGCGGGGCAACGACGAAGCGCGCAACAATGTAACAACACCGTGTACCACGCGATACACGGCGATATATTGTAGCAGCCGGCCGGACGGACTGGCGCGCGGTGCGGTTTTTACGATGCAATTAAACCCGCGCTCGTCCGTTCGGGGGGACGCGCGCGCGCGCATATTTTTCGCGTCCGTCTATATAAATACTCGTATAGTATATATGTATACACGCACGCGTAATCTTCTCGTTGTGTGTGTGTGTGTTTTTTTTTTTAAATATATTCGTTTGTCATATTTTCTTCTTTATTATTATTGCGTTTTATGTTCGGTAATAAAAAAAAAAAGGAAAAAAAAAAACGAATATTTCCGAGACGATCCTCTCTCTCACTCTCTTTTTCTGTCTCTGTCACTTGTACTCTGACGGCTCGGTCAAGTATCCGCGGCGCGACAGCCAAGAAGATATCGGCGCGACGCATCGAATGCGGCCGGCCGGTCGGCAACAGCTTCCCAATCGACTCACACGATATATTTACAATAAATATATAATATTCTTCACAATATTATACGACGGTGATTAGGTCGCTGTTAATAATAATAATAATGTACGAATAAAAATCGGCACGACAATAAAGTGTATAATAGCAGTAGTAGTAGTAATAGTAGTAGTAGCAGCAGTAGTAGTAGTAATAAAATGATAAAACCACGGTATTTAAGTGACAATAACAATAAAAATAAAATAGTAACGATACCAAAGGGGTAAAGGGAGAGAGAGAGAGAGACAACAGCCTCTTATTATTATTATATGGGCTTTTTGTGCGCGCAGCGTTTATACGAGCAACCCCGGAGACGTAGTTTTTGATACGATTTAAAAATGGTGCTACGCGTGTGGCCACAACGATAATAACGTAATAATAATAATAATAATAATAATAATAATAATAATAAAAATAATGTTATTATTATTTTTATATATAAAAATGTCAAAAACGTTTGAAGTTTTCTTTTTTTTTTTTCTGAAATAATTAATAATACGCGATATTTCATTCTCCGTCGTAACCATAATTACTTTTATTGTTTTTTTTTCAACGTGTGACATTGTCAATATTTCACCGATATGAAAAAAAATATAACGAGTTTATTATTTATTATATATTTATTTTTTTTTAACGCGCGTATTGTTTATGCGTTATATGGAGAATATTATACGAGAGGAATTGGCCGCGATACAATAAAATATCAAAAGAAAAGCTTTTTTATATATATATATATATATATATATATATATACATATATATATATATATATATATATATGTAACGAAACTGGTCGCCAGTTCTTTTCATTTTTATATAATAACACACACGCGAGAAAACAATAAAGTGTGTATATATATATATATAACACTACACTGTTATACGAATTTAACAATTATCTGGAAAAAAATAATAATAACACCGTGAGTCTGCGCTGGGCATGTATTCGAAGGGCATCTCGCGCACGCGTATTAAGAAGAACACAAAATAAAATCCGTGACACTATTATTTACGATACCGCGCGAGTATATTACAATGTTACACAGAAACACGAAATTTAATTTCCATACAATAATAGAAACGCCGAAATTGTCGATGAGTTGCAAATATATATTTTAATAACGACATTTTTCGTATTTTATATAATATAAAATAACTGCACGTTTTAAACGCTCGGAGTAATGTTTAATTATTATTATTATTATTATTATTATTATTTTTTAAAACACACATTCATTAAATTATTATCGTTATGCTCAATAAACACCACGCGTAGAAAAAAAAAAAAAATTAATAATACACGTAATATACGGTATGTACGCGTACTAATCTAATTTTAATATCAACACTTTAAAATGTAAAATTTGTAAATTACACGTGTAACAAAAAAATATATATACTTGCCTTCGCAATACACGTACAACACATTTTAACGTATAGAGTGGACGTTCGTATTTCATTTTTAAAATAATTCTATTTTTTTCGCTTTTTTAACGTAGAAAAAATGAGTATAATCTTTTATAAAAAATACATTTTAATAAAAAAAATTATAATGTTAAAAAAAAATGTTTCTCAATACCGCGCGCGCGACTGTTTTTATCCCAAAACAACGACCGTGCGATGTTGTTAAGAAATATTTTAAGGTGGTCTAATAGATTTCTTCATTTTTTTTTTCGTAATACGCTCTACACACAATGTACCTTTGGGTTTTTTTTATCTCCCGGATTTTATAATATTACTATAAATAAATATATATATTATATATAAACGGTTTATAAAAAAAAATCTGAAGATATACGACGACTGCAGCATTAACGACATAAAATAATAAATAAATATTATGTACAGTGTTATTGGCGCGAAAACGATGAAAAAAAATTGTACACAATAGAAATATGCATACAATAATATATAAAACAGTTAGACATTATACATAAAGAAGAAAATAATTTTTTATTATATTTTAATATATATATATATATATATATATATATATGTACTTATATTTATGTGAAAACATTAAAAATTTTTTATTATATTTTAATATATATATATATATATATATATATATATATGTACTTATATTTATGTGAAAACATTAAAAAACATTCTTCTATGTATTAAAACGAAAAGTACCTGATATATTAATTATAGCATCTGGGGGAAATGAAGGGATATTATATATTATATTATATTAACTTATATTGCCCATATAAGTTAATGAAAAAGTGTTTCTACTTCAAATACCAATTGTTTACTTAATTATCTACTATTTATTTCTATATAATAGCCGGCAGATATTATTTTAGGTAAGTATTTATTCGTTATTTAAAAATTTTGTCATTAACACTGACTTCTGCTACGTGAATGAATTAAATGTTGTTTTCAACAATATAATAATAATAATAATAATAATAATAATAATAATAATAATGAATAGTTGAAAGGCTATGAAAAGCAATGTGACAATAATATTTAGTGATTTTTAATTTTATTTCGTAAAATTTGACTAGAGCCAAGGGACACACGTGCCTCGAATTGTCCCAATTAATTTTTGAAAATTCTACTCCCAAAGGAGTTATATAGGGGTTTATCATTTGTAAGATATTGGATTGTACAGGAAAATAAATACCGTGAACCACAATTTAGACATAACTGCGTACGTAGTGAATAATAAAAACAATAATAATACAGAAAAATTTCTGAAGATTAAAAAAGTATTTATAACAGAACAATCTAATCGCGTGCGACAACGGGTAATTTAGTTACATAGTATGTAATAAATTTCATTATTAAAAAAAAAGTAATAATAACTGGATTATAACTGCAAACAAGTACGGATAGAGATGCCAAACGATGAATATAGTAAATGCTCAGACTACAAAAGAAAAAAACAAGAAGAAGAAGAATGACGATTATCAAAATCATTATTATTGTACATATACGAGTATATGTGTGTGTGTGTGTGTGTGTGTGCAGTGTATGAAGAATTGTCAATCCATACGGAAAATATATACAGTTGAGATGTATGAATTTCCCCCTCCCCCATCAATTCCTTGGCTAGAATTCATAACTGAGAATATAATAATAATAATAATAATAATAATATAGCCGCAGAAGATCAACAGCAAACATAGTAACTACAGCGCACACGGTTTGTATTGATTTTTTTTTCTGCCTTTTATAAGTTTATATCATATAACCAGTTTATATATATATATATATAATCGGTATACCATTACTGCAACAGCATTTTACACAAATACACATTCTTTTTTTTTCACTTATTTTTTTATGAAAAGTACCACAAATCCTAATCGTTTTCAAACGCACTCATATATATATATATAACATTTATTATATAATCAATGACAGAACTAATGGTATATAGTCGATTTACTTACGATACTACGTATTTTATATAAAAAATTTATCGAAGATTAATATTTCTTTTTTTAAAAAAAAAAAAAAAAAAAACGTTTTTTTTCTCTCACTCATACAGAAAACAGGTTACACGAATACAAAACGCATTAATTAACAATAAACACATATTCTATATGCGTATGTATATATATATATATAACCAGAACAAAATGAATAATACAATGTAGTGGTAATGGGAATTTTTAATAATCTTCGTTTAATATTAATTATTTTCAACGGATTTTTCAAAAAAATATATTTCTTCCGTCCATTATACATTTATAATAATTATATGCATTGTATTAAGGTTGTTTGTATAATGTTTTACATTTATTATATTACACGTTTAAAATCCAAATATATATGTATTTATTTATTATTATTATTATTATTCGCGTTTGGCGGTCTGCAGATCTGGCCGATAATTTATATATTATAATACGCACTATATACAGCGCGGCGGCGTAACGAAGAAGACGAAAAACGATGATAACAATAATAATATATTAACGAAATATCGCGCATAAATGAAACGCCCATTTTGATATAATGACGTTATAAGAATATATTATTATTATTATTATTATTATTATTGTTGCATTCGTATATCAGCTTTTTTTTTCTCTATTCGCTTCCGCGATAACAGAACAACAACGCCGTGCGCGGTAAACGCCCATTTTTTTTTTTTTACGCAATTTGTACGCGCCACAACAAACGTGGCGACTTTTTTTTTTTTTTTAAAAAACCGAAATCCCTAGTGTATCCGAACGGGCTTTTAAAATATCACATAGCGTGGAAAA
Source organism: Chaetogeoica ovagalla (assembly GCA_032441825.1). Classification (NCBI taxonomy): domain Eukaryota; kingdom Metazoa; phylum Arthropoda; class Insecta; order Hemiptera; family Aphididae; genus Chaetogeoica; species Chaetogeoica ovagalla. The sequence continues at coordinate 4,947,882 of CM063742.1, forward strand.
ACATAAAAACCAGTATTTGTGTGTGTTTTTTTTTTTCTGTTGCAAATCGTATTATAAACGTACGCGAGTACCGCCGAGGTAATTATTCATTATTATACCGCGGATTTAACGTCGATTTTGCACTAATACAACTGTCCATACACTACAACGTAACGTTTATTATATTGTGTGAACGCGCACAATGTTATTTTTCACTCGCACTGTTACACACGACCGGGCCCCGCGCTTGCGCGTAAATAAGAGAAAAAAAAAATAAATAAATTTGTACCGAACAAGCGGGTGAACGGCGGCGGCGGCTAAAACTACGAGTGCGGTGGCCTCGCTTTAATTATCATATGATTTAACGTGCGTTGCTGCTGTTGTAACGTGTTGCTGGTGTCGCAGCAGCGTACGACGACGACATTTCAGGACATATTTGGTGACGATGGGTTCCCTTTTTTTTATACATATATATATATAATATCAAAACGACATATCCCGGCACGATCAACGTGTATCGGCATAATACTACGTTTTTGTTAATGGAATAATAATTGAATTATTGTCATTGAAACAACTCCGAATAAATATTGGCGGACGCGCACGAGCAACGTGATACCGGCCACACGGTCCGCGGCGACAAAGACTACAAGAGTTTCCCCCCCCCCTTTCTTCCTATACACACACACACAAACGATACACAACCTATAAACAAACGATGAGCCGGTAGGAGGCGGTGATCCCTGTATTGGATTTATAAATCGAAATGTCTAATTCTTTCTTCCTTCCTTCATTTCAACACATCAACCCTATAACGCGCGTCGTTGTGTGTGTGTGTGTGTGTATCTATGCGTATATACATACGCGTATTTATTATTTTTAGGTCAAGGAATCTAAACGCGGCGCGTATAAAATATTATTATTATTATTATTTATACCCGCCGCCGTCTCTACACTTTTAATGTATACGATAAGTCACATTTGTGTTGAGGGGAAAAAAATGTATATAAATATATTATACACATTCGACACGCACGGTAATCCGATTAGCCCGGCGGTCGTGTGAGGACGATTACTATAACACGCCCGTGTCTGTGTGCGTGTGAGTGTATGCGGCGGCGGCGGCGGCGGCGACGCCGACCTCCCAAAAAGAAGAGATATACGGCAAAAAGAACCGAGCAGCGCGCATTACACACACACAGGGACGATTCACGTACCCTATGGTCGGGGGAGGGTGATGAGAGGAGGGTAGTACGATGGGTCGTACCCCGAAAACCCGAGTGATGAAAAGAAAGGAACACGCATCTGCACAGCGGGGCTGCACAACAATCGGATATCCAAGCGGCCACGAGGTAAAAAGAACGCGTTTACAATATGTGTGTGTGTGTGTGTGTGCGTGTATAAAGAGGGAAAAAAAGAAGAGAACGAAGAATTTTTATGTTGCCACCTTAAACGGCGCATACCTGCGCGCTCGCCGGTGGATAAGTAAAAACGCGAAGAACGAAATGAATATAACATACACGAATGAATACGCGAGGAGAGATGTATATCGCAGAATCGAAATAATATTAAAATAATATTTTTACTTATAATAATATACGATATATACGTACATTCACATGGAAATATTGAAATAAAACTTCAAAAAATACATTTCTTTTTTTTTGTTTCTAAATACCGCTTCTTATATTTCCTTTTAATGCCTGCCACCGCGTTTCGTGTGAAATAAATATCTCTCGTAGTCGCTGTTTTTTTTCTTCTTCTAAACGCGTTATTCGTGTGGAATTAATTCCGTCCATATCACATAATATTATGTACGTTATAATATTATATACAACGCGATAAAATGAGAAATAATTATCGTTTTGACATTTTTTCGGCGTGAAAGATTTATTTAGGTAAACACTATCGGGTTTCAGTATTGTTCTTTGTGACAGAGAACAAACGTTTGTATATATTATATAAAATTATTTAAAAATACGTATAATATATAAACAAAACATACTTGTAAATCACAAAAAACTATCAACATTATTTTGTACGTATAAGCTCCGCATGGCTTTACACGTATATATTTCTACAATTGAGTAAAAACGAAAATATTCTTCGGTTTTATACATAAATATATAAATTTGTTGGATGAATAAATGTACACACGCGCACCACAAAAATAACACCAATGAATAATAATAATAATAAATCTTCGATCGTTTCTTCGAAAAGTGGCAACAGGGTATATAGGGCCGGAGAAATGTAAACACGACCGTAGACTAAACAAGGTATCATCTAACGATGGTGTTATATAATAGAAAGATGTGTGTGTGTGTGTGTGTAAGCCCAGATTATATTTTCATATAATAATATTATTTAAAACGGATATAATTTCGAAAGAAGGAATGAAGAAAAAGCACAGTTTTCGACGTAATAAGCCATATTTTTTTTCTTCTCGTCGTAAATTGATTTTGGCTCAAGAGAAATATGTGCGCACTGAAAATCAAACGTTTTACGTTCTACACGCGAATATTCGGTTAGACAGACACTTATTTGTTGCTATATATATACGATTATCAACTTTTGATTTTTGGAATGCATCCACTGAAACTAAAATAAGGCTCGCGCGTATGTTGTTCTAAAAATACTCGTGTATTTTGTATTATAAACACTGATGAAAGGTTGCGTATATAACTTTGATAATTACTAACAAGAATTTGTTTATACATGTGTGTTTGTGTGTGTACCTAATATAAAAATGGACCAGTTCCATTTTTTTTTTTTTGTTCAAAACAATTCGTGTATCTATTGGCATACATTTAAAAAAAAAAAAAAAAAAAAGGAATAGCTTTCAATAAGATTTTTCAAATTATTATAATGCTTAATTAATAGTTAAACAGATTTAAACAGACACGTTTTTCTAAAGTAAACCGTGTAAACGTTAACATGTATGTCGTATATATATATCCTGCCTAGTCCCCGTACTTAAACAACGAATACGGACTACTGACTATATCTGTCGGATATTTGTCTCGATATCTAGACGGAATCTATTCTAAAACATAATCCCCGGTGGGGTTGTATATACAAACCACTATATATATATATAAGTACACACGAAGACTCGGAAAATAAATATAATTCACTCTTGGAAGTATACATGTAAAACAATACACGGTTTAATGCGTATTCGTATGAAAATATAAAAAAAAATAATAATAATAGCAACATCAGCAGCAACAGCAGTTGGGACAAGTTTATATACGTCATCTCCTTTTTAAAATCATCGACGACATTACTATTATTGTTATTATTTTATTATTATTATTATTATTGAAAAAAATGTATATGTATGAACGACATTCCAAGGAATAATGTCGTCAGTCGGATCTCTTATATATACACACACATACACACAAACGCACAGAGATTTTTTTTTTTTTAATATCGTTATTATATTTTTATTCGTGTAAACAATTTTTCTTTTTTGCGGTAATACAAATTATAAATAATGTTGTAATAATAAAAACGGTCTAGCATTCTTGTTGCAATTAAAACATAACGATCATCATCAATTATTATATATTAATTAATATATATATATATAGTATAAGAAAATACATTTGTACGTAAGAAGTGAACTCGATACTGGACGGATTCCGAAAATTTTATTGCAGTTGGATAAATACAGATTATTCCAGATCAACACGAGCGTTATACTCTAATTCAAATTGATAATTTTACAATAATATTTAATAATTTGTTAATATTAGTGGACCGACTACTAGTAAATAGTTGAAAATAAGGCATTTGAATTTGGTTTAAAAGAAAAAAAAGTTTTAGTCCATTTCAGTGTTCCAACACTGAATCGGAACGGAGCAACGTACAATTGGAATTGACTCGGGGAGGCGACCACCTCATGAACACTGTCCGACAACATAATCTTATGACAACATAATCTCCCGAACGTATTACTATTGGCAAACATATAAACGCTACAATAACAGATAGCAAAAAGAATAAAAAAGAAAGAGTTCTTCGCAAATTTCTCATCAGCAAAAATGCGGTGTTCTAAACAACAAAAACGGTTTTAGCGATTGCTTCATCTGAGATCGCGCAACTATAAATTTTTTTTTTTACTTACCATTAACGGTCTCTTTTTCTCTCTTTAATATGTAAAAATGGACCACTACTGTGTACAGACAAAGTATTACAAGATGTGTGTGTGTGTGTGATTAGTATATTATTTTTATTAAATTGATATTTGTCAAATATAATTTTTTAACGAAACAAAGTCAACTCGCCGACTACAGTTGTACGCAAAATACGTCCAAAAGTTTTTTCGCGTTCATATATCGCGTTTCTTACGCGAAGAATAAATGTTTTCGCAAGACTGTATTAATTATAAAACTATCTCGAAATTCTCATCGTACAGAATTTATCTCTTCTAATCGATTAACGAACGAAAATCACACAAAATATTCCTCTCGTGACCTGTACAATAATAAAGTAAACGAGATTCCGCTAAACCGACGACGACGATTATTATTATTATTATTGTTATTAAAAACGCGCGATGAAATTCTCTCAGAATCGACGAGATTTCGACATTTCGTAATAAATAACAAGAACGATAATTTCGATAGGGATTCCAGAGGATGGTACCACCTCTCCCTCACACCATCGTTAATACGTGTTCGTACACACGCGCGTGCCGTATACCTCTATTTTTTTATTAGTATATTTTACTCGTATATATAATAATAATAATAATAATAATAATAATAATAATAAACGAGACGTGATTATAAAATATTATTTTATCGTTTGTCGCGCGTTATTATTACACAATTAATTTTTTTTTTTTTTTTTAATTTTAGTCGAAAGCACACACACACACCCCTATCATCGTGTCTATATTATATTATTTAGGGGGTCGTTTACTCTTTTTCCGTATATTATACACTTTATAGTAAATACAAGCGTAGTAGTCGTCGTCACGCGTCACACCATTGCTGTTGTAATAAATATATACCGCCGGGGCAACACTACTATTACTACTACTACTACTACTACTACTACCGTTAACTCTCGGGTATCCGCCCTAAACGATGCGAGTGTGTCGTCGTGTTTTTTTTTTTTTTTTTTTGTAATATCTATAATTATACGTACTACTACTACTACTATAATAAAATTACACACACTGCAATCACGTAGTAACACGGCAATCACTACTTACCGCGCGCGCGCGCGCCGGGCTAAACGACGCGACCGGCCCATTTCTCTCTCTCTCTCTATTCCTCCCTAACATAACCGTCGGACACCACCATCGGCGCGCCACGACACACAACAGTAATTTTATTTTATTTTTTTTTTCCTAAACAGCGCACGCCTCGTAAAACGTTTGCAATTTACCGGTCTCCGGGATTGCCCGAGGGTCTGTACATGCGAACGAACGAGCGGCCCTTCTTCTTCTTCCCTACACACTATACACCACCACCACTACTACTACTACTACTACTACTATCACTACCGTTACTTCTGTAACACCTCCACGACACATCAAAAAACATTTAATTTTATTTTTTCGAGGATTGTCAATAATACAACGAAACGGCCGTTGCGTAATATATAGCTGGACCGCAAATATCGGATAAAATTGTTTGTTTTTATAACGAGCCGCGTGTGATAAATTAATAATAATAATAATAACAACGCGCGTATGTCGAATAAGAGAGTATTATTAAATATATGCACAATATACGGACGAAGGCGAATCGATCCAGAATCGTGTACATCTAAACCAATCAATACATACGAAACGAATTAACCCCTTAACCTCTCTCGCGTGCACTGATCGCAACGATTAGAACGATTTATACATTTTTATTCTACAGATCGGTGCGAAGAACGTATTGGGTTTTACAACGACGTGCTTTTTTTTTTTTTCCTGATTTTCTGTATCCGAAAATTTTACCGGAAAAGGTAGATCTTTTACGTTCGCAGTTCGTTTCGAATCGCATCCGTTTGCAGGTGTACTTTAGAAAAGTGATCTTTCCGTTCGCTCAAAACGTTTTTTTTTTCACGCGTACGTAAAAAAATCACATCATACCGCGGGGATTCGGGCGAACGAATCCGCAGAAATGACGACGGGGACCTAACCCAGTGGAGGAAGAAATCGGCGTTGCCAGCGCACAAAAGGCCCGGGGGCGTAACGTTCAAAAGAGATTAATACGTATAGGAAAAAAAAATTACGACATAATTTCCGATTATATATGTAGAATTGTTAAAGTTTTGTTTATGATTACGTGATCCGAAACAATACAATTGTATTTTAATCCGCAACAGTTTCAAGAATATTCTTTCGCATAACGCGACAATTGAACAAGATTGTAATAATACACAGGATTGGACACGACGCGTTTTCGTTCTCGACATACGCCATACAATCGCTTACAACGTTTTTTTTTTTATCATTATTATTATAGCTGGCGTAATGATACACTCACATTTATAATAATATAATTAATTAAAATAAATAATAAGATTATTTACCTGTTTGGAAAACACGGCGATGTCTTCGTTGAAGGACTCGGACGAGCACACGTCACCGCCCGCGACGCCTGGATCCCGGGGCGTGCACGTGGCTAGTTCGCATTTTTCGAATATTAACGCCAGAAGCGGGAACAGCGGGTGTCTAAAAAAAAATAATAATAATAATAATAATAATAAGGGGGACGGTAAATTGAAAATAAAAACACACACGCACACGCACAATTAATACACATATTATTATATACACAATAAAATAGTATGTACGCGCGTCGTAATGATCGGTATAAATATAGGAAAATATTATATATTTATATATATATAAGTGCTTTGCGTGGCGATGTGTTTATAAGTATGTGAATAATAATAATTATTATTTTCATAAAATGTATGTTTTGTCTTCTAACGAAATACGTAATTACTTATACAAAATAAATGACCGAGTTGTTGATTTTTCAAATGATTAACAAAGGTTTTTAAATTTTATAGGGCGTGTTCTGCCTAGTGTCTACACCTATATGACATAATAATAATACACGGAATTTTTATTATTACAGATAATAATATATGAAAGAATACATAAAACACATTATGTACACGCAATAAGCGTATAATGTGTGATGAGAGTATAATCGTATTGACAGTAAAATATAACACACGTGAAATAATTGTCATTACTATTATTATTATTATGATGTAAAGTGACACTTTCGACGGGACGTGTAACAGTGAACGACTAAAAAAATACAGATGGACTCCAATAAAATGGCCGACCGAAAAACTGTGATATCCTAACCGTATAGACGTGCGCCGACAAGTCGTGCTTATGTACCGAAGTTATACTGCAGCGCCTCTATGCGCTAATAACAATTTGTAGTTTATACTGCGTAAAAATTTATATTATGGAATCGAGATTTTCAAAGTTTTAAATTCCCTCTCTACAAAATTTAAAATGATTAAAAATGAATTAGAGAGAAAGAGAGAGATATTCTGAAATAAGACCGCTAAAGTAGGCATTTTTGGCCAAAAGAACAACTTTTTAAACTACAAACAGGATGTTATAAATAAGTCTATTAGATGTCGGTTAAACTAGTTTTAAATAAGACGTTTTTAAGGCGTTATCATTATTTGTAACAATCCCAGATACACAAGTTGTTATTGTGAACAATCGTTTTTAAAAAATGAACAGTCAGTGTAAACAAAACTACGAAGTATGATGGCACAAGATCGATGACACTTGCCAAATGACTTTTGCGCACGTCTACGATCCTAACCGTGTAGTTATCATAGCGACAATTTATTTATTCTATACACGGGGGAGGGGGCATCATTACCGCGCTGCGCAATATGTATACACATAACGTAACATACGCATCATAACATTTACAGCAAAACGCGCGGATTTATAAAACAACATGTTTCGTGTGTCTACTTCACGCGTCTGACTATAAAGAAGCGCGCACTGCACGCACCGAAACCGAACGGACCGAACACAAACCGCTGGTCTAAAAACAAAAAAAGGAAAAAAACATGTGGACTTGTAGTACCGAACATTACCCGAAAAATTCTGTTCGGTTTTCACTTCTCTGCACCGTTCAAACACAATATATATATATATATATATGTCACCGAATTAACGCGCAAAAATGTTATTAACGGAAGATATACAGGGATTACAGTCATGGGCAAGAGGCAATACGGGGCATTTGCCCTTCCTTGGACTTTAAAACTTCAATTATGAAAATGTCTTATTGTTTAATAAAAAATTTCATCGATATTTTGACTAGTATAGGTTTATAAATTCAATATTGACGAAGAAAAAAAGAACAAATAACATTCTTTCAGCACCAATTTGTAACATCATAATGGTGGTTTACAAGATTCCAAAAATATGTAATAATAAATATGAAAAATCTTGAACTAATGATAATCGGATTCATCGGTGGGGGACACAAAATATAGGTAATTGTAATTTTTTTTTTTTTACTATTAATTTCTTAATTATTAAAAATCGATAGAATAAACGCAAATTAAATATTTTGATTTATTATTTACTAAATAGGAAATCTATGGCAAATGATTTAGGTCTTACTATTACTTGTTCTAAAATTACTGATGGAAAACAATTATTATTATCCACGTGAAACTCCCGATGACCGATTATCGAGTCAAATCAGTATTTATGCCGTATGTCGAATCAATAATTCAGTCTCATATCAAAGAAAGAACATTTGAAAAAGATAACAGCATTGCTTTTTCATTAAAACATTTTCGTGCAACATTATTTATAAAAACAAAAATAATAATACCCAGAAAGCATAAAAAAAAATATTTATAATTCCTATAAAATTGAAAATGTATTAGCGGAAAATGAAAATGTTGGTATGGTTTATGGCAAAACAAATAAGACTTCTAAAGTAATGGACACTATGGATATAGAAGAATATTTTTCCGTGACATTACAATTGGATTAGAAATTGTATTATGTATCTTTAGCAGTTACAAGCTGTACTGCACGCAGTAAGGTTATTTAGTACTTTACGAAGAGTTAAAATTTGGCTTATGTCTACGGCGGATGATGAAGACCGATTAAATCACCCGTGTATATATATATATTAAGCGTTCGTCGTGAAGGAGTTAATAGTAAGATTTAAAAAAAAGGAGTTTAATTACAAGATTTTGTAATAGAACTACCGCGAAGACTTTTTTGACGCATTTCGCGTAATTCGGCCGAGATGAGCTGTTATTATATTTCATGTCACACAATATTTCTATAAATGAATACGGTTATTGTTATGCGCGTATTTTATAATATCTGCGCATTGTCAAATGTTGAAGAAAAAAAAACAATCTTTGCAGAAAATACAACAAAAATGTTCGCTTGTAGTCGCAGTTCGCGTTATTACTGCACGCTGTTATACGACTATTATTTAATCGACAGTCATTTAAACGCGTAACATTAAATTAATTCGCGGACCGGTACAAATAGACAATATACGTGTGTGCATACAGAAGAACCCGTTAAGACGGTCTCGTTTAAGACGATTTCCCGTCTAATACGCTCATTTTTACGAGTCCCTTGATTTTGAGACAACGTTCAACGTGTTCCCGGATAAGACGCTCGCCTTGTCACAATGATGTTAATATTAAAAATACAAAATTTAAAGAAATACCCCGCTAATAACAACGGAGTAAGGATTAATGTGTACGTGTACTTGTACTGATTAGCTCGGACAATTAATATTATTCACCAACTTAACAGCGACACGCTGTACGAACGGCGTCGGAATATCGGATACGATGGCACCAGTTTACGACACTGCAGAGTCTGCGGTCGATCAAAGAGACTGGCAAGGTAAAGTGTAATTTATTCTCTTCTTTTACCTTTTGAATTTTTCAAGTTTAATTCTTTAATTATGGCCGATTGTCGAGGGATCAAACGAAAACCTCTATATCTGTTGTACTGACGAGTTGAAAATTTTAAAAATGTACGACAAAAAAAGGAAATGGAAATCAAAAAGAAATAGTTATTCGACGCTGCGAACAATTCTGGCCAAACAGCTGAAGGTAAAATCGAGAGCGGTGCAACGACCGCGATAGTTGTAAACGAGAAAAAATAAAACACGGCGATTGCGATGGACTAGAACAAATTTTGTCGGAACGGTTTTTAATAAACGAGAGCGGCGCGTACTTTGAATTCACCCGTAAATGGTACAATTGTCACTGAAAATCTAATAATTTACACGATGATTTTTTTTTTTGTTGTTTTTTCCGAGTAATACGATTTTCCGTTAAAATACGATAATTCTTAACCGGTACCTATCTGTAGTATAATATAGGAGAGAGTCTCAAACGTCTTTTATGCGAAATATGCGTTATTTTAAATGGCCAAAAAAATCTCACGAGAAGTTTTATTATTCCATTGCTGTTCGACACGCGCGGATTTTATCGTAATTTACACATTATTTCAATATTTTAGATAATATTACTTCGGACATCATTTTAGATTTTATTTTAGTACATTTCCCGCGTATTATTTTATACCGAATTTTCGCGACCGAATTGAATATTCACATCGGACGCGCACACACACCGCCCCGCGGCGTTATTTCATACGCCATAAATATTAAACATTATATATATAACGAGACTATATATATATAGTCTCGTTGAAATTAAACTCGTACAAAATATATATTTTTTATACGCGACGGTTAAAAAAATATATATGGACGCGTGCGACGATAAAAACTATAATGAAAACACACACACACACACACACCACACACACACACACACACCGGTGTTTAAATAATAAAAAGCGTTAACCGAGGTAAAAAAAAAAACACCACAATTATTCTCAAAACCTTATTTGTATAATTTAACAGTGGCAATGGTAGTTGCACACCTTTCCACTTCCCCGTTTCCCTGCAGTAATCATCAATAAATCCTAAAATCCTAAATGTGTGTGTGTGTGTCTGTGTGTGTGTTTAACAATAAAGAAAAGCGGTCACGAGTAATAATAATAATAATAAAATAAATATAAGGTACTTGCAAACGCAAGCGAGTGATTTAATATTTTAATTAATGTTGAACACGCGACGACGAGTGGAACGAACGAAAATAAAACGCTGTGGGTATCGCGCGCGTTCGACGAAAGAGAGAAGTTATCACGCGATAAATATGAAAAAAAAATAATAACAATAAATAAATGAAATAAAAAATGGAATTCGATATACTCGCGGGCGAATGGATATACATGTCACCACGGCGCGTAGTACTTATTTATACACAATAAAGATTTTTTTTTTTTTACACATTTATACCGCCGATATCGTATATAATAAAAATAAGTATCCTATATATTTTTCACGCTGTCGCTTTACAAAAAGAAATTCTATACGTTTAAAACGAAATAAGATTTTTTTTTTTTATGAACATTTGAATTCCACGTTTCCCGCCGATGAATATTTATTTATAACACTAACGAAAATAGACACACACACATAATATATTATTATTACTAGATTTGATCGCGGAATTTTACGAATTTACCAAACGGTTTACACTATTATTCTATAAAGGGTTTTGTATTGCGGAAACAAGAGAAATCGAAAATCGATTTGCGCGTATTTTATCGATTTTCCGGACATCAAAATAAAAACTGTTTCAAACAACGCGCGCGATCCGTATACTCAGTAGTAGTAGTAGTAGTAGTAGTTGTCTATAGTAATAATATTATATAGTTATACCCTGTAGCCCGAAATTCGACGATACAATACAAAATGTATATTAAACACGTCGTCTAAATAAAAGCAAAAATATTCATATTATTCGTAATACGTATATATTATTTTACCAGCGAATATTGTACTGATGATGTGGTAGAGAATTATCGTCGCAAACACAAATAACTATTTCGACCAAGTAATGACTTAATTTATAGTATGTGCTTATAAAATGCTTGGACCTAACGAAAAAAAATTAATATTTAACAATAACTTTTATCTAATTATTGTTATTTTATTTTTTGAAACAAAGTTAAACAGTATATATATATATATATTTTTTTATAGATTTTTGAATATAAAACATAATTGCATTTTTGCCATCAATAGATATCATTCAGAATCAACAAATAAATAATCATCACGCGTACGCATTTCGTTAAAAACATTCAATGATAACTGTATCATTCAATTGACAAATAAATTTATAATAACGAATTTCGCGTATATTATACATTTTTCATATTTGTATTATTATTATTATTATTTATTAATTCGTAAACGATATTTACTCCATTCGCCGCTACTGTCATCATACTATTATATAATATTGTAATTTGTATGAATAAAATATTTTTTTTTAAAGTAATTAACAGGGTTGCTATTTTGATATTATATTCGTTATGACAATAATATTACGCGTATAATATTCGTAATTATTATTAACGATTTAAAAAAAAAAAAAAAAAATCGATTCCATTATTATTCGCGGACATGAAACGTTATTTTAAAGAGGAGAATACGCAATACTTATATATATATATTATTTTGAGGGAAAAAATGATAACATATTCATTTATATTGATTCCGGTGCGATTTTCGACGCAGATAAATTTCACGAAAAAACTACTCGCCCCCCCCCCAAAAAAAAAAAAACCCGCGTTTTATTTTAACTAAAAAAAAATATATATATATATATATATCCCGTCGTCCCGCGATATAATAATATAATATATAAATAATAAATACTGGTCCGCATGCCGCGGTACTGCAGCAGCTTCTTACTCACCCGTAAATCGAATCCTTGTCGCGTTTCTGTGCCTCGGGCACGACGACGGACGGGCCGCCGGACGTGTGATTGTTGGCCGTCGTCCCGCCGGCCGCGGCCGGCGACGACACGTGGTTGGGCGGCGTGGCCGCGGCCGCCGCCGAATGGAACATCGATGACACGGGGTGTTGTTGCTGCTGTTGTTGCATGTGCGCGGCTTGCTGCTGCTGCTGCTGCTGCTGCTGCTGGTGATGATGGTGATGTTGGGCCGCTGCCGCTGCCGCTACGGCCGCGGCGGCCATGTTCTGCAGACCGCGGTGCGCGAGGTGCTGCTGCTGTTGATCGTACATACCGGTACCGGCCAGGCCACCGAGGCCACCGACCGACGGCATAACGCCGGGCGGCACGACGCCGTTACCGGTCGCGGCCGCGCCTACCACTGCGTCCATGTACTGCTGCTGTTGCTGTTGGTGTATACCGGGCTCGTCGTACTGTAAAACGGCGTAAAAAAAAAAAAAAAAAAAAAAAAAAACCGCGTACACGCCGCAAATTACAAACACGCTACGAGAGATACAAAAAATTATTTATATATATATACAGTAATATAATATTATTAACGCCGCATTATTATTATTATTATTAATACCGCAAACCGTTTAATATATATATATATATAAAAAAAATACATATAACGTGTATACGGATTATTTGTTATTCGATTATTGTAGAACATGACGAGCTGCTGGAGCGTCGTACGTAAACGCGATTAGGTAACGGGGCCAGTGTCCGGAAATATTTCTCGGGAAAAAAAAGAATGGTCCGCAAAAAAAAAAAAATAAATAAATAAATAATAATAATAATAATAATAATAAGTAACTGGTCCGTTATCGCCCCGCCGCGGGAACGAAAAATTTTATCGCCCCGCCAATTGCGAACCATACTAATATGAATAATAGTAATAACGCGGTTTATACGACAACGAAAATAAGAAAATTATAACGCGTCCGGGATTTTTTCAAAAGAAATTCACATAACGAATCCCTCGCCGCCCCGGGTTTTTGTTTTTATCGATAAACTATCGTTTGAATACACGGCGGAAAAATACGAAATCCGCCGGATAATACGTGGATTCACCGGATCATTTGTCGTAAACTTTAATAAGATCAGTACGACTATAATACAAACGCGATAAACGTTCTCTTTTTACAAAAGTATATTGTTTTTCCAAGAGACATTTTGACCAGCAAACAGTGGCGCGAATTCCCACGGGGCGCGAACATGAGCAGCAGAGTTACGAGTTTCCCGAGAAAACGTTGTAAAATACTAAACAGCAATTCGAGACGAAGAGGAAAGATCCGTACAGGATTATTTAATCGATATAACGATGATTTGTTTCCATATAGAAGACAAAAATTGGTTCGCACCAATGCAAGGGAGAGAAGTCGACATAAATTATTATTATTATTATTATTATTATTATTATTATTATTATTATTATTATTATTATTATTATTATTATTATTATTATTCGTTACGACGCGTGCGAATATAAAAAAAAAAGCTATATGTGAATGCGCGGAATTTTTTCACACATTCAACCATCGCATCATTAATATCGCGCGACGAGTTAAATGTGAAAATTATAATATCCATTATTATCGGCCACAACGATAAACAATAAATTGAAATATTATCGAATTTCAAAAATCCCTGCGCGGTTTCCAGCTACTTTTATATTATATTTACTATTGAAATTTTCAAATTTAATTTATGTCATTGATAAATATACAGAAATTCGTACCGAAAAAAAAACTTATCCGAAATATTCTAAATGTCTTTATATATATATATATAAATTTTTTTAATTATTTAATTATTATTATTGCAATACAATAATAAATGTAAATAATTAAAGAAAAAAGAACATTGTTATGGTATATTTCGATATAAAAACACTGTTTAGAGTATTTCGGTAAATCTATTACTTTCAAATAATACATATACACATAAAAATTAAATAAATAACCGTTATATTACATCACGTCGTAATAGTTGTAATAATATATCTATATAAATATAATTTTCATTCTACTTCAGTTTATGTCATATTATGCGTTTAACAATAGAGAAAAATTAATAATGACTACGAGACGTGCGATATTCTGTCCGTACATTATAAATAATTCAATATTGAAACAAATTATAAATACTTTAAAACACACTCTACAGAATGTATACATTAGTATATGTAATAATAATATTATTATACAGTCGATTTATCATTATTATAATAGGAGTAATTGTCGCGGTTAATTTTATATTTGTATTATCGATTACAATACAAGTGTTATTTATTTCTTTTCGGCCATTATTTTAAACAATACTCATATAACCGCGGACAAATATTAAGAAAGAAAAAAAAATCATAATGGATGTCACCGATGTCAACAATACATTTATAGTTTTATGTTATTAGCTCTATTATTATTGGTATTTTCTCAGCTTATTGATTCCGACGCGTTATTCATTTATTTATTTATTTTTATAACTCAATAATTGTGATGAGAAAAAAGAGAAAGAGAAGAAATACAAATAAGAAAAAGTAAATATTAATACATATCCCCGCGTCTTTAGTTTTATGCTACACTGGTGATAAATATATATTTTATTGTGAAAAACAATGCAACAATATAAATAATAAATATTGTTAAAAATTTAATAGAATCAACGGCCCGTCACCAATCTATTTAAGTAACGAAATTTATTATTATTAAATTTTAATAACTCGTCGTAAATATATTTGCATTTAATGACCACGTGTTCAATCAAAAAAAATAAAAAATAAATGTATAAATTCCAGCGGAAAAATAACACGTTTTTTTATATATAAATTTTTATAAATATAAACAATATTTTTTTACAGTAATTAATTCATATTCTATTTAAATATATAATAAATATTATACCTATCCGCAACGAAATTATTTATGTTTTTTTTAACAAACGATTATTTATTATGATTATATAGAAATACAATAACACCGTTATTATTTAGCTGAATAAAAATATCGAGGAAAGAGTTTTGACGCCCTCCGTCAAATTCGCGGTTAGGTAAAATAGTGTACAATTTTTATCGTCACCTTTATACAAATAAAATAGTTAAATATTATTAATTGAATATTTCGTTTGCGTTTTTATAAATAAATGAAGAATCGACACATTAGACCACGAGAATTAGTTTAAAATTCGACAGGAATAATTAACACGAAACATAACGCGCTACTTTAATATTAATTACAATTGTCAATAGTAAAATCAATAATTCTAATATATAATAAGTATATAATTATAATATACTTGAATGACGACGAATTACAATATTGCGACGAAAATGATTTTTTTTTTGTTCTTTTAGATACTACATGAAAACCCGTTGGTTTTTTTGAGCACGCGAATTTAGTAGGTGTATTTTTAGAATATATTTTAAACGAATTACATATGACTTGTTTAGGACGAAATTATTATTATTAAAAAAATAATAATAATATAATATAACAAGATTATATTAATAACGGGAAAGTATTTAATAAATTCGATTCGTTATTACGAATTGTAAAATTATACAATAATACGCGACACGTATATAATTTGTGTTTATAAATTATAACTATTTTTTAGTATATCAACTAACGACGTATAGATTTGTTTTTTTCCGTTTGAACGATAATTTATTATTATTACTATATTATTATTATTATTATTATTATTATTATTATTATTATTATTATTATTATTGTTATTATTATTACTATATTATTCTTGTTCGCAGTTATATTTTTCCTTATTTACGTGTTTTACATACGCGTAATTTTGTTTTAATTTATCGAACCGCGTCAATTAAATGATACGCCAAATTTAGCGCTGAAAATACCGGCGATTGTTATTTTATCCACGAAATCGTGTTTTTTTTTCAGAGTTATATTTAATACGTGTCATACCTTAGTTGAGGTAAATAAAAAAAGAAAATAAATCGTACGAAACATTTTCGTTTTCAATCGAATGGTTTGAATTTTAAAATGACAAATTATTCGAGACGATTTTTTTTTGCCTTCGAAATGAAATATCTAGAAAAATATTCCGAATAGTCAAATTTTCAAATGCGATAAAAAAGTATACGCGATGATAAAATCGTTCTACCGTTTTTACCCATCTCTCGTTTGTTATTATTATTATTATTATTATTATTATTATTATTATTATTATACAGTTTTATGTCCTTTATTATATTTATCATTTAATGTGTTTCGAATGAAGAGAATTTATCGTTTCATTTTATGTAATATTTTTCAGATGTGAAAATTATAACGCGAAAAACCTTAAGACAGAAATTTCAAGCGGCGTCGTTTATTCGTTTCTCTTACAATCCCTACTTGAGGGGGGAAGGAAGAATATCGCATTGGAAAAAAAAACAAACCAATAACCGTATTATACGAGTAAATTGAAATTCCAATAAATTATATAAAAAAAAAAAAAAAAAAAAAATGCTTAAGTTAAATATGGGCGATGGCGGTTGCTAAAAAGCTCGTGCACGAGTATCGAGGTACGTGTGACAATATAAAATTATATCAATATAATAATAATAATAATAATAATAATACTAAGAATTACAAATATATATTTTTATTTAAATACACTGGTGTTTTGTTGCGCGTTAAAAGACCCATAATGACAGCAAATAATTCTTTTAACACGAAACATTATTCTCGGTCGTTTCAATATAAACAGTTGGTTTCACAATAATTTTTACATTTTTCGCACGATTTCGTTACGTTTTTGTGTACAACGACCAAACACCGGTATTTTTGTGTGCGTGTGCGCGTGTCTTAATAATACATAATTTATTGACTGTAACAACGGACATTGCGAATAATAATAAATATATATATATATATTTATTTATTTATTTATTTATACGTTTAAACGGCAGCAAAAAGAGACACTTATCGCGTTAAATTTTCCAAAAAAAAAAAAAAGGAAGAGTTCGAAATAATTGAAACAACGACGAGTCCCCCGGGAGCTGGTCATATCGTCGTCATATTTTACACACACACACACACACACGAGAGACACAGGGAGACGGCGACTGGCGGACGTGTTTTGAAATGGCCGCAGCGCGTATACAGAATACGAGTTGACAAAAATGAAAAAACGAAAAAGAAAACCGAAGAGGAAAAAAAAAATAATATTATTATTATTATTATTATATAAAAGCCACATGGCCCGCAATGGTATCGCCGCCGCCGCCGCGGAGTGTAAAATAGTACTCGTAAAACTCTTCGGCCTTCCGGGCCAGTAGTACGAGCACTATAGGTAGGTGGTACTTTCGAAGGGCGCGATCGAGAAGGTTTACAACGAACGATACAACACCACACCCCGTCTACGACGCCGACGATAAACGCGGCGTAAAAATAAACACAAAAAAAAAAAAAAAAAACACGCGCGCGCGACACCGAAACATTTGCATTTGCCCGCGGGCGACGCGCCGCCGGTTCGTCTTCTCCTCGGGGAGCACGACCGAACACCGCCGATAATCGCGTTGTTATTGTTATTGTTGTTAATAAAACGGAAAAGAGGAAACGCGTCGGCCTGTCGTCAAAACACCGGTGTAAGGACGATTTGTGTAACGAACGCGATGTACTCGAGAGAAAAATGAGATTATTTTATATAGGGCGATACCGCGATGGGGAAGAATAGTATATCTATTTATTTTTTTGTTACCGATCCGAAAGAAAACTTTTTCCGCTATTATTTTTATCGTCTCCGAGGACGGAACAAAAAAAATTCACTATACGATACGACGACAACGGCGTTTATTATAAAATAATTATTTATTTATGCATATATATATATTTAAACGATCTACGATATTTTCATAATGAGGGCATACATCATCCCTTGCGGTCGGGGGAGGAGGGAAAGAATTTTAAAAAATATACGCAAGATAATACATACATAAACACTCACCCTGGGCTGAGCCATGTTCACGGCGGAGTTGCTGCTGCTGCTGCTGCTGCTACTGTTGCTGTTGCCGGCGTTTCTGTTACCGACGTAACCGTTGTTTATCGCCGTTGTGACTGATTATTTGCCGTTTTTCGTAATCGCCGAAATGTTACCACCGACGATTAATGTAAAACGATTATCTCGCGTGTATCAGTGTGAATATTATATTATATATTATCGCTGTTGCTGCTGTTCGTTGTCGTGCGTAACGGTGTGTTTGCGTATAATAATAATATAATATACGTGATACGAGAAATTGACAAAAAAAAAAAAAAGTTTGTAAAAATGAACACAACTGACGAGAAGAAATAAAGAAAAACGTTAAGTTTATTTGCGTTTACAACAACACAGAACGACGACGGTAATAATAATGTTTGTTGTCGATGGTTTATAGGTCTTTTGAAAATCGAACGACCACCGGTGGTTAAATGAATATCTCGTCAATGTACCGTACAACTCGGTTGTATCCGGTACGACGGATTCGCCAAGACTAAAAAAAAAGTCACGACGAGAAAAAACAAAAAAAAAAAAAAAAAAACGACGAAAAAATAAAAATAATAAAACGAGAGAAATTCGTGCGATAATAAAAGAATAATAATAATAATAATAATAAAAAACGACTCGTGTGACGTTATTTGCGTTATAATATTTTGAAAATAACAGTAGTAATGTGATCTCTTTGATGCGGCCTTTCGTCGTAACAAATCGTGTGTGGTATATTTTAAAAACGATAATATTTTTCCAATTTAATTTTCTTTTTAATATTTATTCATTATTTACGAAAAATATTGAAAATATTATCGTGCGTGTGCGTGGACACCGGCGGAGCCGCGGCTGCGGCGGTGGTTATTATCTGCAATCGCTGCAGAACGTCGAATCGATTACAACAGTGGCGGCGGCGGCTGCACCGGCGGTGGCGGCTGCGTCGTCGGTTGCGGTTATGACGAGACGATAACCACTACAATTGCTGATGTTGTTGCTGTTGCTGTTGCTGCTGCACTCCAGACGATTGACGGCTGCTGCTGCTGCTGCTGCGGCGGCGGCGACGGCGGCGGGACGTCGCATTTCGGCGCGCAAAACGTGCGGCGAAAAACCGATGCGCCCGGTTTTTCTCGAGTCCCGCGCGCGATAATTTATACAAAAACCAATCGAAAATGCCGGGGGGGGGGGGGGAAGGGCGCCGAATAAGTGTATTTTCTCGTCACGCGCTCGCGCGCGCGAGAGACGTTTTATCGCCCGCAAAAGTCCCCACACGACGACGACGACGACCGTGTTCTTGTTCACTCCACTCCAAAATGTGATGCAAACTATCTTCTGTACACTTGAAGAGATTGATAATAATAAAAAAAAAAAAAAATCGCCTCCAACAATGTATATATATATATATATTATATATAACGCGCACGCATATACACACACGCGCGCGTTCACGCAAACGCGCGGGTTTTTTATTTTTTTTTTCTCTCTGTTTTACTTTACTCTTCTCACAATACACACAGACACACACACGCGCGCGCGCGCTCGCACGCAGAGAAACACACGAGAGAAATAGAGAGAGAGAGAGAGAGAGTGAGAGAGTAAAACTACAACCGTACAAAAAACACGGACGACAAACGCGCGCGCAACACACGACGAGCCGAATACTAAACTGGACGGCGGACCGGCTGTATAAGTGGATGGCGGCGGTGTACACGGCGATGCGACAGAGCGCGCGCACGAACGGTTTGACGGCGGCGGCGGCGGCGGCGCTACGTCGTCGTCGCGCGCGGGTCGGCCGGCGGCCGTGGCACACGCACGCATGTGCGCTACCCGCGGTAAACGGCCCGATGGAGGGGGATGAGGGGCGGTTCTGACGCGCGTTACGACCGCCTCCCAAACCGTGGTCACGTGACAAAAATGGAGCTAACGCCGCCCGTCCGTCCGTCCGTCCGACGACGCGTCGCGCGACAATCGCGCGGATCCTATGCGAGCGACGTGTAAACCTCGTACACGCGCGCACAGAATTCGTCCATCTGTCCCGCGCCGCACCGCCGTGCAGTCAATCGCCGCCCGTCGATATATTATATTGTCGGAACGGAGAGCAGCATGCCCCACCCCCATTTTTTCCCCTTAAATACCTCCCCTACCCGGGCTCAAGCTCACGATTTCGGTTCCGCAACCGGACCCGCGTCCCGCGCGCGATTTCATTTCCTATACCCGCCAGCACGTCGTATACAATAATAATAATAATAATAACAATACGCGGAACGGCAGCGAGATTTTCTCTCGTTACCTAACCGCCGTCAAACTCTCCTACGAATTATTATTTTATTATAATATATTATGAATGCGGTACCTACGTTTATATATATATACGCGTATAATAATAATTAGAGCTGCGAATTGAACGCGAGTGGCTGGCAGCAGCGTTTTGTTGAAGTTCGGCGCCGCGGCACTGCACGCCAAAAAGAGCAAAACTGCTTAAAACAGTTTTCTTCTTCAGAGAGAGAGAGAGCGAAACTTTATTACGAGTAATGAAAAATGTAAAATTGCGCACTCGTCGTAATTCTCGTTATAAATCAGTGAAAACTCACACGCTGAAAAGTCATAATCAAAACATTATTTTTTTTTTGTCTATATACTACTTTATAGGTACAGTCAATTCTAATAATGACTAGAGGCCGGATACGCGATTAAAATCCTAAAAATAAGTACATAATAAGTAAATTCGTTTTGCACGTTCCACATTTCTCGCTGTTCCGAAATACGCACATTATATAAAATTTATATTTCTTGTGCGTCGCCTGTTCCTCTAAATTTTCCGTAATGCTACAAACCTATATGTATATTAAACTTGAGATTATTAATTTAGTTTCCCACAGACATATTATGGTGCGCAGTGCCAGTGCTATTGTACAATTTTATTTTTATGTAGTTTTAAATTAATAAAAAAACGTATATATATATACGGACATTAATGATAATATGTATATGCTTATTACTACACAGAGGTGAGCCTAAAGAAACCCACAATGGAACTGATAAAGAGAAAGCGAAAAAAAAAATTGACTTTAGTGTAAACGAAATATATGATATTAATCAAACGACAACACAGGGCAAGGAAGCTATATAGAATTAAAATTGGAAACACGTTTGGGTGGTGCATTTTAAAACACTTTGCAGAGGTGATGATGAATGAGAATAACTCAAATATATATAGTTAAGTAAAGATAAGAGAATGAATTACAAGTGCAAACAGATATGCTATACTATATCCGGACTACTGTGTCACTGCAGTTCAAATTTAAGCTGCTTTCAAAAAGATCAAAGATAACGCTATACGAATTTCTGCGGTTTAGACACATAAAAATGTACGCGCGTGAAACACGGACAACTATACGCAGAAACAGACAAACACAAAAACGGTTGTTTTCGAAAAGCAAATCTTGAGGAAAATTCTCGTATTTTGTATTTATATACATACTGCAGAAATGACATCCGAAACGGACAAGGAA
This sequence comes from Chaetogeoica ovagalla, assembly GCA_032441825.1. Classification (NCBI taxonomy): domain Eukaryota; kingdom Metazoa; phylum Arthropoda; class Insecta; order Hemiptera; family Aphididae; genus Chaetogeoica; species Chaetogeoica ovagalla. Next base: position 4,970,234 of record CM063742.1, read on the forward strand.
GAATGTAGGGAGTTTTGGGCGATGGACCTTAAATATGGTCTTCAATACGTCGAAAAAGAAGTAAAACGTGCAAATATATACATTATAAAAAATCAAAATAAACATTGTACACATTTTAGTCACGCCTTTTTCTTACGTATATATTACTTAGTTGCGGAATTAAAAAAAAAAAATCAATTTCACCGATTTTGTCCCCTCGTATATTCGTGTACGTACATTTTTCGACGACGGTGCTAATTTGCCCTAGATTTCTATAGGAATCTCCTACAACAACAATAATATCGACTTAAAATCAACTATTTTTTCCCGGGACTTTTCTTTCCCCTTACATTCTGGGATATATACGCATATTTCAACACATTATATAAATTATGTATTTTGTATAATTTTATACGGGGATTGTGGTCGACGGATCCGAGGGACATTGGTTAACGCGTACGCGTTATTTTATTATTATTATTATTATTATTATATACTGAGTGTTTGAGATCATGTATATATTATATTATTATACTACGCATAGGAAATGTATATATGATTATATTGTAATTTAATATTATTATAAAATAAATGTTTATACACGTACCTACATATTTGTATCGATGTAATATGTCATATTATTAATCGTACCTCCAGTGACGACACACACACACACACACATTCACACCATTGCTAAACACCTGGCACCTACCCCGTTGGCGGCAATCGATTTTCGCCACCACCGCTATACACACTTTCTCCGCGTATACGCGTGCATTATGTGTGTGTGTGACGTGTGTACATTCTCTTTAAAAACCCACGGTCACGTAGTATATTCATCCTTCCGTTTATCCGCCTATACTTGCTATATTCAATCACTTTTTTCCATATCGTTTGCTCTGCGCGCAATCGCTGTGTATTCTCTTACACCATTCTCACCCCCTTTCCTGCTCCATCACGTGTTAAACTGTATACATCTATTGATGAATATACATGAGACCATCGTACGACACCGCGCGTTTTCGTTTGTGGTATAAGGCTTACTAATTTTCCTGCTCATTATAATAACATAGTTTTTTTTTTCTTAGGGAAGGCTTTAGCCCTCAAGCGTCCTCCCTGTGCGCGCCCTTGCACCGCGTATATATGTATATATATAATTGTGTATACCTATACCGGTTGGCCAACCGGTTGATATAACCGACTCCCGACGTTCTTTTTTTTCGCTCTCTTATCCCCGCCATGTCGAATAAACATACGTATGTACTGTACATATCGTATGATACCTGCAGGGACGTATTATTATTAAAGGGAGAAAGACTGATGGGGCTACAGCAACCCTCCCCGAAATTTCAGAAAACTGTTTTTTTTTTTATGAATTCCTATGCCCCTCCCTCTCCGTGGGATATAATGGTTTTGTTATAAAACCAAATCGCATATCAACTTTTTTTACCGTTTAGTAAAAGGAAATGTCGCCGAAATTTATACTAAATTCTTCCTAATAGTCGTTTCTGATGATAGGTCGAGAATTCGGTAATTTTTCCCTAATCTTAAGGTTTAATTTTGGATTGAAATTTAGAAATAACTCAACGAAAATATTGCTCAGTAGTACTTCAGCCCCCACACTCAAAGAAAACGAAAAATTTTAATATACGCGCTCCCGTATCGGACCATTCTACCCGTCCACACTGACGTACGACACGCGAGTGGTGTATAGATAAATGTATTTTTAAATTATGGTTGTGAACGTTATAATACGTATTTCATTCTCTTAGATGTATATAATATGCGAACACCGGTCGAAATTATCGAACTCCTATCCACACTCAACAAGAACATATAGTAAAAAATTAAAATTATCACAGTTCTGTCGATATCCTATATATAAAATATATTGATTACGGACAAAAAAAAATTCCATTAACATTATACGTAAAATAAAAATTATCGCTAAAATTACTTACCTTTCTCACGCTTATACTTCCATCGTTGACTTCATCACATAATATATTATATTAATATTATGCGTAATTCATATCGTGATTGTGACATTATAGGGACGGAATTACATGCAAAATGTACTGGAATAGACGTTTTGAAATCCAATGGCAATTGTCCCCGATTCAGATCATTCTTATTAAAATAACACTAATTATATATAGTATATTTCAACGTTTTTATATTATTTTTATTTATTTGTAGTTATACAGTGCATGTTTTTATTTATAGCACATAATATATTTGTTTCATCTTATATTTTCACGTCCATAGCCACATAACATCGGTAAAATTACGACCGGTCGTTATAGGCAAAGACAAGACATGCCCATATACGCAACATACGAGTATAAGTGCATGTGTAATAAAGTTATATGATTGAGTTGAAGTGTTCGACAGAAATCGATCAGTCAGTGTCGTGCGTATTATTTTTACGTGTACAATTGTATCAGTTTTGGTGTCTAGTGATTTTTGATATTTTAATTCGTAACTTTATAAAACTTTTGCAATTAGGTAAAATTTGAATTCAATTTTTATTTTCACTTTTTACTAATACTAATGCTAATATTTTATAGATTGAAGATAAAAATGTTAATGGCGAAGAACTTATAGTGAAGACGACGAAATACCCTTTTGTTAATTAATCTAATATTTAATTTTATAGCAAATTACAGTATTTTTAAAAACATATTTTAAGGATTTTTTCTGCATGTAAATTCATTCCCTGGTGATATATATATGATGATATATATATTCAATATGATGACGTAATCGCTTTATTATATGGACTGTAAGTTGGAAACATTTTGTACTTGGGATTTTGTACTCAAATGTAATAATAATAAAATATTATGTGTTATCGCAAGAGACGTTTCTTTTTTTTTACGTATGTGAACTTAAAAATCATAACAATCGCGTTAGTTATGATTATAATAACTATACTATTTTGGAAAAAGTTATTGAATTATGGATAACGACTTTTACGATTTAGGAACAAAACACTATACGGCATTAGAAATCAATCGTACGCTCGTCATCAATGAAATATATTAGCGTACAAAGAGAAATTGTTATCCATTAAACGAACTATAGGTGGATCTACTGGGTGTACCGGGTGTGTCAAAGCACAACTTAATGTCAAAATATTATACAATAAATTATATAGTATTGATTAGTAAACAAGTATTGGATACTTAAAATATTTTAACTTTAGTGTATTTGATATATAGTCTTACAGAAGAAAATTACGAGCAAAAAAAAAAAAAAAAAAGAAAAATTCATAAGCGGCCGTGAATTTATTCATAACCTCACCTGCATATTATTAAAAAAAAATTTTTCTTATTCGTTCTCATTTGCAGTACGATTATAAATTTCAAACCGATTTTTTAAAAGAATTTCCTTTTTCATCTTCAGAAAATAAACCGATGGAACATGATTGAATGATGTACAGCATATCCTTCTCCAACCGTATTGGATAAAATTCAACACACCGATGATGATGATGATGATGATAAAAATAATATACGATTATTATAATAAATATACGTATTTCTGATTCGCACGCGGCACGTAACAAGGACGCGGCGCCTGTACGTTCAGAGGAGACGACGACAACACGATTTAGTGGCGGTGGCCTGGAGAGGTATGGAATTGAGGATTTAGTGGCAAAAAAAAAAACAACAATCGTCGGCATCGATTTTAGTGTGATAAATCATCGTCGAGCCTAACAGTGAGAAAGAGGACTTGTCCGTTCTATTCGTATTAGTCGTCGTCAACGGGGCGGCGGCGGACTTTTGCGCGATCACAGCGGGAATCCTGACCATCTCCGTTGTGTCACCGGTGACTCGGCGGCATAGGATTCCTCTATGAAAGATATGAACACGGTCTATATAGTTTTTTTCTTCTTCTTCTTCTTCTTCTTCTTCTATGCGCTCGGCGACCCAACTGCGAAGAGCAGACACCCTGCTGAGTGGTGCCGCCACAGCGTTAATATATATATGCATATATACATACGTAGATACTTGTATTTATTTTATTTTTAAAACCTCTCATTTAAATTTTTTTCCGTCATATATTTATATATATATATATAAAATATTAAATTACGTATATGTGTGTGTATGACGCACATATGAAATAATTTATATATTTATATCCATATATGTATACGTAATAATATGTTTATCTCCTACACTTAAATTAAAAATAATTTTTTCATCAATGCTTTTTCTTCAATATTTCTTCCCGGTATATACATGGGTTATATCATATATTATAGGTATGTTTATTATAATATAATAATGTACATTTTTAATGCGTAAATATGTTAATAATTTATATATATATATATATGTGTGTGTGTGTGTGTGTATTATTTGAAAATGCGGTAGACATCATATCTGTAATATACATGATAATATTATATAAGTTACTTTCAATTGCGTATAACTGCTCAATATGCACGTTTCGTAAAAATGTAAAAATGTAAATATATTTTTTTTAATTAAAATGGTAGTATTTATTGTCCATAATATATATATATATATATGAGGAATAAGAATTAATGCTTAAAATTTCTAAATAAAACGTTAAATTAATGTTTTTCTTTATAAGAACTTGTGGAATTATACCTTTAAAGTCCACCGGCCGGTTTCAAATCTATATATGGGGTCAGTAACTCTCCTATCAAAAGTTCTAATATGAAAATACATCATGACTTACGGACGTTTGATATTATTATTATTATTATTATTATTTTGTTTCTCATAAAACTTAGGGAGTCCGTGGCGTCAAAGAACGTTTTCACCGGGATCGTAAAAGCTTAAGAACCACTGCGTTTAAACAGTTGACAAACAATAATCATTAATATATTTTCTATAAATATATAGTTACAGAAATTCGTAACACATATACACACATTATTTTGAAGCACGATCGGACGTATATTATCTATTTTTAAAACTTATTTACTTACTTGAAAATCAATTGTTTTTCAATTATTGAAATTTTTACTCGACATTATTTAAGAGTCTGTACCCAAAAAGGCTACTCGGAACACGAGTAGAATACATAAAATGCATGTTTTAATACGGACGTTTTAAATTATGTTCAACAGTTTTGAAAAAAGGTGACACCTATTACAAAATATAAATTCAACAGTAGGTTTTAATAAAAACACGATCGGAATATTTACACGACATTATTATGTATCGTTATTTCGAACGTATTTTCTCGTCCGTTTTCGTTTCAGTATCATATCGTGAATTCGCCGCTGCTGTTTCTATTATATATCGTATAAACCGAAAATTCGACAAAGAACACGTGTACATACGTATAACAAGAAAACGACATTCCCGAAACAGGTAAAAGGCATTTGTGCCGCATTTAAGGTATATAAAAATACTGCGCGAGAAATAGTCGACCGTGAACGGAAATGGTTAAAATGTTTTTGGAAATGTGTGTGTAATCCATACGTACACTTATTGTAACCGCCTCCTATATCCGTAAATACCGTCACATGGTTTCAATTTTTACCAACTCCGTATGGAGAGCGATTCCGAACAGAATTAATGTTCGTGACGTATATATGCGTGTGTATTATGACAGCGGTTCTCAACCTTTTGTGGCACGAGAACCACGGCGAAAACATTCTTAGAAATCCACGGACCCCCGTGATTTCTGAGCGAAAAAATAAATAAAACGTTCCTGAATAACTAATGTACTTTAAGTATATTCTTGGACGTCCTATACAAGGGCCTTAGGCCAGCTCGAATCAATAAAATTTATGAAAATATGTCTTAATAACGTTATAAGCGAATGTTTCAAAAAAAATTCCACGAGCTCATCGTACGTATTATTACCGATCAAAGGGTATAGTAACTGCAGGAAATGGACGAGAAAAGGGAAAAAAACAATAACTTACGAGTAAACTTCACCGGGAAATAGAATATGGGACGCGTATCACGTGTAATAATCAAAGATACATATAATAATTGATCCAGTTTATATATATATATATATTACAAGGAAATAATTGAACGGATAATGAAATCCGCAGGGAAAGAACAAATATCCTGGGGAAAGGACATTCGTGACTGATAAAGCATCAAAAATGATTCAGACGTCGCTTGACCGAAATAAAATCGCTCGTATACGATATCCATCGAATGGGAACTCGAAGACGAAAAAAATAATTTATTTTGAATCGATGAGAAATAATAACATACCGACGGATAAGATTACAGTAAATAAAGGAGTGCATGCTTATCAAATGAAAAATTTACATTAATTGTTTAAATTATAAATACGTGTTTTTCAACGCGGTACAAAAATCGAAATTATTTATTCGATCACCTAACCGTTGGTAGGAGGCGACGCACCGGACTATTAGAAAAACATTTTTTTTTTTTTTTTTTTTACTAGCGCATAGTAAAAAGGGAATTATGTGTAGAATTGAAGGAAGATAATAATTGAAGACGAATTTTTCGTAATAATTCGCGACAATCAATATTTTCGAAAGTTTGTAAATAAACGTAACATCCATGAATTAGACGTCTAGATTTTGGTGGCGTTAAATCAGGAAAATTTACAATCTCAGTATAAAACAATAAAAATGGTAAATTAAAAAAAAAACGTGTAATCGAGGCGAATATGTCCGTGTTGCGTTTCTGTCGCGAGTTTTGATATTTCACACTCATTATAGGGGATAGCTTTAAACGCAGTACGTTGTGGCGACTGTATAATAAATGTAAAATTTAGTTAGAAGAAGAAAAAATAGTAGCTATACACGCACGTGCACGTGTATACGTGTAACAAAACGAATACGAATGCGAGTAAATGAACGTATTTTTTTTTTTTATCTAATAATTGTACGGTTCAATAAAATTAAAAAAGGAAATAGAAATTTGAAATCTCTTTTAATTTCTATTATTCGCCGTTGTACGTAATACGAAAATTGTAATGTTTTTAAATATAATTGTAGATATAATAACAATAATAACTCGGTTTTTATTGAAAAAATTAACTTTTATTTTCAATATATAATATATACCTATATAAATCGCTTCATTTACATATTTTTCTTGTTGTCCCCGCTGTTTGTATGTTTTTTTTTTTTTTTTTTTGCTTCGTCGTGCGAGAAAAAACACATTTACAATACAATTTTCGTCACCGGCGCATTTTTAATACTATTTTGTAAGCAACACCGGGTGAATCTCTTTAAACGATATCAGAGTTCAAAATCAATTCCATGGTAACGAGAAGTAGTCACGTCGCATATTATTTTTTCTAAATAGTCGCGTGGGTGGAAACCCGCATATGCGATGAAACTCGTTACCCGAGGTAAAACTTTTGTTTAATTTACATTTTATTATAATATACGTATTTTTTCCCGTTTGTTTTGTATTATATTATGTACTATTCAATTATTGTCAATTTTGTGTATTATTAATTTACAACAATTGTAAGGGTTCCCTATTCCCCCCTCCCCCGTTCGTTATAATTTATTTGAATATTTTATGAATTTTCGCTATACACCTATAAATATAAATATTACACATATTATATTATTTTTATATTTCAATCATTATTATAATTTTTTTTTTTTTGTTTTATACACATACAATGCACAGTCCATCAATTACCATTAAGTATTCAAATTTGTTATTTTTTCATTCTTTATTTTATATATTAAATTATTATCATCATTGTCGGCAAGAAAGATCGCCAATTATTATTATTATGATTATTGGCTCACCCGTTATAACACGAACACACATAAATGAACGCAATTAAACGCGCCGCCAACCAAAGTATCGTAAACGATTTACCTATGTCGAAGAAGTCTTAAATGCAATATATATATGTTATAATTTTGTCATTAACTATCTTTTCAGTCAGATGATTAAATCAAATAAAGATGATAATGCTGATAGCTAATAGGTCTAATGCCTATATCGCACCTATTTTCAAACTTATTATTCATGTATACACCTTGCAGCAGGTCCCTAATAAAATGATTATATTTCGATTCATGCGGGGAAAATGACTTGTTCAGAGGGGAACTATCGTTTAGTATCGTTCAAAAATCCGGTCGCATGGTCCAAATACCGCGAACTACGGGTTAAGAACCTCCATGGCGTATAATATAATTATTGTATAAAACGAAAATAAATTTATTAAAATCTTTGCGTATACCAGAGCATTTGTTAACGTACAAAATAGATGGCAATAGTGACCCACCCCCCCAGTGATGATTTAATGTCACTGAATCACGACTGAACGTACCACTGACCTATACACAGTCGTATATCAATTGACAGATGTGTTGGATTCCTCTTTACGAGTCTCTCAAGTAGAAAATTTGACCGAAATGTCACCCAGTAAGAAAATTGTTTAAAATATGCTCCGACGTATATCGTTTTTTTAACATGTAAGTGTCGCTGTTTTACATATTCTTTAAGTTTAATTAAACAAAGACAACCGTGTTGATATATGTCTAAAGAAAGGCGAGTATAGTGAGATAATATAACTATTACCTATAACCTGTAGGGCTCAATCGGAGTTATAATATTAATTTTATTTCTTCTATACTGTTTGACTTTTTCGCCAAGACCAATAATTAAGCTTTTTAATTCGTTTTATGCAAGTGCGAGTTTAAATCTATAAAATAAATATGATTAATTTCCAATTCGCTGACTGACAATAAATAACAATTACATAGTTTATTATTTGTAGTTTATATTAAGTAATAAATATAATATATATATATATATATATATATATATATATATATATATATATACTTCTTAATTTGTTTTGTATTGATTTTTTTTTTTTTTAATAACGTATTACATTTTGATTGGTCATTTGGTTTATTAATGGAATTTGTTGAGTCCAATAGTAATATGTGTAAATATAATTCATTTAAATTGATATTTTTAAAGATTTCGATTAAATCGCAATCGTAAATACCCGCGCGTATAAAATAATTAAACCAGAAAATAATTATATGGAATTCAATTATGCATTAATATTCAAAATAACTAAAAACAATTAATCAGAAACGGTAAAAATAATAGTTTGCTTGTTTATAAAACATGGTGGCAATTGTTATCGTGATTGTTGGTTGGCCGTTGGTGGTGCTCTGGGCTCATATTTCTGTCACGCCTCGCCGTCTCCTCCTCTTCCTCCTCCTCCTCCTCTTCTTCTTTCTCCTCATCATCGTCATCATTATATTAACGTCACGTGTGATAAAAGTTGACGGTAACTATATTTCAATACACACAGTTTTATCTTTTATTGGAAATCCATTAAAATCGTTTCACGTGCCTGATAAAACCAATAATAGGTACTATTTCATTTTATAACGAAAAATCCTATGCAATATAATAAACATATTGTAATTCAGATAAAAAGATTATTTTTTTATTTTTTGATTTTAAATATTAAAACGCTTCATAGTTTACCTATGCTCTATGCATAATATTGAACAAATTATACCCGGGAATCATTTCGTCGAACCCAAAACAATTCATTTTTCCATTACTTATTTTAATGGGTATTAATAATAAAAAATAATATATTTTTTTCATTTAATCCCTTGGAAATTCCTTACATGTCAGTATAAATCGTTATGTTCAACATTGTCGTGCGGGAATTCTTTTCAATTAGTATTAATTCAATTAAAAAGCCGCGTGAAGCAAGAAAAACGTAATTATATTACGATGGTTTTCGTGGAACGAAAATTAGCTACCCAAATCAATTCAAAAGATATAACAATTTATATAAAAGTGTTTAAAATATTAAAATAGTCATTGTTAAGAAAATCTAAATTATTTTTATTACTTTTTTTTTGTTTTGTCGTTGTTTCCCGTTTCCGCAGCTGATTATACGACCACAGAAATAAGAGAAATGTTAAATGTAATTTGCGAATCCTATACCCCCAGCGAAAATGTTTCGCATCACGTGCCTGTGACTTACACATTTAAATATTTACGTAACTTCAGAATGATACCCGTGCAGGGAACATAATAATACAGACATTCGCTCACGGATTAAGCAGAAACCTCATTTCCTCTAAGCAGTTTAATTTTATTTTGATACATATTATTATTAAAGGTGATACCGAAAACAATTTGATTATTCATCTTCTTTAATCTCTACAACATATAAAATCATATATATGATTATAAATAGGTATATGAGAACATTGATTAATACATGTATGTATATATACGTTATTAATTTCCATACGGTCCGAAAAAAAAAAAATTATTTTCTTCTTATTTACATATTTTGCAATTAATTGTAAGATTAAAAAACTCAAAAGCGGATGATATTTCGTCTCGCATCAATGCTGCAGTATAATCGTATGTACGTCTATAATGTCATATAACATAATATTATCATATAATATATACGCTCTATTACTATATTATATTCACGGTGAAATAACTAAAAATATTAAGTCGGCTTTTTACTTGAATAAATTAAAGTATAGGTATTAATGTAGTATATGAGATACACGACATACATATAAATATAATATTCGACGTCCACCGCGTATATATATATTATTTTTATGGCTTAAAGCCACTGACTGTTCTGTATTTCCAACAACAACGACATCAAAAACGACCGAGGTGGTTGCTTCTTATATTTATATATATATATATATATATATATAGAGAGAGAGAGTGTAATAATGGTCGGATTCTGAGTATTCGCCTTCGTATAACGGTTGAGAATATGACACTAACAGCGACGAAGGGTGTAATATTTTATAAAATATTACATTATTACGTATATGATCATATATATTATATATATATATATATCCTCATTATATTTTCGAACATAATATAATATACTATTATAATAACAATATGATTTTCGACCGGTCGTTAAACAGTTCTGGAAATATTGAAAAAATAAATTATACATTTTTTATACGATAGCTGATATATTATATACGAGTATATATACGCGGTACGTATATATAATATAATATAAAGTAAAATAATATTAGTATATAATATATAAAATATAATTAGATTGCGATTGGTTATAACTTAGAAAGTCTTAATACTTATTACGATGATGTATGAAAATAACAAGATATATGCAGTACGACATATAATATGTATTTCTATAATATTAAAAAGTTTCTGCGATTCGCAAAAATTACGAGAACGAGAACGACAAATTTATAAATTGATTCTCGTATACGATAAAAGTTACGTGAAAGAACTAGTTTCTGCGATCCGTGTACGAGAAGCTAACTGTCAAACAAATAATCATATTGAACTATATTGTTAAATTTTTGTAAGCAACAAATTTCTCCAAAATAATTTATTAATATAACATTTATCAATTAAATTTGTCTTTCTCGTATACGTGAAATCTCACTCGTTGTCGTATGCGAGAACGACAAACAAAACCCGAGAATATGCGCACTCCAACGGTCACGTGATTTTCTCGTAAACGAGAAACAAAATTACGAGTCGTAGAAACTCTCTATTAACTGTTATACGTATAAATAAATACTGAATAGGCATGGGAATTATTATTTCATGACTCGAATGTTTCGAAACTCTATCGAAATTTATACAAAAAAAAATAAAAAATAAAAATTACAAATACTTTTTTATGTATCTATAATATAATACTCAGTATATAAAACGGACACTATAAATCTTTACGTATAGACATAATTTATTAAAAATATATACAACAGACAGTCTCATCTTATTACCACCCGCTGTGAGTATAACTTCACTACGTGACTTGGGAGTAACTTACAAAAAAATCATTATTAATTCATTAAACCATATATATATATATATATGTATATACATACGCCAATACATTATCATTATTTACTGACACGTTATAATAATATTGCCCACCAAAATTCTACATAATATATACCGACTTGTACGCGTGGTGCTTTATAACAAGTATTGAAGTGTATATATGGATTGTAAATATTTTTACTACTTATTATAGGTAGGGCCCAAAATTGTATGCAATAAAAATCCATTAAATATGCGTATTCGTATCATAAATATATGTAAAAATATGTAAGAAAAAAATCACACTCATTAATATTATAGAGACATTGCATTATTTTTTTATTACAAATAAATATATTATAGTGTACGATTTGTAAGTAAAAATATTAGACACACTAAATAAACACAAATATTTTTTTCAATCCTTAGATCACTTCGTTTGGTCGTACTCCACTAGTCCCTATCCATTACCGCTATTTTCAGTTCTCTGTAAGGGTTTTTCTATTATGTCTTCTATACGTGTTTCTCTGTTTCATAAACGGAATTCTCGATCTATCATCTCTTCCAGCTTTTTCTTCTATAATTGTCGTTAACCATTCATTGTCATTATATGTCCGAACCATTATTTCCTCCTTTCCCTGATTGTTTTCCATTTTCCGTTTTATAACGGAATGTTATATTAAATACAAATATATATATATATATAATATTAATAATTTTAATAATTCCTCAATCTTCATTTATCGATTTTAGTGGCTTTAAGAATACTAAATAATTTTCACAACGTCGACGTTGTCGATGGCTTTTTCTAAGTTTTTCTTATAACATTCAATGGCTCGTTTCCTCCATTCTAAACCACAGGCACATCCTATCCGGTTCCCTTAAAACCATACTGATTTTCCTCTAGATTTTCATTCATTATAATTGCTTTTATTCTTCTGTGAATTAACTTTGTCACGCTCGTGCGCTACAGGATTTCTTCCGTGGTAGGGAGGAGGGACAACTCAAAAGTTTTATCGAATATCTCCTTGTTGGTATTTATTTTTTGTTTTCGTAATAATTAAATATTTATTTAATACACTATTTACACACAGGTCATAATTATAATAATTTAATAGATTTAGTCTTTGAACTGAGTTTTACGAGAACGAACAACGATGGGGGTTTGATCCCCAACCACCACCCTTGGGCCCGGGCTTGATTCTCGTTAATATAAGTAAATATATAGGGACTAAGGATGTCGCATGAGTCAATTACTCGGATAAAGATTTTAGAGTTTTTACCACATTGAAAACAATGCGATAAATCATTGCATTCAATAAAACGATTCTGAGCGGAACTCCGGCATAATAGCAATAATAATAATAATAATAATTATATACGCGCAGATTTAGTAGTGTGTGTGTGTGTGTGTGTGTGTTTATAAAGCGCACAGACTCGCTTCTGTTATGATACGGTTTGGGACGTGGGCGGCAGAAGGGGATTAAAGGTGTGTGGAGGACGAGTTTGACGGCGGTTGCGGGGGTGAGAGGGAATGAAAGTTCTGTCGCGCGCGCGTGCCGTCCGCCAATACCGTCGTCGTCGCATCGCGTTCGCAAAACGAAAAAAAAAAATAATAATCGTAAAACGGGACAACAGCACACGGAGCAATCACGCGGACGGCTTTGCCTCGCATCCCCTCGAAACACCACCACTATCCCCTCCTTTGGCCACTTGCCCGCGTTATACACGTACATATTATTATTATTATTATAATAATAATAATAATAATAATGAGCGGCGCAGTCGACGTAGGACCCATGTGCGTTGCTGTTCGGGCCGCGAGAAGCTTACAATCGTCGACTGGACGGCCACATGGGTCCCCCCCTTTCCCCGTACCGAACGGTATAAAATACTATACGTACGTGTACTGCACGTATGTGTGTGTGTGTGTGTGTGTAAAATACAACCGTCGAGAGACCGCCCGCGCACCGCCGTCGCCGCTGGTTTTGTGCAAGCGAGGGATAATGCGCGCACGCGACGAGAAAGCTGTGTCGCACGCGCGCGCGATTATTATACGTGTGGTGGCGCGACATTATATTGTTGTTATAATAACGTTTCGTATAATATCTGCGTGTGTGTGTGTGTACGCCAGAAGTGGTGCTCGTGATTAAAATATTTAATAGCTATAAATTACAAAATATATACGCGACGCAACGGGTGCAGTAGTGCGTTCAAAACGAGAAACTCGCCCGCGTTATTGAAACGAAAACAATAACTGCGTCGTATACGTCTGCGCAGTCGGACTACTACAGCAGTTTCATCCGGCGCCCCCGTCGTCGTAAACTGTAAACCTTCCATACTACTACTGCCTATACACCGTAACTGACGTCTGGGGGGGGGGGGGGCAGTGGTGAAACAAATTTTTTTTGTTCGCGGTCGATGGAATAAGGGGCGAGATGTCTCGCATTTAAAAATGTCAAAAAAAAAGCGCAATTATCGATATTGAACGACAAAAATGTTTTTACGTTATTCAACAATATTTACTCCGTAGGTATTATCATCATCATCGAGTGTGTCCCTCTCTCTCTATAACACAACATTATAGTTACACAATCCGTAGAAAATCGGTTTGCAGCCGCCATCTTCCCCGTTGCGTCCGCTTCTCTCCAATTCATTCCTGTATTGTACGATACTCGCATCCTTGCAGGTCTCTCTCATTATATTTGCTGAATGCGCGGTGTGTCTTGGCCATATCCACTGTGCACGTTATTCTTACCTTTTACGCGTCCTTTTCAATTCTGACAATCAGCGTAGGTATCCGCGTTGCAGGGGTGTACCTTAGACGTTTTATTCATTGTTAACGCTCCCTCCTCCCGCGCGCTGTTCGTTGCGCGTTAGGTTAGAGATTCATCCCAAACAACGGGAGGGCATCAGAAATTTTTTTCTGGTGTTGGCGACACGAGGAAGGGGTGTGGGTAAGAGAGACAGGATCGTTTATTATAAAATTCCTATGTTCAGTCCACAAAAGTGATGTACTGACATTTATTTTATATGAAAATATAAATAACGTAGCTAAATTCCTGGAACAAACTACAACAGCGGTTGCATGACAAGTTCGATGAAATGACAAAAGTTTAAAAACATGATAATTATTTCGATGAAAATAATTCGTCCAGTAATTTAGCCAAATAGAAGCCATTAACTAACACGCAGTTCCTCATTCTATTTTATTTTTACATAAATTATTATTATTATTATGATTTGTAGATATTTACCTATAATGAAAAACTTATGGAAAATTAATCACTAAATTATTTTTGATTATCTTTGAAATTTTGAAAATAAAAGAAATGAAACGAAATAAGATGTGTACTTAAAAGTCTGATTTGTATTATAAATTATTTTATTTTATCCCGGCGCATATTTTTAAAATTTAAAAAGTATTAAGAACAAAAATATTTCTTTTGTTTTTTTAGAAATGAGGAAAGGAACTAGTTGCTATTTCTTCAAGTCTGGAACGTGAAAGAATTTTGCATCTTTTTATCAAAAAGGAATTACATAATTTCATTTTTAAGGAAATTTTCCAAACAATGATAAATACATAGAACAATATAGTTTTTAATATTAAACAATGAATGATTTATTATAGTGATTTGTTTTATAGACACAGAGACAAAAAAAATATAATATAAATGTATAAAATTAATAATATTTCAAATAAAAAAATATGATGATATGGTATGAGTATTAAACAATAATTATTAACATTCTATTATATAAATAATACACGTTTTCTTATAATACTTATAATAGGTATTTATAATATAAACGCAAAAAACTGTAGCGATTTATACTATATTATAAGCAGGGATGGGCATTACCTTTAATATATTATTTTTGGGAGATTTTCAAAAGTATTTAGTATCTTGTATCAAGATCCATTTTAATAGTGTATCTAATTTATACAAATGTATATATATATATATATTTTTTTTTTTTAATTATCTACAATATGTTTTTGATTTTTCTTTTATTGTAAAAATCACATTTTTTTAATGATTTACAGTAAATTATTTTACAAAAGATCTTTTAATTAATTTTACTTAACAGTTATAATGCACAGTTATGACTAAAGCTAGGATTTTGATATAATCTAAATTCTTAGTGCAGAACTATGCAATTCTCGTTTTTTTATAAACTCCCCATTTCATGTGTTGTGAAATAGGTATGTTTTATTTTGCATTTTGTTTAGGTATTTTTGGTTTTTAGAATAATTTCTCACAAAAATTCAATTTTAATACTTTATTTACTAATATTATATAATAATATTATTATTCAATTAATAAAATATTATTTTTAACACTTTATGCCAAAAGCAAAACGTTCAACAGCGAATTTCAAGTTATGTAAAACAACAAAGTATGATAATTGTTTTTTCAACTATAATATTTAAAAATGTCGAAGTTTTTCAGTTTCAATCATATTTATACAAAATAATATTTCTATTTTTTTTTTTTTTTACTAAATTAATAAATAAAAATACACTTTTAAAGCATTTTATAAGACGTGATGAATTTCCTACTCCGGAATAGGTAAATTAATTTCTATATTATTTAATATTTTATTAACAAATTTGAATGCATCTTGTGTTTTGGGGTAAATTTAGTGCTTTTATTTTAATTCTTATTTTCAAATACCTGCCCATCCTTGCAGTATAAAAATATATTATATCAGATCAAATTGATCAAAATAGTTACACATAATACTGTCATAAGTCTATAATACATTTTGTTGACGATGAATATATAAAAACAATACACATACATACGTCAGTATCGATAAAATCATATACCTGATTCAGCTATACCTTCGTCATCTGAAACACAAATTGAATAATACATATATTTTACATACAACAATTATTTAACTGTATACTATATTATATTGTAATAAATACTCGGTGTTAGCTTAATATATATATAATATTTAATGAATATGCACACTCGTGCATATTAATATTACATAAATATGTCATTACATGACATATATATAGATTATATGATAGCAATCAAAACATTCATTTCTATATTTACAAAGCAAAAGCCATTCGAAAAATGAATCCGAACAAAACTAAATTTTTTAAAACTACATATTATATAATAGGTATATGGAAAAACAATATAAATTGCGTGAAGTTAATGAATTTCATTATAAATGAAATTTTAAATGCTTAAAACAATATTTGTCCAAGTTGAATTTTAGGAATCTTTGTATATTATTATAGATTCGTAAAATTAATTAAAATCATCAATAAATTTAAACATTACACAAAAAAAAATAAAATTGTGTTTGACGATTTAATTATTGTTTTTAATATTATATCGATAGTCTATATTACAATAAAACTTTTATACTTGTCAAACTTTTATGTTTAATTCTTAAAAATTCCTTAACTAATTCAGTCGAAATCAAAGAAACTATAATGGCGAGAAATTCAAAACAAGTTCATTTATATAAAATTTGTTATGTGAAAATAAATTGATTGAAACGTTTTTCATAAAACAGAGAGTTCACAGACAAAATATACATAAAAAAAAATACATTGTAAAATAATAGGTATGTTTTTTACTTTACTCAAAATAAAATATAAACAACGAATGTTAAAGCGTTAAAACGTATACTTAAACAAATAATAACAAATCACATAAAATACTGTCAATTCTACGTTTTTACGTACCATTGTAAAATTATCTCTTTTTCTCTCCCTCACACAGCGGCAAAAAAAAAATTTAATTAATATTTTAAAACTAAACACAATCAAATATTTATTTATTATTTATATGTATCAGTTTCACTAGTACTTTAAATAACTATATTGTTTAATGTCTTTAAAGTTATATTTACAAGATATAAAAAATAAATTTAAAAAAAAACTACTACTTTTATTATTATTATTATTATTATTCGCGCCGCTTAAGAGTCAATGATCATATAATCATACATATATGCACATACTTACAATTAAAATTATTATTATTATCGGCTTTCATGAATTATATTATTAGTAAGAGGGCAATGCCCGAGTTTTTATCGTACTGACGTCGTCTCGCATATTCGAAAAATTGTTTATAAAATCATGATTGCATACAGTTGTTTTTATTTTATAAAATTTATTGTTTACCGATTCAAATAGTCGTATACGAAATTAATTTATATTATAGTCTCTAATAGTCTAATAGACATGTAACAAGGCTCTAATAGCCAATTTTATGATTAAGTTGTAATAACCAATTGTTGTTATTATATTTGTTTATTTTTTTATATTTAGTCAGATTTGTGTGTGTGTGTATTTTAATATTAGGCTAGGTAAGCAACTGGCCAGTCTTCACTCTGTAAAATTGTAAGTAATTTTATTATTTTACATTATTTTATTTGTTGAGCCAAAAGGGCTGTATTTATATATACATTATTAACATATTTCTATTATATATTGTTATTGTGATATTTTACTTATTTATGCTTCTTATAAATTATACCAGCAATATATTTAATTAATTACCATATTACACTTAATTATCCCTGTATTATTATTAATATTCCTTTTTTTTAAATAGTTTTTAGATAGACATTCACACATATATAAGCGCAGTAAATTAAAGAATATTTTGTTTAAGTCTAGGTGTTCGGGTACACATAATATTGTTTTGTGCTCTTGGCCCGTACAATTATTATTATTATTATTATTTTTTATAGTAATTACTAGAACCTTGCATTGCAAACTATTACTTGATGATAAGTTATTTCATGAAGAACTAATTCAATTTGTAGTATCTATTATTAATGTAACACTGATTAGCAAGAAAAATGTCTGAATTTTAGCCACCTTAAAAAAATTGTATAAAAATTAAGGATGTAACATAAATAAAACATTTAAACACCAATAGAAAAACTATAATGTGTATTTTGTAATTAGTTATGTTGATTATTATTTTTTTAAATAAGATAAAATTGTAATTTCAAGTGTTTTGTAATTTAAATTATATTTAAAATTTGTTTATTATAACACAAAAGCATTGCATTAAAAAAAAAAAGCATTAAAATATTGAATATAACAAAATCTATAGAATTTGTCAGATCTCCTTAAGACATGTTGTGCAAATATATATGGCCATAGCCACATAGAGCAAAAAATGTCTAGTTTATGTGCATTTATCTTAAATTATCAATATAGAGATTATAAATATAATATGCCACACATAAATATATTTTATAAAATAAAAATGAGATCCTAATAATAATTAATGAAATATGAACATATTATAGATTACTAATTACTATAAATGGCATTAATTTTTTTATCAAATATTAAAAAAAAAGAAAAAATATATTATGCATTTGGATACAAACTTAGTAATATTATATTAATTATTCACAGCCCTATAGTTTTTTTAATTATTAGTCATTATACTTTATACACACACACACACACACACACATACACATATACACACAATTTTCTCACTTATAAATATATATATAATATATATATTTGTCACATGTCCTCTTCGGCATTATTGATATATTTAATCATTCTGACACAACTACACCTAATTATATAATATTATATAAGGGTCAATAATTTCAATCGTTTAGACAAACATAATAATATAATAATAGGTATAGGACTTTAAGAGGAGGGAAGATGTTAAATAATGTATATTTCTCATAGACGGTAAACATCGTGCGTAGCGCAATCAGTGTTAGATTTTCGGGCCCACCGAGTCCAGGCGCAAGAAGTCCACCAAGGCCTGTTGTATGTGTTTGTCATAACAATCATGTTCATAGTGCTCGTGTTTTTTTGTGTAGTACAGACCGCAGTCGGCTTTTTAATCGTGTCATGATCATGTTGACGATGATGATAATGATGGCGTTTGGACCAAAAACCCCCGGCAACCGCTGTCTTCGGCAAGACGGCGGCGCTCAGCCACATTATACCGCAACGCACAATAAACGTAGTAGCATTTGAATTCAAAATCAATGACGACGTACCTTCAAATGCGCGGTTGTGGTGCGCCATCATAGACGTGGCTGTTAACGAAGCTGAACTGTTCATCAGCTCCATATCCTGGTCGAGCAGGAGATCCTGCTGGTCGCCGTCGTTCTGTTTGAGTATGCATACTATGCACTGATGGATACAAATGTACTGTTGTTCAGTCTGGACCATCCATACACGTTCCTTTCGCATTGCATACACAATTCCATATACGTCGATGTAATTATTCACTTTTGTTGGGTCATTGAGCGATTGCAAAACTCTGTCTAGAGCTATGAACGTGCCGGAACGTCCAACACCGGCACTAAATATACATATAAAACACACGCGGTTTATATTATATTATCAGACATCTAAGTTGTTACTTGTTTTTTTTTCTGTTAATTAAATAAATAACTTTAATGTGGCCTTTTATGAAACGTTGAAAAATAATATGGCCAGAATAGACAAAAAGGTTGGCCATGTTTAAAGATTAAAAAAATAACATACTTGAGATGATTACGGAAATAATAATGTACCTGCAATGCACGATTATAGGTCGATGGTTATGCTGAAGTTGATGTTGATTTTGCTCCACCATATTTCCCACGCCATGATGGCGTTCTCTAAAAGCTCGGACGAAACGGCACAGTGTCTGCGGCGGGTTGGGCACACCAAAATCGGGCCAAGTAATAAAATGAAAATGTCTTATCACTCTTTTTTGATCATTCTATATATGAACAAAATGAATAAATTGTTGTAATTTATAATGATAAATATACAATGGTGCGTTTTCAAATTTTACATATATAATAAATTATTAAATTTTACAGCAAATAAGTTATAGCAATGTTACATATATTTTTATATATGTATAAATATCAAAATTATTTCCTATATACTTCTATACTTTCTTCTACATACTTACATCAAATGTTTATGAACAATTTTTGTTTTAATTTTTAGCAGATTATGAAATTGTATCCTTACCCGACAAACCATAAATTCAGTTATCACCCAATCCGAATAATGAGTGTCATTCAATAACGTGACACATATATTATCACCATAATACACAGGATGAGTATCATATGGCCAATAGTGATCACACTTTTCACGGCCCTTTTCTACACATCTCGTTAACATGATTATACTTCTGGTATTAGATTCCCAGACCATTCGCCAAAAGTCATCTCTAGTAGAATGTAATGGACCCTGTGTAACAATAAATTCTCGTACGCTGTTATGCCCCTAAAACATAAATTAAAATCATTTAAATATAAATAAAAAAAATATCTCCTCTCCCATTTAATATAACAAAATAATCGTATATAAAATATTGATTAATTAATTAGAATATATACAAACCAGATCTTAGAACAGAAAATTATTAAATATCGAATAGGTATTATAAAATGTTTTATTGGTTTTTTTAAGTGTCTAATAGTCTAATCTTATATTTGCGTATCCTACAATATATCACATTCTATAATTAAATATGGTATATAATAGGGCAAAATTGATTTTTATAATTGGTATTAGACAAACATATTTCAATTCTAATTGAATATTTATAAACTGCATAAAATTATTCAAAATTATCCTATTTAAAAAAATTAAGTTTAAAATATAGTTAAATATAAGAAGTTAGTTTCCCCCATTAAATTTGTTATGCATATAATTATATACTACTATATTAATTTTAAAATAAAATTATCATAACAATATGTGAGTTTTATACCGGAACATAATTGGCGTTTATATAATCAGAACCTTCTTCGTCATCCACAGGTTGTAATTTAAAACGGCTGTGATCATATGGTAAGATGTTCGTAAATCTATTTTTGGGACGATTACATGGTAAATCTGCTGCTGTTGTAGTAGTCCCAATACTGCTAGTTGAAGCTAATGCTGCATGTTTTAAATCTTCAAATTCTTCAGAAAATCGGAAGTCTGAGTCAGCCGACATCTGTGTGTAATGTTCGATAAATCTATCCACTCTTACAGGCCGACTGATTTTCATAAACCAAAATATACAACAAACATTATTAACTTTATATTTTAATATGCAAGACTTATATGAATTTTTACATGTAAAATAATTAAAAATTAAGAGAAGAAAAAGCTTGAAACAGAGAACTAGTACAAAGAAAAGTAAAAAAAGTCTTATGGTTTTAGTAGACGATTCTCGCTGATGACAACTTTATTGTTGAAATAGGTATATGCAGTAAAAAAGTATATATTTTGTGATTTTGGGTTTTATAATATCAGTGTAAATAGTCACAAATGTCTCAAGCATATTCAATTATAAATATACATGCATACATTTTTGCATTAATAATAGTTGTTTTTTTTCAGTCAAACTTTTTCAATCCAATACCCCTAGTTCCATATAAGTCAAGCTAGCAAGGGTCTTACTGTACTTTAATGTACCTTGATTGTAAATCGCATGATATTTGTTGTTGCTGAACACTGGAAGAATTTCCTAAATCATTCCCACGTCCTCTGACAGATAAAGAACTGTCTAAAAACTTTCCACCAGTAATTCTTCTTTGACCTGTTCCAGACGGTCTTTTAGCAGCTCTAGAATTGTTTTTCATGATTTTATTTTTTCCACATAAAAACCAACGATTACTATCCCTTCCTGCTAAAGCAGCACAGACAGCGATTAAAATAAAAACAGCTGGTATCCCTACTACGACAGATACGATAACATATGCAGCTGATGTTGGAGCTGCTGAATTATCTTGGTCTAAAAATATAATGCACATTTAATTATGTACCAAACACAGTCAATACTCATTATTCATTATTATAAATCATTTTTTAAATATTTCGCAAACCTGTTTGTATAGGAAATGAATACATGGTATCTGTAAACTTGTCATTTGCTGTGAATGCTCGTACCTTAACACGATATATTGTACCAGGTTTTAAAGGCCCATTACAATATTGTGACGACTGTAATTTTCCACCATTTGAGTGGCATTTGGTATTTTGTCCAATTGTATAATCTTCAACAGTTTTATTTGTTGAAAATGGATGATAAGGATCTAGAACCTAATTATTTAAGAATTTATATAATTAAATTATATATAAAAATATAATTAAATTCTTTATTTTAAACAAATGTTGAAATAAGTAAAACAATTTTTACAACTTAATAAAAATATTTAAAAAAATTGTTTTAAAGGTTTCAACAATAAAGTAATGAGCCTGAATAAATATTTATAAATATAAATTACATAAATTTACAGTAAGTATAATAATAAATTTTAAGTGAAAGACGTTTAGACAAGAACACCTTGTGAGCTTGTTCATATTTCATGCATTTTTTAATGCTATATTTAATTGTAAGTGGATAATGGCACATCTCACAAAATGGAATTTCTTCTTTTTTCATAGGGTAGGCATGAGTCAGGTTTGACTTTATTGGACCATTAATAATACAAAGAGGAATACGAGGAAGACCAAGTAAAAAAGTGTGAATTGCAATGTTTATATGTTTCTTTACTAAAGAAATTCATAATAAAGCAGTTGAGGATTTGACCAGAAGAGTTTATTATTTATTATTTTTTAGCATGTAGGCTCTAATAGTCATTAATATTATTATTTATTATTGTTATTAATTATAATTAACGAATTTGTAATAGGCTCTAATAGCCGAAATTTGTACATTTTCACTTGGCATTAATTGCCAATTATAATTTATTAGATGTAATATGCCAAAGAGGAAATTATTGTATACCTGTCATCTGTGAAATACATATATAATACAATCAAATCAACACGCTTTTTATTTTTGTTGGTGTCCAGGCACACTTAATAAAACTTTTCGCTCCCAGCCCAAACATTTTGATGACTTCGACATGATATAGTCACTGTAACATTAGTGTGTAACTCAAAATTATGTTTCAATTGCTTATCACCGGGTCATAGAGTAAATGAATGCCAGTCAAACTTCAACTGCAGCAAATGTAAGCAAAGACATAATTTTCTACTACATTATGATAAATGGTTTTGAAGGAAGTTAACCACAAATTTAAGAATATTGTTAATGTTCCATTTTGTTAAGATCATTATTAATCTCTCTCCGCACCATATCATATGCTTTCTTTAGGTCAAGATACATTGTCAATACTAATTGCTGTTATTAAATTGAAAATTGTTTGATACTAAAATTGTTATTGCTTATTACTTGATAAGGGGGCCAAATTGTATACGCTTGTACATCTTTCCAACTTGGCATTTCTAATCCAGAAGAATTTTTAGAATCGTCTTCAGCCACAATCAATGTATAAGCAATCACCTGACCATTCTGATCACCAAAATAGTTTTTTCTAAAACGTACTTGTATGGAATTTGTTGTTCGACTAACTTCAGTTGGAACTATTTGAGCATTTGGTTTAGGCGGAGCTATAATAAAAATATTTAGAATTAAAATTAAATATATTTAAAATAATTATAATTTTACCTAAAATTGGCATTCGCTGTTCTAAAGTACTCACAGGACCGCGACCAATGCGTGTTTCACCACTTACGTTAAACACATATAGGCGACCTGGTAAAAGACCTTTAATTGTTGCCTTATTTCTCCATGATTCATAATATGCTGTTTTAATTGTTTCATCGACTTCAAATTCAGATTCTAAAGATGGCTGACCACTTGATAACACATCATTACTGAGTAAATTATTTATACCCAATTGTTTTTCTACTGCGTTATGTAGATCAACTACAGTGTTTGTAGACATAGATGCATCATCCGATGACGAAGAAATCGATGAAGTAAGTACAGTAGTCCACGAAACCACAAAACGTAGAAGTACACCATTGTGCTCAGATTCAGGTAATGTCCATTCTAATGTTATGTGTCTAGGTTGAATGTCTACCATCTGGAATCGTTTACAACGACCTGGTACCCATTCTAATGTGCTAAATGTCCCAGATACTGGAATGGAACGTCTCAATAATATTTCTGTTGAATAACTCCCACTGTTTGAAAATTTTTGCTGAGAACCAAAATTTCCCCCACCACCAGCTCTAACCACAACAGTGAATGTATAATTGCGATATGGACGAAGCCCTTGTACTAAAAACCATGGTTTATCTGTTAAATTCTGTACAAGTAACCCTTCTCCCTCATCTGAGGAAGATGAAATTGTATTCATTGTTGAAGTATCTGTATTTAAATATTCAACTTCAAATACATCATACTGACCACGAGGCAAAGTCCATACAAGATGTATAGAATCACGGGTAACTTTCGTAGTATTCAAATTAGTAATTGGTTCTGGATCTAGAAAACAATAAAAACAGGATTATAATTATTGGTGATTACTTCTACCGTATGGTCTTAATTTATCAAACAAACTTTTTAGAAGTGTTAACACTATTATAATTACTATTCATAATACATTTTGTGTTACTTACATAAGCGATCTTGACGATATAATGGTTGGCTAAGTACACCGTAAGATGATACTGTCCAAACAGTTATATCATATAAACGACCAGGAACTAAAGAATGCCAACTAATTTTCCATTCACTATCTGACGCTAATTTTTCAGCAATCAATACTGATGCAGACGTTCCACTAGAAAAATTTGTTATTCCGAATTTTGGCTTTGCGGTAGTAGAAATAATGCTTGACGACTGATCAACAGCTTCTGATAATTGAAAACGGTACTTAGTAAAACGACTTGCAGTTTGTGGAGTTGGAGTATATCGTAATGTCAATGTGTCAGTAGCAAGTTGTTGATCACTTACAGCCAATATTTCAGATAAAATCAATGGCACTAAAATTATAAAATATTTTGATAAAATTCATACAGACCTTTTCAAAAATATTAATAAATAGTGAATAATTTATAACCAGCTGTTACCAGTGCAAACAACTTACACAATATACATAAACTATAATATACTATACTAAATAACTGTAAGTTTATTGTTGTAATGAATTATATATTAATGTATATTATGAATTATAATTCAATATTGTTGTAATGAATTCTATATATGATTTCTGTTGGAAGCAAAGCAATCCAATACAATTTTAACCGTTCACAGGCAAACCCTAGTAATTCAGCTAGTAATAAATATATCTATGGCCATGAATTTTATTTTTGTAAGAGGGCAATGTTACCGTTGTTACAAAACCATTCATTGCATATTATTTTTGTAATTTTTTTCTCATGATATTATTATTATGTAAATTATATTATTGTGTTTTTTATTTCTTTATTTATTTTATAATAATTATTGGACCAAAAGGATCATTTATTTTTTTAGCCAAAAAGGTAGTAATTCATTACAAAATAAAATCGACACTCACTTTATTTTTGGTGGTGTCCGGGGATGCATAATAACATTTTATGCTCCCGGCTTAAACAATTAGCATTATCATTATTATTAAAGATAACTCACTTGTATGTGCTTCCAAATTCACAGGATCACTAAACATTGAATTTGAATATGTACGTATTGTTAATGTGTACCCCGCGCCTGGAATAAAATCATCCAAGCTTAAATTTACAACAGTTCCTTCAACAGATACATTGGGATATCCAGAATCAGTAAAATTTTTTTGTCCACTAAAAAGTGCTCTATTATTCCAAGATGATGCGCCTTCTGTAATCCAATTAGTTGAGGTAGTTGTCTCGTTTACATCTGTTTGTTGTGATGACGTTAAAAGTTTATATTCTACAGAGTAATAATCAATTAAACCTTCTGGTCGTGGGAATTGCAAAGTTATATTGGTAGCATCTATCAACAAAGCAATATTGCTTACAGGATTTGGTCCTATTAAATAAATACAAAAAGGTCACATCAAAATTAAAATAAGCTTATTATACAAACAAATATTTTAATATATATGTCTGTGGAAATATATTTGAATATTCAATAAAAAATAATTTGTTTTTTAATTGAATATATTAATTCTGTAAAATACTTACGTATTGTATAATTAATTAGTAGCGGATATTGTGATTCTACAGATCCATATGTCTGTGTATTGACTTGTATTGTATACCGTTGTCCATAAATCATATCAGTGATTTCTGCCTCAGTAGTTTGTACTCCAGGAAGACGAATCCATGGGAGCTGATTACCATTTGAATCAAAAGTACGATATTTTATTGAATATTCAGTGAATAAGCCTTCACCTTTGGGACTATTCCATTTCAATAAAACAGAATTTGATCCCACATTTGAAGTAGCTGTTATATTTTCCACTTGAAGATTAGTAGGAGGCAAAGGATCTGAAATTACATTTAATGAAACAATGAAATGATAAACTATCCACAACGTACACATTTTTATAACATTAAATATTTCAAAGTATTGTAAACATTCATTACGACTATAAACTATACTTACAAACAGCTTGAAAATAATCATGTGGTTCAGATAACAATCCATGACTGATTGCAAATACTTTAAGTTGATAAGATCCACCAGGATATAAATTTTTCAAAGCCATTCGATATTCACTGGTTATGCGAACTGTTGGTATGTCATCTGCAAAAAAAAACCCAGCAGGCTCACTTTTATGTATTATATTGAATATAAGTACAGTGTTTTACATTGTATGACAAGATAATATATATTTTAACAATTTTAATTATTAAATTTATAAGCATTAAATTTAAAATCTACTTATGCTATTGTAAAAATAAAAACACTACTTCACTGATAAAGTACTCATCTATCAACTCTTATAATTTAATATATTTAATCTAGAATATACACCAAGTAATGTTGGTTTGCACATATTTTTTTCACTTCCTAAATACCAGAAAGTATTATGTCCTCTTAAAAATGAATTATCAAAAAATAACAAATTTATACAAACCTGTATCATTGCGACGATATACTACTTGAAATGTCTCTTGTCGGCTATTAACGTCTGTTTTCCAAGACACATTTAACCCATAGTCCAAAGTTGGTTTTAAATCTTCTATAATTGGAGCTGAAGGCTCTAATACATGCAAATACATAAAAACAAAAGTTATTTTTAGTTATACTAATATACATGAAACATATAACATATATTTATAACATACTCATTGTATAATACACAACTGTATTATTAGAAGCAACATCTGAACTAAGCGCTCTTACAGATATAGAGTAATTGCGACCAGGCAGTAATGATTCCAATGTACATTCTATTGGCATTGATTGATCCTCAATCGACTCCTTAAAAGCTGATATTACAATAATATTACTATCTGTGGAAATCGTGGCTGTTGTTATGACTGCTTGTCGCAAAGATCCATTTTGTGATTGACTAAAATTATTTCCCGAAGTTAATACCGAAGACGCAATCAGAGATTCTGAGGCAGACGAAGATGACGTTAATCCTGTAATAATCTCAGCATAACTAATTTGGTATGCATCTTGCCAACTCATTGCATCAGCCTTCCATTTTAATAATACTCCATTATCTTCATTTAAGTTGTTTTCATTTGAATTAGCGCTACTTGTGACTTTCAAGTCAAGTACAGGAAGTGGCTCTATAAAATGGTCAATTATAAAATAATTATTTAGTTAATAATAAAAATATTATTTAATTTATTAGTATGTATATTTAAAAAAAATTAACATACTTAAAGTAACATTTACAGATGTAGGCCATGAAGCAACTTTTCCGGAAACTGTTTTTACAAGAATTTGGTAAGTCCGACCTGGTTGTAATTGTTGTCTGTCATACACATCATACCATTGTGTAAAACTCCCAGAATTTGACACATCACCTTCACGTGGACGAGTAAATGTTATTGGATTTGTTGTTTGTTGAACTTGATCACTAATGCTTCGATGACCAGCCAATTGATTTAAAGATTGTTGCAATGGTCTTCTTATGTTATTAATAGATATTTGATATTTATCAAATTCACTAAACAAAATCAATATTAAATTATAAATCAATCATCCATGTAACACAAGAAGTAACTTTTGATTGTTATAACCAAATAACTAAATCATTATTACACTGTTATTAAATTTCCAATTTGTATAGCAATTAATAAAGGATTTTTATCATAACACTGTTACAAGTAATTCTACGATACAGTGTATAACTAAGGCACCGTTTCAATTTACAATACATGAATCATTAGTGAATACAATATAGTATTATACACATTATCTCTTAAAATTACAGAATATACAAATATAAAACAAATAATTATTACCAAAGTCCTTTGGGCGGTTCCCAATATACACGCAGACCATAAGAAGTTGTGTAACGCGAGTCAACAGCTACATTCAATGGTTTTAAAGGAATTGTCCTATACTGAGCAGTAGTCGGTATTGAAGTTTCGTCTTCACTTACTGTATGTACACTTATATTATAAGCACGCCCTGGAATTAAACCCTTGAAAGCGGCTTGAGCTGGACCTGGAGGTTCGCCTTCTCGTTCTATATATACAACTGATTCAGGAGAGTCTTGTGGTTCTACACTCACCTATTAAATAATTGAAAAATTTAATACATTTATAGGAACAAAAAGAAATATTATTACTTTATAATGAGTGAATACACTAGCAGGATAACTTGGCTGCCAAAGCACTAACAAAGTTGTTTCGTTTCTGAACCATACAATAAATTTTCCAGGTGTACTAGGTTCTGTTTATAATTAATCATAACGTGTAAACATCAAATATCATAGGGAAACTTAAATTTTTTTAATTACTCACTAGTTGTAAAATTTTTAGAAATATATGCAACACTTTCTTTGAGATCATAAACACTGAACAACTGTAGTTGATAAGTTGCCCCTGGTATTAAATCTTTCAAAATATATTGTTGTGGCTCTCTTACTAATTCAGTTGATTGTAAACTAGTATTAAAAATTTTAATAAATTGCTCTTGTTGTGATTGTTGAATTAAACCAGTATTAAATAGACTCATAAGCTGAAATAAAGAAAATGTTTTACAATAGTATAATAAACATTTAAAAATAAAACAAATGTTTTTTGTTGAGTAGGAATGTGAAATAATTATGTTTGACAAATTTTACACAATTTATAAAGTGTTAAGTTAAAATTACTAGTTATGAATAACAATTATTTTTATTATATACATAGTAAAAATTCTTACTTTTAATTTAAATCCATTGTAATTTCCTAAATTTGGTGGTAACCATTGAATATGTGCTGTCTTACTACCCTTCACAGTGACTGATAAGTTTGTAGGCGGATCTGGTGCTAATAGAATTAAATCGGAAAACAAATTTATATACATATATATATAATACACGAAATGCATCTTTTATTTCATTGATACCTGTAGTAATTGAAGCAGTCCATGTAAGCAACCATTGTGGTCGCAACAATGTAGAAATTTCACTGTTTATAAGAGATTCTCTATTATCACCAAATGGAACAATTGTATTTGCCGGATTTTGTTTTGGTGTATTGGTTATGCTCAAATTATTTCCTTCTGTTGTTGAATTACTAAAGTATAACCAAAAATCATAACGTGTCCCTGGTAATGCTTGAGAAAAATGTATGACATCACCTGAAAATACATTCAATAATTAAAATTAAAGTTACTATAAAAACAAAACACATAAGCACGCAGACAATAAATTAAATAATATATGTTATAAAAGATAGCAATATATATATATATGTAATAAATTAATAAATATTTTATATATAAAAAAAAAAATGTGTAGAGTATTTGATGTTTAAGAATGTAACAACTAGTTTTGACCATAAGTCATTATCAGGTTACAATGAATAATAAAAAAAATGAAAATAGTATATAAAAATTAATAAGCTAAATACATACCTAGAATATATTATAAATAATAAGAAACAACTATAAATCTATTTTCACAGTAACATAGATTATATAAAAACAACTGGTAGAAAATTATGTATCATTGTCTATGTATTAATAAATTTCATTATTTTTAAAATCAGCTTGTATATTCAAAATATTATTAAAATCATTACGTTTAACTTCATTATAAATAAGTAATTCTTTTAATAGCGAATTTATAAATTAATTTTTTTGATCGTGTAATATATTCAAATCTTTTTTATATAAAAATGTATACTATGATTACATTCTAAGTCGTATTTAGCAAAATTAAAATTGGGAAATTTTTTTAATTTCATCTCTGAAATACGTTCTTTGTAACAAATTTTAAAATTTCTAACATTCATTTCGATATAAAATTTATTACAACTACAAATTAATTTATAAACACCATAATTATCAAAATGTATAGAATTATTATTTGTAAAATTTTTAATTTTATTATCAATGGTTTTAATTGAATTATTTTTAGTTTTAAAAGTTATTTTTACATTATTATTATTATTTCTATTTGAAATATTAGAAAATTTCTCTGACAAGAATGTACTATTATACTAGATAGAATATTAGTTTGATTTCGTAGTTTTACTTTTCTTTTTAATATTTATGTCGAAATTATTTTTAATTCTTATATTACAAATTATATTGAACTCATTATTATAGTTAGATTTGTTTAAATGACAATACAATGAAATTGTATCGTTACACATTCTTAAACATCAAATACTCTAGGCCAGTGTTTCTTAAACTGTGCTCCGCAGAACCCTGGGGTTCCGCGAAACTTAATAAATAAATAATTTTATTACATTTTGCTGTATTTAGTATATTAGATGTATCATAATTGTTGCCGTTTATTGTCATGTTTAGTATTATCCTCCTTTTTTGAAGATAATTTTGATAGGGGTTCCGCATAAAAAAATATTATTGTTTGGTGTTCCGTGATTTCAAAAAGTTTAAGAAACACTGCTCTAGGCTTTTTTTTTTCAAAGTATTACAATTTTTAATTTTTTTTTCTTTTATTTTCTTAATTTTTAATTTATAGACAATAAATATTTGTATACCTATGTTTTGGGCTGCGATTGTAGTATTTGCAATAGGATAGCCAACTGGTGGCTGATAATCTAATTTGTAATAAGCGTTTTGCAATGACGATGGATTTGAAGCTGGTAGTTGTATAGCTAAATTGGCGGTGTGCTATAAATTGTATTATAAATATTACTGTTCTGAATAAAAAACAAATATCTATACACATATACTTACACATGTCTTAAGGGCAAGGAATAATAGTAATATTATAAACATTTTCTGTTGATTCAATGGTATGCGATCTATTAATAAATGAGCCATTGTTAACAATTTGTATTATAGGTACCAAAATACAAGTTGTTCTTGACGTATGTTTCGCGCAGTGAGCAAACAAACTATTATTTTGAATGAAAATGCTACATTTTGTAAAATTATGTTGATATTTGTACCAATCCTTTAGTTTTTTCATGTTACATATAACAGTAACCGTCAGTCATGTCTCATTCAGTGACCAATGTTTCATATCATTCGATAACGACGATGACATTCGCTAACCAATTACAAAGTAATAAAATTATTACCAAAACAGCGATAGTTTTCGTGCAACACAAGAGAAAAATGAAATCCCTTACTGTTTTCATTGACGTTCCGTTCTTCTGTCTCCTGACACACACGAAATATAATTATTATTGTTCGCGGCGTACGTGTGCAATCAACAAGTACAACTAAACGAATTATTAATATATGTGTATATATATATAAAAAAAAAAAAACGCTTAACGCACAATGAATCACACTACAATACTAACATAATATTACAATATTTTCGACACCGTTTGTTTATACGCGTAAAACAAAAACGAGCAGTGGCAATAATATTATTACTGAGAAAAGAAAAAATCCGTGTGTGTACGATACAAACGAGAAAGTACGTCGCGTCCACCTCCTATTTCATATAAACAACACTGTAATAAGCTAATCGGTGTACATACTAAATAAAAAAAAAAAAAAAAAGTAAAAAGTAGTTTTACGTACAGGTAATTGCACACCCGAATCTTGCACAATCGGACAACCCGTTCCACCGACGTAGTGATGGAACGAGAGATACCATAACATAATTTCACTACGTCTTATCACAGGTCTCGTATTTGTTTCCGTGGTGACAGATTACAGCTACGCGATTGTATCCATGGAATATAAAATCAAATATGGTGTGAAATCTGGAATGCGCGTAATTTCGATGTAAATCGAGAGACTGTATCAATTGTAAATTTTTTTCTCATTATTATTATTATTATTTTTACAAAGAAAAAAATTGCTCGAATTGGAAAAATTAAAAAAAAAAAAACAAAAGGAGCTTTTCCGTCGTGACAACGTTCTATTACTGACTTTATTAAACTGATCGGTAATGCTATTATTACTTTTGATGTGCCATTATATATGTATGTCGCTATAATAGAGTAAATTATCTTCATCATTAATTACATACGATTTTGATTTCCCAAGTCAACTCTTAATTCAGTTGAGCTTGGATTCTTTTAATGCTTCGATAATTTTTTGTAAGTAATCGTCGCGTATTTATAATAAACGAATATTAACTGGTTCCACTAACGACATAGTTTCCCTACTCGGCGCAAACGTTGAAACTGTTATAATAACTGTTGTGGTGGTCTCAAACACATATTAAATACGGTATCCCAATTCAATTGATATATTCCGCAAACTATTTTCGACATTGCTAATTTTCTTATATTATAAGAATTACAGACGGTTTTTTAAATATTTCAATATTTCAAATAACGATCCATAATTAGGTTTTTGCGAAAATGTCGATTTCGTTGTTGAATAAATGACAGATTGGTCATTAAATTTAGATATGCCAAAACTGACCTATTTTTTTTTTTTTTTGTTGTTGCTAACAATTCGCCAATCATACCGTTGAGAAATGCCATTTATTCATTTTAAAATCTTGCAAAAGACTAAGTTATGTGTAGTGTCAATAAATAATCGCTAAATAAGTCTTTGTTTACCAAATTAAAATTTACTCCCATTGTACATAGTCATAATACGAAATTTTACTACCCGATTTATCTTCGGAATTATCGATAAGCGCATTTACATTTGAATCGCTATTATAATTAATATTTACTACGCTATCAAAGCGCACAGGGGGTCGTAAATTAATTTACAATGTAAATTAACCAAATATGATTCTTAAAGTATTTAACAGTAGTATAGTATCAGGGATGAATGCGAATTTGGTTGTTTTCAAGAATAAAATTTATTCCTATTTAATGATAAACGATAATGACTACAGACTACTTATTCATATCATATAAGTGTAATGTATATTATTATTATTGTATGTTATTCATTTTTATTATAGGCCGTATTTAAAGATCATTAATATTATAAATAATGTATCGTGCTACCTATAGGAAATTATATTCTCAATGATTGAGGGTGAAAGTTGGAAATTTTTTTTTTTTAATTATAATACTCACAGATTTTTTAATGTGCTATAAATAATATTGACGATCCATTAAATGTGTATACATTTTTTCAAATTTCAAATTTATATCTGAATTTTTTAAATAAATCTTTATATTGTAATTGAGTCAACTGTCGAAAAATGTGTAAAAAAAATGAGTTAAGGATCTTCACCTGGAACGGCCTTAAGTTAGGTCATCTGGGACATTTTTCCTAGGCCCCGTTTGCATTTTAAGCCACCGCGCTTCACATCATAAAAAGCTATACAATTGAATTGAAAAAAAAAATTGTTTTGTCCAAGACCCCGAAAAAACATTGGGCCGACTCTGATCTTCTCGACTCTCTAAAATCCCGTGTCCGTCGACCGAAGGGTGGTAAGAGGAGATTAAATTGCACACCAAAAACACCTTAAGGTTAAAGAGCACACGTTTAATAAGCGCTTAATGTTAATTTCATCTCGCTGCCAACCGCGAAACAATAAAAACTAATAAAAATATATATATATATAAAAAAAAAAATCTCGTTTTATTATAATATAATAATATGAGTGTACAGCAGCTGTTTAATATATAAACGTTAATACGAACGGCCGCCCGGGCCGAGCTCGGTATGCGTACATGAACGTAAATAATTGCGTTTGCGCTCGTCGTCCGCGTCTGTTCATTCACGGTCACTCCGTTCCTACATTCTCTCACACATATTATACGAGACGCGAGTACCTCCTACACTTCTGTCGTTATAAACTTGTTGTTTTATTATTATGTGTGTGCGTATATAGATAGGACGAACGATGGGGAAAATAATAAAATGATAGAACCAAGGACCAGAACAGCGTAAAACATAAATTCTATGATGTCAGAACTACGGTGACGAAAACGTTAAATACACTTCGATTGTGTGTGTGTGTGTGTGTGGAAAAGAGGGGGAATAATGGAAAAAATATATTTAAAAAATAGAAATTTCAAGGTTGGACACACGGATTTTTATTATTATTATTATTATTGTATTACTGAGATCGTTTATAAAAATAATATTATTTGTAATTATTATCGTTATTATTAGACGCGGTCAGCCGAAGTGCATTTGCCTTCGTTTGACGAACGCTATTGTTGCGGGAACGTTTATTTATTTTTTCAGTTTTTATCGCGTCCCCTGCGGGAATGATATAAATTTGATACGGCGCATGCGCATTGCGCGGTTCGCGTTATACACACGAGCGTTATAATAATATCGTCAATAACAAACAAGGAGTTATTGTAATAATATTATGAAATAACAATAACATAGATTAGTATAGTGGAAAAAATTATAATAATAAACGGGGTTAAAAGAAAAAAAACCAAACGAATATCACCGTTTCGCGGAGACTGTATTTTGCAAAAGCCGAATAAAATCGAGTCGATTCAAGAACATCAGCGTCCTTCACCTGAAGTATTACTACTACTGCGAACGGTCGGTCGTCTCTCGTTTTTTCGTCCCAATCGATAACGGACATCATTTACTTTTTTTCGTTATTATTACAGTGTTTCGCGCTTTGTTTCTCGCCGTTGTTGTATGCCGGAGTGCGTGTGTAGACTTTCGAGTGTATTCGACTTATGAAGCTTTTCGTGCGACCGATCCGCTTGGACACTGCCGTCTACCCTTCGATGCCGTTGGAAATGAAACGATTCGTGTGGTCGATCAACATCGATTCTAACTACGCTGTTTTCGTCGGACGTACGTGGCCCGTAAAACGCGACGGAAGAATAATATAAGCGATAAATGCGCCGTTTTCTTAAGAGTGTAGTGTAATATAGTATTCATATATATATATAGGTATATAGGTATATGCCTAAATTGTCGACCTAAACGCATTGTTATTATTTATTGTATTGAGACGAGATGAAACTCTTAGAGAGTTCGCAGTTGACCGAATTGTCGAGAGAGCTTTGCGTTGACCGAGGAGACGTCAAAGTCTTGGCCAGGTTAGGTTACCTACATTTTGTATGTCTTTGTTTTATACCAACTTTCATACTATTGTATTTATTTGATTAGCGTGTACAATATTCTTTTTTTTTTTTTATGCTTTATGTTTTCCCGTACAGGATCGAGAGCTACTCATGTAAGATGGTTGGTGACGAAAAACACAAATATAAAAAGTTCTACTCTCAAAGCGGCACTCAGCCGAGTGACCTCGAAGCTCTAGGATGCTCACCGAACAGCGATCCACGATACGGAAGAAGGTATTTTTATATACGATACAAAGTGTACTAATTTTTGTTTTTTATAATGTCCGGATAAAACGTTTTGTACCGCATTTCTATAAGTTTTTGAGAGGACGTCTTGTCGATTTCACTAAAAATCAGTCAGGAATTTTATACACATAATACCAAACTATTAAATAATTCAAATTGTATACACTTAAATGGATAAATGTAGTCCTTTTATCAAAGAACTCGGGAATTTAATCACAAATAAAATAGAAATAATTTTATATAATTTCACGTTTACTTGTAACTAACTGCAGTAGTTATTTGATATATTATGTATAAATTCTATATATATTACTTATTGATGAAATTAATAGGAATTTAAAAATTTTTTCCATTTATGGTTCGAATGTATTTATTTATTTTTTTCTATATACAGTCTTAGTGTTTCTGGAGACGAGGAATTGCTATGCGACACAATATCACGTAAATCATTGTTCTATTTAATTGCTACACTTAACGCTACGTTTGCCCCTGACTACGATTTCTCTGATGCAAAATCTTCAGAATTCAGCAGAGAACATAGTTTGCAGGTATTAAATGACTATATACTCATCAAATCAGAAAGAAATTTGTTCTTATTATTTACATATAATACGTATAGGTCAAAGGGCCATGTGTTGAAAAGAGTCTTGTGCTATTTGTTAAAGAATTTTGATTTTTGTTTTTATTATTATTATTATAGTGGGTTATGAGAGATATTGACAACAATTTATCTACAGTCATTGTAGATCTTAACTTGACAACTATTTGTGCTAATTCTAATCAAGGTACAATTATGAATCACATACAAAATGCTTCAGGTACTAAAAATTATTCAAATTTACGCGATAAATTATGGAAAACCATTAACAAAGAAATAGACATGCACAGTTGTGATATTTACAGGTAACAATTCCATAACAATATAAAATATTAATATATCGTTTTAATTAATTTGTTAATATTTGTTACAGCTACACACCTGATATGCGTTCAGATCCATTTAGTGAAGATGGATGTTTGTGGTCATTCAATTACTTTTTTTACAATAAAAAACTGAAACGGATATTATTTTTTAATTGTCGCCGTATTAGGTAAGTTATACAGATTAAAAATTGTAAATGTTATTTTAAACAATAATGTCTCGAATCTAAGTTTATTGGATATCTAGTATTTTGAGAATTTAGACTTAGCATTTCGTTTGGTATTTCATATTAAACATATGCATGTCAATAATAAATAATACTTCTTGGTCTTAATTATTTTTAAACATATTGAATATATATTATAATGAAATTCACAATTTCCATTGTTTGATTTAATATTTTAGTTCATCTTATCCAATGGATTTTGATGGAGCTGTAGAAAGTGCATCGGATTCAGAGTATACATCAGGCTATTATAATGTTGGAATTGATCACAGAGAACGTAGTCCATTAAATAATGGTCACCGTCCAAGTGGAAGCAGTTATTGAATAAATAAAAGAACTTAAATATAAGATATTATAATATTTAAATTTTACTTATAAATATTTCTTCTTCTTTATCATATTATATAATACGTATCAGTATACATATTACTATATAATGATATATACATCTCAGTGTTATTAAAAACATATATTTAGCATATTTATATACAGTAGAATTTCAGTAGTCTGGATGAATTCAGACTAAGTAAAGTTTAGATTATTGGCTGTTTTTCTGTGGTACTGAGTGACCAAGAAAATTTGTCTCACAAATGTTATTAAATTATTAATTAAACAAAAAATTACATTTGAAAATTTATTATTAATCATCCATCAGTATAAATATCATACTAATATTATATATAATGTGCATATGCCCTTAAATCAATAAAAAAAAAGGCCAAAATCCTTATATAAAAATAACAATTACTTTTTTCTATTAATTAATTTCAAATACCTGATTTATTTAAGAAATAAAAAATATATAATATATATATATTTTATCTATTATACCAATTATGTTGCAGACGAATAATGGACGTTCTATTTTGAAACGGATCTAGGAATTTTAATAGGGGGTGTTTATTTAATAAAAAATATGGTGATTTAATTGAGTTTTGAGAATTTTAACAAATCACTATGTACCTATCATACGCCCGCAGAAATATTTCTAGGAGGGGCAAGGGCAATAGTTCAACATATAATATATATACATTGGTTAGGTATAATAAATTTCAATTTCAAATCAAAATACACTAATATTAATATATTATATAATACAATATTACCAAAATGCCAGGGGAGGGGGCAAATGCCCCATCTTGTCCCCCCTTGCGGGCGCCTATGGTACCTATGTATATACATATTAATAAATTAATGTACCATCCATATTACTGCATTAATTGGAGGGAGTTAATTGTGTAACATTTTACATATTTGCATCTTTTGAATTAAGGTGATGCTATGATTTTCATCTCGAAATTACTTCATGTGGAAAACTGTTTTATCATGTTTTCTATATTTTTGCTGTTCACTTTACACCGCGTTACATTATTTTATTTGTATATGTATTGTCGTTATGAGATATGTATTGAGTCTTAATATAGTGTCATGGATCTCAGTACTTAATGCTAAATTAAATTAATTTTATTTTGTAATCACAAATAATTAATATTGTTGATATTTATTAAACATAGTTTATCTATTAACAAAAACCATTTTATTAAACGTATTATTGTAATATTAAAATATTATATTATTATGTATTATACATTTAAGGATCTATAAAAGTGAATTTTACACAAATAATTTGAGTATATTTTATTTATAAAAGAAATTGTTTTAAATGTTAATAATATTTATTAAAACAACATAGTATTATTTATTTTTTATGTACCTACTAATAAATAGTTACTTATTTGTACTCTATAAAAATGTCTTATTTTATATTAGATAGATAAATTAATGTGATTTGATTCTTACAGAATAAAATATTTGTTTTATGAGAAGCATGTTTTCAGAAAATGAATAATAGACGAATATAGAATATATTTATAAATTATACCTGTGCTGTAATATTTATTTGCGCCATAATAGGTAACCCTTCTAATATATTTATTTACATTATTAAAATTTAAATATTTTATACGATATAATATGTGTATAACATATGATATCGGCTGTCATGACGGCACGTACTATGTTAGTGAATTTATTGTCTTAATTCACAATCGTGTTCATGAGTAAATACGCTTTTATCTGCATAAACAAATTTTATTTGTTTTTATTAGGAATAATATAATAACGCGTTTAGAAACGCGCGCACACGTTTAAATATATATTTTTAAAGTCGGACATTTTTTGGAATGAATAAAAAAAAATGTCACTAGTTTCTAAATAATTGTAGACATACAATTGCGTACAAGACTATACTTGTACAGGGCCGAGGCTTCTTATATACTAGCGTCCTGGACGAAATCACTATCCATTATAGAGTCGTATAATAAACTAATTGTCTAAGAATTTTGAACGTTATTGAACATTTTCCAATGTTGCAAAAATTAAAAATTAGCAGAGAACCCGGGTTTTTTTTTTTGGAATTAATTTTATTCTATTTGTTTGGATATTAGCGAGTTAATTACATAAATGGGGAAATATTTTAAGCGCGTATTTATTATTTTGTCCAGCACTGTATATATATATATAAATATATAATTTTTTTTTTTTGGTAAATCTTGGAACCATATAGTTTTATGTATAATAATATGCGCGCGTACCGCTCATGGGCGGTGGCTGGCGGCGCACGCCCGTTACGCGCGCGTTTATATCCGCGAGGGAGATCATCGATTATTATACCAAGTCGGCGGCGGCGGCGGCAGCCGAAGCGCACCACACAGCTTCCAAACCAGCGTCAGCCCGGGACCAGACGGGATACACAATGATTTCCCCGCCACCCATATACCCGTTGTTCACTGCGTTACAGCAGCCACCCAATTCCCACCGAGTCGATAGCCGCGTTTCTCCTCCGTATATATATATATATATTTGTATGTTACGTTCCTCTCTTCCCGGATCTCGTTTCTCACGTCCTCATCATCATCCCCCTCCTTCCTACCTATAACCCCTACCATTCGACAAAACTGGGACGCCGCCGTTGTCGTCGACGACGACGACGCGCGCTCTGCTCACATACATATAACAAACACCCGCCGCCACACCCTCTTGCTATATAATAATATAACCACCCCGTATACACGCACACATACATGCATACGCAGCTGCTGGTTCCGCTGGTGTCGGCGGCGCGACAGCGGCAGTAGCATTTTCGAATCCCCGGACATTAGTCCGTTTCGCGGTCGTGCGTACAACGAACCCTACTATGTAGTAGTTCATATATTATAATATATATATATATATTATATTATATGTACGTATTATAATATAACGTTCTTGTACGTTGGTAGGTATTCTCGTGTATATACTGCACGTCTGTAATTCCTGTACGCGTATATATATATATAATTATTAAAACAATAATCCCGTTGTACATTTTACGTTTTCGTTATTTTTACACACGTTTCGGCGGGATAAAATTCGTATTGTTTATAACGCGTCATAAACGTACGTTACGATTTCATAACATCAGCTACACAAAATATCGTGTAATAATCGCACGTGCGCGTGAATCCTCTGCAACAACACAACAACAGTCGTTCGCGTGTTATTTATTACATATTTATATTCTCGCCCCTCAATAACACCCAATATTCAGTACATAATATATATATATATATATATATGGTATGATAAGCACTATAAGCAAAATAATCTCTATCCTATAGGAGCACGGTCAGTCTACTCATCGCGTACCAGCGATCATAAATGATTTTCCATCGGTCACTACAGCGGCGTAAGGGAATAATAATCGTCTCGTGCAGTTGTCCTACGAATACATTGACGTTCACGCGGTACATCCGCGTCGGTGCTAGCGGTACGACGTATACCGCGTGAACTGTGTACTGCAGTGGTGTGCTTTTGGCAGATGTCACCGGAGCCCGTCGTCGTCAGCTGTACTTACGAAGAAGCTATATATATATATATAATTAGCACTTAAGCAGACTACGTACAATAATTTCCAACGCCATTTTTCTTTTTCCTACACATTGCTCATATATATATATATATATATATATATTAATCCGGTGCTCAATAAATCACGTTTATACAACAAACGTTTTGATATAACGGTATAAAACGCGCGCACAACGCGTTATGGACGGTCAGAACGCGCAGACGGGTAATACGGTTTTATCGTCGCCACCGCCGCCACCGGCCTTCGACGCGGAGCTGTCCGCACCGTTGGCGCAACCCGACGACGATTTCGTCGGGATGCATTCGCTCTCGGCGGCCGGGACTCCGAACACGCCGGCCGATGACGACGGCGGCACCGGGTCAACAGTGTCGCCCGTGTCGCCGGTGCACCTGAACCGGCAGAAGTTGCAACACGACGTCGCGGTGTCGGACGACGAGCAACCAACGACAACGGACCACAGCGCCGGCGGAATGTTGCCGCCGCCGCCGCTACAGGACCACCAGCAGTACGTGCCGCTACAGGACGACGGCAGTGAAACCGTGGGACAGAAAGACGCGATGAAGGCGAACAAGGCTGCCGAACTGGACGACCGGGTGCCCGTGTTGAACATGTCGGGCATTCTGCCGGCCGAGACCGCTGCAACGGCGCCGGTTGATCCGATGAAGAAATCGAACGTCGGCGGCGGTGCGGCCGAAGAATCGACTGCGACTGGTGGAAACGGAAATAAGCACTCGAAAGACACGTGCGTATATAACAGTATTTATTTATTATTATTATTATTATGAATTCCGCTAAAGACCGTCAGGTATTTTATAATGCGGATAACGAATCGTTAAAGTATGTGTATTTTGTATATTCATTATGAATTCGTATAAGAAAACTGTACGCATATAATATTTACGTAGAACGATGAAACATTTTATTTAATTTTTATTATTTACGGGGAAAAAAAAAAAATATATATATATGTATGTGTGTGTATTATGAGGTTTTCTGGCGACCATCTGCACTGTCTCGTTCGTTGATGCGACGAAAGGAAATCGACAGTGATGGTTATAGGATGGATCGAGGGAGCGTGCGAGCACGTCCCCGGACCCTGTGCAGTATCCTACAAGCCGTTGTTGTTTTTAAAAAATACATGTGTATATATAAAATGTACAGTAGCGCAAGCGATTTTGAACGGGTGCAAAATCATTTTTCGTATATACTTTAATCCTCCCGACCACCACCTATTATTTGGTATATCATTCGTTATATTTCAGACCAGTGGCGTACGTAGGGGAGAGCGTCAGGCAATAGACATGCGCAGCGGTATTTGGC
Source organism: Chaetogeoica ovagalla (assembly GCA_032441825.1). Taxonomy (NCBI): domain Eukaryota; kingdom Metazoa; phylum Arthropoda; class Insecta; order Hemiptera; family Aphididae; genus Chaetogeoica; species Chaetogeoica ovagalla. The sequence goes on from CM063742.1 coordinate 5,012,984, forward strand.
AGGTAGTGCAAAGGGGCACTAGGGGCACTTAAAGAGTGACATTAAGGATATTTTTCATATTATTATTAGGGCCGTACTGAGGAGAGGGGGTTCTAATTTTAAAAAGACATCAATTATTCGGTAGTGAATATCTTTTCTTTTTTTTTTTTTGTCTTTTTTGGAAGTTTGCAGTAGTAAAACACTTTTTGGACCGTATCGTAGTCGACAAAATTACCGTTCAGTCGGTAAATTAGTGAAAAAGTAAACTTTTTTATTTATCATATGCACATGAACTCGATGCCGATAGATACGAATAAACGTATCGTTTACGTTGAGATTTTTCTTTTTGAAAATTATTTACACTCTAACGGAGTAGACACTACAAATTATTATTAGTTAATAGGGGCGCAGCACTAATATTTGAGTCCGCGGATCGTGCAAAAGCACAACTTGCACGACCCGTGCGCACGCCTATGGGCGTGTCAGGGAAATATGATACCTCCTTTAAATAGTTTAAAGTATCATAAGTATCATTTTCTATTTTATTTTTATTGATTTACTATTATAATATAGCGGGATGAGGAGAATTTTTTGTAGAGTGATGAGCAAAAACAAAAAAAAAAAGGTCATTATTAATTTATATAATTATAATTTGTTATAATTTTGGAATATTCAAAATAATGGAAATTTGTGTTTAACAAAATATTATGCGTCGAAAAACGTGAATTAAATATAAAAATAATGCTATATTATATGCACTATTACTGCGATAAAATATTATAAAATAATACTAAATTAATTATTTTAATACTACATACGTAGATTATATATGAATACGAACTACATTGTCTTTTGACACGAGTACCTACCTAGGTATTATTTTATTTTACAAAACAAATTTATAATAAGTACGAAATGTATTTTATTCGCAATAATACTATACGCAGCTATAAACTTAAACGGATATGCAACGAGACACCTATCCGTCAGTAATTGTTTTCACCTAACTCTTACGTATCTAACTCTTTATTTTTATAAATTAAAAATAAATACTCATTTATTCGATATGAAAATTCTAGGCATTACACTGATCTGACCTAATTTATCACCCCATTTAAATTTAAAGAAGTCGTAACGGGCCTTCTTATAGATTCACACTACTGATTACATAAATATTACAGGAACAGGGTCTACGCGCATATATAATATATTTAATACGTTTATTTGTATTATTTTTTTAATAAAAACATTAATGCGTGTACGTGTTGACGCGATGTGGTAGGTATAATATCGCTACAGGAGATGATCGCAAGACACTCCCTATACATAGAATAATCGAGAAATTTCTTAAACTGGAGACCTGGCGTTTCATTATTAATAAAAACGGACGGTAATAAATCGTTTTATATGAAATAAAAATTAAATTTCTTCACTTATACGCCGCATATACTGCACCGGGTATACATAATTTACAACATGTGTTATATATTATAATGTAAGTTATAGTATGAAAGACGAATGACTTTAATTCGTTATTATTAGTTTTATTAATAATAATAAAAACGTATATATATATATGTATAATAATAATATTATTATTATTATTATTATTATTATTATTATTATTGAAACGGGCACAAAATATAATAATTACAGCGGTGAAGCTGTAGAGGTATAGCGGAGTAAATGTAGTAGCGGATGTTGTTGTTACACTTATTTATTATACGTAGGTATGTAGATTGTGTGTGTATAGCCATCAACCGGAGTCTGTGTTGGTAACGTTTAAAATGGAACAGCGTTTAGTGTCTTTTTCGATTCGCGCGCGAGCACACTTGTGTATTGTTATTCGGTGTATGTTAATATAATATTACGTTAAAAAAATAAGCGAAAAATCCGTACTATTTGAGTATTAATTTTTTGCTTGTATATTTTACTCATGAATATCGACTATTATATTATATTATATATATGTGTTGTCGACTGTTGTTTGCATTCTGGATAATATTATATTTGATTATTTGTATGCGTGGTACAATACGAATACAATAATTTCGCATTAAAATATACGCGAATGTATTAGAATATTTAATTGCGAAATATCAAACAACATACAAAATCGAGATTGCAGTTTATACGCATCGTATACCTATAATATCGAATTTCTATTGAGAGTAGATATCTGTGTATACGTACAGTGGAAGCAATCGGATCGAGTTTTTATCTCCTATTATACGTCTGCAACAACGTGTTCTGAAGAAAGTCTAAAAATTGAAAAATTATAATAATTTAATAATGGCCAAATCTAAGTCTGGCGGGATGAGTCATTTCAAGTAAGTTTCTCCGCACCACACTGTAATATATCTACATACCTATATATATTTTTTTTTTGTATACAATAAATAATAAATTAATTTTTGATTAATTTCCACACAGGATTATAATATAAAAGCAATCTACACTCTTTATATATTATATAATAATAATAATAATGATAATACGACGACGTGTGTATTTACTATTTTATACGCGTGAGAACTACGTCGTCGTCGTTAGTAACATTCTAACAGTATTATTATATTAATACTGTCGTCTAATAATTTTATATAATACATAAGTGTGTGTATTGTATATATATATATATATAAACATGTGTGTATAATATAATATGATGGACTAGGGAGGATGAGGGACCGAGAATAATATAAAATGTTTATAATTTGTGTGTGCGCGTGTGTGTGTACGTGTGTGAGCATTAATTGATGTCAATTTACTGGTATGTAAGTGTGTGTGTGTGTGTGTAATATTTATATATATATATATATATATGTACACATATAAATGGTGTGACTCACGTAGATCTAAACAAAAACTATAACTTTTGTTCTGTTCAACATTATAAATATATATATATATATATATATATATATAAAGTAATTATAATAATAATTGTAATATTTTGTAACATATTTTTAATTCAATTTTAATTATAAAGGACTGAAAATTAAAAAATTACAGTTTATCCTGTTTTCAAAAATAATAATCGGCATAGCCAATTATGAAATATACATTTTAGAAAACTTTTGATGTTTAAAATTTTAAACTATGTTAGGTCATTAGTTTTTAAATAATTTATAAAGTTTATTAAAATTCAAATATTTTAATTGCCAATCAGTATTACAGAAATTATGATATACGAGTATATGCTCGATATTCAATCAATTTTTTCAAGAAATAGCTTATTATCGTCGGATAATAAACTGCAATAACGCAGAGTTCTAGTAATTATAAAAAAGAAACTTAAAAATATTAAATAGAATAAAAGTTATTGTATTCGTCAGATTTCCGTGAGACACTCTGTATATGTATATCTCTCGTGGTCCATTCATATTTATATTGAACACACTATATATATATATATACACACACCCTCCATATTTAAAATAGCAATGCCGTATACAATTAATATATAAAATATATAACGAGGACATATTAATTTAAAAGTCGTAGTTCATTATGCATAGGTAAATGGATGGAAATTTTTTATTTATTAATTAACTACGATTAAATTATTGACAAAAATTGTTTTACTGCACTGCAATTCTCCAAATATCGTCCGACACTATTACATTATTATTATATATTAATAATATATTGTGTTACGGGACTTAGAAATATATTATATTAGTGTTACTTGTTATTTTTATTTTAAATATATTCTGTTTTATTTTTATAAAATAGTATTGGAGCGTTAATAGTTGATAATATTGTACCATTGAAGTATAATGTATGTTTTTGTTATTTTAATTTAAAAAAATTATAAATTGGTGTGCACACAAACATATTATGTGGCTTTGAAAAATACTGCTGAAATTCGACTAAGTTTATGTTAATTTGTTAATGATAAATTATCACGTAACCAAACTTACACCTACTCGTATACATATATAATATATATATATATAGAGCCTGACGTGAAAACGATTGGAACGTGTAATAAATCAAATTTGTAAATTAATTATGGTGGGTAGTAGTAGGACGAGTGCACTTGTATTTTTGTTACGATAACATATAATTAAATAAATAATGTAGTAATTAGTACCTTTAGTACCTATAAGTAATTTAATTCAATAAAACTTGTTATGTATAATTCAAAAGGATGAGGGAACGTAACATATATATATATTTATATATATGGGCATCATATTGTATGTGGTACATTATTATGACTGCAATGTATTACATTACAGTCATAACGCTACCATCATTATTATTTTGTCACCATGTTAGGAATAGTAATAATAATAATAATAATAATAATAAAAATAATAATAATACGTAAAATAATGCGTAAAATATGGCTCTTTTCACTAAATTTCATTTTTATTATATCATGATTAAGATAATTTATATGAATAATATACAGTACCATAAGTAATTAGGTACATATAGTTAGACATTTTTTATAATATATTTCGCGTTATCACTATAATATGTATTAAACGTAGACGTTTACAATACAATATTAGTAATTATTAATAATTAAAAATACATTTTTTTTTATATCGAATTATATATGAATGTTAAATTAATTATATGTTCATGAATAAATCCCCCGGATCAACGTAATCTGTGCTCGAATTGGAGAGGAAAGTTTTATTTTAAAATGACGTTTATAAACTGTAATATAGTGCATATGTATATTGTTGTTATGGCTTAATGTGTGAGAATCTGAATTATTATTTAATTGATATAAAAGTAATTTAATTTCGGCAAAAGGGCGTAAAGAATGGGACAGTTAATTGAATATTTATAAATATTGTATTTGATGGGAAGTGCATTTAAATATTATTAATTAAAGATATATATATATATAAAGTACGAGTATAATAAATATTATGTACAGAAGAGAATGATTATCGGGACATTATTTAAAATTAGAAGAAAAAATCATTATTTTTTTTTTAACATTTGAACAAAACTGAGTAAAAATAATGTGTACGTTACACAGCTATAAATACGTATCTGTTGCACACATAATATATTATACACGCGGAGTTGTTATAACGTTAAAGGTGTACGCATATGACATACCTGCATAAAAAAAAAAAATGGCCCACGCTATGTCTAATCGATGGAGGCCACACTATTAAATACTTAAAAAAAAAAAATAGTATATTATGATAGACAGGCAGTGTTAACGACCTTCTTTCACACTCGTATATATAGATATTTATTTATTTTTTTAATAATGTATATTGCCACTCGTACACAATAATAACAGGATCGATCGAGGATATCCTCTCGGATTTTTTTTTTCCCAACGAAACACTTCGGTGTTTTTTCTAATAACAGGTTTTTTGTTCTTATTAAAAAAAAATAAATTGTTTTTTTTTTCTTTTAATTTCAAATACGTCGTTACTTGTTCCAAAAAAAAAAAAGCGTATCGCTTTTTTTCGCTAGGATGTTGCGCGATGACAATATTACTAAGCGACACAGTGGTTTGTTTTATATATATATATATATAAATATATATGTGCGGGCGATGGTAATTTTTTTTTGTTTTTTATATATTGTTTTAACCGCGTGCTATGCGTTGTGAGCAACGTGCCATGCCACTGAGATAGACGCGATGATTTGGCGAAAATACGAGCACAGCTAAAACGAATCGCCGCGCACTACATATTCCATTGTCTGTGCTACCGGTATACGACTAGAAAAAAAAAATTTAATGTGCTTATATAAGGAGCGTGGTTTTTTCTTTTTTTTTACTAAATATATATATATATAAAGTAAGTAATATTGCAATAACTCCCCTCGTAATAATGTACGCGTAATCAAGGAGAGAGCGTGAAAATCGAAGCGTAATGCGATTGTCGATACACTTTTGGCACAATAATAATAATTATTGTTAAACGTATTATAACCCGGTTCCCCTCGCCCCCCCCCCTTATTATAATGTTTTGCAATTTTCATTACGCGCACGAATGTATTATGTTTTAAACGTATATATTAAAATAACGTTGAAAATTAATTAAAAATAAAAGCGCTATAATATTATTGGAAAAGCGGATATTAATAATTGTTCTTCGATTTAATATTTAATTTACGGGGAATATTATATATATATAAAAAAAAAAAACGTATAGTTGGTAATTTACGTTGATATATAAAAAGAAGAAAATATATATATATATAAATGTACGTAACTTTTGTGCAATTAAATTTATTGACGTTTATTCACGTATTACCGACGAGTAATATTTTTATTATAAAACTCGGTACGCAATTTAATTCATATACCTTTTTAATTCACATTGTTATATACGTACAGTATATATTATTATTATTATTATTATTATATTAAACGCAATAAATATGTATTTTATGAAGCATTTTGTATTTACTTTAATTTCATTGCATAAAGTCATTTTGATATTAAATTTTCAAAAGCTATGTAATTTTGGAAATCATTAAATAAAAATCGAAGCGCCTGGATTTCGATATTTGTCAATATTTTTAACACAACGTTTTTCTGTCTGCGTCTAATGTCCGTATTAATGCGCTTATATAATTCGAGAGAACCACCAATCTGATTTGGATAAAAATTTTACATATGTTTTGCTTAATACGACCTCCTGAGTGTTATAGCGACGACACATCATTTCGCTACCTCATAGTCATCAGATCAACAAAATGCAAATTTAGTGATTATACGACCATGACAACTATTATAATATAATAATATAATTGTAACAACAAATATTTTATTTATAATTTATAATTTACGATTGTTAGGCAAAGTTTCGACACTGTTTAATTTTGGGAAAGTGGAAAATTTAAATCGTTGAACAAAGAATTGTAAAATAGATATTTTAACCTATAAGGTTTGATCCAAATTACAAACAAAAAAAGAAAATCAAGAGATGTCCGTAGTTACAGAAAATTTGGAAACTAAAACAAGCGGGAAATTCGGCTGACTCGAATGTGTGTGAGAAAATGTTCTCAGACTTTTCCAGAGAGCCAGTGCGAAATGAGAATTTGCATCTTCTGAAAACCCGGGATCTTCTAAACATATGATCTAGTCTGACTGGCCTTTCCAATTCGAATATTCACAGTTTCATCTGAAAATCCCTTTCACAATCACGAACAATTAAATAAATTACTAGCTCAACCCTTCAAATGTGTATAAGATTGAGTTCGCAGAGTTCGAATTTTTCTATTCTCACGTGGAAACATAGGTTTATCTAGAACATAAGAAATGATCAAACATCTTATACTCACTGATTGTGCACTAAAATGAAAAAAAATATATATCTAATATATATATATATATATTACTTATCTAGTTGTAACTTTATACATATATATATTTTTTAAAAGATTGAGCGAAGCCGATCCGGGGCAGCTAGTATAGTATTTAGTAGTATATATATATAATATATATAAATATAAATATATTTATGTATAATATGTATTTTTAATTAATAACGGCGTGTGTTTCAGATCGCGTTATACAAACGGAAATGGCAGCGGAACGGACGCAGATGATTCCGGGAGGAACAATCCCGAAGCGTCTTTGGGATGTGGTACCACGTTTGAGTACGTGATACTTATGACGGCTTGCACAATATTGTTGCTGTCCGTTACCGGCACTACCGTGTACTGGGTTATGGCTTATCGCGGTGGTTTCGATTCGAAATGGTTCCCTTGGCCACCGCAAACTCTTAAACAACTGATGTCCGTCGGTGTGTTTACTTATACATATCCGAAAAACTTCACTACCGCGGTCGGCGGCGATACAGACGACGCTTTCATGACCACCACGAAACCGACCGCATTGGAACAACAGCAACTGAACAACGCTTCGTATTCGAATGCCTCAATCGAAGACCGCCGGTTCAACCTGCATCCGATTCTGATGACGGCCGGTTTCATCACCTTAACCGGATTCTGTAAGTCTACAAAATTCAGAAACATGCGTGTATATAATATGTAAAATCGACGTTGTATATCATATATAGCACATTATATAAAATCTTTTTTTTCTCATTCAACATTTTTCTCGACCACGAGGTCAGCCTTTAATAATGAAATAAAATATTGTATATTACATTTTCGCCTAATATTCATATATTAATTAAGAGATGTATAATTTAATGAAATAGTTTATACTCGAGTTTAAAGAGGTAACAAGACGCGGGGTGTTGTGAGTGTCACTTAAGTGAATTACTTGTCAGTAAAACGATTATGAGCGGAGCTTCGGTATAATATTTTGAGTGTATTACAAAAACTAACTCTTTTTATGAATTAAATACCCCAAAACCTACATAACTGCTATAAATAGTCTAAAATTAAAAAAAAGTTTTTAAAACTTTTTTCCATTAATATAATAAAAAGTCACATATTTGATGAATATACCCATTAGTTTCAAAATTACGAAGAAATACTCGTAACGTTAATCGATTTCGACGAAATTTTTATGTCATTTTTCGGTAGTTTTTTAATTATATTTTTAAGTGCTTTCGAGAAAATTGAAAAATAATCTCTCTAAATAAGTAGCAAGTAGATGCAATTTGCCACCGGAAAAAAACTGTGACTGTAAAGATCGGAACACTCTTTCTGGCAGAATTTTCGGGTACAGACATCAAAAAACAACACGTCATTGTAAAACCAATGCATTCCTCGCTCCTTTAGGCTTTTAAATAGAAATATTTTAATTTTTAACAAATTATATTATCAGCTATAATGAAATAGTCACTTTCGCTTTTTTCACTTCGATTCTATCGAATGTCGAATTGATGAACACGTGTCATATTACTTTATTCACTGATAACTTATAATAGAAAATTATAGTGTAAACTATATTAGTAAATAGCTATTAAATATCAATCACGTTTCATGATATGATTAACAATAAATAATAATAATAATATTGGGCTGAACTGATTAACGATGCAATTGTGACCTGCAAGTAAATGCTTGTGCTACGAATTAAAAATGACCAATTTGACGTAGACTGAAATCAAACAACACACGCTGTTAGTGGATATTTTATTAAATCCGACGAGATTTATTTAAACACTTTATAAAAAATGTCACAGTTATTTAGTTAGGATTATAAACACTTTTTTGTTCATATTTTACATGACATTTCTTTTTATGTTTTATTGGAAGAAAGTGTAATATAATATTTTTATATTTTCGTAATCTACCCAACAAATTTTAATATTCTAATTTCTTACATTGATCTAATTTCTTACCAAAGAGCAGCTTTTTGACATAAGGTTATGTCGATTTCACCCTTAATCAAACATATACAAATGACTAATTTTATATACGGTGTTAATCCATTCCTCGCGAAAACGTGAAATATAATATTAATTGTGTGTACGCAGCCATACTGGTGTACAGGATGGCCACTGGATGTTCAACTTCGTGCAGAGGTACATACGTGAAGTTAACACATAGTCTATTGCATTTGGCCACGGTACCGTGTGTAGTTTTTGGAGGAGTGGCAGCTATGGAATACCACCGATTAAAAGGCTTACCGCATTTGTATTCGTTACACAGTTGGATGGGAGTATTAACTATTTCACTTTTTATCATACAGGTAATTAATATACGTTTGTCTATTGATTATTATTATTATTATTATTGATATTTGTGCGTTTGTCGCTTATGTCCATTTTTTTTTGTATGGTAAAAAAACATAAATTATCGTTAAAGCGTATTTTGATTTTATATGGTACAAAGAGAAAATGCGCGTAAAAGTAATTATTTTTGTCCCATCATCTATTTGAAAGTACCAAAACATATAACATTAACGCAATATTATAGTGTTCTTTAAAACTGACTAATTCACGCGTAGAAACGAAATATATTTTATGTTTCACGAGTTACGAAATTTTCTATTTTAACGAGATTTTATTATTATAATTTTTCTAAGTATATTTTTAGCTCATAAAGTGTACCTTCACCAATTCAGAAAAATGGCCCTTTTTCAACTTTTCATTTTCATTTTTATTTGACATTTATTTTTTCAGTTCGCTCTTGGATTATTCACTTTTGTAGTGTTGTTATGTTGCCGTGGAGCAACGGCCGCATGTCGTTTAAAGTGTTTCGCTCCAATACACGCAACTTTAGGACTGTGTACATTCACGTTGGCTATAGCTACCGGCTTGACAGGACTTCAGCAACGCGCCGACTTCACAATATTCAACAATAACGGGTTCGTATTTTTACCCAAATATAGAAATTACAAATTATGTGGCCTATGCATTTATTGTTACGATGATCAGAGCCGGCTCAAAGTACAGGCGAGCTAGACCAGTGACGGTTTTGATCAAATTTCAAGAGGGGAGTGGGGATGGTTTAAAATGTCAACCGTCTTCCCACAAATGTATGCCTAAAATTATAAAATCGAATATTGGATTCACTAACTTAAATAGCATACAGACAAATGTGATAAATTATGTATAAATGCATAAATATGAATATTGAAGTAATACAGTATTTTTCCAATTTATGGATTGTTTTGAATTACGCTCAGTGCCGAGTTGAGGAAATATTACTTATCGGACTGGAATATTTCAACCGACCCAAATTGGAATCATAATTATTCAATTGCAAAAAAAAAATAAATAAATAAAAAAGGTTACGCTGCCTCTAATTTTTTATTTTTTATTAGTTGTTAACTAAATTTATAGTACCGACCCAAAAATAACAATTAAGATGACGGCCCATCGGGCTTTGCCCAATCGCCCCCGGCCCAATCCCGGCCTGAATTTACGTTTAAAGGTAAACTATACTAAGAAAATTGAAAACTGTTTCAAATAAAGTATTCCAATTAGATGATACAATTTGTCACCGGAACTTAACGCATAACGAGATCATTCGAGTATTCTTTCTAGTTGAAAATTTGTACATAGAAAAAAAAAATAACATTGTAAAACTAATAGTAATAGTAATTGTCCAAGTTACATAACTGTAAAGAAAAATAAACAATCGAATAATTATTTGTATGCATGCGTGTTGTGTGTAAAAAAATCACCCGAGAGAGGAGGCCTCCTTAAAAACCACCACTGAGTTAGGTACCTGCTTAGAACGGCATTTTTGAAGGAGCAGCATTTTTACAAAAAATAAAAAATAAAAAATGAACCGTAAATTTATTAAACGTTTTCTTTTCGAAACATATGATCCAAAATTAGTTCTCGAGTATAATTTTAGAAACAAGTTAATGGAACATTATATCCTAATAATACGTATATATGTGATAATATGAATTCCATTGACATTACCCGTAACAGTTGCTATACGACAAAGAGAAGTCTCTCAGAACTTAAGGTATTAAAAATTATTTACAATCAAGTATACCTATCTCAAGATTATTAATAGTTGAATTAGCCACTCTTTTCAGTTAAAAATAAAATTACTGATGGGCGATTAAAAGTAAGAAAAGTTGATTTTAAATGCTACGAAAATTTATTTCGTTATTAATTGTATTAATTTTTTTTAAAAAATTGTTTAAGATTAAAACTTTTAAAGTAATAAATATATAATTACCTAAGTGTTTATAGTTGTTAATTTATAATAACAGATTTATATAGTTGCTTGATTTTAAAGTGAAAAATATATCATGAAATAAATACTCTATATAAATAACTTTAAATGCCGATTATTTAAAATAATAGAAATAATAGATGTATTTTTCTAATATAATGTTTTATAAAAAAAAAGAAGAGATAAGTCTTTTTTTTTGTCATTTATGGGGGAGGGGGGCTAAAAATATATCAGGAGCGGAAACATCTGATTTCGTCGAATAATCTATTTTTACTTGAGTCGGCCCTGATGATAGCGATATGTTTAATATTTTCCTTTTTAATAATATTTACTATATAATATAATATTATAACGATTTATTACTACGTTAACGTCTTCAGGTATTCTGTATACGTTATACTATTCATACATATAGTATGCTGAAATCACGTGTAAACACGTGGTAAGTGCAAGCATTACGCGTGTATATTATTATTTTTTATTTTTTATTTTTTATTTTTATTATACTCTGTCACTTTTTATGGTTATTTCGATGAATAAAAAATATGAATATATAGGCAGCAGCAATCTCAAACTGACGGTAAACTATTACTGGAACAACATCGCGCTATCTCGCAACAACAGACGGCCGTAATAAACGCTATGGGGTTACTAATGATCGTCGTTTTGGTATTCGTCACTGCCACGTTGTTGTCGCAGAAGAAATCCGAAAGAACGGATTCATCATCTGCCTCCGTCACCATAAGATATTGCAAAAACCGTGGACAAAAGTTCCACTCAGTCTCTCCGTCCGATGAAGACGACGGCCGTAACAGCCGGATATGACATGATTATAGCGATTACACATTACGAGAAATATACATACAAACAAACAAGAGCAACAAATAAACCCATAAAAGATGATGTACACACGCACTCACATATACACACATACACACACGAAATAATGTTTAAACTCTAATATTAATGGCAGTCGCTTAAAATAATTATGTATTATTATATACGTTCTACACGTAAGAGTCCAAGTTTCAGAATTTTAACGTTATATTATGTTATATATAATATATATATATGTGTATTTTTAAAAGATATACAATACAACAAAATATAGTAACGAATAAATATGTTCTATTCGTTCCGCCTCTAAAAAAAAAAAAAAAAAAAATTGTCAGTTTTTTGTACTGGGCCCGTTTTTATTTTGTACCATTAAACTAACATTTTTTAGAAGTGCTACAAATCTTTAATCACACTGATAAATAATACATATAAAAAATATTTAAACGCGAGTATAAGACAATATTGAAACACAACCGTACAGCGTAATGTGTATAGTTTATTATTGTTTCAATAACACGATATATTCATTTTTATCGATAAAAACAGTTAATTTCTATTAAGATTTATTATTGTAATTATTTTTTTCTCGAGGAAAATGGTTAAAGCTGTGTCTCTTCTTTTTTTTACCACTTGCTCGTCCCCTGAAATTAAACACGAAATATCACTTATATACGTACACGCACATTAAGAAAATCGTATAATCAACGCATATAGGCATAGTTGTTGTTATACATTATTCCCGTAATTTTATAATAGCAAATATTATCACCTGATAATTATATATATATATATATTGTATAATATATGCATAACACCAGGCACTATAGTTGCACAAAAAGTCAAGGAATACGGTGGTTGGGTCATGCATCGTGAGAATGAGCAAGGAAGAAATTACAAGAATAATATAATGAACTGGAAACTGGAAGGGAAAAAGCGTAGAAGTAGACCGAGGAAGAGGTGGCTAAACATCAGGCGCGTCCTTGTGTGGAGGGGAGGGGAGGCAATAGGGTAATCGCCCCTCCCTATAAGCTCAACGACCACTGTGGAAAAACAAAATATTTAACATTAAAAAAAATTGTTCTAATGCTCGTTATATCAAAACGACATAATATGGTTCATAATTTTAATATGATAATCTTATCGTAAATGTTTAATCTGGAATTCAATAGTAATTTTTTTTTTTTTTAATACTCTAATAATTTCATTATTTTTATATATATTTTTTTTAAATAATATATCATCATCATCATATGGCTTCAATGACTCTGTAAAAGTTTTCGCCGCCTCTGTCAATGCTCTCCAATTTCCACGATCCTGAACCAACTCTTCCCAGTTTGTAATTTCCGTCTCTCTGGTCTTGTTTTACCCCATCCATCCAGCGTTTTTTTGGCCACCCCCTTGGTCTCTTCCCATCTGGTTGCTTTGGCTTTGCTTGTTGCTTCTCTCTGTTTAACATGCCCGAACCATTTTAGCCTTTGTCCTTTTATATAGCTCGTTATCACGGGTATTTTTGTCATTTCTCTTATCTCTCTATTTTTTCTTCTACACCAGCAGTTGGCTAAATCGTCATATACACTATATATATATATATATATATATATATAATATTATGTACACTTATTTATTTACTCTTATTACACCTAAATAAAAATTTTAGCAGTTTTGTCAAAATTGTGAGAAGTCTCAAATTCTGTGACGTATTAACTTCCAACAGAAAGTTCACCCCCCCTCTCTTAAAAATGACACGAAGATGTCCCTGTAGAACGTAGTAGAAGAGGATTTTAAAACTCTGGGAGTCCAAGATTGAAAGGAAATCGTTCAACATCAGGAGAAACGGAGGGATGTAGTGATGGCGGCAAAGACTCTTTAATAGAATTTTACAAATGTCAGTGATGATGATAATGGTGATATGTAATTATTATTAATAATCTTAAAATGCGTTTATCTATGACATAATAAATAACATATATATATAATACATATGTAGTACACTAACGCATTAATCTTACGCACACTTACATGTATATATTTATTTATTTATTGTTATGTAATAAGTACACATAATATACCGTTATCGTCGTGTTTCAGAGCCACGGGTAATTCGATAATATCTGAATTGGTCAAACAAAAATTACACATGAACAAGGAACCATTAGTCGTGAACGTGTTAGCTGTGTTATTCGTTTCAGTGTTAGTCGTCGTCTCGTACACAATACGCCGCGAATCAATTAAAAGAAGACCGAATAATAAGTCTTCATACACCGCGACAGTAAGCCCGTTACGTGTCAAATCGTCTACCGCGAAATTCGGAGGATCGGGAAAACAATTGTCACAACCTCCTGTTTGAAATGTATAAGTTCTAAAACAATTTCTGCCAATATAGGTATTTCTATATATATATATAACAAAAACAAATACAATTATTAATTATAACAAAAGTACAATTCCCATCATATATAGTATATATACAAGTATATACATATATATATATACACACCTAATATTCGGTCTAGTAATGATTGTATTATAATATAGGTATACACATCGAAATTTATACATTCTAAACTCGTATTTCAGTGCAACCCGTTATTTAAATATTTTTCTTTTTTTTTCCGTATCTCTTCCTCCTCCAAACCCTTTTTTAAATATCCATTTTTAATATTAAGTACATTGTTTATATTATAATATATAAATAAGCGTGCGCAATTGCGCCAATTAGTAAAATCTGTTTTAAAACGTAATAATATAAAATAATTAATTTAATCGTTATTCAAATAATTTAGAAATAATACACAAAACGTTTTATTAATAATATACATTTATTATTATTATTATTATTATTATTATTACTATATTTGTGTTCCATATTTTAATATGTCTTCCTATATCATAGTCCCAAATTTCTTTTTGGATATACTTTGTGTACCTATATAATATGTATCTTTTTAATTGTTTGTATAATACATTTAAATCGTTACGCAATATACATAATAAAGAAATATTTTGGGGTCATGTATGATTATATTTACACATGTATTACTAAATAGTACCTAATTTAAACATAATTATGAACAATTCACCGTTGCTAAAGTGAAATGTATACTTTTTTCCCTAAATTATTGCGTAATTATTCTATTAGATATTATTATTATTATTATTATTATGTTTATACGCGAAGAACCACATTAGACGCTCATGTACATTATGTGCTCGTATTTTAGATTAATAGATACATTTAAAGTATATAATATATATATTATAATATGTAAGATTTCTTTTATATAACAACAATAAAAAAGTGTTGTTTGTCATAAAATTTTTATTCGTGAACTTTTGATAGATTGAATTTATTCGACCAAAGTTGTAACAATCACGAGTTTTACGCATTATTTGATGTAAAAATATGATACATTATATTATATTAATAATAACTATATAAGTAGTGTGTGCATGCTTGCATTTTTTTTTCAACATTAACTATACTATTAAATCACTATTAATATTAAAACTTTACTAATATTATTTTATAATTATAAATTATTAATGTTTTTCATAATATTTATATTTAAATTTTTAACAAAACGACATAGAATATCAATTATTAAGCAAATATATATATATATATATATATATAAGTAGTCGAAAACAAATAGATATTATTATATATTATTGTTTGTTGAAATTTTTTCTTTACTATTATTATTATTATTATGATTATTACTATATTTATATATTTCTAATTTATTGTACGTTTTTGGGGTGTTGTAATTGATTTTATTAAATATAGCTTTAGAATGAAAAAAAACTCTTATTAATAAAATGTTTACAGTGAAAAATCGTGTACTGTATAGAAACCACTTCGAATATAGTTAATATATATATATGAATACCGATTTATAATAATCTAAACATATAATTAATATAATAATAACATTATTATAATAACTTTTTATTTATTGTTCTTACAAAAACCTAGCTTAATAATAATTTTCTTTTCCCCGAGCTTGGTTTTCCTAATTATGTTGTTTTTAAATGTGATCAATCTCTCGTTGGCCCTTATTAGCAACCATTAACATGGCGGTGGTATACTTATATTGCTGTTCGCAAATACATCCATCTCTTCCAAAGTCCTATTTCTGACAATTTTGTTAAATAACTGTTTTTTGGTTTTTTATTAACTCTTTCGATTTTATTCATAATTTATATGCCTCCCTCTGCTTTGAGATTTTTTCCTTAATTTTCGCATCTGCGACTCTCTATCTAGGTCTGTCCCTCCTAACCAAATTTGTTTACTCCTCAATTCATTCTTCCTAGTCGTATTTTCTTTCTTGTGGATGACGTTCACTATGCACTATCTAATTTCTTCTCTTACAAACATCAAATCAATTGGTATTGATGGTATTCAAGGCGACCTCCTAGTTCCTATTTAAGCTAAATGGTATTGTAATGTAATTCACAATAATAAATACACATAACAATTTAAATTATAATCAAAAAATTATTTACAATTTGTGTGTACGCATATTGGCCAGCCGCTTACTTAAACCTATATCTAAATAGAACAATTCACAATATACACACACGTATATATTTATGAAGAAAGCCGTAAAAAATACAAAATTAATAATTTTGCGTGTAAAAGTGACAAAACAACGAAAGCGACAACCATTTCAAACGATTTCATGCGTATTCGACGCAATGATTTTACAATCATTTTTACGTTTAACTTTATATTTACACGTATTCGATGCGAGAATTTCACACGTTTCTTCGTACATACGCGACGATTTCATGTATATTCTTCCTTTACGATTTATATATTATCTATTGCCACTGGTTTGGATCCCGTTGTCCATTTGTTTCTTATTTGAAGTTGTGGTACTCATGCCATTTATTTATATTTATTTGTATTTCCACTTATTCTCCTATTTTATATGTTGTGTTTAAATCGTGAATAATTTCAGAATATAATCCAACGAATAAAATATAAAGTTTAAAAAAATATATAAAAAAGAAAAAAAATTTGAAAAACGCTATTCTAAAAAAAAATATACCTACCTAAAATATACACTAAAAAAAAATCAATTAAATAAATTGTTTTGCACATATGACTTAAAACAATTTTCTATAAAAAAGTACAATAAAATGGGTGAAAAATTTGCTCATACAAATTTAAATGAAAATTATAAGCGCTCACTGAGTGCGCCTAATTTTGACCGGATATCATTCAACACGTATTTATTATAAAGAAGCTAAACGTGTTTATACTTTTGTATATTCCTTTTACACAAATACACCATAATGGAATTTTGTTTAGAAA
Source organism: Chaetogeoica ovagalla (assembly GCA_032441825.1). Classification (NCBI taxonomy): domain Eukaryota; kingdom Metazoa; phylum Arthropoda; class Insecta; order Hemiptera; family Aphididae; genus Chaetogeoica; species Chaetogeoica ovagalla. The sequence continues at coordinate 5,030,679 of CM063742.1, forward strand.
ATAATTGACATAATAATATTATACTTGACGATTTACATAGAATTCGGCTAAACATCGGTATTTAGAATGTTTTCGATACGCAATTTGTTGATGGACGCAATGGCGGTTATACTTGATGTTCAAGGAAGGGCAAAAACGGAGCCAACGACATTTCTACATCAAACAATATTAAACAAGAAGAAAGAGCATTTGTACCGAGATGAAATGCAGATGTAGAAAAAGGAAAACTAAAATAAACGTAAACGAAAAAACAATAAAACGGGAAAAAAAAGTAATAAGTAATGGCATTAGAAACCAGTAGTGGATCGACATAGTGTAGTACACACACACATCCCGCGCCTCACGGCGTGTAACCACAGCGGGCAAACGCGAACAACGTCGTTTGCGTCCGACCGCGGTAAAAACACCGTGTGTCGTTTATACCACACACGGTGTTTCAGCCGCGGACAGAAGCGAACAATACTGTTCGCGTTTGCCCGCCTGGGCTTCACTAAGCGGTCCGTTTTTTTTTTTTTTTGGGGAAAAGTGGGAGGAGGAAATCTTCTAAAGACACCTCGATGATGTAGTGACGGATTCGCCGCGGAGGCGCCTACCGTCTAAAATCTCCTCCCGGGGGAGCAACCGTAAGGTTATACGTCCGGTGAAGAATGAAGTGGAAGAGGAAAGAGAATAGAGGATAGATTTGGTACGGCGAAAGGTTGGTGGCTGCCACTTACTCGTGTGCGTCACGAGGCTAGAAATTCGGTGGGCCGAGGTTGTTGGCTGATCGGGGGGATGGTCCAAGAGGGAGCAGGGGGGATGTGTGCAGTCGCGGTTGCTGGGGGAGTAGTCTGCGGTTGCGGCGATCGTGGGGTTCGGGTGGGATTTGACCGAAGCGCGGAGTCTTGCTGCGAAGATTGGGGCAGCTTGCAGGGGGAAAGAATAGGGATTTCCTTTAGAATTTGAGAGTTCCTAATGTACCAAGGAATTTGGAGGACAGATCTTAGTAGTCTCATGAAGCAGCCTTGGAGGACTCTGAGGCGGTTGTTGCTCGCCGCGAACCAGATCGGGATGGCGTAGGTGCAGACGCTTCTTACGATGGCAGAGAAGACGCGAAGTTCGGTCGCCGGCGCCACGCTTTTGTTGTCGAAGAAGCGGTCCGTTGGTTAACTCCAAGAGGGGAGCGATCCACCTATCGTCCCCTCCCCCAGATATCCGCCAATGGATCGCGTACGCCGTTCGTCGCGAATGCAAATAAGTGCGGCGGCCAGTGGCGTACCCAGTACCGTGGGTCTGCCTCGCTTACGAGAGGCCACTGTGTAGAAGCTACATCCAACTATATAGGTACCTATTAGAGTTGCTCGCAATTTACCACATTTTCATACCAACATTCAATATGAGTTATAACTATTTCCAATTGTTTTTTAAGTAAAATTTAAAACAAATATGTTATGTATTTTGACATTTTTAGGGGCCACGTTTTTATCGAAAAAAAAACCTGTGTGCCAGTTGACCTCCCAAACCCCCTCTGGATCCGCCAATGGCGGCGGCTCACGCGTAAACATTTTCGACGCACGTGCGACCTATAAAATGCTCTCGTGTTTACGCGCCTTAATATTCCGAAATTTCACACTTGGTAAAATGAATTAATATTGATTTGGAAAACCGCGAACATCGTGTTATGTTGTCTACACTGCGTACCCAACGGCGGCGGCGGCCGATCACGAAGTGTCCGAGGGACCGCCATTTTATATTCATTTCGTACTTTGTAGTCACTTTAAGCGGCGGCGTCCTCTTCGTTTAGCCTAGTTTTTCGTGGTTACTTTAAAAAAAAAAATTATAGTGCCGATTTTTTTTCTGCATTGTATATATATATATATATATATATTCTTTTTCCTTCGCATTTCTCGTCGTGTTCGGTATTCGTTGCATTTACGCGAATATCGGAGGCAAAACACCCCCTTTTTCCTTTTCGCGCACAACGTGAACGTCGTCGTATACGTTTATCGCGTATTCTTAACGTTTTATTGACACGGAAATGGCTTACAACCGACGAAACGGCGGTGGTGGCCGATATAACAGCGGCGGCGGTGGTTACCGTGCATCCGGCGTGAATCCGTGGCATTCCTCTGGTCCCATGGGCCGACATTCCCAGCAAGCCGGACCATCACTTCCGCCAGCCCAATTGGCCATGGCCAGTAACATAATAAGCAAGTTGTTGACGTCGTCCAGTTCCGTGGTAATTTCTTTCATACAGTTGCAATTACCTTTTGCGGGGGCCATGGGTAAAAAATAGATTATCACTTATGGGAGACATCTTAGACATGGTGCGTCTCCTCCGTCTTGAATTATTATCCTCAAAAACCAAAAAAAAACCCCCCGGTAATTTTTACTTCTGAAGGAATTACGAAAGAAATGTATTAATTATATTTTAAATTTTTAGTTAAAAATATCGATTGAAAAATATTTCTGTTATTCAATGTGACGGAGTAGTTTTATATACTTTGAAGAATAATAATTCTTTATAATTTTTAAATCCACTATAGATCGCACGTACATTGAGTATGCTGGAGGTAATTTTGGCGTTTAAACAACGGCAACAGTACATTTAAAATTAATAGGCTAACATTTTCTTAAAAAAAAAAAAAAAAAATTTCTAGACATACATTTAAGAAAAAACCAATAAAGTCTAATATGTGGTTTACTAATGATTTATAAATTTGGTATATGGTAAACTTATTGCATTTAACTTATCCTCTAGTTTGCCATTTATACTGTGTGAAATTAAGGATTACACAGTATCATGTCAAATTACAAACTGTTGGCACTTGATAAATATTTACCTAAATGTAAAGTACTTTTTATGAAATAAAAAATATTTTTTTCAGGCCGGAAGTGGTCATTGGAATAATCCTAGACTGTCGCATTTGGGAATACGAAAACACAATGGAAACTTCAATAAAGATAACAGGGTATTTTTTTAATATTTATTATTTTGATTATGTATATAATTAATTATTGAAATTAAATATTAATTTAGCGACGTAGTGGTGATTCACATAAGTTTTCTGGACGCAAGTCAGGTGGGGTAGCAAAGAATGGTGACAAGCGTAAATCTACTGGAAAAGTTAATGATGAAAATAAAAAAAGGTTTGTAATATTATTACATTCATATTAATATTTTCAAAAGCTGACTTATTTGTATTAAAATGTAAATTAATTACACTGTAATTTATAAATCATATAAAATTGAAAACTGTAAAAGTATAAATGTTTGTAGGTTTATAATTTTAAACTTTAACAAAAGAAATGCTTACTAATTATTATTATAAATATTATTCTGAACAAAAATGAATAATTATCATTACTAATGTTAACAAAATTTAATATTGTATCTAATAATCATTTATCTAGACAAAATGAATGTGAAAAAACCAAAGAACAACTTGAGACTGATAAAAATGCATCGTATGTTGAAGTTCCATCAGCTGTATTGTATTGCCATGTTTGTTCAAAACATATGTGGGATTGTGAAGTAAAATACTTAAATGTAACAGGTTATCTAATATTCTTTACCAAAATTGATATCTTTTTTTAGTCTTTTGAGAAACACATTCGTGGAAGACCTCATGAATTAATGCTGACTTATTTGGACGAAACGTACAAAATGCAAGTTGATTTTATGAGACACCAAATAAAAGCTGTCGAAAATCAAAGAGAAATTGATTTGGAACGTGTAACAAATAAATTACAAAAGACTACTGGAAATAAAGATTCTGTTTCAAAACCACTTTTACGTAGCTATTGTCCAATGTGTGATGTACGATTTTATGGTCCACTTACTGGACATCGAAAAAGTGATCGCCATAGAGTATTTATTGTTTAATAATTAAATATATTAAAAATTCAATAAAAATAACAAAATCATTAATAAATCTATATTATTTTTTTCCAGAAACTCAAGCAATTTCTACATCCTGAATGCAAATTATGTGATGCTTTGTTTCATACAAGACTTGAATTGGATGAACACAAACTTACTGCTGGACATTTAATTGTAATGTTTTAGAAATTAAATTTAAATATTTAGCGTATGTCGCATAAATTAATATAACACATTTATGTTTAGAAAATCGCTAAAATGCGCAATCTGATGAGTCCGCATTTTAAAAATGATGAATTTAATTTAATTGACATAATCAAAATCGAAGGTTAGTTAATTTTAATATAGAATATTAAGAAGTATAAATATTTATATTTTATTAAATTTGATTTCTTTATTTTTGTGTAAAAGACAAACTTGAATCAGAGCAGCAAATACCAATAATAAAAAAGTATGAAATGCTTAGTGATTTAACAATAGAATTCGAACAAGATAATAGTGAAAATAAAAAAAATACACTTCCTGAATTAACCGTTGCAGCTGAAAGTAAAGAAAACAACAAAAATGAATTTGTATCATCTGATACAGCAGTTGAAGAAGATACTGTTTTACAAGTTTCCACCGATACATCAGTAAAAGAAAATATTGCGATCACTGCAGAATTGCCTTCTAAAAACACTCAAACTGTTGCATATAATCCAAATATTGCAATAGGTTTGTTGATTTGATAAAATATTTTAACTATTAAAAAAGTGTTTTTAAAAAACTATGAATATTTTAAATGAAATGTTTTATTATATTTTTTGGTTTAATTTATATTTAAAAGTTTTAAATGCATTTAAATATTGTAAAAACATTTTTTTGTTAATATTATAATTGTGTTTAGGAAAAGAACTGTTGGTGCCTTTGAAAGGATATGTTTGCAGACTTTGTAGTTGCTTTTTAATGGACCAAGAATGTGTGTCTATCCACTGTCAAACAGCTGCTCATTACATTAATTATACAACAATGACCAAAATGAATGAAGCCACCTCTGGTGTTAAAAAGCGTGGCATCGATCTCATTAATGATAATGTTGGAAATGAAATTACTAGCGGCAAAGAAATTTTACAAAAAACTGTAATTACTCTTGAGCTTATACTAAAATTTGTTGTGTGATAATCGTTTAATATACTTTTATTATCTATTATAGGAATCAGTGGTGAAACGTATTAAACTAGAACATTAAAAAACAAATCAAATGGAAATCAATGAACAGTTGCCTCAACCAGAAAAATTTTAATTAAAAAAACAAAAAATCAGACGACAGATGTAGTAACAACTTCTCTTCTAATTCGATATATAACATATAATTTCAGTACCAACATACTGAATAAATTATTTAAATATCAGTAATACACATAATAATTATGGATAGGTTAAAAGTATATATCATTTCTTTTCAGTATGATAATTATTAAGTGTAGGTTGATTATAGTATTAAACATTATTCTATTGTTTTGTCAATGTTATTGACATTACATAATCTTATGCAATGAAAATAGGAAAAAAAACTTAATATTACAAGAGTTAAATTTACAACTGTATCAATTTTTAAATACATTTCTTTCGTAGGTTTTTTAAATAATTTATTCACATAATAATTAGAATTTGTAGTAATTTATCGATACTAATAAATATTATTTAGTTACTCTTTAAACTGTATTATGTATATTTTTTTTTAAATTGTTCATGTAGAATAATTTAATTGTATGATTTTCTAAAATTATAATTATAACTGCTGTGATTTGTAGCATTTTATTCCACTAAAAAATAGTGCATATTCATCACAATAAAAAATATTGTCGGTAGGTATACTATTCTATACACTGATACACATATCAATAGAGCGTCGATTATCCACATGTCAATTATTGAATTTCTACAAAAATTGTTGTACAAATTTATTTTTAATTTAATTATATTTTATCATTTGTTTTGTTCCTTTTATCATGTGCATGTGTCACATATTATGAAATATATGAAGATAAAATATGAGATTGGCGGCAAAAAAAGTTCATTGGAAGAGCAAAAAGAAATTTGATTATTTTAAATAAATACATTAAATTTTTAATTTACATTTAATTTTTTATTATTATTAATATTATCTATGATATATTTTTAAATTTCATTTAATACTACGTGCATACATACTTTTAATAATATATCTATATTAAAATATGAATAATGAATAATATAAACGATATTGAATATATTTATATATCATATTATAGGTACATTATACACAGTAATTTAGTTTTAACTTTAATTTTTATTTGATTTTCTGTACCCCCTAGTCCCAATTAGTGCGGATAATCGACGCTCTACTGTGTATAGTTAATACTGTAAACTCTCATAAGATAAAAATGATGGTTTTCTTATTAAAATTTACAGGTGTCCTGTGTGTAAAAAAGAAATTGTGGTCATGTTAACTATACACTAATATAATATTTTCAAAAATATCTATTAATTTTAGGCTATTTACATCAGTTATTTAAGTGTTGAGTTACATCAGTCGTAAAAGTCATTATTAGTTTTAAAGGCTAAAACTTTTTTTTTAAAAAAAAAACGGATAATAGATTAAATACTTTATTTCAACTTTCAATTATATTCGAAAATTTTAAAAATCCCAACTACTAGTTTTAATTCTTCAACAAAGTACTGTTTTGATGGAAAATGACTAGATATCAAATTGATATACAAATTATTTTTTACAGGGAGTTTTTTCTTTATTGGTCTATCTTATAATAAATTTCACAATCTTTCAATAGGAATTGTCCTGGAGCCATCCTCCGGGACACACACCAGCAAATGACAAAATCTGTTGTATTTAATTTTTAAATTGTATCTTTTTATTGTAAATGAACAGAATATTTATGATCCAAACTGTGATATAATTATTTTGGTATATTGTACAAAGCCGTGATTAGTAGGCGCATTGTATAGGTAATTTATACACGTATCTTATCACTTTCTAGGAGCCTCTTCAAACTCGTTAAAATCGTGGTTTCCATTTTGTGAGGTAACGAGAAAAATGTCGACGATTCTAAATTCTTGTCGCCTCGTTGCGTATAGAGAAAAATAATACGATTGTATATCAATTATGAGATCGGATATGACGAATTATAGGTATTATATTATTATCTAGGTATAATTATTACAATATTATTGAATATTGTTATGGACCGGCAAGAATTTTTGGAGTCTTACGGTAGCGTCGAAGATTACTTTTACAATTCCGATGCAGGTAACGTATAGTATTTGACGTTCTAAATACGTAAAGTGTACCGCGATAAATTAATTCAAATGTATCGCGAATTCAGATTACTACGATTTATACGACGACGAATTCAACGGTCAATATAACACAAACGGAGATATTAATGGCGACACGTTGTTTTGGAAAAATTTATCTCTGTACGAGCTATGCATACAGTGCGTTCTGCCAGTGGTTTGGAGCGCTTTCAACATATTAGCCATCAATGTTATTCTATGTATTTTTTTTATTGTGTGTAAGTAAAAAAAAAGTCTCCTTAAAATTATTGTTTGATTGATGTTTACAAAAATAATACAATTTCAGGCAATAAGATCAAAATATTTAAAGAATCTGTTTTACACATAATATGTGCTGTGTGTGGTGTTTTACCATTAATATATCATGAAAAAACGCACTTGTATGAACTGTTACTACAGGTTTTGTTATTTCCAGTATTTTGTTATGTAATGTCTGTGTTATGTATACTGTATTTGAAACGACATTCGGCTATTGTGTTCTCGACAATAATTCTTTTAGCATTATTCTATCGGTAAGTCATTATAGTATTTTACTTAAATATATTTGTCGGTCAAATGTAAGAAATGTTGCAAGTGTTCATTATCTGTAGTGTATATTTAAAACAATTAATTAAAATCCAAATTATTACAGAGAATGTTATTTGAATATTATCTCGTGGCAAACTACAAAAAGTGTTCATATGCTAATGTCAATGAAATCTATGGCAATACTATTTGACATTAAATCAAATGAATTGAATATGTTCCCATCATTTTTACAATACGCTGGTTATATGTTGTGCGCTGGAAATATAATTTTTGGACCGTTTTTAACATTCCAAGAATACAAAAATACATTCCTGTTCCCCGTAAAATGGGTAATGTAATAACTTATTTTAAATATCAATTTTATATAAATATAATATTTTTTTTATATTTATATATATATATTTTATATATATAGAACAAACCAAAGTTTGTACGTTTGTTATGGAAAATAATAATGTGTCTTGTTTGTTTTGTGTTATCAATGTGTGTAGTCGACTGGCTACTAAATCGGAATGTCTTTACAACTGAAAACAGGTCTGTTGCCAATTGACAACCCAGGTTTAAAAATTCAAATACATTATGTAATTATAAATTTATGTTATAGTGATTCAGTTACCAATATTTTTCTAAATATGTACAAGCAAGCATTGAAATTTCGAATGAGCCATTATTTTATATGTTATGTGTCTGCAGTTTTTGCAATGATATGTGGATACCGTCTTGAAAATAACAGTGAAATTTTAATAACGAAACCAATGGCTATAGAATGGCCTCAATCTTTGTTAAACGTAGTTGTATATTGGAATTCACCTATACATTTTTGGTTAAAGAAATGTAAGATATTAACAAATATTTTAATTAAATATTTTACATTTATTATAATTTTTTTTTTTTTTTTATAGACGTTTTTGATGAAATATTAAAATACATTAATAAAGAAAATAAGATAATCGCTATTGTTATAACATATATGATAAGTTCTCTATTGCATGGCTTAGAAGTACGTTTATCAGCTGTGTTAATTTCACTAGCTGGTTATACTTTTGTAGAACATAAAATGCGTACTAAGTTAGCAACACGATTTCCAAAATCGTTTTCTTCTTCAAAACATAAATACCATTGTGATTCTAAAAAATATTTAATTACTTTAAATCAACACACATTGTTATCACAGTTTATTAACATTTTGTTTACTATTTTAAACATAATTCATCTAGCTTATCTTGGGTCAATAATGAATATATCCATAAAACAATCAGACAATATTGAATATCAAGATGCTTTTGAATCGTGGAGACGAGTGTATTTTTTTAGTCACATTTTAATGTTTTTAATGTATATTGTAAGTATTATGTTGTAAAATAATTTTATATATATATATATATAATTGTCTCGCGTTTTGCAAACTACATATTAAAAGACTTCATTTAGATTAATTTATTATTAAGTTTTATTGTATAAATAAAGTGTAAAATTTCAAATAAAATAAAATCCAAATGACCCTTTGAAGTCACTGAACGATGTATTGTTTCTTCGGATTCTGCATTAATACCATAATGGATGAATAAAGTCCATTTAATCTCGATTTGTATGTAAGAGTTTCTTAAATAACTTTTAACGCGTTGAGTATTTAATGCATGTTCGTGATTTCGTATCTCGGACATTGCGGGAATTTTATTATTTCTTAAGAAAATTATGACATATTTTGTCTACCATGAAATTTCCGAAAGTTAAAATTCTTCCAACATACGTTAATTTTATCCATTATCAAGGTTGGTTATGCATAGATAAAATAAATGTATGGATGGCCACTCCAATGGGGTCGGGGGCAGTTGTCCGAAAATATGAGTTAGTACTACCATTGATTATAGAATACTATATTGTGTATTCTATAATCAATGGTACTACCAACTATTGCCGTGTGGCCGAGTATATCGGATCAGCGTCCGTGACTCGTAGACAGTTTTTTTCTGATAACACTAACCGTCTGGCAACTGTTGGTTACGTGTGCGGTGTTTGTCCGTCCGTCCGCGCGCGTCGTAATCGTTTTTATCGGAGGAAAATTAAATAAGAGTGAGAGAGTGAGTGAGAAAAAAAAAAAAAAAACGTTAAATTCGCTACGTGGTAAAATTTCTTTGCAGAGTACTGTGCGCGAAGAATAACGTATACGAACGCGATTTTTTTCCAAAAAACCATGTTGTACAAGTGAGAAACGATTTCGTCGTCGAGTAACGCGAACGTGTCCGAAAACACAGTCGTCTTGCCGGCTGACGGCCTGAGAAAATGTTGTCTTATCCGTTGTTATTTTTAATCGTTGTCCTGTTGTCGGATCGCGCGTACATCGGTCTCTGTAATCAGATCGTGTCCAGATTCGAGTACAAGTACAGTTTTAAACCGCCGTATTTGGCTCAAAAGGACGGGTCCGTACCGTTCTGGGAATACGGTGGAAGTATGTCAATCTCATACTCGTAATAATATTAAGTACATTACAAGTTACCTTATTTTTGTTTGTTGTTTTCCGTTGTACAAGGAGCAGTACGGCAACGTACTTACAATACGCGTGTATTTTATAATTTAAATGAAAACGGTGCTGCGTCAATTTTTTTTTTTTTTTTTTTATTTCGAACACACTTTACACTATTATATTATTAAACGGCGTAAGACGTCCGATTATAAATAATTTATTTTTTATACACATTAATTATTATTAACGAGTGAACGTCTCGTGACATACAGGTGTTTTGAGTAATATATTTTATGTATGGTACGTGTACAAAATGCATTTTGCAAATGCCATTATAATTTCAGTATTATCGTTATTGTAGATATGATTATAATATATAAATATCGGGTATTATGGCATTTGTAAAAACGATAATGACGACAAGGCTGAAGCGATAGCGTTCGTTGTACTTATTTATGTAATTATCGGGCCATCGTAAGTGTGTGCTACTCGCGACTGAATATTTAGTTCGTACTTACGACGTGTGGTTGATTTAAATTAAAATAGAAGTAAGGCGATGAATGCTGAAATGATGACTTTTTTCAAGCTTTAGAACTTATTAGTAGCCAAGTTGAGTGAAAAAAAAAACACAAAACAAGATAAGAGAACGCATTATGCACATATGTGCCAGGTGACGGCTATCGCACAACTGTTATTTACTATTTAAATGTATAATCTACAATATAATTAAATATTTTAATATATAATGTAAAATTATATTTATAATCTGGTTTAAATAAAGAAAAAAATAATTTTGAACAGATTACCATTTATAACTTTTGCAATTTGATGGTTTTAAATACACCTGCAGTTACCTATTTTATAATTTGTATGGTGTTATGAATTCTACTAATGTATATCATTAAAACTTTTTTAAATCATTAATTATTTATTATTGAAATTTTTTTTTAGATGCCATCGCAGGTGTTGATAATATTCGCGTTGCATCGTCTTTAAAGAGTCAAAAAGGTATTTAATTAAATATTTATAATTTCCTTATTTATAATATTGAAATAAAAATACCTGTAATAAATTTTTATTATAGGTGCAATTTGGACGAAAGATCAGACAAAATTTGATTGGTGGTCCGTAAAAATTCATTTTAGAATTAATGGTAGAGGCCGTATCGGAGCCGATGGACTAGTAAATACATTTAATCATTTATTATAATCAATGTTATTATAAAATTGATTTTTGTAATTAACATTAAATGAAATTTTTAACTAGGCATTTTGGTATACTCAATCAAAAGGAGACTACAATGGCCCAGTATTTGGAAGTTCTGATAAATGGATTGGTTTAGGAATTTTCTTTGATTCATTTGATAATGATGGCAAACATAATAATCCATATATTTTGGGAATTGTAAATGATGGAACACAAGTTTTTGATCATGCCAAGTATATTGAATTGTTAAAATTATTTATAATAAAATAAACAAATAATATTGTTTTATTTTTGTGATTTTTAAGAGATGGTTCTACGCAACAATTGTCTGGATGTTTAAGAGATTTTAGAAATAAACCATTTACAACAAAAGCCAAAATCGAGTATTATATGAACACATTAACGGTATGTATCATTTTTCTCCTAAGCAATAAAGATCTGAATTTATATCATATTGATTTCTTTTTTTTTTCTTTAAGGTATTTTTCCATAGTGGAAATACTAATAATGAAAATGATTTTGAAATTTGTTTCCGAAGTGAAAATGTTTTCTTACCAAAAAATGGCTATTTTGGTATTTCTGCTGCGACCGGTGGATTAGCTGGTATTATTAATTTATGGTTTATATTATATTTTACATATTCAAATAAACATGTAATTTATTTTTAAATATTTCAGATGACCATGACGTTAGTCATTTCTTGGTACACAGTCTTTACGTTCCTGGCACGACTTTTAAAAAAATTGAAACATCTCGAGAAACATTTATAGACCAAGAACAGAAATTAACTAAAGAATATGCAGATTATCAACGCAAATTTGATTTAGAAAAAGAAGAGTAATAAACAAAATATATGTATTTTTATATATGAAATATATTTTTATAATTTATAGCTTTCAAAAACAACATCAGGAGAATAAAAAAGATGTATCTGAATTTGAAGATTGGTATGAAACAGATAATCAAAGAGAATTATTTCAAATATTTTCTGGTCAAAGTCAAATTGTTGATTCTGTAAAAACAATAAGCCAAAAACTTGATGAAGTCGTCGGTCGTCAAGAAAGATCATTAAGTTTGTTATCCAATGTTCAGTCATCATTAGCAGTTATTGGCTCCATAAATGGAAACACACAAGGTTCCAAATTAAACAAATTTATTAATTAATGTATACTATATATCTTATATTTATATTACACAGTACCGATGCAACAAATCAATACTGGAATTGGTAGACAAGACATTGAATCGCTAGTACACACACAAAACAATATTATTAATTCTATAAAAGAACTCAGGTATAATAGAACTATTTATTAAAATTAGTCGTTATAATTTTCTTTAGTTTTGTTATTTTAATTCTCTATTGTAATGTTTTTGAATCCGTTATTCATATTTTTAAATGTTTATTTTTGTTATTGAGTTATTAGTTTCTGTTCTGTTGTTTTATAATTGTCACAGAATAATTGCGTTCAATTATTCAGTAGTCTTATCACAAATATTAGGGAAAATTCAGGGATTTGGTATAAGATTTAAACCTAACTGCTACACGTCTACTCAAAGAGCTCAGTTTCCATATTCCGGGCAGTACCAGACTTATTTTTCAAATTGCGATAGTAATTTTATTTGAAATGTTAATTTTATAAGATTTATAAGATTATTAAATAAATAAAATAAAATATGGACATTATTATAAGTATATTTGATGTATTTAGGAATTTAGTCACTGAAGTATATTCAAAAGCTGACGTTATAATTAAAACTCAAAGTCATCAGTCAACTGTACAAGTTCAATCGTTTGATCAATTATCAATTTTACGTGAAGTCAGGGATTCATTGAATACAATCAATCATGAAACTCAAAAGAATAGTCGTATACAACACATATGTCCTTGTGCTACGAATACAGTTGTGATGATTATCGCAGTAGCTCAAGCATTTTTATTTATTGTCTATGCTATTTATAAGTAAGTAGAAATATAATAAAAATATTTTTTTTTTTAAATATCAATATATGAAACCATTTTAGTTCACACTTTATTATATATTATGTATATAATATTTATTGTTAATCATCAAATATGATACGCATAAATATGCAATTAGTGTAATACGATATCTACCTAAACATATTCCATTACAAGTAATAATGCTCAAATTTTTTTGAAGGAAAATATACAACCATAGTTTATTTGTTAAGAGTAAATAATTTTGATATTCCATAAAAATAAATTAAATGTAATGTAATGTTACAATTTCACCTTAGTAGGCAAAAACACAGTGATGTGAGCAGGAGGTCATACGCCTTTGTGTAATATATATTTTTATCAACCAGGAAGGTCGAATCTGACATCTAGTCTCTTAACAATAATAATTAATTTATATTTTTACAAATTAATTTAAATATGTAACTATAAGCGAAAAACTCCACTTATATTATTGTTATATTTTGTTAATTAATTTTGTAATCAATGGTTAAGACTCATGCTCCACTTCACCTGTGGAAAGAGACCAAAGAAAATTGCATTACTCTAATGATAGTATATTTATTTATTTCAATAAACTATTCGTTATAAAGATTGTGTTTGCTACTGTGTAGAGAGACAAACGCAGATTCTAAGATCTGTTAAATATATTAGAAAACTTTATTTATATTGTTCCAATAACAATAACCCGGTTCAAAAGTTCAATTAGTGTAGTAGGAAATAGTTGTATAAAATAAAGAGTTTGTAGATAATAATTTATTATGTAGATATCAAATTGGACTAAGCATATTTTGGTATACATACATCTTTCTAGATAGGTATCATAATTGACGATCACCCATAATATTTATCCAGTCATTCGACATTTAACAATCAGTAATCGTTTTTTAACAATAGTTATGAATAATTTTAATTAAAAAAAAAAGATAAATTGTGTAATGTATAATACATTTTAAATATAAATATTATAATGATTATGATTTATAATTATTTTATATTATACCATTGTAATTAATAACATTTATTATATACATTTTTTTTTTCAGAAATAATAAAGAAACGCAAGCAAAAAAGTTTTATTAACCTTTTGATGTGGTAATAAATTATAATACAATACCATATTATTGTAACAAAACATTCCATTAAGATTACAATTTGTATGTAAAAATAATTATTGCATATTAAAAAAAAAATATATATATTGTAGTACATGACAATATAGTGTCTCATATCTTTATGACAAATACTATAACTTTCGTTCCATTCAAGATAAAATTTTCTCTTTTTAAAATAATTGTTAAATCTTCTATTAATAAACATATTAATTTAATTAAATTTATTATTTTTTAAAGACTTGAATTTTATCCTATTTTTTAAAAGTTTTGTAACATCATTAATTTTTAAAGTTTGTTAAAATTCAATCAATTTTTTTTTTTGCTATTTAATATCACAGTATTGATAGATACCTTAGTATTAAATCAATTTTTCTAATAATTTGTTATCATTAGTAAATAATTTTTAAGTCAGGGTTTTAGTAATTATTACAAAAGAAAAATAATGAATTGAACAATTATTGCATTTGTTAGATTTCCGTGAAATACCTGTATTTGATTACAGATGATAAAATAAATATTTTTTACGTCCTGTTTGTAAACTAATTTTTTTATTATTATTAGTATTGTTTTACATTTTATTGTAATTAAATATGTGTTATGAATTATAAATAAAAGTCTGTTCCACAAAAAATCAAGACCAAAACTAGTCAACTTTTGCCTTGTGCATTATTGCTAATGATGTTGAGTCGTGTAGAACTGAGGCACAGCACTGTCACTGTATTTAAAACTTTTTAAATACAGTGACAGTGCTAGAACTTTCTAGTAGAACAAAGTATTAAAAATAATTTGAATATAAATTAATAGTATATCAATGTTTTATTGTAATAATTTTAAAGATATATGATATTTGATTTATTTATAATAAAAAAAATTACATTGGTCTGAAGCATCCAAAACACCACTTAGGAAGGAGGTGATAAAGGATTGATGGAAAAGATATGGTAAGAGGAAAGTGCTTGAATATTAAGAGTAATGCTGATAGTTGAGTAGTCATGAAGTGGTATTCTATTTTTAGGATATAAGCAGCATCGAAAGAAATCGATTTTGGACATGTTCAATATGTAATTGCTCTTTTGCCAGATGGGGGTGCCAAACCACCCCTAACATTTTTAGGTCATCAATATCCTAGATATTTGTAGACAATGATTTTGTATTTCATCATGTGTGTATATATATATATATATATAATAAAATTTGTATCGTATTAATTGTTGACTTGTGAAAAAATATATACATATTAAATTAATGTGCATGTTGAACCATGCATGACTTCAGATAAAAACATCGGGGTACCAGCGCCTAAACCACCATCAGATTTCACTTGCTCATTCTCCTGATCATATTCACAATCGAAGTATCGACTCTATAAACAAAATACATATTAAATGTAACGCAAACATCAACAGTTATGCGAGTTAATGAAAGAAATTAAGTTTGTTGAATTAAATTAGTCTAAATGCCTTCAGTTAAAACTTAATCAAAATTTAATTTAATTGATTAAGTTCAAAGTCATCATTGAAAAAAAATATTAACATGTAAAAAAAATCGGTAATTTTTAGATTCTGTTTGAAGCAATTAATAGTAATTGGTACTTTACATTATACTGTTTGTAATTTACCTGACAATCTAAACACCTGCAATGATCACTCATTTTGCATGTTATTCCCCATTGTGCAGCTACAGCCTTGTAGAACTGTTTGCTGCTTTTGTGAAATATTTCTTGCCTAACAGGTGATTGTTGATTGTTGTGACAATCAACAATGGGTCCATACGTTTGATTACTGGAACCTGCGCAGTTTTCTTCATCTGTAACAGTCTCGCTGTGATCAAAAGATTGTCCTGCCTAGAAACATTTAAAAAAAAAAAATGTTCAGTACACGTCTTATAAACGCATTAGACATTTATAATAATAACCAATGTTTATTATTAAATTTTTAATTCAAAAAGGTTTTTTATAGGTATGTGCATGATTTGTACACTGATAACAATTGAAAGCCAAGTGCAGTTTAAAAGACTGTGAAAAATGAATTTGTCCGTAATACATGTAGAAATACGTTTTTAGTGAGTTTACAGTTTTAAAATTTAAATAAATAAAAAAAAAAACTAGCGAGCCACAGGTGATGTGAATGTCACTTGAGTGCTTTATTTAAATAAAAATTTAGGATTTCGTTATTACTATAAATTTGAAAGCAATAATATTAGAAATCTTCGCAATGAATAAAACGACTCTGAGTGCAACTTTGGTGTGTAATTACACTTGGTTGGAAAATTTAAAATGGTAATAAAAAAAATATTTTGTTTTTCATTTTTTTTTTTTATTTTAATAATTATAATACTGTAGAAGATATATGTTGTATATAATTTTTAGCTTTCAAAACCAAAAAATATACTCTTTTATGACATAAATAACTAGACATCTAATAATTGTTATTAATCGAATATTTATTTGACGTTTAATATTATAAATTAGGTGAAAAATGTACGTACCTCTTGTAAGCTACAATGCTCGTAACTCGGCGGCGGCGACGATGGGATTGTTTGCATTACTATACAATCAGGCAAACACGAATCTGCAAACTTCTGGGTTTTTTGGTTTTTCTTTTCTTTAATCATTCTCGTTACGCGATCTACTATTATAGAAGGCAATATACGTTCATTATTATCAGCTAATTACTATATTAAGATGGTTACTATACAATTCGGTGGGTGCTCCGCACGAGTTCGGAGATGCTATTACCACATAATAAGGCTATGGTATTTTTTTTTATGAGTACAATTTTTTTGTTTATTGGCTCGACTTGGGCGATTAAAAAACTGGTAGGTAATTATTATATTTATTTAGTAACGTTCAAAACGCTATAATACTACGTTATTATTATTATTATTATTATTATTATTATTATTATTATTATTATTATTATTATTATTATTATTATTATTATTATTATTATAATATTATTATTAATGTTGTTGTTCTTATGTATTATACGTCCAACAGAGCTGATATTTAATATTTTCAACAATCCGACGCGTCGTTATTTATTTCAATGTTTATAGGTACATACCTACTAAATATTGAAAATAACGGATAGCTTTTGAAAAGTAAAATGTTCGTCGAATTCACCATAAAATCCTTCTACCTATAGGCTATAACGTTTCTAATTTCTGCGGGTATCCAATTCCTTCCTATATATACATATATTATTATAATAGTTCTGTGAGTTTCTACGAGCATTCAGCTATATGACGTCGGTCGCATCGGTATTCTTAAAGATGCTGATAAGTTTCTACGTCAGTGTATGGACTTTATTATTTCTCTTCGTTTCTATACCGTGGCGCGAGTATCAGCCGTGTCCCCCGAGTTCTTTGCTTATATTAATTTTTTGCAAAAAAAAAAAAAAAAAAAATGTAACCCGCAAAAAAAAATTGTTTTATAAGCTTATAATTACATTATTATTCTGGAATATGTCGATATTGTTAAAATTATATTACGGTGATTTTTTTTTCGAATTTCATTATTATGATTTTATATCATTTAAAATGACTGGTTGTCAATTACTATTGTGTGTAAGGGTAAATAGGAAATTTTGTAAGTTAGCCCATTTCCTGCCAAAAAAAAAAAAAATCCCGAGTGCGCGTCTGAATACATATATATATAATATAAATACATAAAAATGTACAATAGATATATCATAATAATATTATAGTCGAGATTTATAGTATATATTTTTTTATATATCGTTACTGCGCAGTAATGTTATTACACGTTATAATCGTACAAAAATTATACATATTAAAGCATATTAATCCTTTATTATTAATATAATTTTTACATATTTCTGTAAATTTAAAAAAGAATATTTATAGGTTATATATATATATATATATATATATATATATATAGAATATTAACATCATATTTTTCCTATGCGTTTTAAGAGAATATTAAGAAGAAACTTACGAGAAAAAATCGTAGAAGAATAAAAAAATGGTTTTCAATCGAATTTGACGATGAGCTGCACACACACACACACACAATTATTATAATATTACAACGAGCTGCTGCGCTTTACTTACTATAAAACAATGGTAGTGGAAATCTAAACGCGCAAACACACACAGCGTTTTTATATTGATTTGTCGTAGGACGCAAACGTTACTCTCGAAAGACCATCCCTCCCCCCAAAGCCCTACATTCGTTTCGTAAACATCGTACGACGAAAATACATTCTGCGCAGGCCCCGCCGCAGGGATCTTACACACACATGCGCACAGATGATAAAACGTATGGGGCGGGACGGGGGTCGCGTTCAGCGGAAAATCGCGCGAGGAGAAACACTGACGACGATGCGTACCTAATTCCTATTATTTGATTTGGTTAAAACCTACATATTACCGTGTGTCGTGGACGCCGCTACTTTATACCACTTTTAAAGTACTTTTTCTCGTTCCACTAGCAGCCGCTGCAGGAGAATCCACTTTTTCTTCTTATCGTCCCGTCTCACGTTACTATTATTGTACCCAGGAACCCGGGGTGGGAACCGCATGCAGCTCTTGAAAAACAATCGACAGGCTTTTAAATGTGTATGGCAATTCTGCCCAGTCCTCAGACAATGCTTATTAATTTTTGTAGTAAATGTTTCTTCGTTTTTATAAAACAAAACGTGTCTTCATCATTTTGTAAATCATTAAAAACGTGGCTCCCCCACAAACGAAGTCAGTGGTCATTAAACAATAGGAGTGAGACCATCACCTCCTAACCATCCACCGTACGATGGCGTTTTGGGGAATGAACACGGGTGCGCGGCTAATCCACTTTTAACTTATATCTTATTATTATTATTACCAGCCATCTGCAGTTACTACGTTATGGATTCGTATTCTTTTCGTCTCTCTTAATATTATACGTTGGACACACGCGTGCATCTACTGCAAGACCTATTTCACCATATGATAAATGTTATTGTTAGATATATTAAGAGTATTCGCATAGGCGTTATGCCGGGTGCGTACAAGGACAACATATGTTGCTGCCACTGAACCTTTTTTTTCGGCTGTAGGGGCTGTCGATCATTGACTTATGTCTGTAAATTTTAATTCCGGAAAATAAAAAGGTTGAACACTTCCGATTTTAAAACGTAAATTCTTAGAACTGTGATAAACTATAAGCATACCAAATTTCATTCGAGTTCACATTATTTTATTTATATTATAACATAATCATTTATGTACACTATGTATAATATAGTTCTCTAAAAATTTAATTTACAAATGAGAGTAATATCACACTTGATAATTTATTATTTTGATAGTTTTAAGTTCACAAAAGGTATAAATGTAGGAAAATAAAATGTGTAAACCTTTTAAAAGTTATAACAAATCGATACGATGAATAACACAAAATAAATATTATATCAAAGAAATATTTCATAAAAATAATATATATATATATGAAATTAATGAGTAAAAAACATTCAATTAAAAATAAAACTAAGACTTAAAAACGATATTTACATAAATAACAACAACAATAATAATTAAAGCTTGGATTTTGTAGCAAAATAAATTCTTAAAAAGCATTTATTAAATTTAATTCTAAAAAACAAATTTAAATTACACATTAAATTAAATGTTAAAAAAGGATTTTACAACCATATATTTAGTCAAGTTACTCTTGTTAAAACTCATCCTATTGGGTAATTATGGTTATTTTGATAAAATTACAATTTCGGCACAATAACGATAGAATAATTTCATCAATCGTCTATTTATAATTTTATAATTTCTGGCAATAATAATATAGTTGAAATATGTCAAATTTTTATGAAAATTATGTAAAAATTAAGAAACAAGAACTAAATTGGGCTGAGCAAAAAAAAAAAAAAAAAAAAAAAAAAAAAAAAATAAAAAAGTTTACTTCATTGAAATCAGAACGATTCAAAACATATTTATATATAAGAAATATCTTTCTATTACACTCCCATCAAAAGAAGCCTTTGCTACAAAATCCGAGCCCTTATAATAATAACAATAACAAATTAAAGTGTATATCAAACACATTTATTAAAATAATAGGCAACAAGAAAACATAATAATGGGCAAATCTCAGTAAAAAAAATTCTATACAAAATATTATCTTGTAATTATTGAATTAAAAAATTTAAAATTGTTTTTCATTCCCAACTAATAATCGGTTACAATAATTCGTTTCTTTATGATATATAATTTTATACAGTGATACAATTGATTGCTATGTAAAAATGTGTAAGTACCTCGTTTATATTTCAGTTTCATAACATTTAATTACGTCTTTGTAAGTTCGATTAAAAATCTTGGAGAATATTTTAGAAAAAATAAATGCAATTATAGTAGTTATTAAGCAAACTATAAAAATCGAATTAATATTAGCTGTTTGATTCATTTCATTTAAATGTGTCCATAAAAGTGCCAAACAAATAAAAATGTTGCTGGGTACTTTAATTATATTTGATAAGGTGACTCTGATATTTTCCGGAATCACTTGACTTTTTAAGTACGACATGGAAGGTAAATATATTCCGATAGAAATCTCGTATATTACAAAAAACAAATAGCATGTTTTTATTGTATATGGAGTATAATTATTAAAAAAGTCCGATACAG
Source organism: Chaetogeoica ovagalla (assembly GCA_032441825.1). Taxonomy (NCBI): domain Eukaryota; kingdom Metazoa; phylum Arthropoda; class Insecta; order Hemiptera; family Aphididae; genus Chaetogeoica; species Chaetogeoica ovagalla. The sequence goes on from CM063742.1 coordinate 5,051,811, forward strand.
ACAGGGTACATATTAAGAATGATATATTAGCTAAAAACGTTGATAGCTGTAACATTTTTTTTGAATCCATATAATTATGTGTTAGTAATATTGAATATATTTTCGAGCCTATCATTAAAGCCAACATAAAACTCGAGAACACTAATCCCAATGGTGGATGCAACGTATCTAATGCAGGGGTCCAAATAAATATGAATAAATACATAACGCCCTCATACAAAGACTGAACAATACTAAGCGTCAATATTTTCTTATTTGTAATCCATAATACAATAGCATTTCTAACCGAACTTGAAGGGGACTTTATATTATGAACGTAATGTTCGTTTAATAATAAAGCAGAACAAATGCTAGCAGTTATAAGAAACGGTAATGCTGTGATAAATGGTGCTATGACTCCAAATTTCATGACGCTGACTAAAACGTAAGACAAAAATCCCGCTAATATGGCAAGCGTAGCATTGAAAAACGTCGCCTTGGCGAAAGTATTATTCAACCATTCATTCGGTAGCATGTAGTGATTAGTGTGCTCGTTTATATACCACGAGTCAAATGCTGAGTACAGAATAGAAGTACTAACGCCTCCCAGGATACGCCCGACAATCAATAGTTTGTAGACTTTGAACATTTTCAACAGACAACACCCCGAATATAAAATACCGTAAGATACACAAAGAATCTTACGACTATAATTATCGGCCAACGCCCCACTGACAGTGCCGAATAAACTGTTAGATATTGTACCTACGATAAAGAGAACGGCGATTTCTCCTTCGTTGTATCCATATTCTTTGTATAAGTTGTAGACGTATGGCCCTTGTATCCAATCGCCGAAACAAGCCAAACAATACACGAACAAATAGCGCCTCTGGAGTTTTTGAAAGTCTTTGTTGGTTTCATGTTTTATTCTATTCACTATATAGCTTTGTGACAAAAATAAAACCAATGTAACCACCAGCAGTATAATTATTACGATTGTGAACATCATGGTTTGTATTATCATTCCATTGACACGCAAATCTAAAAAAAAAAAAAAAAGAAAAAGTATAAAAAATTAAAAATATAACACATTACAACTTACACCTCGATTGTTTAAAATAATTTTAAAACATAATATATAATATATTCTACAATTTATTTGTTGATCGAGTCAATCGCGGGTACTGTTTTATGGTAACTGGTAAAAACGATTTTGTAATTACACTTGTTTTTGTCATTCGAACGGTAATTAAATGTCACACGTAATTATTTATTTACGAGTACTGTATAGATCTTTTTTTTTTTTTTTCATTTCGTTATTTGCCAACGAATAATTAAACGCAATTATTAATATTATTTCGTTTAAATAACAGGACTCTATCGATTTCACTATTAAAGCGATATAATACGTAACTGTTCATTTTTAACCGATCACGCGAACTACAAGACAATTAAAACGAATTAATACGACTGACGAATAATGATCTAACAAAAAAAAAATTATAGAATATAATAATTTATTTAACATGTTTGCGTGCGTGTATGTCACAAAATATAAATCATTTAACTATAATGTCTGATAAGAATATTCTTCTCCGATTACATTTATGTAGCCTTGTGGGATGATTGGTGTCAGAAAAACGATAAGAGAGCAGTACACGTAACACAAACATTCATATCGCGACGCCTACCGAAATCAGGAAAAAATTCAAAAAAAAAAAAATATATATATATTATATATAAAAACCAGACCCAATAATATTAGTTTGAAAAAAAAATAATAATTTTTAGACACATTCAAATATTATTATTATTATTATTTATTATAATAAAACGAAATATAACGTGGCGGCAATACATTTTGTACGATTCGATTTCATTGTGTATAATTTCGCGTTTTCACGGAAGTTTTATGAAAAAAAAAACCACTATAACTACAAATAATATATTATTATTATTTTTGTTATTATTATTATTATAGTTGATGAATGATTATCATCGAGTCATATTTCGTATACCTTTATAACGATCTAATTAACGATATTGAGCCGGTTTTACGTACATATAATGTAATATAACTCATTACTTATTAAATCGAATATACGAATGAGATTTGTCATGTTATACGTAAACCAAAACCTATTTAATATTAAAAATTATATACACAACAGGATTTTGGCAGGTGTTGTTGTTGTCATCTATAACGTCTCGTAATAGTTCGGTAAAAAAAAATATATTATTTACAAGCGTTATGTGACGGCAGGGGCGTATACAAGGGGGGGGCGATGGGGCGATCGCCCCACCTAGATACTTGTGTATGTACCTATATCTACTGACAACTAAAATTAATCGAACTAAAACTAAAATGTCATAAAACATTTTTTTATTTAAAACTTATTATTTTTATATAATTTTTCGATAATTCTAAGTTGGCAACAGATTCGACGGGCCCTTTTTTCTATTCGCCCCCCCGCCCTAAGGGATGAAGTAAATGTGTGACGGTTCATCGTGACGTAATGGTAACGCTCTTGGTGTCGCACAAATTTATAAAATTTATAACCCCCCCCCCCCAGCCGTAAGACTTCTTTTTCAAGTCGTCAATCGTTTGATTGGTTTGCTGCAGTTTTCCATGCTTCCCTATCGTTACTCAGTTCCTCATAACTATTCACTCCTATGTCAATTGTAAGACACATAATATACAATATGTCAAAAAACATCTCGGTGGGGGAGTGAGGAGGGGGTTACCCCACTGGACTGGTCGCGACCCGCGTGTTTGTTTCTTCCCTCTCCTCCCGCCGTTTTTCATCACCCCGCCGAGGTGGTGGTTCTTTTTAACGCTTTGACCCCGGGCGACGTCGCGCGCGTTAAATTTCGAATAATCGATAGCAAGATAAGGTGTTGGTCGGCCGTCCGCGGGCGTTATCACACGTGCGCGTGTCGAATGATGGTCGTTGTTCGGTGATAAAGAAAAAGAGAGAGAAAAAAAACGACGACGACGACGACGTTCGTCTCGATTGTCGAACGCGGGTGGTCGAGACTATAGAGAGAACGAGTGAGTGAGCGAGTGAGAGGCGTCGACGACGGCCTTTTTAATTTTCAATTCCTTTTTGCTCGTTCGAAATATTCCGTTTTACAGGAGTTTCTGGTTCCGTTTCGTGTGTAACGAGGACAGCGCGCGCGCACGCGAATGTCGACCGTCGGGTGGTGATGGTTGTGTGGTTGGAGGGTCGACACGATGTGCTGTCGTTCCGGTTTCCCTCCGTGAACGGTTCGTTTTACAACTGCTGCTGTTCTCGCCGCGCTCCGTACAGCTCCGCCGCCGATCATCAGAAGTATGTTTTGGTATTTTTGTTTAACGACGAATTCTACCGTTTTCGTGTTAATATCGATACGGAACATATATTTAATTAAATTGTCCCCGTATGTCTGAAATCGGGTGGTCCGCGCTCGTCGAGGCGTTGTTGTAATTTATAATGGACGAAAGTTTTTTTTTTTATTAAAACGAGAAAAAAATGTATCGGCGGATTGAATTAATAACACATACGAACTTTAGTACCATCAAAAAATCTTTTAGTGTTCCAGCCCCATGTCGATGTGGATGGAATACGGCTGCTGCCGTCCACTTTTCAGAATAGTCCTGTGGCAACCAAAAAACAGACACTCAAATCTTTTGAGGATATACAACCCTTACTGGTAAGTGGCTGCCGTCAAAAGGACGTGAAGAAAATATTGCGTGAAAATTGTTGGCCAGTGACTCATCCGATTAGATCTCAGCTGTGGTCAGCGTTATGCAAACTACATTCTTTAGACAATATAAATAATGTTCAAGACGGATTTTATTGGGATCTTGTGATCCAGTTGTTTGGATCAACTGGTAAGTTGATCAGTTCCTTTTTACATTGCATTTTCACAATATATACAAATAAATAGGGTACATTTTACTATGTATTATTTATTATAAATTTGGCTTGCTCAAAACAAAATCTCTATAATATTATAATATAGAAAATATTTAGCATGTTAAAACTATTTAAACAATTTAATTGTAATGTACGTAAATTTTATATTTTACCAAAGTCATTTTATTATTCCAGAAATTCCAGATAAACCAATTATATTACCTCCTTTCGTGGAACCGAAAAATAGACATTTGCATTACCTTGATTCAACAGGCAAAATTATTACCGATAGAATTGTGTGTGTGCTGGGCTTCGCTTGTCCACACATTACATTTAGCCCAATTATATATTCGTTGACATCAATGCTTTTACACTTCATGCCTGGTTTGTGTTTAATATTATAATTGTAATAACATTTTAATTAATGTATAGTTTTTTTTTTAATTAGAGGAAGAATGCTACAATAATTTAACAAATTTGATTTCATCCAAGAAATTAGTATTTGTAACGCAAACAAAGTTACAATATGAAGTTACATGGAGAATTGTAATGGATATAAGTAAAAAACACGTTGTCCGTAAAAAAGTCATCAACTACTTTTAATTATTATGTTCTTAATTAAAAATAAATACAAATTAATTTATAGAAATCTGCAGCAAATTTTATCGGAAAACATTGTCCTAATAAAAGAGTTCTCGAAAATGTCTACATGGATTGGATTTGGTTTTTATTTCAAGGTCTTCCATTTCATCATATAGTGAGTTTTAACAATGAATTTTTCTATTTTGTATTATTAAATTCTATATTATACATGTAATGGTCAAGTCGATATCGACGTAACAATGTGTGGCTTTTGTTCCTTTGTTATATTTCAGTGGTAACACAGTGTGATTATTCATGGTATGCCTTCTCCCCTTTTTTTTTATACATATTCACATTCATATTTTGTTTTTACAAGACATTTTTATATGCATTACCTATATACGAATATTTTTTTTCATTTTTATTTTATTTAAGATTTTTAATATAAAGTCGGTTTCTTGTTTATAGTTAATGTCAACCCCTGATTGTTGCTCTGTAACATACGTAATATGTTTGAAAAATAATGTTGTTTATTTTAGATTCGAATAATGGATTGTTATCTTGCTGAAGGAATCAAAATTTTATATCGCATATCTATAGTTGTATTGCAATATTTTTATAAATATTCAACTTTGAGTAATTCCATTTGGGCCGAAGAAATACACAATCATGGAATCAATGTTGCATTAATGAATTTTTGCCACCAAATGCCTGTAATGGAACTGAAATACTGTTTGTTAGAATAAAGTAATAATTATTTTTATACAATAATTCAAATTTTATTTAGGTACATCCACAAAAAATTCTTAAGAGTGCTTTCAAAATCCGTGGACTTAGTTCAGTATACATTCATAGGGTTTTCGTAAAAACTGAAATGATATTGAAAAGTAAAGCAGTCTTATCTGGTTCTAATAAATTAGATCGATCTTGTTCCAATGAGAATTTACCTACAAGTGAGTCGCAGATAAATATACAAATGGCATCGAGTACACTTACTGTCCGTGAGGTAATTGTATACAATAATATATTTTTAATTCTATTAATCAATGTAAAAATGTCCTTTTAATAAAATTGTCCCAAATAAATATTAGTCCAAATCATTTAAAATGTATAAGAAATATAATTAATTTTTTTGGTAATGTCTTGGGCAATATTATATATACTAATTACGTTTCTTATTATAATTAATATTATCAAATGTTATAGTACTTACAAATTACTTCTTTAACTATTATTAAGTGGCTGTTTCGTGCTCAATGGACTTACGGTGGTGTTGTAAATTGTCCTTTTAATATTATATTTTGTGTGTATTATGTTTTGAATGTGTATGTGTATATAAAATTGACTAGAAAATTGTATTTTATCAAATTTTAATCAATTTTTGGTAATGAATTCATATTTGTTATCATGCTGCATTCTGTAGGGAGACCGATCTCCAAGTCCGCGAGTTTCTACAATGGCAAGCTATCCCATTAATAATATTAAATCGTTGATCGCTAACTATCAAGATGTAAGTTATTTAATCACTACTGTGGATGACTCCCAGATATTTACGTTTTTCAAAAATGTATTTCATCTTTTTATTATTATTCTAGCATTAATTGTTTTATTTGAATTTTAATTAGATTTTTGGTTTTTTAATTTCAGTTTTATTTTTTATTTTGCGAAATTCCAGCACTGTTAAAAGTTGTTTTTGTAATTAGAATTAAAATTTACCGATTATTTAAATATAAGTATAGAATATTATTTTTTGTTTTTTTGTAAATTTATCATAATTAAATTGATTATTAATTGTTATTATTATTATTAAATAATACACACATATACATCTCTGTGTGTTTGTGTATAGCGTATATTGTATAATATTGTCATTTATTTTAGCTTTTTTTGCTGTGGTCGTGGTTACCAGTTAGAATAACAATGTACCAACCGATACTGCTGTATACAACTGAAGAACATGGATGTAGTTTAACTACATTTTATGTTAAAGTAGAAAATTATGATCCAACGCTTTTATTGATAAAAACTTGTAACAATGAAGTAATTATAACATAATTAAATGAACGTTTGTAATATATTTATATTTAATACTTTATAAGGTATTTGGCGCATATTGTTCGTCGAAGTGGCTAGAGAGGAACAAAAAAGATTATAAAGGCAATCGACAAGCATATTTTGGTACAGGCGAAACGTTTTTGTTCAGTCTTTATCCTGGTAAAGCCAAATATCCATGGGTTGGAATAGCTGAAGTTGATAACATTAATATACTTCATGCTAATGAGTTGTTCATGGCAGCTGATCAAAATATGATTATAATTGGTGGAGGGTACATATACATTAAATTAAATACATTTTTATACTGTTCTAATGGCTACTTTATATTGTAACATGCATATTTTAGTGGCGGTCAAGGCATTTGGTTGGACGAAAATGTTCGGTATGGAAAAACTGAAAGTTGTTCTACATTTAACAATCCGCCATTATGCAAAAGTCGGGATTTTGAAATCAAAGTTTTAGAAGTGTACGGTTTTGATGGAATGTAAGTATTAATAGTTGTTTTAGTAATTTTAATAGAAGTTCAAACCATAGTTTTAATAAATGTTGTATAAGTTTTAATCCTACCTTATACGTTAAATCTATAAATTATTTTTAACTTTGTTTTTTAGACACTATTGTGATAATTAGTGATACTTTTTTTTTAATTGTTAAATTATTCAATTAATAATTTGATTTTTTTTTTTTTATAGAATTCTTTAGAACACGGAGGCAAGAGAATAATAATAATAGATCACAACTATATACCTACTAGTCATAATATATATATATATATATATATATATACACACTTTTTTTATGTATATATTTTTCATTTATAGATAAAAAAAATTTGTTTGTTATCCCACTGATTATTTTAACATCCATAGTGAATTCATTTAATATTATTTTTTGTTCCTATAAGTTTTGTTAATAATTCTAATTATAATAATAATAATCTACTTACGATTATAAAATACTATTAATTATGAATATATAAGTATCGATTGTAATACTTGGTATTAAACCAGGATACCTGGAGGTAAATAGTTTACATGTTCTGTATATTATATTCTGGTCATGCGCGAGTTTACTTAAAAATATTGTATCTCTCTAAAATTCTAGTCGAGTCACCCGAGTTGTTCAACCGGAAAAGAAATGACAATAGACATACTCATACGTACTGTTGTTCAAAAAAATAAAAAAATGCCGCGTTTTGTAAATTATTCTTAATTAGTAATAATAATGTATTATTATAAGATATATAAAGATACCTGTAATGTGATTGAGGAACCAGTTAGCATATATATCTATTTATATTTTATTGTAATAGGTACTCACAAAATAGTCCAGGTGGTTGTTATTATTGGGCTCGCCTGGCCTCATAGTGGTGTGTTGCGAACTGTCTATATTATTATATTGTGTGTATTTATAATATTTTGTGGTGTGTGTCATCAGTTTATGAGTATACTATTTTCAGTGTATATACACATAATATGCATGTAACTAGTTACATACCCAAAGTAGAAACTATTCTATTATAAAACGATATACTACATATATTTAATTAAACTATAGCTATAGAGTAGTTGAATGTTGTTTAGATTTTTGCTTGTGAGTGTATATATATAAATATATAGGCTGTAGTATTTATTGTTTTTTTCCTTAAAACTTCTATTTAATGTACTTAAAAAAACTACGCTTTTCAAATGGAATATAAAACCATTATATTATGTTTGATGTTATGTTTAGAAGTCTTGATATTTATCTTTTGTTTGTTACTATATATGCAAATATTGTTATTGAAATTAAGTTTGTTAATTTTGTTTTTAATTATATTATATTATGCAAATGATTTTCTGCCTAATATATTTATTATATATTATTGTTACCAAGTGTTAATTTCGATTTAAATATTATTAACGAAATATAATATTCGTGTACCTATACAAAATATATTTAAGAATAATTGTAATACTTTATGCGAAATGGAGTTTTTTTTTTTTATACTCAATGACAAGCATATTTTTACTGCATCGCATCGAATTATTTTATTATATGTTAATTATTTTGTTTGTTCATTTTTTTATTTTTTATTGCCAATATTTTGTATACACCTAGTTGTGGATAGAACCCATAAATTTAAAATAAATATCAACGTGTATGTGTTTTATCGATTATCTCCAACAAAACAAAATGCAACATTTATTTTCGTAATGTGATGGAATATAAATAAATTATATTCGTTTTTTTCCCTATAAAAAATTATTATTAATATATCATTTGTATACCATATAATCTTATAATTACAGTCTATATATATATTAGAATTTAGATCTTATATATTATAAATATGTAGGTAAGTGTGTGTTATATTTTTATTTGTTTTGAATTATGTAAAAATTAAAGAAGGGCCTGTTAACGTGTAAGCATATATTATGGGTTCATTTTCAGCGTGTTCATGGTGTAACAACTATTGCAGTTTTTTGTTTTAGATTATTTTTAAACACTTTGTCATATTTTTAACAGTGAGAATTTCATTTGAATTTCATAACGTTTATATAATACAAATAATAAACTATGATCTTTATAAAACTTGTATTTAAATTTTATATAACGCATATAATAGTAGTCGTATAGTATGATAATAATTGTTATTGTAACGTAATAAATACCTTGGCTGCAGTTTGTATAAGTATTTGTATAATATATATCCACCAGTAATATTGTTTCGATAAGATTATAATAATAATTATTAATTGTTTCACACGGGAAAGAATTCTGACCACAAGTTTTGACAAAATAAATTACAATATTACCTATATGCATAAATAATGTATAATAACGTTAACATTTTTAAAACATCTTCAATTTTTAAAAAGTGTAAGCATTTTAAAAAAAATACAACTTTTTTCTTTTTTTTTTAAATCTAGTAACTTATGAATTAAAGATATAAAAAAAGAAAACAGCTCTGTTATTATGGCGTATAAATAATATTGTAATTTATTTTGTGTATAAAATTTTTGGTATTTCTTAAGTACAACACTGCAGTGGTTTTGGGGATTCATTTCTTCGCGAAACGGTTTTATTGTGAACATCATTTTAATCGTTGAACATTTTCTTTATTTTCGAGTTCCCCAGATGTACATTGCACGTGATTTATTTTACCCGTGTAATAATATATTTTAATTTAGACGTTTCCGAATATCAGTGTGGTACATCGTATTTATAACAAATAGAAATAATACAAAATATTTGAATAAAACTGTCGTAGTAAATATTTCAGAAAATTATATAATTATTTTAAAATATTAAAAATAATTATTATTTATTTGGTGTTACGGTTTATTTATCAGAGATTTAATAAAAAAAAATAATATATATATATATTATTACAATGTGACATTATAGGTACTTAATTTATATAGGACAATATTATTATTCAAAAATGTACTTTTTATTATTAGATATTATTAAAGTCTAATCGATATTTGCTTTTTTTTTTTCTTTAAACATTACGTTCAATAGCCGTTTTCATATTATATTCCTAAAAGATTAGATTTTAGGTTTTTTGTTACCACTACATATTATATAGTTTGTTTAATATTTGTTTATTTCCATATCGATATCGGTACCATCTGTGATATTGTAACCGCCTTTAAATATGTAATAATATACTATTATGCTCGTATATTAAAATATATATTGTATTTTAATTCAATTTTTTTCCCCATCATTATTATATTGCACTCTGATTTTTATGTAATAACAATTTTTATTACATTATTATATATACATACATATTATTAGATTCAAATATATTGACCTGATTTGATTTTGGTATCTTTTATTATAATATAATAATTATATCAGTCATGGGCTGGTAGTGAATCGGCCCAGAGGGAAATAGTACTGAGCGGCCCAAAAGCAGTGGTGTATAAATCGCTTTGAAAACGAAAAATATATATATATATAAAAAAAAAAAAAAATTGTTTTGTTTTCTAAAATTAACGAAATAATTATCTCTATACGCGTTGTTCGGATACTCTGTAGATTCTGTCGTTGATCCCGTGGTCGGGGGACGGATTTTCCAATTGAATTTTTGAATTCGTTGGATCCTCCCGGACTTTTTCCACACAAACTCGTACTTCGAAAATTGATACTCATATATACAATACGGAATTTGAACGAACTAAAGTTGTGTGTAACAATTACAAGTTAATTTTTTTGAAAAATTACCTCATTACAGTTTAATATATGTTTTTTTTTAAATTGAATTTCTTTTCTCCTTAAAGATATTTCTAGATAAATAAATAAGAGTTTGTAAATACATTTGTTTTACATATGTACTGGCAGCGTTTTGCGATGAATGTTGGCGTAAATTAAAAAGTTTTCGACTATTATTATTATTCACCGTTGAATTCGGTCGATTTCTTTCATTTTTTCGTTTTTTTTCCCCACTTCAAATATTTCCAAAAAATAATCTGAAAACTTAGAAGACGGCCGACGCGTCGTAGGGTGAAACAGCAGTTTCAAACAACTCGTACAAATTAAAAATGTTACTTAAAAAAAAAAAAAAAAAAGAAGTAGTTTCATACATTTAAAGTTTAAATAATATACGTTAATCTGTTCTTTTCCCCATTTTCTACGTCCACCACAAAAAAAAGCGTTACGCGTATTTTTAAAAATTATGATGCGATGCGCGCGCACACACAAACTATCGGCCCGAGTGCGACCACCGGTCAAAAAAAAAAAAAAACAAATAAAAATCATTTCTTTAACTGAAATAATGAGAACGGAGGCCGCCCCAATATGTTTTTATGTCCCCCCCATACGGACATTACATACGGACCGAAAACGCGACATAGTATATTTGTTTTTTTTTTCTGTTGATATCCGCCGTCCGCTGTGAGTTATAAACACTGCACCCACCCCCTTTCCCGTTCCAAAACAGAATACGGCGGCGCACCGGCGAGACGTGAAATGCGCGCGTACGGCACGGGGGAGGGGAGGGAGACACGCTCGTCCAGCATCTGCGGCGGCGACACGGCAACGCGATCTCGTCGGATCTTCGTGGCCACCACCGCGGTCTAAGGATGCGCGTGCGTAAACCCGCGGCGAGTGCTTTGGTGCGTCTGCGCGCGCATCGTGCGCACGGCGGGAACCGGCGATGCACGGGACGAGCGCGCGCGGTGCGAGGGAGGACGCGACACGCTATTGACGTTTTTCCCCGAGCCCGTGCGCGTTCCAGTCGCTTTGCGTGTGCCTGCGTGCGAGTGCGTCCGCATCCCACCGCCCACCCGCTAACCTTCACCACCACCATCCACCACCGCCGTTCCTACTGCGTTCGCGGTGAATTATATTTCCTCACACCGGCGCACTGCGCGCACACGCCGGCGATCCATCCGGCGGCGGTAGTACACACACACACACGCGCCCGCACTCGTACGCGTTACGACGCAGCACCGTACACCATACACGACAGCAGCAGAAGCGGCGGTGGCGGCAGTCGTCGACTGGTCGCTGTGATACGTGTACGTATACGCGCTAGTAGTTTTTCCGGGGATAAAAATATATATATATATATATATAAACGGACCCTTTTCGGTAGTCCCTGACGTTTTCCACTCGTAGGTACGCACGTATCGCACTCACCGCCGTATAACACCCGATTATCGCGTATTATGTGGTCTTTTTCGAATATCGATTTGACGGGCCGAGGAACCCGTCGTCGTCGTCGTCGTCGTCGTTGTTGTTGTTCTCGTCGTTGTTCTTGTTGATCATGAAAATGATGATGATGATGATGATGATGTACACCGTTCGTGTAGTACCGACGAATTTATACGTAAATATTTAAAAATACGCGCGCAACCGCGTATTGTAATAAACACGCAGAATAACATTTCCGGCGCGTCGTTTCCGTGTGTATTCACACTCCTCTCACCTAACCGATCGCCAATCACGAGACGGTGAAGACACTGCAGTGTTCACCTAGTGAACCGGGCGCGCGCAGGACGCCGCGCCGAAGACGTACTACCGAGACACCTCTTTTACCCCGGGTCCAGGTGAGCGTCGAGTAAAAGACAACAATCATTTTCATTATTATATTCTAATATAACACGATCTAACGTAATATATATATATATCATGTTATATACGACGGTTTAGCTTATAAAAGAGGGGAGGGGAGGAACGTTGATTGTCGAGGGAAATATTAACAAAAAAAACCGCTCTCGTTCTTCTCCGCAGACTGCGTTTGTTTGAATAGAAGAAATTCGTGCGACGTGCGCCCCCAAACGAGCGGGTCTTCTTGTTTTTGTATTCGTCTTTTATAAACGCGCGCGCGTTTAATTTCATTTCATTCGGGTAACCGTGCCGGTCATCTGTATACGACGGCCCTACGACGCTTCTTATATAACAATTTTACGAGCGTGTCCGACGACACGGTTTTTTTATTCAACATTCCTACAGCGTCCGCTCGGGGTGATGAACAACGCGTTCGCGCGAGATCCGCGAAATCGGTCCTGCTCTTCCCTCCCCATCGCGTTCGTTATTAACAAACGTCATCTCGAAACGCGTTTCGGACGGTGGCGATGCGTTGCCGCCGGGCGATTACCGGCGTGCGTGTGCGAGAGGGAGAGCTCGTTTCGACGGGGACGAACCACGTTATAGACGTGCGAATATAGCGTTGACAAGTCGCGTTTAAAACGAATTTTAATTTTAATACGCAGCCGTGTATCGCGTATTTTTATTGTAAATAACGAGAAACGCGCGCGGTGATGATAATTAACAAGAAAAACTCGAACAAACAATTTTGTTTTTTCTCTGTTATTTTTTTTTTTTTTTTTAAACCACTGTTACAATATTATTTTCAACGCGTTTCCGACGCCCTCCTTCCCATCTCGCGCACCACATCTAGTAGTAGTAGTAGTACCTGTTCGTTTATTTATTTATTATTATTTTTTTAAAGGTCTCCCATCCCCTCCCGTCGAACAATCTAAACTCGTTCGAGCTCGTAGGGTGCACGCTAGTGCGTATATAAACACTTGTTTTTTTTTTTTAATTTATTATTTTTATAACCGTTCCTGGTAAATGTTCACGACCCCCTCGGGTCACTTTGTTTTATATGTAACGTGTACGTTTATATACGTGTATATATAGGTGTGGAGGCAGAGAACGCTTTTCACGCACACGTTTTCCCGCTTTAGAAACATTTTAAATTCGTGTTCAATATATATTATATATAAATGTATACACGACGCACAGGTTAGGTTTTGTTTTCTCGATTTTTTCCGTATACACATACGCGCGGTCCTGTTTTATAATTGATATTATTTTTAAGCCCGCGCGCGTTCGTTATATTACGTTGTTAAAGGTATGGATTTGTTTTTTGTTAATATTCATTCTTTCGGCGAAACACTTCTTCGATCGTGGGGCGCCGTTTTAACTTCTCTTTTTTTTCTCATTTTCCCCACCACCATATTCATAAAGGGTGGAAAAGTTCAAACGAATAATTTTTTACACGTGTATACATATATATATTATACATATATATATGTAAATATAATTTATTTTATGTTGTAGAGTCTTGATAGTATAGTTTATCGGTGATAGGGGGGGAAGTGTACAAAGGCTATATATATATATGATATAAGACTTGCGCCTGAGACTGACAATCGTTTTACTTTCATTTTAAATATATTCAATAGGAAAATCGTCGAATTTTCTCAAAATAAAAAAAAAAAAAATGATACCATTTACATGGCGTATAAAGTAAAAGGAAATTAATTTGGAAAAAAATCTGTTCGTGTAACCTTCTTGAAATCCCTCTCGTGTATTATAAGAATATTATTTTGATTGTATATATGTTTTTTCATGTGCCGTTTAATTTCGTTTTAAGAAAATCCGCGAGAGTAGTACTATATAATACCAATTTATACGAGTGTGTAATCGCGACGGATAATTAATATTTCATAATAAATCATTAACCGAAAACTAAAATGATTTGTCAATGTACATAATAATTTTATGCTAATATGGTACGTGGATAATTGACATTTTGGTTGCTAGATATTACACAAATACTATAGCCTGCAATCATAATGAACATTGAACCGGGATCATTCGATGTTTTTTTTTTTTTTTTTTTTATCCACGTTTTTAACTGTTATTATACGCATATTACTATAATATAATTACAACAACTATTTATTATTATATCGTTTTTCATTATGCGAGTGTGTATTGATTTAATCACTTGAACGTTCAAATTATATTTATTGTTTACGTGTATATATATATAACAATAGTTTAAAAAACTTATGTTAGTGTATATTTAAATCGATGAAAACATTTTGGGACATTGCATTTTTGTAAAGAGTACTTTTTATGAGTATTGGGGGAGAAAGAAAGGATAAAGTATTTATGGAATATTCGTTTAGATAACGCGAAGCAATAATTCAATGAATATTTTAATTTTTTTTTATATGGGCATTATTTGATTTATGATTGCCGAATGAGAAAGCGGTATAAGAGTTTGACTATATGTGCAATTAAAAAAAACCAAACGGAATATATTGTATAACTAAAATCGTCCCCCTCATTAGTAAAATAATAATAAACAAATTTATATGACACGTATTGGAATAAAAAAAAAAAAAAAACGTATCTAAATACACTTTTATTTGAATGTTTTACGAGACTGGGGTGTGTGACTGATAAAAATTTCTTAAAATGATCTTTATTTACTCGAAATTTACTCGTCAAAACAAAAATATACGACGTAATAATAATAAAATCGCGTTACCGATTTTCGATTATATCAAACGCAACTTAATATACTCGTTTTAAATACGTTTTCTTTAGGCTATTATGCTTTTCCGTTTATTACACATTTGCGCGATGGATGTTTGAAGTTATTATTTATAATATAAATATTATATATAATTTATAAGCACTTTGTGTATATTTCGATTATATTATAGTACGACCGATTACATTGTAATGTAGTTATATTTTATACATTTTTATTAAATGTCTAAAATAATATATATATATATCTTAAATATTTTTCTTTTTTTTTAGTTAATATAGCAATACACGGACTAATATAGCAGCAGTACGTTATTTAACTAATAATGAAAAAAAAAAAAAAACAAAATACGCGGCCAGAACATGTGGTTTCAAGACACGACTCGTATATGTGTTGATTTAGTAATGCGGACTACATTAAAACTCATTTACAGTATAGTAGTAATAATTAATACGAATTTTCAGACTCTTTTTTTATATTCAACTAAATCGTAACGTAGTCGCGTTCGGCGTTTTATTTTATGTTATTACCATGGACGGATATCTGGTCACATCACATTCGTTTGGGGGGGGGGGTTAACATTTTTTTTTATCCATTAGCGTAAACAGACATTTTTAGACGCTTCAATCTACTAACTAGTGGCACACACACACACACACACCCACACACGGAGAACAAACGCGAACAACATTGTTCGCCTTTGACCGCGGTAAAAACACCGTATGTGTATGTATGATGTACACACAAAGTGCGTTCGCCGCGGTTAGAGGCATACAACGTTGTTAGCTACTGACCGCAGCAAAAGCACCGTGTGTGTATGTGATGTACACACACACACACACACACATAGTGTTTTTGAAAAAAAAAAAATAATAAAAAGAACTCCGTAGCCCGTCGCTGCATAATAATCGGTAAACGGAGATAAAATAATACTATATAAAATGAAATTAAAAAAAAATAAAATAAATACTTGAAATTTATTAAAAATTTTGAGAACGGAACGGGCGAACAATTTTTTTTTTTTTTGGGGTCGTGCTAAAGTCCTTCCGTACAGTTGCGTCTCGGAAGATTATTCATCTCGTTTTTGTTATTCATCTCGTCGCGAGTACAACTAATTAATGTTTTTTATTTACTCGGAAATATCTTTTACCGCCGGACATCGAGTTATATCGCCGTATAATATTTTCATTACCGAATAAAACAAAATTATCGACATATTATAATATATAGGCTATTATTATTATTATTATTATTATTATTATTATTATTATTATTATTATTATTCACATTATATTGTACGATAATTGACGATTGTCAGTTTTTAATTCAATTAAACGGATTATTTTAATCGTTGACAGACATGATATGTTGTTTTTTTTTATCACATATTAATTAATAATAGACATATCGGCGGTAGACGCGCGTTATTACGTCCAGTAATAAAATAAAATTACATCTATTAAAATAGGTATATTTTCAAAATCATTTAACTTGGTTATCAAAGCGTTCGCGCAATTAGATTATTAAAATAACATATTTATATATATATATATATATATATATATATATATATATGTGTGTGTGTGTAATTAAAAAGTGTAGGCACAATATTATGAATTATGTATGAAATATTATTTTCAATTTAGAATTTTCTTGTTTCGAAATTACCGTATAATATGTTACTGTTTATATCATTATTCACACTATTTTTTTTTAGTTTTAATTTAATTACGACATTAATTAATTTTTTGAATAATCGATTGCGTGTATACACATTGCAATAACGGTATGTAAAAAATTAAAAAATTAAAAAAAGTGTTTACGAAACGCGCTATTCATGAATAACTATGAAAATGGAATTAATGCGTATAACATTGTTTTTTTTTTGTTTCTGCGTTTTTATTGTAATTAAGTTTATTCGATGAATCATTTTTTTTAATATTCAACTATATTATCGTGGTCGATTGATAAAGATTACTTTTTTTCTTTTTTTTTTTTACAAAAAATCCTGTACAAAACAGAGGAACTTGGAAATTTTTTAAACTATACTGTTTGGAATAAGTAACGAGTTATACGTCATACTCGTTAGTTGTTATATGTATATCGATAATTAACTTCTTATACAAAGGCACAAAGTCAGTTGCGGACAATAATACAGTAATTATCGCGTTACTTTCCAGTTTTGCATATAATACGGCGAACGAATTCCAAATAGAGTTTTGTGAATCGGTCATAAGTCGCAGGTTTTTATTCAATCAGTGGTTCTTAATCTTTTTTTTTTTAATTTGCGTCTCGTATGAAAACAAATTTTACACTCCTTACAAATTGGAAAATTGATAGAGCCTTTTTTTCTTCTGATATATACTGTGCTAATGAACTATATATATACATATACAATGTACGTAATAATTATTATTGATAATAATAATAATAATCATAATTTATATAAACTTTTTTTCATTATTTTAATTAATTTATATGATTTCATTTGTTGTCCTCCGTTCGTGTAAATGATTTAATAAATATTTTACTCCGCGTGATGACTGCTTGTTCCTAGGTTTGGAAACACAGCTATATGTTATAATATGTAATTAATAGTGTTTATATAAGGTTAGATATTATCGAGTTAAAAAAAAAAAAAATAATAATAATGAGTTGAGTTTTATTATTTCGTTACTTTTTCTTTAAATTTTGACTATTATTTTAATACGCGTGAGTTACTTTTGTGCTAAAGAAAAAAAAACCGTTTAATGCGTGTTCAAGTTAATTTTTTTTTTTTTTTACCTAAGGTATTTCGAGTTAGATTAGCAATTTTATATGTAAATAAGTGAATTTTGAAGGCGATGAATTGATAAATAAACGATTTTTAATTGAACTCGACGAGTTAAAGAAATTAAAAATAATTCGCCCAACCTCGTCGAGTGTGTGTGTGTGTGTGTACATTTCTGTCTATACACGTTGATTATGATGTACAATAAGTTGATTTTTTTGCTTGTAATAGGTTTCCTACACAAAAAAAAAACACCTATACATACGGACGAAGGTCGTATATAATATGCGCGTAGTAGGATTGTAATATACGAATCGATCATTTTCGTTATAAATATCGTCTCGCGGACTCGTGTACCACTCTAATAATAATAATAATAATAATAATAATAATAATAATAATAATAATAATAATAATAATAATAATAATAATAATAATAATAATACCTAATAGTTATCTCGTCGGAATGAAATATTGTTTAAAAAAAATAAAATGCGATAGACGACTACGGTACGGCGCGGTTTTAAATCCGACGTTATAAGGCCAGTCACGGTGCACTGCGGTACCGTCACGCGCGCGGTATGAGTTTTAATTTTATCACGAGCCCAGCCCCCGCTCGTCTGTACGCGGACGAGGATGTGCGTGTGTGTATCGAACCAAATATCCGAGTGCAGTGTACTAAATGCTAATACATTCGCTATTATGTCCGTTTTTGTACCTCGCCATATGCGTATTATTATCCGTTTGTTTATACACTTCCGTATAACGAATTTATATATTTGAAAAAAAAAAAATCTAGTAAAGTATATACGTTTATTAAATACAATATTGTAGCGGAGTTTTGGACAAAAAAAAATATATATTTTTTTTCACTATAGGGTTTAAATTAATCTGTTCGATTGTCACAGGCGAAATTACGGGTGAGCCGAGTCAGGCCATGGCTTGACCTAATAATATTGATTGTACGATACGTATACGTACTGACTCAATAGAATTTATCGATATTGGGCGAAACATCGATAAGGTTAAGAAGAAAAAAAAAACGTTTTGATAACAACATAACTAATGGAGCGTATGTATTATATGTAATTATTTCGAATAAGCTACGACGTAGTGGCCAATAGGATATATTCAATAAACGAAATTACGTGTGGAGGGTGCGAATTCAGATCAATACGATGTACTTACTCTCGTTGTATTATTTTTGGAATACTCGTGGTGGGTTATAGAATTACGAAAAGATATTTTTATACACCTGTAGACCATAATATTATAACTTAGTTTTAACGAAATATATTATCAGTTTTGTGGAATATCATATTATCGAAAAAAATAAAAATAGCACTCGGAAAAAGAATATTAAAGTATACGTGGTGCGTGCATGGTGTAATATTGTACCGGGCGTACACACGCGGAGCACACGTATAGTAAAAAAACAAGAGAGAGAGAGAGAGAAAAAAATAATAATTTTTATGAAGAAGCTTTTGAAATGTAGTGAACGAAAAAGCCGTATGGCTTGTCAAACGATCGTCGAGTATTGCAATAACGACGAATATTAAAATCGTGTACATAAAAGGAAGAAAATTATAATGGTCAGATAATACGTATCCTGAGATACGTAGTTTTTTTGTAAAACTTGCAATACCATAAAGAAGACAAGAAACGAGTAACTTTTAAGAAAGACAATGACGGCCACAGACCAGATTCCTGTTCGACAGAGGTGTGCGGCGAATAAAAATTGGACCTAACACATTTTGGTACCAATAGATTGTCGACGATGACAATGCCACCACCTGCTGGCGAAAGACTAACAGAGGAAACTGAAGAAGAAGATCATTACGCCGTAAGGATACAATTTGGAGCGCAATGCGCACAGCGGTGAAAATCGATTTCACATAATCAGATTAAATCTAATGTATTTTGTCAGTGAAAAAAAATTTTGCTCTCTAACGCGGTAGTGATTCGATACTATAACGCGAATATGATATAGGCCGTAATATCCTGGACGAAAATAAACAAAATCGTATACTTTATTGGTTTTAAAAATAAATATAATTCAATATGCGCGTAATTGTGTATATTAGTGATGTAATCGTAAACTTTTTAGTGGGTATACGTTGGATTTATCCCCTACTCAGTAGCACAATTTTTTTTTTGGGGGAGGTACTTTTCTAAATTACTTCGAGTCCGCTATTTTTTTTTTTTAGAATTAAAAACATATATTAATAAAATTTAATATTATGGTGAAGTTGAAACCTCCCCCCTATCCCCCCGTAAATAATAGCTAAAAAGTATACGTAGGTATAGGTGCGTATCAAATAAAAAAAGTTTGTCTATACTCATATTAACGAAAATATTGAGAAGTGGATATACGTCCCTGTGTATATAGCGATGTGAATGTAACGCCAAGAACGCACGAATTTCGGAAAATAATAATTGTCAAGACCTTAATTCGCATTGCGTTTGGAACACCCTAGTCGGTCATATTTTGTTGGTAGTGCGTAGTTCACAGATCGAAACGTCGTTTTATTATTATATGATGTGTTGTGTGTTTATGAATGACATTATAATATAGCAGTCTCGGTATAGCATACATTTTTTGAGTAAAATCCTTTACACACTATTGCAATAATCGATTATGTTATTGATATTTTGGTAATGATTATAAGTTATTTGGTAAACGCGTGTAACATTTTGTGTTTGTCATGGGCCTTTGTTAATTATTATTTTTCTACGTTCTAATTGGTTTTCCTATAATGAATTCGCAAGATTGTTTATTTCATGATTTACATGGACTCTATGCGTTATAATTTAACTGCTCATTATAATAACGTAATATACTATAGGACAGTAATTACATATAGTTATAATGGACTGGTGATTATACTACTTCTTTTGTAGTAAATACTATAGGTAGACAATGCACTCCTCGTGTTTATGACGCCTACGATCGATCGTGTATTTTATGTACACATTATATTATAATATAATATAATTTCATAAAATTTACAACGTTTGTCAATGTTGTTTACAGTGGCATAAGAACTGGTGTAGGTCTCCTGTGATTTTTTTTTTAAATCATATGTAATTTTAATAGCTAGAAACGATTATGGAATTAGTTTTTTCTGGTCGATCTTAGTTTTGAAATTACAACCATTTGAAGTTTGGCGTTTTTTCAGTATTATTTTAGATAACTAAAATCATTTAATTTTGACGTATCATACGACGTAGCTCAATGGAACGTAGCCTCGTTTTCCGTCCGTTAGGACGCGGTTTCGATACCTACCCCTTTTATAATATAATAATAAAACCTTATTTGATGACATTTTTTTCGCGCACTTTGGCTTGCAGGTTTTTTGCTTGTTATTTTTTACGTCACCCTTAACATAAATATGGCTTGTGATCTACTTTAGGTGGTTTATTTTTATAATAAAAAGGGGGGTATTTTGTATTTGAGTTCCAGAGGTTTTAAGCTAGTCGATAGCAAAATAATATTTTATATTTTTAAAAATCCATAAAGATATATTCGCATAACGCTTATTTATTTCAAAATTAACTCCGATTTTGCAATTTTAAATCGCAGTAGGTAGGTGATAATAAGTAAAAACGAACGTTTTTACAAGTAGACAAATGTGCAAAAAAATTTTTATGTAGCTTTATTTCTATCGAACTCGCGTCTTCGTGAGTGGGAAACAACGCTACGGTATGCAACGATTTCGTCTATTTTTTAATACAATATTTGAAAACGCCAAATTTCATATGTTCATAACTTTAACACTAAGTCCGACCAGAAAAAAACTAATTCCATAATTCGTTTTTAAATTCTAAAATTACTTATGGAAAAAAAATATAAATAAAATCATAAATTCTCTGGAGACCTAAACTAGAATCGTTCCTTTGCAGTAACGTTAATATCCGAATTGTTTCGTTTTATTTCAGATTAGAAGACGTTCGTCATAATACACATTACGTCATACATGACGTCTTCGATCGAAAAGATCAGTAACAATAACAATAATAACAATCAAAACAGTAGCAGCAGCAGCAGCGGGATGAAGACGACGTACACCCGGAGCATCACCGTCATCGGGTCGGCCGTTCTAATAGCGGCCACCTTGGTGGCAGTATGCCGGATGCCGGGTGCCGTCTCGCTCTCGCCGCACATCAATCACAACATAGCGATATTGCCCAGCGACGTTTATCCCGGTTTCGGCATCAAACAGTTCCGCAGCGATAATAAGTACGCGTACTTCCGGCTAATGGAAACGGGCTTCTCGCAGTTCTTTACCGTGCTCAAGGACGGGCTGCTGATGACCACTACCGACCTGGGCCTGTTGGTCAAGCGGCCGGTAAATCTGGTGGTGCTGGAAGAGTCGCCCAACACGACGTTCACGCACAACGTGCAGCTGTTCGTGCTGGAGAAACGCGAGATGTTGCGGTTCTCGGACGACAATTACCCGGACGGCAAGGTGTCGGAGAACCGGGCGCCGGGCACGCGCGTCAAGGGCGTGCCGGTGTTGCACGCGTTCGGCGAGGGCGTCGCGGGGTTGCCCATACGGTACGCAATCGTGGATGGCAACGATGACGGCGCGTTCGCACTGAAAACGGCCGAGAACATCGCCGGGAACATCACCAACAAGTCGTATTACAAGGGCGTGCACCTGGTCACCAAACGGCCGCTGGACCGGGAACAGAAACGGCGGTACGATCTGATCGTGCAGGCGGCCGACGGTAGCGGCATTGACAAGGCGTACACCAAGGTGAGCGTGGACGTGCTGGACGAGAACGATAACAGCCCGGTGTTCGTGCAGACCGCGTACAAGGTGAATGTGGACGCGTTCGACTTGGGCCTGAACAACGGGACGGCGGGCGTGGGCCGGTACTCGGCCGTGGGCCGTGTAGAGGCCACGGACGCGGACGGCGACCGGGTGGCGTATAGGCTGTCGGCCCCGAGCGCCGCGGTCGTGGTCGTGCCGCAGACCGGCGAGCTGCTGGTCTCCGACGACGTTCTCGGGTCCCGCGAGTATTTCGAATGTCAGTTGACCGTAGACGCGCACGACCTGCGCGTGCCGTCCCGGGTGTCCGAACGGCCGGCTACCGTCTGGATCCGGTATAATTCCGTCGTGCCGGACGATGACGTGCTCATGCAGGACTTCAACGCGTACGACGGCGGCGCCGCGGCCCAGCATCACCGGGTGTACAAGCGACGGGTGACGCGGGCGGTGAGGCCCACCAAGCGGATCGAGTTCACGGAAACGGACGGCGAACAGGAGGGCCGTAGCGTGTTTCCGCTGGAGAAGGAGACGGAAAAGGAGACGTTCAAGATCCGGGACGAGAACCCGTGGGTCACGGTAGAGCCGAACGGCGCGGTCCGCGTAAAAAAGAAATGGGACTACGAGGAACTCGGCCCCGAGAAGACTATCGATTTCTGGGTGACCATTACAAACGCGGGCGTCGGTGGTAAGTGGTTTTTGCTTCTCTTTTTGTCATATTATTTTTGTGCGATCACATGTTTTTGCATAGTAAAAAAAAAAAAAAAAAAAAAATTACACAGTGTCACGGAATTATAATTTCCGGCGGCAATAATTCATCATAAGAAATTCGTATGTATTAAAAGAAAAAATACATATGTGTATGTTGTACTCTGTCCCGAATCACATGATTCGCACGCGATGGGCGTGAACGCTAAGATCCGCGCAGCGGTTTATACGATCTATTCCGATCCGAAACGAACGTAATGTGGCCGTACGCGCACAAGTCATCTACGTCGGGACGCGTAATATAGATACGTGAAAATACACAATATCATAATAGCCAGAGTTTTACTACGAGCCTCAATACGCGGAACACGTATATCAATCAAAAACACGACTTCAGATAGAGGAGGTCGACATAATATGCATTCCGTAAGATATGAAAGTCGTGGAGGATTATACGATAGAATATAATTTTCTTCGTGATATTTATCATGGTTTTTTTTTTTTTTTTATTATTATTTACTTTGAGACTACAGGACACAAAACAACGCGCTCGATGTCGGCGTCAAAATCGATAATTTTTTATGGAATGAAGAAGTTGGTAACAAATATAGGAAAATAGTAACGGAATGCGTATTGCGGCTCACTGTAGGACTCCATAATATTACATAATATACGAGAATTACACGGAATGCGCGCGTGTTTATAAACGATTACGAATGACAAAATAAAAAAATATATGTATGCAATAATATGTGATCGCGATATTTTCTTGTATCAAATTTACTACCGGTTTCGACTAGTCATCGCATCGGGTATTGTGAGCGAAAAATAAAACCGCAACAATTAAATAAAAAATAAATAGTCTCCTCGTTTCGCTCAGAATCTAAAACGAACAAGATTGCACGGGGAAAATAACGAATCATCTGGCGATGATTGTTCAATATAACATCACAAAAGTGATACGTAGCGCACAAAGCCTGCTGGCTCGGTATTATTATTGATCAAAAAAAACCGGCGCGCTTGGTGTGCCGGGATTTTCGGGTGAATTGCCGAATCTGCCGGGTAGAAAATAAGGAAACGATTGTGTGCGAAATACAAAAACACTCGTGCGCGATAAGCGAGAAAGGTCCGTTTGGAAATAAATGAGGAGAAAACGAAAGTAATGAAAAGGTTGGCCGTTATGGGGTTCTTTTCGGTGGAGAACTATATGTATTCGAGAAAGCCCAAAACTTCGAGTATTTAGGAGTAAAAATCACTGCAGGTGCCAGGTAACAACGATCGCCGAAGCGTTGACATATAGTTATCGTTTATTTAATGCAGAAAGGACGATTTTGTCAATATTTAAATCAATGGTATTCTATAGAAGTACGTCTATCTATATACGTGGCTAAACAAGGCCAATATCAATACGTATATTCTAACTATATATTATATAAGGCGTGCCGGGATATGAGCGAGATTGACTTATATTATTTTAATATAACTTCTCTTACAATAAACCTACAGACGGATAGACGTATTTAATTCCGGCGTTGTCGTCTACCATTGAAATAATATACGCATTTTGTCGTTCAAAGTGGTAATAAAAAATAAAAAATAAATTTTGTGTCACTTTTGGAATTTTTGAGATTTTCGTTTTTATATTTCCAGTCGAAATAACGTAGTAGGTCCTATGTAGGTCACG
Source organism: Chaetogeoica ovagalla (assembly GCA_032441825.1). Classification (NCBI taxonomy): domain Eukaryota; kingdom Metazoa; phylum Arthropoda; class Insecta; order Hemiptera; family Aphididae; genus Chaetogeoica; species Chaetogeoica ovagalla. The sequence goes on from CM063742.1 coordinate 5,077,051, forward strand.
TGAAATTTTCTGTCCTTAAAATCAAAAATTATCCCGTTTTGTGATTTAAACATTTTAACAACGGAAGGAAACGTGTGTTGTCATGATCGGAGCATTCCTTCTAAGGCCGAAGAGTTATACACAGGAATTCAGGATGTGTACGCACACAACGGGCTGGTTAGTGCACGTTTTCGCGTACCGTGTGAAAAACGTGGTGTGAATTGTTGTTCATTCTCGAACGGACGACCGTGAGAAAAGTCAAATTCGAATATCCCTCGAATCCATTAATTTTCGACTCGTTATAATAATAATAATAATAATAATAATAATAATAATAATAATAATAATAATAATAATAATAATAATAATAATGATAATAATAATAATAATGATAATAATAATATGTAATGACTCCCGCCGGACCGACGACATGCGCTCATTTTGTCGTTTCCGAAAAAAAAAAACCGTCACACAGCGTCTCAATCATCGCCTTTTATAGTAACCAAATGTTATTTTCGAACGTTCCGCTCGCTGTGCGACCAATAACTCGCGCGTACAGTAATATAATATATTGTTATTTACAGGCGTGCGACTATGGATAGGTTTTCTACAAGGGAATTTTTTTCTTTTTGGTCTATTACATTACCGATTTAGTTTTTGGAATTTCGATCGAATACTTTTTAATTTGATTTTAAATAATATTGTTGGCGCGGTTGTGTTATAAAACGGATCGTATAGGCATCCAGATCTGTGTATTTATACACAAGTGTATACAGGGAAAAAAAAAGAAATGATCTTGTAAATTATTTAAAACCGAGTTAAACTACTATATTATATATAAATGTAGTGTTAAAAAAACAATTGTATAGTGTATGTAACGTGAAACAATTCTCGAGTTTTTATACTATTAATATTCACGAGTATATTGATTTATAGGTTTTTTTTTTTCAAAATTCTATTTTCGCGTATTCTTTTCACTCGTTTAATTTTTGTTTTTATTATTTAAAATATTCGTTTAGCAAATAAAACCGAAATAACCTATTATATTTATTAGAATTCAGTGAACAGAAAATTATAATGTAAAAGTTCCAAACGTCTATTTTTATCGGAGAATCCGGTGAGAACTTGTTCACATCAAATCGCGTTCTTTCCGCCAATCATGAGCAGCGCGTATATAGTTAAACGTTAAATGTCTTCTTCTTCGCGTCAAGAACCGATTTAAACGTTTTATTTGATATCAAAACGAATCGATATCGTCTGCGGACGCGGAATTCTTCGAGTGTTTTCGGTTTTCTGTGTCCATCTTCACTCGTACTATTTTGCGAGATCGACAGTTCTCTATTAAAATAGAGAATCGAAGTGATTAAATGCGTTGATATATACACAAACTGCATTGACCGCAATGCGCAATAATGTTTTGTTGAATTGGCCTGTAGGTTCTAGTTGGGACACTAGATAAAGATGGTGTAAATTCGTCTAGATAAAGATGAAAACGTAAAAAAATTCGAAAATACGTATCTAGTTAAAGATAAAGGATTTTGTTCGGACGCAATTTTTTTTTTTAACACATATTTTCAAATTTTTGAAAACGCGTTTTATTTTGTACTTGGACATATTTTTCTTTATTTCAGAATGGAAAAAGAAACTATTTTATCGCATTCGGTCTCGCCGCCGCACCGTTTGAGAACTCGGCACATTATTCATCAGCTCTTCTCTTCTTCTCGATCGTTATTCGATTTCGAACATCGTGACTTTGTTGCAAGTGCAATTCTTCCGATTGGGTAAATGTCTCCAAAACTCTCTGTATTCCGGGCAACGCTTTCTGATATTGGCATTTATGCGAGGATTTCAATACGGTCTATATTATAACGAATAGAGCTGCCCTCCCTTCGACTTCTCCACGTACAATATCCTTTCCAATATCATCTATTCTTATGACGTGGCCAAAGAATTCGAGTGATACGTCTCTGAATCGTGACCAAGTCTTGGGCTTGTATATCGATAAACTGCTGTATTACTAAACATTCGTTCCGTGCGGTCGGTTCGTGGGATTCGTAACGTTCTTCTACGTATGTATGTACAATCATTCGAAACGCTTTTATTCTTCGTCGATACGTTCGTTGCAGTGAATGGCCGCTAGAATGACCGCTAGATAAGGGTAAAATAATATTTTTTTTCCCCGACAGTAGCGTCGATCGTGGAGAAGATGAAGGGAATAGACTTAGGCGTTATGAGAAGAGAAGATCCGGAAGCGGTAAGAAAACTGTTATGGAAAATGAATGTTGAAGGAAGAAGAGGAAGTGGGAGACCAAAGAAGAAGAAGAAGAAGAAGAAGAAGTGGTTGAATGCGATTGAGTGTGATGCGAGACCTAACTGCTGGCGCGCGCGCGTGGAAGATCGGACGATGTTTTAAGGACAAAGGTGGCCGACTCCAATGGAGGCGACGAAGAAGAAGAAGATAAATATTTATCCGTGGATCGTAATCGTAATCTGGACAATCGTGTGGATCGCGTCGCGTTGTTTCGAAACGTTCATTTTCACGGCTGACGCGTAATAATAATCTGACCCGAACAGAGCGTAATACGAGTCGTACACGGCGTTTTTAATGCGATTGTAATACTACAATTACCCACAGCGACTTCTGGACGGCTTCCGGCGGCGTGCGTGTACGCGTACAAATGTGTGTGTACACTCGCTGGCGATGATGAAAGACGATGACCACCGTTCGGACGACAGACGATATAATAATAATGTCAGTCTGTGCGATGCGACCGGCGTGTTCCCCCGTTGACTAACGCCGCCGCACGACGCACGGTCGTGTTATATAATATCATTCGTAGGCGCTCATTGTACGGACGCACGGCGAGGGGAGGATGATAAACGTTCCGGTAACGCCGAGGGTCGTCGGACCGAGGGTCGGCGGCGGTCGTCTATGTCCCGCGTTGTGCACACGCGTATGATTATACGCTTATGGAACGGGACGATCGCCGCCGAACGAACGTTCCCGAGTACGTTTTTCTGGACACGCCGATAAAATAACCCGTAGGGGGCGGTATTCGAAATAACAGCATTTACGACTCCGAATAACAATAATTCCTCCGTAATTAAATGTACTATATGTGTACGCAATACGGAAAACATTATCGCGTGCGTAAATACTGCGTGTGTTTAAAACGCACGATAGACGCGATAGTCTACGGATTATTCGGTCTTCTCGCGTTTACGAAATAATTATTGTTTTTTTTTTTTCCAAACGAAAAGTCGAAAACGATCTGCGGCGCGAGCTGAACTCTCTAGATTTCGAGCCGTGGGAGGAGGGGGGGGCGTATAATCTCGTCCAGGCCACTCGACATTTTCCAATGACGCGCACGCGTAAATACGACTTTTCTCGCCAAATAAAAGTGTATTCATATAGTAGTAGTAGTAGTATACGCGGTTTTTATTTATTTATTTGAACATTATACAATATGCGCGCGTTGCGTTTGCGTTTTTGACAACGACAACACGATGGAAACGCGTTACGTGTTCTTTCGCGATTTTTCCTCTTTTTTTTTTTTTCTATTTACTTTTCGTTCGGCAAACGTATACTAATCCCCCTTCCAAATATAGACGTTGTAATTGCGTTGCGCGCCACGAAGAAACCGCGTGATTCATCGTGGGAGGAGACTGCAGCAGCGAACGAGCCACCCTAGATTTTGCGAGAGTACGCGAAATACGATTGGGGATGGATGAGAGTAGGAGACGGGCGTGTACTTGTCAGGGTGAAAAAGAATATCGGCGCACTTGTCAATAAAATTTCCGTATTTCTCGGGTTTTCGTATCGTTTTATGTTATACGGACGTTGACGACACACTGTTCTATCCGTACCGTATAATATAGTGTTGTAAAAAAAAAAATTCAAATCGTAAACTGTATTGATGACGACAAGAGAGAGAGAGAAAAAGCAATGAAAATAATGAAACGGGGAATCGTTGTTTTTTTTTTTTTTGTAGACATAAAGAGAGACACACGTATTGTATTGAAAATAAATTTAAAAAAAAATTAAATTATTAGTGATTTTTTTTTTTTTTTTTACTTAAATTATAAATTCTATAGGAGGTACAGTACGAATTGACTTTGAAAATTCCGACTTAGTCCGATTCGCTATTTATCCGACAATAAAAAATACGTTTTAAAAACCGAACTCACGTCTTGAATATTAATGAAATACACATGTACGTTGAATACCACCAGATCTTGTGTTTGTTTTGTACGCGAAAGAACACTCGATTCACCGCTATTTAAAGACGAAATACGGCTGGTAATCGTCGAGTTCTCGTGTCTTCGAGAGGCAATAAAAAAAAAAAAAAATCCGAAATCGTTTCCGATTTTGTTACGAGTTTTATTTTACGAATATTGAAAAGGTGGTTAAGATTGTAATTTCACTTGTTTTTTTAACTAGGTTTATTTTATTTCCTTTATACGTAACCCCGGGAACGTGAACAGAGAACTGCGATATTCTATAACGAATGGAATTTTTTTTTTTTTTAATCGTTACTATCAGCACTGTTTGTAAATACTGTATTCCGACGATCGGTTAAACGTCCGTGATTGACGTACGTCATTTGTACAATATTTACTCGAAAGTGTGATCGTACAGCTCTCCAGATTGTAAAGAATTAAATGTTCGGTCCACTGCGGAAGTTCGAACAGTGGTGTTCCATTTCATATCCGTAGCTGGACATCGAGCGAGGACTTTCGTCACGAGCTATAGTCCAGATGTTTTCAACAAACACGTGGTAAATAATGCACGGACATTAAAAAAAAATTATGATTATTATTAATCGTGTAATGGTGTGTGAGAATAAATTTGCCGGGAATTCAAAATCACGTAATCGTAGAGCGCGGGGCGCCGAAATACGGCCGACTCCCGTGTTAATAGAATTATGCAAAATGCGTGTACGTGTAATAATAATAATAATAATAATAAAAATAATAAAAATAATATTGCACGACGAAGCACGTGAAATCGTTATGTTAAAATTATTGTCGACGTGGGAAAACAACGTTTGTACGTAGGTATAATGTGTATAATATTATATATTATATGCGGTATTATAATTCAGTGTTGGGACTATAGATGACGCAAAAATGATTTTATATCGTACGCGTATACGTAAATTTTGTTCTTGGTTTAAAGTTAAGAGATTAAAAAAAATAAAATAAAATTAATACATATATTTCGGTTTTTTTTTTTTTTTTTTATGATAGTTCAAAATTCTTATAATATTGTAATATTTTAAACACAATTAAAATGAGAAATTATTGGGAAAAAAAAACGTATTATATTTATTAAAGTCTTGATAAATGTGTTCAAACGTAAAATTATTAACGGATCGCGCGTCAAGAATCACTGAAGAAACGATTGTCGATAGAGAGAAGAAAAAAAAAGCGTTTTTCAGTATAGTGGATCATTTTGTTCGCCTGACAATGGCGCGTATTTGTGGTGGAGGAGGTGTTAATGGAGGAGAAATGGAGTTAATAATAAAAATTTAATTTTCGACCGTGTTATTAAATTGATTTTTTCTATAAAATATATACTTACACTCGGTGCAGTAGTAATATTTGTTAAATTAAGTCGGTTTAGTACAGAGAGAAGAGAGAATTTCGGACGGTTTAATTTATTTTTACGCCACGCATAACCGCGGCGACACAGAGGAGAAATACAACGAAATTTTAATTTTTTTTTACCGGTTTATTGTTAATTTTATATGTCGGTTTAACGACGAAATCGTTATTTTGTACGATATATTTTTAAAAACGATATTTATATTAAAAAACCAATTGTTTTTTTTTCGTTACCGCCAGAGACGTATTTAAAATATCAATTTTAATACGATATAAAACAGCGGTTTTTCTTCTGAAGTTCTTCGTCCTGCCGGATTCGCGTATGAAGTTGTTGACGGCGGTTTGACACGGGTTGATCACGTTTCGATGGTGTTCAGCCGAGAATTAATCGCCGGGGGGTGGGAAAAATTAAAATCGAATCGGTACTAATTACCATCGCGGTTCGATCGCGGTGTTCACATAATATATACAATTTTCGTTGTTATAATAATTTATAATCGAGATAGAATATAATTAATACGTATGTTTGTGTACATCGGTGTTAAGAAAAAACGCATATGCGTGTTAAATAAACCGTCGTTGAAACTATACGGAATGATTTAAAACGTCGTCCGTATAGGACAGGTGTCGGGAACCTGCGGCTCTTTAACATGCAACCAACGGCTCTTTGGAAAATTCATCAACATTAAGTAGATACGTTTTTCTTGTGTGTTATTGTATTTAAATTAAATAATATTATATTTGTATAAACAACGACAACAACAACAACAACAATAATAATAATAATAATAATGAATTAATGAAATAAAGTTTTTCTATATTTTCTAAATTCAAGACTTATTATTATGTTTTTAATACCTACCAATTTCTCAACGAAATAATATTATCATTATTTTAATATTCTATAATCTATAGTCTATACTAACAACTACAACTAAAAAAAAAAAAAAAGCTTGTTCAAACCAGTGCGGCTCCCTGGACATCGTGGTTTTGTGATTTTTTTTCAAAGAATGGCTCATTCCTACAAAAATGTTCCCGACCCCTGGTATAGGACGAGATGGACTGTACTGCAGTGTATCGTAATATTATTAACGCTTAATATTATCGTTATATATACGACATCTGCGTGCAGGCGCTTGCGGAGCCCAATAGGCATTGGCCGCGTACGAGCAACCGCTCTATTATATACGTTTATTTTTTTCGTTACGACCATATTATCACATATATGGCGGGTGAACATTATCTCAATAAATTTAAATCTTCCGGCCGCCGGTGTACTGTTACACGGTGTATAATAATAATAATAATAATAATAATAATAATAAAAGAAACCGTATTTTCGTTCCGACAAACAATAACGACATACTCCAAAAACCCTCTGGCCTCGACGCGCGCGCTATATTATAATAAATAATACGAAAATATTTAAAAAAAAAAAAAAACTCCTCGCCATGTGCCGCCGCCGCTGCTGCTGCACCGACTACGAAAGAAAAAAAAAGTACTCATACGCCGTACACGTACCTACTTCGAATTATATTGTCGTTATTATATTTTTTTTTCTTCTTCTTTGAAATTTAAAAATAATATACGTATACGTTATGGATCAGCGGCGCGGCGATAACTATTGTGCCGTTAAAAACTATTCGAAAAAGGAGCCGAGCGTACATTGAATTGTATTTTTATAATATATTTGTGTGCTCATAACGCCGTGCGCTCATAATATTTTGTTAAACGTTTTATTTTTGAATAATAATAATAATAATAATAATAATAATAATAATAATAATAATAATAATAATAATAATAATAATAATGACAGACCGACGGGGCGGGGGGTCTTGTGTATGTGTATAACTTGCATTATATAATGTGTATATGTGCGTACAATACGAATTTTTTTATTATTATTTTTTTTTTTTTGACAGAAAACTGTAGAGTTTTATAATCCTCGAAAATGTCTTTATTCATTATAATATAGTATATTCCGGTCGTGCACGATTTATATATATAATATTATTATCGCGGATCATCGCTGCCGTGCGTGTATTTGAATCGGCGTCGGTACATACAATACGTCCGGGGGGAGATACACTCGTATTACGAAAAAATATTGCACAGACAGATGGTGTGCGAAGTGGATGCGATTTACATGGATATAACAATAACGATGACAAAACAAACAAAAAAAAAAAAAATGAAAAATGAAAATCTGGGAGCAATTTTTTTTTTTTTTTGTGGGGGAGAGGGATGTTGGTGAGCTTTGCTATTCTTATAATAATCCTTATTATTTGCGCATAATGCGATTATATATTAATATAACGGCTTTTATTATTATTATTATTTTTTTTTAAAAATATATAATATATCTTTTTCTTTTTTTTACGAATTGTATAATAATATAGCACTCGCGTACACTACGGGGCTGTAATACAGTACCGTATTATTAATGAATAAATGATTTCGTTTAGCGCGGGTAAAGAAAAAAAATTCTAACGACAAATTTGTCGTCGGTTCTAAAAGACGGTGATAATTTAATAATAATAATAATAATAATTGAAAAAAGCGTCGTGAAACGGCGAGAGAATAACGAAGAAACCGAACGCGAACACCCGCGAAGAAAATAGATTTGTAAAATCGAAACGATTCGAAATAAATAAATTCACTTTGACGCGTGTGTAATACACGATGAAAAAACCGTATTCTCGACGGATTCACATCGTGTCGAGTACACGTAATAATAATATTATACAACGCGTGTAAGATAAATTACTATAAGTACGCGAATGAAATTAATAATTAAACATAATAATAATAATAATAATAATAGCGTCTCGTCGGATACGTACTCTTGAAATTTTAATTAAAACATTCACGGGACTCTGTGCAGTACAACGAAGTTGCGGCGGTGCGGGAATTAAACGAACATTCGTGTGCGAACGTTATTTTGTTCTCGAAAGAGGCCGGGGGAAACGGCAAATTCTTTTTTTAGTCATTTACGTTTATTTTATATTTTTATTATGTACATACGGAGATCGACAAAAACTGCGAGAGAATACGTGTTTATGTGAGTCCATTCGTCGTCTAAACCAAATTGTCGTGCGACTCTGTATTTTATTAATCGCCGTGTGGTTTTCGCCCGTTCGGTAAGAGTAGAGTTCGTCGACTGCTTGAGGTCATGGAAATACAAAGTTCTAGAACCAGCTATTTTGTTTCGTTTACCTCGACGATCTTCTTTTCCCCTTCAGATGTGTTGCTCGTGTAAACGAGTCGTTTTTGTGTGTCTAATGAGGCGTTTTCTTTTTATTTTCAATACGTGTTTAATCGAATTTCTTTTTGCTCTCACATCTTCTAAGTTACTGCGTTGTTCGTTATGTTATTCGTCTTCGTCCACATCCGCATTGTTTTTAAAACGTTTATTTTTTTCTTTTATTTTGCTCGCATACGATTTCCAATACCGTCAGTCGCTTACAACGCAATGCGCTCCGTATAAATGTTTTTATGGACTTATTTATGGCTCTGACGTTTAAAAATGTTTTTCATTTACGATAATATCGGACATTTTAATGAACACGTTTGTTTCGCTAGTGCGATTAGCTATAGTTTTATTGTTACACATGTAAGTATGGTACGCGTTCCCTCCTACATAAGCGACATAATACTTCAACTTCTTGTATACGATTGAAGATTTCTTGTATCATTTTGCACACAAAATCCAACCGCGAATATTTATTTGTCATCTTTTTATATTGAATTCAACGTTCGTTATGGACATAATCGACGATTTTCCGTGTATAAAACACGATCCGAGTTCGAAATGAATAGTAATAATAAAAAAGGAAATATACAATTCGCAGAGTTCTTTCAGTCGCTGTAGAAAACTCTATCGGCTGACGTCGAAAAACACACAATCGTGAAAAAAGTATTTCTGAGTCCAAATCGAAACGGAAACGTTAAGTGTACCCTGAAATTATATTGTTATTTAAATTGTATAATTTATCATTTCCAAACGCAGTCGTGTGATGCGCCATACGATCGACTGACATCCCCCTCCCCAAAAAAAAGGAATTGTCTCTAAAAGAATTACGGAATATCTTGTCACACGAGAACGCAGTTCCCAAAACTCTGGAATTCCTCTCTAAAAATCTCGTACTATTCGTGTATTTCGGAATATCCCAACGATAATTTCAGTGTCAGAATATTGAAAAATCGCGTTGATTAAATGCAATTTAATAGTTTATAATTACGTATAATAATTTATTGTATATCATATTATATTACACAAAACGTTTGTAGTTGTTGTTAAATTCATGCGCTTAAATTCGAGGCCGTTTTCTTCGAGACGTACGTGATGGATCAAATTTCTTTTTTATTTTTGGCTTATTACACACACACATACAATAAAATATATCGTCCGATTCTGTACAACTGTAGTGTACAACGCGTGCGATTATATACAGAATATTATCCGGAATACTTATTCAAAAATAATGTGAAAAGTTTTCCTAACACACTTTACAGTTTTTGTACGATATCTCTCATATATGATTTCACTATCGATTTCCCGTAATAAGAGAGTGGCGGCCGCGACTGTTCCATGACTTACGTAAACGAAAAAAATAAATAATGAAATATTTATTGTAAAACCAAAATCGTCCTATACACTGGCGTCGATCAAATTTCAAATATACACGCGATTTTTCATATGGTTTTAGATTATTATCGGCGGAATGAGGAACGTATTGGTTGTACACTAATGTGTTTATTTATTTATTTTTTTTACGTCTGTAACTAAAAACTCTACTAGAAGGAGTGCTGCTGCGATCTTAATACGGTAATATCCAAGTTTCCAGTAGCAAATTGTATCTAGTCGGTACTTTAGAGACATAATTTTTTGATTTTCTCAAAAGCGTCTAAAAAAAAAAAAAAAAAAAAAACTATCGAAAAATACAGAAAAACGCGCTTTCGTCTAAATTGCATCTAAATTGTTATTTCTTGGTGTAATTTCGAAACTTATGCGGTTATAGAAACTTCAAATATTCACCGAATATGTAACTATTTATATTATATTAGGGAAAAATATTTCTTTCAATTATAGATTTTGAAGTGTTTAATTAATAAATAAAGTGATTTTTTGATTTTAACGCTCGAAAATGTAATAAAAATGTCAAACATTGTACGCGTTACTTCGAATATATACATATTCGGAAAAATTTTGTAAATCGTATTTTCTGTGGAAAATTTTACGTACGTTTAAAACTATAATGGTCCTATAGACTATAGAGTATTGAAGTTTTTACCAAAGACGTAACTTTGTACTGCATATTAACGAAAAGATGTTTTTAATAGTTTCAACTACCCATAGTTTTATTGTATAAGAAATTATATTAAAACGGCGCGTACTGTAAAGGGGTTAAATCGTAAATCATATATTCTTTCAACTACACTATATTGTTAATAATAATAATAATAATAATAATAATAATAATAATAAATAAATATAACACTGCGAAGCTCAGAATCGTTTTATATCGAATGCAATTGAATTGCTTTCAAATTTATAGTAATAAAAAAAAAAACTAAAATTTTTATATCTAATTGAATTTATTCGAGCGACATCCACTGCAACACTCAGCGGCTCTCTAACTTATTATTATTATTATTAAACGTGTTTGCGATTTATACGAATTTTCCGGATTTCGTTTTGTGTATTTTACAAAATTACGGAATCCGCGAACAGAATTAAACGTGAAAACGCTGCGGGAAAAAAGCATCATTTCAATATAGAAATATATTCGAATACACGCGTATTACAAACAAGACTGCGACCAAATAGTTCGTATAGTTTTATAATATCTTTTTCCCGTGGACATCGTGTGTCCTGCTGTGGCTGTAGCAGTTGAACGGCGTACGACACGGGGATTCAAATAGCCGTGACGTGCACCCGCCATCCCGCAAGACTTTTGTCATCGTAGTATGTAATATAATATAACGAGAAACGTCGTTATACAGGGTGAGAATATAAAAAAAATCAATGAGCGAGCGTCCTGTATATATATAAAATGGTATTTAACACTATTTCGCGAGAAAAATGTCCAAGGATCGTCGTCGTTCTCCTGCAGAGTGTATCAAGTCGGCCGAGTGAATGCATTAACGGCGGTTGACAGCAATAGATCGACTACGAAATAATTTTTGTTAATTTTAATTTTTTGTTTTTTTTTTTTTAAAGAGATTTTCGACCAAAAACATTTCTGAACGTTTTTCACAAGAGTTGGTCCTATGATTTCCGTCGAAATGATTGCTTCGAACTGTGCAGAACACTATTATACACGAAATAAATTACCTTTTTTTTTTAAATAATGCGTAATATTTAAAAAAAATATTTTTTTTTTAATATCGTATCTTCTTAAGGCTTATCGTGTAGAAAATTCGGTGTCTTTTAAGTACGTCCGCGGTGGCCGTTGGAACTCTCCTTTATCTCGTGAAACGGTTTTATCTTTTAAACATTTCGATTTTTCAACATTTTTTTTGCATTTTCGCGGTACACTTAACGTAATATCGCTTTTCGCGTCGTTTGTTCCTTTACGCGGTTTCGTTTGCACTCGTGTAGCGTCTTTAAGAACTGTGTTTCCTGCCCCAGAATGTCCATCACGTCCCAGTAGAAAGTTTTCGTTTCCTTTACACACATGTATATTTGCAATTCCTTTTGCCAGGATTACTATAACGTGCAGTGTTGGTATAGCCTGTGATTGGGCTCCAAGGGTGAACATTTTCCGTAGGATCCCCTTTCACGTTACCATTTCATGGTATAGTATATTGTCAAAGAAATTATTTTTTAAACTTATTAGCGCCGGGAATATAGTTTGTGTGCGTATCATAATTATTAAAAAAAGGAATATTTTTTTTTTTTTTTTTGCAAATCGGTTGTGGACATATAAAAAGGGGAGAAAACCCATTTAACATAATAAATATAATATTATTATATTTACTAGTCTAGAATTTAAATAAGTCGAATTATATTTAAAAAAAAAACCAATCTTTTTTTTAATTTGTACAAAACTTGTACGGTTATATAATTGGCAATATACATAATTTGTTAGAATATATTTTTATATCGAAACCAGTAGTCCATTACTTCTTGATGCGAAGACGTAAAATTCTATTAAATAATTCGATTAGGTTTTCTTTTACTTGTACTGCAGACAAACAAGATTAGCTGAGAACCTAAATTTGGTTTTGTAAATCTTCAGTTTAGAAAATACCACACGTGTTTATTGTACGAAATATGTGCGCAAGGAAGTATTTAGAAATATTTCGTTGTCGCATAAAGTGGATTAAATCGGGGGGGGGGAAGGGGGCCATGTTTTGAAATGTTATTTCGTTCAATGTACTAGAAATACTTCGGGCAGATAAACGTGCGTGACAATTTCTTAAATTTATATTTAATATTAGGCTCATATTTTTCTGCGTCTAGAAAACGTTTTCGCTCTCATCGTTTTTCTCATTTCTGTAAACGTATTTTGATTTTAATTTGATTTCCGACTCGCCCCTAAATCGTCGGGGCTGCCGGAAAATGCTGGTTGGTCAGACATACAATGTTATAATAATAACGTATACATACATTAAACTTGGAAATTATGAATAAATAAAAAGAAATAAAAAAAACGTACGTGCGTATAACAAAACTACATGAGACGATAGTGTCGTAATTTTTACGTTAAAATGCGAATAGGTTTCGAATTATCACCACCTGCAGTCTCGTGTTATAATATTTTAAACGACTCTATAAGTCTTACAACGGCTTATAATTATAATATGAATTCGATTGCGTATCAGGATAATAAATTAACAGTAGTAGTGGGTTTTGTCACACGACCCTCTCGCGACATGTGCACTCGATTTCGATCCGCTGAACAGCTGCAGTTTCAAAAGGAAACCCATTCGTGCCGTCGGCCACTGCGAGTATATTATTATTATTATTACGCGTGTATTAGCGGAGAAATTAATGCGTCGTAAGGGATGGGAAAAAGAGAGAGAGAGAGAGAGAGAAAACTTCGTTTAGCCCGTCGTGCACCCTGTACACGAAAATTCGTCATCGCTACGACGACCCTCTTACACAGTTCTATTTTCACGACCATTTTGATTTTTGCGCCGCTCGTGCGTGCGGCTTCGGCCGTTTTTCGACCCCGAGGAGAACGCGGCCCGTGCGCAACGCGGCGACGGCGGGACGTTCGTTTTGTCGGGGTGCCGCGTCGATGGTGGGGGGGGGGGAGGGGCGGGCCGGTAAGAAGGGACGCGCGCGTAGTGTAACACCCTTCGGCGGCGCGTATTAATACCAAACGCTCGTCGTCAAATCACGCACGCGCGCGCTCGTCGCGCCCTGGCGGCCATGCCTCGAAACAGCCGCGCGCGTTTCCAATGCGGGTGCGCGCGTGTAAGAACCGGCGACGTCGTACGTAAGGAAAGTTTCGTAGAAAAGAGAACTGAGAGAGAGTGAGGATTACACACGAAGTCAGGGTGTTTTCACACCGGGGGACACGAAAACGAATCAATACGCGCGGCGCTGGCTGACGGCCGCGCATGCTCTGCTGCGTGTAGTAGTAGTAGTAGTAGTAATAGTAGTAATAGTAGTACACACGTTTCGCTCTGCGTCCTTTTGAAAACTCTCCCTCACCCGCACAACTACTCGCCCATACGAGACGCCACACACCGCCGCCGCCGCGCCACGTTCACGGCGACTACCGCCGATATGCGATTCTGCCGACGATGACCGCGTGTGTGCGCTGGGGTCCGTTTGTGGTCGTCGTCCCGGCGCACACGCGTTTTTACTATAATATTTTTACGCTACTACTCGGGTGTACTAGCGTCAAACCCCGCCCGCCACCGACTCTAGTCTTCTTTGCCGTCGTCACGGTACGCCGCCGCCCTCCGCCTCCTCCGTTTACACACACACACGTTTCTCTCGGTCGTCGTGACGTGCTGCACCATTCGGCGCGTAGAAAACGTTTTACAACGCAATCGACGAGGGGTTTGTTTTTTTGCTGCAAACTGCACTTTTTCCCGGCGTTTAAACGATGGTTTTCTTTTTCGATTTTCCCTCGGCGATTTCCTTAAGCGCAGCAATTGGAGAAAATAAGATTTCGTAAAATCGTACTCAGGACACGTGGATCAATTTTTCCGTTTTTTTTTTTTTTTTTGTCAGACGGTTTCAATAATTACAAGCGTTTGTAAACGTTTCAATATCTGAGACTGCGTTTAAAATCTTAAAAATAAAACGTTTTACAATTCTGTCGAGATAATCTTATAAAATACGATAATACATATGATAATTAATATAATATATACTATGTCAAACAATCTATACGCGCATAAATCGTATTCTTTTTTTCCGGCGGTGAAGGGGCAATATTTCCATAAAATATATTAAAGAAAAATAATAAAATAAAAAAGTAACAATATTTATAAAAAAAAAAAATCATAAAATAGTTAAATCGATCTTTAAAAAAAAAAATTACTTTAACAGCTCCAATGTATATTAGATATTATATTTCATTAAATTAATATTGTAATCAAAAGAATAAATTGTACGCGATAAAAGTAATATCCGGTATTATAACGAGATGAAAATAATAAAAAAAAGTGTTAATTTACTGAATGATTATTATCGATATATCGCGTTCAAGTTGAACGGCGATGAGTTTCACCCGATCTATATTCATATGGTGGGGGTCATACAAATCGACGGAAATCACATAATATTCTTTTTTTCGTTTTTTGTTTTTTTTTGTATATAAACCAAAACATTTATTTATTATTATTTTTTGTGAAACATTCGAATTAAACTCGAATACGTTCTTAATACGCATATCATTTTGTACAAAAATAACCTGAAAATGTGCTTTTTTTATGCGCTAAATTTTTTTTTTTTTGTATATCAGTGTTCGTAGGAGAATGAGAAAGCTCATCGTGCAATGTATCGGAGCTGCTCCGATACACTCCGTAGAAAAAAAAAATGATGTAAAAACACGAAAATCCGATCTCTGGTTATAATGTAATGACGTCGCGCTGAATCGTTTTTCAACAATAACGGCAATTGATTGATATCCAACGTGAATTAATATAAATCTCCGTCTAATCTGTCCACTGAAATAACAATACGCAGTCCGCACACAGCATCCGGCGGAACGTCCGTTACCTTTCTACGCGGGGGGCTTTTTCTTATCCTCGTACAACACCGAAACGTTTTTGTTTTTCCGTCTTCCACAATTTTTCTCATCGTCATCGAGTCACATTTATCATCTCGGACATTCAGACAACCGACGTGTATGCACCCCACCCATCCATTGATCCGTATTCGTAAAACCAATTGGAAGAAAAAAAAAAGAAGAATTAAATACGCGTTATGCCTCGGCCTCGTGTAGTTTATTATGATTCATATTATTTATTTTACGGAATAAAAATCATTTTTCTTCCCGGGGGCGTGATAAAAACACTGTAGTCGGACGGCGAACTCGATCTGCCCGGCCGTTGTTCGCAAAATTACAGTAAAATAATATTTGTCATAATTCCAACGGATTTTTCTATATTTGTTTTTCTCCCGTCGGGGCGTCATTAAATTTTACCAATTCCTACGGGTGCAGCGCAGACGTATTTTACATATATTTAAATATTTTTTTGTACACACCGTATAGGTAACTAATAATTAATGTGGTTTGAACCGAAGGTTTTTTTGTTTGTTTATTAAAACGTATACACATCATGTATCGCACGGGAAACGTGTATATTATGATCGGATTTATAATATATTATTGCGGTATTCGTCCCGCGGAGGATTTCCAGTTTGACGTTTCAATGTACGAGTCCTCGTATATAATATCATATTGTATCCGTTATTGCAGCGCGCACAGATGTATACGAGTTATGTTTGTAATGTAAAGTTGTTTATAATACAAATATGTCGTCGTTGTTGTTTGGAAAAAAAACCATTGCAAGGCGCAGAATCTGTGGAGGATTTTTTGATTATCGTTCATATTTTTTAACCAACATGATAGTGTTCGGCAAGGGCGTCTTATGGGGACAAAATATGTATCCATTATTGGAGCCGGCAAATCGGCACTATACTATAGAATTAAGCGATGCAATCGCATCTCTTTCCCCCCTCTCGAAATGACGCCCTCCGTTTTCTGATTTTTTTCAAAATGGAACTGGTTTTTTTGTTTTTATTCGCTTTTTACGTTTGTGATTTTTTTTGGGAAGAGACGAACGAAAAAAATCTTTTTTTCGCACGTAATATCGTTTAAGCGAAAACTGTAGTATCGATTTGACGTTTCGTAATGCCGGTAACAGGTTTTATAACAAGTTGTAGAAAAATACACAATCCCGTCTAAAACGTGTCGAATTAATCGTGCAGTAAATATTTAAAACGTCGGTTCGGTACAATTGCGTTTACGATATCGAATACCATGGAAATCGAGACGATGTAAGTAGAGAAAATAAAAAAAATCGTTTATGAACGTAGTTATATGTATTCTTTCATTTTTTATTCAGAAAATTTTTGTCGATTGCGTTATGAAAATTATCGCGTGTAGTCAAGTTTTCCGCGAGTTCTAATAAGATATTCAATTAGTTTGGGATGCAAATTTTCAATACGCTTCTTTATTGATTATTATTATTATTTTTATGTCCAGTTTTTAAACACTGGCGCATCAAAACACCGTAAAAAGCGTTTGTCGAAAAGGAAAAAAATAATAATAATATGAAAATTCGTCAATTCTTTATGTTGAATTGACGACGATAACAATTCTGGAAAACTGCGGCTCCGGGGTGGAGGAAAGAAAAATAGAGTAAAAATACTCAATCTTTGTAAATTCGATATAAACACACACACACACGTATTATACACTCGAAAATTGCGACCGTTATTTAAAGGGCGACGAGCGCTTGTTCCCGTTAAAATTATGCGTTTTGTTCGTTAAAAACAAATTGATTACGTTAAATATTTTATGAAAAAGCAAAAAAAAAAAAAAAAAGTGTTTTAACTCTGTTTCCGTTTAAATTTTCACGGGACACTGCGATACGCGTACCGGTCGTATACATTTATATATTATTTAACAGGCGTTTTCAGAACGATGTGTTCCGAAAACAACGCGATCGTTATATTATTTAGAGAATAATATCCGACGCGCGTATACACAGCCTAAACACTATCATTTTTCCGACATTTATCGTCGTTATTTATGTTATAAAAATCGAAGCGCTATAATTTCGCTACACATTTTGCACTGAAACCTCTAAATAATATATTTTAATCCGTTACACGTTCCCTGGGAGCGTGCGTGCGCGTTCAAATTTTATTTTTTACCATCGTTATATATAATAGCGTTCTTCGAGCGAATACTATCCGCGTATATTGCGAAGTGTTCGCAATCCGCCGCGTTGTTTTCCCTCAACGGGACTTAAGACTTACGTTTTGTGAATAAGGGGGGGGGGAGACAAAAAAAAAAATATATTTTTCTTTTAACAGATCAATTCATCACATACGCGGTTTCTTTGTGCCGTTTTTAATTCATATTCATTTGCGTTAAACATTTTTTTTGTTTCGTTTTAATTTCCGCCTTTTTATTGAAAAATATTCGTATGATTTTCTCTGTATTATGTACGAAGCGATTTGTTCGTTTCTCCAAACCGTTATTGTATTTTTTTTAATCATTAAATAAC
Source organism: Chaetogeoica ovagalla (assembly GCA_032441825.1). Classification (NCBI taxonomy): domain Eukaryota; kingdom Metazoa; phylum Arthropoda; class Insecta; order Hemiptera; family Aphididae; genus Chaetogeoica; species Chaetogeoica ovagalla. The sequence goes on from CM063742.1 coordinate 5,095,351, forward strand.
TACCGAAGTAGGTAATTTTTGTTGTGACCGACGCCGCGAAGTCTCTATTGTTAAAACGACTGAAAAGCTCTAAGGAGAGGAGTGTCCTGGGAGAGAGAGCTCCGTTTCACATTTTGTTTCGATTTCGTCGAGTACACTCGCTATACTCACTAGTCGAGGTGAAAATTCGCCGCCATCACTTTTCGGTACGTATTTGGTACATCTATCTTTTGAAAGTCAAATTATCGTGTTATTTTGCTGGTTAGCTTGCTCATCGTAGTTATCGCGTTTTTCGTTTCTGCTGCCAATACATTGTCTCTAATGTCTTTTTATTTTTTTTACACTCGAACGTTACGTCGTTACACAGCAGCGCGCGCGCTGTATTCTTTGTTCATCCCCCGAGCGCCGCGCGGCATTACTAACTACGTCCATTATTTATTTATTTATTATTATTATTATTCGGCTGTGTGTATACGTATATACCCGGCGGCGTACGTGCGTGCGAGTCACAGAGGAGATTTATGTTTTTAAATGCACGTCCCCGTGCTAAGCGTCTTTTTTTTCGCCCGGTCATCGTCCGAACGGCCATCGCGGACCGAACACGATTATCGAAGTGCAGCGTAAAATATCTGAGAGAGCGAGAGAGTGTGTGTGTTTGTGTGTGTTACCGAACAACGAAAACTCGCGCGTACAACGATTACACTCCGTCACATTCCATCGACACCAACACCGCGTTCTGCTCGATGCCACGTGAAAATCGTTCTTCGCGCTATTATTATTATTATTATTATTGTTATTATTATTATTATTACTGTTGTTGTTATTGTTGTTATTATTATTAAATAAATATCGGAGTTAATGATTAAATCGACTGGACAGGAAAGTCGTTTAAATAGTTAAAGAAAAATATATACGTATAAAATAACTTCAGAGTTGATTGTATACGCATGTAGTTATGGTGGTCCACACTAGATTTTAGTTTCATAATTCGGTTCATGGATAGTCGGTTTTTTTTCACTATACATTATACACTTTTGATTTCGTTTGGTGAAAAAAAAAATATTTACAATTTCACTATTAAAATCGCTAGAGAGAATTAATAATTTCCACACACGAATTTCCATACGCGTTCAGGTTATTTAGAAATAAATGCGTAGACGGCAAAAAGGTTTTTGTTCGAGTGGTTCAGATGTAATCGCGGTCCAGCGCATTATCGATCTGCGTATATTGTATGAAATCCTTTTTATGGAGTCTGTAAAAATAGCGGTGAAAAGGAAAAAAAAACCTCGTCTTTTATACGTAAATTTCTTTTATTCTCCCCCGAGAAATCGTCTGTGCGCTTGTATTATTATTTAAATATAATAATAATAATAATAATAATAATGTGTATACACGCGCAGAGAGCACAAATTTCTTTGATGACGATTGTTACACGCGCGCGTATATTATAGTTTCCATCTGCGCAGTTATACTGAATTGTTAACTGAACAAAACGGTTTTGTTCGGTACAATGGAGAAGTTTTCGAGAATACTCGCTCGGCGAAATTATTAATTTCTATATACCTGCGATTGTGTACGCGTGTTGTTGTGAGATGTTAAAATATTCGCGAATTCGTAATCATAACGTTTCCCGCGTCCTGCATGGACGCGTCGCGCCAAAAAGAAATTATTTTTTTTATTTTTAAATCAACCCGGAGCCGTTTTAAACGGCGGGATTGTTTCGAGCAAACATATTAAATAAGAAAAAATAATTTATATATAATATAATATTCGATAACGCTGAGAGCGAGTTTTCTATATTTTGGTGTAGATAAAAAAAAAAAAAAATGTTTTCTCTATTCTCTCGATGTTACAGACAATTTTCGTTTTAATTTATAAATACTATTATTTTATACGAATTTTCGTTGAAATAATGTCTGTGCAAAAACGAACACTCCTTTTTGCGAAAACTCCGCGGACGTTTAACCGTTTACCGAAAGAGAGAGAAAAAGAAAAAAAAAACTGAAATTCAATATAATATTAACCGTTTAAAGCGCATTGTACGTCTTATTGTATAATGTTACGCGCGGTATATAAATCAAAAGATTGTTTCATTCACTCGAGCGAGGAATTGGTAATATTACGACGATATGAGTCAAACACACACACACACACAAATATATTATTTCCTCATAGATACGACGAAATAAGTGCATCGGGTCGATGGTACTACTATTTATACATGCCGTTGTTTTGTGTTTTTGTTTTTTAAATTTAATTTTAAACATTAAAAAAAAAAAACGTCTCGTTTAATAATTTTTCTTTTGGAAAATTGTCAAATTCAACGATGATATGTGTGAATAAACTCCACGGCAAAATCGGTAAAGCAATTGAAAAAAATCTGTATTAGAAATACGGTGCCGTGCTATGACGGCTGAACACGAACGTAAAAAAAAATATATATATAAACAAAAGAAATATATATTTTATACTACAACACGTCTGGGAACTGAATAATATTTTAGAACCATTGTTTTTTTTTAAAGATTTTTTTCAAGCGAGACACGGTCGGCAATACATTAAAAGACTCGGTTAATAGTATACGAGAACCGGCCACGGTGTGTGCGTGCGCGTTTCTATACCAAAACCGTAATAAATCGAAAAATCAGAAACATGCCCGAGGAGAGCAATGTTTATACCTAAATAACGTTATAATTGTCATTATAATATATGTTCATCGGGTGTGTAACAGCTCGCGTATTCGTATAGTAATAATAATAAAAGCCGTTTAAACTACAGAGAAAAGTATCTATTGCATACGTTTTTTTTTTTTTTTTGATTAAATATTTCTATCGATTTATTTTAAAGTTTTGTTTTCGTCCGGATAAACTTCTGAAATTCGTACGAATTCATTTTGCACGGCGTACGAACGATTGTTAAATGCGAGTTTTTTTTTTTTTTTATATTCGACTGTTTATTTCTAAACAAAACAGCGTATGATTTTAATTGAAAATTCTCTCGAAGGAATGTACATTTTTTTATTGTGATTCTCGTACGCGTGAAGTGAACAACTGTTGCGTAAGCGCTTATTGAAATTTCTCGGGGAATCGGCTTTATTAGAAATTTTTTTTTTAAGACCGATAGTTAAATACGCGCCATTCGAAATGGTTATTTAACACCGCCGTCTGTGTACTAATAAAATAATATAAAATATTCGTAAACGAAAATAACAATCGGAACAAGCGTACTTTTATTTATTTTAGTTCTCTGTTAGCCAATGCGTGTATAGAAAGAAAATAACAGACACAGATCGCCGTTTGGAAATCAAAAGTTCACATTTGTTTAATGACGTTTAATGAGTGTGTGGACGATGTAACCATGAAAACGGTCCGTAAAACGTTTTATAATAAATTGGTAAAAGGAGCACGCTGAAATAAAAATTATTCAAAATCATTAACGGACTTTTATTACTGGTAATCGATTTGTTTTGAAATTGGTGTAATTAACTGTATAAGCGCAATATTATTTACATGTAAAAATCGTTTTCAGCTATCAGCTGTCAGACGCTCAGCAACTATACTATATTCTTTAATACAATCGCGTTTTGGAATAATGTAAATTTATTCTTATTAATAACAACGTTCTTAGTTTTTACCGATTTTTGTCTTAATGACACTCGTCTTAATGACGGCAGCAGTCCTTAATAATGATTTTATATCGTTTCCGACGCGAAACGAATATTAAATATTCAACAACTATAACGTAGTTTATTATTTATATAAGAGCCGTATATACTTATATCTTATAAGTTTCGGAGAAGAGCCGGTATGAATTCGAGTTACGACGTCTCCACGTCTTTCTCTCCGAAAGAGATACAAGTATATAATTTAGTCATATCGAAACTTTTAAGTGCTCGCGGTTATTGAACTGTACACAGCACGAGTGTTTGCCGGAAGTTTGACTGCGTTAAAATGTAAAAAAGAAAAAAAAACACTAAATTATATCGCGTTTAAAATATAAAGTTTAAAATCTAAAATATACTTCAGTGGCGTAGAATTACAAATGTTGTACGGGAAGAGATATAAAATGTAGCATTGGATAACTCATAATTATTGTAAGTGATCGATACTCGTATTTTATCCCTTTATTATTTTCTTTAATACAAACGATACATTTTGTTAGAAAATTTCTAATATTTTTTCTTTAGCTAATTATAATTCAGTATAATGTTCTATCCGCTTTTATTTCAACGCCTGAATATACGAGTAAACTTTTTTTCGGTGACCTAACCAAACCTTACGTATCAGCTCGTAGTTACTGTTGCGGCTAAAAGAACCAATAATAATAATAATAATAATTATTATTATTATTATTAATATTATTGGCGATCTTTCTTGCCGACAAGGATTTACTACATAAAACAAATAAATAAAATATAGGATGAAAAAAATCACGAATTAATATACTTAATGGTAATTAGTGAACTGTATGTAATACGCGACTATTTAGAAAAAAATATGCGATGTGACTGCATATCGTTACCGTGGAGTTGATTTTGAACACTGTCGTTTGAAATAATTCAACCGGTGTTGCTTACAAAAAATAGTGTTCAAAATGCGCCGATGACGAAAATAGTTTTGTAAACGCGTTTTCTCTGGCATGACGAAGCAAAGAAGAAAACAAAAATGTCCAGCGGGGACAACAACGAATATACAGAAAATAAAAATTAATTTTTTTGGAGTTCCACAAAAAGCGAAGCATAGCCGTTTAAAAAAACGAGTTTTCAGCGATTTTTCAGAACGAGTATATTATACGAACGAATGATGACGGGTATTATTTACGGCATAAAAAAGAAATTAAAAGAATTAATTCACAAAACCGACGGAGATTTTCGCGATACAAAATAAAGCGCGGCGACCGTACTCGTAAATAAATATCGATTCGGCGGTAAACCAAAAATAATTTTAACAATAATTTTCGCGATAAATTATAATGGCATTTCACGTAACATTAATATTATTATTATTTCTACAATAATTACTTATATTTAAAAAAAAAAAAACACGTAATTTTCGTATTACGAATATTTACTACTGTTCAATAAACTTTGGAATATTACGAGAATTCATGATAAATATATTAACAAATTTTGTTACGAAAGTTATTTCATTTAAACCGTAAGAGATCCATTTCCCATATGACCTCTTCCCCTCTCCCTACTGCCGCCATAATTTACGCTCCTGAAAATATATGTCGCATTTCTCTTAAATCGACCGAGTTGTGTAGCGCGTCGTCCGGCGTGTAACAAAAACTGGACTGGGGGGAGGAGTTCTTTTTTTTGTCCTCCAAATATCGTTTATACACATGGAAAACCGTTTTGTCGCGCGCGCGTTATGAACGTTAAAAACGTTTAAGACGATCTGCGAAAACGCGTGAAATAGACGAGAAGAACCGTGACGAAATGTAATTGCAGAAATGAGTTGAAAAACCGTCTCGCGTTGCATTATAAACGGGAATCGTTGTGGTCGACGATTTTTTTTTTCACTAATCTTAATTCTGAATATTGTTTATAACGTATTGAAACACGTCTGTGTGTAAGTTGTGTTTCGCTTTCGAACGGTGTATGTCAATTAGACTATTATTAGCGATAGTGTTATTATCAAATAATTAGATATTTTTCAAATAAATATTATGATGATTAAGTAATCTTCCTCTTTAGTAATCAACTCTAAGATCGATTTTACAGAATTCTTCCATGCTATCTCCACTCTACTCCGTTCACTGATGACCCTTCGGTTTCCCTGTATAGCTCCTCGGTCCGGCGTCCTTAATGGCTTTATTGATTCGATTACTATCGTTGTCCTATAGGAACCTAACTCTGCCGCATTTCGCTTTCAATTTCGTCTCCATTTGATTTTATTAAGTTATAATTTAGTAATTAAGAATGAAAAAAAAAATCTATTACACTATTAATCGACTCGTCGTGGTTTCTTCGCATCCATCGCGATTTTCTCTCCAATTAACGATCACGTGTATATGCATTTCATGCAACTCGTTCCGTACATTTTATTTATTCGGTTTCCACGCCCACAAGCGAATTCGTTTTTCCTATTTTGACTTCGGTTCCGGGACGTTTTTCGACTTTTTTTTTTGCGAATTCTAACGTTATATTTAAAATCTAAAATTCCTAAAAGTTTGCTGTTACGAAAAATCGTTGACTGCGATATTGTCGATTCGGCTATTTATTTATTGACTGGGTGTGTAGTAAACGAGAGTGATAGCTGCAGTGATCGATGAATACTAAATAAATAAACGTCTTCCTAATTTTTAAAATATAATTTACGCTTGCTTATAATATTTGACATCACGACGTCGTTGTTTTACCAGTGTATCACACTCCTTTATTAAAGTGTCTCGTGCGGCGCTTGTATTATTACACTCCAAAATATGAATAAAGAAAAAGCGTATTTTTTTTTTTTTTAGCGATTTTATATCCTATTAAACGATGTTCTTTTTTTCTCGTCTTTTTCGCGCGTACGCGAAATGCGTAGAAAGTAACTCGGCTCGAAACACGATTACGTGTTATTACGTAGTTTTTTTCTTCTTCTCTGCTTTTACGTGCTAATAACTTACAAAGTAGATTTTTCTCGTTACGACCAAACTCCCGAGTCGAAGTGAAGGGGGAAAAGAAACTTTTCAAAAGTCATCTCCCCTGTATTAAATTATATTAGAGTGCCTTCGTATATTTCCTCTTCGGAATATACGTTGTTCTATATAGACCCCGTACCCACTGTGCCGTGTTCCACAATCCCATTTAAACGGACAACTTTTCTCAAATTTCATATCTCATGCGATATATTATATGTTTATATATTTAAAGTAGTTATATATACGGTGATACACGACGCGTCATATTTCCATTGAGCCATGTGGAAAAAGCGTCTCCGACGTTAATTCGATTTAACCGAATATTCAATTAACCATTGTTGTGTTCCATAAACGGAATAATAATTATAATAATAAAAAAAAAGTATGTATATTCGTATATGTTCCTGTCCTACGACGAGACGGGGTAAAAAGTTTTTGAGTTTATTGTTATTACCGTAAATTTGAAAACAATGACTGAATTCGTTGAATTCAATAAAACGATTCTGAGCGGTGGAGCTCCGGTGCGTCTTTGTCGGAAAATTTAATAAGTGGCGCAATAAGAAAATAATTGTTAATTTAGGATTTTTCGAATATACGCATATATAGTTGAAGTAAACGTCGTATAGTCGTGTACAACTGTCGGCTCTTTGCACAAAAAAAATGATCGCTTTCGTGATTTTGTAAATTGTTTAAAATCTAAAAATTACTGTGAATAGCGCAAAGTTACATATTCGGTGTAAATTTCAAGATTCTCGGAACGTTATTTTCGAAATTCTGGAGAAATATAATAATGTATTTGGCGAAACCTGAAAATACCGTTCTAAAGTATAATACGATTTGCTATCGGAAAATGGGGCGGGGGTATATGTGATTGGAGTACTCCTTCTGGTTTTGAAAAGTCGTATACAGAAAAAGAATAAACGTCATTGTAAAACCAACAATAGCTTCTTCGCTTCGTTCGGAATCTAAAATGTATATATATTATATATATATATATATAGGTTTTTGTTTGAAAAGTTAAAATTGACGTTTGTCCGACGTTTTGAGAATGGCCTATAAAGGTATTTCTTAAACGATTTGACGACGAAATAGGATTTATCGTAAAATCAGATGCGATCGCTGGCTCGCGATAAAAAATAAATAAAAAAAATCGTAGGACGAGCGAAATTCAACAATAATAGTTTCTAAACGAGACGTGCGTGACAGATAAAAATGGTATTATTCTTATACACATGTAAAAGAAAAAATAAATGTTATTATATAAAACAAATTTCCATGCAATACTTTATTCACACTGACATATTTCAGTAATTTATATTTTCGTACGTTATTTGAAATACGGTCAATAAATTATATTTATAATACGTTAATTTCAAAAAAAAAATTTATACATAAACAAACGAATGTTCACTATGCACACAAACTCTATACACAATATATTTCTGCAAGACCGAGAGAGTCAACTAATTTATATACCTGTATATATACGTATATACGTTCGTTAAATCGAGTTTTAATAATGAATCGAATTTAAATGAATCGTAAAATGATCACTTTGAAATATCTCCGCGGTATTTCGGGGCGGTTGAAAACCGCAAAAGCATTCGTGGAGATCATCAAATACAAAAACGCCAGTATACAATATGGATATAAAAACGGATTTCTAATAAAAAAAATCTTTTGAATCGCACGATCGAAATTTCATGTGACGATATTTTCGGAGGCGTACGAATCAATTAATTTAATTAAGATTATTAAATACGTCAAAATCAGTTATGTATATGATAATATGTTATCACAACTCATAGAAAAAATTTCATAATGTTTTCACGCTATAATACAGGTGTGTAAAACTCGTCGCCGCCCGATACCGAAGTCCCGAAGTCAGTATAGAGCATAGATTATAATAATTTACAATAATCGTACAATGTTCATAAAAGTATCAGCACAGAACAAGACGTTTATATCTATACTCGACGCGCGTCAATATAAGAGCACACCGGTGGCTGCGAATGGAAATTCTTACGTCACGCGCAGACCATCTTCTAATGAATTAGAATTTTCAAAACGGTTCGTCAATAAAAAAATTATCAACGACGTTGTTTATCGACAATTTGTGCTGCCACCGATTTTATGGTACAATATTTATGGGTAAATTCAAATATATCGTTAAATAATATTCTGTGATGAGTGGTATGCAAGATAACAAATCACCATTATCATCTAGTAGGCACTTGATAATAGCAATAGGGTATATTCCGTAATAAAGGCATAGAAAAAAAAATATTATGTAATGTCAAAATTTTTCAAGATTTTTATCTATGGTCGCCAGGTTATAACCGATTATAACTTTGAAAATTGTTGTAAAGGGACGTTAAATTTTTTTTTTTTTTTTTATGTAGTATAGAGGAGCTTCTCCTTTCCCTCGCGTGCCCTCACAATTCGAGCGCCGTCGCATATGAATAACGAAACTGAGATATTTGTTTTGTTATATACGAACGTTTTATAATTTTCCGTTGACAATATGATATAAATACCGTTAAATATATTATTATTATTGTGTGTCTGTGTATGTATTATTTTTATACTAATTCTTGTTTTTTTTTCTTCTTTTCATGCTCATAATCAGGAGTGAAATGTGAGTACCGCTGCTATATTATTTGCTATACGTAGAAATCTGCGTCGTTTATCGTAGTTTGTTGTTTTTTGTAATATTCATATTATGCACCGTTGTTAGATAGTTATGTAGATCTATTGTGTGTTGCATTGCGTGTATGTTTATTATTAGTGATCCAGATTTTTGAGGTCAAACCCCCGAACCCGAACCAGAGTTACGATATTCTATTCCGAGGTTAAAAGAAAAAAAATGGTTTGCCGTTAAATACTATTAGAAATTATGTAAATAAGTTGTTATCTAGTTAATTTTTACTTTTTCTTTCGTACTGAAAAAAAGAGTATTGGTATTTTTTTTTTTTACAAAAGAGATAAAAATACGTTCCTCTCCGTGTATATTCTCGTTGGAATTCCAAATTCGCAAATATTTTTTTTAACTCATAAACCAGAGTGTAATTGAAACGTGATGTTTTGATCTTTTCTAGATTAAAAAAAAAAAGCAATTTAAACTGATTAAATAAATGGTTTTTTTTTTGTCTGAACGATATTTTGCACGTGTACGAAACGAAAAGAAAATGTTCATTTACATGCGTTGACACGTTTATCGCGATAATTATTTATTTTAGTAAATTATTATTCGATTTCATCGGTCACTATTTCGATCGATGACAAATCGATTACATCATCATCATCATCATCGATCTATCAACGAAGCATATTATAATATCGGGTCGGTTTCTTTTCCTCATTTGTGTTATCCTATCATCGTGTGACTTTTTTAAATTCTTAAATATATTTAGAAAAATAAATTATATATATCAACTCTAGTACAGCTATTATTGTTATTAAGCCACGGTTCTTTTTGTCGGATTTGACCATAAAACGGGGAGTCTGAAAACGAAATGTTATTGTATTTTTTTTTTTTATATATATATATATATATATTTATCGAGTCGTAAAACGTTTCGTTTCATTAATGAGCACATATAATTCGTATAATATGTTTATGGTTCTGCCGTATTCATTTATCGGTTAATCGCTTTTATGAATTATTGTAAAAAAATATTTTCAGTGCGTATTTTCGGTATGGTTATATACGATACGTATTCAATTTTTGTGTCCTCAGCACGAAAATTCGATGAAAAGTGTTCGATGAGAAACGAGATAAGTTTTGAATTACGTGGCTCGACGTTTTTTTGGCACGCCACCCACCGCGGGTCCGTGTAAATTTGGCCGAAATTTCGAGACGACGGTGCCCGGTTTTCATTTGAAACGCAACGCGCGGATTCGTTGTGGCGTAGACATTTATTGCGCACATATCAGCGTCGAAATCCCGAACGACTTTATAGTTTTTGTCAAAAAAAAAAAACACTCACAAATTAACGTTTAGACACGTTGGCAATTAGGAAATTATGACAAACGATGTCATTGCATAGTTGTACATGTTTATCATTTCCCATCGATAGCAGCAAACGGCGATCGCGAGCGTGTTGTTTAATAATTTTATTATTATATTTATACATTAAAAAATCGTCGATTAATTATTATAACTTTTTGTAATTAATGTCGAAACATAGAAAATTACTAAATTGTAAGATAAATAATTAAATAGGTATTGCGAATAGTATTATTTATCTTTATTTGTAAACTTTCGCGACGTTTAGAATTGCAAAATATCGATGCCGACCAATTTTTTTCCCATTTTAATATACTACATATTTCCAATACGGTCGAATAGTATCAATAAATTTTTATTTAGTTAAAAAAAAGAAAATTGTAATTTAGTTTAAAATTTCAAAAGTTTGGTGTCTTATGGGCGCAAACTAAGTAGACTAGTATGAGTTGGAAGGCAAAGTTGGGTTAGGTGGCACGACGATTCTCTATTGATACGGTTTGTTATAATTTTTTCGTAAACGCCGAGAATCTATTTTAATTTCGTTGTATATGCGGCATTGAACGAGACGGTATTTGGGAATTTCGATCGTCTGAAAAAATTAATTCGTTGCGAGTGCCACTTCCTGAAAACGTTTAATTTTTATTTTTTCCTTTTTCACACGATACAATTAGATTCGCTTTCATCTCATTTGTCGATTCGCACGCATATTTAGTTAGACTTAATTATTGTTTTTGCGCATGTAGGACGTTGAATTACTCAGATGCGTTTATATTAATAATAATTAACGTGCGCGTATCTCGTATTTGATACGTTCGTTTTTATGTGTAAGTAGAAAAACGGAATTCCTCCGAAAAATGCAAATTCTCGTCTACACCCTCCGGCTTTGCTCGTACTTTTAGAAATTGTTTTCAAAATGTAATCAAATACAAGTAGTTCGTAGTTCGTAGTTCGTTTTTATTGGTCTTGCAAAGCTGAATGAGTTACTCGGTTTTACGAGTTAATTTTTAAACGTATTCGTTTAACTATTATTTCGTAAATTTTAGAACGATATTCTATGAATTGTTATCGGTATCACGGACAAACGTTTTTGAGTCCGTAATCGTGTTTGTAACATTTTAAATTAATTTAAACCTTGTAATTTATATACGTACGGTTCGTAAAAATACGAAGGGCTGCGAGGAAATACGCTTATCGTTTGTCAAGATTAAGACGGTTACACCATTAAGTGTTTTGTTCCTAATCGTGTTGCATGAATCGATTTAAGGAAAAGAGACCATTTTCCCCGCACCTCTTCGTATTTATACGTGTAAATTACATGGCAGAAGAGTTAAAAATAATTTAAAATGTTAAACATAAGAATACGAATTCAAAAATGCGATTCGTATACGAGAATATGTAAATGAATCTTTAAACAATTAAATTGTAATATTAAAAGTGACGATTATGACGGTCAATTAAATCATAAAAAAAAAAATTATTATTATTATTATTTTATCACATTCTACGGGTTTATATTAAAAACGAAACAATCGACTTAATAGATACGAACGAAATAAATGCGTACATATTGAAAATCGTACTGATTTTAATATATTTTCTTTTACTCGCGTCCAGCTTTGTTATTACGTACACGATTTAAAAAAAAAAAAAAGTGAAATAAATAAAAATAAAAATTTTTGTAATTACGAATTTTATGTTTGCAGACACGGACAATCAAAGAGTGATTATACACGTTAAAGACGTGAACGACGAGCCTCCGTATTTCATCAATCGTCCGCTCCCCATGCAAGCTGTGGTCCAGTTGAACGCCCCGCCAAACACTCCGATTTTCACCCTTCAAGCGCGAGACCCGGACACCGATCACAGTATACATTACTTCATCGTCCGGGATAGGAGTACGCGTCATTTTTTTAGATTGCTTATATTCAGAGAGAGTTTTAAAGAAACTTACAGAGAGAGAGAGAGAGAGATGGAGCGTTTTTTTTTAAATATTTTAATAACGATAACGTGTTGTTGTTACTTACGTATAGCCGGCGGAAGGTTCGAGGTGGACGAGAGGTCAGGAGTGGTGAGGACCAGAGGTACCGATCCGTTTCAACTGGACATGGAATACGTGTTGTACGTAAAGGCCGAGGATCAGAATGGCAGGATGGACGAGCGGCGTTTCCAGTCAACGCCCGAAGAACGTTTGTCGATTGTGGGCGGGAAGAGAGCGCCGCAATTTTACATGCAATCGTACGAAGCGGAGATACCGGAAAACCAGCGGAAAGACTCTGAGTGAGTGCGAATTTGGGAGGGGGATGGGGAAACATATTATTTATAACGAAACGATTGTGTTTCGTTAACACACTGGTGTTGTACGATATTGCTTGTATTTATGTATCTCGTACCTATTGTTATTCACAGCATCATATCGGTGAAAGCCAAATCGTTCGCCGATCGAGAGATACGTTACACGCTCAAAGCCCAGGGACAAGGTGCCGGGACTTTTAACATCGGACCGACGTCCGGGATCGTGAAATTGGCTAAAGAATTGGACTTTGAGGATTTGAGACAACCGCACGTTTACTCGTTGATAGTCACGGCGACCGAGGATTCCGGTGGATTTTCAACGTCCGTCGAGGTATATACACACACACACACACGTAATTTCGCGTTCTTTCCCGTCGTCATTTCTTTTCTTCGTTCGATTCCTTAACCGTAATTAAGCTATAACTCTCCTCCCGTCTATCGTGTACTTTTTTGGAGATCTTCCAAATCTCCGATTGCCTCCTAAAACGGCGTTTCAACGTCCTCCTACTGCACTGTTTAATTATATCTTTCCATCTCCCGACCGCTTGTAACGTCGAACGAGAAGACGCTCGCGAGATTCTCCATATTATTGACTTGGGAGTCTATACACATCTCGTAAACGCGTCTATATCGTATAAAAGTCAAATTCCGTTCAAAGACGTTCGTTTTGTAAAAAAAAAAAAAAAAAATCCCTAAGCTTTAATTCAATACATATCTGTTAAGTCCTTTGCCGATTTAGATTTTTACACATGACAACAGTGTTAAATTTTGTAAAATAATATTATTATTTGACAATAGTTAAACCATTACCATTTTACATTATACTCGACGAATATTTGCCAAATGATATCAATTATCCGGATTGATTCGTGTTTTGCGACATGCGTATGTATGTGACGACACGTTTAGTTTAATTAACGTGTATCTGTTTTTTTTTTTTTATTCTTGTTTTTTTTTTAGTTTTCTTTTGCGTTATACGTATATTTTTATTAAATACTTTCACGTGTAAAAAAAAAAAAGAAAAAATAATTATATTTTTGTATGAAATTGACTTTTCAACGACGCCTCGTGCGCGTAACAGTTGCGTAATTTGTTTTGTAAATATAATATTCCGGCGGTATATATCATCTGTGTGAAATAACGTGAACGTAATATGAAAAATCGCGCGTTAAAATGAATAATTTATTATCCTAAACAGTTTGGTCATCCTAAGTGCGCGTGACTAACATCCACTTTCCCGGGAATGAATGCCTTAATTTTTAAAACAGTTAATACCATATATACAATATATATAAATATATATTGATGAAAACAAAAAAAAAAAACAAATTCAATAGTAATAACGATTCCGTCGATGCGTTTTTATAGTAAAAATATTGACAGTCAATCCAGTTATGCCTGTATCGTTGTTTTCCCTACAGCTGTAAATGCGTATCCTTAGCATAGGAATTTTGTTCTCTGTTTCATTCCCTCAACACGCACACACAAATATAGTTTATTCCATAGTAAAAAAAAAATATATATATATTTAAAAAAATGAAATACGCATTGAGTGGGTGAATTTTTTTTTTTTTCCATTATAAGCTCACCATTCGCGTGACCGACGTGAACGACAACGCTCCGAAATTCGAACTGCCCGATTACCAAGCTCACAACGTGGACGAAGACATTCCTCTGGGCACTTCGATACTGAAAGTGAAAGCCATGGACGCAGACTCCGGAGAGAACGCCGAAATCGAGTACCACGTGAGCGACGATCATTTTGCCGTGGACGCTTCGGGCATCGTGAACAATAACAAACAATTGGACGCTGACAACAACAACGCGTATTACGAATTCGTTTTGACAGCCAAAGACAAAGGTGCGTAACCTATACCTATTTGAAGCGTACGGTTTTGTTTGTGAGAGACGACAATACGTTTTTCTTTTCTTTTCTTTTTCTTTTTTTTGCGATATTATCACATCGACGAATTTTTTTTTAAACATTTCCGCGTTATTATTCGTAATCTCCGACGTCCGCATCATATTCCGGCGCATGTTTTGTTTTCATTGAAACCCCGTCGAACGACAGCGTCAAATCGGCGTTTTCGTGAAAAAATTATTAGAAAAACTCGATGGATTGCCGCCCGGGCAGCCTTATTTGTTCGACGGGAACGTATGAACTTTCGAAATCCATTGGAAATGAAGACGTTAAACGCGTCTCATAAACGCGTTGGCAGTAGAGTCTTCACCCGAAAACCACGGTGGCCGTAATATCATACGAATTCCAATTCCAATTGACTGCTCGTTAAATCGTATTGTTATTGTAATGAACACACGCATCACGTCGTTAGCTCGTAAAATTTTTTATAAAACGTAATTTATTCCTGTGTACTCTACCTGTGTGTGTGTGTGTATAAACTATAAATACGTCATGTAAATTAGTGTTAAATTCTAATTGTTTTTTTTTTTTTTTTTTGTAAACGAATATACGAAGGAATGAATTTAAATTGAATAATAATTCGTGTGTGTTTCGGTTTTAGGCGAACCGCCGAAGACCGGCACGGCTACGATTCGTATATATACGAAAAACAAAAACGACGAGGAGCCGAAATTTTCGCAACAGGTGTACACGCCCAACGTGGACGAAAACGCTGGTCCCAACACGCTGGTCACTACGGTAGTGGCTTCGGACAAAGACGGCGACAACGTCAGGTACGTGCGTCGGAGTAGCGAACAATTGGAGTTTTTTGTTTTGTTTTTTTTTATCTCACGATTCCGCCTGTACGACGAACGGGGGGGAAATAACATGTGTTTGCTCGTTAAACTTGTCGATTCGGAAATTATTTTCAAACCGAACGTGTTATATTTCGGGACCGAATAGGGTTCTTGTCGCGTTCGTCACACACGAATGCGCGTACAACTCGGAGCCGACGAGTTTAATTTGGAAAAAAAAAATAAATAAAAATCGATTCTCCTTTACCGAGTCGGCGGCGGCGGCGGCGGCGGCGGCGGATCAATTAAATTTTTTTTTTGTAATCCGATCGAAATTCAAACTCCCCGTTCCGCCCCGTATCGTATTGGGTTTTTTTTTACACGTCTCTTCGACGTTCAACGTACGGCGGAATGTACGCAGGTTTTTCGGTACGCCGGCGAAACGACTCGGTCGCGTCGCGTGCACTTTTGTGTACACGAGATGGCCGCTATTTTTCAGATTCGGATTCGTCGGCAGCGGTACGTCGTCCGGCCAGTTCGTGATCGAAGAGATCACCGGCGTCATCCGTCTGCACTCCAAGTCGATATCGCTGGAAAGAGACAAGTACGAGCTGAACGTGACCGCGGTGGACGACGGCGCGTGTTGCGTGAACGGCGCGTCCACCATACACACGAGCACCGCGGTCGTGGTGGTGTTCATAACGGACGTCAACGACAACAAACCGGTGTTCAGAGAATGCGCCAAATACAATCCAAAAGTCGAGGAAGGCGCGCCGAACGGCAGTCCGGTGCTTAAGGTACGTTGTGCACGGGACGGTGTCGTCGTACCCGTCGGTTAAACGTCCCGGCACGGCGCCACTATATTATAACTGACCTCTAACCGTTTTGTTTTTATTACATCAACCGAGACGACTGTACGTTTTACACGCGTCTGTTGCCTGTGCGATTATTATTATTATTATTATTATTATTATTATTATTATTATTATTAATATTTATAAGTTAGGCCCGGCCATGACTTTAGTAAGTGAATGCGCAGACACCTTTCTCTGTTCCCCTCCCCGCTCTGGCTACGGCTTTGGGGGAAGGGCCACGATGTTGATGACTTTTGCGTTTTTTTTTTCTCTCAGAACGTCTTAGCCGATGATGCTTCCCCATACTTAAAAATCCGATTCAATGACATACGAACACATTAATAATTTGTTTTGAATATTTTTTAGGGGCAATTTTTGATATTTGAAGGTCATTTTTGAAGAAAAAAAACTATTTTTCAATAACAACCGATGGAAATAAATCACGAGTCCACTGTTATATTTATTATTATTATTTCACGTAATCTGTATATATAGCGTTTATAGACGAAAACGATTTAAACGTTTCTTTTCTTTTTTTTTTTTTTTTTTTTTTAACGGACATTTCGCCGGATATTAGAAAAAATTTAATTTCGAACCGGCCGAGACTGTTACCGGAGGAATTCGGGCTAAAACGGAACAGCGATTTAAAACGATTAAGTACCTACGGGAAACCGAAAAACTTTATTAAATGTAACTTTGACAATTTTTTTCTCGTCGTTTATAGATCGTTTTTTTCATCATCGTTCGCAACGGATAACGCAAACTTTATCGTTTAATGAAGTACATTCAAATGTATTTTTTTAATCTAAACGTAAAAAATATATATATATATAATAATAATTTGAAACGATTTCGGTAAACGAATATCGATCGATTCAATTTTTTTCGTACGTTAAATTTAAAAATAGAAATTAGTTTATTTCGATTATACACGAATAACGAACAAAATATAAAAAATCGTTTAGCCGTTTGAATTCACAAAACGTATGACAATTTTTTTTTTAAATTCTCCTTCACTTACAGATACACGCTGTGGACGAAGACAAAGGCGTTAACGGACAAGTGAAATACTCGATTGTACAGCAGCCTAATCAAAAAGGGACGAAATTCACGGTGGACGAAGAAACCGGAGAAGTGTCGACTAACAAGGTATAATAATAATAATAATAATAATAATAATAATAATAATAATAATAATAATAATAATAATAATAATAATAATAATAATAATAATAATAATAATTAAAACGAACGACCGTCATTGCGTGGTGTAGATCAGTGACCTCGAGTTGGCCTCCTCAGTTTTTTGCTCTTTCTCTAGAATCCTTATAGATTTGCAAATGGCGTAAATAATAGATTTTTATTTTATTTGCGTTCGATTATCAGTACATCGACCAATACGCTACCAGTAAAAAAATTGAGTCTTGGGATAATATGCTTATAATTATAGCATAAATTGTATACAATATTCTCCGATTCGTTTATTATCAGTATGTAGGATATATCGGTGGCGGTGAGGATGACTTGGCACAATTAATCAATAGAAAACAAATCGGCGGATTAAAAAGATTTCGTTGAACGATTCGCAGTGAACGCGTGTAATCGTGTTCTTATAATTTTATTCTTGCTTTTAGAACGAGCATTTTCAATCTATAAATATGGTTACATTGGAAGTTATGTGCCCTTTAATATTAATGTATCGTAACTATTACTGTAGGGTTTGTCGTTTCGAAGTGAAATAAAATAAAAATTAACTTTTAACTACGTTTTTTCAATGTAAAAATAGTTTTAGCGTATGAAACGCCGCTAGCGCATGTTACAAATTCTGTTCCAATTTTCAACGCACGGTCGAGTTAGGTCAGGACTACTTAACACCTATTATAAACAACGCCGTACTATTGCAATTTTAAGACGACACTCGGCTTTTATTCTTTTCGCATAACACGTAATTATATGTTATTCGTATACGAACCGAATTGCTGCATTCTAAATCTTGTACAATATGTACCGAAAAATCGTTAAAATTTTATGCTTTAATGGAAATATGGAATGAAAGCAAGGTAAATATGTGGCAATGATAAAGCGAGAGGTGATGGAAATCATCGGGTAGAGGCTTTAACCCGATTTCCATTACTTTTACTGGAAACGAATTTGGCGTCTACTTATACAAAAAGAAAAGAAAAAAAATCTCGTTTTTTTTTTTAATTTTACAGGTGTTCGATCGGGAAGGCGACGATGGGAAATTCGTATCGGTCACTATCAAAGCTACCGACCAGGGAGACCCGTCGCTGGAAGGCGTTTGTTCGTTTACCGTCGAGATAACCGACGTCAACGATAATCCGCCACTCTTCGATCGTCAAGTATAATAATAATTACAATAATACACGTCGTAATATCAATTAATTGTTATTACATGTCATTATAAAAATAAATTCTAAAAGAAAAACGCGTCCGACTCTTCGAAGAGATTTCTCTCGTCCGATTCGTTTTGGGTTTTAGAGAAAAAAATTTTTTTTTTTTTTTTTTGTTGTCTTAGAAATACGTGGAGAACGTCAAACAGGACGCCAGTATCGGTACGAACATCCTGAGAGTGTCCGCGTCGGACGAGGACGCCGACAACAACGGCGCGATTGTGTATTCGTTGAGCGCGCCTTATCCCGGCGACGATTTGGACTATTTCGAGATCCAACCGGAGTCCGGGTGGATCGTTTTGAAGAAGCCGCTCGACGTAAGTTTCCCCGCGAATCGCGTTGAACACGACGACGATTATTTTCTAATTTAATATGTTAACCAAAAAAATAAAAAATAATAATAAAAAAATAAATAAATAAAACAAGAAATCACCGAATACAATAATATTACAATAATGTCATACGGGCAACAGCTGAAAACGAACCGATCGGAATTGACAATTCAACTATAGCCGGTTTCACCAATCGGTCGGTTTGTTAGGAATTTCATTTTTCGTTAATTGGACGTCGGACAATCGGTTAGTGAAAATCGCATTTCACCGAACACATCGTTAGCCTTGACCCGCCGTTGTTAAAACGTCGAGTTAATCATCTGAAATCCTCTGAAGTGTGTACGACATAATCGCTTATTTTTATTTTTTAATCTTATAAATTATCACTCTAATCAGTCATCACGTTTCGCACGATAACCGGACAAGAACGTTGAAATCAATCCAACCAATCCGTGTTACGTTTTGTCAGCTCATCAAACAGAATTTAACAATGTCAATCAATAATACCGCGGACGCGGTGAAACTCGCATAATAATTTAACCGGCCGTCGTCAAATTCAAACGGATCGTTAACCAACACGGTGCCGGGAAGAACGATGTTTGTGTGAAACCGGCTAAATATATATATATTTCATTTGAAATAGGCGTTTTAGAGTGGGCGACAGAGAGACGGCTTCGACTTTTCCGCAGATGAAAATATAAGAATCGAATAGATTTCGTGTTTGAATCCGTCGACGCGACAACTACACTATTGCGCGTATTATATTTCATTTTCATTTATGCTCGTTACGTTAATAAAACAAGTAACGCAGACTCGTATTTGGCCGTGCAGCATATTTATACGATTTCGTATAGATTTCGTGTCGGCCTAATACATATTATTGTACAAAACGTGTACCACACGATTTCGTGAATTTGATCAAATCGTTTCGATCGTTTCGTGTTCAGCCGAATATAAACTGTAATAAAATATATACGAAATTTAAACATAAAACTCGAATAATTTTTTCAATACGTAAATAAAAATAAAATCGAAAATATTCAACTGCAATAAGGGAATCGTAGACAATATATTTTTTTGCAGAGGCGAGTGGTGTAAAATGCGCGTGTTTAATCCGAACAATCGAATAATCATGTCTTCGATTTTTTTCAATCGTTTGTCTGATTCACATAATACGTATATTTCTGGAATGTTAGTGAAACGGCGAGGAATTCGCGTATTTCTTTTACGAGAATTGTTATTTTCCATGCACACGACACGAATACAAACATTTCGTTGATTAGCGAATACTTTGAAACAAATTTTTTTCTCGGTGCCGTACCTTCCAGAACAATCGAGAGACCATTTGGAAACGCTAGTTTTCAACTGGGGAAGTTCTCGCGAAATTCGTATGAATATTTTTTCAATATTTCCAAACGTAATAATGCGTTTTGTGTTTAAATGCCGTTTTCGTCGAATTAAAAAAGAAATGTGTACATATTCGTATACGGAAATATCAACACGAGGATAGATAATAATTATTTATATTTTCTACTAGTAACACTTATCGAATCGTATTCTATGACTACTATTGTTATATTACCTAGGAATCGTAAAAGAAAAACGATTCTTTTCTGAATTTCTGCGCCTTTTTACAAATCGAGAACTTATGCGTTTAGCTTCATAATATCCTCCATCATTTGCCGTTATTCCGAAAAATCAATGTGGCGATGATCCATATTTACGCGATCCATTTGAATCGTTGTAATCGATTAATATTATTCGATTTTCTCGTCACAATTTCCGTCACGACGTTATAATACGATTTAATTTTTGCGTGTTAGGAGAGCTGTGTGATTGTGTGTTAATAACTTATTAAAACAATAAATTATAATTACTTATAAATTAAATTACTATTACTTATTTTCGAATTAATATTTGTATAGAAAATTAATATTTTACGTTACGTCGCGATTAAAAACAACTAAAAATTATTATAAACCATATCGGTACATTAGTATTATTAAACATTATATAACGTGCAGTTGAATATTAAAAAAAATTAAAACGTGTAAATAAAATTGAGCTTTTTTTTTTTTTTGTTGTTTTCTTTTATTTCACAATCACCTTTTTTGTGTTTCGTTGATAATTTGAAATCGCACAATATACATATTTATATAAATATATATTTTTTTCTAACATTAATCGCACTAATCCTTGATTTAAAACAAATAGGCCGCCACCATTGGTATTTGAATTTATAAGCACACCATTATTTTTAATTTAAATTGCATTAATCGTTTTGTTTTACTTAAACGGATATCCGCTAGTAATTTTTTTTCATACACATACATAAGTACATATGTGTGTGTGTGTTGATAAATTCGTGTCCCGGAATTTTTTTTTTTTTTAAATTTTTGTTTGACGATACGTGCAAACAGAAAAAGAAGAAAAAAAATAATACTTTTGAATATTTTTATTTACAATAATAAAATGTTATTTAGTATTGTAAATGATTTTTTTTTTAATTATAGAATTTTTCAGGAACGCTCCAGAGGTGATAATTTTTTTTTTTTTTTAAAGTCGATACGATAATTTTGAGACTTTTCCTCTGATAATACTAACACGTTAAAACAAACATAAATAAATTGTGACATTTTTGTTATGAGACTGTGTTGTGGACACCGTACACGGTCTTTTGTTGATGCGATTGGGCGATTAACAATTTTTTTTTTTTTAATTTCGCATTCTTATAAAAATTTTTTTTTTTTTTGATTTTTTTTGATTTTTAAACTTTTTTTTTATTATTAAAATCTGTCCTATTTCGGGGCAGGAGAATTCCCCTATAACGACTTGCAATATAAACACAATACTTTTATGATTTTCGCTTCTCATAATGTGTGTGTGTGTGTAGTTATTTGTTTTCGTTAATTATCGTATACTTTCGTAGTGGCTGTATTTTATTATTATTATTATTATTAATTACATTAATTTGAAATGTTGTAATTTTATCGCAAATAAGTAAATTTAATGAAAACTAAAAAAAATTATTTTTCATTCGAATGCAATACGTCATCGGTACGATTTTTTAATAAAATATGCTATTAATATTCTAGATATTTCTTGGAGAGTTGTATTATTAATTATTTTAAATTACAACGTTTCGACAACGCCGTTTCTATTCCGATCCATACACTCTACCTTAGAGCTATTCCGCGTGGTGTTAAAAATATTAAAAAATTATTGATTAGAATTTGGAATAAAATTCGTCAACGAATATTTCGTTGTTATAAAATAAATGGGTAAAAATAACGGAAATCGTTTTGATTTTGGCTACTCGAAGATGAGTAACTAGTTCGAATATAAACCATCCATTTACATTGAATTTAACGGCGCATTGATATTGCAACGGAATAGTTTTGGTTATATAAATGTTTGTTTGGTATTAGTTTTGTATTGGTAATATTATTCTAGACGCTTATTTCTCGATTTCGTAGCATTCTAGCATGTGTTTTAGTTTTACAATTTAACATCGCGCAACGTCGAAGCATGTTCTAAAAAAAAAAAAGAAAGAAGAAAAAAAAATTATGCGCCGCACGATTTTTGTACGATCAACTGCAGTACGGAGAACGCTTTATAATTCCATTTTAATCTAACGATTTGTTTTTTTTCGATTTATTTCGTTTATACGCGTTAAAATAGGATAAAGTAAATTTTATGACGTTGTGTAAAAAAATAATAAAAACTTTTACTCTGCGTGTAAATATTTCGGACGCTGGAAACAACGCTGCAGTAGCAGTAAAAAACGTTTAAACAATTATATAAATCGATGTTTAAAATTTGATGAAAAAACGCGATTATTTTAAATCTAAAAATTTTTTTTTCCGCCATGCGCTCGTCAATACTATAAACGTGGTTTTTTTAAATAATAATAATTTTCTCACCGAGAAATTACCACTCTATCCTTGACGATCGATACCGAATCGAACGATTTTAAACGTTAAAATTTGAAATATAAACGAGAATAAAATATTTGCCAGTTTCCGTGTATTGCTGTACGGAATAATAAAATCAATCGATTTCGTGGAAATCAAACACGGAGGAAATAACTAATATTTACTTTTAATAATTAATTTTTGTTTTAATTACAATGAAAAACACTAATACGGAGTTCATAAGTCCTAGTGTTTTTTTTTCTGAGAGGGAGGATTTACAATTTAAACACTTTTTGTTACAATCGAAGTAAAAGAGATATTTTCCAGGAAGTCACATCCTTACGGGTGTAAAATATTACACAATAAAGAAATTATATTCACATCACAGTGTAATGCGACATTTTGATTTTTTTCTTTTTTATACGAAAAGACTCGGCGACGAGCTCGAAATTATTCTTTTCTTCCGATTTGATGTAATAATAATTTTTTACACTGTAAATTCAACTAAAACTCTGAGAATTCGCGTGCTTTTGCCTATTCGTTTTGATAGACGAGATGAATGAAAAGGAATCACTCAGATTATTATCGACGATAAAAAGTTCAACAGCGATAAACAGTGTTTCGTTTTATATACTGAGTATAACAGTACTAACTTAAAAATGCAATAACTTTGGCTTTTAAGCAATAATTTATAAATTTTTGTAAAAAAAATAATTTCTACACATTTCCTCTACAATTATAATATATATCGTTACATTTGTTTCAAGTAAGAAAATTTGGTGTATTACGTTTTTTTTTCTTTTTTACAAAACCCAAGTAGCCATTTTATTTAATTGAATTTTAGAAAAAGGTAAGCGTCGAATAATTCTCTTAATATTTGTTCATTTTTTTTCTACAATTTTTTTAAGTTTTTTCCGGAATAATATATAATATATAGCATGTACATTGATGTGTTTGAACAGTATTATTGGTATACTGTACACTAGTACATCACACTCGGTACTTCCGTTGTATTTAAAGAGAAAAAAATTGTAAAATATTTACAGTACCAATGTTTCAATAATATCTAATATGTCTTCGTAGCTCCAGTGCTAAATTATATATCGTTAAAACGCGAATAAATACAATTTTATTATTTAAATTTCCCTTCCCCATTTTCGATTTTGAGTGAAATGTGAAGTGTTCGAATTAAACGTGAAACGATTTGTCTCTATTTAAATAATAAATACTCATAACGCGGACGACAAATTGTAAATTATTAATTTTTAAAAAAAGTCCAAAACACGTTATATTCCATCGGCATTTGTGTCGTTCACACTCAGGCACTCGTCACACAGGGATACTCAAAGGAAAACGGAGGTATTGTCGCCTGAATTTTAGGAGACTGCAGTGGCGTACCCGTGAAACGTTTTTAAAGGGGGGAGAGGAGCAAAATAACTCAGTTCGAAAAGATTAAAATGTAAAAGTCCATTTTTTATATATCCATTGAGGTCTCTGAACAGTTGATTTTTTTTTTTTTTTTTTTTTGCACATTTTCACTATTCGATTTAAAACTCGCAAGTATTAATACAATAAACGAAAAACGCAGGTGCGAAAAACACGTAACGGAAACAACTCGGCAAAAATAAACATCGGGAAATTAGATATGAAATTTACATTTTAAACGATTGATGACAACAGGTGTCTCAGTGCTTGAAAACGTCGATAAAATTATTATTGATAACGTGTCTTAATGTGATTGTAACGAAAATAATATTAACTCTTTATTCTCTATTCAGTTAGGTTCACTATTCAATGATTTCGTACTATTTCGAGTCGTTTTCTCTTCCACAAGGCTTCTTATTATACCGATGAGCAGTGATTTTTAACAATATTTTTAAAGGCCAGCAGTGTATACCTAAAAATATAATATAAATAAACGACTGATCTTAACTTTTGGTACAGATTAAAACATTTGCTGATTACATTTTACAGAATCGTACAAAGGCCGTGTAATCATTATACACGCACGTTTGTCGATTTTTCAATGCAATAGGTACATATATATATATTTATTTTTTTTTTAAACAAATATCTTAACGTATTCGGTGTATTTTAAGAAATATGGGGCCCAGAAATATAGTTCGAGGCCCTTGTCGTCTTGACAGGGCATTTGCGCACTGTTTTGAAGAGAACAGGCGCAACATTAGTCGACTCAGTCTTCGTTTCTCAGTTTTTTTGTTTTTTTGAGTATCGTTGTGTGAAGAGAACCTTAAATGTCGTCAAGACGCGTCGCCGTTATTAAGAACGAACAGGGGAGTTTTTGATACGCGCGGTAAAGTCAACTCAATCGAAAATCGAATAAAACTTCACCGTCCTCCCATATTATTACGTCGCTCGTGTGTTTTACGCGACTGTCGAGTCGCGCTTTTTGTTTTTCAAATTACTACTCGTAAAAAATACTTATAAAATTATATTGCGTACTATATAAAATTAAGTTTTTCGCTTTTTCTTTATTATTTATTTTCGTAGCGTATTTGTACTAAATAATATACTTGTTGTAATATACTTTTTGATATATTACAAGAAATATAAATATTATATATATATATATATACATTTATTATTTATTTGTTTTGTTTATGTTTTTTGTTTTTTTTTTATTTTTTCATACGTTATAATTTAATTTCGGGGGCGTTGGTATTGTGTATGTGTATGTGTAGCAAGAGAAATATCGTCTGCGTGTAAGAGCCTCGGATTGTGGGGAACCTCCGTCGTACGCCGAAGTTGATATCGAATTAGACGTCGTCGATCGGAACAATAAACCTCCTCTGTGGGAACGGAGCGTGTACGGTCCTACACACATCAAAGAGAATGTCACAATCGGTACAATTGTGATCTCAGTCAAAGCCAGGTTTGTATTCCTGGTCAAATCCCATCCTCCACCGCCAAACCGTTTATTAATCATTCCTCTTTTCGACGGGTCTTGATATTACTGAAAAAAAAAAATAAGAAAATTGTTGTTCGTTTCTTGTAACCGCGATAGGTAACCTAACCGGTATGCGGCGGTATTCGAATTTACATATATATATATATATTAATATGTTGTATTATTTGGCGCGATGACGATGACGATGGTGCACGCACGTTATCATCTCTGGTACATAATAATTATTATTGTAATAATAATAATAATAATAATATCAAAAGTATTAATTTTAATAATGTCCGTGATATTGCAGACGTTTAATGCGATCATATAGAAAATGGTGTGACTATAAATTACGATAGCAATAAGCGAACCGGTAAATGTATCCGAATATCATGTTATATCGTGTTTCGAATGTCGAGATTCTCGCCGTTTCCGCGGATCTGCGGTAATTGTATTCGCACGGTGTGTTCAAATCGAAACGTTTTGATTTGTTAATTTATATTACACTTGAAACCGGGCGATTTGATATATCATAATATTCGGATATACTCGTAGATAATAACGACGGTTGGTAGTTTTAACGAGTAAAAAAATAAAATATATAAAACTGCGTTAAGGACTATAATATTATGTACGATTTATTTTCTATTTTGTGTCACCGACACCCCTTGTAACAAAAAAAAAGAAATAAATAATATAATATAATATATTATTATGATGTATACGTGTGCGTGTGTGTTCGTGGTGTGTTATTATTATCATTGCGTTGCGGTATATGTATTTCAAGCGTGAAACGTACAAGCTAGAAGCCATCGCCCAAGATAAAGGATATCCTCCTTTGTCTCGGAGCGTCGAAGTTCAAATCGATGTGGTCGATCGAGCCAACAATCCGCCGGTCTGGGACCACGTCGTGTACGGGCCCGTCTATTTAAAAGAAAACAAACCGGTCGGCGCAAGAGTGTTATCGGTTAAAGCCAGGTCGGTTCAAATAATTTCCACAAAAAAAAAAAAAAAAAAATTAAATAAAATAAAAATATATTTATATATAATCTATATTATATATTATATATATATATATACGTGTCGGATGTTCGGTTTTTTTTATATATACATATATTATTGCACGGCACTAATTTTTTTTTTTGTATAATAATATATTATATTACATACTTGGGTAGTATTTTGCGAATATTTTTGAAAAATTTTTTGAAAATACTTTTCAAAAGTATACTCTAAATATTCTTTTTTTTGAAAACCACCCCTTCTTTTCCCCTTTTTCTGACAGTTTATACCCCCGTCGAAATGTCTTAATCGAATTCGATTGCAGCGGATTACATACATATGTATGTATACAAATTATATTGAATACGCGATCGTTATTTGATTGATTGATATTGAAAACATTCAAACGACTAACGCAGTCGGATTCCTAACATTTTTTTATTTTTTTTTTTTTTGCAACATTTTTTTTTTTAATACCGTATTTTAAGCTGTTATTCGAATATCGCAAATACCTATTGAAAAAAAAAAAATGAATTTCTCGATAATTATATATTATGAAATTACTGAGGAGAAATTGCCCATTTTAGACACGATACATTATATAAAAAGAAACACCAAAAAATTAAAAAAAATGCCCACGTTGGAAATCATCGAACTCTATACATAGTGTATGTTCCGATTATTATTATTATTATTAAAATATTTATTCCAAATAAAGTTTCTATAAAACGTATAATCTACTCAAGTATTATTATAATATATTATATACGATATTTTTCGCGGGTTATATACATTTTTTTTTTAAATTTATAGTTTATGGGATGTACAGATGACGAGTGGTCCGAAGCGTTATTAAATGAAGTTTTTGCTTTTTTACTATACGTATACACACACATATATATATATATATATGAACGGTATAATTTCAAATGATAATAATTTTTGATTTGGAAACGCAGCAGAAGTTTTAATTTTTTGTTTTTTTTTTTTTTACAAAATTTTTCTTTTTGATTTTTGGTGTAAGTCGATCATATCAACTGTACATCTCAGCGTATGTATGTATATATATATATATATATATATATATATATATATACCTGTGCCTGCTTGTGATTTTAAATGGATAGAGTATAATATTAAATATTGTTTTGTGGTTTCGAGATTCTAGTCGATCACAATATATACTCTGCTCGTTATGCGAATAAAACGTGGATTTCGAGTATACATTATAATATATAAATATATATATATATATATATATATATATATATACGTATACGTATATGATCTCTAAATATCAAAATAATAATTGCATGCAGGTGGAAATATTTTTGCACGTCTGCACTAAAACAATGCACGTTGTGTATGTGCGGATTTCGTGAAAATCGAAATAACGTTCTTTTTTTTTCTTTTTGGATTTTTGTCTTTTTATTATTATTATTATTTTTATTATTGTTATTGGCCTATGATTTTTCGATAATATTCGTCGATTTTCCTATAGAAAAAAAATATCATATTTTATTTAGTACGATTTTTTTTTTTTTTTAAACCGTATCGCAATTGACAATATTATTGTATATTTGACCGTAAAAATCCAATACGAAGTAAAAGATGCAAAAAAAAAAAAAAGGAATTTAAAAGTTTAAAGAAGAACGGTTTATTTATTATTTGAATTAAAAAAAAAGATTTCATTTGAAAGTTATACGTATAAATAAGTAATATGACAAATAAAAATTCGCGTATATTTTATAAAATTACCGTATAATATTTAACGCGGATTTCTTCATAAGTTTTCTAATATTCGTTAAATTTCTACTCGTATAATAATAATTATATCACGTGCAAATACATAATATTATATTATCACGCGATAGAATATTGCACACTTAAAATGTATAATTGGGATTTTTGGATGGTGTTGGAAAAGCACTTGGTATTATAAGAAATCGTCAATTCGAAACCAATTTTTTCCCTCCCAAAAACCCCTCGGTGCGGATGAAGAAGTGTAGTATAATCCGATATATTATGTTTGAAAAAGTAAATCAGTTTCGTCCGCGAACCATATCGAAATAATAATAAATAATTATTATACTGTTATAGACGTATATATATTTTTTTAAATTTTTTTTGTATTTTGTATAATCGATTTTTAACCAGTCAAGTTGTTTTGTTTTTTTTTTCCGGCATGTCTGGTTTTATTTTTTCGATATCGTTATTACATTTTATAATATTGTGTTTTGTCTTAATATATAATATATTAAGTACATATTGCTTTTATTTTTTTGTTTTTTTTTTTTGTATTGCATACAGAGATGATTTTCCTTGTTTTTGTATTTTGCTATGGTTCCGTACAAATTTTTGTTTTTTTCGTATTTTCGTATCATTATTGAAAAACATTTTTAAGAATACCTTTAAGAGTACGCATTTGCATGGTGGCATTATATTTTGTTACAGAAAGAATATTTTACTAGACATTTAGCAATGTTATAAAATATCGGAAGTCTGCTGCGGTTATTAACAGAGGTTTATGACGATTTCTATACATAATATTATTATGTTTGTCGACGTTTGAAATACGTTTTTCTTTTCTTTTTAATAATCCGAAAATTCCAGTCGATAAAATTCGACCGTTTAATACGACAAACGCTCGGACGATATAATGTTATAAGACATAAATACGCAGTGTGTACGTAGCAGTGAGACATACATACACCGATTTTTTTTCCATTTTTCGAAAAAATTCGAAATTTTTACTTTTTTTTTTTTTTGAACAGTACCAAAACACGCGTTTTCTCGCGAACGAGCGAACGACTTTGCGTCAAAACGAGTCGTCAACTGTGTTCCAATAGATGACGATGTTCGAAGACTTCTTTTAGAAGAAATGCGTCTACGAAAAAATTATTTCTTCGAAAGCGTTCGTACGGTGTTTTTCTAACGATTTGTTTTCATAACGAACGAATATAGTATTCGCTATAAAACCGCGGCCAGTCTGTCAGTCGAAAACGTAATAACTAGGGCTCGGATTTACATGCAAAAAAAAAAAAAAAATCGTTTAAATTCATACAGGATACAATAAAAATATCAGTCAATTCTAAATAAACGTATAAATGAATTTAAAAAAATCAGAATAACACCGTTTTCGTGAAATTGTGTTTGATAAGTATTATATTGTATATATCAAATTATTATGCGACGAGTTAACCAACACGAGATTATAAAAACTGATTTCAAATTTTCGAATTAAAAACTCCTAGGAATATCACACGAAGCATAGTTTTGTATCTGGATAAACTTCTTTCTACATCACACCGCATACAATTGGTGCGTATTTAAAACACGATAAATTTTCAATTGACAAATTTTCGTCACATTCGCTCATCTCACCGTTGATTATTTTTATCGATTCAGAATGTTCACGATTTTTTTTTTTTTTACAAACGTACAAACATATAGACAAGGTTTTAACACCATCACTGCAAAATAGCTATTGCGAATGAAATGCCCTGAATTTTTACTTTTTAAACGAATATTTGGTAGAATATGCAGTATTTACGCAATTATCATAATATGAGTTTTATTTCAAATATGAAAAATAAAAAAAAAAAAACGAAAAAATTGAAATTTGCGTACAATAAAACGTTGACATTTCGAACTAAAATATTTTTAAGTGAGGCGTATAGTAATATGCATTTGCGTATAAACCCGGGCCTTAGTAATAACGTAAAAAAAAAAAACGACGACGACTTTGACGAACAGACGGAAATAAATTTGTTAATAGCGGAGCCGAACGGCACGTCGTAATTTAAATTCGTCAATCGATAAAAATAAAATCGTCGATATATTATTATAATAATGTTTAAAATCGTTTTTCCAATACAATACGAGCGCGCACTTTCTTCCGGACATTTGAAAGAAATATGTTTTCGTACACGACTGCCGTACACCACGGTGTTTCCGAGGCAATTATTCGAACTGACGTCTTCTAGCGCAAACGTACCTGACCGCCGGCACCCGGTGAATGAAACGCGCACTGTTTTGTAAAAAAAAAAAACATTTTTATACATCCTGGACATTTTCGAATAATTGATCTGCCGATATTTGTCTATACACGCCGCGTGCTAATGTCGAATCTCCGTCACCGTCTCTCCTCCATAGACACTCGAATTACTGTTGTTATTTTGTTTATAGTTTTTTTTTTTTTCCACTTTCTCCTATTATTTCACGGACGAAGCGTCCGAAACTGCACGATGCGATCGAACCGACCACGCGTATTAATCGATATTCGGTTGTTTCGGTGTTTTCAGCTCGGGCATCGAAGGAAACCCGACGGTGTTCTATCGACTGATGCCCGGATCGACCGCGCAGACCAACAAGTTCCACACGTTCTACTTACAACAGAGGCCGGACAACGGATTCACGTGGGCCGACATAAAGGTCAACCATCCGCTGGACTACGAGACGATCAAGGAATACAATTTGACGATTCGCGTGGAGGTAAAAATTGTTAAAAACGAAACGAAACGAAACCTAACCCGCGTCTCGGCGACAACGGTCTGTGTATACGATTCATTCGGTCGTTTTTCGCACGCAGAACAACGGGGCTCAACAACTCGCGTCCGAAGCGACCGTGTTCATCATGCTGGAAGACGTGAACGACGAAATACCGCTGTTCACCGAACGCGAACAGGAGACCGTTTTGGAAGGCGAGCCGATCGGCACGAAAGTCACGCAAGTCAACGCGATCGACAAAGACGGGACGTTCCCGAACAACCGGGTTAGTCTGCACTGGTGTGCCATTGGCGGGGACGGAGTGGCTTGCGTATTTAAAAATTAAAAAAAAAAAAAAAAAACCGGGGTTTATTGTTAAACGATATTAAACGTATTGTTTATTTGTTGAAAACCGGAGACGACAACACACCCGCTCTACGAACACGCGATGCAATAATACAATTCAATTCCGACGAACGATCTCGGGCTTTTTATCCTTTGACGTTTCTCGACATTTATTATTAGCTCATTACTAGAAGAAATATTGAGAGAAAAAAAATGTAAAAGTTAATTGAAATATCGAGAAAATTCTCGCGGACCGTTCTTTCTGTGGTAGTTTTTTTTTAAACTTTTTCTCGACGTTTTTGAGAAAATCGAAAAATGATCTCTCCAAAGTACCAACTAGATGGAATTCGCTACCGGAAACCACCGGGTATTACCGTACGAATCGTAAAGTATTCTTTCTGACAGGACTTTTGGATACGGGCATAGGAGAAGAAAAAAAACGCGTTATTGTAAAACCGATACATTCCCCCATCGCTTCGCTCGGACCCTTAAATGCCAACCGCGTTTCGGGCGATCCGAATAACGCGTTTTATTGAAGTCGAATTTTACTGTTGTTCATTACCAATACACTCGTAATCTGTTCAGGTGTATTATTACGTGGTGGACTCTTCGCGTAACGAGGGAAAAGACTATTTCGAGATAAACACAGAGACCGGAGAAGTGTTCACCAAAATCGTTTTCGATAGAGAAAAGCAAGGGGCGTACGCTCTGGAAGTGGAAGCGAGAGACGGAGCACCGTCGGCCAGGCCCAACAACGGCGACGCACCGAATTCCGGTACAAACCGCCGACTGTGGCGTTAACTATAATAATATGTATACGAATATTTAATTTTTTGAGACGCGTACTCTGGATAGGTCTACTCGTCGCCCCATTTCCTTTTTCGTCTCTGTTGTCTGTTCACCACGGACAACACGGCAAAATCCCTTGACATTTGTAGTTTACACGCTTCCCATCTACAATGAGATATTATATTAATAAAGCATCGAGCGTGGCGTCTTCTTGTAATATGTTCATACATGTTAATATTTTTGACGGGTTTCTCATGTCGTCCGCAGTGTCCAAGTTCATACGGATCGGTATCGCGGACAAGAACGACAACCCGCCGTATTTCGACAAGGCGTTGTACGAGGCTGAAGTCGACGAAAACGAGGACATACAACACACAGTGCTCACGGTAACCGCAAAGGACCATGACGAATGTGAGTATGTCGATTGTAATATTGAAGAGGACCGTGTGGATTTGACGTGCGCTAGAAAATATTAATAATAATAATAATAATAATAAATTGAAAATCCTACAATAAAATAAAACGTTTTAAGTGGTCGGTTTTTTTTTCTATCAAAGTTTTCATTTGTATATTAAATGTAAAAATATATACGTTTATAGGCGGTGTTTAAATTGTATTTTCATTCAGTGTTCTTTCGGGAAATAAAACAATGATATTGTTATTGTCCCAATAGTATTGTAAAAATGTTTAACAGTTGAAACGCGTGGCCCGGACCGCGGTGTCAGTAGTTACACACGCCAAAGTAAAAACGTCAAAACCGAATACTTTTACGGGAGAGGAGATAGAAAAAAAAATGCCAAAAGAGACTTAATTGTTTTCTATTTTTTTAAGAAAGAAAACCTTAACTGTTTTCTGCGTTGAACAATTAATTGTCGTCCTATCTTCGTCACATAAGATCGTGTAGAGAAATCTGTGCCCGTCGCGGTTAGGTGTTCGTGGACAACGCAGCGCACTGAAATAGTATTCACAATTAATTCAGAAAAAATTCTCGAATAATTCCCTTCATTTTTCTGGTGATAAATTTCGTTTCGCAATTTGTTTCACGTCCCAAACCGTATAAGATATATTATTATATGGATCCGAATTTCGCCCTCGCATTCGCCAACTTTTATATTTTAATTTGAATTTCGTGCGCTGTGCATAAGAAAAGAGCGGCTGACGACAAGAAGTAAAAAAAAAAAAAATAAAAAAATTTCTTTTATATACATATACCTCCTCTGAGCGTTATTAGTAATAACGTGAGTATTGTGTTTTGCAGCTTCCAGAATTCGTTACGAGATAACGGGCGGAAATCTCGGTGGTGCATTCGCCGTGAAAAACATGACCGGTGCCATTTACGTCGCGGGACCGTTAGACTACGAGACCAGAAAACGAGTGAGTTTGTAAAACGACTTTTGTAATTTATCGCCCGTTACGAATACGATATAAGGATAAAAAAAAATCGATAAATCATCGATTGTGTCGTGTATAGCGAATAAGTGGCGTATTTTTGACGGATTTTTTTTTCCTTTTCTCTACACAATTATATCCGGGGGAAATATTTGTTTAAACCGTTGATTCCAAACTTGGGGAAGAGTAATACAATTTGCTGGGTTGTTGGAGTGTAAGCAATCGTCACCAAGTATAAAAGTTTTTTTGTTTTAATTTTATTTAAAATTTCGTATTGGAAAATAGATTAATTCTTCGGTTTGGGGCGATTATAAAAACAAAACAGAAATCGCTTAGATATATGGAATTCACACTGGAGGTGCTGTTTCTCTCTCTCTGCCTTCGGGTTATATTCTTTTTGGTTTATTTTCGTGTTACATTTTCACGTTTTTCTATAAAATTGTGAAATAAATTATTTAGAATAACTCTAAAAGTGTTTAACGACATAGGAAAATAACTAATAATAATTATATAGTTATAATAATTTACATGCTCATACAGCGTGACAGCAAAATCAATTTTTTTTTTTTAAAAAATTAATTGAGAGAGGACGCGGATGAAAGAAAAAATGGTTACGCGAACACTGATTTAAACGGCGAGACATTTCGAAATCCCTAATTTATATGTTATGTACGCGTAAAGATCAAGCCGGAGAGGGCGTCGTAAATTCAAAAAAAATATCCTCTTAAACACGCCACTGCTTACGATTCGTATTGTCCAGTGAATTTTAAACAAATCGAGTTTAACTGATCATTTGTGGCCCGCAATTAAAAAAAATGTTAATGAAAAATCACACACAATTCGACACCAGTTCGGTGTATAAAGCCGAATTGACTTCATTTGGTAAAAAAATTGTTGTTCCTCACATAAACGATCGAATTGGAAATTCGCGATCAGACTATACGTGTCAGAAACGATTTCTTCAAATCCTTAAAATGCCGTTGAGACAAATAAAAAAAAAACATTATAACGCACACAGTCCTATCGAATTCTGCGTGTCTCCGTTTTATTGATAAATAGTCGAAATTCAGTACAATTAGGTCGCCGACGCGCTCAGATTTGCACC
The DNA here is from genome assembly GCA_032441825.1 of Chaetogeoica ovagalla. Classification (NCBI taxonomy): domain Eukaryota; kingdom Metazoa; phylum Arthropoda; class Insecta; order Hemiptera; family Aphididae; genus Chaetogeoica; species Chaetogeoica ovagalla. Next base: position 5,130,492 of record CM063742.1, read on the forward strand.
GCGTACAATCGACAATAATCGAACGGGTAAAAAAAAAAAATCTTAAAATTCGCATCATATTATTTTACGTGCTATTAATAATCGTGAGCATCACTCGGGTTATTTTGAAATTTATAATAACCGACGACGACGATTCCTTCGTGTTTTTGTTTCTCGACAAATAAAAAAAAAACTCGATTTCGGCGAAATTTCACACACACACGAACGTGTGGGAAACGTCGTCGCGTTTCTTACGTAGTCTACTTATTTTTTATTCTTTCTTTATTACGTGTGCGCGTAATATTTATGCGTATTTTCGGAGCGAAAAGTATAATAAATATGTAACGAATACGGCGGAATGATAAACGCGCAAACGAAACGGTTTTCTATTCTCATATTTTTAAAGTCTCTTATTTCTCCGTTGATTTTTTTTTTTAACCGATACGGTACACAGTTTTTAAGCTCCGTCCGCGTACGGTATTTGTTGTCGTTCTATTCCAATATTTTGTTCTATTCGCGTCGTATAAAACGGCTCGATAAACATTTGAGGGCACGGGGGGAAGGGGATGAATAAAATAAAACAGTGCCGCCATATTATGTTATACGAATAATTCTGCGCAACAAGGATCTCTCGAAAATGTTCGTTTATCTCTCCGTTTTATTGTCCGGTTAGATTTCGACGGAAATATTATAATAACCGTCCGAAAACGATTCGTGTGAAATACATTTTTCGCGTTTGCGCCGAACGATTCATTCCCCACCTCCACCCACCATCAATCATGATCGTGTGTATATATATATATATATACTGTGTATACTTCAGTACGAATTGCATCTATCCGCGTCGGACAATTTGAAAGAAAATCACACGATTGTGGTGATACACGTGAAAGACGTAAACGATAATCCGCCGGTGTTCGAACGGCCCACGTACAGGACACAGATCACTGAAGAGGACGATCGCAACTTGCCCAAACGCGTATTGCAGGTGCGACCATAGTGTTTTGTGCCTGTAGTCCTACAAAATATTTTTATTTTTTTTTTTTTTACTCTTTTCTCGCAGATTTCCTCCCCTCTTCCGTTGCATGTAGCATGTTTCGATTATATGTTATTGTATTATACACGTATAGTTTTCCCGTCACGTCGAATATATTTGAGAATCGCGTTTTACAATAAATTAAACGGGTATAGGAAACTGCTGGTATAGTCGCCGAAACGTCGTGTACCGCTGTCGTATATACATATATATATATAGTTTTAAATAACGGCATGTTTATTATATTATATATATATAATATAATACCTACGGGAAACACATTTTTTTCTTCTCTTTACAAGCACGCGTAAAAACGATTATTTATTTTCTAAAATATTGTCGAGGAAGAAGAAAAAAATTGTTGTTGCTGTTTTTTTTTTTTTAAATATATTTTAAACGTCCCCCACGTTGCGTTATTGAAATTCCATATTTTATTTATTATTATTATTATTATTATTATTTTACACACTTTTTTTTTTTTTTTTTTGATTTTACAATAACGGGCTACTCGGCCGTGTAAAATTTTAAAACACACACAGTATTATTATTATTATTATTATGTTTGCATGGTTGTATATGCGTAAAATTAATATAGTACGAGTTGATATTGGCCGCTTCCGACAACTTTCAAGACAGCAAAACCACCGTCGTTATTCACATAAACGACAAAAACGATATGCCGCCGGTGTTTAATTCGCCGCTGTACGCCACAGAGATGGAAGAAGAACTGGTCGGAACGTATCCGCACCGTTTGTTACAGGTACGTGTCGTCGTCATTGTCGTCGTGTGTGTGTTAGGTGCGCGATTGCGGGCCGACGCGCGTTTTATAATAACAATAATATTATTTTAAACGATTTTAATATTATTTCAAACGATCATTGTCCACGCGAGAAGCGTTTGGAGTTTTCTTCTTTTTTTTTTGAAATCTCGTTTTCGGCCATGTCGACGATGACAAAAAAAATAATAAGTGTATCCAGTGGCGGCGCGTGCTTAGACTCAACATTTTTTTTTTTCGGAAGAGAAATGCATTATAAACGTATTTGTTCAAAGTGACTGGAAGAAAAATTAAAAAAATATTAGTCCAAACAACACGTGTTTTGTAAACGTATATATTAATTTGTCAAAACGTTAATTTTCCAAAATAAAAAAAAATATCCGATTGTTTCGCTATAGCGTTTCGACTAATATATATATATATATGAATACTGAAAATAACTGATCCGCAACATTAAAGGCGATTTTCTCCCGCCAAATTCCTTAACAGTAACACTTTGAACGTTTTAAATTTTATTTTCAACCCCTCCGGCCGTTAGTACGCGCCACTGAGCGTCGTTTCTTTCTATCGATATAATTTCTTAAAGTTTAACATCTCCTTCGTCACATGACAATCATTCGAAATTCGAATCATAATCGGTAGCGTAAAGAAATTTCTAGTCGTCGGTCAGCGTTCAGATTATAAGTCACCCCTTCGATTACAGTACGAAAAAACATTATCAAGCACGTACGTTTAAAATAAAAAAAAAAAAAATTAACACATTAAACTTTGACGGATTTTCAGGTGAGTATACATTATATATTATATTATTATAATCGACCGTATAGCTTTCCTGTGTTCGTACTAATCGTAGATCATCACTGCATTTCAATATGTACGTAATGTACAAAATTATGGTTGTAAACTATGTTCGTATACCGCCGAGGCTTTCGACCGGAATGATTTATTCGGATTTGTGCTGGATACTTATTTTTATTTTTTACCGGGAAAAGAAAAAAAAGTTATGTCATTTTCAACAATATGTATGGCCGATAATAAATAAATAAAATTAAATATCGATTTTTCAATACTGAAAAATTCTCGTAGAATTCGCCGTTTTCAGTCATAAATAAAGATTGAAAAATCGAAAGAATAAAATACAAATACGTATAAATTGTCGTATCGGGTCATTTTTTTTTTCTTCTTAATTCCGAGTAATGATTTCGAAACGGTTCTATAGAGGATTCATGTGTTTGGACGCTTCAGATATATTTCAGAGAGGAGGAATGGGGATGGTTAGTTTAAACTCGTTTCCGGATTGAAAGCTTCGACCGTATACAGTTTACAGTTTGTGAACGTTGTCTCGATGGAATAATACAATATTATAACGTTTTGTTGTCCACGACGAATCCATTAGGTTACGGCTACGGACGGCGACAAGGATCGTCCGCAAAACATAGTGTATTTCCTCACCGGACAAGGAATCGATCCGGACAATCCGGCCAACAGTAAATTCGACATAAATCGTACTTCGGGCGAAATATTCGTGCTCAAAGTAATTAACACGCTTAAAATATGCGGCGCGGTTCGCTTTGCTCGAGCGTATTACTGAACACGCGCTCTCTTCTCGTTTTCAAACAGCCTTTGGACAGAGACCAACCGAACGGCAGACCTCAGTGGCGTTTTACCGTGTTCGCGCAAGACGAAGGAGGCGAAGGTCTAGTCGGGTACGCTGACGTCCAAGTAAACCTGAAAGACATCAACGACAACGCGCCAGTTTTCCCGCAGGGCGTGTACTGGGGTAACGTGACAGAAAACGGAACGGCCGGTACGTATTTATCGTCATTTGTCCCTTGACAAAATTATAAACAACAGCTTAAAACGGTCCATTGAGAACCCACACTGCCACTAGTGTAAGCCTTTCTGTTTAAATTCCAGTCTATTGTTACATTTCCGCATTTATCAATCTTTTTTACAGTATGTATTCATCTGGTTTTCAGTCTACCAAGCGGTCTTCTCTTGACAGAATATTTTTGAATGCATCCCCATTTACCCTCCATACATGTCCCAAACACTCCAGTCGTTTACTTCTTGTATATGTGAATATATTGGGTTTCATATAAAGGCAATACGACGTTTCATTACGTCTTTTTTCCGTACATTCCTAGATTGTTATTATATTATACCGCCGGCCCATAAATGTTTCTCGACACTTTCCTTTACCATATCGTAAGATTTTTATTGTCTTCTTTTATCGTGGACCAAGTCTTACAGGCATAGATTACTACTTCTGGTCTGAGCGTGTAATGTGTATAAAGTAATTTCCGATTTTCTTGTTAACAGTTTTGATCATAAAATACGTGTTTATGCTAAAATAATATTGTAATCGTCCGAAATGTGCAGGCATGGTCGTTATGACGATGACGGCGATAGACTACGATGATCCAGGCGAAGGGACCAACGCGAAATTGATATATTCGATCGAGAAGAACGTGATCGAAGAGGAAACCGGAACACCGATTTTCGAAATTGAATCCGACACCGGCGTCATCAAAACGGCCGTGTGCTGTTTGGACCGCGAACGCACTCCGGATTATTCCATCCAAGTGGTGGCCATGGACGGTGGAGGATTAAAAGGTGAGTGCGTGGTTACGACACGATACTGTCGTCGTCGAGAGACATTTTTTTTCTCACTTTGACAGCATTTAATCTGAACTAAATCGACTAAACTAAAATTGTACAGGTACTGGAACCGCTTCTATTCGCGTAAAGGATATTAACGACATGCCGCCTCAGTTCACGAAGGACGAATGGATGACCGAAGTGGACGAAACTGACGGGTTTAATTTCCCGGAGACGCCCATATTAACCGTGACGGTTCACGACGAAGACGAGACCAACAAGTTCCAGTATAAGGTAAAAGGCTCGATTATAAAAAATAATAAAAACAACGAAAGAGCGAACATTTTTTTTTTTAACATTTATTATTTTTATTTTTAGGTAATTGAGAATAGCGGTTACGGCGCAGACAAGTTTACGATGGTGAGAAACAACGACGGGACCGGATCGCTGAAAATCGTTCAACCGTTGGACTACGAAGATCAACTGCAGAGCAACGGATTTCGTTTTAGGATTCAAGTCAACGACAAGGTAACGTTTACACGAAATACGAATAACAATCATAAATATTATATTAACTTTAAAATCACGTGGTGTGTCGGATTCAGGGCGAAGACAACGATCACGATAAATATCACGTCGCGTACTCTTGGGTCGTGGTCAAATTGCGCGACATCAACGACAACAAACCGCAGTTCGAACGGCCTAACATCGAAGTGTCGGTTTACGAAAACGTCGAGGTCGGCAAGAGTCTGGAGACTTTCAAGGCAACCGACCCGGACCAAGGTGGCAAGAGTAAAGTTTCGTACGCCATCGACCGCGTGTCCGACCGTCGCCGTCAGTTCCGCATCAGTCAAGAGGGCACAGTGTCCATCCAACGGCAACTGGACCGAGAGGAGACTCCCAGACATCAAGTGCGTTCGCCGAATGTGTCTACCACGATTAATGTGTGGTCAAGTAGTTGCCGGGCGTTTTTATTTGTTTCCCAAAACGTCTCATGCAACAAACCGTGTACTGATCAATAATTATCGACATTTAAAAAAAAAAAAAAAAAAAAAAAAAAAATTCGGAATTGTTATGAAATTTTCTCGAAATAGACGCAGATTTTTTTTTTTTTATTACAAAATATTACACGTATCACTTTGGGCAAGAGTAATGTGATTTTTCTAAAGAATTGTATATTAACGTCTTTAGAAATAGTGAAAAGAAATTGTTTAGTGTCCCTTGCCCCTTTGAAATAAATTTCTGACTACGGCACTGAATCCGTCCAACGGAAAGTCGATACTTTTCACAAAAATAAGATAAATAATTTTGATCATGTGATACCGTCCTCTCTTCTGCATCGTTCTCTTTTCTCTCTTCTGTCCAGAGCGTCTGGGCAGGACGTGAGTTTTACAGAAGTGGAAACAGCAAACCCGCGATTTCATAAAGCCGTGTGTGTGTGGTCTAATAATACCGTTGACGATATTTCTTCTTCTTCTTTTGGCCTATTAATACGGACCATTGAGGTCCTTTGCCGCTTCCATAATCCTTCACCATTGATTCGACGATATTTAGACGATAATATCGTTTAAATGTAACTGGTTCAATGCACAATCGTTCCGAAACATTTCGGAACTGACGTTTAACTATTCCGGTCGGATTTCAGGTGAAAATCTTGGCCATCGACGATGGCGTGCCGCCGAAAACGGCGACTGCCACCCTCACGGTGATCGTTCAAGACATCAACGACAACGCTCCGAAACTGTTGCGCGATTATCGTCCGGTGTTGCCCGAACACGTTCCCGCTAGGAAAGTAGTCGAAGTGTTGGCCACGGACGACGATGACCGGTCGAAGAGTAACGGTCCTCCGTTCACGTTTAGAATGGATCCGAACGCGGACGACGTGATCAGAGCGTCGTTCAAAGTAGAACACGATCAAAGTAAATAAACCGTTGTATATATAATATTAACGTGAAAAAAAAAAAATAAATAGTACCGTTTGGCGAGATTTTCTCGTGAAGAAAAGCTAGTAGCACAACACATCAGTGTGGCTTTAAACTGTTTTTCAAACACAATGTGTAAAAATATTTAATTTTCAGAGGGCGCGAACGGCGACGGGATGGCTGTTATTTCGTCGCTCCGATCGTTCGACCGAGAACAACAAAAAGAATATCTCATACCGATCGTAATCAAAGACTCCGGCAATCCAGCGATGACGGGAACCAGCACTTTGACAGTGACCATCCGTGACGTGAACGATAACAAAATGCAACCCGGTTCCAAAGAAATATTTGCTTACAATTACATGGTAAACGCGGCATTTGCATCATTCGGTGATAAGTTACTGCGATCAACGCGTAAAAGTCTTTTTGATACAAAAAGTATGAATTTACTTACTGGAGAAAATCGATATTCCGAATTGTCGAACACATTCATACTCAATTTCGATAACGTAATGTGTTTGTTTTTTTTTTCTTTGATTCTTTAAAATTTTGTAATAAACTAAAAACACAGGCTGTAATAACACGACAACATTCCATTAATAGTGTAAATTGAATTTCGTTTTGTTATCGAGTAAAATGTGCCAAAAACTCTTCACTTGCACGATCGAGAGTCTTCTAGAGTTAGCTATCACACTTTCGTATTTAGATGCGAGGGAAATTCGAGACAAAATAATTTAAAATTTTTTTTTGAGCAGTTACTGTAGTCTTAAAAGGTCGTACGCGACAATATTTTCTTTCGCTATATCAGTTAACGGCCCAGTAGACGCGTATAAAATTATTTATTTATTTTTTTTAAGTTTACTTCATTGAATACTCGAGAGTCGAGAATAAAAGCATTTAATAATACTTCAGGGTCAAGCTCCGGACACAGAAATCGGCCGCGTGTACGTGTACGATCTGGACGATTGGGACTTGCCGGACAAAAAGTTTTATCCCGAGGGCACCGAACATCCGCGATTCAAATTGAACGACACGACTGGCATGATCATGATGCGCCACGGCACGAGAGAAGGACAGTATCACTTGCGGTTCAAGGTGTACGACCGCAAACACACGCAAACGGACATCTCCGCGAACGTCACCGTTACGGTAAAGGAAATCTCGTCGGAGGCTGTGATGAACGCGGGATCCATACGAGTGGCCGGTATAACCGACGAAGATTTCATTCGGATATGGAACTATAGAGTGAGTGGTCGAAAAAAACAACAAATCGAATCGACTCGTTTACTAAAACCTATTATTTTTTGATCAAAATCGTTCGTACGAATGTTTCTTTTTTCCCCTTCGAAGACCTGTCTGAATATTTCATTTTCAACCGTACGGTGGTGTATCGCGTGGACTAACGAATATTAAATAATAGTACGCTGTTGTAACCTATATAGCTACGTGCAGATGTCCGGAAGGAACTTGTGTGAAAACACTTTTAGGACGTTTCGAACCGTTTAATATTGGATTCGCCGCGTACTTTTTAAAAAACCGCTGGGTCATATGACAAACTACCGAATTCATGATCGTTTCATAGCGTTTTAATTTAATTTTTAATGTCTTAATACGGTTTTTAGGAAAAAAAATTCTTAATTCGATATTGATGAAAATACTAGCCAAACGGAGATATACGTTCGTTTTCCTACCGCAGGTTATTCGGATAGCATTCATAAAAACGACGGATTTCAATTCCTTTCGAATGTTTCCTCGCGCACGAATTTTGTTTTCTTTGTTCTCGTTTAGACGTATAAAAGTCTGATTAGAAAACGTCAAAATCGTTTAAATCGTAATGACGAGAAAAAAATAAATATATATATATATATATATGTAGGAAATTCGGTGTAAACTCCGTGTGAACCTAAATGAGTTTTCAGAATCGTTGCCGTGGTCAAACACGATTGATCCACTGCGGAAAATTCGATATCCTTTAAACGAACGATATAAATGATAGATATATATTTTTATTTATTTATTATTATTAATTTTTTTGCTCACCGAACACGGCACGTTTCAATTGTTTCTTTTTTTTTTTTTTGTGTGTGTGTTCAATTCGCGCTATTAGACGCAGAGCCTGGTCAGGAGCAAAGCGGACAAATTCAAAGACAAACTAGTGGACATTTTGAACACGCCCAGGGGAAACATCGACATTTTCAGCGTTCAATTGAAACAAAAGTACCCGCCGTTGACCGACATCAGGTTTTCCGCTCACGGATCGCCTTATTACAAAACCGTGAAACTCAACGGACTGGTGTTAATGCATCGAGAAGAGGTATTTATTTTTTTTCTGAAGGTTTTTTTTTTTTAATTTTCTGCGTTATATTATTAATTTGTGTGGATGATTTTTTTTTTTTTCTGTTATGTTTTTTCTATTCGATCGTGTCGTTTTTTTGGTTATACTACGTTTCACGAATCAATATGGATTTATATATACTCGTATATGTAACGCGTATTTCGTACGATTTTCAGATCGAAAAAGACGTGGGAATCAACATCACGATGGTGGGCATCGACGAGTGTCTGTACGAGTACGTGAACTGCGAAGGGAGTTGCACGAACGTGTTCGAGATAAACACGCTGCCGTACATGGTGAACGCGAACAAAACGGCTTTGGTCGGCGTCCGGATCGACACGTACGCGGAGTGCACGTGCGGATCACGGAATTTCACAAAAATCGAAACGTGCCGGTCGAGTCCATGTCTGAACGGCGGACGGTGCACGGACACCAGGAACGGTCCGACTTGCGAGTGTTCGTCCGGTTTCAGCGGGCCGAGGTGTCAGCAGACGGCCAGGAGCTTCAAGGGCAGCGGCTGGGCGTGGTATCCGCCATTGGAGATGTGCGACAATTCCCATCTGAGTCTGGAATTCGTCACCAGAAAGGCGGACGGTCTGATGTTGTACAACGGGCCGATCGTGCCGCCCGAACTGGAGGAGACGCTCGTTTCTGGTACACGGTCCATTATTATTATTATTATTATTATTATTATTATTATTATTATTATTATTATTATTATTATTGTTATTATTATTATTGTTATTATTATTATTACCTGCACCGTGGTAAATTAAAAATGAAAAAAATTTGTTTTGAATTTATACGACGTTTTGCTTTTTACCCACCGCGCAGATTTCATATCGATCGAACTGGACAGGGGTCAACCGCGGTTGCTCATCGATTTCGGATCCGGCACGCTGGAACTCAAAGTGAAAACGAAAAAGAGCTTGGACGACGGAGAATGGCACAAAATAGACGTGTTTTGGGACACAGAGGTACGTAATACGGCGGCAATCCGTTGCTTGGAGGGTTTCCACTGGTAATATTAACAACTGATTATCGTTTTACAGAACGTCCGTCTGGTGGTCGACAACTGTCGGTCGGCCGACATTTCCGAACTCGAAGACGGTTCGCACCCGGAGTTTGACGATTCGTCGTGCCAAGCCCAAGGCACGATACCGCCGTTCAACGAGTACTTGAACATCAATTCGCCCCTTCAGATCGGTGGCAGATACGTGCAAGACTTCGATCCCACACACTACCATTGGCAGTACGCCCCGTACGGGAAAGGATTCGACGGATGCATAAAAAACGTTTATCACAACAGCAAAGTGCGTTGGCGAATGATTTTTTTTTTCGCCCGTTTTAGATTCTCGAAACAATATTTTGTTCCGTACACTGTATAAAATCCCAAAATCGCAAAAAAAAAATATAATACACTTTTATTTCGTACACGTGTATTACGTCGCCATCGTCAGCGCGAACCAACTACTATACTAAACCGTTGGACACTGTATTTATACCGTAATCCATACGGTCCATACGACTCCGACGACGTCACCACCGGTCGTTTTCTGGTGATGTCACCGGAGCTCTATAAACTGTGTTTTAATACGGGCGTGTAACGGTTATTCAGTAGTACAGTTGATTTGCGTTGAAGACGACGACGCGGTTGTCGAAATAACACGTATACGTATTACAAGTGTATTGCTTTTGTGATTTTGGGTTTATACTGTGTACAGTATATAAAACAGTCACTACTTCTCAAGCATATGTTAATATTTTGTTATCGACTGGGTTAAAACGACAGTCACCGCATCCCATTTTTTAATACGAAAACCCGCCAAAATCAAATCACAAGTAACATTTATTTCGATTACAGCTGTATAAGTGGTTTACAAAAGCAAAAACGAATGTTTTTGCAAACTTAAAAAAAAAAAAAAAATGATGTGCAAAATTGTGTAGAATAAAAATGTTGACCGGGTTTCGAATTTGCCTCTTTCCGAACGGAGAACGATCCCATTGAGCTACATCATAATGTACACAACTTCCCAAAATGGAATGGTTTTGGCTATTTGATACAATACCAAAAAAGAAAACGCCAAATCTCAAAACTGAATTCGACCAGAAAAAACTAACTACGTAATAACGTTAAAAATGACATACAATTAAAAAAAAAAAATGCGTAAATTCGCCAGAGACCCGTACTGGAGAATTCTATGCTTTTGTATTTAACAGCTGAGAATTATGAATAATATATTTCAATATTCGAGAAAATATCATTCCTGATCGAATTTGAAAATTCGTTCGTTTCGAGTGAATAATTTTTTTAATAAAACGTAGTATGTATTTGCGATTATTTTCGTATTACAACTGAATTCGTTTTTTCTCTTTTCGCGGTCAACAGCTTTACGATTTGGCGAACCCGGGTTTCACCAGGAACAGTATGGCCGGGTGTCCGCAAACGGAAGATCTGTGCTCGCAATTGGTCGGCCACAAGTGCTCGGAACACGGATCGTGCGTGGGCAGTATGATGGAACCGCGGTGCGAGTGTAACCCGGGCTGGTCGGGCGGCGATTGTCTGACGCCCACGGTGCCGACGACGTTCAGACCGCAGAGTTACGTGAAATATGCGCTGTCGTTCGATGCGGACAAGTTCATGACGAAAATCCAGTTGCGGTTCAGGACGCGCGAAGAACACGGCGAATTGTTCCGGGTCAGCGACCAACACAACAGGGAATACGCCATTCTCGAGGTGAAACGAAATGGATTAAACGCTATCGACGACTATCGCGTTGTATTCTTTAAGACCATTACCGGTCTTGTCGCTTCCCTCTATCCGTCCGCCAAAAAATATGCCGGTAAAATTTTCCCCGGCCCTCCCACTATAATTATTGAACGTTTCCTTTTTACACCTTGGTCCAACCATATTAACCGCGGTCGCCCCAAAAGTGACTTTCGGTCGCGCCGCCACTCCGGACCGTCCGCAATGATGTCCCGTATTTTCTGCACGCCCGTCCTGTTTACTGGTGTCCGCTTTCCTTCGATTCTCTAATGAAACTCTTAACGGAATTGATACGGCTGTCTGTTATGCTTTTCGTTTCCCTCCCCCGGTGATTTCATCTAGACACGGTCCAAACGTTCTTCTCAATACTTTCTGACTCGAACGTCAGACTCGTTATTTTGCTCAGATTTCCGTATAATGTCCGTGTTTCACAACAACCGTACATTACCACCGGACGCACGAGATTGTTCTTGCTTTCGACGACTCATTTAAACCGTAGTAACCATTAAATGGTTACTAAATTTATAAATCGCCGCGTCGTATTATTAAAATTAATTGTAATCGTTTTTTTTTTTTTGTTTTTTTTTTTGCGTGTCGGCGGGACACCACCAGATCAAAGACAGCAAACTGCATTTCCGTTATAACCTGAACAGTCTGCGGACGGAAGAAAGGGACGTGTGGCTGAACGCCGTGACGGTGGATGACGGGAAGTGGCACACGGCGAAAGTGTCGAGGTACGGTTCGTCGGCCGTTCTGGAACTGGACGGCGGCGAGGGGAAACACTACAACGAGACGTACCGGTTCGAGGGCCACCAATGGTTGATGGTCGACAAACAGGAAGGCGTCTACGCGGGCGGCAAAGCGGAATACACCGGCGTTCGCACATTCGAAGTTTACGGCGATTTTCAGAAAGGCGAGGCGAAAATAATATCGTATTAAAATAATTAACTCCCTACTAATGTGTTATCATTGTTAGGAAAAGTCCGTTTTAAAATGGAATCAGCGTTTGCGTTCGCGTTCCTTTTGCTAAAAAGGAACTAAATCCTTCTTCGTTCCAGGCTTTTTTTTAAAAAAAAAAAAGAAAGAAACTAGTTCCTTTCCTCGTGCTTGAAAAAGAGACATTTTTTTCTCCTCGAAAAATTAAACACTTTTAAAAACACACAGGGATAAAATAAAATGATAGAAATCGAACGTGCGTTTAAATACACGCCTTATTTCGCGCAATTTCTTTCATTTTTTAAATTCTCAATGCGTAAATATCTACGTATCGTTCGCGTCGACAGTACAATATTACTCTATAAATATAACAATGATAATTTATGTAAAAACAAAGTGAAATTTGTTCCACGCGAAGTACGGGCTATGTATAATTAAATGGAATTCACAACCGTTTAATACGAGGGTTGTCCCAAAAGTAATGCACAGCGCGCTCTAGCTGTCTTGCAATGTGATATTGTCAGCTGATTTTTGTATCAGTTTGTAGCTTGAAGTCTAACGAACACGTGCGTTTTCAGTTTTAGTTGTTTTATAGTAGAGTATAATGATGTGTGAGAGCGATAACGAAAGTGAGAACAATTCGTCGGCTCACATTTCTGTTTTTGAGCAACGCGCATACATTAAAATCGAAACGATTCGTGGTAAAACGGTGCCTGAAATTCATGCCGCGTTAAATGAAGTGTGTGGATCGTAGTACGGTGCAAAGATTGGCATCAGCGATTCCGTGATGGTCGTATAAGTATTGATAACAACCCTCGCTCTGGCCGACAAATGATGATTTTTGCTTACGATAAACTTGGGATAATTGTCACTGGATCGAGTTCCAATTGGCAGTAGTGTAACCGGGGATTACTACAAAACATTCCTTGCCAAAAAATTGCCACCAGAAATCCGTAAAAAGCGACCAGGAATGTTAACAAAATGGTGTGTCCATATTGCGCGATAATGCGCGGCCGCATATCGGAGCACCAGTCGTCGCTCTTTTGGAGAAATATGGATGGGAACGCCTCAAACACCCACCGTATTCGCCGGATTTAAGTCCCCCGGACTTTGATTTATTTCCAAAACTGAAGGAACCACTTAGAGGGATCCGTTTTCCCAACTTAGATATACTAAATGAAGAAGTGAGCCGAAGGATCCGTGAACTCAAACAAAGATGGCGTCCTATGCGGCATTCAAGCGCTCCCGAAACGATGGCAATCGTGTATAGACAAGCAGGGAGATTATATCGAAAGTCTATAATATTGTATTTAGTTTAAAATAAGAACTTATTTATTCAGAGCAAATTGTGCATTACTTTTGGGACAATCCTCGTATTAATGCCTTTTAAAACAAATAACATTGTGGATTTTATTTTTTCGAAAAATTGCTCAGATCTAACTTCAATAAATTGTACATATTAAAAAACTTCTTCACTAAATTATAAAACCTTTTTAAATTACACTTCGAGAAATATAACGCAAACGTTCCTCTTGAAAAGAAACAAAATTCCTTCATACAAAAAAAGAACATCGTTCCTAATACGTTTCCGAAAATTAAACGAAACCAAAGCAGCGAGTTCCTTCCAATCATTACATATTATTATTATTATTATTATTATTATTATTATTATTATTATTATTATTATTATTATTATTATTATTATTATTATTATTATTATTACTATTATTATTATTACTATTATTATTATAATTGGAAATCACAAAATAATCCGTTTGTTATCCGTGCGCAGGCTGCCTGGACGACATACGTTTGGAGGGCAGATATTTGCCGTTGCCGCCGGCGACAAACGGAACGCAATGGGGTCAAGCGACTATGGCCAGGAACGTGGAGAGGAATTGTCCGTCGAACAAACCGTGCGCGAACGTCATTTGCCAGGAACCGTTCGAATGCGTCGATTTGTGGAATTATTACGATTGCACGTGAGTGTTGGGGTCACCCACAGAAACCGCTCTCGACAACAAAATATTTAGACAAATAGCGGAAACGTGCAAATTAATCACACGAGTTACCGGAGGAGGGGGTTACTAAAAAAAAAAAAAATAAATAGTCGATTCGATTAATTTTGTTTCTCGTATAAATGACACCGAAAACAAAGTCAACAGTCCTTCGGACCCTGTACGGTTTACTGAACTACACACGTTTTCAGTGGCGCATTTAGCTACGTTTTCTTTTTTTAACCGTTCCGAAAAACAGTGTTCAATTTTTTCCTCCATACGTGGTCCTTTGATTCAATCATTTGTTTATATACACTTCAACGCGTTTTCCTATGTTATGCTCGTCAATCGGTTTTTTACTTACACAAAGCGATTTATACTCGTCTTCTTCGATACTTTCTGTGACACACACTGCAAAACATTACTCTTTTCACTACAAGTTATATTTTTAGAAAAAAAAAAAACACCTCGGCATTCGAATCGCAATAATGTTAATAACAAACCGAGTTAATATTTATTTTTTCTGTATTAATAAACAGTTCAGTTTATTTTCGCATGGCCTTTAAACCGAAAAGCATTTAGGGCCGAATTGAGGTAATTTTTTCCCCTCCACAAACTCATCGGTCCCTCGTCGTACCTTTGCGGACGATACGGTGTATAAATGTTGTGATTTCGTGATCCGTTTAGTTGTGGAGAAGGTCGTATCATGACGCCGGATCGTAAAGGATGCATAGACAAAAACGAGTGCCTGGACAGTCCGTGTCGTAACGGCGGCGTGTGCCTGAATCAAGATCCCAGAATCCGATATCGTTGCATATGTCCGGACGGGTTTTGGGGCGAAAACTGTGAGCTGGTGCAAGAAGGACAAAAGCTCAAACTCGGAATGGGTGCGTTGGCAGCCATATTAGTGTGTCTCCTAATAATTCTCAGTAAGTGATAGTAGTTATTATATCGTCGTCGTCGTCGTCGTCGATTAAAAAGTCGAAAAATCACTTTGAACCGTCGACGAGTTATATAAATATATAAAAAAATCAAATATCGCCCGGTGTTAATGTTTGTGCGCGTGCAAATTTTTCTCGCAGTTTTGGTTTTGATGTTCGTCGTGTACAATCGCCGGCGAGAGGCGCACATCAAATACCCCGGACCGGACGACGACGTCAGAGAGAACATAATCAACTACGACGACGAAGGAGGCGGTGAAGACGACATGACCGCCTTCGACATAACTCCTCTGCAGATACCCATCGGTGGATCCATAAACAATATGCATCCGCAGAAATACAAATGTACGTTTGTTTTTCTGGTGTTGTTACTCGTGTGCGGTATTCGTCATTGACGCACCCGATGGGACGGACTTTGATGATAGCGTTAATATTATTATGAAAAACAAAAAAATTTCAATAAAACGCCTATTTAATCGACTAACTGAATTATTGAGAGCTAAAGAAAGAAAAATGCATGAAAATAGTTTGCGTGTAATCGACAACGGGGCTAGAGTTTATATCGACGATAATCAGAACATTGAAAGCATAAAAAAATTGTTTTGTATCTTTTTTTTTTACGTTCTGAGCGCGGGGGATCGTGGAAACCATTGTCGGTTTTACGACAATGTTAAGAAATTTTTATTCACTTTTTCACCGTGTATAGTGTGTGTACAACTTTTCGATTAACACAAATGTTCCTCTGTTCATTACATTCGCACAACCGCTTTCCGACGGTAAATTTTGCCGAGGTGATTACTTTAGGGAAGTCATTTTCCTGAAGCGCCGTTAAAATGTGTAACAACAATTGTTTTTTTTTTCGTTAAAAACGACAAAAACGCGATTTCGTCCAAATTCTCATCGGTGTTTATATTAATAATCAATAATATTACACATCGAAGTCCCGCTCGGAATCATATTATTAAATGTAATTCAGTTTGGTAATAAAAAAAATTCTTTTAATTTTATAAATAATTCACAACACCCGCGGTTCACTCACTACTCTTTTTTGTATAATTTTCAATAATAATAATAAAAAGTATATATATATATATATATATATATATCATTTTTGACTGCGCATTTTTATTTTTAATATTAAAATAATTTGAAGGCCTAATACCCGAATTTTAAACATTATGAATTGAAAAATTTTGGTATTAAAAAAAAAAAAACTCCATAGGTCGATCACTGTACTACGCTTTATATTTCAAACTCGTTCAGAATAATATTGTCACGTGTGCAGGGTCGCGCGCTTGCGACAATTGAAGTAAAATAACAACAAACAGACGTACCGTCGTGCGAGAAATTCGTCCGTTCAAAATACGCCATCGTGTGAACGGTTTTTTTTTGTTTTCATTTTCAGATCCGATGCCGGCCGGCGTGGAACCAAACGTCGGTATATTCATCGAAGATCACAAGAAACGTGCGGACGGCGATCCGAACGCTCCGCCGTTTGACGATTTACGGAATTACGCTTACGAAGGTGGCGGTAGCACCGCCGGGTCTTTGTCGTCATTGAACACAGGTATCGGGAATGGACGAATGTTATTTTTTGTAACGCGACGAGTAGAACATTTTGTTTCGAAAATTTCAATTATAATATAATATCGAAAATCTCGATATTCCTGTGCTGTGAAGTCCATTCAAACGCTACGACGATCGAATCGCCGAGGAGAGATAAATAAAATCCTAATTTCATGTTCGATCGGCGTAAAAGACGATATTTTGGAAACAAAAAAAAAATAAATAAATAAATAAATGCGATGCCGTTTATCATCGGGTTTTGTTTCAAACAATTGCCATTAGAGTTCTCCTTTCACTATAGAGTCTATAGTATAGACTTGCAAATATTTTCTCGTAAATATAACGGTAGTAGAAAATAATATAAAACGAGGTATTTCACAGATTTCCGAGTGACTGTTTCTATTCAATGTTACCTGTTGATCTATTTTGCACTTTCGGGCAATTATCAAACGCCGTCGCCACCACGTCGTCACATTTATCCCCGCGTAATTGTTGAATCCCGCCCGCACACTCGTGTATAGTGTTCGAATAAAAGTATTTCGAAAAAAAAATATAAATATCCGAATAAATGTACTGATATATTATACTCTTACTCGCGGTAAGACACTGCCCCCTCCCACCACACAGAATTCTCTTACCGTATTGTGTAGTAATAATAATCGTCTTGTTTGTGAAACGGATAAAAACTAGTCGAAATTGATAACTGTTGATAAATTAAAGGAAAAAACAAACACCGAACTAAAACACGAGCTCGTTTTTTGTCCATTTATTCGTACGCAATCGCAAAAAGTATTCTGTACAAGACGTGTATTAATATTATTATTATAAACACGATATTTTTCACAGGTACTGAAGACGACCATCAAGATTACGAATATTTGGTGTCTTGGGGCTCACATTTCGACAAGTTGGCCGACATGTACAGCCGCGAGGGCGAACACGAACTCGAGGAGGAACAGTAGTAGTAGTAGCAGTAGCAGTAGCAGTAGCAGGAGCAGCAGCAGCACCAGTAGTAGCAGTAGCAAAGTAGTAGTATTACTAGTAGTACGAGTAAAAATAGCAGCAGCAACAGCAGCAGCAGAAAAACCGCACTCGCACACACACCAAAAACGATAATTTTAGTCTATTATACATATAATAATAATATTAATAATAATAATTACAATAATATCGTCGCACTTAAGTATATATTATTATATAATAATAATTTTCTTTTACGCGTATTGCACGCGTGCTATGAAAACGAACTGAAAATCTAGTCACGATTATTTTATAAACTTACGATTTATATATTAGACGATCTCAAATCTCCCTAATGTTTGTTGCCATTTTTAAACGTCCTTATTATTATTATTATTATTATTACGTATCCGCGATTCGTTTTTTTATTTTTTTTACTTCTTTAAATCAAATTACGTTCAAATTTGTTTTAACTTTTTTTCTCCTTCGAAAACGTACATTTTAACGTACAGTTTTGTTGTTTTTCGTCAAAAAAAAAAAGTTTTACCTCAAAACGTTTTTTTCTCTTTTTTTTATACACACACATATATATTTATAATCGTTGTAAAGAATCTCGAGAAATACGTACGCGTACTTTCGACATCGGATTCATTGCCATTATATACGATATTTATATTATTATACGTATACACGCGCACGTCGTATACACTTATACGTGCAGGGGCAAAACGCTACTTTTTTTTTTTTTTTTTTACTGTATGCTCAATTTCTGTTTAGATTACACAACGTTTAAACTATATAAGAATTTTATAAAAATTAATAAACGCTGAATTATTTTCGAATCGAGCGGATCGACGACTGTATAAACACAATAAAAAAATATCGTACACAATTCATGTGCGTATTATTAATTTTAATAACATCATCGACGTTTGGTCGAATAAATTATTGACATTTTCGTACATATCTCTCGATACAAAAAGTGTTTTTACTATACACACACACATATATATATATATTATATTCGTTAAATAAAAAGAAAAAAAACTAATTAATTTTAACTATTATTATTAATATATTCACTCACTATAATATACTTATGGCGTATATTAAAAAAAAAAATCGTATTAGTTTAGTTTATTCCTTCGTTTTTTTTTTATTTTGTTTTTTATCCAGCACGTTTACTGCAGACATTTTGTATAATAAAACGAATCATCATCATCACACACTCCCTAGTTCCTTACCCCTCCTTTATATAGATATATTTATATTTGTTATTTATATATAATTAACGTATAATAATACATAAACGTAGGCGATAGATGAATTTCGTGTCCTATAATATTATAGTTTAATTAACCCGATGTTCCAATTTTATATATATATACATATATATAAATAATAATAATAATAATAAAGAAACTATAGAAAAAAAAATATTATAAATAAATATAATCGTAATTATAATATTATTAGTTTGCTATTTAGTTCGATTTATAAATGTTTAAGTATAACTCTAAGTGTAATTAATATAATTCGTATATAAATTTTTTTTATTATTATTAAATTATCATTTTGTATACTGTTTATTTATTTTTTTTTTTTTAATTTATTAATATTAAGAGATTATCGACTTGTATACGAGGCGATGTTATATAATTACTATTATTAAGTCTGCGTAATATACTTACGGAAATCGACGGAAATGTTCGTCGTTTTTTATAACGCGCATATAGGAAATACTATTTTCCGTTTATATAATATATAGGCGAATGAAAATGAAATTATTTTATGTTTTCTTTTTCATTTTCTACATAGCCGTTAGTGTGTGTTTTTTTTTTTTTATGTCGGCACTGTGAAACGATCAAATTTACGTATATTGTATTACGTTATAGGTGGAAAAAAAAATTATAATCATTTTCTTAATTAAAAAAAAAAAAAGAAAAGTTTTCGCGTCGTGTAAGTGAATGTTATCATACTCGTGTATAATATATTACGTTGTTGTATTGTCGTCGTATTATTATAATATCACGTTGCCAGCGTTCAGTCGAGAAATCTCCAATGTGTACGCCACCAGCATTTATATTATTCGTTTTAAAAACTTTATTGAAAAGCATAGTTTAATTTTGTTGTCATCCATCGCCTATAGTGTACGGATAGGCAGATGATGATAATCAAAAATCCACGCAATATGACACATTCCAAACGCGCGTTCGTATTTTAATTGTTTATCATACATATCCTTAGACGGACGTCTATTCGTGTCGCCCGACGACAATTGTCGCGTATTACTCGAGGAGAAGGACGTAAAAAACAATACAAAGCGACGGGAGAGAAACAATTTTTTTTCCTCTGTAATATACGAAAATTATTATTGTAAAACACTTTGGATAATTCGAACTGTATACGTTTTCGGCGATCAAAAAGATTTGGGGGTGTGCGAAAATCAAAAATATTTCTTTTTCTTTTTTTTCACGTCGATTTTTCTTCTTTTCAACGTACTACTCGTCTCTCCACAGACTCTCGTACACGTAATCAATCGATTTTCGTTTATTATTCGCTCGAAGTGAAACCGGGGTTTATTGTCGTCGGCGAATACACACAACTCTGGGCAGTTCCCCCGAGGTGTGTGCAACTGGAGAAATAGTAACACCAGAGAAATCTTCTGCCGCGTTTTGTGGTAAAATGACAGGGAGTCGTCTAAAGTACACCCGAGTTCGATGATGATTGAACACACGATGGTGAAATACGATCGCCACCAAAAGTCGCGTGTTATTGGCCGTGTCATTCATTGATCAAATGTCATATTTCTCATATTCAATGGACTTTTATATTCGGCGTCGTGTATTATCATCGACGATTGGACGTTTCTATTGAATTCCCAAACGCGGAGTGAGGTTTTTTTTCTTCTTTTTTTTTTATCAAAATCAAATTTGTTTTTTATATAATAAGTATAATATGCTAACTCCGAAAACGCGCATTAAATTTTAAATATATGTATATTAAACGCGGACGCCGTATAATAATAATAATTATTATTATTATAATCGTGTTTTTTTTTTTACACTTGGAAATTAAATCGATTAAATATTTATATACCTATTATTTACGCGTTAAGTATGTGTAGTTTTGGTACATCTCGTTAGTGTTTTTTAACGTTAAGAAATTATTATTATTATATTCCTATATTATGTATGCCATCCTTCCTAAAATATGTTTTAATGGTGCGTACCCGTTTATGGATGTAGATTTAAATTTTAAATATATATATATATATATATTTATTATTTTCTTCTCTCGATTTTCGTATACACACACATACACACATATATAATTGGCCTTTATTTATAACTATTTTATTATTAATTTTATTACGAGTACAACCGCACGGTATTTTTTTATATATATATAATTTTTATTCTTTCTTTTTTTTTTTTATGTATTAAAATTATCGCGACGTAACGCATTTTCAACTATTTGTACAGACACACACCATACCGAATCTCGTCGTTGTGTCTTATTTAAGACGCGCGTTGTCGTTCGATTTTGTTTTTTTTTTTTATTACTATTTTTTTTTTTACCTCTATTATTATTTAAAATATTATTGCGCGGTAATTACGTAACTACTATTACGCGTTTTCTTCCATACAATGACAGGAATCTGTTAAATATTGTACAAAAACACACATAAACACAGCATACACACAGAACTGGCTGATAGATAAGAAGGAGGTGATATTGTTCGTCGAACAAATTATAATTACTGCGACAATCTCTCCCTCCAAATTTCCATTGTATCTTTTTTTTTTTTTTTTACTTATATTATCTTTACACGCGTGTTTTGTATTATTATTTATAATTATATAACTACGATTATTTCTAGTCACGTCCTGTCCATACCTAACTATTTTTTTTTAGTGTATTTTTAAAAATATTTTTAGTATTATTAATTTTTTTTTTTTTTTTTACGTTTAACTACTAAAACGTATTTAGTATATTCATATTAAGCATACCTATATAGGAGTACCTATGTTTTAAGTTAATTTACGTATATTTAAGAGTAGTGTTATACAAAAAAAAAAAGGAGGCATTAGTAAAAAACAAAAACTAAATTTATAAGTTTATAACACTCGACGATAATATTCAATGTGTTTGATTATGTGTAAAACATTGTAAAGACATAATATACTGATAATAATAATAATTTATTTAGGATAATATAACATTTATAAGCATTCAATAACGTGTAAATATTTTTTAAGAAGTTTTTTTTTTATCCGTCTGTCTATGATTATTCCTTTTAGACAAATCGATCAATTTGTTTTCTTCGATTACTGCGTTGTTCGTTCATTATAGAACATATAATTGGACGAATATCGTAGCATTGGTTTCGACACCATCTCGAACAATTTGCCAGATTTTTAACGATTTAAAAAAAAAACCAAAAAAATCGCACGATTCATTCTCGTTTAACGTTATCGAATTCGAACGCATTACTTGTGTAAACGCGAATTTATCTTTTCGGTATGGACTGCGCGAATCTATTCTTCTTCCGCGTGTAACAACAAGTAAGTTGGTGGCATTCCACTCCTTTTTCCGGATCTATTTTTTTATTATCGGTACTATTAATAATTTACAATTAATCTCGCAGATACGGTTTACGACAATAATACCGCAATTATATAGTGTTATTTTAAAATCACTGAACATAAAAAAGAAAATGCATATTATATGAAAATAAAAATTCACGTCTACTGAATGCAACGTTTTGAAATTTTCAACAAAAAAAAAATCCGGTGTTTTGGGTGTTGGCGATACGTATAAAATATGTGTAAATTATCGAGCATTTATTTGACACTCGGATTTACGAGACGAAAGCGTCTGTGTCGCATTTCGTGCGATTACAACAATTATTATTACATTATTAGGTACATAAAACGCTTCATAGATAAAACATAATGCACGGGAGTGAGTGCAAAAACAAAAAAAGATTAATTGCCTGTTACTCCGGTAAAACACGCGAAATTACAATTGAAACGTCACGAGTCAAAACCGTATCTCGGAATATCTTGTATGGTCCATTTACTTTGATGCACGAGGCACGATGAGTTGTCTATACAGTCCTCCTTAAAAAAAAAAAAAACACTCGGTATGCGAGTAGGTGACAAATCGCCACGACGGAAAAAAAGAAACGTTTATAATATGTGGGGCAACGCGTTGTGCGCAGTGGCACAATTCATAGCGAAACCGAAATATAATATTATTCGAAATATGTAATATATCGTTGGTATTTTTTTTTTTTTTTTGTTCTTAAGAGATAAAATCGATTTTGTCCGCAACAATAATAATGCGCGTGGATCGTCAGAGGCCTCCGGTAAACTCTTATTGATCCGGCGCTGTGGAAACCGGAATTCCAGTTCCCAATAACAGTAATAATAATAATAATTAACCGTCGGTCGTCGATCGGCGTCCGGTCGTGCACGTATTACAGTGTGCGTGCGCGACGCGCGTTCTGCTACACGCGTACCGGAGTTCGGCGACGAACACGATGGCGGACAGCGCGCAGCCGACCATCCAGACCGTCGCGACCACTTTGAACTGGGTGTAGCTGAGCGGCGACGGGCCCGCGGTGTTGTCGTTCCGCGGTTTTATCTCGTACACCCGTTCGAAAGTGGCCGGCGAAATGTGCACCTCGGAGACGCGTCTCAGCCAATAATCGATGAGACCGCTCTCGAAGATCCGCTGGATGACCAGGTCGACCGATCTGACGTACGGCGAACGCTTCACGAAACCGAAACCGACGTAAAACTGCGACAGACACGTGCGGCTGGTGCGCAGGTCGTTCAACAACGTCGCCGGCACTTGTTCCGTTTCCATGAAGTGTTTCTCGCACACGCACTTGACGAGCACCGCGTACTTGCCCAGTTTCAGCCGGTTAACGCGGTCTTCGACCGTGCGCTCCAACATGAATTTCTCGCTGAACGCCCGATGCGTCGGATCCTGCGGCGCGCGCGTACGATATCACATTTAACAACAACAACAACAAAAAACCATTTCAGATAATTTCTACGCAATGATATGTGTTGGTTTTTTTTTGTTTTTAATTCTGAACGGAACGAGGAATCTATTGGTTTCACGCAATGGGAAGTGTTTCCTAATACGTCTGTACCCGAAAATTCTATCGAAAGGGGAGTGCTCCAATCTTTACACTCACTGGTTTGTTTCCGATGGCAGATTGTATCTAGTTTGATACTCTATAGAAACATCATTTTTTCGATTTTCTCAAAAACGTTTAAAAATATAACTCGAAAACTGCTGAGAATATATATATATATACGAGTATATACTTTTATGTGTACCATATAGTATCACAATAACGAATCGCCGTACTGCCAGAGTATATAATATAATTTAATTTATCTTAAAATTATAAATTATCTTAAAGATAAGGTGAAAAATGTATGGCTCTAATATATTTATCATAAAATAAAATTACTAATTAAGTCTTAGACACATGTAATATTGTTGATTAAAATTATTTTATCTCACGACTGAAACATTAATTCAGTTGTTAATACGTTATCCAAAGATTAACGTAACTAACCATGGCTAACGTTAACATTATCCAAGATTTTAACAATATGCATTGCGGCTAATAACATTTGGTTAATTTCGACACTATCCGATTAATTTTGACATTATCCGAATGTTACACATTGTGTAAAATAATCGAAAATAAAAATATTTCACCTGCATGTTAAGTATGGTATTGAACGGCGGTGAATACGTGACGCCCCAACGGTAATCGGCTCTCAACATGTCTTCAATTTCCAGAACGATATCTGTGTACATGGGCGACGTAATGTACGAGTAAAGAGTGCTGGAAAACGAAACGGATATTATGAATACGAATATGCACCACCAATTGATCAAGTGTTTGATGGGTCCCATTTGCCGAGTACGCGGAATATTCGTCAACAGTATCATTCCGATGATCCAAAAAACAGTTGACGACCACGAAGTGAACGCTAAAAGAAAAAAAAAACCACGTACACGTAAATATATACAAAATCTGTTTGTTGTTTATTTTTATAATTCATTCGTTCGAAACATATAAAATTGTATTTTTCGAAAATATTTCACCGGAATAAAAAATAAATTGTTTTTAGTCATTTTATAATTTATATATGACTTTTTGCGATGAAATAAATTAAAATTAAAACAAACTACTGGGTAATAAACAATGAAGTAAATAGATAATACGAATGAAACTTTAGAGTCCTCGGTCGGTATGAAATCGTACAGACATAACTATAATAATTGTTTATATAAACATTTAAATCGTACTGAATTCAATCGAAATAAATTATACACTATTACCTACGAGATTTTAATTAATAAAACGTAAAAAAAATGATATATATATATATATATATATATAGAAATTATTCGCGTATAATAATCGTTAGTCACATAAATATAAATAAATAGGTAAACCAATTTATCCAATACAATTTCCACACACACACACACGAACTATTCAAAATGCTTTTACGTACATTTGTGTACTCGCGAAATGTTCATTAATAATTCTGAACAATCTATTTAAAATATACCGAGAAATCTTATTGTTAATCGATTTATGATGGCCGTTAGATTATTTGATTTACCATACTAAATTTTTTCGATTATAATTTTTCATTTTTAAACGATTCACAAGCTCTTCGCTCATTTTATTCCACACGAACAAGTGTCAGCTAGCTACGTACATTCTTATTTTCTTGCCTTCCACGTCTCCATCGTAACCGTCTCTTTAATTACTACGCAAAACCTTCATAACACTATTATTGATGACCATTTCTTTTTCTTCGACCTGTCTGTACATCGATTTACTGCTATAGAACCGATTCGAAAAACTAAACTACAGATTGTATACGAAAAAATAAATCAATTATTATATCGCGTACGGAACGTACCACTTACTGGGAATGCATTTGAATAAAATTTAACTCGATGGAATAGAGGTGAGTAATAATCGGATTATTGCGTATCCCGCCGAATCTTATATAGAGAAAACAAAAAAATTGTTGCGTTCCAATTCCTATACAGTACACCAAAAACTCGATTTCACGCGCACTTTGCAGCCGTACAAAGTTTTCCGGCCTATACGGGCGTTTAAATGAGTTATAACTAACCGTTTACTCTCTCGTAACCGATTCGCTTTTGGACGGCGGCCAACGCCCGGGCTACGATTGTCGTCAAGACGGCGGACGAGACGAGCAACAGCCACACGGTCCACGGAAACGGCTGGACCAACAAGTCCCATTTTTCCAGCAACGGTTGCGGTTTAGGCACCAGAAACTTCAAACACATCAACGTCCAAAATTTCGACATGTCCACCACCTGGAATTTCGAGCGTTCGATCCACAGCGAGCAAAACGACACGTCCACCTGTCTGGTGTGCAGGAAATTCAGCGCTCCGCCCGTCACCGACTTGTTCGGCAACAACGTTCCCCAAATGTCCGTGTCCGAAGAAGTGTACACGTCCCACGTGACGTTCAGTCTCGTAGCGATCTCTTTGAATATATCGCATTCGATACCGTATGACAAACCTGTAATATCGCCGTGATTTATTTAAAAACATACGACCCCATTTTTTTTTTTTTTAGAAACGTATTCGGTTTCTGTTCGGCCGAGAAGGAACAAGTGGGTGAGTGAGACACGTGAAAGCTTATTAAAGACAAATAATATCGAAGGACGCGTATTGGAAGACCGTGGGTATAGAATACACGATAATTCGTGTGATTTGAGAGATACGAATAAAGGAAAACACGAGGACCTGAAAGATTTAAGTTATAATGGACGCACGGATTCAATTGATCCGAAGATTGCAATAATTATTTCTAGAACATTTTGGCGACTATTATATTTTACTAAATTTTTTTTTCTTTTTTTTTTAATTATAAATAGTATTAGTAAATAACGAAAAAATGCAAAACGATTTATCACACCTGTTAAAAATTCCGTTTCGATTACAATGCAGATCACTTACTAATTTCAAAAATTCGCTTATCCATGTCAACGTAGTATATCTTTTCATTTTCTCTGTCGGCGGACTCATACCGGCCTTCCCCGTTTTTATAATCGACTATGAAAAATTAATAGCAAAAGCGCGTATCTCGTGCACTTTTATTGTATTCGCTTTGAACGATTTATGAATATATATATATATATATACACACACACCATGTCGGATTACGTCAACCGTTTGAATATTGATTTCAGCGGCCGATTAGCCGCTTCTATTTCCTTCGTTCACAATACTCTCTCTCTTTCGTGAACATTCCATAGCACGGAAATTAAACCAATCTAACAGACGGATAATATTTCCTCGGTGGGTAGTTCTCATCAGAGCAACACGTGTTCGTTATACTATTTTCGATTTTTACAAAGGAAACGGCTAAAATCGTTTTAATATTCGTAGTAGTAGAGTCCGTCAGATTTCTCGTTATTTTATATTATTAAAATGTAATTCGTTCGTTTCGTATTCTCAATTAACTGAATTATACCCGACGTTGCACAGGTTAGATCGTTCTGTTACAACTATGTATTTTTTAATTTTTAAGAGATTTTCTGTATTATTATTATTATTATTATTATTCACTATATATGTAACTATATCTAATTTGTTGTTCACAGTATTTTTTTGCCGTAAAACCATGTTCCTTACAAATTTCAAACCTCTATTTAATTTCTTTTGGGGCAGAATTTCAAAAAACGCTTTCATAACAGATGCCTACGTCATAATAGTTGTTTGTATGCCAAATTTTAGCCCGATCCGACCATTGGTTCGAATTGTGCGAGAACACACCAGTCAGTCACGTTTTCCTTTTATATATATATATATATGATAAAAAGCCAGATATGTTATAACTCTAGGAAAATTGTTTTTTTTATTACATTGATTGTGAATTGTTCAAATGCCATCAAAATCGGCTTGAACCCGGATATTTTAAATAAACATTTAAAAAAATCGTTCATACAATACATTTGCTTTGTTTGTTTAAAAGTGCATAGAAAAAAATGAATATTTCACGCAAATTCGTATATCTTTGTGTAACTGCGTGACACGTTGGAGTCAAGTTATAGAAAATAATAATAAAATAATATTTATACTTTTTGATAATTCTGTCGCGCAAACTTATACGTAACATCGTTTAAAACAGATATTGTCGGTTCGTTGAACGATACGAAAATCGCGTTTATACTCACTCAATTTTCCTGTCTGATCGTCTTTTACCACGCTGCTAAAAAGCGAATAATTGTACACCAATAACTTGATACGGGTTCCATAAAAGTTTTTCACCCTTTGTTTACCGCCCAAGTCCTGAAATGTTTAAAAGTCTTTTTTCAATTAGAACGTAGCTCGTGCCTAATGAAGAAGTAAATTATTTTATATGTAAATACAAAATTTGAGTTTTAATACGATTGATATTTTATCGATATGTTAAAATGACCGTACAAACAGTCGTGGATCTGAATGTTATGTAAAGGGGGGGGGAGTGGTGATTATTTAAAAAAAAATTTTATTTTGTATTTTAATAGAGTATTCGTTTTTACTTGTATTTTTTCATTTATCAAGACTATATAAACATACTAACAAAATTTGTTATTTGTGTATTTTTCCAATTTTTTGTCGAAATTTTGTAAATGCAGGAATACAAGAAAAGCACGACCCTCTTATGCTTCCTCTCATATATTCATATATGAGGGACAAACGCGAACAACGTTATTTGCATTTGCCCGTTATGGCTACACGCCATTAGGTGCGCGGTGTGTGTGAGTGTGAGTGATGTGTTATTTTTAAATCGTATTCGTAATATTATATTATCATTATATTTTTAAATTGAGAATAACGTTAACGCACACAATTCAATTGTGTAACAGAAAAATAAATCAACAATATTTACACGGATTCATGAACAAATATATTAAGTAGATACGGTGAAACGCGTGTAAAAATGGAAATCGTGTATTTTTTTGAACACTGTTTTATACATATAAAATTGCTAGACGAAAACTGTGAACCGAATTTAAATCTGAAAAAAAATTGAACTCGTTAATCTCTTTTTTAGGTGTTATCCGCGATTCTTCAAAATTAACGCGCATGTAATACATATTATTCTAACTTAAAGCATAAACAAATTTTTTATTCATAAGTGTAATCGATATTAAAAATTAAAGTGAAAATTGTAAATCCTGTGTTTATAATTAATATAAACATACGTTTTCGGTGTGTTTTGTATTCTTCATTTTGAAAAAAAATTATTTGTATATAGATAATAATAGGTTGCCGAAAAGTATATAATGTATAATCTCAAATGTATGAACTACAAAGTCCATTTTAATATTTCATACTATTATAATAGTGAAGCGATTCTTTTTGAAGAGATCACTTTTGGTTGAAATTATATTTATATTTATCTAGATTTATATCATTATTATCGAGATTCATTACAATGTCATTTTCCACACTCAAACAAACACGGGTGTTTCGAAGTTTGATATATAGTGCGAGTACTACAAATTGATGTTTTCGCACGTTTTAATTTATTAAAGAAAGATACGTTCCAATGACACTTGCAGGCTTACTAATAAAAGCTAATATTACTTACGTGTAAACGAATGTAAAACGAGGAATATTAATTGTATTTTATTGAAATACGCGAAATAATGTTATTATTAATAATAAAAATTACATCAACGCGCATACAGTTCATCGCTCGGTCAGCGTCAAACTAAACACTTGCGTATACCGACACGGTCTCTACAATGTTCGAAAATCGATTTTTAAATATGCGAACAGTTCTCCCGATGTTTCTATCATGAAATTATTGAAATGTTAATATTAACTATTAATCGTTTTAATAAGCGTTCTTCTCGACGCAAGGCCGTGCGCAGAATTTCATTATCACAACTTACATTATAATAATAATTATTCGTATTTGAAAATAAGTTAATCATTATTAGCTATTCATGTTTTTGTTATTTTATTACTACTGTTGTTCATATAATTATTAACACTTATAAACTATTGTTTCTGTAATAAATTGACACGTCGTGGTATGGTGAAAAATGCGCTTCGGGTACAAACGACCAGATGAGAGGGGGGAGGGTGATCGCCGCCCCCTATCAAATCCGCCACTAGGTACAAATTAATAAATTAATTCAACGATGTCGTTGTTGTTAAACACTAAAGGCGTGATGGAATCACGCGTATATAGTTTTCGACGTATGCATATTATATTTGTCAAATACAACTAATTGTGGACGGTGGACTGAGTAACCATTGTAGCGATTTATTTAAATAAAATATAAAAAACCAAATTCTAACGTTCAATATAAACGACATACGATACATTTGTTAAAAATATTGTCTAAAATTCAGATACCTTTGTGTAAAATTAGTTTGACGTTATCACGCGTTATTATTATTATTAATATTTTTTTAAAAACCTACGTTATAATGTTAAAAAAAAAAAAAAAAACACATTAATTACTAATATTTATTTTATAGATACTCACGTGTTTAAACCACTGGTCTTGTTGTTTGGAAATCGGAACGAATTTTCCATAGTATATGCTCATTTGATAAACCGTTTCTTTTTGAGGACATACGTTTATCAGTATGATGTCTCTGTAATTGAAATATGCAGGCGAATACTGAAACAAAACATGTATATTGTATATACGAGTATAAGCAGTTAAATAATATGCAGGGCGTGTAAAACTAAAACCTACTCAAAATAATAATTATTAATATATGTATGTAAATATAACAAACGAATACTTTAAGTTGTTTTAAACAAGAATATACTATGAGTATTAAAATAAGGCTAAGACAGATATTAGTTTGTCACTCGCGGACAGCAAATAGACACCAACACAATCATGGACAGTGTAAATTAGAAAATATAAATAGTTACGTATGCCTCGGAAATGAAGACACAAATGACGGGAAAAGTGCCACACAAACGTTCATATTGTAGACGAGCACAAGCCAAGCAGGTATTTTTCAAAAATAATAAACTATTCTAACCACAAATGCTATAAATATAATTAGAAAAATATCAATGAAAACACATGCATGAAGCTGAATCGTGGACAATAATGAAAGCGGACAGTATAGGAAATCGAGGCTTTTGAAACGTGGCATTGGATATTGAAAATTTCTTGGACAGAACGGGTGACAATTGAGGAAGTGAAAGGAGGTCAATATGAGTGAAAATCGTGAAGCTAAGGAAGAAGCGTACAGGAAATGCCATAAAAAAGAATACATGGATAACAACTACGTATAATGAGGAAGAAACCCGAAAGGAAGCCAGAAAGAGGAAGACTGCATAGGTATAAAATAAATTATATCAACCATAAGAAAAGGCTCATATAGAGAATTGAAGAAAGTCGCTTTGAATAGTGGTGAGTGGAGGAATCATTTCGTCATTCAACCGATCTACGGATTGAAAAAATAAAAAGAAGGAACCGGCTTATACGAAACTCACTTTGATGAATGGTTTGATGTAATTCCTTTCCTGTATGACGATCGCCAGCATTCTTTCGGCTTTCACGGCGTTTCTGAAATTTTCCATGTACTCCATGACTAACGGCAATTGACGTCCGATGACCACGTAGGCCAGGCAATTGCCGCTCCGTCCCGTCTCGTCCAATACGATCGTCCGGGCGGCCGCGTAACGATGGCTAGACACTGAGACAGATAATACTATATAATATTATTATTTGGCCTGCAGCTAACATCAAAAAGTTATTATCCATATGTTTATTTATTGGTCTTGAAAAATTCACGTCTTTCTGCATCAGCATTTTTACAGTTTTTTTTTTTAACGTCTGTTCCTACGATTTTTTTATATTCGTTGAAATATTTTTATTTTTTTTTTTCCGTACTCTTTCGACCGTACGTGTTAATCAATGATTTATCGTCGTTTTAGAAAGTGATATCGAATATTCTTTACAAGCATTTTTTATTATTATTATTATCACTATTTATGCCGCAATTGAAAATCGAAAACACCATACGTGCGGGGGGGGGGGGTACACGCTTATAGAATACACGTGGTTTATATTATTTGTTCTTTGCGAGATATATAAACGGATTGAGAACGGCATTTCATACGACATAAATGAATAATGGAATGCGTGTTTATAAATCGGAGGAACACACCGTGTTGACCGTGTGTCGATATACGTGGAATACAAACATTTCTAGACTTAACGAACGTGATCATATTATAATATGAACAGTGCAGGCTACCGCGTACAGTGAATATGTACAATCAATGAGAAAATTTTCCTAAAAACGCGCCCCGATGGAAATCTATTCCTAACCCCGGCTAGTTGATCACGCTGCGCGGCGGTTTCAACGCAGTTAATATTGTTGTAATATTTGCCGGTTTAGGTCGTATAGTGGGACGTGGGAGAGAAAAAAAGAGATTTTTGTTGTATTTTCCATATTTTCATAACAATATATCCCCGCCATACACCACCCTTTCAAAACTTGAAACGACGACAACGCGCTTCCGTCGTCGCACTTGTGTTTCGACCACTGCAGTGGTTTAGATGTGGTCGGTTCAGGTTCAATACAACTGCCGGTGGTCACCGTAAATACTCGCCCGTCAACGATGACTCGCGACGGTGCAACGTGGCGACGATTGCGATCGCCTCCGCGGTGTCCTCGGACGCCACCGTCAGACACCGCTGGTACGGTCCGAACGTCTTGTCCACGTACGTCTGTAACGCGGTCGCGGTCAGTCGGTGCGGCGACCAGACCGGAGGCAGCTTCAAACCGCCGCCGCCGTGACGTGCGGTGCCGGAAACGGCGAATCGCGTCGCCAACGCCGCGGCGCACGTTATTAACGCGCACCACAAGCGCATTTTCCCCGTTTGTTAAATTATTTTTACATTTCTAAATACACGAAATTAAAACAGCGTTTACTGTGTAGAGCACAAAAAAAAAAAAAAAAAACGCGCAGTGCGAAGTCGTGAATTATTTTACATTTTATCCGAAGAGAACGCGTCGCCGCCGCCGACTAAAAAATCGTATCGCTCGACCGACGGTCGGTCGTTCGCGTATTATCGTAATACGTTTTTATATTTAAACGTACTCGTTTACAGAGACGAACGTTGACAACAGTCGAGTGTCGCCGCTGACGGCGTATTTAATATTTATAAAAACTTTTAAGTAATCGTCGTCCGTACGGAAATCGCACTTTTTCGTTCACCGCGAAAGCATAAACCGTTCGTGTAATACGACGACGTTTCCGCGGACGACTGACGTCGGGTGGTCATTTATATAATATTTATACACAAGAGAGAAGTACTCTTTCGTTTTCAATATACGAGAGTGTCGAAACGCGTTTTCGGCGCATTTGAATAACGAACATCTTATTTTTAGGCTATACATTTTTTCAATTCATATATAGATTGATTTTTAGACTTCAATCAACCCAAGTTCTTTCTGTCTTTGTTCCTTTTGATTTGTATTGTATTTTTGATTCTGTGCATACAATTATTACTATAAGGTGTGTCAATGTATTAATCGAGAACAGAGCAAGCCAGAACAGCTTCGATTCAAATGAGAAAGCTCAGAACTTGAGAACTGATCTGAACCTCAAACTGTGAAATATACCCTATCCAATTCAGAATCACTGACCTCATAGAGAGACGGTGTAGAAAGATAAAGTCCAACCTCGAATACACGGTTTTTGAAAAATATTAGCGACGCCCAGAAATTTGACCAAAACAATATTGTGTCGCCAATGTGTTTCACAAAACAAAAATTAATTAACCGTACAAGCATAATATTATATAATAATGTATTTAAATAATATATAGGATTTATTTTAATAAAACATAACATATAAATCTCAGGACTAATATTTGATTTTTCACACTTATAAAATATTAGTGTTTAAATAAAAAAAAAAAATAGTAATGATAATATTTATTTAAATGAAACACAAAAAGAAAATTGATCAAATCAACAAACATGTTGAATTATTAAAATTAAATAATAGTTTGTAAATCTAATTCTAGAAAAAATATAACGTATACAAAACTAGATCAAATATATATAATTATAAATATAGAATATATACGTATTGGCACTTACTTATAGACATTATATATATATATATATATATATATAGATCGTTATATGAGTACATAATATTGAGATTAGACTTTAAAAAGTCAAGTTATACTGAATAGGTAATATAAACTAATAAATAATAATAATACGATTACACTATACTCAGTGTTGTATTGAGAACAACTCGGGGTTCAAGTCAGTGCTGAAATCATAAGTAAAAACACTGGCTCCGATAAATCCACTGTAGTCTTTCTTCCCTTTGAAATAAATGCCAACACCAGATAGCGGCACGGCTGGATATGGTGCCACGATCTGTTTGTCGATGAATGGCAATGTCGTCTGCGCGACGTCGCGTTCAATAGAAGAATGAGTGAACTTGACAAATTTATTCGAGGACATGTCTGGTTCCGAAGCAACAACCGACTTTGTGGGCAAGTCTGAATTATCGATAATAATTTCGGTCCTTAAACAATATTAACAATAATATTTTAACACAATATTATTACAACAATTTCATTAAATGTCAAAAGTAATAGCTGTGATTAATACTATAGTTTATCCAATTTAAGAGTGGTAGTTGACTGTGATCAAAACTGGTCGCCATTGTGCATTCCCGCTCTGAAAGCTCACTATTTCAATTTCGAACACTCTTGTTTAGTTTAAAAAAATTCCCTTTGTGCACTTGATAGGGGAGGTATTAAAAGAGTTAATAAAATAAATAACTTTGTGGAAATGTATCTAGGTGATATTGTAATTTATTTGTACAATCCCAAAGACCACCTTATACAAGCCAATAAAGTCTTGGATAAATTACTGTAGGAGGGTTGTTACAACAGTTGGAAACTTTGGATTCCATAACATGACATATTTTAGCTACTCGGAACAAAGGGTCCGATAATATGTTATCTCAATTTCCTAGGAAATATATACTAAATATTCTTAAACGTTCTTCTGTTTTATTTAATAAACTTCTTTCAATATGAAGTTCCTATATATTTCATATTTATTGATTTAATTTTTATGATTTTATACTGCACCTACTGGTTTACAATAATTCATAGTGAAAATTTGGCATGGTAGCCATTTTTCAAGTAAAGCGCCACTTAACATATTTTTGATCATCCATACTTCTAATTTAACCACCAGCATTGAGCCCATCAGCTGACCACATTACTAATTCATGACGACACCGCTTTTATGTAGAATAGAGTACATGTATACATATTATATATTGATATAATTAATAATTTAATTTGATTCAGATATCTCTGTGTAAAGTTAATTTGAAATAGTTAATAGGTTAAAATCAACTTCACTATTAACTAATCGACAGTCCAATCCTAGCCTCAACAAGTAACACAAGAGTACAATATATAAATCTATACACAAACCTTGGAATGCTAGACAGTTCGGTGTTATCGTTGCCAACCCAATAACTCTTGGATATCGGATCAATGAGTTTACCGGTCAAGAAGTCAAACGGAGTGACACGAGCCTCAATATTCAAATGAGATCCAACCATTCTAAACTTCACACCTATAATGATATTTTATGTTGAAAGACGTTTTATATACATATACAAAATATATACTATGTTTAGCATAAAAGTCTTACCAGTGATGACTGTGTTCAAAGGCGCATTGACATTGTCTGTGTCTAAGGCCCGCGCTGTATACGTTAGTTTGTGATAATCCACACCGTTTATTAACGTCTGGTTTTTGTATGAGAACTCTGGACCAGGCAATTGGACCCATCGTCTGGAAGACTCATTGAACTGACCTTTGGGACCGATTTCAGCTTCTTCCACTTGTAAATGGATCATCTGTTTCACTTTAGTGAATCTCAAACCAGTGACAATTCTGCAAAAATCAATCAAACAATTAGATCAGTAAGATTTTTATGCGAATCAAACCCATATACTATGTACTTGTTATTGTCGATATCCGACACCGAGGGTCTAAGACTGAAATATCGGTCTGAAACCAAATCATCGGAATCGCAAATGCAAAAACAATACGAACAATGCCACATCAGATACACCCACCAACTGTCAACTTTGCTCATTGTACCTCTGCAATCGACCGATGAGTCTCCCAATACTTTGCCGTTCTTATACGCTATATAATCGTAACGTCTAGTGCTTCCGAATTTCTAAACAGAAAAATCATCAAAAATCGCAGTTTATTTATTTCATTTTTTCTTTTTACTTACAGATTGACAAATCCTCATGTCCGAATCGAAAAACTGACAATTCAATATACGTCCATTGCACACACTCTGTTTAGCACAAAATTGATCTCGAAAACACGTTTTGTGATCTGCCACCTCATAAAACGCACAATTTTTCATACAACTCTGTTCGTAATTCATGTCGGCTTCGTTTTCTATATAACCCTATAATAAAAAAAAAAGTATTAAATAACGATAATTCCACTGGACATTCACTATATATATTTATATTCGAGTAAGTGTCGTCGTCATTACACCAACCACAGATATGAAAATAAATTTTAATTATTTGCATTTGTATAATACTTGTAAGAGTTGAGTGATTTCGATGTAAGTAACATCCTTGATATGATGCTTGGGATCACATTTCCAGTACAAATTACTCGTAGAAGACATTACATTTTTTAACGTTTTGAGTTGTTCACTGATTCTGATTTGGAAACTTTTAAGTTGATTCGTTCTCTCGTAAGTGAAATTTCCTGAATACAAAAATCAAGTAAAGAATTGATTTTTATATCATTTTTCCAACAGTAAAATTAAAAATAAACATGTAAAATAAAATTTACCTTTTCCGTATGTTTGCAACAACAACCATGAGAACTGCATAACAGAAAATCCTTTTAACTGAGTAAGATGTAACGTCATATATAGATTGTAAATTAATTGTTGCAGCGATTGTTTTTGATCGCACAGCATGTCCGAATCTTCCTGAAAATCGTTAAACAACAAATCAATTTGTGCACTAAAAAATACTGTGCACACGTTCAACGTGATTTTTGTGATTTCTATGAAGCTTTTATATTATAATCTTATAATTTATACATTATATCTTTCTTTATATAACTCTCTGTTTATTCTTTTCCCCATCGCAAATTTTATTCATTTCTATATTATATCCCTATGGTAAGTTATTTCTAAAAAATTATTACAAATATTACGGATTTCTTTACGAATATTTTACTGATTATTGCGTTTTAGATGATATACAACGATTAATCAACCGAAATACTGTTTGAAATGTATCGTTAAAAAAAAAACCACGAGTCCGATTTTGACAATTTAATGAGAATTTCACAATAATCCGCGAAGAAATAGCTTTAAACAATATTCTATGTAATTGCAGCTTTTGATTTTTTTTTTATACTCTACAATTATTCTACCGTACTTGTATTTCAATATAAATTCTTTTTTTTTTTTAATTGTTTAAATTTTAAATATTTGGAGATAGATTTTTCAATGTAATATAAGTATCGTTCATTACATACATATTTATACTATATACATACCGACACAAAATACGATCCAATATCTCGGAATCTGTCAAGCATTTTTATGCAATTTTAGTCGTATTTAAAATAGTTTTATATTTATTACGTATTAGTGTATAAAAGAACTGTTTAATATACTTATCGTATTTTTTTCTTAAAATCGGAGTGATTTTTTTGTTTTATAATTATTAACGCGAGCACTTTTTATTTTGATCGTACTCTGACAATATATATATATATACATATACAAAGGCATATTTTTATTCTCACTATATGAATATACGCGCCGACAAACCTATACCACAGAATGAATAAAATTCAAATCAATTTCATTTATTTCTGTGCTTATACCGCAATTAAACATTATTGGATAATATATTATTATTATTATTATTATTATTAAATTCCAAAATAAAAACTACAAGTTTTTATCTCCATACATCGCACTTTAATAACGGAATTTGATGAATTCGGTTTTTTGTAATAACGGAATTTGATGAATTTTTTTTTCTTTGATACCGCCATAGACTTTCATAACTAAAAACGTTTCATTAATAGTGGGCGACGAATTTAAATAAATAATTTTTATTCATCGCATTTTCTAGTTTTTTTTTCACTTTGTCGCGGGTGATAATTCGAATTATTTTTTAGGGGTATCTTTCAATATTTTTTTTGTAAATGTCATCAATTCCAAAGAGCCCGCGGCGCGATCATAAAAAAAAAAAAAAAACGTTATTTGGCTTTTTTTTACTTCTGTAAAATATTATAACATGGTATTCGATTAAAATGTCCTCGCGTCTTATTATTTTAATTCATTTACTATGTATACAATAATTTATTTATTTTTCAAACAATAATTAATGCGGCGTATTAACGACTCGATTCGAAGACAACAAAATCTTATAATACGTAAGCGATTTTTTTCGTACGTATTTTTTTTTTTTTACGCTTTCATGTTTGTATATTTATATTATACGCGTTATATTTGTATAATAATGATATGTCTTTTATACACATATTATTATATCACAACATCGTATTACACATGACGTACATTTCATGAAATGCGTATACGCACATACATTTATGCCGTGGTAGTGTTGAACGCTGACGCATTCGAAACGACCGTATATATATATATATTATATAAAAAAAATTATTAATAAGCTATTTGTTAAGAAAACAACGGCCGGGAAACGCGCAATATATTATTATTATTATTATTATATTAAATATTTTATATGGTATGCGTAACGCGGCGTTTCTACGAACCACACGCACACGCACCGTTTAACGAATTATAAAACTAACGAAAGGTTTCTCAACGCTGTATTAAATGATTTAATGTATTTAATTCGGTACGTTTGAAATAATTCGACAAGACTATTTATTATTAGCTTAAATTCGCACGGACGGTTTTTTTTTTTTTGTTTTTCGTGGTTATAACGTGGGTCCACGAATCTTTTGAACCACTTTTTTTGTGATCGTACGTTTTTTTTTTTTTTTGTACATATCCAAACCGACGACGATAGAACCCCACACCACAACTACAAATATTGATAACAAAATTATTAATTTTCGTGCTGGCGGTGAGTGGTGAGAAAATGGTTGGCGTGTCTTGCACGCACCGTGTGTGCTACGCTTTAAACAACATTCGCACCAATTCATTTGATTTACATATAAATATATACGTGTACACAATCGAGCTAAAGAATATTTATATTGGTTAGGTTAAGTTGTTGTATTAAAATTTGTACACATACATGTAAAAAAAAAACTATTGTGAAAAAAAAAGTAAATATTTTTTTTTTTTATTTTAACAAATCAATTCGTAGGCGCACAATGACTACTCTTTGCTGTTTTTAATTTTTAATTTTTTAAGCTCTATAGTCTATGTCTTTTTATTGTAAAAAAAAAAATTCGTGATTTTCTCTACACATTATAATTTTTTCGTTTTTATTTTTTTACGTACTGTTGTCGTATATACATTTTTTTTCTCTTTGTTTTTACGCCGTAATATCTTGACGATGAATTTTCGTTATCGTATTTCATTTTTCTCCGACCTAACCGACTCGGTTTTGTTACAACGACATAACTAACGCGCAATAACCATATACAGAAAAACAGTATATACGTTGATATTTCGATATAATTATTATTATTATTATTTTTATCTGTAATCGTTCTCAGCGCACGTACTCTATAACACATAATTTATAGTAATGCAATGAGTTTCTTTTTTTTTTATTGTAGTACAAAAATTAATTGGTAACGAGGGGAAAAAATAAAACAACAACGTGTTTCAAAACCATTCGAAATTAACACTAAAATATAAAAATATTAATTTTTTAACGTAAGTGTATAAAAAAATTTGTTTTTCCCAATATTATTGTTTGCTAAACACTCCTATACGAGAGGGCAAATAAAAATAAAAATTTTATTTATTTATTTTTTTATTCGCAATATTTTCAGAAATAATTTTCCTAATAATAAGACTTAACGTGTATAAATAATTCGTTACACCGGACGTTTCGATGATTAATATACGTACAAGTTCTTTTCCGATAATACGAGGAAGCTATTTTAAATATTATGCGCATATCATTTTATATATCGAAACAAACGCGGTAAATTAAAAAAAAAAAAAAAAATAATTGTCATCCAAGTACATTACCGTATTCACTATATTATATTAAAAACAATAATCGACGTTTTCTTCGGACCCGTTATACAAATATTATATTATTTACCAAAAGTCTGACAAACATATTATAGGAAGATTTTGAATTGTGTGTCGTATGTGAACACAAACAATCGGGCGAGTACAAACATAATTAAATATTAAAATTCAATAATATAAACGCGCATTACAGGTGTGTTTCGCAATACAATTCTAAAATTATTCGATTAGAAATCGTTGGTGTGAAAAGTAAACCGAAGACGCGAACAAATCTGAGATCAATATATTAATATATTTACTATCGTTTTTCTCCACCCCCGCGGTAGACATATATTATATAGTATAATTTTTTTTTTTAACAAACGTCAGCAAGAATAATAAAAGTTTAACTACTCGTTTAATCACAGCAAAGAATTTTCATAACGTTAACCGTGTTAAGTTTATTTCGTTTTCTACTGCTCTATACACAAATCGAATAGTGAAATTGTTTAATTATTACATTTATTTAGTTTCATAATAATTATTATATGACTCCGGGGAACAATTTTCGAACATCTCCCGCAATCACACGAGGGTTTAGTGGTAGTATTCTATCTTATTTTCTTCGATTATTGCAGTATTGTTATTGTAAACACCCAATAGTATATTATACGAGTATAATGTTAAAAATCGAAAATATAAACGAGCCAAGGTTAGGTCAATTTCTGTTTTTTTTTTTTTTTTTTTTAATTCGTATAAACGATAAATTTCAAACAATAGAATAATTATTAATAATATATTACGATAAACGATAAAAAAAAACTAGGAAAAACAGATACGGGAAAACAATACATAGAAACGCGAATAATATGATATATTGTGCGAGAATATAAAATATAATAAAAATAATATAATTTTATAAAATATAATAAATATCGCACATATATATCCGCATTTCCAGTGTAGTATAGTTTTCTGCGATTATTATTAATAATTTTTTTTTTTTTTTTTGTGCTCCAGGAACATTGCGTTATAATAATAGTACTTTCCCGAACTGTAGCGAAATAGTTTTTTCGATTTGCTTCAATTTCTACGAGATAGTTTAACAATAAATTATTATTTACGACCTAAAAATAAAAAAGTCGAATAATGCTAAAGAATGCAAAATAAAAATTACTTGTTTAAACATTTTCGAATGTTTTTTTTTTTATATAAAATACGATAAAAATATATAATAATATTATCACCACGTTCATTTATATAATATAATATATACATGTCACTATATCGCCTACATTTTGGTAACGATAATAATAATAATAAATAATTAAAAACCATAAAAGCTCACCATTGTATGTTTTAAAATATTGAATATGCCGCCGTGCGTGTGGAAATGAAAACCTTCGAATTCCGGAACGATGATGGAATGAATTTTCGCCATTTGTTTGTACGGTGCGCCGGACGAATAGGCGAGCATTGCGTCAGCGAATTTCTCTAGTGTATAAGATGTATAAGTTGGTTTTACATTTTTATCGGTCCCTTCATATACCTTATACTCTATAAATAAACATAATTTTAATCCTTAAACGTAAACAAATACACGAGAACAAATTTTATTCAGAATGAAAACACCTTATACATGTCACGTGTGACATATTATATCGCGGCGACGACGTTACGCGAACCCTTCTGAGATCTTCGATTCAAAATACCGAAAAACGGTTTAAAAGGATTTAAGTTTTTTTTTTTTTTTCAATGTTTAAAACACCAACTACAATCATTGTGTGTTACAACGGCTGAATTTTACAACTAATTTTCCATCGAGAGAATTTTTCCATCCCAACGCGATAAATACGTATAAATGAAATTTTTTTTTTTTTGTGAATTTTCCGAGTAGCTCATTTATATGGACTTATACATATATATAATAATAAATAAATCTATTGTATTGGGTGAACATATTATTACGTTTAAAAAAAAAAAAAAACAAAACAAAAAACCGAACAAACTCTATTTCAGATTTATTTAAACCTATTTATTTTTTTCGACAATTTTCGTTTGAAAATTTCGTATTCCATTTTGAATTATTTTGTGTTTATATATAATTGGAATGTTTTCAATTACGAGTTCGAAAATCAAACCGAGTTCGTAACATCACTAATACGTGTATACACACAACGGCTCCTGATTTCGGGAGATTCGTAGGCATAAGAGATAGCGAACCCCGGGGAGTGTTGTATTTTGTTATCATAACAAAATTTGAAAGCACTGACAAATCACTGCGTTCGACAAAACGATTCTGAACGGGAGCTTCGGTGTAATACTTTGAGTGTATATAACTATATCAAAAACTAACCATTTTTATGAATTGAATACCTCAAAACACATAATTGCTATAAATAGTCCAAAATGTAAAACACAGTCTTGGAAATTGTTTTTTTACCCCCCTAAATACAATAAGATAACGCTACACATTTGAAGAACGTTTCAAGTATCTATAATAATATACCCATTGGTTTTGAAATAACGACGATAAACGATTTCGTTATGCGAAATCGCATTTTTCCGGTAATTTTCCGATAGTTTTTGAATTATATTTTTACGCGGTTTTGAGAGAAATCGAAAAATGACCGTTCTAAAAAGCACCTAAAAAAAACCACCGCGATTGAATGATAAAATTTGTTTCCCGAGACAAACCGTGCGATTGTAAAGAGATCGGCGGAGTATTCCTTCTGGTAGAATTTTTTTGTGGTCACACATAGGAAAAAAAACACACGCATCATCGTACAACCGTTTCTCATTGCAAAAACATTTCTCGCGCCGCTCAGAATTTAAAAAAAAAAAAAAAAGATAGGAAAACAAAAAACCGCTCGTTTATACGAATTTATATAACGATTTTTTTTTTCGGTTTCCGATTTCGCTAATGAGAGAAAGGACGGGAGAGGGGGAGAATCGTTTAAATTCTTTTCACATTTTTACAGCGGTTTCAGACTTACCAACTGTGTATGTAATACATAAGAGCACGGTAATTACTAATTATAAAAAAAAATTATAATAATTATAATTATTAATCGGACGGAGGTTTTTTTTTTTTTATATATTATCGTACGATATTTGAAATAACGCGGATTTAAATACAGCGAGTGGCCCACACAACAACAACAACAACAATAATAATAATAATAATAATAATATAACGATAACAATATCCTATATATATATTATTATTATTATTATATTATGTCGATTAAAAAAATAAACTTTAATTATCGTGTGTGCGTGTGCGGAGAATGAATAACGTGACCGCCGTTTGACCTAACCTAACCGGTTGGACACAACTCGCCCGTCAAAACCAATTGAGTTTTACGAACGACGATTTCGATATAATATTATTTGATTTTTATTCTCTCGTCGGCAAAGTCCCCGAACAAGAACGTCTTTTTACCAGCGGCATAATATCGGTTCAATGTCATTCACATTATTCCCGTCGGGCAACAAATTTAAAAACGTGCATTGCATTCAATAATTGAAATGAATAATGAAATGCGCGAGAAACCGTACAACGTTTACGGCTCTGCAGTGAGTTCAACACCGATTACGCGTCCATTAGTTTTATCGACGGACGACTTTAAAATGTAATATCGTTCGCGGAATTTTAAAATAAAAAAAACGACTTATTCAGTTTAAAGGGAGCGGAGGGGAAACACGTTTATGTATGTCGTTGGGTATTTATGAAAAATAATTTTTTGTGTTTTTTTTTTTTGCGAATTGTTTTAATAAATGCCTCCAGTCTCCGTTCGTCATAATAATTTAAATTCTCCGACGATCGTTGAATTTTCTTATACGTAATCGGTGAAATACGACTCGTTTCACCGCAATAATAATAATAATAATAATACTATACGCGATTCTAAGTAAAAAAAAAAAAAAAATAAGATATTTGCGATTTTTTTTCTTTTGAAATTATATTCGGTCTGCCATACACGATTATCGCAAAGTTATTAACAAACACGTTTTTTTTTGTCCGTCAACATTTTTTTTTTTTTTAAAAATATATAACAGTATTATTTTATAACCGTCGATAAAATAGTGTGAGATAATATATACTTAATAATAAGACTGATCCCGAAATATAAAAGATAAATTTAGTATAGAATCCAAAAAAAAAAAAAATACAAAAAATACGCCCCGATAAAAACCGATTACTTTCAAATATCGGTACGATTTTAGCGTTCGGGTTAATAATAATGAAAAAATGTAGGTCACGCGTTTCGATTTCAATATTTTCAAAGAAATTTTTTTTAAAAAAAAAAAAAAAAAAACCTGTTCTTTCCAGTACTTAAATTTATATATATATATACGGTTCCAGTTCCCGTAATACAAAAAAAAAAAATAAATATATTCAAATTACGCCTGTTCTTTCCCCGTTATTTTAAATAATTCTTCAAAACGCGAAGGTACCTACGTTTACACAACCGACCACCACCGGATAAATAGCAGACTATTTTTCAAATTATTCTCTAAATGCGTACAACATCAACAATTTACATTATACACGAGAGCAATGTACAAACGCGTTGTTGTGCACAATTTTTTTGTCGGGCAATGGAAAATTTTCGAAAAAACATTCACGAAAACGCGTCGCACGGGAAAATCGAAAAGAGAAAAAACCGTCCGTCGCAAACCCGGCGGCGGGGCGCGAGCAAAACGAGCGTTTCTCCGTTTTCAGCATACCGCGAATCGCGCGATCGATCGAGTAGCGATGATTTTGAAAAAACGGCGCATCGAATTTATACGATTTTTT
Source organism: Chaetogeoica ovagalla (assembly GCA_032441825.1). Taxonomy (NCBI): domain Eukaryota; kingdom Metazoa; phylum Arthropoda; class Insecta; order Hemiptera; family Aphididae; genus Chaetogeoica; species Chaetogeoica ovagalla. The sequence goes on from CM063742.1 coordinate 5,175,429, forward strand.
TTTTTTTTTTTGTTTTGTTCTTGTTATAATTTTCAAAAGGCAGTTCGTTTTATGAGTGAAAGAAAGGTCGATTTTCCAGAAACAAATATTAGAGAGTTGATAATAACACTCGGCCTTCAATTGAAACGCGAGTGTCGCGGGCGGGGGGGCGAGAAAAAATAAACAAAACCGCGCCGTCGTACCTATACTTACCTTCCATGGTTTTGAAATCGTTTTCGATCGACCTGACCGACTCTATGAGTTCGTTCACTTGAATGCCGTTCAACACGGCGTCGGGCAACGATTGCAATTTTTTGAGACTGCTCAGCGTTATGCTCCTGATCTCGTCGTTCTGTTTTTGCGTGACGCGCACCATGTGCGTGATGTGTCCGAAATTGTTGAGAATCGACCGTTCGCGTTTCTTCGTGAACCACACGACCGGCGCAGCGGGATCCTCGCCGCCCGCGCGTTCTTCCACCTTTTCCACGATCTCCCACGATTTCGACACGTAATCGAACACCTTCGCGGTCAGTGAGAACGCGTCGTCCACGTCGTCCAAATCCACCATCGCCCGGCACGACGAGACGATCGCCGCGGCCGACAGTAACACCGCGTACGCGAAACGCATGACTGATTGAAGCAACGCGCGCTTTTAATGGTCTAGCGATCGTTTATCACACGGACGCCGTCGTGTAGCAGTCTGCAACGACGACGGTGTCGAAACGCGAAAAAAAAAGCCCCCCCCACCGGTGGAGAAATAAATAATTTCCGCCGCACCGACAAAAATGAATAATAATAATAATATGTTAAGAAAACGGTGCCTTTTTTTTTTTATTTGCTGTTGTCAGCGTGTTCCGCGAGGAATACGACCATTTGACATTATTGTGTAGTTAGTTTTTTTTTTTTTTATATATATATATGTATACGGAGCGCGGAGAGGGAGACGATGACGACGACGGAAAAGAACAGAAAAAAAAAACAAAACGGTTATCGCGTAACTAACTGTAACGCAACAGACGGACGAGAACAACGCGCTTTGAACGCGACACCGAGCGACAGACGCGAGAGAGTTACTGACTGCGCACGGGCGTTGTTGTCGTTGTGTGGTTAACGCGACGAAAATTGTTATTATGTTCGGCGGAGCGTCTAAACCGAGGAACGGACACAACGTTCATCAACGCGCGTGCGCGAACCGTGCGATAATACCACTGATAAATACCATACTGATGATAATAATTTATAATCAAAATCAACGGAGTCATGCGTATTTCTCACAAGGATTATTTGTCGTTCAAAAACGTTGTTTTCTCGTCGACCGGCCGAGGAAAACAAAAAAAAAAAAAAAAACGAAAAGTTCTCGCGTTGAGAACACGTCTTTTCGTTATGACGGAAAACCTGCCGGGACTAAAAGATTTCTCTCCCACTGCCCGAAAACGTTAAATTTCGTTGTTTGTCCGCGTCGTAATAACGCTCTCGTTACCATCGAAAAAACAAATCATTCGATCTCGCTCGTATTAAAAATAAAGTCAACAGTCTCGTGATAATTGAAATGTCGATAACGCGGATACGTCGAGAAATCGTGCTTAATTTCAATAATAATAATAATAATACCATGGAACTAAATTTCCATATTTATACATTTAAACATTTTTTCTAAAGCGTTACGCGTGCACATTGCTGTTGGGTATACTCGAATTCATTCAACCTCCCCTCCTCCTCCTTTTCACGTTTTCCATATTATCGAGTCCGCCGGACACTGTCCACAGTTAGAATGAGGTTCGCGAAAAACGTTCGAAGTAAAATCGTAGGTGAGATCGCGGGGACGTTTTACCACCATTCGTTGGACCGGAGACCAGCGGCACTCGACTTTTTTTCCTTCCACGCCCTTAAGCTCGATATTTTTGATATTAAACTATCCCCCCCTCGTTATAACTCCTAAACATTTCCACAAAAATACTTATTCTAATACAAGTTTTCATTTTTCGATAACGTACATCGCATATTATTCCGCAATATTATATCGCGCCACTTTTTTTCGCGCACCCCTCGAGATCATCTCGCCGTACATCTTGGCAGTGCGTGTGCCCGGTGTTGGGAACCACTGCCACTATAGACGCTCGTGTAAAAATTTATAGCGGGGCCGACGCGCGCAGCACACGAGATAAAGCGGAATCCCGCGGCCACCACGGAAACGATGACTCATCTTGGTACGGCAGTTTCCGATTGAAATCACTCGCGCTCGTCCCGGAAACCGATGATTTTGTAATGGTAATTCACTCTGCTCTCTTTCTTCCTAAGGGTCAATGACGCATCGTCCACGTCCCTCCCACTGTTTCACGTTCGCCTCGCGGGGGGAATGTATTACTCACAGTAATATTAAATATGCGTGCACGTTTTGCGTGTCATTTTTTATGCGCGACGCGAACGTTTTTCGAAAGAGAATTATTTTTTTTTTTTTTTACAGAAAAATGTATTTACAAAGATGCGCGCGCAGTACTGACAGGCCCGTAGTCAAGAGTTGTTTTTCGTCGACGAGCTCAAGAGTAAAAAAAAAATTAAAAAACGACAAAGGAAAAAATTCGTTATAATAGAAAAATGTATTTAAACATATTTTCGATAGTACAAATGTGCTAAAAATTTCGGAGAGGAGGAGGAGGCTTTTGAGCCTAGCCCCGTGCGCCTGCGAGTATTAATAATATCGATAACGATATAAACAGTAAAGCTAACGATAATTAACAAATTTATAACCGACCAATTAACAAGTTTACAAAATTTGATAAATTTTTAATAGACTTACAGCTCGTTCTGTTAGAAGTATATTTGTGACTCGATGGTTACGACGAGTCGATGTCGGTCTGGCCTATCTGACTATCCGGGTGGGGGGGGGCACTAGTGATTTAAGGGCCGGCAATCGAATAGCAAATCAAAATATATAATAATAACGTGTTTACAAGAAAAACAATGATAGTAATTGAACAGTAGATGAGAAAGTTGAATGTAATATTAAAAATTGTAACGATTGTTCACACAAAGTATTCCTAGTAATGTATGAATTAAAAAAATCTGACGTATTCAATTCACTTGGTGTAGCAACGAAATACGTTTTAACGTTTCCTTCCACGCAAGTTTAGTATGGACGTGCGTTTTCCCAGTCGAACATTTTAAAAACAACATTTCGGTTTGCAAACAAATACAATATCTTGACTGTCTGCAGTATATTTAAAATTCAGACAAATCATCTAAATATGTTGTTGTTTTTTCTTTTTTAACATGGCGAACATATTATAATATTGTAAAAAACATAACAGATAAATTAATAATGATAAGTTATTCGGTAAATAAAAACTGAATAATATTCTTAATACACTTTTTTAAGAATACGTTTTTCATTGAAAGACAATATTTAATACTATTTTTGTTTTCAATGTTTCCATTGGTCTTTTATACAAGTTACTTACAAATGACAAACCTATGCGTTTCATACTTTTTATAGATATAATAGATGTCATTAGAAATGTTTAACCTACCAGCAGAGTATTACAGCACGATTTATAGTTATCTAATTTCCTAAACAGTTAAAGAGCATAAAAGTCACTGTCCCACCCATTGGACACAGTGACCGGACAAGAGGGCTAGTAGAGAATAAACGAGTTATATTATAATTTTTTTTTTCAAGAAATTTGTGTTGTGCATTAATAAAATTGTTGATTAAAAAAAATAAAAATATATATATATACACATTATTTTATTTTAATCTTGATTCGATTACAATAATTGTGTTAAAAAATGTCATAACATCGTTTTAGAATTGTTACTAATGAGCGGTTACAAATATCTAATATCACAAAGTTTTTCTTCAATTTCTTCAGAAATAAATTACAAAATACGATAGTACCTATAGTGAATTCACAAATCAATATAAAATATGACCGATTGTAACGCTGAATTGTATATAGAAATATGAATTTTAAATTAATTTTTGAACATTATAAAAATAAACGTCATATAAGTGATTGATTGTTTTGCCTGTGTTCTATATGGGTTTTTATGGATTTCGTTGTAAATGAAATTTTAAACACTTATGCAAACAAATATTTTTCAAAATCGACTTTTATGTAGGTATATTTAAAAGGAAAATATGTTGTATCTCCTACTATTACTACTAATACTTCCTGTATTTTACTATTTAAACACGTTTAACAAATGAATCGTATGTGTTGAAAACTGATCACAATTAAAAGCCAAAAGTTAAATGTTTACTTACGATTATAATTATAAAAACATGCACATATTATAACATCATAATAGTTATTCACAGTTAATTTTTGTTTTAACAACTTGTGTTACTTTTAAATTGCGGTACACACACTTTATCAAAATAAAACGCAAAATTATGACAAGCTCGCGGATTGTTAAAAAAGGAAGTTCACTTATGTCATTATAGCTTAAGTATAATTTAACCGGTCAACTAGCGAACCGAGAAATAGCGTACATAATTATAATTAAGACATAAGGAATAAAATATAAAGATTTACAATATCTAATTATAATTTCCATATGAAGCAGCTGGAACGTGCATCCCCAAAATGAAAACTGATGCATCTTCATGATGTATAAAAAGAATGACCACAATATACGTTTCTACATGACATAAAATTCAAAATCAATTACGAAAACTCTCAGTAATGATGTATAATTCATACGTAACAAATAATAAATTTTTAAAACGACATCGGTTAAAGAAAATTATTCGTTGTACGTAAATTTTGTTCAAATTCAACTTACACCTGCAGAATCGGCATAGTTACGATAACGCTTATCATAAATATCTTCCACTGCTAAATAAAATGGCACTGAACATAGACTTACGTAATATCCTATATAAATTCCGTGCCACATAGCAGACATTCCAAACGCAACTAATGTCCTACAAAAATACATAATAAATGAGCAAATTATATTTTATAAAACGCTTCAAATTATTGATTTACCTAAACTGTTTAAGAGGAAACCGTTTATAAACGTATTCTGATAACCAGAACTGGACAGTCATATTCCAGTTTCTTGTAGCACCACGAACAGTTGATATAGTTTCTGCTTTTATAACGTCAATACTTAAAATACAATCAAAATTGTAAATCTCTTCGTTTTTAGAATTTCTGCGTATAAATAAATATTGTCATATATATTAAAAAATTTTAAAAACACGAATACAACAAAAGTACATGTATTGTATTTGATATGTTTTGTATGATGCAACGTACAAATCATACATACTCTTTTGTTAACAGTTCAAAATTTTTAGTAGGACCACAGCCCGATTGAGGATCACAATGGACAGGATAAGCTCCGATTCCTGATGTAATACAAATAATCTCAGAAAATATGAAGCCCAAATATAATCTCGTACGAAATATGAAAAAAGTTGTATACATATACCATAATCGATAAATTAACAACGTGGACGTGTAAAATAAATCGTTGTTAAATTCCTGAAAAAGAAAAATGAATACATTTCAAATTTAAATGAAAAGAAAATGCAATCGTAATGCACATTTTTACAAATGTATATTAAAACGAATATTTATTTACTGACACTAAGTGGGAACATCCATGTGGTTACCAGATAACAAATGATTAAAGGTGGAATTAAACGTATTTTTTTAATCAATAAATTTGTATAAATAGCTTTTTTCCAATAATCGTGATTGAATAAATCCCAATAAGTGCGATATTTAAAATATGGCCCTAATAACACCAAATAATTTTAATCGAGTTTAATATTGTTTTGTTATTACGGTTATTATTAATTATTTGAAAATCATTTACCGGTTAAAATTCCTATATAACAAAATGCATAATGAAAGACTTCTACAACGGTAGGTTGAAATATCATTTTATAGTTGTTTTTGGCATCAGGTTTTTCGTCGTCTTTCTGTTTTAATTTGATAAGATAACTGTCATGTACTTCAAACGAAAGGCCAACAAGCTATTAAAATAAAACAGAGTTAAACATATTATTACGTATACTGTTGAACATTACAAGTAAACAAGGAGAAATAATGAATAAAATTATAGGGTATTTAAATACATATATTAAACACAAATTGTATATATAGAAAACAGAATGTAATTTTTTTCGTTCTTTTAAATAGAAACAGTGTTTTTAAATATGTGTAAAACTTGATACATAACATATATGTTTATACGTACCTTCAGAGTTAGCATCATTTGTATCAAATTAGTATGAGCCGGTGGGTACGGTATTCCAAAATATGTGGTCATACGAAAGAATATCAGATATCCAAAAGTGAATATAAAACTATATACATGACAACGCCTGATAAAAAAAAAAAAAAATTCACAATTAAAAATACATATTTCATTTACAAGAGACGTGAGTTAATATTATTATAATAATACCTTTGGTCGACTCGTATCAAAATGGCGTTGATTACGGTACAAACGATCGGATGCACTATATGAACACCGGATACGGCGAAAACAATAATCGCACCGAAAATGGTAGACGTCCACTGTCTGACGTTTTTGTGTTTTACTTTTCTGAATAAAAAGCTGAACAGAAACGACAGGAACAAAAACGCGACATATACAGTGTCGTCGGAAAACATTTTTTTTCAGTCGTATATCACATCAACGTCAGTGTCAGTTACGTGTAACGCCGTCATTTAACCTGAACATTTAAAATAAATAAATAAATATATATATATATAAATAATATTCGAAGAATAATAATAATAGAATTTGAAATAATAAAAACGAGTATTGAAATTTAAAAAAAGAAAATCTAGTTATTCGAGTTGGACAATATTAACAAACTACCTATAAAAACAGTACGTACTGAACAAATATAGGCGACTTTAGACAGGTGTATGCAACCGTAGATTACATCACCAATCCAATTGATTAACGATGATAACCTTTAACTTTAGGCGAGTATAGCAGAATAAATCGCCATTGTTTTAATATTATTATTCATTTTAAACGCACGAAACGTTAAAACATTATCGATTATTTTGTGTGTGTGTGTATATATACGCGGGTTTCTTACCCGAAATCAATTTGAAACGTAGCGTCGACGACGTTCGTTGTGTATTTCATCGTACTGTGGTTTTGGATACATCTCAGAAATAAATAATATACCTACTGTTTTCCGACGCGGCGTCTTGTCGGGGCGGAGAAATAATAAAAAACAAAAATTGAAAAAATAGAGACAAATTTCCGACTTGATTCCAAACAATCGAGTGTTGTTAAACGAGTACATTCGATTTGTTTTATTTTGATTTTTACGGACGACGTTCCGAGATGATATCAATAACAAAAAAAAATAATACGTTATCAATAATACAGACGTTATCAACGAAACGGCAGTGGCTCGCCGGGATCTGTTGGAATGTGAAAAAAAAAAAAATAAAAATGAAATGCAAAAACACGTTTTATTATTATTATTATTATTATTATTATTATTATTATTATTAAAATTGTATTTCTAAGAAAACTAGTGTGTCCAAAGTGTATAAAAGTTATTGTGAAACGTGTGTACGGAATATGAACTTCGGTTGCCGCGAGGTTTAACGATTTCCAGTCTCCGTTCACCATAACTTATACACTACACTTATGTATATATATATATATATTATAATATATTAATTTATAATATTTATATATATATAAATATTACAAATATATAAATATTATAAATTAATATATTATAATAATATGTAGTTACGGAAAAGACAAAATTAAAACCTATTGATGTGCATATATATATATAATATATATACCAGCTAATCGATGATTATCGATTAAGTACAGAGAAGAACGTTACAGAGAAGGAACATTATACAATTACCGAGTCAAAACGAAATAGCAATTTATATTTAACTCTTATGTGTATATGGGACTCGTATTATATTAATATATATATATTGATTATCTGATGTACGCGTACACGTGCCGAATTAAAATTCGATTTTAATCGTTGAATACGAACAGTTGTTCACTTTTCTAACCGACACCGTCGTAATACTACGCGTAAACTACTCTTGTTGTCGTTGTTTTATTTTAAATAAATACGACCTGTCTGCAGTAATAGAATTTCGGCGGGGTTTTACGTTTATTTATTTATTTTTTTAATTTTGTCTCGTTAAAAGAATTGTTCGTTACTATTCATTAAATAATATTACGGTGAAAATTACGTCGCGTAACAATAAATAAATAATAAAATAAAAATTCCGTGTTCTTCGTCTCAACAAAATATAATATAATATATGTTTAAAGCTTATAATATTAATTAATTAATTAACAAATCGTAATTTGGACTATATCTCTCTTTGTCCTGCAACAGACACTATATAGTATCACTAAGAACTATTAGAAGTAAAAACGTACTACCATCATGTATAATATAATTAAAAATTGGCTACTAATTTTTAGCTTCTCTACAAATAATAATAATAATAATAATAATAATAATAATAATAATAATTTATATCTCAATATCACAAAATTCTATTTTGCGAATGGTTTTTCTGCATTTCTAGCGCACAATTTTTTTTTAATCCAAGTGTCCACTGTTGTGGATTGTCTACGACTATCCTGTTCGACTCGGGTCCCTGCACAGGGACAGCGTCTTCCGATCGCGCTCGTTCGTTATCCTCATTCTCTGTCTGCAAAGTAGGCAGACACGAACGTCTTTTTCCTCGATTTATGTGCGAAAACGAAAACTTTTAAAGTTTTTTCAGAACTAATTATGTTTTTTTTTTTGATTTTTTAGAATATCATTTTCTCTATAAATTAATTATGAATGAATGATTATCAGCGATGAGAGGCTCTACGAATATTTTCAATTTTAATGAGCTAGTTTTGAAAACGATCTTTCAACAATACAATTGGCTATGGGAGTAATTAAATATATTCCGTAATTACTATGTGGACGCGGGGAAGAATATTAATAATTTGTATTCACTGAAAAATTGATAAAAATAAAAAAAATTAAGTAGTAGCGTAACGGGTCCCTCGTGTCCGTGGATACGTCTGTCCCTTCTGAATACGGATTTGATATAATATTACATATTTGGTACAGTACAGGGTACAGACAATATAATATTATCCTCGTCCTTATATTTATATACTGCAATAGGATTTTTCGTTTATACACTAAGTTTCTGACGACACTATTGAATTGTTCACGATATTTTTTTTCACAGAATTGATTTCAAATATTTGCCCGAGTGTCTATTCCACGTCGCCTATTCTTTAATTTTTTTTTTTTTTTTGTCTGAGAAGAGGAGGGAAAGGGACGTATTGTACATAAATGCTACGGTTTTATTGAACGAGTTCCAATTATCGGGAGACATACGAGCAGGAGAATTTTCTAAATTACTTTTATAAACCGATATAGCGAATATTTTTAAATGATAACGATGAGACACGTCACAATAACTGTAAAAGAAAAATAAATAACAGTATCGACATATTATAATACAATATAATCATTATAATATAATATAATATATTTGTTATGTTGTAATATAATATATTCATTCAAAATCACGCGCGAATTTTTCGAATATTAAAAATAGAAGAAATTCGCAGATACTTTCAACGTTCGTGTCATAATTATTATAATACGCGCATAGGATCATTTTTTAAATAATAATAATAATAATAATAATAATAATAATTATTATTATTATTATTAATATATTATATAAACGTTTTCGTTGAAAATCGCCGCTCACGGTCTAAAATAATATGCCGGGCGGCGCACATTCGGCTAATACATATATTATATTATTACACGTGCCCTATACGTACGCCATATTTCGTTTTAATAATATATCGCAGCGAGTGAGTTGGATTTATTTATTACACGATGGTACGAGTATTAAAATTACAAATAATTTTATATACGCGTGATTTCGATCGGAATTAAACGATAAATACTTATTCAATAATAATAACCATAGCAAACAGTGTCGTTCGTGTGACGCGGATTCGCGCGGATCAGGACCACGACGACGAGTAAATATTTGGTGCACGCGCGCGAGTTCATCCTATTGTCGGGATGAGCGCTTATAAATATGTAAAAATAAAATCATCTCTCTCTCTATCTCTCTGGACAATATTATATTATGTAAATACGCGTGTGAAAACACCACGTACCGCGAGAACACGTTTAATACGCGTATAAATGGGCGGGTAAGTATAGCGAACTGGCGCAGTAATAATTCGACGACAAAACGAGCAAAATGCAAGTCACCCGATCGGCCATAATCAGTGTTTTCATTATCGCTTGCGTGTTCGCGTTGATTCTCATTACTCTGTACTTGAATTACGGTTAGTTTGATTGAATTTTTCCATCAATTTCTCCTCCTCCCACTCGTTGATTTATACACACATACGATTATTATTATTATATTGCTATTATTATAACAAGGCTCGGAAGTATGTCACGAAGGTTCGTTTCTGTGTAACAAGTCGGACGTTTGTATCGCGAACAAATACAAATGTAATCATTTCCGCGATTGTCGTCACGGCGAGGACGAGGATCCGTTGACGTGTGGTAAATACGCTTATGTTATTATGTTAACGGTCATATTAGAAGAGCTGAACATTTTATTTTCCTCGCAGACATTTTCGTAAAATTATTACACAACGCTCCGGCAACGTGCACCGACGACAAAAGCTGTCGTTCGGTTATAATATAATATAATACGAAATCGGTATATTAGACGAGAATAACAAATTATAAATGCCCCCGGGGGAAAAATACGCACCAAGCATTGTGTACACGTCTTTATAAATTTAATGAAAAATAAAATCATTTAAAAAATAATAATTAAAAAAAAAAATTTCGATTCTGTTAAAATGTAAACGACACGAAATTTCGTGCGTTTTACGTAGTGTTTTACCTATCATCAATATCGATACTACGTATTCTTGCCTGGGGTTTCTTACGGCTGTTTTTCCGAGTGATCGTTTAAAAATATGAAAATTAAAGGCATCACGAATCATAAATAATCATAATAATAATTAAACGTATGTAGCATGAAAATTATTGATAGAATCGAATAATAATTTTTTTCTTATATCAAGTTTTCTTTTTTTTTTTTTTTTTTTTTTTTTGTCTGCGCGATCTTTTCATAGATCGTATATATGAATATCGTGCGATAGGAAGGACTACTAATCGTGTTTTTATAATATATTCGAACGTACGTATACGAAAATATTAAATTATAAAATCCGCGCGATATTCATTGAATAATAAAAATAATATTACAATATTTTTGGAAATCTTGTCACGAACGATAATTTAATGTTTTGTTCTAGCCGATTTATATGGCGGTTTTCACGTTTATAACAAAGCTATTGACGTTAACTTGACGAACGCGGGCAAACGCGGCGGCAGAACGCATCGTATTCCGATTCCTTGCGGTAAATTTACACGTAGAAAAAAAATTTTCTTTTTTTTTTCAAATAATTTTTGTCCGAACGTTGTTTTTACCAATACATTTTTAAGTAGTTATTATAATATAATATCTGAATGTATCCGTGTACGCATGATCTATTATTTGTTTCCTCGGAATTTTTAATTTAGAGATTTATTTATAGCTTTTCAAATTCTATGTCAAAAAAGTCGTTAGGGTTTTATAAACATAAAACATTCAAAGCGATTTGTTTTTTGTGTGCGCATATTATACACTCTTCCGCCGCAGTTTTAAGCGGATACCCCGTCCAGTGCGATTGCAACGACACGTCATTGCGCTGTTACAAAATCGGACTTACAAAAGTGCCCGAAAATGTTTCCAACAACGTACAAGTAATGTAAGCATAATGACGAACTCAAATATACTATTATTACTGTAATAATAATAGAGAGAGAGAGCATTCGTTGAAATCGTTGAAACGATTAAAAGTGACACTGTCGTATTGTACGTTTTAGGTCATTGAGGAGGAACAATATTGTATTGTTTAACAATTCGTTCGATCGTTATTATTCGTTAAAAGTGATGTAAGCCTTATTTATGAATAATAATACGCATGTGTATTATAATACAGCGATAATTCAATGCAATATATTTAACATTTTTTCCAGACAATTGCAATATAACGGACTGTCGAGTATACCTCCATTCGTCTTCAAACACCAAAAGAAATTAAAATGGCTGTGAATATATAATTTTTATAATTTTTTTTTTTTCACACACTGTTACCGATTTATTTCCAATAATAATATTATACGTCACGCATTTTGTTCTATTCATAGTCAATTACTCGATAACGATTTAAACGTATTGGAAAAAGACACTTTTTACGGACTGAACAACGTTAAAAACGTGTTTTTGGACAACAATTATTTACAGTTTTTAAATTTGTACTCCTGGGGACACATGACTGGGCTGATATGGCTGTAAGAAAAATAATATTGTGTTTTTATTTAAAAAAAAAAACAAAGTCATAATATTGGTCGTACCTACACGTAATTGTAATGTCGTGATTTTTTTCCTTTTTATACAGAGATCTCTCGCACAATTTATTGACTTTCAAAAACGAATCTTTTCCATACTTAACGAATTTAACGATACTGTAAGTATATACACTTTTTTTGTAATGAACGACGTTGTTATATATATTATACGCAGGGCCGGCCCAAGATACGGGCGAACCGTGCGGTTAGGTCTCAGACGGACGACCAGCGAAAGCCGGACACTTTTTTTGTTTTCCGTCAAAACGCTGGTCATCTATTCTGAATCCGATCGCACTCCGAAATTGCAAAATATTGTGAAAATATCTAGAATAATATTAAGAATCACTATGTACTTAAAGAAATAATAATACATTTATCCGAATAATTGTGTCCGAATAATTATTTTATCCAGAATTTTATAAATATAAGTCGTTTTAAACAATACCTATATTATGTAAAATAGTATTATTTAGTATGTTGGATATTTTTTAAAGGCGCCTTATAAAAATTTGCCCGGTGTGCTACAACACCTCGGGCCGGCCCTGCAGATTATACGCATAACATTAATTATTGTAATACGTAACATGACTGTTAAATATTTTTATGAGACATCTACGGTGGAATCGCATTGAAACAATTGGCGAGTTCTTGTTCGCTGACTTACCGAATCTACATAAATTGTAAGATATTACGCGGATAATTGAATATATTAATTACTATACATAAATACTCCTCGTTGAAACACGAGGATAATACGAATGAAAATCTTATTATAATTAGGTGCCCGCGGAGTATGCGTAAAATTAAATGTACCTTGTCACGAATCTGACGGAGATTTAGCAAACACGTAAAAATCGTTTTACGTTAAATTCATTCGATTTTATCGTAAAATTTATCGCGCTTTTTTTTTTTATTGCGAATTTTAGCGTATTTTTATAAATTTGTGTATAAATCCTAGACGAATGCCGATGAACAGACAAAACGATCACGAATTAATCGTTTTAACGATAAATGATATCGTGGTTTCTTTAAAATAGTTTTAATAGTTTAATATTCTTGAAAAAATCGAATTCTATAAAAGTTCTTTGAAATCTGAATACATACGGAAATATTTTATACCGCGGTGTACTTAAAAAAAAATTATGGAAAAATACATAAAAGAAAATAACAAGTTTAAACCTAAAACTATGTTAATAAGAGCGTTAGATATCACATTAGATCAAACGTGTTTGTAATTAGTTTATGAAAAAAAATAAAAAAATATACCAGTTATAATATAGATTTGTTGTTAACAATTTGATTATTGTTTATTTGTTCAGAGATTTAAGGAACAATGTGATCGCAACAATCCATAAAAACGCGTTTCAAAACTTAACACATCTTCTTGAATTGTAATTTTTTTTTAACACAATTCTTAATGTAAAAAATTATTTTTTTCGTAATATATCATCTGTACATTATGCTATATTATGTTTGCAGAAAAATAAGTAACAATCAGATCGCGACCCTTACGCAGATGATATTACGCCCGTTGAGACTGTTAAATAAACTGTAAGGATCTACAACATTTTTATATTTCGAGTTTATTAAAATATCATTTATATATAATATATTCTCGCAGAGATTTGGGAAATAATCCGATAACTCGAATAAACGGTGACATTTTCAATGAAATGACAAATCTCTCCTCGTTGTAAGTACAATTTATATTATTTATATACAATATTAATAATATACATTTAACATGAAAAATTCTTAAACCGTATTATATGTTATTATTTAACTATAATTTATATATATATATATATACTTATAAATTTATTATATAATTAATTTTGTTATGATTAGAAAAAAAATCAACCGTTTCGTGGTATAACGAATTTAATTTTGAAAAAAATTCGTAATAATTACTACGTTATTTCTAATTTATCGCGGGAATTGATTCTTTTAAGCGAACATTATTAAAATTATATTTAAAAAAAAAAACAATTTTAACATTTGTTCTATTTTTAGGAGGGTAAAAAATATGAAACATTATTAATCAAAATTTGACTTCTAAAACCAAAAATGAAAAAAGCTGACGAATTGAAATCTTTATAATTTTAAAATATCTGTTTTCCCGTCTAGATTTTAGGTCTAAATCATCGTGTCATATGAGCACAAAATTATTGTACGTTTTCCAATTATTGACGCGTGCCTGCTAATAACTAATTTACCACCACACACGCGTTGCATTCCGAAAATTGCCTGTCAAATATTTTTTAGAAATATTCGTTAGATTTTCGTATTCTTAAAGTTTTTACTGATTTTTCGTAACGTAAAAGGGAACACTTTTACGTTTTCAGAAACATGGAAGGTATAAGCAAAGACAACATTGAAATGACGTTGTTTAACAATTTGACCGAACTCAAATTTCTGTAAGCTAATAATATTATTTAATAATTTTTTTCAAATACGAGTAATACTTATGTTCCGACGACGCGTACACGTTTTACAGTTACCTGAAAGAATTCCATTATTGCGTCCTGTACGCCAAACACGTCGACGTCTGCTACCCGAATACGGACGGTAAGTGTATACATCACGAGTACACTATAATAATATAGTCAGACATGAATACATTCATAATAGACGTCTTATCGATTATTTATTAAAAAAATTAAATCATTGTACAATGAAAAGTGAAATAATGACGTGTATACAGGTTTGTCGACGAGTTTAAATCTTCTTTCAAAACCAATTTTTCATTGGGCTCTGTGGACGGTTGCAGTTTTTACGTTGATCATGAACGCGTTGGTACTGTACGGTCGGATGTTCAGCACCCTCAGAGATGAAAATCAAGCGATAAATTTCGTTATACGTAATTTGGCCGGTAGTTATAATACGATACGCTACTAAAAAGTAAAAAAAAAATTAGATATTATTTTTATCTATATGAGCAAGCTGGCTGGGCGAGTCAGGTAACTGATTATTATTTTTGCCACTTTTTCAGTCAAGCGAAAAGTTACTTATATATATATATTTATTTTTTCCGACGGATATAATATACGTTAAGATTCTCTTACTTTTTTTAAAGTCAATAAAAATAATAATAATAAAGAGCCGAAAACGAGATAATACATCTCAGCTGCATTTTATGCGTAGTATCTTTTAACACTATATTATGTTAATGTTACCAAATTCTATAAAATCTATACCATAATATACGAGTGTATAACTTAATTTTAATCCTTAGCTCGATAATGTATCCAGTTCTACTTTATAATTATTTCAATTATTTTAGTTGCAGATTTGCTTATGGTAATATACTTGTCGGTCATCGGTTATCACGATAAAAAGTATGAAAATCAATACTATTTGTACGCTCACGAGTGGGAATCGTCCAACTTATGTACGTTGATTGGCGTAATTGCTGTGGTTTCATCGGAAGTAGGTCGCATAAATGGAAAATTAGACCTTAAAAACCAAACAGTTATTATTTATGATTAATATAATCGAAAATTATTTATTCTTCACTTGCGTGGCATAATTTCTTCATAATTAATATGATTATATCCTACTACGATAATTCATGTTTTTCACTAACATATTATTATTATTAATATTATTATTATATTGAATACACTTATAGGTGTCTATGATGATTTTGGTATTTCTCAGTTTGGAGAGATTCTTACTCATAGCTGTACCGTTTTACGGATATCACGTTTTGAAATTAAAAACCGCCGTGTACTGTCTGGTATCTATTTGGTCGATCGGAATAATTATATCAATAGCCCCGTGTAAGTTTTTTTTCTTACTATAAAATATATTTAACAATCGCATTGTAAGCATTTCCATTCATTTTCCACTTGATCGTATAATGACGTTATGAATGAAAAGTATTGTTTTTTATATACATATTTCGGAATTTTTTACAGGGGTATTTTTTTATGACATATTTCGATTGTCATAGAATTTTGGTAAATATTTTTCGATGAATTCTTCCTTTCCAAAAAAAAAAAAAAAATTATAAAATTTATAAGTATAAAAAAAAACTACAAATTTTTTTTTAACACATAGTATAAGAACATCATTAATGTATTAAACTTTAATCATATAAACATTTTATTATTGTTTAGTTTACGATAATCGTCTAAGGAAATATTCGATAGAAAAACAGTTTTTGGAAAAAAAATCATAAAAAATATTAAATTTCTTTTCAACACATATACCAACGTTTCTTACTTACATATTTCGTAATTGTTACGTTTTGTGTTTTTTTTTTTTTTACTTATAAACCCAATCGCAATGAGTCTTATATGTTGTGTATACCGCACAGTGGTTTTATGGAAGCATTCATCAAAATTTTACGGCTCAAACGGATTGTGCTATCCGTTATACATCGAAGATCCGTTCGTTATCGGATGGCAATACTCGGCGTTCATGTTTTTGGGCTTACATACGACGAGGTACTGTGAAATATTAGAGTTTTTGAAGGGCACGTATTATAATGTATTTAACGAAAATATTTATATTGTATTATCGAGACTCTGGGCGCGAATAACGTTGCAGAAAAGCGATTATCCACAACTTTTCAACACGAACAAATCCATGGTTTTTAATAATAATTTACCGAATTTTTTAGGAAATGGTATCACGTTTTATTTATAGAGAATTACACATAGGCAAATTAAAATAAGAGTTTTAATCGGAGTTATTTATCCCGTTTACTCACAAGGGTGCGCAGAGGGACGAAGCTTCTCTACTATTCATATTTTTTATCTGTTAACTATTTTTTTTCTATTGGACAGTTTAGTCCCCACATAGTATTGAAGTAAATTTCTTTGTAGAACGCTCAAACTTTTTTTTTTTAATAGCAGAGCTCCTCTTTTTTAATTTTTCCAACATTGGAACACTTTTCAGCCGCTTTTCCACGAGTAATATGTATACGTATATTATAGTTATTACTCGGTTGGTTTTTTTTTTGGAGATAATCGTAAAACTTGTGTGTAAAAACATACTGAAGCATTACATTTTTTTTAAAATTTTTTTGAACTACTTATGTACAAGTATGGAATATAGCGGTTTTCTCAATCGTCAATACGTATAATATACACCACGTGTAAATTATTGTTAAATTGCGATTTCGCTTTATCGATACAACACGTTACCATATAAATGTACGAAAAACGATTAGAAATGTCGTTAATCCGTCGTTTTTTTAGACGCGCGTTTAAAATAAATATACGAGACGGTTTTGTGCGTGTTCCGTACTGTTTAAACACGCTCTGTATAACATTGAGATTTATAAATGCGTGTGACTGATTTTTTTTTTTTTTTTTTTTACCATCGCAGTTTGTTGGTAATGTCCGTTTTGTACGCGTTAATGTTTATGAGCATCAGAGAAACTAGACAAGCCGCTCGAATATCAGCTGAAGATTTGGAATTCGCGGTGCGTTTCTTTTTCGTGGTTTTGGCCAATTCTCTTTGCTGGTTGCCCATAATCGTTTTGAAGTTGGCCGCGTTGAGAAAATTCCACGTTTCAAGTGAGCAGATTATCGCATGTTTTTTAATAAGGCGGACACATTTTTGTTTTTGTTTTTATACGGTAACTGTGTGTGAACACGCACAGAACGCAATGGCATTTATTTAGACGTTCAAATTTATTGAATGTGACGTATCACATAAAATTTAATATCGTTAAATATATTATTAATTAATATTGTTATGTGTATTAAAACAGGTAAAATGTACGGATGGGTAATCGTATTCGTCGTGCCGATTAATGCGTTGGTAAATCCGTTGCTGTACACGTTCACGACTCCCAAGTACAGAAACGCCATAACTTCATTTAACGTATTCAAGGTGCTACGTCGCGATTCGAACAGTGGTATAAAACTGAAACTAATTAATGAAACATAAAATACTTATTAATTAATATTATTGAAATTACAGATTATAACATACGTGTAATTTTAGTCGATTGTATTGTATACATTTCGAATTTATGTGTCCGGGAACAGTTTTAAAATCAATTTTACAATATTTTAAACGAAGTGACGTTTTTAGATCCTATAAAAACGTATATGCATTTAAATTTAAAACATACATTGGAATTCAGCAAAAATTCGTAAAACGAAAATAATTTTTAATTGTGAATCGTATTATATTTTTGTACTATACGTGTCTTAGCTATTTCTTCAAAAAAAAAAAAAAAAAAACTGGACGCATTTCGCGTATAAATATCATTTGAATTATAAGAAAATTCCAAAATTCCTATACGTTTAGTTTTCCTTAAAAATGGGGAACCGTTAGTTTTAATATATTGTTGAAGTGTAGAAAAAAAAAAAAAAATCCCGGTGATTTTATGTTTCACTATTAATTTTTATAAAATTATTTTAACTACAGAAATGTCCATAACGTACACAATAGCACTATTTGGCCGAAATCCAAAGAAAAATACTAGAAAAGACCTCGAAGCGGGAAAAATAATGGAAAGAAAAAAGAATAATTCGCGAGAAAACAGTGTTGAAACTACATGTGGTCAATAAAACGACGAGTGAACAATTCTATAGTAGTCAATTTATATATAATATGCCTATAAAATTATATAGTGTTAGTCGCTTATTTCACAACGAAAATATTAATAAATGTTTTATTTGAAATTGTTACTTATTGGTTATTACATTATAAAGTTTCTATTACATATTATATATAGTCAAAAAACGTGTGCGTTTTCAAATGTCGAATTTAGTTTTTGTGATTATTCTCGACAAAAAATAAAAATAATACTGACAAATGTTTTGTATAAATAATAATTATTGATAAAAAACATTTGTTTGAATTATTCAGAATATACATTACATACGTTTCTTGACGTAATTATGCCCCTGGTTCAATCAAGATTGTTACAAGAATATGTACAGTTTATTTTCCTTTGTCGGATTGGACCATATTTTAGGAGTTTTAAAAATTCTGAATCATTACTCGTAGCTCCGGTCATTCCATCACCGGTTAGTCCTCTTCTTGTCTATGGTATCAGCTTCCCATTATCTCTGACTTGACGTAAGTTCGTTTCAGACGGTTAGTCGTCGGTAAATAAATAGCTGTTAAAAGACAAGTACATTTAATTATATTTTGTCTTTTTAATTTATTTGAAAAAATAACTTGTTTTTAAAATCGATTTGTATTTTTTATGTCCGACTTACGAGAAATAATTATTAGAGGAAATCCGAAATCTGCTTACTAAATAAATGTTTATCGAAATGAAAACGAGCATTTCTTGTAAGACAAAAATCGATGTAGACGTAATTAATACGTGAAAACTATACAGTACGTCGTCAATAATAGTGTTTCATGTGTTCGATTGTACGAGTGTAGTCGGGTGTATCAAATTAAAAGAAATTAAAAACACTTTATTCCATATTTTTCTAATTGTACATTATGTTAAAACATCTGTCTAAACACACCGCCGGTAGAGTTTAGTTTATTGTACGGCGGATTCTTGTGTTGAGTGCGTAATAAAATACCGCCGTATTTATGGTTAGCAGTCATACCGAACGAGTACCCACAATGTATTCATATAAAATTACGTTTTCAGTTATAATAAGAATTATTATTATATTTTGATGATATTTCGTGGTATTTTGCAATAAATAAATATATTAAACACTCGTTTTAAAATGGTAAGTGAATTGATTTTGACTATAATATTTACAACGTCATTGTTACACCAATATGTTTGTTGGGATTTTTAAACCGGATATTTAGTTTAGAATATTGCAACGTTTTGTAGCTGGGCGTTAACGATTTTAAAGTAAAAAAGTACATTTTATTCCAGTTACTTAACTCGTTATTATTATTAATATTATTATTATTATTATATAAATTAAATTTTAACTCAACGAGTCACTTAAATAATAAAAAAAAAAAATTAACGCGTTTACTTTAAGTCAGTTCGATAAAAAAGTATCTAATGTATTACAAATGAAATAGGTAATATAAAAATAAGATATTATATAATGTTATAATGATTATATTTTTATTATATAAATCATTAACTTTGTAACTGAATTTATTATATTATTAAAAACAATAAGTTGCTATATATTTTATACAGACATTTTATTTTTTTAAATTGATAAGAAAATCTAGTTTTTTAATTCGGCATATTTTTCTTTAAATTAAATATCTGACTGAAAAAAAACCAGTTATTTTAACTAGATATCTTAGTAGTAATGTCCTCGTAGAAGATACGATGAATATAATAAAACGTGATAAATAATCCATCCGCTACTTGTAAATCGATTTTTATATTATAAGGACACAATCGACGAATGATACAAATAAATGTATTTATTTAATCGTATTTTATTTATTATTTATACATTATTTCATATAGGAATATATATTACCGGGAGTCAGAAACAAAGTTATCGCGGTGTATTTAGCATTTTGCATCTTCTTTTCGGTTATCATTTTAATTTCTTATATGACCATTAACGAGCCTCTATATTCCAAATACCACGTTAAAAAATACAAACCGTTAAAGTTGGAAACTGTGTTGAATAACGATCCAGTTTATTTTAACGGAACGTGGGTATCAGGTGAGTAAAATTTAAATTTAACGAGATCGGAAACGGCCGGTATGTTCTCTATTTTCAGCGACCTGGTGGTGCGATAAAAAAATTTGAAAACCAATTTGAATTCGTCGTGAAGTCTACTCGAGATCGACTTTCTAATATTTCAAATTTTTTTATACATAAATCGCTCCAATTGAACAAATTGCTAAAATTTAATTTTTAAAGATTACAGAATAAAAATAGCGGGAAATTCCATGTGCAGTAAAATTCACGATGAATTCAAATATGTTTACAGAATATTTATCGCATAACTAGGCCGATCGACGAACGTTGAAAGTAGGAAACGTTTATTTTTTTCTGTTTTGTGTGTGCAAGACAGTGGGAGAGAGAGAGAGAGAGAGAGAGAGAGAGACAGACAGACAAAATACCCGTTTCCAGTTCCCTTTTTAAACCATTTAATCGTTATAAAATCTTAATTTAATTTATCATATTTTAATCTTGTTTAATTTAATATTAATAAAAACTCGTATATTATTGCGCATCTATTACAGACGACGAGATTTTGATGCAAGACAATAGCGGAAATATTATTCTATTCGGTGTGAATAAAACCATTAAATCTATTTTAGCGTTCAACTCGATGAAAGTAAATGCATTTAGAAAAAACATATATTGATTTCGTCAACTATAACGTAAACGTAACGCGTAAGCTAATAATGTATTGTATGTTCACAGCACATGAAATATTGCTTTGAATATAAAATTTCGGCTGACAAAAAATATCTGTTAATAGCATACAATATCGATACGGCAAGTATATAATATATTATTTCAGATTAAAAATATGTACTTTAATGTTTAACGATCAGTGTTGTAAAATGTTCGAGCAAAAAATGTTCAAATACATTTATATATATATATTTTATAAAAAATAGTTCATCATAAAATATAGAAAATTTAATTAGAGAAAACCGTCACTCGTTTGATTATAATATTGTCTATATTAATTTGAAACCGGTCGAATAACTAATATAAAAGAACGGTAGTCATCCTCGTCAACGTTTTTTAGTAGTAAAACGAACGATGATTTTGATTTTAAAATGTATTAAATTTTTTATCGTACGTATATAATAATTAATGTATTTTAAAAATCAAATTTTTACCGATCCATTATTATGGTATGTCAAAAACGAATAATTTGATAAAATAATGCAACAGAAAAGTAAAGCGTTCAAATAATTTTTATATTACCTATTCGAATCAACATTCTAAATTCATTTTCGGAAGAGTATTCGATTACATGTTTTGAATGCTTTTCAAAAGTATTTTTTACAATACTGACAACGATGTTTTAGTGATAATGATGAAAACCATACATAATATATTATGATTTTATTATAAATAAAAACAGATTAAGATATTATTTCTTTTTTTTTTTAAATTCTTTTGTCATTTTTTTTCTAGTTTTTTTTTAACATTTTATTTTATCTCATATTTTCTGTTCTCATAATTTGAGTTCTTTGTTATTAAAGAATCGCAGTAATATGTCAACGGGAAACTACGATGTTATCAATATAAAGACTGGGTAAGTTTAAATAGTAAATATTAAAATTATAACGATATGTGATATCTCATATGGTATATGTATATATTTTTTAAACGAGTAATATATTTTTATCATGAATTTCATATAGGCAACGTATGAAATTATTGTTATGTACGCCGTTAAGTTGTTAGAAAAATACAAATACAAATCAAATATTTTCCAAAAAAAAAAAAAACGTATTTGAGTAATATATTCAAATACATACTTAAAAAAAATATCGCAAATATTGTATAAAAAGTTTCCATTTATTTAAAATAGAATTAGGTTTTTTTCGGTCAACATAATCGTAAGTTATCTATTTTCTACATGGAGTGAATTATTATACTGTAGTAGATACCTTCGGATATTTATATTTTAATCTATTTTTGCGCTATGTGTGAGGAAATGTAATAATACTGTAGAATATATCGATCTAGACTATCGCGATGATATTTTTTTTTTTTTACCAATTAATTTTCAATTTATGTTGTATGATAGAATGTAAAAAAAAATGTATTTATAATACTTTATAAATAGTATTTGAAAATAAAATTATTCTAAAAAAGTGATTTAAATGTATACATGTAATCGAATATGCGGATAATATTTTTAACGATTTATCCGAATACGTTACGAACGCGTTGTTATAATTTTGAAAAAAAAAAAACGTATCTATAATTTATTTTTGTTTTTACGTTTTATTCGCCGTAATCGTTTATACGGTTAATTTGGTCAGAAAACAAGTGACGTTGAGAGACGAATATCATAATCCCAGAGAAATTATGTTCGCCATGTGGTCGCCTACCGATTCAAGTTTGGCTATCATTGCCGCCGATTACAATATATATTACATTCCAACGGTGGTACAACCAAACAATGTAATTAAAATGACTTTTAACGGATCTAAGGACGTGTATAACGGTATTCCCGATCGGATGTACGCAGGCAAGTATATATTATAATGTATATGTGTGTCAGTATTTGTGTTAAACGTAAGTAAAACATTGGACAGAAGTGACATGCATGCAATATAAGCAAACTTTTGTAATTAACATTGAGACCAGGAGGCAGTGGTGGCGCTAAAGGGGTCTCCCGAGCGGGCCATGGCTCTCCTTGAAAACCTATGGCCCGCCTTGAAGCTCTGATTTTATTCAAAAGTTCGAATTCCAATCGCTCATACCTAGTTACGTGGAATCGCTAAAGTACTTAATATATTTTTAAATTATATAGTTTTACAGTATAGATGTGTTGAATTAAGATAACGTATAAGTTACTGTTTTATTTAATCCACTTAAATACTTAATTAAACTTCATTCATTTGTTTTTAAACAAATAACTAACGCGGCCCTCTCTCCGGAACTCCTGATCACCGATATTCGGTGGTGCAACCAGAATTGAAGATCGAATAAACATTTTTTTTTTCTTACAAAAGTGCCGTGTTTATTATTAGTGTCGAGAGTCCAGACCGCGGGCGGCACTGTGGCTCATTCCTCCTCAATCGTGATCCCACCGTGTGACTGTACGTCTGCGCCTGCCCTAATATATGTCGGCCTGCTCTGAAAAAATAATACCTGACGCCGCCATTGGATACAAGTACGAAATTTCGTAATTATGACTTTCCCGAGCTAGTATTAAATAATCGTTTGAAATCCCCTTCAATTCGGTTATCCGAGGTACGTCTATCGAATTATTCTCCATAAAAGAATATATTATTATTTCGAATGCGAAGAATCTCGAGTTAATTATCGGATTAAAACCGATTAAAATCGGGCAATTCTATCGTCCGATAGGTGGACAAGTATGGTAACGGGTCGACTCGGCGAAAAAAGAAGATTTTCTGCGTAGATAATCAACATTTTTTTTTTTTTTATATATACTAATATATAAAATAAAATACGCGTTAAATCACGGACGTTTTTTTTTTAAAACGTTTCAGAAGAGATATTCGGATCGACAGTCGCGATGTGGTTCTCCGGTCGAGGAACTAAATTGGCTTACGTTACGTTTGATGAGACGTCGGTACCGTCGATGCGTTTGCAACAATACGGCATACCGGATACGATTTACGATCAGTACAGCAAAGTTTTCGATTATCATTATCCGAAAGTACGTTACAATATTTATAAATATAAATGTGTTTAAATCGTTCGAATCACGTCGTTTTTAACCACTGCTGCAGGTGAACGATCCTAACCCGACAGTGGAATTGTTCGTACGAGATTTGGATGTCAAAAACGAATCCGCGCCCGTACCAATAAAACCGGTAAAACATTACACGTGAGTACACGGTTCGTCGCGGTTATCCGGACGCGTATTTCCGTTCTACACACGAATCAGACATCGTGGTATCATACTGCAATTAAAAACTCGAGAAGATAAATTATAATAATTCTATTCTCTCTGTTCTTTTATTGTGTATAATATTTTTTCGAGTGCTAGTTTCGTGTATAAAACGGAAATACGCTATCCCGGACCGTTTCGTGTGCTAATAATAATTTTAATTATTATTTATCGTCGTACGAACATTTTGAAAAAAAAAAAAAAATCATAATTCTACGGCCCTTGTATAAAACGTTGGGAACAAGTCGCTGAAGACTACCTCGTTTCCAGATATTTATATAACGCGACAATTCGTATTTTATTCTAAAATACGCTTGAGAACTTGTAACTGTTTTATACTATACAGTGTATAGTATAATTCAATGATTTGAAATCGACTTAATACTAGTTATTACGTGCACAAACGTTATAATATTTACAAACGTAATAATTTTTCCAGTAATGAAACCATATTATACAAAGTCGCGTGGTCTGGAGATGAACATTTGTTTGTAATGTGGATGAACAGATTTCAAGATGAATCTCATCTCGTGCATTACTATATTTTTGATAACAATGTCGAAGTGAAAGAAGTGAGTGGATAAAAAGTCAATAATCTTTTTTTTGCAATTATCAATTATATAATAAATCAATTGTTTTTTTTTTTTTGTGCGTCTTATATTAACAGTTAATGGAATTTCGCCAAGAAAACGGATGGCTCGATTTTCGCCGGTCGCTCATGATCGGCCCCGAAAACAGGATCGCTTTAATATTTCTCGTAGAACAAGACAATGGGGATTCGTACGGGCACGTTTGTGTGCTTCAAACAGACGGCAAGATACGGGCAATAACCAATGGTAAATTCGAAGTCACGAAACTAATGAAATGGGATTTTGAATCGAATCAGATGTAAGTGCGGTGAAATGACGTGTGTTCGTAACAATTTTTCTGTTAAAAATCGATAATTATAAAAACAAACAAAAATAGTTTTGAAATTGCTGGATTCGTAATGCGTGGTCATTTATCTACGATGTGACTGTATCTGACAGATAATGTAACACGGTATAATTATTAATAGACTTAAATAATTAATTTACATTAAGAAGCCATCTGAGGGGATAACGACAATGACCGGGTTTTGGCATATGACGTTGTCCACAGAACCCGGATCGTTTCTTAAAATGAACGAGGTATAGACCAACGAACTAATTTAACTTCATATTGTCCTTTAATTGAGTGCGATGAACTGCACTTACTGGACGCTCATTCGGTCTTAGAATACGTCTAAAAGACGTGATTGAATTATATAAACGGGCGGATATAAAAGAGTGATACTATAATGACAAGAGTTTCCTTCCGCACCACGCTAAAACAAAATGTAAATTTAATAATGAAATTGAAGAATTTATTTCTTAAAACATTTGCGACTCTATTATTGACGATTTCAATTTTTAATTCCGTTTTATTAATAGTTTACGAATTACACATAGTAAAAAATAATTATTTATTTAAAAAAAAAAAAATGAATTAATATTTATCAGTGTGTGTTTTTATTTTTATAAAACATAACTAATCGGAAATAAATACTATAATACTTAAAAATGTTTCTTTAAACGTGATTTCTAGAGTTCACGTGACGTACGTGTATGATTTTGTCGCGATCCACTGGTTGAACCCGGAAAATGTTGTTCTGCCATATAAATAACAATTTAAATGGTCACCATGGTAACTGTTTCCTAGAATCCCAAAATCTTCCGAGTTAGTTACCATCCTTACTGGACTCACCGGATCCAATTGTAAATCTAAACCATCCAGGGACCCACTCAAATGCACACAATAAATTTCATCGAAATCGGCCAAGCCGTTTAGAAGGAGTTCAGTCACATACACACGGATTGTCGAAATTTATTTATAAGATGTATAAATATTGCTGTGTCACGACGGACGATTTATCAGTCATTATTTCTATCGTTGTCAAACCACGTTTTTACGGATATTAATTTTTTTTTTCACAATTAGTTGATAACAATAATAATAATAATAATAATAATAATAATAATAATAATAATAATAATAATAATAATAATAATAATAATAAATAAATAACAACGACGGATTTATTCGATTCGCTCGCTGATCTCTAAATGTGAATGCGTGTTATTTTATAATGTATTTGAATTTACGCAGGTATTATTTGGCCAACACTGAAAGCCATCCCGAGCAACAGCACGTGTACAGGGTGCTGATGGACTTGGAAATGCGACACGTCATGCCGGAGTGTTTGACTTGTGACACAGGGTGCGCGTTCAATGACGCGGAGCTAAGTGAAAACAATACTTATTACTCGCATACATGTGTGGGATCGAACAATTTGCCGTACGTGAACATAGTGTTAACTGTAAGTGATCGTGTTAATAATATACTGTTACACTCGTTATTCGCAAGGTTGATTAAGTTAATCATTTTTTTTCATCATTAAATAAGGTCGACGTGAAAAAAAATTAGCTTACATAACTTAAACCCAGACGAGGGTTTTTTTTTTATATTAACTTTGAAAAGTCAACTTCTTTTTTTATTCAAATCAAAGTTAAAATTGTGTAACTAACAATAAAATAAAAATAAAAGCCCAGTGTTTTACCATTTAATCATTAGTATACTTTTATATCGTGTTCATGTTACATATAGTAAAACCTAACAACTTTAATGAATAATAATAATAATAAAATACTATAATATCATAACTAGATTAATTTAGTTTAGATGTCTTTCTTCGCGTAAAGTTTATTTGAAAATAAGTGCGTTTCACATATATAAATTAATTTCGTAAGTTAAACATTTTTGACTTGCGAGCGAAACTCTCATCTATTGATTTAAAAAAAAAAAAAAATTCTACGAGAAAATACAATACGAATTCTGATTACGATAATATATTATTATAATACATAATAGCCGATATTGTTTCATGCGCAATGAGTTTTCTTAAATTACGACATATTTTGTTCGATGATTTTACTTGTGTGTGTTTTTTTTTTTTAAAGAATAACGGAGATAAAATTGTAGCGTGGGAATTGAATAAAAATCTACACAATGAATTGTGGAACGTTCGTTTGCCCAGTGTATTGTTTTTAACCGTGCCACTGGTCGACGGATACAATGCTCGTGTCAAATTATTAATTCCGCCAACCGTTGATATTTGGTCGAATAACAAGAAATACCCGTTATTAATCTTCACGCAAGTATAAAATTATGTTAAATAAATTAATGGTTTGCATTTAAAGTCGTTGTACACTAAAACATTAATCGTTCACCAATCGGAGGTCACGTAAATCTTTTAAATTCATCTATTTTTATTTTACACTTTGTTTACGTTTCTAAATCATTTTAGGAACGATAACATTCTAATTTAAGGAATATTTTAATATTTCTTATACTAATATTTTAATATTAGCAAAAAATATTTTTGTAATATTTCAACAGTATAATGATGTAAACGTTAATAGTTGTTGACAGCTAGATAAATAATTATAACAATACTAATAATAATTGATTGTATTTCAATAATATATCATAAAATATGATTGAAACTGCGAGAAAATGTATTATAAACGCTTTATTTGCACAATACAATTACAGTGAACCAACGAACAACGTGGCGTTGGATGAATTCGATATGGATCTGAATACGTATTTGAGTGCGAGTCACGGTATAGTCGTAGCCATGGTTGATGGACGCGGCACTGGGAGAAGGGGATGCAAAACGTTATACGAAAATTATAAACGATTGGGTACGAATGAAATCGACGATCAGATTATTGTCGCCAAGTACGTATAAAAGTAGCGGTAAAAGTTTAGAAAACCACGTGCGCGTATTCGGTTCGGTGAAGTTTCATTTGTGGTTTTTGTCGTAAAAGTCATTGAAATTGTGAATAAATACTGTTAGAAAAAAAAAAAATCACATATACCACCAATGCAATCGACATAAATAATATGACGAACACGTTTTACAATGTTGCAGATTTCTACAAAACGAATTGCCGTACGTGGACAAGCGAAAAACTGGTATTTGGGGCTGGCGTTACGGTGGATACGTAGCCGCCATGGTGTTAGCCAAAGACACGGAAAACGTATTTCAGTACGCGTTTTCCGTCGCGCCCATAACCAGCTTGATATATTACGGTACGACGTAAAAAAATAAATTAATATAATAATAAAAAATTAACAATAAAAAATAAAATTTGTCGATCGAATATCATCACAAACATTATTAGGACACTAATTGATCGTAAATTGCTTACAGATTCTATGTTCATCGAACGATACATGGGTTCGTATAGAGAAAACGTCCGAGCCTATCAAAACGCCAGTTTGATCGAAAACGCTGAAGGGTTGCGTCACAAAAATTACATGATTATTCACGGATTACTCGATAACATCGTTAATTTTCAACACTCTGCGGTGTTGTCCAAAGAACTGCAACACAAGGCCATACTGTTTAAACAACAAGTACTCGTTATACTTACATATACGAAATCCATGTTTCTTTTGAAAAGCGTTCTTTACGCACTCAAATTCGTGTAATTTTTCCTCGGACAAGAAAAAAAAATTGCTCCAATCGATTTTTGAAATGTACGGCATCTTCAGGCGCGGTATAGGAAGTGAGACGAGCGATATCGGCCCGGAAAAATCGTACCGGTTACGTCGGGGGAATGTATGCTTCACTTGTAAACGGACAGTTTGAGAGTAAATTTATAATTTTTATTCATTTGAAAAATTTAAATTCTTTACGTCCGGCGCTTCGTACAGGCAATTATTGTTGCGTATCACAGGTAATGACGATGGAAAGAACTATTTGGAAATTCGAAGGAGTACACAATATATTGCTAATACATAGTTTTAAACGTATGATTTTTATAAATATTTGTAAAGTCATTTACATATATTATGTTTTATAATTTTTTTTTGTGCAAAAAACCTTCCGGTAAAACGACGATTTTTTTTCATTATTACAATACCGGTAAATTGTGTATTTAATGACATTAAACGCTCACGAAATCGTGTACAAGTTTGATGTTTATATTGTATGAATATATTTTATACATAATATTTTATTTCTGGTCGATGGCTAATATTCTTCTGATCCATTCGTATCGTAATAAAATTGAAACTGTCAACCGAATTAATCTGTTTAGATTTGGCACGTAAAACCTTTTTCACATTATAGAGCACACTATCGTCTCTTATTATGTTTTTCGATAATCTTTTGGATATTTTTAATAACGCGACGAAAATATTCGTTACATACAAACAATTATTTAATTTTCACTGCATTTTCAAACAATTAAAATTTCATAAAATTAAAATTATTGTTCTTTTTCACTCCTTCTAGCAATATTGACTTTTAACATTCGATTTACTATACGCTTAACATTTAAAACTCATGTCTATAAGTATATTTTAAATATACAATTAATGATAATATATTTTATTCCGAATACTTTGGAATTGTTTTTTTTTTTACTCTGTGCCTGTTTAAGATTTTCATATTTTATAAACGAATATTATACTAAAAATATTGTATTTTTTTTTTTTTGTTTTTTAGTTTTATCCGGACGAGTCTCATGAATTGTCAAATGTTAAAGACCACTTATATCGAACGATAATATCATACATTTTAAATTGTTTAAAATGACGTGTATAATTTTTTTGAAAAACGTAGTGATAATATAAAATAAATACTGTTTTTAAGAGGTCGAATCGTAATGAAAATCAGCCAACAACGTATTCGTTGTCTACATGTCACCAAATGTTTTCAATAATATTTAGAGGGAAACCATATATTTTTCATCGAAATATACTTTAATATGTTATCCGGTGTATTAAATTTTATCGTGAGCATTTTAAATTCTTTTTCGGAGATTACAATATAAAATAATCGACAACAAATTGATACATCAAAATTCTATACGATTATTAATGTTATATAACCATCGAGATCGTGATTAATAAATAGCTTTTAGGTACTTCCAATTACGTTACTATTATATACGGCCTCTTAAAAACAAATCTAATCGCAATTAGTTTGTATATATATGTACATTATTCATTTGTTGTTTTAAATTCAAATACTTTATTATATTATTATATTTGATGGTATTTTTAAAATTACCTATTGTATCATGTAAACGAATGAAAACGCTTCGACGATAACGTTGATAGCGAAATAAATGTTTACTAATGAAAATATGTTAACGATTTTTTTAAAACATGTAAAATATTATAAATGCTTACCTACGAAATTGATATTATCATCTAAAAATATACATTTTGTTTTATACAAAGTAGACTTTATTATTGATTTTATTTAATTACATATTAGATAAATTTGTCTTGAAAATTAAGAAAATTAAATGAAAAAAAAATCTAAATCGTGAACCAAAAAATAATTATTCTTTTTTGTTAACACAAATATTATTTACATTCTATAATTTCCAAAAAAAAAATTGAAACCGTATACCAAGTAAATTTTTTTTTACAAATAAAAAATAATAATACACAAATATCATATTTAAAGTTGTCGTTTATTCCGTGTAAAATTTTGGTTTCTTATAACTACTAATTATTAAGATTAAAATATGTAAGAATTTGCATATTTTTCTGATTGTTCGTTTATTGTGTGCTAAAAGTAAATATAATATGCGTTTCATTAACTTTTGTTTGTCACAACATTTTACTAAATATTTTTCTTTTCACATAAAAAGAAAAGTGTTAAAATAATATATTGCAGAGTTTATACTTTATACACATCAGACCACTTAAAGCAAAAAATAGAAAATACAAACTATAAAATGTTGTCGTAATTATTTTTATTTTTTTGTTTTAATGTATTGCATAATCATTTATTAGTTTAGAGTTGTCGAAAAATAATTTAAAAAAAAAAGTTGTAAAATTCTCTATCTGAATATATATTGTTTTTTATGCGTATAAATTAATATATTTCATAATATTTTAATGTGTATATATCTCATAACTGTTACGGTGTTTTGAGTTCTTTCCTTCGTAATGGAATGAGTTCCTTCGATAAAAAAAACGATATCTGGTAACACTCATCGCTGCAGTGTTTCGTTGAAATATTTCTATTTACGATTAAAATTTCAATACACTATAAGTAATTGAATCTTGAACGATTATTATTAGACACTGAATCAAATGAGTTCGGTTGCTACAGGTAACTGATTTAATAACAATAATAATAATAATAGCAAAAGGTTTTACGAAATCCTTTCATATTACGGTGCAGTTGCTGTGACACGAGTATCTCAATTATTCGCGGCCGACATTTGAAACAGAGAAATGTTTAAAATCATCGAAGACCTAATGAATATTTTCTTCATTTTATGGACTCGGTGTAAACGATTATATGTCGGAGGTTTAAGCATTGTCGTTATGAACATTCTCGTTTATGCCATTTTTGTATGCGAACATGGATGTAAAAAACAAATTTGATGCATTTTTTATAGATGCGAATTCAGGTGACGAACGATCGCCGTCTACAAGTGACAATAATATCGTCGGTACATCGATCAGTGAAGACCATCATCCGAAGCTCGATAATCCGACGGATGATTATTTAGCGGACGCAAATGACTTCGGCGAAAGCATAGGAAAGGATTTGATCGATGACAAACTACGATTAGACGGAGAACAGACGGTATGATTTTTTTTTTTTAAATAATAAATTGTACGACGTATTAGTCGTTTGCATCGAGAGAAAATTACGACTCGTGTGTCGTGTAATAAGCCTACAACACTATTCGGTTTTGTCGTTTTTTTTTTTTTATAAAATTTAAATTTAAATACCGTAGTTTTATATGCTTTGCCGAAAGACATTTCAAAAAGTCATACAGAAAAACCACGAGACTAATCTTTTTCGAGAATTTTTAAATTTTCACACGTGTAGGTGAACTTTTATACGGTAAGATGTTTGTGTACTATAGCTTTTATTCGATTTTCAAAACTCAAATTACAAATTTAATCGCGAAAGTCGTGAATTTTTGCAGTTTACCAATGAAATCCTGTTATCAATTTGCGGCGAAGAATACTTAATAAATTCGCGCAATCCATACAATAATTAAATTATTTATTAATACGAATTATTTTATGCGTATACAATACATAATTTAATAAGAATTATTTTACAGTAAATAGATTACAAATCATTATGTAAGAATCGGTTAAACACTTCGAATTGTTCGGAGGAATCGCGTTAACGAAAATAAAATATAGGAAAATTCGTATATATATATATATTAATGAACAATAATAGATACGAATAATTACGAAAAGTGATTTCACTAAATCGTTCTGTACTGTTGTGAATAACAAACGTTTTTCAGGTCACGGCCTGCAGTACGTTAAACAGCCAATGGGTAATCGAAAATAATAATAACGTACTTCCCAACGATCAGTCGACTGTCGAAGATGAAAACATCGAAAACATTGTTGAAAAAAGCGTTCACGTTAGTAAAAAAAGAAAAAAAATATATATATTTACTAAAATATTTATAATAATGAAAAGAGGAATCGAACCACTGCGGTGGATTTCGGTTCTTGCAGTGTGTATCATGTTTCTCGGGTGTTGTTGAAATGATTCTGAGCAAAACTTTGCTTATTATTATTCTTTAGAGTTTTTCGGTACTCAGACTTCAAAAAAAAAACCCCCGTTTTGACAAACGATTCGGATAGATACTGTAAAAATATTATGCGTATCTAAACTTATAGTACGTTTTAAGATTTTCAGTATATAAAAATCGCACGCGTCCAAAACAGATGCTTTGAAAATCTATTAGGTTTTTGCCGTTATTATCAGTAGTTTTTCGGTGAGCTGAAAAAAAACTATTGAGAAAATAGGATTTTTTTCGTCTTCGCTTATATTTATAAAAAACGTATTCGCGAAAACCGAAAAAAATATTATACGTTTTGTTAAAAGACATATGAAAAAACACAAAACCGATTAACGAAAGAAAAACATCGATTTTTCCAAATATAATATAGTATAATATTTATAATTTGTTAGTTGTTATTGTACATACGATTACACTTGCGCCATGTAAATACGTTTTATCATTGAACAAATAATTCGTAACGATATGAAATCGTAAAAATAAATCTCTCGTTACATTGTTGTAATATTAAAAAAAAAAAACACTCAAAATTATTTTATATTTGTTTATTCGTAATATATATATATATAATTAAATATTCGATTTGATTTCGCTTAATCAAAAAAAAAAAAAAATTATTAGTGGAACGTTTTCAAAAGTCACTATTATTTATGTTAGATTTTTTCCTTTTTTTTTTTTTTTTTTAATCGACAGAACTTGAACACAAGCGACTGGAGTACATTGTATACCGAAATGAAGAAATTGATCGTAAAAAAAAAATCGTCGGAAAATTTAATGTGATTTAACAAGACATGAGAATACACCGTGCGTAACACGAATACAATATATAAATGACGTTGAAAATATAATATTTAACAAATAAATAAATAACGTGTAATTCGGTGATTTAATTATTAAAAAAAAAAAAAACGATAAATTAAGCGGTACGCATGTAGAACATTAAAATATTTGGAACGATAAAACACCTATTATGGAAAAAGACGAAAGACAATGTTTTATTTTTAAAATGAATCCTCTTATGTGTTTTTTTAAATATCAATTAGACAAATATAGTTACAGAGATTAAAAGAGAGTAGTAAAAAAAAAAATAAATAAAAAAAATGTATGTTTGCAATTATCGTTTCGTTTTATTTATTATAACATGTGAAACGCATATGGTTATTCCTTCAAAAATATTGTCCTCTATATTACATTTTTATTACAATAGTGTTTTATAATCTAAAATCACTGTGAACGGTATACTTCTTTCTGTTTTTCGGGAACGCATTCGTTTTTTTTTTTTTTTTTTGTCATTGATTCTATTTTTCATCAATCACGTAAATTGACATATTTACAGTATTTACGGAGTAATATTTTCTAATGACTGTTAAAAACGGTTTATTCTTTGATTTTTCATAAAACTTGCATATTTCAAAACCCTTTGGGATAAACGTCGGTGAGACGTCCCGTTGACCGACGGCGAAAATCGGGAGTAAGATCGCGGCGAGTCCAGGCCTGGAATAATTACAAGCGCGCGCGTATTGCTCTCAATCATTGTGTCTCGAAACGATCGTTATAACGTTCCCTTATGGGTGTCGGTGGCCTTCGACGGGGATACGGGAGGGCTCGAAGAAATTCCGTAGGCTTTGAATCAGTCAACGAGGCGAGCGATACCCGAGTGAAAATGAAGTGAAAAGTGCAGGTTGACATTTCAAAATTGAATTTGAACACCTATCACAACGATTCGACACGCCCGACGATTTCCGGATACAATCGTATAATCCCGTCGTCGTACTCGTCCGAACGCGAAATAATAGCAAACTCCTTCTCCTCCCCCCCCCACCCCCGGTAACTACTATGATAGAGAAATCGGCTACCGAACCCTGTTCTCAAACGAATCCCACAACGTAATGCATTCAACGTCTAATGTGTTCGTCCCTTCGCGGTAGACGGGTTTCGAAAAAGTTAAAATTCGAAATTTCGTTTTCAATCTCAATAGAAATATCATTGAGTGAGCGTTTTAAAATTACCTCTCGTCCTAAACCGTGAATCTTGCACTCGGATATATCGTTTGAACATATAATAATGATATCGGTTTTTTTTCGGCGAACAAATGTTCGTTTTTCTCCCCGTACTCTCGAAGTGAAGTAAATTTTGAAAACCCGTGCCGTGTGCGCAACGCTTACGCGTACAATTATAACAACAACAATGTATTATTTAATATTCGGGGCGCGCAACGCGCCGTGCATTGTACGTATATTACCTGGTGTAATAATGCGCGCGCGCGCGCGTGATATACGCGCGGTAATATATCACATTTTAAATAAATAGACGTTTCGAAAAACGATATACCGGTCGTCGCAGAAGAAGAGAATAATAACGCGGAGAAGATTGTGTGGAAAGAAATAAAGAATGAAATAAACGTGCCTCGGAGAATAATAATAAAAAGAAAATCTCTTCCACTCGCCCGCGATATGACGTTTAACGAGCGGTGTTTGTTTTTTTTTTCCTTCCTTTAAATACATCATCGTCCCTCCCCATCGCTACGGCGGCGCCTGTAATCCGCGCTATCGTATAATAAGAACGTATTTATATTCGCTAGGCACGCCGGGGCGGAGTGTACGCGAGACGTTGAAACGAGAGCGATAACATACAAAAAAAAAAAACGTGTCGGGCCGCAATAAAATAGAAAAAGAACAAAAAAAAAAAAAAAACGCCACGTCGAGTAAGGAGAGCGTCGGAGAGGAGTAAATATAATAATACGCGTGTAACAATATTATAACACGAAATTAATATAACGTAACGCGTTATTGAAGACGCATTAAATGTAGATCGTCCGCAGCGGCCGGGGGAATCGACACGATTCCCTCCTCCTCTCGCCCGCCGGCGGAAAACGCGACGACGACGACGAGTACCGTTTCGCGGTCTCCTCCCGCCGCCGTGACCGACCACCGCACACACAATAAATCGTTCGTTTACGTGTTCGTGTGCGCAATGTGTAATATCACAACAAAAAAAAAAAAAATATATATATATATATACAGGCGAACGGGATAATATTATTATTATTATTGTTGTTGTTTCGCCGTCGCACGTCATCGTATTCTAATATTCTATTTATCTAAACCGTCCCGGTTGCGAACTGTTACACGCGTGTTGTGCAACTACAGCGCGACCGTACATATAACAAAACATTGTAATAATTTCGGTCTGGATTTTTTTTTTGTCTTTTTCGAGACTGCGACGTACGGGCGCGCACGAAGGTGCTCCTTTCGCTTCTCGGCCACACCAGACACGACCGACACCGACACCACACGACGTCGCCTAACACACGTTGAGGATTCGAAATCGTTTTCTCTCTCTCTCTTTCTCTAAGGATAATTTAATTTTTTTTTTTTGTAAATTCGAAAGGATTGCATTGGATAAAACGATTCTGAGCCGGCGGTCTAATGTTATCTATTTGATAATAAATCTGGAGCTCGTTAATTGACCTCGCGTCGTTTTTAATATTAATTTCCTTCCTACAATTATTATTGATAAGCCAGGAAGGTGAAAAATGATGTTCAATATCAAATTGTTGTTTTCCCATCGAACTTTGTCGAAAAATTTCGAGACTCTTATTAACGAAGATTGTCACTGACAATTTTAAAGGTTTTTTTTTCAAAATTACATTTTTTTTTTTTTTTGTAAATTATATTTCTCGATAATCCACAAACAGTCGAGAATCAAAAGAAATTTTTTTTCCTCATACGACACATAAAATTATCAATTGTTTCGAGTTTCTATAAATTTAATTACAAATTAATCGTAAAATTACGAAGGAATAACGCGAAAATCGATTTCAAGGAAATCGCGTTTTTACCACAGTCGCGTGTAATTTTTCGGTGGTTTTTTTCGAGGTTTTTTCTTATTGTATACTACGCATTTGAAAGCAATGATTCGGTGTAATACTATTCATTTCTATTGATACACGCATTAATGAATTTTGATGTTTTTGCCGATATAAACAAAAAAAAATTTTTTACCACGTATAAAAACAGTTGAAAAAAAAAACGAAAAAACGATTTCTGTAAATAGTACCCCGTTCCAGCTGAATTCGAATACGAGCGTACCATGATTGGAGCATTTTCGCTTTGACGAAAATTCGTACACAGAAAACTATAATATACCCACACCAATTGTGCGCGTCAATTTGATCATTTTCCCATCAAAAATGAACTTGAATGTTTTTTTTTACACTGAGCTGTTTAATCGAAAATTGTTTTTTTTTTACCCATATTACGCAGTGCTTTTTTTCACACCGAATTCAACTGCGGCGTATAACCTAATTACTGTGAATACCTGCACAAGAAAAACATAAATAAAAAAAAAAAATGAACACTTTAGACCAATTGCCATAATTTTATTGAACGCAATACGTAATAATATAATAATATTCGCACAGTGAAGCTAATTAATGTATCATTACAGTGGCGTATTTAGGATTTTGCCAAGGGGGGCGGATATGTATTGCAGAATATTTTATTGATCTGAAGAGGGCTTCGGTCCTTCGCTCTCCCCCATCACTACATTTCTTACAAATATGGCGGTTAATATTTTTATTATTACACACACACACAAATTGATTGAACTCATTTTTCCAAACAAATAATAATAGTTACAAATAAAGCGTCTTATTGACGTATTTCCTCTATTCGATTATTCAAGTCAATACAATTCAATACTTATTGGCTGTTGTAAATAAGAATATCGAAAACTAAACAAAAAAAAAAAAAAACTCAAAGGGGAATCTATTCTCCATATCCCCCCGTAAATACGCTACTGTATCGTTATACATAAAAAAAAAAAAATAATAATTACGACAAAACGTAAATAATTCTTTTTTTTTTTACGAGTCCCGGTGTCCCTGTAGGGAACTGTGCATGCGGGAACCGTTGTTTCAAACATTTACAACCATCGGAATAAATTGATTTACTACCCTGGACACTTGTGTGCGACACGGCAGTATTCGCGTGTGATTCACACGGATCTCGATTCGCATCTTCTCGAAAGCCAATGTACGCAAACGTATATTTAACACGTCCAGTGTTGCGGCACTGCACAGAGGACTCGTCGTCGTTTTTACACACACACAGGTGCCTCATCAGAGCTCCTGTATTTCACCGAGCAGACGATAAGAAAAAAAAAATAAATATGAAATACAATATTTGAACGTGAGCCGTCGTACGATTATTATCTAATCGCGTTCCGCGCGTCCTTGTCCGCGATTCATTGTCCCCGCGAGCGCCGTCGCCGTCACCCTGCACCGACCCAGAAGCGTCACTGTCGAGCACTATCTGCACGATCGCGCGCGCGAAGACGATCCCGCTAGCGTAACAATCGTTAAAAAAAAGAAAAAAGAGGGTTACGGACGAAATAAGAAAAAGGATTTTTACTCGGGTTGGAGGGGCGTCGCGCTTATTACTCAACGCACATCCCGCGGGGTATATATTACCGTGGACCATACACCGAGATCGCATCATTCGCATCGTAAAGTCGCACTCGTACGCACAGGAAAACCAAAATACTACTGTACGCGTCAGTGCGCTCCGGTACAGCACACGTAGATCACACTTCAAAACTTCAAAACTCCGATTGAGCGCTATCGTTACTCCGCAGACGTCCGTCCGTTCAAATCCGAAACGGACAGCGCTCCGCGACCATGAACAACGTAAGTACAACGCGCGCGCGTTCCTCCGATCACACACGATCGCGAATTTTTTCCATTTTTACTTTTCGTCTCCGGTCCGCACATTTCTTACGCGATACGACGATGAGTGCGATCGTCCGGAATTTTACACTTTTGGCGACTAATCTTTTTTACACCATAGTTTTACTCGAAATTGTCGTGCGGCGAAGCTCCTTGCTAGCACAATACCATCGTGAATTACATACACTGTAGCCCTACAGTGACGTAACAATAAATTTGGTGCACCGGCTATGAGGCAGTTTTTCATCTATTTGCTCTCAATTCGTATTACATAGATATTATTTTGTATTACTGTTTTTTCTAATTTTTTTTTTTATATATATATATAATTGCGTGTCTATAACCGTTTCAAAGTGAATTTCACAAGAAAATGTCAAAAATTTTTTTGTATATAAAAATTTTTATTTACTAGGGGGCGCCTGGAATTGCGCCACTGCGATGGCCGCTATCCGCGGTATATGAATTCCCGATTCGCGACGTCTTTGGCTGTGTGTGTCTTCTGCGGGAATTACTACTTTCATTAAAGGACCTTGTTTTTCGTATAAAAAAAAAAAAAGTTGATCGTCCTTCTCCACTCATCGTGCTTCAAACGCGCACCTAAACGTTTTTTGTGCGTTCACAAAAAATTGATTAATATTTGTTTGTATGCTGATATTTATTATTATTAAATCGGTAATACGATGTCTTAAACTAGAAATATTATGTTCATTAAATTTATTCCATCTATT
The DNA here is from genome assembly GCA_032441825.1 of Chaetogeoica ovagalla. Classification (NCBI taxonomy): domain Eukaryota; kingdom Metazoa; phylum Arthropoda; class Insecta; order Hemiptera; family Aphididae; genus Chaetogeoica; species Chaetogeoica ovagalla. Next base: position 5,215,506 of record CM063742.1, read on the forward strand.
TATACTATACAATCGTTTTTCAAATAAAATTATCATTGATTTTAAATTCAAAATTACAGTACTCGGTTCTTGGTTTTCGACGCGTTTTTTTTTGTTTTTCTCAGTGGTAAAGGTTGAACTCACGGAAAAATCAAAGAGAAATCTTCAACAAAACTGCTAAAAATTTCGTCACGTTCGTTTTAGTTATCGGCTCAATTTCCGTATTATTAAAAATTGAAAATTTAATACAAACGTTATAAAAAAATTCGTTCTGGTCATCAATTTTCTTCGATAAGTTTGAAGTTTTAATTTCGAAAGACCGCCAAGTAGTAATCATAACCGAGTTTCGCACAAAATCGTCGTCGTCCTGTGCTGTGATTTATCATAATTTAATTGCTTTCAAATTTAGTATATTAACTCAGCAGCCTCATAAACATATTATACAATAATTTATTATGGTTAAATAAAATTAACGCGTATATTTTATATTTTAATAACTTTAAAACGATTCGACGATAGGGAAACCTTTTTCTTTTCATAGAAATTAAAATCGCCACCTTATAATTCGCGAATAAAAAAAAAAGTAATTTTTTTTTAAACATAAGTAAAAAAAAACGCACGTTCTAATAATCAAATTTATAGAGATTATAAATAAAATCAATTTTTTTTTCTAACCTTGGAAATTAAATATCGAAAATATCGCTATTAAATTATTCGTTTTTATCGTTATTATTGTAATAAAACATTTACCGGTTTTAATATTCTTTTTAAAAAAAATTCCCCCGATACGTTTTAATGTGCAGTACAAGCTATTTTCTTTTTTTTTTAATTGAAAATTTATTGGAAAAAATAATATTGTACGACAAAACGAATTCATCAATTTATTAATTCATTGTAAAACTAGATTTGTAGAAGACCTCTGCTTAAAAACAAGTAATCAGTAATATGTTGGGAGAACGAATGTATAAGAGCATAATAATATCGGATATATATATATATATTAAATATTTATAAATATAGGTGTACTTACAACGCATTTAATCAAAGCGTTACGCGTGTTTATTTGTTTGGAGAATTACACGGATTTCATTTCTTTTCTAAATTCGCTAATGGAGTCGTTTTGAAAACAATCATTATTAACGCTAAAATAATCTATACCTAATCTAGTCTCAGGTCTGATTTCAATACAGTGAATTGTCTTATTAATTACGTCGTTTAACCACTATTAATTAAAGAAAAAAAACCCATTACATTGTGTTTATATTAAAAACCGAACAGATTAGAAAATAAGTCTCTGGAATGGAAAGTATTACGTAGACCATTGACTGAATAAAATGTATTAAATTGTGTAGAATTCGAAAATTCGCATACATTCAACAGTCACAAAGTTTAAAAAAAAAACTTTTTATACCTATATCGTACATTCTGTACATCTGATATAGTATCCACATATATATATATATAAATTTTACGAAATTAATAGATCAGATAACATATACAAAAATGGTATAAAACGAAATACAATTTATGATGTATTTGTTCAATTTTTTACCGTTATTTTGAGCAATTTCTCGGAAAACCATTGGAAAAGTGTCTCTGCTAAAATGTATTTATTTCCGAAAATCACTTTACAATCGCAAATATGTACACACATACAATATGTTCGTATAATATCCGTTTATTTGATTTCAGCGAGCGCTTATATTAACGTTAACAATCGTTTTTGTCGCCGCCGATTCACCATACGGTGGCGGTAATGGCGGGGTCGGCCGGAATTCAGGATACGGAGGTAAAGGTCAGTCCGGAGGTGGATTAGTTGGCTCGTTTTTCAGCGGTGCCAATCAGTATGGATCTCAAGGCTCCGGGGCCGGTAATCGATATTCCTCGTTCGGGTCTAAGTTCGGAGGTAACAAAGGCGGTTACGGAGGATCCGGTTCTCGTAACAATGGCCGTTACGGCAGTGGATCTTCGAACGGTCTTAATGTTGGGTTAGCATCCGCCGGTGGTTACGGAAGTGGTTCTTCGGGTGGTTTGGGTAGTTCTTTTGGATCAAATGGAAATTATGGGAGTGGTGGTTCCGCTGGCGACTTTAACGGTGGACAGTCTGGGAGTTATGGGGGTGGATTGTCCGGGAGTTCTTCGAATGGATTGTCAGGAAGTTATGGAAGCGGTTCTTCGGCCGGTCTAGGAGGAATCGGAGGATCTAATGGCAATTACGGGGGCGTAGGAGCGTCGGGCGGTTACGGAAGTGGTTCATCGGAAAATTACGGTAGTGGTTCAACTGGTAGATTTAATGGTGGTTCATCCGGTGGCTTCGGGGGTGGTCTTTCGGGAGGTTCTTCAGGAGGTTACGGTAGTGGACTTTCAGGTGGTTCGTCAGGAGGTTACGGTGGTATTGGACCTTCGGGGAGTTCGTCTGGAGGATACGGTAGTGGATCTCTGGGAGGTTCGTCTGGAGGTTACGGTAGTGGATTTCCAGGTGCAGGTTTAAATGGTGGATCGGCAGGTTCTTACGGAAGCGGTTTGTCGGGCAGTCAAGGCGGTGTTGGGGGATCTAATGGATATTCAGGAGTAGGAAGTGGTTCGTATGGAAGTAACGGAGGTGGATCCCCTGGTAGATTCAATGGTGGTTCGTCGGGAAACTACGGAAATGGTGGTGCAGGAGGATTCGGTGTGGGATCCTCGGGAACAGCAAGTAATAATGGTTATGGAGGTGGATCTAGTGATCAATTCGGAGGAAGTAATGCTAATGGACTCGGTGGATCCGGGAACGACCCACTTTCGGTAAGTCACAACATAATTAATTTTATTATACTTTTTTTTAATACCTTCGTAAAAAAAAAATTGACTTCTATAACGTTTATAAAAATGTTTACTATCTCACTAAAACTGAAATTATAACTTGCACGTTACTGTGGCTTATTGAAACATTTGAACATTAGTTTGTTGTTAAAATAAATCTACTAATATTAATTACTATATAAAAATTATAGGTTATCTACTGACACTGTATTATAAACACCTGTATAAAATGCTATATAAATAAATAACTATAAGCGTGAAATGTACTAACTACTGACTAATTATTAACGGCAATAATGTATATCGTTTACGAGTATTACGCAATTACTTTTAATTTCCGATAAGAATATCTATTTCAACGCATAATAAAATCGACAATTTATTATTAAAAATAAAATTATGTCTTTTTTATATGTATACTGTATTTTATATTATGGATTTTCAAATATACTTTCTTTTACCATTCGAGTCACTATATTAATCGTTTAACGAATTTGTAAAAAAATGACAGTGATTAAATTTAACCCCCCCAACCCCTAAAGTAGTTCTAGGTATCATATCGTTAAAGGATTTTAGAAGGAAAAAAGAACGTTAAGTGAACGTTTAATTATTTTTAGTTCACACGGTTTGAATTCGTGATGTCCTTGTCTTCAAAGCATTTCTTATTTAACCGCATTTTACTTTTGGAACGAAATAATCGTATACATAAATCTGAAAAGAATAACGTGATGTTGTTTGACGTTACATAATATTAGAATAAAAGAAAAAAACTGGAACATTGACAAACGACAATACGTTTTTAAACCGCTATCCGCGGCTGCTGTAAATAACTAAATATTATCATACACAATTATATAATGATGAGTTCGAAACGTATCAAAACTGTTGCTAATTATATAAGTTTTATTTTTCAGAACAGTGAATATTATGAAATAATTTTCTAGGAAAAGCGTTAAATTTAATTACAATCGATGATACATTACATTTGGTTAATTTTTATACTTTTTACGCGTTATTCGAATATTCTGGGCGAGTCGACTTTGTCTCATTCACTTAAATAGCGTTAATCCGGTGACTAGTGTAGTGCTGGTCAACTTATCGAATTATTTAGTTGAGAACATATCTGTGAAAAAGTCATTATCTAATTAATTATTTTCGTACACAATCGTGTTTAAATAAATTAAAGAAAACCTATTTTAAAAGTCTATGTTCACTGAATACTTTTCCTCTAAATAAAAAAAAAAATACGATTTTAATGACATATTTATTTATTTAACGCTGTTTTACGCGTTTATCTATTTCGTCTAAATAGTATTGTAAATGTAAATAAAAATATAATTTTTTTATATGAAATTAAACACATACAAATCAAAGATATGAAAAAATGAACTTATAGTAAAATTAATTAAGTTATATTAACAAAAAAAAAGAAATCTGTACTTATTAAACTCGAATTTACCTTTGGTTAATTTTATTATTCACTTTGCTCGAGTATATTATGTATGATTCATTTGATTCTATATTTATTTACTAACAAATTTTTTTATAATATTTTTCGAAAGGAACCGGCGAATTACGAATTCTCCTACGAAGTAAATGCGCCGGAATCCGGTGCTATTTTCGGTCATAGAGAGAGCCGTCAAGGCGATGAGGCCACCGGAGCGTACCACGTGCTGTTGCCCGATGGCCGAACGCAAATCGTAGAATACGAAGCGGACGAAGATGGTTACAAACCGAAAATCACGTATACCGACCCGGCAGGAGGATACGCCGGCGACCGTCAATCCGGTAATAGCGGTTTCGGCGGTTTCGGAAGTTACGGAGGAAACGGTGCTGGCAGTCAGGGAGGATACGGTGGTTCCGGAAATTACGGAGGAAACAGTATCGGCGGTCAGGGTGGAGTAGGAGGTTTCGGTGGTTCTGGAAGTTACGGAGGAAACGGCGCCGGTAGCCAGGGGGCCGGAGGATACGGTGGTTCCGGTGGTTCTGGAAGTTACGGAGGAAACGGCGCCGGTAGCCAGGGGGCCGGAGGATACGGTGGTTCTGGAAGTTACGGAGGAAACGGCGCCGGAGGTCAGGGAGCCGGGGGATACGGCGGTTCCGGCGGTTCTGGAAGTTACGGAGGAAACGGCGCCGGCGGTCAGGGAGCCGGGGGATACGGCGGTTCCGGCGGTTCTGGAAGTTACGGAGGAAACGGCGCCGGCGGTCAGGGAGCCGGGGGATACGGCGGTTCCGGCGGTTCTGGAAGTTACGGAGGAAATGGCGCCGGCGGTCAGGGATCCGGGGGATACGGCGGTTCCGGAAGTTCCGGAGGAAATGGCGCCGGCGGTCAGGGAGCCGGAGGATACGGCGGTGGTTTCGGAGCTGGTGGATACGGCGGCAGCGGCGGTGGTGGATTCGGCAGTTCGAACGGCGGTGCAAACGGATCTTATGGCAGTAGTCGTAACAGTTTAGGAAGCGGATCGTCGTCATCGTCATCGTCTTATAAATAATTTTTATTGCTCAAATCGATAAACACCTCGTCTATAAACTCATAATTATTGTTTATTTATTAATTAAATAAATGGCGATTAATGTATTCTTGTATGTCCTATATAATATTAGTGTATTCTGTTCTATTATTATATTCACGTTCGAAAATTTTTTTTATACTTTTGTGATTCGCACTGCAGTACTTAAAATAATAATTCTTTGCTCGCCTTACGCGTTATCTGCGTACATATTATATACATCATCGAGTTCCAGCGTGCAGTGTGTATACTTCAACGTATTATTATCAACTATTATATTCGTTGATTATTTTCATTTTTTGACTTTTGGTGAAATGTACAATTATTACTATTTTATTATTATTTCTTTTTAGAAAAAATAATCGATGGTAATACATAATGTTTGTTATTTTTTTTTTTTAAACATTTATATTATAGAATTATTATATTTGATATTTGCGTTGTATGTGCGAATAAACCTTAATTTTCTGTAATTGAATCGACGTATTGTTTTATTCGATTTTATGTATTTCACAGTAATAAGGCGTCTACTGTAGTAAACGTTTAGCAACGTTCAAATATCTTTGGTGGTATAAGTGCTGACTAGTAAAATATATACACAGTATATTATTGGTTTTATTTTTTCCCTCTAAATAATATTGTGTGCGGATAAAACGTCTAAAATATCGTGTAAAGATTACTTTAGCTTCGTATTCAGAATGCTCATTCGACTAAACAGATAAAAATGTATTCGAAATATTTAAAAAATTATTCAAATACTTTAAAAGTAGTTTTTAGTTTATTGACGAGTTTATTATTGACTAACAGTACTTATTCGTTCATCAAACGCTTTTTCTCTTTTTTTCAAATACAACGCGATTATTACGGTAAGATATTTCTGGGAAGTTTTGCGATTCTTAAAATATATTTCATTGGATATGGGCCGCAAAGAATTTAAAAAATATTACAAAAACTCTAAATTTATTTTCTCGCCAAAAATAATTTTTATTCGTGGTTGATGAGAGAAAAAAAATATATATCTATATATTTTTATGCATACACCAGTAAAAGTATTCGAATATAAATATTTTTATTGTATTCAAAACAGTTTATTCGAATATTACAAAAAAAGAAATATTTTAATACTTCTTTTGCGTATACCTCGCAGTAATAAATAAATTAAAATAAATACAGAACAATATTTAACATTACATAAAAATATAATGAAGTAATTGCCGTTTTTACCCAATAAACCAAATAAATTCAAAATGTAAATATGGAAAATTAACTCCTTTGGCTCAACAATACCATATGAAAAACACTATACGATTTAGTATCCCTGTAATAATATTAGAATAATAATAAAACATTATTTCATACCATTTGATAAAATTACAAAAGTAGAATTAATGCGTCTGTTAGAGATAAAACATAATACGCAGTTTTTGATTATTAAACCCGTTGTTAGAAATACGAAACTTAATTACGTCTATTTTAGACACTAATCAAATATATGTACATACTATATTTTCTATATGTATAAATATATATATATATATGAGCTAAAACTTTTTAGACGGCTATTATATTGAATAATTAATAACTTTTAATGACGATAATTTTCACACGCTTAATTTGCGTCAACACTCTTATACAACTACAAATTGTTATTATCACAATTGTAGCTGTAAACATCATTCGAGATTTTTTTTTAACGTTCGTCAATACGCAATAATTATTCGTTTAATCACTCATTCGACCAATCCAACACGTTGCAATGTTCTGCGTCGGCGAAAATTCAATGGACGTGTCAGAAAATTTGTTTTTTTTTTTTATTTTGACGCGATTTGACTTTCGGCTACTCGAATAAGTAGAACGGTTATTTTAATTTTCAAACGAAATGTAACATAAAACTTGAAAAAGTACCCGCAGTTAATGTAATTGGACACATTTCGATTTTGTATACTACAAACAGATGTGTAAAAAAAAAACCCGATGTATTTTATTTTCATAAATAATAAAAAAAAAAAAACGTTGCGTGCATTAGAAAAATTAATCATGAAAACGACGAATATGACCGTATTTCGAGTGTATGTGTCCCATACATATGAATATATATGTATAGGGTGTAACAACCGGACTATAACTACAAAATGGAATAACTATTGGCTTTGGTCAACAGTAAATGATTTTTTTTCTCTGAAACATTATTTCTATAGTACGTTTGTACTATATACGTTTACAGTATACGTTACACGGTTATTCTTTAAGAATTTTTTTTTTTTTAATATAATAATCCATTTTTCATTGGACTATATTAAATATTATAATCATATTATGATGCGTCAAATGTCGTCACGTGTTCATATCTAAGTGGTTTAAAACTTACAAAAAACACGTATCTACACAAATATATATAATATATATATATATATATACACTCATAATATTATAATATGAAATAAGTCAGTAACAATATAATATATTTAACAGAATTGATCGATTCGACGATATCTTTTAGGATAAAAAAAATATTGTCGAGTCCGTTGAATACGTTGCAGAGATTTGCAAGATTTAAAATGAAAAACGATCGACGGAAGTGAAAACAACGTGTTGACCGCGTTTAGAAAAAGGATAGCAGAAATGAAATCAGAACCACTGACTCATTTATACAATACAACCAAGACAACAGTGGAATGAGTTGGCCGTCCACGTGGTGCAGGCAGGAGGAATGAATTCGATCGTCGACAAGGCGAGAAGATGAGCCGAATTGGCCATTCGGGCGAATGACCGATATAGATCGATTTATCTGTCCAGTATATGGAAGATTGGCGTCGATTCAGCCATCCAGGAGACACGATGACCAATTTGAGTCGACCGTCCAGGAGATATAACGAGATCTTAAAAAAAAAAAAAAAACCGCGCGGTTCGTATCTCAAATACCGTCGACAATCATTTAGGGGGAACTCGAGAGGTTCGCAATTTTCCACTCGATTTCCCTTCGAGAAAACCCGCGCCGGGAAAATCGAAAAAAATTATTTTTTTTTTTTTTTGCGTGTATCGTCAGGCAAGTGTTGCGTTACACCCCGTATACACGCGATATATGACAATGTTCGTGTCCGTCGTGTACCTATATACGAATGGCTCATGCGTACTTGTATATTCTCACGAGCACTCGACATCGACGGAACACGATTTAATATTAACTACGCAATAATGCGCGACGTTATTACGAGCATAAAGAAGAAGTAATATGGTCGGCGCGATATTCGATGTACTTAACAATATTAATATAATAATATGTATCGAACAGAAAACCATTACAAAACGACGACGTGGCCAGTCATCGTGGCGACCAGTGTCGCACGGCGTGTCCGACCGTCATGGATCTCCGGACCGCGTCGTTGTCGGCAGTCATCGCGGTGCAATTGTTGTCGGCGGCCGACGAGGTGCGATCGCTGTTGGCCGACGACAAGGCGGTCGGGCACATGCAAACGCTGTTGACCAACGCGGTCAACGTGATCAACGGCCTGTTGACGGCCGCGTACAGCGCCCGATTGCGGTGCGTACGCCGGTCGCTGAATCGCGTCGAACAGTATGTGCAGCAGCAGCAGCTGCTGCGGAACACCGCGGACGAACGCTGGCACGTCAGATACCGCACCGCGGCGTGGTTGATGACGGCCGTTACCGCGTTCAGTTACCTCAAGTACGGTCAGCTGGTGGAGTTGGACGGCGGCGATGCGTTCGTTACCGCGGCCGTAGCGTTGCTCCGCACCGCCTCGGCGGCCGGCAATTATTACGTGACGGTGATTTTCGTCGATCACGTGTTATTGGCGAAAAGGTCAGTCAATACGACGCGTATGCTGTAAGTAGTCACTGAACCCAATAAACATCCGAACACTGAATCCCGTATAATTATCGTATAATATGTAAAATGGATCCCTTATAGTCAGCCGCGATACGCATTCCGTTTTTGTTCCTCCTGTTGTTTTTGTCACCAATTCTATTATACGACAACACAAAAATAACCGGATTTCGATGCTAACGTCCGGTAATAAAAGCACGTTTGTTTTGTGTCCTCAAAACGCTGATTATATATATATTACGTCTTTATCAGTGCGGTGGTACGTCAAATGTTTCCGGTGGTCGAGCAGAGCCTGATTTACACACTTTGAGGCCGAAGATTTTCTTGATTTTCAAGAAACCGACGTTCTCATTTTAACTTATGAATTTTTTAATATTCGTATTCTACCAAATTTCAAGAATTGATTCATTATTTGCACCATAGATTCGTAACAATTGTTCATAATTTTTTTTGATTGGCTTACCGATCGAAAATCCCATTATAATATTATAATATTGATACTTAATTCATGCTTTTTTTATTTATTTTCCCAGTAAGTATAATCCAATCAAATTAGTATTTAAGTACCGAGAAACAGCATTTTTTATGCATAAAGGAATACTACATTTATAATAATAATAATAATCATAAAAAATAAAAATAGTTCGTCGATATTGTGTGGAGATTCGAATCCTCACCGGACAACTCGGGCTATTTGTACTCATATACAGTATACTAATATTATAATACGCGTGTGTATATTGTCACGTGACCGTGTCAACAGAAATTACAATTAAAACTGAAAACTCATCAACTTTAGTCTGCACGGCGACAAGTTAATTACAGCACGCATATATCGCATATATATGTACTTACCTTAATACGGTAACTTCAATAAATCACAATAATTGCAAAAAAAAAATAAAAAAAAAAATAACGAACCAAGTGTCAGTAGTTAATGTCCACACATACACACATCAGACACGAGACAGTGGCGTTTCTGAACAGAAATTGTTTTACTATTAAAATAATCAATAACACGCGTTTTCAAGTTGTAACACGTAATATGTGTTTTTTTTTTATCAAAATAAATAATAATTTAATAAATTAATTGCGTAAATTATTTCAATATACAATGTGTAAACATTATTAATAACCGTCTTTGCCACTCGATCCTGGACCGAACCCGTTGTTTTGTCCGAATCCGCCAAGATCTGATTCTCCACCGTATTGTCCAGACCCGAAACCACCCGCAGGTGAACCGTGACTTCCATATGAGTCAGAACTTCCACCGGCTCCTCCATTTTGACTTCCATATGGACCGGATTTTCCACCAGCTCCACCATTTTGACCTCCATATGAACCGGAACTTCCTCCACCTCCGCCATTTTGACCTCCATATGAACCAAAACTTCCACTGTTCTGGCCACCGTAAGCGCCAGATCCTCCTCCTCCTCCTCCTCCGTTTTGTCTGTTCGGTGTACCGAAATTGCCACCGTTTTGACCACCGTAACCGTTCGAACCTCGAGAACCAGACGCGTTTGATCCGTCGAATTGCCCTCGACCGTTTCGGCCAGAGTTTCCAAAATATGAATTAAAACTCACTTTGGCAGCCGGAGGAGCGTTTTGATTTGGATTAAAGCTTCCACCATTAGTGCCACCGAAATTTCCACTGCCGGAAAAGCCACTGTTGGGTTCAAAACCGCCGTATCCATCACCTAAACCACCGTTTCCGCCACCTCTGCTACCGCCTAAGCCGCTGCTTCCATAACTGCCACTGCCGCCTCCAGGGCCTCCGCCAACGCCATATCCACCACTTCCGCCAAACACTCCGTTGCCCGCAGCATTCCCGTAACCACTGTTTCTACCTATTCCACCGTTGGCTCCACCGAAATTGTTGGAGGGGCCACAATTCGCAGCGGCTCCGTTCTGACTGCCGGGAAACCGACTGTTTCCGTTGAAGCCGTTTCCGTAACTATCTTGCCCTCCTTGACCTTGACCGAGAAATCCAGACGCAGGACTATAACCGTTCGCTCCAGAACCACCGTTGTATCCTCCGGGTGCTCTTCCCGTTTGACCGAGAGCACCGAACCTGTTACTTGACGATGAATATCCATTTTGTCCTCCCGACTGTCCGTATTGCTGACAAATGCACAATCTCAACAGACACGCAGCCACGATAATTAATTTCTGGAACACAAGTACACGCGTATTTATAATTTATCTTCAATGAGCCGTTTTGAATTGTAAACGAATCAAATATACGAGTACAAAATATTAAACGACATATACTCTTACGAGTTTAGAAATTGAAATTCAACGATATCCGAATAATAATAATAATATTAATAATAATAATAATAATAATAATAATAATAATAATAATAATAATAATAATAATAATAATAATAATAATAATAATAATAATAATAATAATAATAATAATAATAATAATAATAATAATAATAATAATAATAATAATAATAATAATAATAATAATAATAATAATAATAATAATAATAATAATAATAATAATAATAATAATAATAATAATAATAATAATAATCGTCGTTAATAATAATAACGGATGTTAATTTAATAATAATATACTGTTCATTCTTTTGAGCACGGACTAATGAATAAAAAAATTCTCCTCTAAAATTCAAATAACAAACAATTTTATTTTATTTAATTATAACGTAGAGAATCGAATTAGAAATTATAAGATAAATAAATAAAATAAATATTTTTAGTAGTAAATCGTTAACTGTTAACGGATGTTAATGTCTGTTATTACTGTTCATTCTTTTAAATTGTCATTTATTCGTGTATGGAATCGAATAGAAATCAAAAATCCATAAGATAAATAAATAAAATAAATATATATTTATATATAATTTTCTACCTTGAAACAACCGACACAAATAAACACGAAACGGAGGAATTAAATGTCGAATCCTATAAATACGTATACGCACTCATTAACTAAATAAGGTTTTTGACCTCGTTAACATAGACACATACGCATTTAGCAGTATCGCTCGTATTTTTTTCCCCGTCATTTTTAAAAAAATATGTTGTACAAGTTAAAATAAGTAGACGTTTTATAACCTGCTGTACGAAATAATAGATTTTACTTTTGGATCAGTTACGCGTTAAATCGAGCACTTCATAACATGACTGTTATTCGTATAAATAGTTAACACTGAGGTAGTTGCACACTTAACCGAACGTAACGGGTGTTTTGTTCAAGTAAACCACGCCAAGACAAAGTTCTACTATTATTGTTTAGAATTTAAAAAAAATTGTCAGTACGCATATACACGTCTAATGTATAATCTGCATGTCGTATAATATGTTTCCAGTTTAAAAAACGAGAACAAAAAGAGTACAGAAACACCGGAAACAGTGAAGTCTTGCCGGAGGAACGGGGGGAAAGGAGAAAATAAATAAATTAAAAAAATTCGTTTTTACACATGTGTGAGACAATTGTTTTTAGATTCTCGAATGTACAAAAATAGTATAATGCCTACTTTATTGAAAACAATTCGTTCGTTTAACGGAACAGTATACGGATCGAACAGTGTTTAATAATAATTTATTAAAGCACTGTAATATTAAATATTTTTTTCAACGACAATCCGTTTATAGTATGTATAGTTTTGTATTTAATATTACAGGTACAACAGTACAAAATAATACTCGACTCGTGTTCGTATTCCAAACGGTGGTTCGTATAATTTTTAGCAGTTAGTTGTAATTGGCTATTACGACGACGAAATATATTACGTTGCGACATATTATAATTAATTAAAATTAATTAATTAAGAAACGAAACAGCGGCGCGTACAGTAGTAGTAGTAGTAGTAGTTAAGTTAGGTTAGGTTACCTTTGACATCGCGGCTGGCACGCGTGTGACCGCTGTTGCTGGTGGTGGTAACGGCTGTGGACCGCGGGTTTGTCCGTAACGTTCGCGTTGTCGAACAGTGGAGCGGACGAGACACACGCACGGCGAATATAATAATGTGAAACGCGGCAGAGAGAATACTGTTTTGTACAGAACGCGATCGGAAGCGGTCTGGACGAATGTGTGGCGGAACGTGCGACGTCCGGGGTTTATATACGCGCGGCGGCCGTGTGCCGCCGACGGCCTTCTTCGCGTACCTGCAGCTGCAGACACAAACGGAACGGCAGGACGACGCGACGATAGGACGCACGAATCGAACTACGACATGTGTAGGTTAAACGGCTGAGAGACTTTCGCGGAACCGACGGCGGCGGCGGCGGCAGTCAGTCACGAAGGGTCGTTATGTCGGGACGGACAATACGGAGCAGCAGCGCGTCGATATAATATTACAATGACGTCACGGCGAACCTTGAGCCGCCGCAGACTTCGTCGCTGTCTTCGCGCGCCCGTCATTACAATGGCGGACGTGAACGCGTCCGTGTCAAACGCGTGGTTGTCGACGGATTTGGAGAATACCGCGGCGCGAGGAAAACGCACACGGTATTATAATCGAGTCCCCCCCCCTCGCGTGCGGTATATCCTCTCCAGCCTATACCGTTTCGCACCTATCTACCTATCACCGGTCGAGGATGTATACCGCGCGTGTTTGCGACCTTCCGTGTCCGTCACAACATATGGAAATGTTCAATTTCTATTGTACGCTTATGACGAATGCCGTCGCCGTCCAGTGGTGTACAGTTTTTGCGAATCTCATAACAATAATTACCGCAGTCAAACTCGTGTACGAAATAAAAAAAAAAAAAAACCTAGTTTCTACGATCCGTACGCGAGAAACTAAGGTACTTACATTTTTTTTTTCTATTTTCTCATCGCATCTGTTCGTTCTATGTTTATTTCTTTTTTTTAAAAAAAAAAAAAAAACGAATTTACGTTTCGTGCAATTCCATCTTTAAAACGATTCGACCGCGATTATCTCCTTTATTTTTACTCTTTTTAATCGCCATTTATACAACATCGTTCCTTCCTTCCCGTCCGTCTCCGCGATGAAAAATCTCGAAATAAACAAGACAAATTCCCACGAAATTATACGACGTTTATACGCATTTGCCGTGTGTACGGAAAACCTTTGCATTCGTTGTCATGATTATACTTTGAGAAAGAAATAATAATTACGAGTCACCGAATCTCTGTATAATTGTCGTGGAGAAATGATAAGTGAGTTCTCAGCTACTGATAAACGTTCTGCATGCGAACGTTTTTAAAGTGAAGTGAGACACAAAATAGTGTTTAACACTTGTTTTTATTTATTCACTTTTTTTTTAATCGTTCGGTTTAACGGCTCTATAAAAGCCAATTATTATTTCTATTGGTTTATTGACAACGACGTCCCTGTAATTATTCATAATTCAGTATTTATTTGTTTTTTTTTTTTAATAAAATAAAATTCGCGTTTAATGCCGATATAAATTCGATAATAAATTTATGATACTCGCGACTATATAATAAAACGTGTATAATCGTAGTAATTGAAAAACATTATCCGTTTGTCAATAAGTACTTGTAAAGAAAAAAAACTAAACTTTTTTTGAAAATTAACGAATTTCATTATCTATTAAAAATCGTAGACCCGGTTCAATGGATGTTCATCAACTGAACCCTCCGAATCTTCTCATTGATTTAATGTCCGTCTATTTATTATGTATACGTAGAGAAAAAAAGAGTCTTCACCGTCATCACTGGTTATTGTTAACCCGATATATTACAATTTTACGTGAAAAAATTCAAACACTTGAAAAAACAAAAATTGTGACTATCAGCCAATTTTAAAGAAAACATTAATATCAGTGTCGTTGCCAGGAGGATTTGGTGTTTCACCCCCCCCCCCATTGCTTTTTTTTGTCTTTACGTTTTCACTGAAGTGGGTCCTTGTATGTTTCATTAAGACTATGAGCACTGAGCAACAAACTTAACAAAAAAATGTAAATACCTATAGTTTCATTCATCCTTAACCCCCCCCCCCCATTGTATAATCCTGGCTACGCCACTGATTAATAATAATAATAATAATAATAATATTATTATTATTATTATTATTATCGGAGAGTAGTAGGCTAAAATGCTAAACAATATCGACGTGCACTCCATGAAGAATAACTCGACTCAATTTTTTTAACCGCATGAATTTTTGGTTCAAGTGTTCGCGAACACGCAAAAATTTGTGTACCTATTTATTCGGATATAAGTACATAATTCAATTACTTTTCAACGTGACACAAGACTTATTGGATATAATACATATATTATATAAAATACGTATTTCGTGTACTGGAGGAAATAAGAAGGAGATGCGATTAAAAAATATTGTCTTCAAGAAGGTCGTACAACGCGTTTTCGAAATGTTCGCGGATTTTTTTACCAAATAATTTAATTGTTGGACGCACGCGCCTGTGTATAACACTTTACACTATTACCCCGTTGGTCGTCAGGTGCTTATTAAATTCAGAAGAATTATTCCGAAACTCGGACAAAACTGCACTGGGAATTCGGCCGGTCTGACATTCGTTTCGTGAAAAAAATTTCAATAGGCACATGTTATACGTGGCGTAACGCGCGTTCCGAAGTATTCAAAGTTTTGTTCGAAACTGAAATTCTCCTGTTATATAACGCGGACGCGATGAAGCGATAGGGGGTGGGGGAAAATGCTTGAAACGATTGTGCGGCGTAATGACGCTGGAAATTCGTAATACATTCGAAAAACCTTCTCGCCGTCGTTCTTTATAAATATACGTAATTCGTATAGAGCTATGACCGTCACGATTTCGTCAAGGCCTCAACTGTGTAATGGACGAACACAAACTCCTTTCCCCCCGATATCCTTTCAAAATAAAACAAGGTGCACGACAGAAAAGGAAAAAAAAGTGCCTTTTTCTCCAAGTGTCCCATCACTATGGTAATGACATTTCTGCAGGGTGTTGTGGAAACTAAACGTCCGCGTATCGCACACGGTCGGCTCGTCCCTTTCCACGGGATTCACCGTGTCCAGCGCGCGGCTGGCGTACCTGGACGTGTGCGACGGTTGCGAAACGGTTACGAGACTGTTCCAAACGCAATTGTTCATCAGCGTCGTGGCGAACGTGTTCAGCGTCACGTTCATGATGTTGTCGGCGTTCAACGCGCTGATGTCCGACGGCACGGACACCATCCGGATCACGTTGTACTTTCTTTACGACTCGTTACTGCGCACGTTACAAATGTACTTCATCATCAACGCGTGTCACACGACAGTCGAACAGGTACGGCGTATATGAGAGTAACAAAACGTAAAAAGCTATATATATATAGGTATTACGACGAACAAAAACACGATCGTTTCGTCATATTATTAACTCGTTTTATCGCCGTCGTCGCGTACATTTTAAAATATTTTATCATTTATAACATATTTCTTATTGTTGTCAACGTGTTTTATAACTATCGTAACATACGTATTATTATAATATGTTACAATAGTTACGTGTGTTTTTTTTTTTTTTGAGTCTATATTTTACACGCATTACGTACTTTAACAATATTCTGAACGTTGACATAAAAATAAAATTCGAATCGGTGAATGCTGGTCCCCGGCGTGGGGGGGGGGAGCTCTCGTCTATTTGCGCTGTCGAAACTCATCAATTCTTTCTAACCAAAGTTACATCTTGTATTCACATATCGCGTTAATATGAACGATTGCTATTTTGATATTATACTTATTTAAAACACTTCAGTCTCAATAGACGTGAATTTCAAAATGTTTGTACACACAGATCGTATTTTATGAGGTATTTTTTGAGTTCTGGGCACCGCCTCGTGATTACGCCACTGATAATACCATACTAACAAATCCGTGAAATCGATAAAGTTTGATATTAGATCGCCGGCAATTAACGGGGCGCATAAAATAGTGTTGACAATAAAATATTATCAGCGGTAACGTGATAGAGCATACTGAGAGCTTTAGAAAAGACCTTTGTGTATAACTAGATTGGAGTCGTTGAGCGAGAGGAGATATGTGTGAGCAAAGATGTGGTCGTGTCCAAGAGTCGAAGTCTGGTAAATTGCACAATCTGAGCCCTTAATAGTTGTCAGAAACTAAATCAGGGGCGACGGAGCACAATGAAAACTATATCTCTATACAGGATCACATACTCGTGCGTAGCTGATTGGACCAGTTTTGGTCACATAACGTGTTTACGTATAACGTTAACATAAAAGTTATTAAAAATTTTTTTTCAAGTAAGACGACTGAAAAAAAAAACATAACGTTTTTGGGTGTGACCATTAAGTAATTCATTTGCAAAAATAAGCGGACTTTCATATATATATATATATTAATTTGACGCAGTGTTAATTAGACAAATTAATTTGACAAATTTGACAAATCTAATATCAAATTCGATCTAAATAAATAATAATTAATCATTGAATGTATTAAATATTTATTGTAATTTATGTAATGCGTAGAAATATGCATAGGGTGTTTTAGAATAATAATACGTTCGTTTATTTTTTAGGCGAATTCTATAAATATTACATTTCAAAAGAAAATTAGTGAACATTATAAAATAAACTACACGAAGAGAAAGGTATACATGACGTACATATATATATATATATACATACTTTTATTAAAAAAAATATATATATAACACTTTTAAAAAATGTGTAACACTTAGGTAACGTTAGCGTAGAAAAAGTGAATAAAATGTAGAAATTATTGGGTAATAATTCCGATTGAAATTATAACCCGAGTTATGTTATAATTTACCTGTATTAATAAAAATAAATAATATTAGAAATTTTCAAGACTTTGCATTGATGTAGTTTAATGTTTTTAAATTAAATCATTTTTAAACATACAAATCAGTGATAGTCCACATCACGATGAATGCAATTACTTTTATTATATATAATCAGTATTTGAAAATTGTATATTTTCTTTTAAAATATATTGTTCTTGTGGGCTTTTTTTTTGTTTTAACAAAATTGCCATTTTTGTTGAAAAAACTTTTAGAGAATTTTTTGGTAGGAATAACTTTTAAATGGGTTACGTTATTGATTTCTAAACAATTTTTAAAATTCGTTTAAATTCAATTAATATTCTTTAAATAAATTGTCGTTATATTCAGTAGTCTAACACGAACGAAAGAATTTGATGTTTTCATAAAACACAATAAATTTTTATATTAAAAAATCAACGACTAAAAAAAACAAAAAGTTAATTATTTCATTTCATCTGTGTGATAATGTTTGTATTTCTCGTGTTTTTGGAGTTTAAGTTTATAGTAGTTAAAAAAAAAAAAATTAAAATACTTATTACAGTCTTTATAAATAAGCTACCGTTGCGGATAAATCCGAATCAAACCGGAATAGTCGTGTCGATAAATCGATAAGTTTTATAGCGATAATAATAATATTAAAACGAAAGTAAAACGTTAATAAACTCATATTTTCTGTAGTCATCCGATTTATCGAAATAAAAA
The DNA here is from genome assembly GCA_032441825.1 of Chaetogeoica ovagalla. Taxonomy (NCBI): domain Eukaryota; kingdom Metazoa; phylum Arthropoda; class Insecta; order Hemiptera; family Aphididae; genus Chaetogeoica; species Chaetogeoica ovagalla. The sequence continues at coordinate 5,234,106 of CM063742.1, forward strand.
CAAATTTTAACTCCCTTTCTTATGCCTACTCAATCTTAAATTCAAATACCGGATTATAAAACGTGAAATTTAAATTAATTTACAATTTCTTCCTTGTAATGCAAGGCAACACAAATATTTTCATTTCATTAAACATTACAGTAACGAAATAAGTACACAAAATGAAATCCGCGTATACGCAATACCAAATCATTTTAAAACGTAATTACTTAAGAAGTAAAAAAAAAAAACACATTCATAATATTAAATATTCGGTAGCACCGCAAACGATCGTTTTCAGTAAAGCGTTCGTGTCATCCCCAGGCCACACGTTCGAATTTCGTGACTTTGTATTGTACAATAATAATAATAATAACAACGTTTAATTTCACGATACACTTCGAACTCAAATGGTTTCTTATTTTCTTTCCAGGTACAATTATTCATTTTGGAGATGTTGGATCGTAAAATCGAATTCATTCTTTACGGTTTTATTTGTTTGGATTTCGAAATGTTCGTTTCGGTACGTCGAAAAACCGTTCGATTTCCGCCCATTTAAACGTGTGAACCGTATAACGCGATAGGTATTGTCGTTACACATTTCTTTCTTTTTCTTTCAGATAATGGGAACTATAGCCACGTATTTATTGATTCTGGTACAGTTGGGGTCCGATGCTGTCTTGGAAAATATGCCAAACGCTAACGCCACAAAAATATCGACAACGCCAAGATACACTACAACGCCGGCGTGAAAACGAATTTAGGATGACACAATAACGCCTAATAATACACTTACCATTTACTTTCGATTTTCTAGAACTATACGGTCTGCTCATGCGGTTTCAATCGTGTTTTGCTTCGTGTTTTTATTATATATATATATATATTATATATTAGTATATAAAATAGAGTGAAATTAATTTTACGGACTTTAGGCGTCCGCGTGCATCGCAATCAAATAAAATAAGCAAAAAAAATAAATAAATAATTTTCCATTAAAACACGATTTTTATTCCTGTGAAGTTCACACAATAAACATAACCGGTATAAAAGAAAAAACTATCTATTTCACACTGCACATGTATACGCTTTAAAAGTCAAATCCATTATCATCACTGGCATTTAAAACTCCGTTAGAATTCATCGCCGTCATCTGCACTACATCAATATTTATCCCGACGTCATTACGATTTCCCTTCAATCCAATCTCGAACTCTCAGAATTTTATAAGATCAACAGATAGAAAAAAAAAATATATATATATACACACAGGACAGTAATTGCGGTAACGGCGAAAACGTGGTGTTACCATGCGGATTCGTATATTTTAGATCCCTAGTTTGATAATAATCATTTTTCGTTATAAAAGTTGCTACGTGGTTTTTTGTGACTGAAATCGTGCGCTGTAGTTAATCGCGCGGTTGACTGTATTCAATTTGAAACCGAGTAATAAGATATTTGAGAATGTCACGTTAACTCGCTTTTAAGTCTCCGTCATTGTATATATTACAAGAATAACGTAAAATAATAATATGTATTATCAAACTGTATATATAATTTTAATCCACGTAATATTACTTCTTTTCGTTTGTATTATTTCTTTTTTCATTTTGGTTAGTTGACATTTCTCAACTCTTACGGTACATCATGCGATGTGCGCAGTGTATAGAATAGTGTTAGAAACTGTTGTTTTATATCAGCGTTTTCCAAACTTTTTCCCCTGGCGTCACACTTATCCCATAACCTATATTTATCCGTGGTACACTTCACACTGACTTTTTTATTATTATTAGGCTTTTATCATAACTAGTAAAATAATTTTAAATGGTGTGTTTATTTGGATTAGAAAAAAGAACTCGTGTAATATATTTTAATTTATTACAAAATATTTTAATTTATTAATTTATTAAAATGGAAAAAAAAGATACATGTAAAATTTTCATTATAAAAATCTAATCCTAATGAGAAATTCGCGACTGATTTCCTTTCATTATGAGCTTCCTGCGTGCAAGTTCGAATGGTTGACAAACACACCCTCGTGTCGTGTGACACGATCCATCCATATGTGCGCGCGACACGTAGTCCGAGTGACGTTCGAAAAGCGAAAAAAGAAAATCCCCGTTGAAATAAAACACTATAACGATACATTTACTTCGCAACAGACGACTAACACTAACGCGATGAATTATTTATTAAGAAATAGTGAACAAAAATAATTTTTATTACGCCATTTATTAAGAATTCGAGATAATTCAAATCAGGCGATTCCCAATAAGAGAATCGTTAAAAATATTTTAACTCACTGACGAATTTTCACGTAAACGCTTATTAATAATCACGACATTTCGCACAGATATAGAAGCCTCACGGCGCCTAACCGGTCGGGAAACGATGTTTTAGTATAGTGCACGGCGAATTTCGTGAAAATAAAATCGTTTTACTCAAACAATTATTCTTTTTCACTTGTTCTACTTTTTAGTTTTTCAAGACGCAGGAACGTTTGAAATCGATTTTTTTTTTAATTTTAAATTAAAAAAAAAATTCAACGATTAAAAACAAAAAAAAAATTGTTATACTGCATATTGTCGTCGGGTTTAATACGTGCACCGGATTTTTCAGTTCGAACGGTTAATCGATTAAAATTCGATAACAATAATTGATTGTCAGGCAGCTGCGTTAGATATTATATAAAATCGTTTGATAAACAATACGCAAAAATATAATTCATAAATTGTAAAATTTAAAGAGCGTAAAAAAACCGGCGTGAAATGCGCTGGAAATGTCACTTACGTACGTACCTACTCCATTCGGTCCGTTCACATCTAATTATAATAAATCATATAAAATGTTCGCTTCGTATATTGTAATATGCGATTAACCTTAAGTCTATATTATAATATACGATAATAAAATGTAACATCGAGTAGGAGGTATATGATATCTTTTTATTATAATATTTATGATTTAACAAGGTTTTATTTTTTAACGCGATTTTCCAAGTCCGTATTATAGAAGGTCACTGCACGCTGTATTATTATTATATACGAGTATATATTCACGTAGTTATATTAGACATCTGTCCTTTAATTTTACGAAAAAAAAAACAGGAACTGTTGTACATATATAGTTTATGATTTCTATTGTCATTATAAACAAAAAAAAAAAAAAAAGCCATTTTCAAACGTAATATTATATTTGTATAATAATACGCTCGTGCATTCGTGCGCGGTTTGCAAATAAAGCAAAGCCATGAATAATAAATTAAATCAATTAAACGTATTCAGATTCTACCGACCTAAATATTTAAATACGTGTCTCTAGGTTATCCATCCAATAAACAATTTCCTTTTTCCATTAAGAGAGGGTTCTTTAGTAATTATTATTATTATTATTATTATTATTATTGGAAGGAATCTCATTTGTCTGCGTAGTATTAATGATAATTTATAATAAATTTCTTCAATATTCGAGTATTAATATTTAATTTAATTTACCACGTATATTGTAATCAGGGATGCATTTAGGATTTAATCACATCGCGCAAACCAATTCCTCCTCTCCCTATCTCCCGCTCCCCTCCCCATGTTCAATTTTATGATATATTAATCTTATTTCGTATTTTCGTTTAACAAACGACGTTTACATACAGCTGGCGTATAAATTTAGAAACAATAATTTAATAATTTAAATAAGAAAAAACCCGTTTTACACTATTATATTACGATTTTTATTATAATTTTTATTTTCAATCGGTTTATTAAAATATCGTATAAAAGTCGTTACGGATAAATCAATTTCATTACAAACACCAGTGAAGACAACGCTATTACCAACAATAACTCTTGACAGGCTATTGTTAATAAGGGACCGCAAAGAACGGAGATGCCGACGATCAATGCCCAGCCCAACGAACTGAGAAAACTGAGGACCCGACGTACCAGCCAAAACGAAAACGAAAACGGTCCTTTTCAGGGCCAACACACTTAATGCCGCGGCCACCTATTAAAGTCCGTCGTACTTTGGTAGATTCTCAGTGTCGAAACTACTTATTTAAGTTAGTATACTTAAAGTAAAGTAAGGGAGATTGTCATGGACGACACTTTTGTCAAAATTACGTTTTCTCGTTTAATAATAATTTGTAAATTTATCGATTACAATACCATTCAGTATAACAAATTTTTTCACTTTTACTAACGATTATATTGACATTCTGATCGTAGTAAATTGTCATTTAAAAAAAAAATCATTTTTTATTATTATTTTCTAAATACAGTGTACGATATCGCTTAAAATCGTATTGAAAAACACAATTATCATAAATAAACACTATTTTCATTTCACGCAGCGACAACAATTACAACAGAATTTATCTTCTTTCTTCTATTCGTCGATGGCCATACGTGACAGCATTAAAATTGTTTCATGCGGATGATCACAATAAAACGATATATTATTATCGAACGGGTTTCAAAGCGATAAAATATAACCAATATCGATATATAATATTACATTGTAATCAAAACGAGTAAACTACTCACTATAAATATACATTTTTAGTATTTATTTGTATTGAACGTAATTTGATAGAAATATCATTCACTGGAATGGCGATTTTTCGACGGAATTCTGGATTTTTACAGATGACTTAACAGATTTTTGGTCTTCTCGCGCTTGATTGTTATAGAACAAACAGTGGCTTTTCGGTACGTACTTATCCACTTTTGTCATAACCGTTTCCGGAAATTCTCCCGCTATCATCCTATTATTATTATTATTATTATTATTATTATTATTATTATTATTATTATTATTATTATTATTATTATTATTATTATTATTATTAATATTATTATTATTAACGTTACCATTTATATTATTTTGTGTGGATTGAAATTTAACATATTTTAATAATATATGGGCGATTCGAAAGTATTTATCGCATTTCAAAAACTCATATAGTGTTATTTTATTTAAAAATAAATATGAATTTTTGAAAACAAACTTTTGTTTCGCCCTGTGATATTATCGAACACGATGACAACCGGTGTAATGAAATTGAACAAAATCTCACTGTATTATGTCCTCTGGAAAACAACAATTCACCGCTTCGATGGCTTTGGACAACGGTGATTCACTCTTCGGTTTAATGTTCTGAATCGTCTTCAAATGACCGTTGGTAATAAAACTTCGCCGCGCTTTAGAATTTTTCGATAAAATCTACGAAATTATTTTTTATGTAAATAATTTTCTTAGAGAACAACTATTCGTTGTTTTCAACCTCGAGCGTGCGAGGTTTTTTCTTTGGGGAGGGATTCGAAACCCATTTATATAAAGTCTATTATCAAATATTTAATTATTAAATTAAAAATTGAAAATTTAAATGAAAAAATAAAGTAATAAAATTACCTTGCTCATTTGATCTAGTACGCATGTTATTATTTCGACTGGAATAGACGGCGTCAACAATTTTTCTAAAACGGTGAAATCGTCGCACACTTTCAATATTAATTTAAACGCGACTAAGAATTTATCCCGGCTCTCGTCATTCAAACTCGGGTCAGTGTAGATCTGAACGCACAGAAACACACGCGAAAATCATTTTTGTTTTTTCTATTATTATCATTATTATTATTATTATTATTTTATTATAATAATATAATAAAATATAGTATTTAATTTCATTCTTACGTCTATGATTGTCGTTAGAGCATGCGAAGCACAAAGTGGCTTCGCGTGTTCCACACTGTGTTGCCCGATCATGCTCATTGCCCAAACCGTGGCCACTTTCGTGCAAGTGTCCACATCGCTTTTTATAATAGCAATCATGTGGGTCAACGCCTTATGAAATCATTTAAAGAAATCGTTTTTTTCTTTTTTTTTAATAACATATCGGTGAAAACGGCGTACCTCGGATTGAATCACAGCCGACGCGAGTAACGGCGACATAGCGGCAATATATCCCAACGCGATTATGGCTGGAGTCGGTGGAAAGTCTTTACTACACGAAATCACGTTTAACAGCGAAACTATCCCGCCAGTGTTCGCGATCATCTGAGCTACCTGTGTACCGTTTTTTTTTTTTTGTTCAAAACTACAAATATTTGCGCGTATAATAAAGTGAATAATGAACGCACAGTGCGCCACGCAGTGGGGTGTATACTTAAATAATAGTTTACTCGTATATGATTTTTTCCAAAAAAAAATGTGTTATGTTTGTTGGAAAACCCGTTGGAAATCACTGGACCTTCGCACGGAGAAATGCGACGTGGACACGCAGAACGAGTTTTATGTAATAAAATTAAACGATTAAAAATTCAATTCAGTATTGGTTTTTCACAACGGGCGCGAAAACCGCGCTAATTTCTTATGTTAAATACCAAAATCTTCACCGCCGCGGGCGGTTGTCTTGCAAAATTTCCATGCCAATCACATCGCTTTTTCTTATTCTGGCCGCAAGCCCGCAAGCGCGACAAGTGCAAACAAAACGATGTCGCCACATCGATTCGCGTATGAGAATTTCGCAAGAAATATCGTTTGAGTATATTTTTCTTTTTATTATTATTATTTTATTTAAATCTGAGATAATATTCTAAGAATACGTTGCAATAACATACTCGGTGTATTAAGAAATATGGGACCCATCCTCCCCATAAAAAGACCCATATTCCAGGGAGCATTGCCCTGTCTGCTCGCGCAGGAGTATATAATATATACAGTTAGATATGGACGTATAAAACGTAAACCGTATTAAACAATCTCCTCCCAGCCGTTATTACAATCGGAATGAATTATTCCACAGATTATTGCAGTTCGTATAAGCACTACAGCAACACTATAATATATGGACCGTACTTGAACACCGTGTTTCACTATTTCGCGAATCACTTTGGCCGTATTGTCACGTATAGCTTCGTCCGTATGAGCCGTCAACAATAATAAATCCGGGAACAAGTTTGCCTCTATCGCTTTCTCGGTTAAAAGCAACGAATGCTTAACGATGTTTTTCAACAAAGACAATGCACTCCTCTTAAAAAAAAAATATATATATATATGTATAATTTCACACATTAAAATAAACGAGTACAGATTTAATAATACGTTTATTTTCTTTTTAAAAAAATTATATACGACTAGCGTGGAATCCGATAATCGCGTTAGGTGTACAATTAACACTATTGACACAACACTGATTCTTGAAATAGTTTTTACGTCGTCGTAATACTATTGTGATCGACTTTCCGTGTTATAATTTCAAATTTATATATTTATACTAAAACCAAAATCAAAATGGAACGTTTATCGAAACAAAATTTTCAAAATTGTTTTTCTGAATTCGTGAGGAGGTCAAACGTTCCGTTAAATTTCGGACGCACATGGATCCGATGATTGTTTTTATATTAAGGGGAACGAAGTCGGTGTAAGGAAATGTAAAGATTATTATTATTATTATTCCAACTATAAGTGTCAGGAACATTAAAATTTTGGAAAAATCGAACGTTTTTGCAAAACACAAAACATCTATAAAACTTTTAAAACAGTATGAAATATCGAAGAAAAAAAAAATCGAAACATCCAATTTTTATTATCAATTGTTATTAATTGTACCTATATATGTATGTGTATTAGTACAAAAAAAAATTAACGATAAACCACAATAATATATATATATACTGTCGTATTGCTGCCACTGTATAGAGTTCTTATTGTTACGCATATCTATATTATATTTATAATTGAATATTGCAGCACACTGATGTACCACTGCAATGACCTATGCGGAGTGCCGTTTGAACAAAAAATTGTTTTATATAACTTAATTGAAGTCGGTACGTGGCCGAAAGGGGATTTACTCAGATTTCGATGCGTTGAGAACGACCAATACGTATTTTAGCCTCGACAAGTAATTATTTTCGTTGTTTTTGACAAATTGATTCAAACGCATTATCCTCTCGTTAGATATTACGACGTTTAAGTCCGTTCATTGAATTTTGATTTTTACTGTCATTAATGTTAAGTACACGCGTGGATAAGATGATGAGAAGAAAACCATCGAATCGAAACGTGAACGTCAAGTCATTTAAAATCATGATGCGTAAGATAATCGAACGAGATTAAATATAATATTTTCAACGTCTTAGACAATTAATTTTTTTCGTTTTCGTTCGAAAATGTTAAATTTAAGTGCCAAACGTACGAATTCGTTAGAAATCAAGTTATGGAAGTAATGAATTATAAAAAAAAAAAAAATTGTTTTTACACTTGTCAGCTATTTAATTGGCTTTTTGTTTAACACGTTTTCGTTACACGCGGTTACCTGAACTTTTACGTCCGTGAAGTCGGGCGATAGAAAATGTACCAGATAAGGCAGAGTAGACACGTCAACAATAATTTTAGCTAAATTTTGATCTTGTGCGGCCATCTCGTTCAACGCGGATAAAGCGTGTAGTCTTAAGCTCTGTTGTGATTCTTTTAAACACAGCTTGATCGATGGTAATAAAACGCCTATACGAATACAAAGAGTCGATGTTACGCGTGTTGTGTATGTCTTTGAAATATGTTATTTGATATTTATGTGTTTTTTTTTTTTTTTGTAATCTTGTTTAAATAATAAATTCGGGTTTACCATCGGTTACAATATGAAGTAAAATTGTAGAGTCTTGACGGGCGATTGCACTGATAGTCTGCAGAGCGGATTCCCTAACGTTCACGTCTAAGTCCTTCAAGCAAATAAAAATCGCATCTATACCTCCGCATTCTTTAATAACGCTTTCCGTATATGCAGGAGAGTATTTACAAACATTCTTGACAAAATGCATGCAATTCTTTTTGTAATATTTCTAAAATATAAAATAATAATATTTACGGTTAAAAGGTCATTATAACTTAATTCATTACTGGAAAATATTTGTGTAAATGTATTGAAATAATTTTATTCGTCTACGTTATAAATCCATTCGTAACGTACGCGTGTAAAGTCTATAATTGTACACGGTATTACGGTAAGAGAGTATTTGAGAGGCGCCCCCACCCCACATACGGAATATTTTTTTGAGCAGTACTCGAATGAATTATGTGAATTGATTATGTTATATCAGAAAATTTTTACATCATCGTCATAATATCATCATATCTATTTAACTATGTGTTAAAAAAAAATATATTATATCGTCAAAATATTGTAAACTCTAAGCCCAGTGGGATGTTATCAAAAACAAAAATACAAATTTTTTAACACACACACACTTATAAAAAATGTATACATTATTCGTAAAAATATATTCTGAAAATATTTTCGAAAAGTATTCGGATGCACAATGTATTGTGAAAACTTTTCAAACGTATATTCCAATTTACAATACTGAAGTCGGTTTGTGATGTAACATGTTCGAACGAACTTTCAATCACGCTTGTGTTTCGCGAGTGATTATTAAACTCGAAATTTAAATAAGTCCACAGGCGAATCGAGTTGAAATTACGCGTAAAATCGGTTTCGAATTATTTCGACTACTTTTCTCTCTCTCTCTCTCTCTCTCTATCTCGCTCTCTATCGATCGTTTTACGTTCTTGTACGAGTGGACGACACGGCGCGGTGCGTGTCGTACATGAAAACGCTTTCGTCGTTATTTACATTTTCTTTAGAGATTTGTCCGAACAGCCGGTTTAGCAGACTCTTGGCGGACAGCATCTGTTTGAGGCACAACTCGCTGTTGCCGGCCAGCCTCGCTAAACACAGCGCCACGTTCATCTTAACGGCGGAATTCGTGCTGGTCAACAGCGGCATAACGATTTCCACCACGTGATTCTCGTACAGACACTCGACGTACAAAGACTTGGACGCCAGTTCGCAGACGTTCTGCGCGAATGTCGCCTGGCTTTTCGCGTAATTGTCAAAAACTAAAATATATTATTATATTTAAACTATTCTCATATTATAATTTTGGTTATAGCCTGACGCGTGTATTATATATATATATACACAGAGAGATGTATAATTTGTATATTATATTGACGTTGATTACAATATTTACTTTGTGCGACGATTTTCGGACTCATATTGACAGAAACGGTTATTTTATATATCTATAAAGAGAGAGAGAACGGAATTTTTTTTTAAATAATAATATTGGCAAAAAAAAAAAGGGGGAAAAAACGTTGAAATTTCTACGGACAACAACTGCGTAATATTGTCTCGGAACGGAACGAAATAAAATTAGTTGCGATGGAAACGTTTGTATTTATGGATTTAGCTAATTTATATAATATTTCTGTACGGCGGAAGCGCGAAAGTGTTTTTTCTTCTGTTTTTTGACGTTGCATATCAGCGTTTTCCAACCAATTTGATTTCAAGGCACACTAATTCCAACCTGTGTTTAGCCGTGACACACTTCACACCGACTAATATATATTTTTATTTTTTATTAATATTAGGCTTTTATCCCATTAAATACGAAAGTAATTGTGCATCGATAAATTACTATAGCGAATGACTTAAAATGGTGTGTTTATTTAAGTTAGGAAAACTCATATTTGAATCATTAAAATCATATTATAATTTATTATTATTAATAAAAAAAAAAGATATAAATTACAATTATTTATTTCGACTTACACCAGAAAGTTTGACTTATATGAATTTTTTTTTTTTACATCATAAACAGTGGCGTAAAATCATATAACAGTGGCGTAGCTAAGGAGGACTATTGGACTGCAGCCCCACCCCCTGAAATGAGTAAATAATCAGGTTTTTAGTATGTACCGTAAATACATATAAATTAATTATCAGCCTCAGCCGTCCCCCAAATAAAAATTCTGAATACGTCACTGATTTAAAATTATTGTAAATATCAAAAGTGGAATTTTTGCGATACACAGATTTTTTTTATATTCTGATTATGAAATAAGTAACACCTGTATTATTATAATACAACTTTATATGAAGAATAATCGATAAAATTTGAAATCGTAAATCATAGGAAAGAGACTATATAAATTAAATGTACGATGTAGCTTTTTTGATAGAGCAGTATTTATAATTTAACCCAAGATGGTAGTCCAATGACTAGCTCTAGCAATACAAGTTATTGGTTTATCTTTTATTTGTCATTTATAAATTCAAAATGCCTAAATGTTCATATTACACAAAAGAAATTCAGTCAGTATCGCCTCTGCTTTATCATCTCTAAATTATTCACGACACTTAGTAATCGATGGGGTATACCTCATAACCGTGATGTATTCCAGTCGACAGTATCCGATGTGTAGAAGTTTGTTCTTTTAAATAAATAGTTTTTAATAAATAAAATATAAAAGTATGGCGTTGAAAAGAGTTGACGATATTATTCAAGTTGTGGTGGAAGGACAATTATTAACTGATGAAGGTCAAACACCACATTGGTCATCACCAATGTTGCAGAAGATAGCTGATATTTTAAATTCGTCTGCAATGAATAAAAAGAAAATTATCAGAGATTATCTATGTACTTTGCTGCATAATAATAGATATAATATCCTTTCCAAAGTGAAGGATATTTTAGGAATTAAAATATCTACATCAGTATATAAATTATAATATTCTGAAGAAGAAGTGGACGAAGTTGAAGAAATCAACTTTAAAAAGTCCGATAGCATTTCAGGTAAATAAAACCAAATTTGTTATTTTAATTAAAATTTACAATTCATGAGTCTCATACTATTTTATTTTCAAAATAATGACAACAAATATAATTTAATTTTCAATTTTCTTTTCTCTAATATAAAAATTTAATTTTTCGAAAATTTATGTTCTATAAGTTAATAAAATAGTAAAAAGTGTAAAAAAAAACGTTTAAACGTGTAAACGATTGTACAACAAGGAAAGATGAATCATTGCGTTAATTTTATTTCATTGAAATACGCGAAATAATAATAATAATAATAATTAACCAGCGGATAGCTCAGCTTTGCCACGGCGGGTAAAAGCGGACAACCTCGTTCGCGGCAAACACACCGTGTGTGTATGTGTGATATGCACATACGGTGTTTTTACTGCATTCAGAAGTGAACAACATTGTTGGCGTTTGCTCGCTATGGCTACACGTCATGAGGCTGTGTGTTTGTGTGATAAAGTAGCTTGAAGCGTGCAATAATGTCTGTATACGCTAATGGATAAAACAAAAATGTCAAGGACCCATCCAAGGGATACGACTAAATATCCACCTATGAATACGACCCTTTCAAAAAATTTAGTTTTATTCATCCAAATGTAATTTAATTTCCAATAAAATAACATTATTTTAAAACGTGTTCTTAAGTATATAAAATAAAATATATAAAAATACATAAATATTCAGTCATCTATAAATTTTGAAAAACACGAAAACATTTCAAAGTTTTCATTATTAATATAATTTATCCATAAACGTATTTTTTTTTTTTTTTTGATAGCATCAATTTTATTAGAGAGAATTCATATATGTGTTTTTACCTTGAAGACTTAAATTTAAACAATTGAATTTATCAAAAATATCAGCAAGGTAACTTAAAATTGTTAACCAATCTTCATGTGTACTAAGTGTCTTTTTTTAAAATTATTATACATCACGTTGATTTTGTTTTTTTTTTTACATCTTGGACAATAAATTACAATATTCGTCTATTATTAATACTAAATATAAATATTGTGTGTTCTTGTCAATTTCGTTTTAAAATTATTATCAAATACTAATATATGAGCTTTATGTTACGATTGCATTGGGTGAGTTTGTTTTCGATGATCCCGTTTTAAACGTCATTATTAAATTTAAAACAAATTATGTTCCTATTAATTTACCATTAAAAACAATTGAGTGTTTGTGCGGTGTTACTATTTATTTTATATTTTAATATTTTTGTTAACTACGTGTAATAGTACACTTTTTAAATTAATAACATTTGTGACCACTACATATAATGCAGATGGCTGGATTAATAAGATCACTGGAAAAGATGATATTGAAAAAGTTGGACTAGTGCAGCAATCAGTTAATTATTAACAACACTGAACATGATCGAATAACGATTTTAGTATTTCGAATTCTTCTGCAAACGATTTACGGACAAAACTACTTGCGTTCAATGCTGATTTAACACGACAGTAAGAATTCACTTTTTTTATTGAATGCCCAATTATTATATATGTTCATGTGTCAGACAACTGACATAGCGGCATGTTTTCCTATAGTATTCTGATGTTTGAACCCAGGGACTTGGTGTGCACTGCTTACATTTAAAATCATTGGAAAATTATATTAAAATTAAAATGAATATAATTAAAATTATACTGTAAGACACACAATCTGATCGCAGTTTATAACTTTACTGATTATAAAATAATTGAATAATAATTATGAAAAGAAAAGAATATATAAAACATGTCATTTTCAACCAAAACATTCTTGACCACATTCAAAATGCTAAAAATAGATTTTATTTATATTAAATTTAATTAAACAATGATACTTTTTACAACGTAATAAATTTTTTTATATATTATACATACAAATTACATTTAAATACACTGTTATTGTGATTTACATGTAGAAATACAAATTAAAAAAATTCCTAAATATACCCTTTTTACAGTAGTTTATAATAAATATTAAAATTATTGTAAGGGTACAAGTCCAAGGGAATTCATATTTTATAGTTTTAATAAAACTAACACTAACCATTACATAAAAACAACCCTATTATTGTTAATAATGAATTGATCGAGACATTTACTATACGGAGTTTCAGTTCATTGCTACAATGAAATAATAAAAATTATTTAAACAATAGTAAAATAAATATATAAATTGCGTTATACGACAAAAAACAAAATAAACATTTAACATTAATACATGTCAGATGGTAACTTTCCATATAGATTACATTTTGCTCTTAGATCACGAGATCATTTTATTTCATTTCAATTATTTTATTAATGTTTTCTGCTCGTAATTTAAATTGTTCAAATATGTCATTTGCCAGATCTTCTACTGTAGTGTAACGACATTTTTCAAAGCTGAATATGTCTCTCATAAGTTCAATAATTTGTTCCTAGAAATATGATGTATTAGACTAATGAATTATAAAACAAAATATTATAATGATAAAATATTTTTTAACTCAAAGACATTACAGGTTTTGATTCATTACAACTTATTTATTCTCAACATACTATTATTTTTAAATTAAAAATATCATTTCTGGCTTAAGAGAATATATTCCTATGATTTTCATTATAATATTGCTTACATGGGCAAAAACTCTGAAAACTTCAGTCATACTTTATGCATTAATTTTTCACATAAATTAAATCACAGTATTACCTACATACATACTAACAGCCATTTTTAAAATATCTGTAATTCTAACAAAGTTATAAGGATTTTAAAAATACAATTTTTACCATTTTTTTTTTAAATCTCATAACTTCTTAAAACGGTAAAAAGTATTCAGAAAACAGCTTTATTATTCTATAGGTAATATTGTAATTTATTTTGTGTAAAAATCTTATGTCTTAAGTACAATTACGGCCTTCAGAATTCTATCCCCGTGAAACAGTTTCATCATAAACATATTAATTTTTGAACATTTTCTGTATTTCCGCGTTCTCTCAGGTATTGTAAGATTTCATTAATGCCTGTGTATAGCATCCTCTTAAGCATGGATAACGTAACATTTTAATATTAAATTACAATCAAAGAGATAGTAAAACAAAATATCATTCATAAAATGTATTTACATACTTTAAAAAATAAACATATTCTGTTTAGATTTTCATCTGGACCTAAAAAACCCCAAGCTAGAAGCGGTGAAATATGTTCAGAAATATTATAAAAATAATACATGAAACCATTTGGGAATTTCAGTTTACTACGTTTTGCTCGTAGAACAGACCACACAGCAGTCGACAAAGCCTATAAACAGTATATTTATAATTATAAACATGAAATTTTCCAAAAGAAAATAAAAATCGAATTTGATAATAACCGTTTCTTTGAATCCTTTAGACAACCATCGGTTATTTATAACGGCAATAACCGATGAAGGAGGTGATTCCAAGTCATCAAAAGCATCCATTAATATGAAATCCATTACAACGTCGTAAAATGTCATTTTTTTTACACCTCGGGTGGATAACTCAATGTCGGCATCTTTCCAATTTGAATCGCATTTGGCCCAAGACAACATTTCCTCGTAAGCTAAAAGAAAATCTTTTGGATCCTACAACAAATTATAATTACATTAATATTAATTGTTAAGTTCATAGCTTATGTAGTAGAGAAGATAAAAACAATTACTTTTTCTGCAAATAAAAATATATCAGTTAATATACGTCGACCACAATCAACAAACCACATTGAATTGTTTTCATTATTAAATAAATGTTCAAAAGCTTGACGAATGCAATGTAGTTTAGATACATATTCTCTATCAGACATACAGTTCACTAATGTTGTACGATAACTTCTAAAATATCAATCAAACAATAAGTGATTTGAACATAATATAAATAATATATATTTTTGAATTACATAAATTAAAGAAATAATGAATACAGTGTGTAAACGATAATTGGATACACTTAATATTTTTGTGTAGAGCAATGCAATTTGAATTCTGTTTTTTTAGATGGAAGTTTTACTTAATAATCACATTTTTATGGTCTCTGAACCTAAATCTGTTCGTTACACTTCCCCTTCTAATTTATTAAAGTTTTATTTCATTTTGAACTATCCATTATACAAATTTTATGTAGATTGGACAAACCAATTAGGTTTAATAAGCATTATTAAATTAAAATTTACTACACTTAGTTTCGATCGGAATCTATTATTTTTTAATAGTTAAAAAAATTGATTTTTATAGGTATCAAACTATGTGGGCATTATGAGGAGGAGCCCCCTCTTGTTGGAAAATTATATTTTCTCTTGTGGCTAATGGAATGTCATCTAACATATCTGATAATTCATTTAATAAAAAATTATGGTATCGTCTACCGTTTAGTGAACCTTCATAAAAATATGGTCCCTAAATTTTGCCACCAACTAAACCACATCAAACGTTGGCTCCCCAAACAGTTTGGTTGTTAGTTTAGAATGTCCAATGCGGATTTTTATCGTCCCAATAATGGTGGTTTTGCTTATTTATAACACCATTGTTGGTGAATTTAGATTCGTCCGTCCATAATATGAAATTTAAAAGGAATGGATTTATATTTAATTCAGTCATCAACCAAGCTACAAATGAAATTTTACACCCTGCGTCACTCTTGCATAAATGTTGAATTAAATCTGGTTTATATGGATGCATTTTGTTCTTTTTTAAAATCTTTTAAATTGTGGTATGATACAATCCGAATTCTCTAATAATGTGACGTGTAGAATATCTTGGATTCAATCTAATGTAAGCCAATACTTGTTCTTCAACCTTTGTTGTTGGTTGTTTATTCTTTTTGAAAATGCCCCACAAGTCATAAGATTTTTTTCTAATTTGGTATAAAAACTATGGGAAGGATGTTCTCTATCTGAAGTATTTGATAAAAATATCAAAATTAATTTAGAAAATTATCTTATGGAAAATTAAAGTAATGAAAATTAAGCATTCCTGGATAACACTATGCATAGGTTTGTGCCGCAAGACGAGAATTTTTTTGGCATTCTCCATAAATTAAAACCATTTCGAATTTTTCTGAGCTATTTATAATTGATACTTCACGACTAAGTAATACTGATTGGTAATGTTTACAAAATTTTAAACACAATTATTAAACAGCGAAAAATATCGAAATATTTAGTCGTTTTTTATTTTATCGTTAGATAAAATAACAAAAAAATCAATTTTTTTAACTATTAAAAAATAACAGATTCCGATCGAAACTAAATGTAATACATTTTAACTTAATTATGCTTATTAAACCTAATTGGTTTATCCGATCTACATAAAATGTGTACAATGGGTAGTTAAAAATGAAATAAAACTTTAATAAATTACAAGGGAAAGTTTGAAGTGTCTATGACCGTTTTTTTCAAAGTAATAGGAGACAAAATCGCATAATTTTTGATATCTTTCGTTAAATCGCTGTAATTCAATAAATTTTGGACGTATAAAGTTGGTTGAACCACTAAAATTCATAAAAAATATGAGAAAAAATAATTTGCGCTCAAAAGTGGGGGTTGCCATTTAAGAAAAAAAATTGCATTGCACATGCGCGAATGTAATGAACAGATTTAAGTTCAGGGACCATAAAAATGTGTATTATTAAGTATAACTTCCATATAAAAAAACAGAATTTAAATTGCATTGCTCTACGCAAAAATATTAAGTGTATCCAATTATCGTTTACACTCTGTATATTCATTATCACCTGCATAGTATGGAATCATTATCCGAAAATCTTAAAGCGTTTTGGTACAAATAATAATTATCAAAATTTAGTTCATCAAATTCTTTTAAATTTGCTACCTAGAAACAATATATATTACAACTAATATCCCAGTTATTTTCTCAAGACAAAAAGAGATAAACAATATTTTAATAACTATCCATTGTATATATTTCCTAATAACGATGACTTTGCTTTTTAAAATTCAGAGTATACACAATACATAGTGTTGTAGCCACATTAACACTTATGCAAACACAAAGTAATGTTTATTAAATTCTTCAATAACTTAATATATATTACTAACATTCTGACTAAAAATTAATTTCAATTATACTATTAGTTATGTTTTGAAATTATTAAAAAAAAAAAGTAACAATTTTAGTACGAAATACAATGAAAATAGTTTTTCATTCTTTTGAAAAGTTTAAAAAAATGTCGCTTATTCCCTTTTGCCTTGTAAATAATAATTAACATAGACACTAAATTTTCTCAATGAAAACACAACGTACATCTGTGCGCGCCGATACAAAACTGTCTACTGATGATCGGCGATCGTCAAATCCCAATAAATCATTATTTCCATTAACTCGAAACAATACTGACCTCTAAGCAAAAAAAAAAATTAATATGATTAAAAAAAACGATCATTTATACTAAAGCATTAAAAACTCACTTGGTCTAAAAACAGCAATTGACATTGATCTTGCAACGAATACGCTGCATCCAATAATAGTTGGAGTTCTTTACAAAACTGAGAATCTTCGGTAGACATCAATTTATTGGTTACATTGTTAGAATTATGACCGGAAAAAGATAAAAACGCTTCTTCCCAAAACGAAATGCTACAAGCCAACGATTCCAGTCCTAGGAAAAAATAAAATAGTCCTTTTTAAATTTGTCTTGCCCAAAAACAGTAAGACAGCTGAATCCGTGTTCATTCTGATTATGGTATTCAAGTCAGGCAATCATATTCCAACTAGGCAACGTTTACAAAAACATTATTGATAAGATATGACAATAACGATTCTTTCAAATGGACATATTATAGAATAACTAAGGTTTTTGGTTTTAAGTTTTATTTGATTGTGAAGTCACACGCCATTTTATAAAGCGAAAGTGTACACACTAAACAAATTTTATTTATGAATTTTTACATATTATTAATGTGAAAGATAAATGATTAAATTACGAAAATTATAAACATACATGTTTTTATAATGTAAACAGCGCGTTTAAATAATCTGTTAACGCAAGTGTTAATATTTTGAACAGAAATTTTGACGAGACTATCTTAAACGGTCAACACTTTGGATCGAGTAACGTTCCAAGTGTAATTCAATTCGAAACAGCCTAAAGTAAACCCTAGCAAAATATTCAATTAAATGTTAAACCAAACTGCAATACGTGTTTAAGGACGATCTTCTGCAAGTTCTTTATTTGAACTTAAATGGGAGGGACGGGAGAAATAAATTATGTCTATAATACTATGTGTCGATAAGTAAAAATTAAAATTATTACTACATAATGTAAGCTACTGAAATCGATCGAATAAAAAATAAAAATTGAAATCAAAAAGTTTTAGTGTTATCAATATTGGAATAAAAAATTGATAACTGCAGGCCTTCCAAGATTCGACGAGAACACAAAATCAGCTGTTCCGTCGTTTTTATAATATGTGTACAGCGTCTCACCCATGACACCAAGCTGCTGGGGTGCGGTATATTTGACTTCTGGTGACTTGCAATGACTAGGAGAATCTTGAATCGAAGATATCACGGACGCTTGTCGATTAGTCGATTTAATACTGGGGCTCAACGACCGGTGGCCGGTTCTGAAAATTCTAAAACTAGATACTGAAACACATCATGTGAAAGACGTGTGAGGACGACGAAATCGTAGAAAAAAAAAAAACGATGGAAAACCATTACCAGAGGGTATGTCGAAATTCGCTTTTCTCTTATCGTACACGAAGTGTTTGATGACCGGCGCGGATTCTCTGACGTATTTTCTTCTCTTCCAGTAATTACCCAACACCAACAACAGCGCGCTGCTGACGGCCAATCCGACGGACATCGAAACACGGAAACCCTGGAAAATCGAAAAAATCGTAAATGCCCGCGTCCTGCACACGTCGTGTTCGAGGTGTCGGACGACTTACGTGTTCCGAGATGTGTTTCATCAACAGTCCGGTCAGTTTGGTCAACGGGTACAAGACCAGAGCCGACTTTTTGCCGCACATCGTTCGCGAACGCTTCTCACTACAGTCACCGGCGCGCCGTCATAACAATGCGTAACATTGCGGGCGGCGACAGTAAAACAACCGCGCCAGTCCCTCAGTCCGCGCACGAGACCCCGCGGCAATCGACTACGGTGATTTTTTTTCTTTCTTGTAAAACAAACGGCCATAAAATCCGACAGACGGATCAGTACAGTACGCGTTATCGAATGCCGCTGGTCCACTGATAAGGACCGGGCCGCGTCGTTATCACTAACGAATAGGTGTCCGAATAATCACGTCAAAATCGTCGTCGTTGTAACGTGGCGCGCGACGCGTTTTCAAAATATATTTTTATATATATTTTTTTTTTTTGGTCCGTCCGACGAGATATACATGCACTTACGAGAGTACAAAACAATTGACAAGACGGACACACCTTACGGGCTCGATCAAATCGAAACGACGTTTCGCGACTGAACCGATCGTGCTGATTCCGTCACGCAGAGGAGTCACCACGCGACCTATCCGTTTTTGGTCGTTAACGACTCACACCCCCCCCCCTCTACCAAAGTTCTCACATTACAGTGGCTACACACGATCAGTTTTAACTGTCAGTTGAAACTGTTCAGTAAAAACTTTGTCAGTTAAAACTGATCGTGTGTAGCCCCACCTTTAGGCAGTGATCACGAGACTAACCGGCCGGCCCGCCTACTGCCTAGTAGTAATAGTAATTATCGTTCAGTTCACGACTCCCTCCACCGGCCACGCGTGGTGAATCCGGCTTAAATGAGAATGCGAACAAAACACTTTTTACGGTAATAATTCGTACGCAAAAAAAAAAAAAAACGTACGAGGATAAAAATATCTACTATAGCGCATTATTATATTAAAGACGAACAACGAATTAAAACAAACGTCACACACGTGGTTTTTACTGCAAACGAAAAGGCGTTTTGCGCGTACCCCCCCACTGTACAGAAACGCGGTTTTCACGTTACGCCGTTCTCTTTCTCTCCCACTCATTAGCTTTTATTAACAGACCGAATTGTGGAGACTATTTCTTTTTCTTCTAATTCTCACGCATACATTATATATAACATTACGTATTTTATTTGAAATAACCGCGAAGAAAAATTACAAATCCACAGTTGTTATCGAGATACTATTATATTTCCCGACATCACGGAGTAAACGTTTTATGTAATCCGTATTGGAAACGGATCGTTTTCAATTTTAAAACCCTCGAAAGAAAATACCGGCTACGGGCCCGGTACCTACTGCGTCGCGTATGGGGAAAACAAACGACGTTTAATGTAATATAATACGACTCGTCCGAAAACAATATTTTTATTCGTTTTTATTCGTTTTTTTTTTTAATCGTCATTTAATGTCAGACACACGCCTTGCAAAACCCAAAAACTGTTATCAATAAGAGTTTTCAGATCGGCTTCGAACACTAAACCGACGTTCATTGCATTTCTTCTCTGAGACGTTGTGTACACCGGAATACGAATGGTATTCTAAAAACAAAAACACACACACAGCATATAATATTATGTACACGTCTTGTATACCACACGATTTATAATAGTATCATCGAAACATGAAAATCTTTTAATAACAGCCTAAAAATTATAATAATATTTTTATGTTATTGCGAAACAGTTTATACGCGTCATGTTATAAATAAATTTATACAGAATATAAAATTACGCGTGTAACATAAACGTATTGATATTGTATAATTAGGTATTACACGCAATAATCGAAAAATAAAACAAAAATTAACTATAATATATTATTAGGGAACGGATTTTATTGTAATAAAAAAATCAAAATATGTACATAAATATGTACTTATTTTTATTGAAATATGTAAAAAAAAAATCAAAATATGTAATAACCACTTAACAGAAAAAATAAGTACCAAAAGTAAGTATAAAAATCTTATCTCTTATCTAATTATGAAAACAATGTGAAAATACTAATAAAAAAAAAATCTTATCTCTTATCTAATTAATAATTATTAAAACAATGCGAAACTACATATTCTCTATGATTTAAAAACGTAAAATGGTGGCGATTTGGTCGTAAAATGTTTTTGTATTGACTGAATGAACGTTCCACATCAACTGACGTAATGATAGCATACTTCATATTAACTACATCAAGTGGTGTGAGTTCGACATCCAATAATTCTGTTGGATTTAGTCCTTGGTGTATATCTCTAATTATTTTTAAATTTTTCAGTCCTTGATTTTTTTCTATAACATATTTACATTTTTCTCTTACTACATTTCCTATGCGACCTTGACATTTTTAGAATTTGTTTTGTGATTCTTCAACAATGCATAAACTTTCTGATTAGGACATATTTCGAGTTTCCAGTTGTTTTATAGTATGAATCAAAAAACCAAAATTAACTCCTTCGGGCCATAATAAATTCTTAGAATCGTTAAACAACTTAGCAATGGTTTTATGATTGCATTTATCCAACTGCTCACAATTTAAAAGAAATGAATTACTAGGCTCAGAACTAAGTTTACCAACAATAACATTACCCACATATCTACCATCCGCATCAGTCGACTCGTCAATAGAAACCCAAATGGGTCCATCCTGTATATGTTGTCTAATTGAAGTTAAAGTCTCCTCATAAATTAGATTTACATATTTTTTTCTTATTGTACTTTCGTCTGGAATTGTTTTACCAGTATATTGTTCTAGAAAATCCTTCAATGCTGGATTTTTTAGTTTGAAAATTGGAATGTCAGCACGAATAAATGCTCGGCACAAATCAGTATAAAATGTTGACGAATTATCATCAGAAGATGTAGATGGCAAAGATGTTAAAAATTGTTGCCTAAATTTATTTTGACGCTCTTTATTTTGTTGATGTTTGGTAGTAGAAATATGTTAAATACTTGAAAGCGCTGGTCTATTGATACCGATTTTCCACAACATTTACAGTATAAAACTTTTCCATCACTTTGAAATGTTTCATTCGGAAATTCTTTTAAATATGCGGCTACCTTATTATCGATTGAACTTACAACTTTAGGCATTCTAAAGAATTTTATAAAAAAAACAACAAAATTTCGATGTAGATATGAAGAAAAAAACGATGTAAATAATTACGCCCGCCAGAACAGTAACTAGACATACACTGAAGACTGAAGACCGTAACATTGTATAAACACGTTGCCTACCCACTTGTCCACAGTGTATAATACGATAGCAGTGTATAAAGTACGTAAGTCCATTTAGAGAACGTAGATAATGTTTATCGTCATTGGAAATTACAAATATTATTATTTTAGGCTTTCATCGACAGCGTAAAATATATAGACCATAGGGTATGTGAATGCTATTAAGATAAGGCAAATAATCTTTGACATCGTTGTAAATTGACGAAAAAAACCAAAAATACCCAAATATTTACGAAATATTCAGTTATTTACAAAATATGTAAATATATGTATTTTTACCCAAATATGTAAAAATATGTAAAATAAAATTGGGCTTATTTTAATAAGAATGATCTGAATCGTGCACATTTTTTATCAGATTAAAAATATCTCATTCCAATAAAAATATGTATTTACAATAAAATCCGTTCCCTATATATTATATATGAGATAATTTTATAGTTTGGGCAAAATTTTGAAAATATTTTCTATTAAAAACGTGCACCGATCGATTTATCGTCACTATAAAATGATAATATACGAACAACATTATGAAACTGAAATAATAACGTGAACTAAGACCAAAAACAGATATTTATTTAACGTCCATCGGTATCTGAAATCGCATGCACTATATGTATTGCGCAGCAGCACGAAATTCATAAGTCCTATTATATATGTTGTTCATTTTTTCTTTTTAACCGAAATCTTCGCAGAAAAGTCGTTTTTTTCAAAACGAATTGAATTTATTGATTTCCATCACTTTACCCAGTCGGTAATCGAGTGAATTTTATTTAAAAAAAAGAAAAAGAAACCTTACTCGAAATACGACGGATGGCGGAAAACATTTTAAGCGTGTGCAGTTTGAAAAAATGAAATTTTTTTGCACAAAAACGTGTTACATTTATTCTAGAAAATATGTACTTTACCATTAATTTTAATTTGTTTATTTCGATGGGTACGATTAAGATAATCGGGAGACTTTCAATCAATATCTTTGATTTCGAACGAGCCAAACAGTGAACGTCGAAATCCCAACGCGCTCCTTCGATGAATATTCCGCTTATGTAGCAACCCTACGGTAAACATAAAATAATTACATTATTGTATAATTAATTATAATACATTATATATTTTTTCTATCCTTTCGCCATTCGTTCCGCGCGGATTCGTCGAAGGATAGTGAACATTTAAGTATGCGAACATAAATCCGTGTCGGATTAAAACCACTAGCAGTTGCGGGGGCTGCAGAGCTGGCGAGTTAGGTACCTATCGAGTGAAAATCGGAAAAATGAAAAAACTCTAAAACCTTTAGCTGAGTATAATTCACTTACGCGACAACCACAGATGCACTCACTGTTTGCTGTACACTTTTTTTTCTTTTTTTTTAAATATTCATTTGTGTTATTACGAGAAAATCAAAGAACGCGTGTCAAGTGAATTAACAGCTCTACGTACGATTTTAATTACTGGAAAACGTGGTCGGACATAAAAGTCGTCGGATCATTTTTGTTGTTCGAAAAAATATTCATAAAAAAAAAAAAAAACGCATCGATTTAAAACCAACGAACATTCCGGTTTCGTTTCGCTCAGAAAGACAATTCACGCGTTGTTGTAGAATTTCAAGATTAACTTCGCTCAGGACCTATACAAACAATATATTATAATGACGCGTATAGAATTTTACCGTTTCTGGTAACGTTTGTATTTCTTCTCCGTCTGTGTATTGTGTAACCGTTGTATAAATAGTAGAATTGTCCAACGGCCATCCGTTCTCTCTGCATGCCATCTGTACGACGGCCGTCAAAAACGACTGAGGTTCATGCAGACCAGCTAACCACATGATCGTCGGTTGACCGACAAAGCTCTACGTAGATTGTATACGTTTCAGTATTATAAAACGTAGTTTTCACAAAATAATAATAATAAATTATAATTTATTGATAAACAATAATTAAAACCGTACCCACTGCTCGTATTGTTTGGTCCGTTTAATAAAATGTTCTATCCATCCGCCGAGATTTTTATTCGTTTGCGGAGCCAATTTTTTCCAGGCATCTGGTATTTGACCGTTGTACAGTGACAACGACGCGCTTTCTAAAATGCTATCCATTCCGATTTCGCCCAACAACGCCTGCACAATTCAATAAGTATTCGGATTGAGATTCAATTTTTTTTTTTTTTCAAATCGCATTATTATTATTATTATTACGATACGATCGATACTGACTTTTCGAAGCATTTGTAACATGACGTACATCTTGTCGATCAGTAAATTGAACCTTTCCAACTCTTGCAACAATACAACAGTGCTGGGTGTAAAATTGTTTTCGTACATTACTCGTACGTTGTTAATTACAAACAAATCGGGTATATTTTGTAGTATATCTTCAGCTATAGAATCTAACAGATCTTCGTAACTCGTTCCGGAGCCAGTTGATTCTTAACACGTACGTATTTTTACGTTATTAGCACATTATGAATAAGACACAGCCAATAATAAATCATTATATTGTAATATAAATATATAATATAACGTATATAATTTATACGTACCGGTTATCGGTTGGAATTTCAATATGTTATTCCATATATCTCTTGAAGCTTTTGTGAAATAACCCATCTCGGCGTTTGGATGTAAACCGAGCACTCCGGGTACATTGATCAATGGCAATTCCTCGATCGCGTCTAAAACGATAATAATTATAGTTCTAAGACCGGGTGAAACAATTTTATTATTATTATATAATATGTATTCCGATTTTACTCAAGTAATCTTCTTTCGTGTTGACCCTCGGTATATCGTAATGGACATTTTGATCGCGGTAAAAGTAAAACGGAGGGGAACTTTCGAATATAAATTCACCGAAGTATTCTTCCGTGAAAGTATTTACAATTCTTTGATCGTAACCGTCGATCACGCGTCCGCCGTACATGACATTCCCGATTAAATACCTCAACGTGTCCCACGATATTTCACCGTTATTGGCTTGTGTTTTATTCAGGTAATTCATCAAGATTTGAACGCAAACTGTAAAGTCCGTATCACTAAAATCGTAAATTATATTCCAACCAATTTGATCGTATTTTCTTCTTTCCTACAATCGGCATTTTCCAATAACATAAAATAATCGTTACGATGTATTTTATATATATATATATATATATATGTATGTATCTCTAATTTAATTTTTACTTGAACAACTGCGTGAAAAAAAGCTAAAACATAAACCAACGGTTTAAACGCCGGATGAGTACATTCATCTAAATTTTCTTGTTTTAGTTTAATATAAGTGTTTCTAATATTTAATTTCAGCCCGTCGGGTGGCTCAGTAACCACTGAAAATACGTAAATAGTAAAATATAGATAAATTTTCAGACGTGAAAAAAAAATAAAGACATAATAATAAAATTACCTTTTAAAGATCTTTGTATTATCGCCACAGGAAATGACGGAGTGGCCTCAGTAGCTATCCACAGTCTAAAATCTGGATGTATTTTATTCTTTCGGTCTAGTATCTTTTCAACATCATATAGAAAAGTTATCAATAAATGACCGTTTTGAAACATCAACCAGTGACCATCGTTCATTGCTAAATGCAACAAACTCAATGCCACCTGAAAATATATTCGACGACATTCATTCGACGTTTATATTAAAAGTCCAAGATATAATTGAAATAATTTTTATTTCAAATATTTACTTCTTCCTGTCCTTGTCCCAGAGATAAAAATTGAAACGAAGAGACATTGTATCGATTCGCTAATTTCATCAGATCTCCGGTTGGATCCGACCCGGGACTTAAGATGAAAAGTCCTGGAATTTTCGGGTTGGTCTGTGCGTAAATCTCGTCGAAATCAATGAACGGTGTCGTAATGTACATACTACCCATGACCGAAACTATATAGTTGCTGATGGCTTGATATATGCGGTCTACACGGAAACATCGTAACAACATGAGTTTGTAAAACGGGTTAGGTAAATTATTAAATGCTTCGGGTGGATCTGAATATTCTGGCGTATCCAAATTATACCAGTTTAACCAATTGGTAATGTTGTTTTTAACATGACCGTCTAAATTTGAAAATACTTCAGGAAAGTCTTTAGCTAACTTCACGATATCCTTCCAATTTTGGAGAGACAACCAGCTTACAGGATTTATGTATTCTGTACTTTTATCTAACGTAACGTTTCCTTTGATGAAGAAATCGAGTTCAGATTTCGATATGCTGTTTATACTCATTTGAAGTTTCACAACGATTTGAAATGAAAATAAAAGTTTATGTCTTCCAAAAATACCTGGAAATTACAAAATGACATTAAACGTAATATAAAGAATTAGGGGGTTTTTTTTAACGAAAAGTAGGTTTACATATTTTTTAACAAATGTTCATACCCGTGCATCCGTATTTGTAAAAGTTTTCGGTAAACGTATTGACTATGTTCTTTAATCTTTCTTTCAGAATCATATCAGGCAATGCTTTTTTCAAAGACGCCGTGAACAATTGACAATAACTGGACAGCGAATTTTGATACATGGAATTAACCGTACTCATGTCCACCAATACAAAGAACAAAATAGCTGCTCTGGTAGCAGCCAAACGGAATTCGTTTCTTAGTCTATCGAATTCCATTGCAGTTTTGGCCGCCAGTTTTAATTTTTCCGTTACTTCGTTCGCTTTTGATTTAGTTTCCTCGAGTGTTTCGACTAGGTCAGTATTATCTAAAATGTTACCAGTTGACGTGGCCAATTCACGTAGCAGCGTATCTTCGAGTCTTTTCAACAAGGTTTTATTTGTGCTGGTTTCTATTATCAAAAACTCCCTTTGTTCTTCTAAATCGGGCCTTTCATTTTTCACTACGACGCCTAAAAGTTGATCTTCGAGTCCCTGCACAAAAATTATTTTATTTTCATATCGTCATTGAATATTAAAACACACGTATATTATACGTTCTGCGTGATTAGGCAATTTATGACATTTGCTTTCGTAAACATTGACGGAGCGATAAGTGGATTTGCTATATTCGTAGTTAGATAGAGCAAGAAATTTTTATTGTAGTCCACTTCTTTGTCACCCAAAATGACGAATTCCCGGCCAAAAACGTCTAAATAAACGCATAAAATTATGTTTACACACATGTTATAGAACGATCAAACCGCGTATAACGACTTCATGTATTTACTTTTTATGTCCTTTTCCAAGACGTTTTCAATTATCGGATCTATGTACTCCACGTCTTGAAACAATATAGGCGTTCCATAAGTAATGGCGTTTTCGACATATTTCAAATAATCAGAATCGCTGAACGAAAGTATTTTTAAATTATTCGACGCTTCTTTTCTTTTTATCCAGTTTAACGCCTAAATCGTTTTTCGAATGACACTATTTATATCATTCTATTTCACTTTATCAACGAATATTATTTATATTTTCTTAATTAGATAAATTATTAATTTATCAATGTATAAATAAGTATAACCTGCTGTTGTGGATCGATGCATAACGGAAATCTACTCGCTTTTGTAGTTAGAATACCGTTTTGAATTGACAGATCGTCGGCTGGTAACCCTTCCTCGTTCCATCTAATATAACACAACGTTATTATTTTTAAATGAAATATTTTTTTTGTTAATTTACATAATATATTGTACGAGTACTTTGCAATGGTTACGTCGTCAGAAAGTTCAACTTCAATTTTAAACGGTTTACTTATCGATAGCTCCGACTCGATTATTTTCGTATACCAATTGTTAAACATGTCAACCCGGAACTCGTATGAAAACGGTGCCGTATAAGCTAAGAAAGAAGAGCTCAGCAAACAGTTTCCAAAAATTTTTTTCTTGTATTCTTCCAAGTCGGCTAAATCGTTTTTCCATCGATGGTTTTCCGAACTCAAACCATTTATTAATTTATCAGCCGCAATTAATCTACGTTCCATGAGATCTTTTTCCTCTTGAATGATTTGCCGTTCCGACATCGCGTTTGTATACTTTTCGTTCAATTTATCCAACACGGACATTATTTGATTTAATTCATTATTTAGTCTTCTCAATTGATTGGTGACCTAAAGAGCAGCGCGTTAACAATAAGAACGTGACCGCCGATTCTGCGAAAACTATAGTAAAAACAAAAATAACTACGAACTGTCTCAAACTCTTTTTCGAGGGTTTGGACTTTGTCTTTCTTGGGCTTGACTTCTTTAAACACAACGCAATATTGTAGAACAGCTTCGACGTAACATAACAAACCGTATCCTGCTTTGCTGATATCTTTCATTGTGGCGATTTTTTTAGACGACTATAATATGTATATATATATATATATATATTTTATTATTGGTATAATAATGTTTTTATGTTATTAAATATTTCACAATACCTTATTATATGTATACACATATTAATATATTATTATGTAATATTTCAATGTATCGAAAATATAATTGAATATAATTATTAATACTTTGAGTTTTGCTCGGATTTGTGACTGTTGCCTAGGAGTGATATTGTCGGCGTCCAAACTTTTCAACGTAGTTAAGAACCGCGGGTCAGACATCATTTGTTTGGACACCTTCCAGTTGACTTCTTTATAACCGAGAAGGATCGCTACGCACTCGGTCACCACTTGTACAGGTTCCGGCGGTACGGCGAATGACTTTATTTCGGTAATATCGTTTTTGTTCAAACTATTCAAAGCCTCTGTGGCCTCTAATAACGCCGGCAACGCTTGATTTAGAATTTCTTGAGCTTCTGATTTTTCCATAATTATAGTTTTTTCTGCTTCATGGCTCTCCATACTCTTTTGGACAACGGTTTCTTTCTTTGCATTCGCTTTCGCAGAAGCTAATATCCGGAAAAGGGAAAAATGTGTATAGATTAATATAATATTATGTAAAATATTCATGTAAAAAAAACTTTAATCGTTCACGCACCGCAGGGCCTAATTAAACAAGGAACCCGGGGGAGGGATTCAGATTCTGAGATACTGATAAACCATTTCAGGGCCCTTTCTTTTTTTCGAAAAATATTTAAATCGAATGTCTATCAAATCAAAACACGTATTTAATAATTTTATTCGAAAAATAGTATATCATATATGAGGAGCACGCGTTTCTATTGTATTACAATATTGAAAGTTTCGAATTGAATAAAGTGAAAACAAGTTAGTCAATAAAGTCAACGCCCCAAACGCTCTGATCATTAATGAAATTTTTTTAAAAATTCTATTGTGGAGTTTGAAGAAAAAAAAAATCTTTTAACTATGACATTTTAAAGTAATGTAAAATAATATGAAATCTTTTGTAAAACAAAACCAACCGTCGTAATATACATGCAGCAATATTAATGCGTTAAACGTTTAGATCACCTCGTATGCATGTATTTGAAAAAAAATAGGTTAAATTTGAGTAAATGTGAAACAGCAACTTTTGGATTTTTTTTTTATTTTGATTTTGCGCACAATTTTAGATTGCTATCCTAACAGAAGAATACAATGACATGCACGAAAAACGCGAACACGACAAATGGTTTGTTATTTAAACGCGTATAGATTACGCGATTCTAAAGTAAGTATCCATTTATTATCATAAGCCGGCGGCGATTGTCTGCAAAGATTTTGAACACAAATTTTATTTCAATGTTTTTTATTAAATTATTATTAGATCATTTACACACACTCCTTATTAACTCAAACAAATTTGAATATCCAATTTTGGTTTTATACGACTAATATAATAAACATACAAATAACTAACCTACTTAAAAAGTTGATTATAGAAGTCGCTATTTTTTCAGTTCAACGAAAACGTTACTTAATTGCAATAATACAAATAATATATATATATATATAATTTTTTTAAGATGACACTTTTAACTACCGTAATTCTAAACGAAACCCCTAGAAGAGGCGTAAATTATCAATATACGTGTCAATAACCTATTATAATATGAATATTTAAATCCGAATTTCTCGCGAGAATAATATATTTATCGTTTATCAAATGCAAAACATGTGTAGAATTCCAACAATAATAATGCGTGATCAAATTCATATACGTCGTTAATTTAAAATCAAACGCTTATATGGCTAAACAAATAAGGAATGTGAAATTATATAAAAAAATATATATACGAGTATAACGAAAATTGTTCACATTTCCCGAGACACATCTAACGTGGTTCAATATAAAGAAAAAATCATTTTGTATTATTGAAATATTGTATTGTAAATGGTGTATGCCTTTAGTGATTTCCTGTAAAATCATTTCACACGCTCTTGTTTTTTCGTCTACGACGATTTTTTGTATTTCTAATTGTTCGTTGAGCACAATCAGTTGCGCCGTTGCTTCGTCGATCTTCTTCAAACCGACCATTAGTCTTTCGCACTATGTATGAAAATTTAATCGAATTTCGTATATTACTTCGGATACAGAGTGTTTATTGTATCCGTACAACTGATGTACGTAGTTTTTAATACCGAAATCGTCTTACATCGCACGATAAATACGTAATTACTTGTTGTGTGGTAATATTTAATTTATCGTCGACCAGATTCAAATAAGAATTTATATAGTCGAGATAATGCTTGGGAGTGAGATAATTTTTCCGTTTTAACTTCACTAGGAATTCGTTATTATATCCGTTCATCGTTTGATGTGTGTACACAATATGATTTACGATGGTGTTTTTATACTTTTTCAATATTTTAGGAGCCTGTTTGATGATCGTGCATTAAAACAGCGTTGATGATGAGACATGAATTTTTTTTAAAAAAAAAAAACAAATTTAATAATTATTATTACTCACTCTGCTTATAAACGATTTGGCTACGGAGTACAAAGCTTCTTCTGGCCAAGAGAAAATCCAATTTATATACGTCTTGTTAACTAAACCCGGAAAGCTACGACATCTCGTACGGAGATCGTCTCCTGGCGACATGGACAATACCACGTGAAGATTTTTCAAGCACGTTTGTAGGAAATACTTCCAACAAGAATCTCTGCGAACACAATAATAACATAGCCGGTGTATTTTCTATACTCGTTTCGTGTACATCTTATGATGATAGTTGTCGATTTCTGACAATTAAAAATCAATTTACTTGGTATTATCGTAACCGGCGGCAATCAAATGTTTCCTTACTCCGTTCACTATCTCATCTTTTTCTTCTTCCGTAAACAGAGCTGGTGCCATCCCGATCATTAATATATTGTTGATCGTTTCTAAAAAGCCTTTAATACGGATTTCGTTTAATATGTGTATAATATCAAAAATTAATTTTATTATTATAAGTCTAAAAAACAAATTTACATTACTTTCATCGGAAATTTGTGACTGTGTCAGGAAAAAAACCAATGGTTTATTGTCCACGCCGATCATCAAAAATAATTTTTTCAAATCTTCTTTAAACGACATTTCGTTATATCCTTTACACACGATTATCGAAAACATTTCACAACCTGGACAACGAAAAAGCACGCTTGGAGAAATACGTTTCGTGAAAAATTATTAAATATCAGTTTTCTATACGAAATCATACCCGCAGTGAAAGCGGCTAATTTGGTCATTAAAGCTTTTCCACTACCGGCCACGCCAATGAGCAATATATGTCCGGTATCCATTTTCAACACTCTACTGATCCTAGTCAAATGTTCCAAAGCCATGTTGAACAACACCATGTCGATTTTCTGTTTGCCCTCGTTGTATTCCGTCAATATCTGATTTCAAAAATGCGCGCACAACGTTTTAAACGACAATATATTATATAAATATGTACAAACGTAGGTATTTTTTTTTACGTTTTTAAATATTTTATATACGACTTCGTACGTCCCGTAATCTTCGTACAATTTTGGCTCATCGTCGTCGTTCAATGCGTTTTTAAAACTACCGAAAAGTAACGGGTCCACTAGGACGCTTTCCATTTCATTGGGGAAAAACAATTCCAGCGTTTCTTCTATTCGCGTTCTCATCAATATGTCATCCTTGGCGAAACGGTGGAAATATAATATTTTATAAGAATACCGTGTAGTTTTTATATCCTACCTGCTCACTATTGAACCTGTCACATATTACACGAGTGAATTCGTTTCTCCACACCCTAACGAAACTCACGACGTCGTCGAATATTAGCGCACTCGTGAATAGCAGACCACAGAATATCCGGCTTATGTCGCGGAGATTGAATAAGTAATGAAACTTGTTCGGAGTCGGTGGGAATTCTTTTAAAACTATCTGAAACGACACAATATTATTACGCCTATGCATTTATTACGAACAGGTCGAATACGTTAACCTTGTACAGGATCAGCGTCATTTTTATTACACTCGGCACGATTGCTTTCACGTCGTCGTTGAAATCGCGCGTATGTCCCGAGAGCAGCGAACAGAATATGTGATCTATAACGTGGTCCGATGGAAATGCCTTACAGACGATACTGAACAACGAGACGAATCGCGGATCTATTTCGTTTCTACCTCCGCCGGGTCTACGCATTGCTGCATATAATTCTAGAATGTAAAAAAAACAAAAAAAAATACCAAAATCGAACGCCGCCTATTTTTCACGCCGCACAAACACGTACACAGTACGTATACGCGCCGTGACGCAATCGGAAACTCACGAATGTCTACAAAGGACTTCCAGTTCAATTGCTTGCCGCGGTCGTACATTCCTCCCAGTTCTATAAACAATTTTAACAGCGCTATCGGTTGTTGAGTACCGTACGTGTCCACTTGAGGCATGTTTATGTCGTCGATAAAGCAAATGAGTTGTTTGCCAATAGGAGGCCCGTACACGTCTTTGTTCCTTTTCGCAACGTACGATTCTAAACTCGTCTGCACGTCTAACGAAGTCGTTCTAGACGAAAAATTCAAAATCGCTTGAATCTGTAAACATTCCCGCTATAAAGACGTTTCAATGTAAAACACGTTATCAGTCCGGCAAACAATACAAATATATTCGGGTCCAGGCCTCTCAAGTTATTTTGCATTATTGCAGTCTTTGAACATCCCGCCTCGCCGATTATCATTACTGGACGCCTCGTTTTATTCGCGTGATTTATTAACCACGAGGCCCGCGTCGTTTCTACCGTGGGCACTAATATTTCATTGTAATTGATGTTTGGATCGTGCTCGTATTCGGGCACGAGTTCAGACCACGGAATCCACATTTGTCTTTCGATGTCTAAATAATAATCAAACCACGTTGCTTCGTGACATGGAATGAATTCTGCGAAATCAATAAAATATTAAAATCGCACATAAAGAGTACGTGTAATTGAACAAATGTATATTTAACGGGATTCGTATAAGTATATGACTACTGTTTCATGCGCAGTGAACACGGATTATTAAAATACTTGTGTGTGTGTAAGAGAGATGACGACCGATGGGTGGAAAATTAATACTGACCAGAGAACTAATGAGGGGCGAACCGGACAGAACAAGATGTTTGCCGAACTTTGCGTTCGGAGTTTATGTTTAAAAGAAAGAACACAGTGGTTGCAGAGTACTTCATAGGTCTATATTAAGGGAACGGCGTGTGCGAAGAGATAATTCGTACACCTACCACAAGGCTTGATAAATTAGTGAAATCTGTTAAATACGTAGTGTTTCTCGTTTCGATTGGTTACCCAATTTTTAAAAAAAAAATTATATTTCCATACTATGATTTTATTATTATTATTCCGTTCCTGATTAAATTGTACATTTTCAAACATACTACCTTATATCCGTTCAATAACACAGAATGCTATTGTTACCACAGTAATATTTATTACTATTCATAATGTAAATAGTTTGTTACTGAAACTTAATTGCGCGTATTTATCTACATTTTTAGCAACAGTGGCGCGACAGAATTTTTGAAGTCCTTGTGTAAACGATTTTCCTGCTTCTCTCCTTTATCGTAATAAACTAAACCACGATTTACGGAACTAATTTCTTTTTTATCCAAAACCTCCCCTGCTGGTGTTATAACACTGTACGTTAAGCAATGGGGAAAAAAAAATATATATCTATAATAATTTACACGTACAAAAGTCTAATTAAAGTCGTTTTTAAAAATCTAATAAAAAATTTAATGTTCACAGATCCATTTTTTTTAATAAATCTAATTTGGGTGTTCTTTTTTTAAAATTCCAAAAATAATTATGCAAAACACTAGATACGTTTACGAAATTGTGTACACGTACAGATATTTTTATAATTGAATATATGAAAATAATTCGTAATGACTTGGCGCTAAAATTTGTTTCGGTGGAAACGATGAATTGGG
Organism: Chaetogeoica ovagalla; assembly: GCA_032441825.1. Taxonomy (NCBI): domain Eukaryota; kingdom Metazoa; phylum Arthropoda; class Insecta; order Hemiptera; family Aphididae; genus Chaetogeoica; species Chaetogeoica ovagalla. Next base: position 5,269,162 of record CM063742.1, read on the forward strand.
TTTTCTGCTCGAAAATAAGACAGGTTCGACTCACTTAGCGTGGCTCTTTTCAATGGCGTGTCGTCTATTTTAATAAATCCCGTTATCTTTTTCACGAACTCGTCGAATACGAGTCGAGATCTGCTTTCGAGTGCCAACCCTATTCCGTTATATAACGATGAAACGAAAGCCGCTTCCATCTCACTGGTGACGTGAATACTTTCTGATTTTTGGTATTCACTGCTTTTAGTCGAAGACTTGTCTGGAAAATTGTCACTTTCGTCCGCGTTCATCAGATTTAAAACCGATTCTAACACGTGGCACAGCTGAGTGACCTATTATTACATAAACACAACAATATAATATCACATTTTACCGTCAATAATATAACGATCGTGCCAATATACTATAATTTAATCGCGTCGAGGACTGAATTTGGACCGAACCCGGTAGTAACAACAGAAAACCGTGTGAAAATCACGAAACTAATAACGGATATATTAACGTTATTTAAGGACTCGAACCTTAAATTATGATTTTATTATAGGGGGGGAGGGAGGTGGATGATATAAATCAGCAAATTGCCTTTTTTTTGTATTAGTGGGATGAAATTTTGAAATAAAATATAAGTTTTTCTGATCGAATTTTTACAATCAGATGACCAAAATCACAACAAGCAAAAATGTAGTCGAAAAACGGACCGCGCGAATGACACGCGTTTGTATGTCAATAAACGGCGAAAACGAGAACGAAGGATGGTTTTAATGAAGACGACCAGTAGCCTTAGTATTGACTAAACGTTATGTTTATTATAATCGATTAAATCTGTTAAACCTGTGCTGGGAATTCATAAAAATGTGTCGCCGATACATCTCGAGAATTTCACTCCTGAAGGATTCACAAAATGGTTTTCAAGCCAAAAATAATGGACATGAAATATGAAATTGTTTTTTTTTTTTTTTTGTATCTATTAATCGTCTTATTTTAGATGAACACAACATTTTCTTTTAAAGAAAATTATATAATCATTGTTATGAAAAGAAATATTGATTTCCCTTCTCCTCCTCCCCCTCCCATCGCTTAGCGCTAATTACGCCACTGTAAAATTATAAGGATTCGAGCACTGATCATCATTATTATCATAATCATCGTCGTCGTACCATGTTTAGTTTGGTACAAGTTATGACCAATTCTAATGGAGCGAATTGTTCGAATCCATGATTGCCGTCGAATATACGATCCAATATGACCGGCACGTATTTGTGAAACAACGCGTTCAACGGATGCTGTTCCGTTTTCTTTTTTCGTGAAACGAATTTATCCCAGTACGGCGTGTAACCGAGATTTTTGGGATCCACGTAAACCATACCGGCTCTAGACACCGTAGCGGGCGAAGCGTATCTCAAGTCGCCGACCTATAATACGAAAATAAAAAAAATAAATTAATTTTATTGATGTTCTACATACGTTATACACTTATATGGTTTAAATGTATTCAGTATTCGGGATGGTGAAAACTTGAAAATTATTCGAATAACGCGTAGGTATTTATTATTTAAAAAATACTTTGACAATTTTTTTTTTTTTTTAATGAATAATATCGAAAAAAAATTGTTTTTATATGTTTGTCATCCGATATTCATACAAGGAAGTGGTAGAGATTTAATATTATACATAATAATATAATATATTGTTATTATATAAAAATGTTGTGTTTACAATATTATTGTAAGCACAAAATTTTCCTTTACACACGCGTTACAGCCATTATACGCATATAATAAGTCCGAATATTCGAAACAACCGTTTTATACTCGTTCTTAGTTTTTCTACCAGTTTTTAATTCCTTTACAGTTATTTTGATAGTTTCATTGTACCAAAAAGTTTTTCTGTGACAAAAATACAAAACGAAGCATTTAGAACACAGCGTATTCGAATACATACATTCAAATATTACAAATAGTTTTCGAATATTACGCGAGATTCGATAAAAATTGTTTAAAAACATCCGCGTGTATAACTGTGGATTTAATTTAGTCGGTATTTATGTTTTGTGAAAAAATTTTGTCTGGATAAGAATTTCGAAAACGAATTTTTTAGATTCTCAGCGATGCGAAGAAGCTATTGGTTTTTACAATGATGTTTAATTTTTTGTAAATAAATAAAGTCTTTATCCGAGACATACGAATAAACGATAATCTTTTATTCGCTTAAACGACATCCCCACAACGCCCGCTACCGTTTCAAAATTTGAATCCCACTATAAGTATTGAATGTAAACAAACACATATTTATTTAAATGGTAATGGAAAAAGAATTACGTCGTAGAAAATATCTAATAGACCTACGAAAGCAGAACGTGTAGCATCAGACCGAGTAAAGTTGATTGCTTTAATGATGGCAAGGCGAAAACTCTTAGTGAAAAACGGAAGCCGTAAGACGAAAAAGAAGTCAATCGAAATGAAGTAACCAAAAAAAAAAAAAAAAAAAAAAGTTGAAAATATAACGGTATTCTATACAGAGATAACGAAATACATTAGTGTGTCGGTAGTGAAGAGCTAGGAAAGTATATATATATATATAATTGAATTGAAAGTGTCATTTTTATTTCTAAATAAACTTGACCTAGGTCCTAGTGTATTCATAAGTATAAATGACTACAATATATATATATATTTTTTTTAAATTAAATCGTTAATAATATTGATCGAATTTCCGATAAAATCTGAAAAAAATTCTACCAATATTGTTTCGTATCGTCCGATTAATATTGTTATTTTCTGTCCGTTTTAATCTTTTAAAAATTTTATAAATACGAATTTCTATTTTGCGACTGTCGATTCGCGTGACTTTCTGGCCGTCGCTCTTTAGCTGATCTCCCTTCCCGCCACAAGTGAATGAAAATTCAATTTACTTCGAATAATAACGCGCAATGCGGTAACAGTTTAATACGTTCGCCGTTGGCCAACGTCAACAGTTTGTTGTCGTCCATGACGGAATTCATATTCTCTATCCACAAGGCGTCCACGTCACCGTCGAACAGGATATACCTCCTTTCTGGTCGGTCATCCGGTATGGGTTTGTTGATCTCTCGAAAGATGTTCGACAGCAAACCGTCCGTCCAATCTCTAGTGACCAGGTCAAAGAATCCGTATAGTTCGATGACGGTGCACGCCTGGAATAGTACACGTTTTTATATTATTCTTTCAATACATAATATCGTCAAAACCAGGCGCAATTTTATTAAAATATTTTTTCTTAGAGTTAATTTAAAAAAAAAAAAACAGCTCGATTAAATTAAGAATTAAATAAATTGAAACCAAAAGTATGTATTGTGTATACAGGTAAAATATGGAAAACGGAATTATTTCAGAACGATTACGAAATGTCTGCGAATAAAAGCTAAAAAAAAAAAAAAAAAAAATCCGTATAATTATTTAAAAACGTTTTAAACTAAAAACGAAAAGTGTAATATAAATCATTAGAATAGAAAAACCCAATAGGTTGTAATCTTTCGGCTTTTTTTTTATATATTTATAGTATACACGAGATCTTTGAAACAACCGCCGTAGAATCGAAATTTACTGTCGAATAATCGATTCAAAAATTTCTTCAGGAAGTCACCGCGTCGACGGTTAAAATTATCGTATAACGTACAAAGATTTTACAAATCGATTTTACCTCGGAAACGAATGAATAATCGTTTTTAATTACTTTGGGATTCAGCGTATGTAGAGTCGTGGACAACCCGAGCGAAGACTGTGCGCCGATTAGTGTATTTATAACGACAGATTTTCCACCTCCGGTCGGGCCGATGACCATAGACGAGTGTCTCGTCATCATCGTTTCGTATAATTGAATGACTTTATCCACCTTAAGCGAATAAAAATAAACGTCGTTTAACACACAAAATAATATACATAATAACGGCGTTCATAAAATTTCTAGTTTTTACTGGCTCATTTTTACTCGGCAAAATATCTAAAATGAAAATCTACAAAATCATATAGTGGTTTCGTTTCGCTTGAGGTCTCCGCCCTCCGCCCCAAAATCTTAGGTAATATCACGATGATTATTTATATAAATTAATTTAAAAAAGAAATTATTATTATTTTCTTTTTTTTCCCTCAATAACCTGGTTTTGTATTGGTATGAACGAGTTTTTACATATCTCTTCGTCGATCGCTTTGCTTAACTCTGGATACGTCACTCGATAGTACTTGAGTCCGGGAAATAAATCCGAAATAAGTCCCAGAAAGAGTGGAATATCGTCGTATACAAATTTCGGTACGTTTATGTCTCTATAATTAAAAACACCTGTAGTATTAATTTCACGAATTGTAACTGTTAAAATAAATAATTTGAAAATATAATATTATATTCGACGTTCGTGAAAAATTCAATAGCGATTAGTTATATTTCATAAACGCCGTGACTATCAACGTAAATTCGTTTACACTGAATTAAATCAATTGGTTTTTTCCATATTAACTGTTAATTTTTAAGCGCGGGACATATTTTATAAACTCGACTCATTATCAAATATTCTAAAATGCACAAATAACCTGAGCGCTCTCATTAGCACCGCGTTCTCGTCTATTTCTGGAGAATTTCGTTTCAACTCGCCGGCAATCACAAGCACGGATTTCAACGCTCTCAATCCGAAATCGTAATGCGATTGTTTCGACAATTGTTCTCTGGCCAATTTATACAAGACGGCCATTTTCTTCGCCAACGCCTTGGCGTTTAGGAAACCTTCGGAAAACAGCATGATCAGACAGATCAGCTCCAGGTCCGGGACTACGCAAATCACCGGCCGAAAGAACGTTTTTACCGTTTCCGGTAATTCAGTACGGCCGGCGTATCCAGGATTCATTGTGATAAATATCCCGACCTTATTATCCAGCTTCGTGTCTCTACCCCTAAACTATAGGAATATTAATACAACGACAAATATCCACACGTGTATCTTGTAATATATATATAGTAGATAGGTGTTGTCGATCCGAATTACCAGAAACGTGTCTTTCTTTCCTAATAACGCGTTTCGTATCATGCCCAGTTGCGTGGATATGACGGAAAGAACCGATATGTCGATCCGATTGAACTCGTCGAAACAACCCCAAGCACCGCACTGGCATAAACCATCTAATATCATGCCAAAAGCGAGATAATCCATTCCTTCTCCGCAATTCGTAACCATGCACAATAATCCGAGCGCTTTTGCCAAATCTTTAACAGTTTCCGTTTTCCCCGTACCGGCCGGTCCTAAAAAAAAATCAAATTTCCTACGTTTTTTGACGTTCTGACAGCACACGTACAATTTACTAGAAACTCGTATTTTTTCGTGTCGATTTTCATTTAACCTGCTGGAGCGCAACCTAATTTCATCGATAGTGCCTGAGTTATTGTCAAATAGATCCGATCGGTTAACGGGGTTATCACCAGACGTCCGTTCAGTCCCATGTAGTCGTAACCGTAGGAAAACGTTCCGGAACACTGGACGACGATCAGATTTCCAAAATCCGTATTGTCTTTTTTCCAGTAAAATCTCAATTGACTTTCCCAATCAAAATCCTGACTCTGTACAATATCGTCTCGGACGAAATTTTCAATTATGTCCCTGGCGTGAACGTCTACGATTAATACGGTATTAAATTTTTTCCGGTCGTTTGACGACAGTTCTCCTCTCACACGCACTATCAACTCGTTCAACTGTCGATTTAATTGCTCCAGATAATGCTTCATAGCGACATTGTTTCCCTAAAATATTGTTACGGTTTATTACAAGAATCAAAACAGTAAATTTACGTTGAAAACACGCAAAGAAAAAACACGTACTTGTTCGATTTTCATAAATGCGTTTTCCACCTCCGCCGTCCACCATACGGACTTGGCGGCCAAACACATCTGTCCCTGATGATCCAACATCCATTCACATAGAGATCCCGTGGTGTTCCCGTAGTCGAATATCGATTTTTTTATCAAATACCTGTTCGACTCCCACATTTCTTTTAACACCGCGTTCATCCAGCTTTCGATCGGTCCTTCGACTATCACTTTGTTTTTAAATTGCATCATTTCTTTTTCGCACGAAACCATAGCGTTCACCAAAGTCCTCTTACCAGACTCGTCAATGAGCAACAGGCTGCAGACGTTATCGAACATTTTAACAATGTGTTCTTGAATACTAGTCGGATTAGTGTTGGCCAGTACAGACAACAACTCGTTGTCAGATATGAAATAAAATCTCGAGAAACAGTTTCGCTTCGTGTCCAAATATTTATTCAATGACTTCTGGCACATTTCAAGACCTTCGTACAGTGCGTTCAACTCGTCCAGTAACTCCGGCCTTTGCGCTAAATTCATTATTTGCGGATTTGTTCTCGTATTCTCCATCAACATTTTGAACGTTCGATTCAACCCGTCGAATTGAATCGCTTCTTGGTGCAATTGCGTTCGGAATTTCTCGTCGAGAAACACCTCTTCCAGGCTAGTCCATTTTCCTTGCACCAGGCTCCAAACAGAGAGAATATTATTTATTAAAGTCAGGTCTTTATCCCATTTCTGTACGGTGTCTAAAAATGGTCCAACATATCTATATAGGCATAAAACACATATATATTTTTTTTTCGACAACCGTTTTGATTATATGTATTTTAAATACTGAGATCCAGCCATGCTTTGAAGAATCATTCCATTGTCGTCGAGTAATTGAAAAATCTCTATTAAATCTCCCAAAACAATTCCGCGGTGTTTATCATTTTTGACGTACGGGATAACACTGATGTTTATACTTTTCCAAGTCTGTTTAAAAAAAAATTTAGTCGAATAAAATCTCACGAATCTATTGTAATGTGATACCGCCGTTCGATTATTTCATAACATTAAGTAATTTAAAATATAAACTGATTATATTATACGCTATGGCCTAATAACTAAATGGCACAGTACTGTGTCGCGCTCCACTCTGAGAAACATTGTCATAGATTTACCACTATAGATAATATTGATCCTACAGCATATTTAACTTTTTATTATGTGTATATATTAAGTCCAACTATATTCACTATAGATATTTAATTGTATTGAGAAGTCGAAGATCAAACAGAATCAGTTAAGAAAACAAGGAAACGCATTTTTCGACATGATTTTTTGAAAGAACAAATATTATTCGAATTTTTTTACATACTAATACGTTTTTGGAAACAATATCGAATGCACAGACTGTTCAAAAGTATTTTTCGCAAGACTAATAATGAATACATGACACGGAATTTGACGAATCGTGTGTATTATATATTTTTGAAATGTTATTCTTCGACGACGATACAACTCAGAACAAATTATGTCGGGGATAGTAAAGCTAATTTTATATTTTTTTTTAGACTTTTCAATGTATCTTTTTCGTACTGTTGTACACGTTAATTCGTATTTTCTGTTAATTTTAATTGTACAAATATTAAAAAGTTTCTAAAAAATAAATATTATTTAAAACAATGGTGAAATATATTTATAATAATAATAACAACGAAACGTTCACGCGGTAATACAGTTGACTTGGCTAGTTTTCATAGAAATATCGTAATACGTTTACGTATATTAAGTATATATTATTATATATTTTAAGTGCCCATAACTGAACAGCGTGTAAATTATACGAATAAATCGTATAGGTATACGCGAAAAACATTCGTGGAACAACTCACTTTTATCAAATCGTTAATACTCCGTTCGATACTAAATTCTTTGATGGAGTTCTGAACGACTTCCAAGCACTGATCTCTGTGGTAAGCCAAATGCATTTTGAAAATGTCTTCCAACGTAAACGAATCCGGGCTAAGATTGAAATGATGGCCTGAATAATAATAATAAAAAAAAAAACAATTGACGACAAACGATATTTTGATTTTGCAAACGCAAACCGCGTGTACCAGTCTCTTCCATGAGCTTTTCCCAATGGTGTTCTTTGATCGCGTCGTTCTTGAGCTCCACCAGCAACGTAATGGAATTTCGAAATTGTTTCATTGCGGTCTCCAGAGCCGCGGCGACCGGCAGGACGCGACATTCTTTCGGAAACCGTTTGAACTCGTTTATGTACTCGTCGATACCGTCGAACATCATTTGTGGCACTACGTTCGACCACAGCGTTTTAGCCCAATTGTTTTTCGTCTGATTTTGTCGCGAATACAAGTCGAAAACCGAACGCAAACATTTAAACTTTTCGTACGCCGCGTCCAGTTTCCTGTAAGACGTCTGTGACATGCCGAACAATATCGACGTGTTCTTCATCACGTTCCTCTCCGCGAACACTTCGTTGAATTTCTCGTCGTATTCCTGTTCGCACATCGATACACGTTACGCATGCAATGATAATGACGTTTCGGACAATGTCGACATTAGCCGTGCGTTTTGGCTAAAATTTGCGCTAAATTCTTCGTTTACAGTGGCGTAATTACGATTAGGTCATGGGTGGGGGAATCAATTTTTTTTTCATACGAAAAAATATATAATTGTTTTTTTTTTTTTAATTGTGTTCATTCGAAGAATGAAGAAAATTAAAACATTTGACTAATGTCGACATTATTCAAATGTTAACATATTACACACAACAGTCACGGTAGCAGTCGTTAAATATGCTAAAAGAATACTCGCGGGACCTTTACGGTTTTTATCGGTTTCGGGTCCTGTTCGGTTTTTGGAAGAGAAAAAAACCATTTTGCCATCTTTTAAACGTTCAAATTAACGGGTTTGTAATCGATTTTGAAACAAAATGTAACTCGTTTAAGTAAAAAAACGGCTTAGAGAACGCTTTTAACGTTTGGAAAAAACGTTGAAAACATTCGCGTACATATTGGTTTGTAAAATTCAACATATTATTCCAACTTGAAAAAAATTTAAAAATCATATTATTATGATTGTATGTGTGTGGTGTGTTATAATAAAAACGTTATTTCTTTTAAATAATAACAATAAATAGGTACTAAATTTACATAAAATTTATGACACGTAGTGTTTGTTTAATATAATTATAATCTGTGATAAATAATAATAATAATAATAATAATAATAATAATAATAAAACGTACCGCTATCTTCAGAAGCCCCAATTCGAAATCGTCTCCCACGTTACCGGGGCCGGATGCGTCGAATTCATTGCTTAACAATTCGATTTTTTCAAAATATTTTTCTACGTGTATTTTTCCTATATATATATATATGAACAAATGTAATTTTATAAAATATTTTGACTTGTATATCAACTATGGATGGTGTAGTATCGAGCGCGCCAATTGAAAAAAAAGCCCTATATTTGTTATTAAATATGTATGCCATTATATTGTAATATGTATTGAAACAAACGATGCGTTACCTTTTAAAAAAGTGTCAAGTATCGTTTTCGTGTAGGACGGATCTAAAAGGAAAAACGAACAAAACGTGAATAGTCGGTAAAAATAATGAAACAAAGTGCCTATATATATATATTTAAAATGTTAACATTCGATAAATCCGAACGTCAGTTATTCACAATCATAATAAATATATAATTCACCATCAAGTTTAACAGAATCGGTTTTAGAGCTTTTTATTACAAAAAAAATAAGACTTTTTTGCTTATTTTTCAACGATATTCACGACGTTGTCCTCGCCTTCTTATTCAAAAACTTGAAATGACAAAACTGCTTCCATTTCCCCTCACCCAACCACATTTATTTTGATCTATTTCGACGTGGTCCACGATAGACTTAACCTGCGCCTTCGGGGGTATTATTCGAATACGGAAAGATGCATTTTAATATTTTTATTCCCAAAAAAAATATAATTATTACCAATACAGACACTGAATGCGCAGAAATTAGTCGAAAAACGTTATGTTGTCGCTGTAGTAAAAATTATCTATACCTATACTCGTATATACGAGTAATTAGACAAGTATAAACCCGTTATAGTGTGATATTATACGAGACTTGTAAGTATAATAAAAATAATATTTTGTCGTGTTTTTTTTTACTTACAGTTGTCCATTTTTCTAGCTTTAAGTATGTCAACGAATATATATATATATATAAACGGCCGTTATGTACTCTTATTATATATATATATATATATATATATTGTACGTACGAACGGTAATATAAATATTTATACTCGAACAAAAAATGTAAATGTCGATAAAAATATTGACGAGAATAAATAATAACATCGAGAAAATAATATACAAATTGAATGTAGCCAGTAGTTGTTGACGAATCGAAACGCTATTATATTATAAAATAATGTACGATTTCTATTACAAGTCAGTAAAGGAGACGTCGGATTCACTTTAAAAAAAATAAACGCATTCTCAACCGTAATGAATTTAAAAAAAAAAGTGACTTTAAAATTGCAAGAAAAAAAACTGGAATTAATCAGTATTGTAAATTTATATATACGAGTATATATAAACATAAAAATGTTGTTAAAATAATATTGAAATAATTTTCAAAACAAAAGTCGTCATTAATATATTACAGACGTTTATTAATTTTTGTCCCGCCGACATTTGTATCGATCAGTGCTTTTTTAATGAATGCGGTGATCAGGTAAGGTATAAAATAAATTTTTACTTATACATTTATAAGCTCGATAATATTAGACTTTATAACTTATAATATATTTTTATACTATGTAAAATGAAGAAATTAACAAAATTTAGATTATTAAGCCATTTTATATAGGCGTTTAAAGGCGAGCATACATACCTACTATAAGACCATCATAGAACATATAAATATAAAGAGACAATTTTAAAATGTAACGGCCACGTAGAAGATGGACAGTTTAAAAATGAACATTTCAAAAGGGCTAGTGAAAAGGAGTGTTAAAAAATAAGTTAATTGTTTTATTAACAATGTTTTATTTATTATACGAAGCTACAACCTCTTTCGCTTTAACCTACTCATCGCGTCGAAAAGTAATCACTAATCACTAACTAACAAAACATACGAAACATTGGCAGTCAAGACATTTATATTTTCGTCATAATCGTTGTAATCTTACCTTATCACTCGATCATGAGTTTGTTGCACGATTTCATTATCGTTAAAGCTAATGCAAAAGTGTTTTTCTGTCGCTGTTTTGTAATTATTTTTAATAATAGGCGTCCGCTATTCGAAGGTTTCCCCATTAAAAAGTAGTGAAAATGTCCTCCGTTCCCAAAAATTCGCTATTGGGAGGTGTCCGTTAGGGGAGATTTCAGTGTATATAAATATATTTTTTTTTTCTTAGCATGTACTTGCCATAATTGAATAATCGCATAAATCTTTAATAATAAATGAGAATATTGATAACATATCTTTATACTCGAAAATAGGATATTATATCCTATATTATACATTATATATCTAATCTGTGGTATGAGCATTGAGCACCATGATAATATCACAGAGTAGAACAATATTTCAATTCGGTATAATATTACGAATAGAAATAGATATTTCCGTGTAAAACAATACAGATATTTAATATCACTTAGATAAATCAATGACTTGTTTTTTTTTTTAAGTTTTATACATAAATTATATTATATTATATGTTTTACTTGAAACGACTGCGAAAAATATGCAGTTTACTTATTGACACCTTTTTTTTTTTTATCTTGGAGTAAAAATATTATTTATTTTGTGCTTTCACAAAATACATATACTTATACATATGCATATATATTATTAAAATCTTTTAATTCCGATAAAATATACATAAAAATTATTGATTATGATGTAATATATTATGTAAATTACATAATCAATGATAAAACTTACCAATGCTTATCAATTGATTTTCTAAAAAAAATACATTTAAGACAATATACTAATATATTATGTACTTTAATTATAGTAGTTTTTCTTTACAATAAGAAAATACAATCAATAAATAAAAAATTGCACAGTAACATTACACAAACATATATATATATATATATATATATATAAGAAATAAAAAATAAAACTATAGAGGTTTACACAATGAAGAATCCACACTCACTAGTAGTTGTCTCAGTTTCGATTTTACACATTAAATTGGGTTAAAACATCACGGTGCTGCCTAATTTTGAGACTATCCAGTTAATAATTAACAATATAGTTTATCGATTTAAAATATTTATATAAAAATAAAAATGTAGTATTATAGTAAATAATTTATAATATTTCCAATTCGATCGTTTTTACTTAAGTAATTGACCAGACATTTGGATCATCTATGACGATGAACTGAGTTTCTTTAATGATAGCCATATACCGTTTTTTGCTTTTAACAACACTGAATGTTTACTGTATTCGAATGGTACTGTTGTTTCACTACACAGCTCGATTGTAAAGTTTTTCAACAAATGTACTAAACCTCTCTTAGTACTCATCAAGGCAAACCTTAAACCTACAAAAAAAAAAAAAGTTAATACTATAACAGTTTTTGGATCTTTAAATAGATATATTTGTTTCAAAAACACATACCAATACAATTCCTGGGGCCTGTTCCAAATGGTAGATATACATAATGTGAACGTTTGGCTTTCTCTTCGGGAGAAAATCTTTCAGGATCGAATTTATACGGCTCTGGATAGTAATCCGGGTCATAATGTAATCCGATGACTGGTATTTGAACAGAATGACCTTTTTTTAATAACAAATTAGACTCCGGTAACGTATAGTCTTCTGTGCACACACGTTCCAATTGAGCAACAGGAGGATGCATTCTTAGTGTTTCTAACATTAATTGGTAAAGAAAATAAATAAATATTTATTTTGAAGTTAGAATTTTATACAGTTGTGGCATCACAAATCTATTTATTATTATTTTTTTGGGACAATTATTCCAAACAAATTGATATTAAAGATTATTTCTGTCCGCAAGCAACGAAAAATTTATTATCCCTTAAAAACATCAACTAAATTGTTTTATTATTATTAAAATGTTACATGTTCACATAAATATTAAAATATAAGTTTACTGTACTCGCATCAATTTTTAACAGCAAGAATGGTTACGACTTAAATATAAAATTTGTACAGATAAAAAATCAACCATCAAATAAAGCAAAATTGTTGCCTACGTTTAATATTATAATTAAAATATTTGTGACACCTGCTGCACAAGTCAGCACAGCAAAACATAAATGTTACTTACCCATTAATACCTTATCTAATAAAGGCATTTCTTGCATAGTTTCATGTGTAAGTTTGTCATTGTATTTACTCAATACTGAACAAATTTCTTCTCTTAATTGTACTTGTATTGTTTGATTTATTGCCAATTCATAACACGTAAAAGTCAACAGAGTACTAGAAGTTTCAAACCCAGCAATCAAAAACAATACTGATTGGGCGACGACTTGTGATTCAGTCAAAAAATCTAAAACATTTTCAATACAATATAATAGTTTTTTTTAAATAACTAATAAGTAATTATTTCAATTTTATTACAAGACGAAAGGTAAGTTACCGCAAATATAATAATTTACCTTCGTTGCGTTTGTTTTCACCACTGTTAGAATTGGGTTCACTATCCAGTAATAACTGCAAGAAATCGTTTCTCCTTAAGCAAAACGAAACAAAAAATTTCAAGTGTGTAATTCCAAACAATATTTTTACTTATCAAATTTTTCATTGTGCATAAATAATATTATAACGTTATAAAAAAAAATTGCACTAGGCATTTTAAGAAACAATTAATTTTTATTAAACATGAAAAATTATATTTAAATGTATTATTTGGATATTAATCATACAAACCAAATCGAATTTCTAGTCTCACATAAAACAGAAAACATAATACACGTACTTTTGTCCAGTGGTCTGTCTTAATGTTTTGGATTCTTTTATGACGTCTGCCAAGAAATAAATAACTTCCATGTTGAAAAATGATAACGGTACAAATCTTGCGATTCCCGGCATAAATAACAGTATTATATATAATGACAGGCGTTTCATGATGTTTAAGCTGGCAAATTTCGACACTCTGCTAGCAAAGCCGCCGTCTTCGTCTGCCATAGAATTGGACTCCATACCAAATGCGCAAGTGGCAATAACATCTAAGGTGAATTTACCAAAAAAATCTTTCATCTCCAATTCGTATGAACCTTTCTCTGAAAAATCCAAACACATATAAATAATTTAATTGTTATTTATAAGTGAACAAAAAGTTGTTGACTCACTACGCTATACTAGTATAGTTCAATTATTATTGTAAATGAAAAATATTTAATATTTACCGTTTATTCGTTCGTTTAAAAAATCACTCATGTTGTTACAACAGACTTCTATGAAATTTTCCATGGTCCTAAGTTTACCCGAAGTGAAAGCCGGTGTCAAATGACTTCTCATGCGTTTCCACTTTAAACCTTTAAGATTTATTAACATTTCTGTAATATATTCGGATGTACGAAATCTCATTGTCTGACGGTCAGTAAAATGATTAAAATCTTTAATCATAATGCATTTGATGATGTCTGGATCTAAAATTACTAGAGACGGTCTTCGACCGAGATAATATCCTGCAAAGAATTTCAGCGTAATATTACTGTGTTTACCAACACGATTATTTAAAGTTTGGCAAAATACGCAACAAGATAAAAAAAAAAACTGATCATTGCATCGATTTAGCAAAAATAGTTTGTAAGGTATACAGAGAATGCAGCTGATAGGTTATGCTTACCAGCGAATTTATGACCTTTGAACTTAAAGTAAATATCTCTATGGAACTCGTGAAATGATTTTTTAAACAGAACACGATCTTTAGCGTTTCCGAAAAAAAATTCCGGTTCAATGTGAAACACTCCCATTTTTTTCCAGTAGCTGTATATATTTTTATAGTACAAATATATGGCCACAGCTAGGAGTACAATCGTAGAAATGACATACGTCAATATAATGTCCTTTGAAATCATCGTTTTGGATAATACTCTGAAAAACAAGAAAAAAAATTAAAAACATTCGTAGACAAAATTAACGACAACCGATTGATAATCATAATTCGATTGAAGCCGTAATGCCGAGCGCGAGATATCGACACCGTCACTGTCGTTAATTGGGAGCGCGCACAATAATAATATGTCTGTGAATTTTACTTTATTTTTGTAAAATGGCAACGCCCGTGTTGTTGTTGTTGTTGTCGTCGTCTTCGCGTATAGTTAAATATTTTTTGTACCGTTAGTGCGTTCGCCACCGAAACGACGTTAAGTTGGAGACGTTGGAGAAAAAAAACTCACCAGAACGTCGTTCCTCAAGATTGGACGAACGGCAACGAAGGAGAACGTCCAAACGAAATGACGAAACGACGTGCGCGTCAACGTTGTGCGCGTACGCGTACGACGGTACGACGACTGACGAAGAACAGTCGTCTGACGACGACCGTGCGATCGCCAAGCATTATCGAAAAAAAATAATAAAGAAATTAGAGCGGTCACGTCGCGACGCGGTCGTATCGTGTTATAAAATAAAATAACAATAAAAAGAAACGAAGAAACATATCGTTGTTTATACACGACCGAACGGACAAACAATTATATTACAACGGATAAATTACGATTCGTAAACACCAAGAAAAAAAAAAAAAAAAAAGCGAACGCAAAATACTTTTTTATTGTAACGGGGAACGACAATGACGACGACGTACGTTGGAATTGTAATTGATTTTAATGCGTTATAACGTAAAAGATTGTGTTATCAACACGACGACACTGTGATGATAATATTTATGTTATTGATAACAACGGCGAGTTAATTTTATTATTATTATTATCGTTGTTGTTGTTGGTCAGCGGTAAAAACACAAAAATAAAAACGCGTAACTTTCAAAAAAACTTATAATAATCGTACAACACTCGTACGTACGTAAAGCGGGCGAACGAATGACGACGAGTGACGATCAGTCGGCGGCGGCGACTGCGATATTTATCGAGAATATTCGAGAAGATTCTGTTTTGGAAAACCAGAGTCTTGGCACACTCGTAAACAACAATAATAAAATAAAAATAATACAACAGCTCCGCCGCCTTCCTGACATCTGTTCGTCCCGAACAGTAAACAATGCAATTTTAAGCAAATTTTATTTTACAAAAACATAAAAAAAAAAAAAAAAAAATTCACTATTTAATACGTACACAATAAAACGAAATTATTACAAACAATTATAACTAATTCTAAAAAAAAATTTTTTTTAAATATTTACATTCACGGTATACGGACCGGTCATCAATCAAAGCGGGGCTGGAAAATTGTCTTTTACTGTTGACTTTTATTCGATAGTCTACGCGTAGTCTAAGATCACCAGTTTTCTTTCGAACGCGAACGATCGGGGACCACTGTGCGGACTTCGACTTGGCCCAAACACTCCTTCTATTAGTAAATCTTCCAAAATGATTTGTAAATTTTCCCTATACGATATACGTCGAGCCCTATAAGTCAAACTGGTTGGTCATGTTTCAATATTATTTTCATTTCCGAATTTGCGTCGTTATCAACTCGTATACGTCCAACTTTCATGACATGACTCTTCGTTATACGACTTGTTCTTACATTCAAATTCCAAATTAGGGTTAGCGTTCAATACGTTTTTCTCTTCCGCGCGTTCATGTCCATAATCTACACTTAACATTTCGTTTAACTCGCAACTATTGCTGGATTCGTCTCCTTCCTTGGTAATATCGAGTTGCAAAGAACTCCATCGCGAGAATACAAATCAACTCTCTGTTTTTGAACAAAATCCCTACCCGAAATTGCACTCATAGCCGTAGTGTTTTCTGGAACGACGTAAATAAAATAGATTACCGTTCACGGGGAAATATCAGATTCGAAAATTCCTAACGATTCTAAATCGGTACCATTAATACCCCCCCCCCCCAAAAAAAAAAAAGCGAATGGTTCTCGGTAACAAAAATTAGAAGAAAAAAAATCGTTTATGGAATCAAACAATGATTAAAATTTTTAATAAGACACACACACACACACACGTATATCATTAATGTTATTTTTAAAATTAGCGCGATAAATTAACGAAAAAATGTATTCGCAAACGCTCTCGCAGTAAGAAGAACGGTTATAAACGGCGCGCGGTTTTTTTTCTCTCTTATACGCGTATAATATTATAGGTATATCAATAGATATTATTATATTATATATATATATATACGCACGCCGTGCGACCCATATGGTCATGGCAATGACGTCAAATGACATATTATAATATTACGGTCGTGTCGTACCGATGACGCGCATTCGTGCGTATGCGCCGGCCGGGTAAGTAATCGCGCAAAATACAAAACCACACACCGTACGCGCGTTTAATACCGCGCGGCAGTGGTAGTCGAAACACGCGCGTCATCGTTCTTTTTTTGTTTTCGCGTCCACACACGCATGTTCTTTAGGCATTCGATTTTTAAAACGCCAAACGACTTCGGAATAAGTCTTCAAATCCCACTGATACGATATGCATAAACGCGGTAGCGCAACCGATGGGGGGAGGGGCTGGACCCCCCTCCATGAGTATTTCTAAAGTGAAGAATTTGGAAGGTAATTTTAGTTATTGTCTAATTATTATATTTTACAGTAAACCCTATTTACTTGTTTCAGCAACGTAATAATAGTTTGGTTTTGGCATCGTACAATCCGAAGAAATAATAAATCGTTTAGCGACTTCGAAGCGTCGTTTGTACTTTATTTTCAAAATTAATATATTTTACATTTTATTCAATTACATTAATACATTAATAGAAAGAAAAAAATTACATTTACATTATTTACACGATTATTTATGTTTACATATTTTGTATTGTAATTTTGCACCTCCCCCCTCCCCCCTCACAGGGTTTTTTCTGGTTGCGCTACTGTATAAACGTATTATTATTATTATTATATAGTGTGCAGAACGCAAACGCGTTATTGACAACAATATTATTATTACGTTGAAGTGAAGACGCGCGATTTTAAACAAAATATTGTAATACAACGTAATATATACGAGTACAATACACATTATTATTATATTAAATAATAAAATCCGTCTTTAACCGTATGTTGAACGGCTAGTTGAAGCCATTCGCGTTTGTATAATAATTTCAAAATACCATTTTGTCCCAAGAATAAAAGACATAAAAACGATGTTGTACACGTTAATTAATCTCGCATTAATTCATTGGCGGCGATAATAATTCACCATTATTTTCTGTACGTATACGGATGACGTATTTCGATAATATCCGTATCGTTTACTTAATTTCACGTTTTCGTCGTCTTTTAGATGTTTGTGCCATTCTGTATATATATATAATATAATATATAATATATATATATATTCCGCCTATAGTGTGCGGGACTCGCGACGTTAAATCTAAAACTATTTTTTTTTTTTTTTTACTCTCGAAATCGCATTGACGTCGCGACGTTGATGTTAACGAAATGACACCACACCGCAGTACTCATCCGTTCGCTTAGAGAGATTTTATTCACGAGAACGCGCACGCCGAATGAACTGCGCCTCCTAATAAGCTGTACCGGTCTCTATTGGCTGTTTATTGGCAGCGGTTCTCAACAATCAGAATTCTTTTCGATAGAATATCATCGTGGTTTGCGTGAGAACGCGCCAACAATTTTCCTCCGCCGCCCGGAGTACAGTTTTAAAAATTATTATTATTATTATTAAAAGCCGAAAAACGCGATAACACGAATTGCGTTTAGCGGCCGTTTCTAAAATATTATATTTATACCCGCTGTGGACAATATGTTTTTTTTATATGCTCGGTATTATACTTGTTGCGGATTCTGCGAATCTAATCTTCGTCGAGCTTTGCCCAGCTCGTCAGCGGGTGGGGGGGGGCTCTCTTAATCGTACAGTTTGCGCGTGCCAACCCGAAGAATAATTTTTATATTTCTTATAATATGTTTTCGGTCGACAATAACGGAAAACTATCGTAATATTTGAATTAATTCTATGGCGATTAGCAGCGGAATCGCCCGTTGTCGTAATAATACTAATAAAATGAACGCCTTTTTGCGTAATTCTGTTACCGTGCGCAAGTAGTTCTGTTTATTTTATATCCATCGAATGACGTCAACGACGGACACAGAACTACCGCGACAAGTACGAGCGAGGTAATTCCAATAATTGTTTTGTTTCATAAATTCGTGTTATTTTCGAGCTTCGCGTTTGAAGAAACGTACGTTTTTGAATGATCGATGGACACGCCAAATGAATTCTATAAATTTACTCATCGTTTAATAAATTTAATAATAAAAAACGTTTACGATAATGATATGTCTTGTTTTGTTCGTGTCCGGTTCAATATTATTTAAAAACTTTAAACCCTCGCTTCCGAAATTCAGGTCTAAGTACGCCACTGCGGCCTTGCAATATAAAATCGCGAAACGCCGTGGAAAAAAAATAAAAAATAGATTAACGTTCGCTATTTAATGTAGACAACTAATAGGACCGAAGAAGCGCACGTTTACAGTTCAAAACTACACAAAATAAATTTTAATTTTAATTAAAATAATATCTTAAATATCGTAAATTATTATATTGTAAATACGTATAATATATTATCTATGTAGTATAATAATACAATAAAAAAAGAAAATTATTCAGATTTATCGGATTAGAACGTAGAATTTTTTTTAAGTACATTATAATATTGAAGTACACAAGGCTGTGTGCACTATATCCACAATCGACCGACAGCGGCAATACCACGCAAGAATACCTCGGATCGAATGGACGACACGAATACGTCCGGCACACGCTATATATACGTCCTATTTTGATGTTTATAAAATTATATCCGTGTTATATTATAGTGGGCCACGTCATTTATAATTTCGAATATAATTAAAAAAAAATATAATATATATCAAAATTTGCGATCGTTTCGTATAAATCCATTTTATAATATTAAAAAAACAGACCGATTGGGGAGGATGGAGTAAAGCCGTCCATGATTTAAATAGCTTAAACATTGAAAAACCGTCTCATCTTCCCATCCCGATCCATTTGAAAATGCCTAAATAATACGCCTATTTGTAGTACGCAAACGTGATGCTATTTATATATTATAACAATACCGAAATATTATTATGCGCATTCAATATTCCGACACAGAGTTATCTTCTTATCCAAACCCATCTATTGAAATCCTTTGAAAATTTTCTCGAAATAAATACTCGAGAGTATTTTACGTTCCCCGCCCCCTACAGTAATTTACGCCTATGATAATGTGCATAAAATAAAAAAATAACCAAAAAAACCGGCGCGGTTTAACAAAATTTAGTGTAGCGAATATTTTTTTTTTTTTGTTTTACTGCATCATTCGTATGTACGGTGCACATAAAACATTACAATCATATTGACGAGACGTCCTTGATATTAATCACTCAATTCCCGTAAATATTATTATAATATCTACAATATACGATATATATATATATTTACATATAATAACAAATTGAGTTATTCTTCTTATAATGGGAACGCACGCCTTAGACGTTTTTAAACGTATGACGAGCCATATTTCGTCATGCACGCGAAAAAAAAATGTGTATATATATAAATATAATCATTTATTTATCAGTAATAATAATAATAATAATAACGCGCCGTCTACAACGATGTTTTATAATAATATTATTTATACAGTCAGAGTCCTTTAACACGACGACCTTGGTCTAAAATTCACACATAATATACGTATATAATATAGCTTCAGTTTGCTATACGATTATTATTATTATTATTATATTTATCGGGTGCGGAAAAATCTATACGTTTTTTTTTTTTAGAAAAGAATATTGTAATAATTAATGATAATGGACGATGAAATTAAATTATTATTTAAAACAATCGCGTTAAATATTTTGAAAATTTCAATAATTCACAGTTTTTTTTTTTTAATATGTTTAAAAAGTAATAGAATTTTCATTGCGAAGTGAAAAAAGAAATGCATTTGTTATAAATTTACTTACATGTAAATATTATAAAAAGTGAATTTTATTTATAACTCTACTCGATTTATTATATCACAGTTATGACTAATTAAGTTTTTCTTGGACTCTGATATTATAATTATCACTTCGTCGTCATCTTTTCTCAAAACAATTATTATCATACAACAATTATGCAATGTATAATATACACAGAGATATGAATAATAATTGTGATTCGAGCAAAACAACGAAAATAAAAAGAAAACTTTTTCGTTTCCCACACTAACCGTCGTCATTAATTATGTACAATATGTGTAATTATATTGTCACGTGTTTCGCGAAAAAATGTATAAATATAAATCAAAATTTATTAATAATAATCGTTTATGTTAGACTATTATTATTATTATTATTATTATTGATCACATTAGATAATACATTTATCAAAAAACATAGACTTTATTTTTACTTATATTTTGAGGGGCGTAGTAAGATTAGTATTTCATAAAAAAAAAATTGAGCGAAAAAAAAAGGCCTTTAAAGCTGAAAAAGCCGAATTACATAGTACCAACAAAAAACATTTTCGAGGGGAGTTTGTATATACATATAACTTATAGATTTTAAATTCTAACACCTGATTTTTAACTAATATTGTATTTATTAGTTTTTAAAAATTTTTAATAATTTCATATTAATATTAAATGATGATAAGATTCTATAAAATACTTCAGAATAATTTGGCTTATTTATACTATACCTCACAACTACATACTTATCTGGTATTATTATATTATTATTTATTATATATCAATTTGTCTAAAATACGTTTTGCATTCCGGCGGTAAAATAAAACTACGTACAGACGCGAATAAATCGCCTGAAATAGATTTAAAAATCGTACAATATTTTACTTACTTGATACCACCTGACAATCACACGACGATTTACAGTAAAACAAATGACAAACAAAAACCATAATACGAAATACAAAATATATCAATCGTATAAAGTCCGAAAAATTGCACGCGGCCACGCTCGTGTTATCTTATATGACGATGTACTGCGTGCGAATAATTTCTGAAATATTGTTCAAAAGGTTTTATATAGGTAATATTACTGTTTTGAAACACGTGATTTTGTACTGCGGGCACAATATTGTGTTAACTTATATAAAAATGATTTGTACGAACTTTAAATTATATTAAAAACGTAGTTAATAAACTGATATAAACATATATTTTTTTTCAAATTAAATTTTTTCTAAACATTGAACATTTCGGGAAGAGGAGTTGCCCTAACTTCCCTCCCCCTTACGTTTCTACGTCCCTGTATATTTTGGTCGATTATAACTGTCAGAAATGTAACGATTTCGTTGTTTTTGAAATCTATTAAAAATGCGTTATCTGAATGTTATAAGGGGTTCCACCTACGCGAATGAGAAAAAATGGTCGAGAAGCGCAGCAGCTTTACACGAATAATTTTTTTTTTACTTTTTTACGTCTATCTGCTAATTTTATATACATTTTTGAAATACACTAGACATTACAATAGCTATTAATACAAATTAGTAAAACAAAATAACTCTTTAATTCCGATTATAATCAATTATTATCATTAAACACGTAAACGGACCGAGTAGCATTTTAGGTTCAGAAGCCGTTTTAAATCATGTAAAAATACACGAGACCAGCAATAGAGAAGGTCTGTTGCGCAGGTTGACGTAATTCGGTTAATAAACTGAATTAAATATTCTTATAATTTATGGTTGTAAACGAGTGATAACGTTCGGTTAGAAGGTATTGGTATATAAAGTTAGGTGTTTATAGGCGCAATTAGTACTAAATTATTGCGCCTACTAAAAAATCACAAACACACAACTGGTCTACATAAACTCGAGTAGCGTTTTAAGTGCAGACAACGGTTTAAATCACCAGTAAATGATGATTCAACGTACGCTACATAAAACCGCGTTTTTGACAAAAATGAATATCAAATTTTTACACGGGATTAACCGTGCCGTGAAAATGTTACTTTCGATTCAAACACCGTAGTACTGTTCAAAATCAGTGTGCGTTGACAGTACAATTTCAGTTAAATTATCAGTTAAATATCGACTTGTAAGTTGGTCCAATTATGTTATGGTTATGCTCCGTTTTCACAGCACCCTACCCCTTTGAACATCATATAAAAGGCTGAAATAAGTGCTCGACCGACGATCATCGCATATGGTATGCACTGATCATCGATCCTGATCGAGCGTTTAGTGCTTAACTGACGGTAAACTCGGTCGGTCCAGGAAACGTGTAAATGTGAGTAAGCCAGTAAAAGTTAATAGAATAGTAAAAAGTGTAAAATAAACGAGTGTACAACGAGGAAGATGAATCATAACGTTAATTTTATTTCATTGAAATACGCGAAATAATAATAATATTAATAAAAATAAATATACGAGTAACAACGCGCATGCGATTGAACCGTTTAATTTCCGTCGGTGCGATCACACATTCTCAGCACGGTTCAGTGTCGGAAGCATTGTATTAGAACTATAAAATATATTTTTTTAAATATTGAGTTAAAATTTAAACCGAAATACTTAAATTGAACTACAACGGTTCTCAATTAACTGTTTATAAACCGTGTGTAAACTGTTCTTATTGGTTGTGTCTTGATTGTAATGAACGGAGAAAACATTTGTGGATATATTACGCCAATATGAAAATTCAATTGCGAGAGTTATCGTGTGTGTGTTTGTGTGGATCGTGCAACCTAAGCACGTGAGCAGTTTGACAATGTTCACGACCGTATAAACGTGAATAAAGAACAATTTTGAATTAGAAAATAAACTTTGTAGTCACATATTGTAGTGGGGACGCAAGGACAACGGGAACGTTGTATACCGATACGTTGTTATTGCAAAAGAGATTTACGTTTGTTTAAAATATATTTTTGCTGCAGACACCACAAATTAAATATATTGGTTTACAATAATAAAAATAATAATAATAATAATTATTATTATTATAAATTGTATTATAATAATAATTATGTAAATGAATTAATTGAAATCAAATGTTTTAAAATTCGAACACTCACAACTATTTTTCAAAATTGAAAGTAATTTTTCTGAGATTCTTTTCTTATTTTTTAATATTAATTTTAAATCAAATTATTAAATATTATTTTACGATAAAAAATATCAAAAATTAAATCGGAGTAGATTCCTGCCAAAGATTCGAATCCTATATTTGTAAACATAAGCTATGGTTACAAAACAACCACGAAAAGCCTAATTTTTAAAAGGATAGTAATAATTGAGAATAATTTGATGAATAATGTAAAATACCAGTGGTTTTATGTGTATAAATTAAGTTTTTGAGGTTTAAAAATACAGTTTTAACACTTTTAATTAAAGAAATATAACTTTAATACTGTCGATTATTGTATATTTCTAGAAATCAGAATATTTAGATGTAATTATTGCAATTGATTAATATTACTCTGTGGCTTAATAAAAATGAGAATATTTAAAATAAGATAATATAACTCATTGCAAATAGTTACTTATTATTTTTATGAAATAATGTGATAAACTAATAGATTGTGAAATAATAGATTAAAAAAGACCAATCAAGTTAGTGAAAAGTTATATTCTATGAGAAGTCACTTAAAAGAAACAAGACTAGTTATAAATAAGTAATGTGTATTTCATTATTTATGAAATTTTAAAAATAACAATACCTACCTCAATAAGTCCATTTCTGAAGTAGAACACATCGTCTTTGTTCTAGGAGTTGCAGTCCAGCATAGAAAAATCATTCAACATGACCACTGGAATAGGCATTGCATTGTTACATTGAATGTTTAAAAGCGAAATATAAAAATGTATTTTTAATTATAATTGTTATATTTTGAAATGACTTGTGATCTTGTAAAATGGCTATCACATCACTTGTTCCATTTATACTGGGATTATGAACGTCTCCAAATGCTCGAATTTTTTTGTAATTACTATTAATAAATTGTTTGAGTTAACGTCGTTAAGGTACACAAAAAAAAAATATAAAATATAACTGTAGTCAAATTACTCCGTTAGTATGTAAATAATGTAGCAATAACTTTAAACCGAGTTAAGAGTTGACTAAAATAACTTCTAACGTTCGGACTATAGTCATTGTTTAGTTTAATTTCTTAAACGTACTGATTAAAACTTTTAAAGTTTCAATTATGTATTTTATAGAATATAACGACGAAAAAAAAATTGAAATATTTTACTCAAATTTAGAGAGTAGATAAAAAATATTACTGAAATACAAATATTTTTTTCACGTCAATCAAAAAAAATAAAATAAATAACAATATCTATTATTAAACAAATTGTTTTTCAGAACTAATAAGAAATATGTGTATATAAAATATATGATTTTAATAGCGATTTAGCTCGTAGGTGAGATTTACTATGTGTATAGTAATAAAGCGCGTGGTACCGTTTTTTCCTATCCCCATATAAATTCTCTTTGCTAAACTTTTCTACAGTTATACGCGACGTCAATCACGGACGACACTCTAATATACTCTTGGCGGCCTTATTATCGTCCACGCTTCGTCTTTGTCGCGGTACAATCCCATTAGAAGTACATACCCATCTAAGACTTCTCGATCCAGCAAACAACAGTTCGACTTTGAATCGAAGGGTTCTCGTATTTCCCTTAACTCCCAATTAGGAAAAATCGAAAACCGTTTGTTTCTAGAGAACTTATTATTACGAAGTTCTGATAGGGTTAACGGTTTATATCGGTCAGATTCGACAAATGTAATTGATTTGAAATAATTGCAAAACAAAAAAAGAAAAAAAAACAGAATTATTTTCATGAAACATTTTTATTTTTTTATCGCTACGCCGAGAAGTGAAAATAGATTATATAATTAATGTGATCATTTGTCGTTGGAAACGATTTAGAATGTCACGAAAATCGTATACAAATCGTGTTTAATATAACGACTCTTGATTGTTATCCGTGACGACGTGTAATGTCGAGTAATAATGCTAGTGACCATTATCCTTTAGGAATTTTTTTTTTTTAATGTTTCTATAAATTTATAGAAATTTTGTAATTATATATAAAAATATCTTTTAAGAAACGTTTAAATATTGTAAGAAAATTTATTTTTCTAAACAAAACTACCTTCTCGTTATAAAAAACTTATTAAACTACAAACGTTTTTTAGTTTTAATACGCCTGCTATGCCTTATTGACTTTTACAATGAAGTTCTGACCGTAACCCACAACGCGTATAAGTAATATAATAATTATACAATTTTTTATCATCATCATCATCATTTTTATTATTATTATTATTATTATTATTGATAGATAAAACGTTTGACCGTCGCTTTTTAGAAGTGTCAAGTCACCGCGTGTGGTACGCCTGTGGATACATTTAAAGACGTAAAAAACGTGGGTTATTTAGAAGATACTGCGCACGAACTATAAAGTACTTGGACGCTCGAAAGTGCTCCTGTTTTACATACGAAAACAATACGAACGGCGTAAGTCTAAAATATATATATATATGAAGAAAAGAATAACGGGACGATGAATACGACTGGAAATCGTCTTGGCTACTGTTCGATGTTGCGGGGTGCCCGTATAACGCAGCAACAATAATAATATAATAAATTATATTACATAATATAATAGGTATCACAATTCGTGTTACAGAGGCTGCAGCAGACGGTCTACCGCCGTAATATTTGCATATAAGATTATAATAATAGACAGCGTATGCAAATGCACGCATATACAGGGCGGGGCAGGGGGAAACGACCGATTTTGGAAATAGATTTCCTCTATAACCGATCACGGTATGTATAGGATAGTATATTTTGATTCCTCCGACTTGGGGACGCCGATGATTGTATTATAGGTATATATACTCGTATATATATATTATGCAGGCCAAAAAAAAGTCACTCCTTTGAGACGTTTACAATCAGAAACTACAAATTCTGGCTGATGCTCTGGAAATACGTCAGGTATTTTCGCGACGATAATTCATTCGATTTCTCAGACAAAATAAGGAGAAAGACGAACGAGAACGTCGGAACGCGAGCCAGTTGAGGCCAGTTGTCCCCCAGTGACTCGTGTCGAACCGGATCGTTGCGGAGGCGGTGAAGACGAAGCTTTATTTATGAACTGTTAGTACCTTAAAGGAAAATTGTAAACTGAAGACAAATTAAAGTGTAATTTATCATGTTTGAGTAAGCCGGAAACAGTCAGTCCTAGTAGCTTGAAACTACTGGTCGTATTTATTAAAACAAGTGATGACGAGATTAGGATAGTAACGTATCAAAATGAGTAAAAATTAAATAAAAAAAAAAAAGGCTATTCGATTGAACATATTATATACCGTGTCATTTTCATCGTTAAAATTACATTTTTTCAGGTGCTCCAAATTGTGTACGCAGTCATATTTATTTTTATATTATTGTTATTAATTGTGTAATACATTTCTGGATGATCTGAGATTGTTACACCTATAGCTGTAATGACTGACGCCTTTATTCATCGATGTGTGAAACACGTTGGGTCGGGAGACAAAATTCCCTATAATTATACGTTTAAAGAGTTGTATGATTTTTTTTTTTATTCTTAGCATATTAACAATTGAAGAGACATTCAAAGTAATGTAAGTCATGAAGCTTCGTAAAGGTATACACTGTACACTTAACGATTCGTTACGGAAAAGTGAATTATTAGTGCCACTTGAAGTAGCGGTAATGTGTTTTGCTAATATACAATTCACCTAAATATGGCTTTACGTAGCCAACTAGTAAATACGGACTCAAATATTAATTTCATTCGGATACGATATATACATTAGGAGAAAATTATTATTATTAAAATGATTCAATAATGGGCGTAGGATTGTTTCGATGTATTAATTAATAATTTAAGAATCGTTCTTTAAAAATCGATTTTTTTTTACACTGCGTCCCGACCCTGTATAATACTCGTATGTATGTGTGTGTATTGTTTGCCGTTTCCTTTATTTTGTTGGATTTTTTTTTACAAAATTCTGTACGCGTGTGTCAGGAGATTACGATAAGAAACGGGACAAAAAGAAAAGAAAGCGGGACAATAATTATGTCGAAGGAGTTATGTGTAAGGTTGCCAACTGTCGGTCCAAACTAATGGGTCTACGGCAGATTGTATCGTATTTTACGCTTTTCCTCCAATATTATCACAGACTTGCCCAGGAATTTCGCGTGCGTTTGCACGCGCACGCCACACACACACACACAGGGATTTGATTTCACAGCGTATTTTTATTCGGATGCAATATGTTTTTTACGTTATCCTAGACTGTACCAGAGACGTGTTGAAGAATTTCCAAACGGGAATAAGAGGATGAGGTAGGTTTTTATTATCTGAGTCGTGGAGAGGATTTTACTCTCTCCCCCAATTGACTGTTTTACTATACTAAAAAAAGAAAAATTATTTTAATCGTAAAATTTTGAAAAATATGTTTTATTTATTTTTTTATCATAATTTTATAGAATCGTACATATTTAACAGAACATAACCTTTGAAATATTTATTACGAAATTTATAAAAAATACATAATTACATGTCGTCTATCATGAAATCTATTTTTCAGTGATTTAAATCAATTATCTGTATAATTAAAACGGCAACAAAAGAAAACCATAGTTTAAATTTTTTTTTTCTATCTATGTGGAGAGATTTAAACCCGATGAACCCTATCCCCTCGTAGATATGCCTTTGCCCGACACTGAGATACCCTGCACACGCCGGACGTGTATTTAGATATCATATCCAGTGTCAGATTAACCACTATATCTATATGGGAACTGTAGGTCAGGGAATACAGGCGTTATCCCTCGGGAGTGGGTGTCGAAAACGTAATAAATACTTAACTAAATGAATATTATATTATATATTACACGCATATATATATATATATATATATGTATATGTACCGGATACAAAAAACGTTTTTTCTCGTTTATTGTAAAAATTAATTCAGTAGATTTTTGTCATCTTTCGATTGATTCGCGCATAAAACGCATTAACTTGCAGTGCCTGACTCGAATCTAACGACTAGGTGCCTCAATCATTATTTAGAAAAAAACGACGTTCATGTGTTTACTCTTATATTTTGTGAACGACACACGTTTTTTCCTTTTTTTAAATATGACTGGAACGTGAACATAACGCATGTGTTTTTATTGAATTCTAAAATAACAAATATAACGCACCAGATAGCCCAGGTGTGATGTTGGAATATTAAATTCGAATGGTATAAATGTACGTTTGTCGGTTTCATATACAAAACGATATTTCAATAATCAATTTTATAAATATCTTTTATGCGGATTGCTGTTTAAAGCAATTCATAATAAATGCAAAAAAAGCAAAAAAAAAAAAAAAAAACGAAAGTGGAAAGTGAACGGACTTTCTTGTTTCATGCATTTTAACTTGAACGAATTTCAATTTTTAAATAAATCGTAGTATTTCGGCTATGAGTCCCGCCGAACACTGTTCAGCTATACGCGTATATCGAGACGAGATCACGGGATTATCTCGCGCGAAACACTGTTTTAATTTCAACAAAGATGATCTCTTATAACAGCATCCCGTGCGCGATATCATATTTCGTACATTTTACATAATATATGTAATATGGTGCGTACGGCCGTCTACAATATCATCTGTGCATCCACCGTTGTTTTTTAAATGATTTAACAACGTATTATTATTAGTATTATATAAACCGGTGAAAAATCGTCCAAACTCCGTTCGTCTGCAATGTGATTTCACCCCTTCGATACACACACACACACGAGTGTACCACGTAGACGTACGTGTATGTATAAATATACCGTCTCTTTTGGATATGTGCACTGTTATTGGCCGGCATTCAAGAAAAACTAAAAGCGCCAGACAATGGTGGCTATTATATAATATAATACGCGACGTATATATTATTATTGCGCGCGTATACAGCATGCGTTGTAAAAGTATAATGCCACCGAGAGCGCGCAGATAATTCACGATCATTTGTAAAAATATATTCTTCTTCGTGTGCGGCGAGTGGTGCTCGAACTGTGGCAAAGTGTTATATGTAGTACAGAGCAGTGGTTCCCAACTGGTGATCCGAGGACCACCGTGGACTTATTTCAGCTGGTCGTCTGTAATGTCAAAGTTATTTTTTTCTTCTTCAAATTTACATCAATTTTTAATAAAAAAATGTGTTCATATTAAAATTAAAGAATAAACAATATCACGTTACACCTAACAAGCGTATGGAGTGAAATTCAATTCCGTATTAGATATATATATATATATATATGCAGTGGCGTATTAACGGGGGGGGGGTTCCCGGGTCTCTAACCCCCCCAGAAAAAAATTTAAAAAGTCATAAATAACTTGATACGTAGGTACCGAGAAAGAGAATATTAATTTTATATTATGAGTTTTTAATGTTTCTATTATAAAAAAAAAATATATACAATATTTGTATAAATAACTTGGGTTTAACTTTTGGTTATTTTTGTCGTTTACCTTTTTTATTATAAAAAACTATTAATATGTATTAATAAATCATAATAGTAGTGAAATATACATAATATAATTATTACATCATAACTCGTATGTGTTTTATTTATATTATAAATTTATAGGTACTTAATATTTAGACCCCCCCCCCACAAAAAATTTGAAAATACGCCACTGTATATATGTATAGTTTTGCTTTAAGCAACAGCTTTATTCTAAGAACACCACGGCCGATCAAAGGAATAAATGAGCTAATAATATAATTACATTCATTAAGTATAGGTATCTACAGTATATTTAATGTTCTATGATGAAATTAGTCTACAAATGTCAACGAATACCTAATAAGTTTTTGTTAGTTTTCCTCGATATTTATTCTGCGGGCGCTGAGATATTGAATTTTGTAGTTTGTCCGAAACTAATTGTTAAACCATAATATGACGTGTGATATTAGATAATGATAAATATTTCCAAATGTCTATATGACATCTGGAATGTATTGTTTAAAGTGTTTAAACACTACATTAAAAATAGAAATTTTTTTTGCAATATTATGGGGACCGGTTCATTTTTCATCGTGGACCGGCGGTTGAGAACCACTGCTCTGGTACGTAAATAATAAATACATTATGTATCATATACGGTAACGTAATTTGAGGATTTTTTTCAAAAGGTGTATAAAATATGTGGAAAAAAACAAAAAATAGAAGCGCGAGTGTGAATCGGGCCTCTCATGACAATAATCGGTTGTGTAATATTTTATTTATTTAAGGGCATCACTGTGTAATATATACGAGTATATATATATATTAGCTTTGACGTTTTCATTTCTAATCAAATATCTACTCGGAAAATAACTTAAAAATAATATCGATCGAACGAATTCGAGTAATTTTTTTTTTTTTACGAATTCTTTCCAATTGTTAAACGTACCGTTTTTTTTAATTTTTTGATTTTTCGTTTTCGATTTTTATGTAATCGAGTTGTGAACCAATTTTACGACGCACTTCAATCGAACACGGAAGACTAGAGACTCGTGGTGAACTTTTGAAAGGTGTTTCTTTTTTTTTTTTTGTCGTTTCTTCGACGATTCGACAATAAACAGTGTAAAACGTCAGGGGAAATATTCGGAGACCGTACGGAGTATAAAGCCGTCTGTGCGCCAGCAGGAGCACACGCGACGAGTCCGCTCGTCGATCGCTGACCCCCGCGTCGGTCCGGGCCTTGTTCGGGGACCGTGTGCTCGGAGCTGCTGCAACGTGACGAAATACATTTTACACACGAGGCCGTCTGCAACGGAATCGTAATTCGTTCGTCTGTCGGCAAAATTCCCGCGGGCACTCGACGTGTGTGACTAGAGTGGCTCTTTAGACGGGCGCGCGCGGCCGCCATTCGCGCATTTAATATATGTGCGCGCGTGTTCGCCCGTTCGGACCCGAAGGATGCGCCCGACCGCCGAGACTCGTCTGTAAAACACCAAGACGAGGCCGGGGAGGAGACGTGAAGTGTTGAAAAAGCGGCGCGTGGCAAGTGTGTTCGATATATGTGTACTTCACACACGGCGATCTCTATCTATCTATCTCTCTTTCTCTCTCACTCTATCTTTCTCTCTCTCTCTCTCTCTCTCTCTCTTTTTATATATCGGTCTCGCGAAAACCGAACAGGGAGCCCGTCGAGAACGATGATTAAGGGACAATGACGGACCGGTAAGGAGCGCGCAGGGACGCAGGGAACGACCGTCCGGCTCGATTTGTGTGTGTGTGTGTGTGTGTGTGTGCAGTGCGCCGCGTCTACGTCGGCGAATTACATACGCCTTCTCACGTATTTACACACGTCGCGAGCGTCGCGTCTGTACACAGCAATCCCTTCCCCGACGTTATCCTTTTACCCCGCCGTCCGCCGGTACACGCGAACGCAATCGTGACACAGAAAACTGTCAATTTAGTCCAATTTGCAGTGCCCCCCTCTCTTCTTCTCCCCACGACGTCTTCGTCGCGTGCTTTATCCTTCGACCGTTTTGTACAAAATACCACGCGCGTGTATGTAGCTGGCGATGTCAAAAATAATATGTGACAAGCATGCTTATCGTCACGAGAAATTTTTTTTTTTTGTTTCCGTTAAATTTCTAATGATGAAAAACTATTGAAACCATAGGTTCGATTATATGTACTCGTCCCTTCTTCCACCCTGTTGATTTTTGTTTTTAGTGTTAGGCGAAAAGAGAACGGGTCAACTACACTCTCGTCAAAAAATTCAACTTCTACAAATCGTCGTAAATTCTTTACATTTTTTATACATTATTAATATTATTGTCGACGAACAACAACAATAATAATAATAATAATAACAATGACAATAATACTAATTATAATAACAATAATAATAAAACGATAAATTCTCCGGATTATCATCGAATAAAATATTAATGCAACGTTGACTTGTGCTTTTGCGATACGCCGTGTGATTATTTTCAAATTTATTAGTGCGGAAGATTTCCGACAACGGTATTTTATTTCGCTAACGGATTTATTAGACGTATAAAGGTCGAGTGTCAAACTCGTCG
Source organism: Chaetogeoica ovagalla (assembly GCA_032441825.1). Classification (NCBI taxonomy): domain Eukaryota; kingdom Metazoa; phylum Arthropoda; class Insecta; order Hemiptera; family Aphididae; genus Chaetogeoica; species Chaetogeoica ovagalla. The sequence continues at coordinate 5,302,233 of CM063742.1, forward strand.
CGTTATTTATTTCATTTCGGTTTCATAATTTATTTTTATTGTCCCGCAGATCTTGTATTGAACCTTATCGATGATCCGCGGTCTCGGTGTGATCGTATATAATAATAATAATAATAATAATAATAATAATAATAATAATAATAATAATAATAATAATAATAATAATAATAATAATAATAATAATAATAATAATAATAATAATAATAATAATAATAATAATAATAATAATAATAATAATAATAATAATAATAATAATAATAATAATAATAATAATAATAATAATAATAATAATAATAATAATAATAATAATAATAATAATAATAATAATAATAATAATAATAATAATAATAATAATAATAATAATAATAATAATAATAATAATAATAATAATAATAATAATAATAATAATAATAATAATAATAATAATAATAATAATAATAATAATAATAATGATAATAATAATAATAATAATAATAATAATAATAATAATAATAATAATAATAATAATAATAATAATAATAATAATAATAATAATAATAATAATAATAATAATGATAATAATAATAATGATAATAATAATAATAATAATAATATTAATAATAATAATAATCTGTAAATTATAGACTTGTCAACCAACAGCGAACGGTCCAGTTGTCGGGGTTTTAACTTTAAAAAAAGAAAATTTTAGTTAATAATTATTTATATAGATATATTCCTTATTTTGACGGCGATTAAATTATTCTTCACTTATATACGCTTTAAATCGATGCCTGAAAAACATATTTAAACAATATTGTGTTCTTATAATAATATTGCACTATAGTTCAGGCTCACACGCCTTACACTTAAAGCGTTTCGTTTCGCTTTCGAAATCGAAAACATTCGGTTGTGTCGTCGTAATTAATATATCTAATACTCTTCACGAGGTAAGACCATCATATTTTCCTCCCTCTTTTTTTTATACACATATAGAGGAAAAAAACATCCGTTCTTAAAAAACTCGTTAACACTATGGAAATTTATTTGCATAACAACTATAACGACAGAAGTCTCTTCATGTAACAAAAATAATAATAATAATAATAATAAAGAAAAACATTTTTTTTCACCCAATACATTTTTTTTATTAATGAATTTTAAACACATTATAGCTGTTATACAAACACCTATAGTTTGTGCAATATATTTACATATTATTAAATATTATACGGAAAATATTGTTGTACGCGTTGTATTTCTTATTATTTATTCGGAAAAATGCGCAAGAGAGAAAAGTGGCGATTACAGTGCGTGTCGGTAAAAATGGGACACATGGAGATTTTTATTATTATAATTAATGAATGTGATGAGTAAGTAGACTAATATTTTTAACTCGTTAAATTATTAAGTTATAGATGTGACATTATTCAACTATAACGGTAAATTTGGACTATATATGATCCGTGTACGTATTATACGAATATATTCGTCAACGACTTAAACACGTCTACACATTTTCTCGATAAAATAATTGTAAAATATTTCAACTTCTGATTTCACTTTGTTTGTAATTCGGTAAAATTTTTTCTAGTATATTGTAATCGAAATATGTTTATGTTTGTCTTAACTGTTATTATAATAATTTCACCTAAAGTTATTTATTTTATAATTTTTTCCCTTGTACTTACATAAAAACAACCAACTCCTGTCGTTTCATTAACGACAATCGATCAATACATATATATATATACGCATAGGTATATAACGATATATATTATACGATAAGAAGAAACGAATACGTACGCGGTAACCCCATTTATTACAAAATAACATATTATATCCGTATGTATATTATACAACGTGTAACGCGTTCGAGTTAAGCGTATGTACTTATATTTATATATGCATATAAAAAATGAAACACGTAATCCTCGCACTAATCTTATAATTGATCTGTTTATAAAATGTTTATATATGTGCGAATATATATGGCCGAGTGCGCGCGACGTCGCGGAAGAGAATAGGCTGCTTTTTGAATACGATGATAAAATCTGCAGTCGGCGCAGTGGTAACAATGATGATGATGATGATGATGATGATAATAATAATAATAATAATAATAATAATAATAATAATAATAATAATAATAAAATACACACGGTTATAAAGTTGTGTCCCTCCGTATCACCAAAAACACGGCAATAATATGTCTATACATTCTTACGATATTATTATATTGGCATTTGTAGCTCATAAACGCTGATTACAACGAAATATACGTTTTGCCCATTATGTTTCTATATTTATATATGTATAAGTCTAAATAAAAGAGAAATGGAATTATATTGACTGCTGAAGGTAATATCGTTTTGCAGGCCGATCAAGTTATTGACCTATAGCAAATTGTATGGTAAGTCGTATCGAGATTGCTGGCAAGAAAATCATGTTTAAAATTTACTAAGTTCTAAAGCGTACCAGAAAAAATTCCACTGAGTAGTGAAACGATTTTTCTTTTTTTTTTTAATGATTATCGGAGGCTACTAAAATCAAACAAATATTCACAGACATTATATATAATTATTTATATAAAACTGAAAAAACGTATATTATAAAATATTATAGTGACACGTGATTAATGTTTTATTAAAAAGTAGGTTATTATTTATTTATCTTTTTTTTGTAAAAATTATTTACGCGTGTATATGTCGTCTAACATTTTACGAGATTGTCATTAAATATACTATGTATAAATGATAAAAAAAAAGAGTTTGTGAAAATCCTGAGTGAAAAGTTATTTCATTGAATGCGAAAGAGCATATGATGTTATTCATTACGTATATACATAATCGATTTTCATAATTTGAAAAAATATTTTCAATTTCTATTTACTATGTATAGTTATGCAATTGAGAAAATAAGGAAATTAAAATGTATACATTATTACACGGTTTTCAATAGTCACGTCGATGTATTTGTTGTTTTTCTTCTATATGCGATTACTTCATCATCCAGTCTTTGCAGATATTTTGTAATTAATTTGCTTATTAATTCACTAACGAAATATTAATTCGAAATTTCTTGGATGAAGTATAGGGTCGGGGAGAGGATCTGATGTGAAGTCGATTGTCGCGCAAATTCACATGTATGCAAATTCTAAAAATACGTGTATGATTTTTGTACCTATGTCGACTTTCTGTTCCACTCGGACAAATTCGCTGACAAAATATAGCACACTATATTTAATGATAAATCTATTGTATTTGTTCTGAGACGCAGCGCCTTGAATAATAATATAAACATTTAAATATATAAAACAAATAAATAATAATATATATATATATATATCACAGCTAATACACTACAACACTATTTAAATTGTTCGTTTGGTTTTATTTATTTATTATTTTTTGTTAAAAAAGCAGCTGTTGTGGTTTGAACACATTGCCTTATAAAATTCATTACGAATAATAAATGTGATTAACATAATAATTATATATAATATTTACGGAAAAACCCGATAATTTGTATGATAATGCGAAATATATTATATTTTTTTTTCAGTTTTGAATATTTATGATGTTAAATAAAATGTGCGCTGCTTTATACAAAATATGATAATTTGCTAATTAACACAAATTTTAATTTTTCATGTTGCTTTATTAGCATTAATTTATTCACATTTAAAACGTTTTATTTTTATAGACTATGCGGGGAACCTTAATAATTCAAAATCTTGTAAAAATATGAAATGAATATCTTGACACATAGTTTTGTAATCGTAGTAAACGATTTAACGAAAAAATAACGATAATAGTATTTTAAATGTAAAGAAAAATTTTTTTTAATATAATTTGTAATAAAAATGTTTTTGTAATATTCGTTTTTAACAGAAACTTATAAGAAATAAATATAATTGCTTTATTTCCGAATATATTAATTTTATAATTTTATGGAATAATTTAAACAGTTTTTTTCGACAATTTTTCCACCAGTTGTTTTCCAACGTGTACGTTAACTTTGTCCAGTTTCAAGAGCTAATGATTTAAGATTTAAAGATATCTTATGATTTACTTAGAATAACGATTGCAGAGAATAATTATTATTAGAAAATACCTATATCTAAATGAAATTTAAAATAAAACATTTTTTTCCGATTGTAAAGTATCCGAACACTTTTAATAAAACAAATTTAATTAATTATATTTTTTTATATTTGAATACTATTCTATATATTTGTAAATATATATATATATATATAATATTCAAAAAAAAATTTTAAATAATTTTCTTTCTATCGGAGGCTTATTTTTGTAAAAATAAAAAGAAAGACATTAGTTATTTGTCCTATAATATTTATAAAAATTAGAAACATTTTGAGAAACTAAGTATACTTGTTCAAATACTGTCGTATCATATAACTTCTTTAGCTTACAGTTTATGGGACGATTCCAGTTTTACAATATATTTCGTATTTTATTACGTATACGCATTTTTTTTAAGTAAAATATATTTGCCATTGCCGTCCCCGCACTTCGAATGTTCGAAGTCGAAAATCAGTGTAAAAAACAAATTGTCGACATTTACATCGAAAAAAATGGTAAATATTTTTTTAATACTTTTTAAAATTCGTTTTGCACTATTCGAATACGATATTTTCTAAATGTATTCATTTAAATACTGAAAAGCAAATAAAAAGTTTTCTTGATCGCATTAGTTGGTGAATAAAGTGACATATTGTTGGAGTTATTAGCCGATTTTATTTTCGTAAAGCACGCAAAAATGACGTGACAAAACCGGTTAATTTTTATTCCAACAGTTTTGCGAGTATTTCTTAGTGAACGCAAAAATCGAACTCGTTGTCGTTATAAAATTATTGCCAGTTTCGATAGACGTTTGCGTGACGGCGCTACGGATAGTCAATTCTCGTACAGCTATGTACATAATCGGCAGTGACCTTGGTAAGCTATTGCCACATTAAAACCGTTTTGACGACTATATGAAAATTTAAAAAAAACCCGTTATTTAAAAAACGATAAATTAAAACATTTAAGACGATTCGAACGAAAATTAATATGAATATCGTCAGATGAGAATTTTCATTACACGTCTTTGTTTTCATACTATATATCATCGCTTTATCTTTGAGCGCATTTTATTCTGAGTGGTCAATTGTATTTGTATTAAAACGGCGATTTTCGAAGAGCGTTTATCTTTGTGTGAGAAGTGAATAATAATGATTGGTATAGAGCGAATTTCGAATAAACTTTATGCGCAATAACTATATAATATGATTTCTCGCGTTGTCAAATTCTAACACAAACAATGAATTCCCATCGCGATTAAAGTATTTTCATACGCATTTTCAATCGCGTTTTTTTCGTACAAAAAATCGTTAAAACGATAACATTAAGATTATGAAAATATTTTTTAATTATTGAACACTCTAACGAGCAGTGAACTATATTATATTTCTAAATAAATCTTTAGTGTTACGGACATGATTCATCAATTTTCCTATTTTTTTTTTTTTTTTGAACACGAGTCTTCAAATCAAATTGAAAAATGCGAGGCCCAAGACTTGGACTCTGCTCGCCTCCCTACTAAAGGCGGTTGCAACCAAAACATATTCAGAATTTTGTTGATTACCAAGACTTGTAGACACACCCGCGTTTTTTTTTGATCTATGACAACACTTTTTTGCTTATGCCGATGTCTGTCGTGTCGGTACAATAATAATAATAATAATAATAATAATAATAATAATAATAATAATAATAATAATAATAATAATAATAATAATAATAATAATAATAATAATGATAATAATAATAATAATAAATAACAAATAACAATAATTTATAAAAATGATTATATACGCGGAAGGTGTACAATATTCTTTATATTATGGCACCGTTGTCTCGCGCCGGGTGTGCTTAAGGGTTATGTGCGTGCGTGCATGACGACGACGTTGTGGTTTTCGACGTGTGGAGGTTGCGGGCAAAGGTAGGGCCACCACCACCACCACCACGACCACCACCGCCCCTTCAACAATAGAAGGGACGGCCGGGGATGGAAGTGTGCGGACAGCGACGGCCGCCGATCCCGGCCGAGCCGACAGGGTCCGACGGAAAACCGTTTCGTATCGGAGGTCCGTGTCGTGCGTCTACGCTAGTCGGTCACGTCGCGTCGCCGACCTAACCAACGGCGGCGGACAGTCGACGCGGCAATTGGTATTCTCGACATTGTTTCGTTATCGTGTGAACGCGAGAAATTTCATTTTTTTTTTATATATATTATATTTTTTTTTCGTTCCGAACGTCTTCTTGGCCACCGGTACAAACGACGGATTTTCTAATTTGCCGAGCACGACGCCACGGCTCGTCTTCGTGTACGGTTTTCGTATTGCGCAGCAGCCGTCAGCATACCTCTGCGCCCGGCCTAACGTCGTCCCGTCACACTCGGACCGTTAACCGTTTTCGGCGTCCGGAATTCTCGGCTGTGTGGGGAAAAAAAATATAAAAGGTAATGTGATCCATATAGCTCATCGGGTTATAATATTATAAATTCGATTAATAAATAATATTAATTTGATTACAAATCGAATTCATTCGCAACGTGAATTGAACGCGTTTTATTTTTGCTCTAATGTACAATGCGGTGTGGCCTGCGAAGATTTTTTTTTGTTTTCTGGTCCATCAAAAAAGTTATACTCAAGGTATATGTCGTAAAACGTATTAAAGGATATTGATGAATTGAATCGAAATCGAGAAATCTCATCGACCATAATGGCACATTAGAACCAAACGGACATAAGTTACATCGCGCTAACTTTTCATAAGGGCATAACAACTGAGAATTAGGAACGTTTTGCCACGTCTTACGACTCACGTTCGTTATTAGCTCTTGTAAAATAATAGAAGGAGAATTTTTAACGAGAATTTTTTTTCGTCACTATGGTTCGACGAAAAACAGATTGTACGTGCCAAAAATGTAACAATCGTTACTTTTGGATTCGTCTGGTTCTGAGGTACAGCATTCGTCATTGGAATGGTGCGTAAGATTATTCACCACGGAGTGATATTGGAAAATTAGCTACGATAAAACAACTTTAATTGTTACGTAAATTATTTACAATATTAAATAATTTTAATCGCCGTAATTATGTTATTAATTAATACATAATTTTCATAATTAATACAATAAAAATTCTATTTGTTTATATATTTATTAATTCTGATGTATAAATTAGTCCGCTAACTAAAAATGTTCGGACCACATTGGTCTAGTAGGTACATAATCAGCGTTTCGTTCAATTTTATGAACACAACACTCTTCGTTTATCGTAGCAATAGTTCTATTTGTTAACGCGTAAATATTCCAACGTCAATTCTTTTTTTTTTGTTTTATCTATAAATTCGTCTTCAATATACATTTTCTCGCTTTAACTCCAACCGCCGTTATAAAAATTATAAAATTCTTAATTTACGTCTAAAAATAATCATGCTCTCTTCGCCGTAAAGTGAAAAATATAAATAAAAAAAAAAAAAATTAAGCAACGTGGTGACGTTTGAATAAGAAAAAATTACGAAACATTTTTGAAATGATATATTCGCCGTAAACGTCTAAAACATCTGCCACTTACTCCACGCCGGATTGTGAAAGACGTTGCTTGTTATTCATTATTAAAATTTAATTTTTCCTACGAAATTCTACTATTCTGCTTTCCGAGTTTCGTCGTTTATTTCCGTACACTTTTTTTCTGTGATAGAAAACCACACCTATCGCTAACTCTTCGCCTCCTGAGCGAAACCCACTAAATGTTTTATCCCGATCTCGAGACCTAGCCAAATCACTTTCTCGTTCCCGAAAACACATTACAAATAACCTCGTTTTTTCGAAATCCTGCGTTTTGGATAGGTCGACCGTGATGAATGTCTCCCCCGACTTTACTTATATTGGACCGGTGCAAGATCGATTTTCCCCACATTCAATTTTTATATAGCTGTTTTGGCACTGAATAATGTCAAACGCACGTTGATATTCGCATTTCAATTGGTAAGATACAAATTTCAGTCCTAATCTATTTTTGTTTTGTTTACGCTTAAAACGTATAATATAATTACAATATTACGTAAACAGTAGCATAAATACGATATTTTTATATATTATATTATTATTTATTAAGTAATTATTTAATGAAACAACCTCCTGTATTTACAAAAGCCGAACTCTTCGATTGTTGTATAATACGCCGTGTAAAACATTTTTCGCAATTCTATACAATTTTTATGAAGAGTATATATTTTTCAAGAAATATAACAATCGGACTAGCTTTCAAAAAACTATGGAATTTTCTCGTAAACAATTTCAAAATTACTTTTTACAATCGAGTAAAAACAACAACAATTAATGTTCTTTATGAATTATTTATATACTGTGTAATATTAGGTATTATAAAGTAGGATAGAAATTAATCCGCGAAGCGCGGGGGGACCACAAAATCCGTGGATTAAATCGTTCTTGAAATGTTGTAATAAACGCGACTGTTTGCACGTCGATTCGATATAGAGTCAGACAGTCATAATGAAATTGGTATTTAATTTTGAAAAATCGTTATATTATTTAATTGCTAGTAAATTTTTCTTTTTCGCAGTACTGTGTTCGTAACAAAAAAAATATGTTACGCCTATCAGGTTATGTAAAGTGTGTAGGTCGATTAACATAAAAAAAAAACGCCTTACTCAGCTTAAACGATTTTTTTTTCTAATTCGGGTAAACTAAACTCTGAAGATATATCCTGTTTTTTTTTTAACATTATTTTGGACAACGCTAGGAATGTATCGGGTTTATATCGGTGCGTTTTTTCCTTTCCGGATAAACGAGTTTCTCGAAATGTTTCATTCGTACAAATCTATCCGTATCTTGGCCCGTAACCAAAAATGTATTTAATTAAATTTTTTTCCCCGCTCGCAAGAAGGATCTACTTTGATTTCAAAAATAATAAAATATTCGAAAAACGAATAAATGAACTGAAGAAAAATGCAAACGTTTTGTCGAAGAAACAAACGGTTTTCGTTTAAAACGAACGGCCTCGGTTTGCCGTTTAACCGTTTTAATAATATTGTATATTTCTCGAAAATCTTAAATGAAACGAATTATATCGATTTCAATCCGCCAATATTTGTAATATAGACACACGTAATTCAATATCTATATTTATATAAATACGAAAAAATTCTATTATTTACAATAATAAAATCGTATTCATAATCATTTATTTACTTACAGACGGTCTCCTAGCCGAGTGTTATTTAATTGTGTATTTTATAAATACTCGTATATATTTATAAAATATAAGCGTTATTAAAAAGCTTTCGCGTTACAATGCATAATTATTTCGTATGAAAGAAAACCAACTATAAATCGGCTTTACAGTTAGTATAAGTCCATGCGGTATTATAACGTAAGCGAATAAGTGTATAAAATCTTATTTTGCATATTTTTCCACATATATTTTTATTTCACATGTATATGTACAAATAAGTTTATTACCTAATAAAAGTTTATAATTTACGTTTTCCTGTTTTTTTCGAATTATTTATTAATAATTGTACACAGTAAATCAAATAATTAACATGTTGAATAAACACATGGAATGTATTTTTGTGAGAGTTTAAATCGTTTCTACGTCATATTTTCGGAATTATTGTAATTTATTCAAATACGCTTTTCGAATGCTCTAGTACTGTACAATTTTATATTCGTTCAATGCGCATTGAATTTCGTGTGATAGATAATGAAAATGTTCTATTTTCAAATCTCTATTTGTATGGTTTTAAATTAAATGGTATAGACAAATTAGTATTTAATACTTTATTCAAACATATGCATTCTTTACAATTCTTTAGATTATTTTATTAATTGTTATTGTAAGTATCAACAAGCAACACTATTGCAACTATAATTAACTGTCCTACATTATATAGTTTTAATATTGAATAAAAGTATGCATCTCGACTCTCAAATCATAAATATTAATCTATTTTTCGTTTAATTATTATTATAATTAAAAGTTTTATCGATGAAAAAAAAAAATAAAACACATTTTCGCGTGTTAAATAACAGTTGAAACGCATAACATTTCTCAGCGGGACACATAACGGGTCTATATAATGTTATAATATACACGTGGATGTATTTTCAAATAAAAAATATCTGTCATTAAACATTATACGTATTCTTAATTCTTTAAAATAAATTATCGCAACATCGTTGGAATAGGATGAGCGTGCTGAAAGGATTAGTGCGAGATTGAGTCTCCCGACCCATTTACAATAAATCGGTTAAATATAGCTGCACATATTTATTTTTGGGATGAACGTCGGAAGCAAGTTTTCTCGATAAAAGATGAAAACAAAATTTTCCGTTTTCGTTTTATATATACTCGTATACCTATATAAAAATATTAATTTTTAATTTTCTTTCCACTTCACTGATGGGAACGCGTACATTCCTCATTTTGTGGACAAATATCGAGTCGGATGAATATTTTTTTCGGAATAGCATTTCATTGGAAAATTGTGAGATTTGAAAAGTATTTTTATGTAGGTAATAATATATATATGTAAAGTTTCCGACAGAATAATTTCCAATTTTCGACCCAATCCAGCGGATCCTGATAGTAATAAGTCCCGAAATTTTATTTTTTCACGGAATTTCGTTTGAACGTTATTTTAATTCCATTATATACATAGGTACATGGCATAAAATTTTCGAGTGAACCGATACATCAGTCTTTCGACACCATTTAACGTTTTATCAAAAGTTATGAATTCAGAATTTTTAATATTTCATTTAAGCACGCTTCACAATTTCCGTAGGAAATTCTCCTATAAATAACATTGTTAAGAAAAAAAAATGTTTTTTCTATATACAATTTTATTTGTGAACACGTTTTCGCATAGAAACTTCCTTACGATTTTGACACGCGTGTTTCGGTAACAAATTGTATCTAGTCGGTGGAGTAAAGTATAATATATTATGTAATAAGTACTTTTTTCGATTTCTCCGGTATAATAGTAATCAGAAATTCGCGAGAAGAAAACCGGTGAAATTTTTAACAGATTTGTATTTTGGATAGTTTTCGTAATTCTTAAAAGATCTAAATTTAATACGAGCCAAGACGGAAGTCTTGTATATTATATATTATAATATTGTAAACTTAATTGTTTTATCGTATTCTTATTGATAGCAATGTCGTCAAATGTGTGTTAAAACGGTTTTTTCCGTTCCGAAACAAAAAAAAAAAAACAAATTTCCATATAAATACTTTTATAGAGTTATATAAAGTTTACACTAAAGTAAATATCACACATGTAACTCTAAAAGAACGAATTGTTTAGCATTACGAATTAAATGTTTTACGTTTTAACCGTTTGTAAAATATAAATTAATTTTTTTATTATAATTATTATTATTCTTTTTACTAAGTAACATCGGTAAATCGTAACTATATAGCTCGAGTTACATATATACAAATCGATATGACATGAATATATTAAATAAATATCGCTATTGTAGAATGAAGATTAAAATATATATATATATATATATACGTGTGTGTGTGTGTTATATACATATAAAACATGGAGACACAATGTCGACCACGTTTTGGCTAAGAACAAGACAAGACGCGTGCCAAGTATATAAATTCAATAGTTTTTGTGTATGCATATATATATATATATATATATGTATGTATATATAGTTAAATTTCTCCGAAAGAAATACGTTTTGTAATAAATTGTATTTTAAAAAATCAAAATACTTCACCTACATCGCCGAATAGAATGCATAGTATATCGCCGTACATTCATTTATTTATTCCTACAATATATTATATGTATATATATTTTTTTTTAATAAGTGTAAAATATTGATAAGTGTCATGGATGCAATACATTGCAAAGTTTATATCTAGAAAAATTGAAAATTTAGTCGATTTACAATAGTGCGCGCGCGCACACACACACACACACTATAGAAGAGTAGATTTATTTAGTAGTAGTATTGATTTTAGTTTGGAGCCATCGACGGCTTGTACATTTAAATTTTATATATTGATGGCGTTGTTGTAGGTTTAGGAAGTAGGTTTGCTAAAATATTTTAGATTAGACGGTAACAAATATAATAAAAATCGCTATACATTTTTATTTTTTTTTTTTTAAACGACATATGAAATTTAATAACTAATTAATAACGAATTCTTTTAATTGAATTTACACGTTTATTTTGATTAGTAATAAATAATTATTAACTTTTAATTATCACCTAGAAATTTTCATTTTATTTTATTTATATGTAAATATACTTTTTTTTTTAATTATAAATTATTATATCAAAACGCGTTTAAAGAACACACCAATCGAATTCAGTTCATAAACGCCATAATACAATATATACAGAGAAATACACATGTTTTGTTTCAAATCATTATAGTTTCTCGTGATAAATTGATAATAACATCGATCGTTATCGCGTAGTGGATACGTGTGTCGTATATAATAAGAAGAAGTTTATGGGGGAAAACGTGATTCCGTTAGACAATTTGTACGTTTTGAGTGTGTTTTTCGTTTAATAATTACGACACCGTAAACACGATGATCGCAACTATAATAATTTAAATCAATAGATTTTTGAAAAAAAAAAAACAATAAACGCGTGTGTCGCTCCGATATAAATGGAATTTATTATATCGTAATATCATATCACTTGATAAAACAATATTCATTTGATTACATCAACGAACATCAAAGTTACGAAGGCGAATCGTTGTTTTAATCGAATAAATAAGTTCCTCACTCCATTTCTTCTAATTTAAATATGCCGTTCTACAATATTTTAGAAAATTATTTTTCCTAATACTCGTATATTTTTACACGAATTTTCAACAACATAATCGGTATTTTTTTCAACTCGTTCAAACTAATAGTTCACGTAAAATATATATGTGTGGGTGTGTATATAAGTTGAGTAAAATAAAAGTTTTCTCTTATAAAAAAAAAAAGTTACTTCTGTAAATATTAATTTGGAACAAGAGAAACAATAAAAATTAAGTTAAAATTTTCTAATGAGCAAACAAAACAAAAATATTAACAAGAATAACAAGGTATCTGTTACATATTAAAATTAACTAGGTATGTATACATTTTAATATTCCATTTACGAGTGCCCCGTGGGTTTTTTTTTTTTTTTTTTTTTTTAGAAAAACACGCCGCTCATAAAACTATCTTACAGTAAAAAAATAATAACAGTATTCGGAAGATTTGCGTTTTGAACAAAACTTCACTTGATTTCCACACCGAGCTGTATACAACGTTAACGCGATGATAAATTTAAATAATACTTTTTAAGTAAATTTCCCCCTGCCTCTAAAGAAAATTTAACGTTTTGAGTAAAATCGAACACTAGCATCTAAACTTTCGACTCGTTGATTCAGACCAGCCTCCTTGACATATTTTACGCTGTAATATATTTTAATATTTCATCTTTTTCTTGTGTCTGCAGGTGAACATGTCCTCCAATATACACGAGTCGTTCACGACTGAATATTGCACGGGCGAAACGGTAACGTTGTACGGTCAACAACACCATACGAGAATACATTTGCAACCAAACGGCCCGCCGAACAATCACATACCGTTGAACCAGAGTAAAAGAAAAACTATATTATTGTACATTATTTGATATTCTTATTTCAAACAATTTTGATCGCAGTAGACATTCGGATGTTCATATCGGCGCTACTGTTCGGGTTTAGATTGGATGATAATACGGACGTTGAGTTTTAATTTTACGTATTATTCATACGTGTACTTATTGTCTGGTTCATAGCAGCTGATGCATTAAAACGAAATCAAGTCTGAATCTTTTAGTTTTACTGGTATTTCGTGCACTGTGTTAAATGCACACATAATAATAAATATATAAATACCTATCTATAAACAGCAAACGAGTCTACTCGGTACGCTTTATCCGTGGAAATCTCATTACTATTTACATCACCCATATCAATTCATCAATAATAATAATAATAATAAAATATTAGAGAGAACAAAATATTTTCCGTACAGCAAAAACTACACTAATAACAAATAAACGCGAAGAATACACACAAAATAACATATTTACCTCGTATTATTATTTTTTAATTCCACAATTGATTCGGGTATAATTCTGGTTGATTTTGATTATTAAGCACGATAATCATTAGGTTTTGCTCTTAAATCCAAGTAGTCGATATTTTCTCAAAAAAAAAAAACTATTGTTTTTTTACACGTTATTTTTCAAAAAACAAACGGATAACCAAAATATTATTAAAAGCGAGACATTATTATGTCGACGTTAGTCGCGTACATGGTTAGAATGACCGGACGAGTTTATTATTCGTTTTAACACGCGATTTTAAACGTCGTGTATTCGTGTGTTTTACACAGACGATATATATATACAAAATACCTCGTGCAATGCGAACGTTTAAATGTCTATTATATTAAAATAAATTAAAAAAATTTTTTTTTTTTTACGCACAAAGGTATTTGATAAAAATATCCGTACAATGCGAGAATCTCGCACAGAACAAAAAAAAAAGCGAAATTAAAAACGCGGATATTAAAAGCGAAAACACCTCGTCGTCGTTAAGTAATACAATATTATTTAAACAATATTATTTTACGGGTAGAAATAGCCGCGAAGACGGGAGTTTTTCGCTATCCAAATCAATCGGTCGTTTGTGTGTTTTCGGGGTGTTTCAAGGATTTTGACGAGTGTTAACAGGTCAATTAATCCTGAGCCCTGATCATTATTTCGGTATAATATTATTATTATTATCGTTGATCCGGTGGTGTTCACGCCGGTGTAAATACGCGTCCATTATGAAATTCCGAAAGAAATAATAATTTCGCGATTAAAAAAAACAAAAAAAAGAACGAAAACCGAAACAAATCGAAACGATTGCGAATATCCGGGATAATAACTAGCGAAATGATAATAATACGATTTACAAATTGTATTGTTTATTGAAATAATATAGTTTTAATGCACGGTACGTTCGTTATAATCCGATATACGCTTGAAAATATCGCGTGTCAATACGCTCGTATGTATATTAAACAGATTCGTATTTATTATGCGCGGGGGCGGGGGAAAAAAAATTGAACGTGCTCGTGGAGATTTCAAATAGAAAATAGAGAAAATACATAAACCGTATTATAATCGTTCGCTGTTCGAAAACGAATGCAATTCGTGAACTGTCAGACACAGCGCGCGACTCGCTGCGCGCGGATAGCTGACTTCGCGTTAAGATTTATTGGCTACGTTTTCTAGCACTCTTGACAAGCACACCGCGGGTTGACGACACGTTAAATACGTAAGTAGCTGTTGTCTTGGATCGGAGATAGCCGCTACACGATTATTATTTAAATAAAATTAATTTAATTGAAATAAATTATTAATAAATACGCGCGGGTCTTTCGCGCAGAACCCAATGCGAAATTTCACAATATTTTATTGACGAAAGAAAAAAAAATCACAAATACTTTCAAGACCCGATATTAGGTATCGATTGTGTAATAACTTATTATTTTCGCCATACCCAATACAAAATTTTAAAATTTGGACCGGTAGAAAGTATGTAAATAGACGGCTTATACGTATTGTTGACAAGTAAAACAACAATAAAAAACAGATCAATCCTCAGGTGAGGATAATGAGTGCTCGTCGTTGTCGTCAATTTTGTGAAGGACAGTTTTATATACACGTGGCCGATTTGTAAAAAAAAAATAGAAAACAATGAAAGATAATTTCGAATTATGAGAAGAGGAGAGGAGTCCTCTGAAAATATTTTCAACAACACCAATTTTTTTTCTAGGACAGCCGCCATTGCTAAGAGTAAAAAAAAATAAAAAAGTAACGAGCCATTTTAATTAAATTACCTACTTATATATTTGCATACCGCGGTGATTTTACCGTTTCATCACTGAATTCGAAATACGATTCTATACGGAGTTTTAATGTAATTTACGAAACTATAATAATAATAATAATAAAATACGTATTTTTGTTGTCCATTTTATATATTTTTTTTTCGTATTGTCAAATTACCGGACTTTCATTGAGCACGATCAAGGCACTCCACTTCTCGTGTTCTAATCAAAAAGTTGTACACGCGAAAATAAATGAAAAACACCGTCGTTGTAAAGCCGCTACGCTCCGAATTTAAATTCAAATAATTATTCCCAACTACATGGCTTTTTCATTAAATCACACATAATTATTCACAATCAGTGGCGTACGAAGAACAATAGAAATTTTAATAAAACATTTTATTTTCACACATTTTATTTCCTCATTAATTATATTGTCATCTGTTTTGAAAAATAATCCTCCCTCCCCCCGCCCCGTTATTTTAGAAAATATTATTTTTATTTTCGGAATAACTGTATAACAATTATTCGTTATAATAAATGATAATTTTATTTAATAAAATTTTAATTTTTTTTTTTTACATTAAAATCTAAAAAGTACACAAGACTAATTTTGGTTTATTTGTTTTTAAGTACATTATGTGTGTGATATTCAATAACGCGCAACGACACCGCGCGTTATAGATAACGTGGTATTTACAAATGAACGATTAGGAAGGAAATCTCGCGCGTACGAATAATTTTCAAGTGTAATAAACGCGTTTAAGTGTATATTATTATGTTATCAAACCGTGATCGTGTAATTAAACGTTTCAGAAGGAGAACCAATTAAATTGCCAGATAACCTGGAGAGTTTACCACGTGCAGAACATTTTCCTATTCAAAGACATCGTTGGAACACCAATGAAGTAAGCCATATAATACTATATTATCAAGCCTATGACGAGACCGCGATTATCCGTTAACTATTTGTCCAAAAAGTTTCTAGTCGGTTATTTTCAAAAAAATCAAAATGGTTCGTATGACTACAGATTTTACATATAACATACATATATGTATATAAATAAAGACAAGGTTTATAATCGTAAAATTTAGAAATCGCTGAACCGATCGTTTACAAATGGTTTGCCTATGATCTCTCGATTTTTATAAACTAGGTCTTTATCGATTCCCTATCCATGGGATAAATAGAAATCCGAAAACAAAGGTTTTGCTCGTACATAGGCACATTATAAAATGCCTGTATCCATGGAAACAACTATTTATAGCAACAAATATTCCGAAAAATATAAATAACATTTTTTTTTGTTATTATTATTGTCAGATAAAGTATTTATTCCGACGAAAATAATTTAAATTTGTTAAAAAAAGAATTATAATACAAACATTGTATTCGATTCGAATTATAAAAAGAAAAATTGGACTCGGCGTACAAGAGATATCCACTGAAATTACAGAAATCTTGAAAACTTAAAAAAACCGAGAATTTGATAGTCTCGATAGAATGTTGTAGGAAATGTCCAGAAAAAAGCTTGTCTTCTTAGAGCGTATGTCAAAAATTCCGTCTTACTCGTCCGTTCTCAAACCTGTATGGATTACGTTTATAGTGAAATGTAAATGCTCACTCGCTGATCGTATAACGAAAAATACATATCGAAATGCGTTTTACTTTGCGTTTTTTGAAAGGAGAACTGAGCGAAACCCGTTTACACCTATAAACAATACATAATAATAGAAATGTTGCAGGCAGTCGTTTATAATTAAATATGTTTAAATAGCTTCAAAAATTATAGGTACACACTTCATTGCCTGAAAATTTTGAGTATTACATATGCAATATTATTATTAGGCGTGCCGTTTCTTTTTTTAAAAACTTTACTCGAACGGGTTTAAACTTTATGACGATATGACATATAATATGTGATTTTTGAGTACAAAAAAGGAACAACAAAAAAAAAGCGTGATTTTGATACAAGTGTTTATTGCGAGCGGTACATCGGTTCAAAGGTTTATGACGAGCCAATTGTGTTATATATATTGTAAAATGAGTTCTCTTTTATAATACATACATAGTTTGTGTACGCATTTACGTCGAAGCCACACAAAAAAAAAACGTGTAAGTGACAAGGGCTTCTCAACGGTTTCACCCTCTTATAAACTATTATAATGTGGAGAATAACGGGTCTCTGTTTAACTTTTTATTTGCGAAAAACGCGATTTATCAAATGATCGGTCTGAGGAGTAGGAGATAGGAAGTATCTTATTCTAATTGAAATTATATTGTGCGGCATTTTATACGCTATGCGCAGCTAAATAACGATTTATAACGATTACAGGTTAATATAATTTAATAAAACTGCGCGGAACGTTGTCAAACGCACATTTATTTTATATATTATTACACGAAACTGTGATTAAAGATAAATTTTCAAACACATTGAGTTATATATTCAATTACATTTACAAAAAGTAATCGTGCTTATTGTAGAATCGGTTTTTTTTTTTTTTTGACTTAAACGAGAATAAAAATTCGTATAATTGTAAACGAGAATTATGTTATTTACTTGTGATTTCAAATTTTAATTTTCAGTCCATATTGCCCGTTCGGTCGACGACCATCTTGATAAATAAATAAGTATAAATAAAAATGGATTTTTTTTTAAAGAGTAACACATTTTTAAAATGCTTGATGGAAAATTTTAAAAATTCGCCCTCCCCTTACATGACCTTCAAATCCGCTACTGGTGAGGACACAACCAACCTCGAATCCAACAGAAATCGTTATAATATTCTTAAGTGTTGTTGTTTTACTTGACGGTCTGTTAACTGCTACGACCCTGCACTTTAGGCATAGTTATCTCTATAGTGTTAATTCGATCGTGATAACTACTGCAAATGGGAAAGCTGCTAACACAGGGAATAACTCTGGTTTATGGAAAATTTCACAAGATCGTGGTAGGATATAAGTTATTAACGGTACTTGTGGTCTACTCAGATTACCGCGGCTATGAAAACGGTGATTCCGGTGTTAAATATTTCGAAGAAAGAACAAAACGTTTATTTATTTATTTATTTTTTGTATCTCGATTAAAAATTATTTTATTTTGTGTTTTAAATATTTAAAAAAAAGTTGTAATACCTACTTGATTTGTAAAGTCGTGTCATGAATTCTACTCGTAAGTGTAAGTGACAGACAAGTGAGCGCTCGTGTAGATCGTTGAACTTTCCGAACCCATCGTAGCTAAAACTGAAACGACGCTTGGGCAAAAAAAAAAAAAATGCCCTGGAGCGAATCGACCTTTCATAATGGGTGTTACGAAGCAACAAACCAACAATATTAATAGTAACGTTTACGTTATGTCGAAAGTATGTTTCACTGTATAATACGTACATAAAACGTTCGTAATAGACCGTTTAAAATTTCTGACGTTTCCCCGATTCGATATTTTAGTCTCGAACCCCGTCTATATATATAATATATATATATATAAATTTAGACCAGTTCGTTGTGTATGTATGAAATGTCAAATGTGTGTATAGATACGTCATGAGCGTGCGGAGTCCGACGGTCTGGAGAAGGGACTATAGAGAGAGTGTATATATATTATATACGATCGTTCCTCTCTATCTGTCTATCTCTTTCTCGCTCTGTAATACCAGCTCCGTCCCTCCGCGCAGGCCGTTTCGCCAGTTGAATATAAAACGGTAAATTTATCGGATTTCATACTCTATTAGACCGTCACTGTATATAAAATACACTCACCTATTCGTGCCGTGCACAGCCGTGAGCAATTCAATTCCTCGCCACTTTCGGCCCGGCGACTTTCCGTATATAATACGTTTTCTCTCAGCTCTGTTCTTTCGCGCAGTGAAAAAATGTTTTCCCGACACGCACTAAACACCATATAAATACACACGACGTGTTTTTTTTTTGATCGTTAAACAATTTAAAACGGAGGTTTTTTTTGTAAATTTCTCGGTTAATACATAAGAAAAAAAACAATTTTATGTGCGCGTTCGATACAACACAAAATCTGATATTATAGAACCGAGATTTCGTGAGTTTTTTGAAAAAATTCACCGAAAGTTTGTCCTAGTCATGTGCATTCAATATGTAACCGATTAAAAATTCATACGTTTTCTACGTAAAAATCAATAAAAACATTCGTCGTCCAGAAAAAAATCAGCTTTTCGTAAATAATTTCTTACGTTTAAATATTTTCTTCCTAATCGTTAACGGTTACAAATTCCGAGGGATTTTTTAACGTTACCGAATTATTTTGTAGTAAAAATTCGGGCTTCGTCAAAAAAAAATTAAAAAAATAGGCTCCTCATTTATGGCGCTTAGACGCATAATTTTTTGTATTAGGCGTTGGACGTTTGTTTGAATGAAAAAATCGTTTCAATAAAATCTGTTTTGTCCGATATTGTACGCGATATTTATTCCGCGTTGGTAATGTTACTCATATAATTAATAATCAAATATAAATTTAATTGTGTTCACGATATTTTTATATTCTGCGTTAGTGGAAATCGTTTTCCTTCACCCCCTCCCTTACCAATATTTCTTGCTTCGTAATCGTCCAAATCCATTAATCGATGACCTCCCTCACACCTCCTGGAAACCTTCTTCGTCGCCTCGAAATGGCGGGGAATCAAATCTAATCGCAATGATCAATGATATTTATTTAAAAAAAAAAAAAAAAAATGTAATAATTAAATGGTTGTTCAGTGTGAAACGTGAATAATACGTTGACAATCAATCGTACAGCGCATAATAATAATATCGTACTCAGTACATGATATGTGAGAGCGAGCGAAAGGTGTCCGAACGATATTGTGTTTGGCACTCGGAGATCCGCGTTAAAATGATCGAATAAACGAACGCTCTTGATAATAATTAACAATAATAAATGTTTGTGCGCCCGTGCATTATTGCTGACGGGTGGCTTCTCAAATTCTTTCAAAAAAAAAAAAAAAAGAAAAAAGAAATATCATCTAAATTGCTTATCGCGTTTTCTGTACAGATTGTTACTATTTTCTATTATTTTATATTGAAAAAAAAATAACAATTTATTTCGTAAATCGGTATAATTATATTTTTAACTGGATGGACTTGAATTTTGTAAACTTCCAGTGAAATATTTCTTTATAATTAGCAATAAAAAGAAAAAATAATAATAGCATTTAATAAGTAAATGAGATCTCGTGCACAGCGTCGTTATAAGTCTATATATATATATATATATATATAAACACTATTATTACGTTGACGCGTTCGTAGTACTTTATATCATACGTCGTCATTGCTAAACAAATTAAGTTTAAAAAAAAAATTAACATCTAAAGTAACTCGATTATTTTACGCTTTAAGCCCGTTCATTGCACCATACACAATCACGTGTATTTATTAAAAATGACATAATGTTAAACGATTTTATTTTTTTAACGAAGAAACAAATTCGTCGCGCAACGTATTTTCTCGGAATAAAAACAGTTTAATTACAACGCCGTTGTGTTACCGTTTCGTAATATTTTAGAGGTTTTTTTTTTTTATTAACATACGATTACATATCGTAACGCAACCACTGTAATAATAATAATAATCTCAAGAAGAAACGTCTCACCGGAGATTTTCTACAGCGGTACAAAAACATAATGCGTTCACGCAAAGCACAAAAATTACGCGAAACAATAATTTTAGAGACAAGAAAAAAAAACACCACCTCGCGTATTAGCTTTTCAAAATATCAAGCAGAAAAATAGTTACAGATATTTATTTCACCTAACCCGGTAATTCTCATCGCCGTCACGACTATATCGGACCAATGTGGATTTCATCTTATCTTCACATATAGCTTAATAGTTGCCATTTATATTTTTTCATCGAGCGATTTACCGATCATATATAGGAGTCTGAAGAAAACGGCTTATTAAAAACAATAAAATGTACGTATAATTAATTAAATTAGAATTTGTATAATAATTATTATATTATTTATATAAGTTGTATAAATATAATTTATACCGTATTAATTGCGTACTAATAGAAATTATCATATTATTGTACGAAACATTAACCATAGATAGAGGAACACGTGTTAAACATTCATTAGTGCGATACAATTTTTACGGGGTTAACAATTGAAAATCTATTATGGGTTTTAAACGACAGCTAATACGCCGCTGTCTAACGTGAAAACAATTATTTCTGTTAAAATTCAAACTTTTAAGGTGTATAAAAAAAAAAATCCTGACTTACGATTTCTGAAATTTTTGAAATTTATTTGAAATTTTCACGTCTAAATATCCAAAAATAAAAATAGTGTATCTTCAATATTTTTAAAATTCTATATTTAGCCTATAAATGGTTAAAATTATTTTGAAATTTTTGTCAAGTCTTCATAAGAGAGTCGTATAATTTTATGTAGAATTGAATTCGTTAGTTTCAATTAAAATTTTTATTCATAATTTGAATGCATACCTAATTGTATTTTATTTATTTGTACTCAATATTTATGTTGTTTTTAAGCAATTTAAGCAATTTTTGTAATAGTTTAGAGTTGGAAATATTATGTCAAAAATTTATTTTGGTGGGAGGGAGAGGGGGTAGAATACTCTTCTCACACAACCCTGTTTAACATTTTAAATAAGGCATTATAAATTTGGTTAGTCGATAATTTGTATTGTTGCTATTATTATTATTATTATTATTATTATTATTATTATTATTATTATTATTATTATTATTATTATTATTATTATTATTATTATTATTATTATTATTATTATTATTATTATTATTATTATTATTATTATTATTATTATTATTATTATTATTATTATTATTATTATTAAGACTTCGCAAAATTCAGAAATCCTTGAAAAATCATCGATGAAACAACAAAAAACTTATTTTTGTATTCCCGAACGTGTATACACGCGACATTTCCGCGTTTACACAGGGTTCGCCTATTCGAAAATAATTTCAACCCGTAAATCAAACACCCGTACTTACTTCAATCGAAATATTTTAAACACACGCCGCGATGTTTTTTATGTTAATTATAAAATATTATTATATAATTATAAATATTAATTATGTTTTTAATCGAATTATCGCGTACGATTTAATAAACGCTGTAATCGATAACGTTTCTCACACTCGGATTTATTACGGTTGTTCATTATACTTATGGTTATAATCCACGTCTTGACTCGAATGACACGAATCGCAGACAGAATAATACATAATAATATATCCAGTGAACGTTTTCGTTAAAAACGACAGCCGGATATTAATTATGTGTACAGTATTACACATTGCGGTAAATTCTGTAAATTCGAAAGCCAATAACGTTTAACGCGAAATCAGATTAGGTTATCTGCTGTTTTGTCTGCAGATGTGGATAAGAATTGTTCGTTTTTCGTTTTATCCTTCTGCGCCGCACCATTGCACACGTTTTGTTCAACATTAATTATTATCGTTAACTATAGTGTCTTTCTCCGCGCGTGTAGCGAAAAATGTGTAAGTTTTTTTTTCTCTAATTTCGTCTCCGTAAACACTCTTTGGTAATCAATCGTATCTATTATTTGAAATTATTTGGGATTTTTTTTCTCGAAAGTTTTCTTTGGCGCACGAAAAATTGATCAACAAAATGCGAAAAAAAATCGCGGGTTTTCTTTTTTTTTTTATATAATACAACACGTATAATTCAACAAATTATAATTTGAAAAACTAGACATTTCTACCAGTTATTTACATATATCATTTTTATTGATTCGATGGATTTAGGCTAATTTTCAAAACGTCGGAAACTTTTGTCTACTCGTTCAACACTTTTCCCGTCGACATTTACATTAAAAAATTATCGCGTTATTGTGTAATCGTTCAATTATTACAAGAGTCGAAATTCGAATAATAATAATAATAATAATAATAATAATAATAATAATAATAATAATAATAATAATAATAATAATAATAATAGTAATAATAATTATAATAATAAAACGTATATAAATATCGAATTTCCTCGCAAAACGTTTAAACCTTTTATATACGCGTATTAATGCAGACTTAATAACGTTTGAAATTAAAAAAATAGAATCGTTATTGTTACGTTGAATATTTATAATTATTAGAAGAACAACCGTGGTTATAATTTTTTCACACTCCTGTTCTTTTGTGCCCCCGACGACGTTGCCGACATTTCTCAACGAGAAATCCTAATATTTCTGTCTTTAAAGAAAAAAAATCATATTTAACAAATAAATAATTAAGAGAAAAAAACGCACAGAGCGCAACGCAAATTCGAATGAGCGCCAGAAGCGTATTATTATGTTATTTCAACAACGGGCCGACTCCGAATCGATATTATTATACGTAACACAAAAACACTTAATATTTAAAATGGAATCAAAAACGCTAGAGGGATTGAAATCCATGATGTAGCACCTATATATTTTATGTATAATATGTATATATATATACACGTACGAGGAAATAAATTGTTTTTTCCTCCAGCTGGAACCAGCCCGGCAATAACAACATCCTTCAAAACAAAAAAAAATAATAATAATAAATATATATATATAAAAAAATATTTGTAATAAAATAGTTTTATTTGCATTCTCCTCTTTTATCGTTATACCTTCGCCCTCTATAATATGTGTGTACGCATTTATTTCGTACACGTATACACACGTTATACAGAGTGTCTCACGGACATCTGACGAATAATATAACTTTTTTTTGCCTACGTTTTAAAGTTTTTTTTTTTTTTTTTTTTTTTTGTTTAATAATAAATTTCATACTCTTTTCGCTCATAATAAACGTATTTTTAATTCGATTTCAATTATAAAGAACTTGACAAAATGTAAAAAAAAATTAAAATTGTATTCATTTAGAAAAAAAAAATCGGGATAATCAATTACGAAACGTACGTTACGCAAAAATTCTGTCATTATAAAGTTTTAATTATGTTAAGTCATTAATTCGAAAAATAGAAATGTTAAAGTACTTTAAAATTTAAATGCCACCAATGTCACTGTAACGATAGACATACTCGGATATTCAATGAATTTCTCCAATAAACGACTTGTTATCAATTATCATTATAATATCGATAACAGAAGAAAACTATAGTAATTATTACAAAAAATACAAAAAAAAAAAAAAAGAAAGCTCTAAAATGTCGAATAAAACAATATTTTGTTTCGAATACAATTTCGTAGCATTTATCAGACGCACCCTGTACATGCGCGCATAAACCTACGTATAATCAATTTTTCTCGTTTCGACGAATAATATGCTTTACATATACAATGTCATCAGTTATTTTTTTTACGATTCAACTCATACTGAGCTCATAATATATGCATATAATACATACGCGTATTTGCTCTCTCGACAATTGATATCGAAATAATTTATAAAACAATTTATCACAAAAAAAAAAAAAAAAAACACGCGCGCTGTCTAATAATACGCTAAAATAATAATAATATTAATTTTATATCGAATTTATTTAATTATGTAGTATATCGATTTGTTTAAAAAAAAACACCGTCCCTGTGCTTCATATCAAACTTAAGACAATCAATATCTTAAACTGTGGCGCCTTTGCATTGTGTTTAGACGTTAAACGTTTTCTAAAATATTATTATCTGACAAAGAAATTGTTGAAAAAGAAATAAAAGTCTTAGACGGTTTTGACACATTTATATATATATATATATAAAACGCGAATAATCTCCCGCCAATTGATGGCGACACAATAAGAAAAGTGAAAACTAATATTTTATTTTATTATATTTTTAACTGCCACCGCCGCTTTACCACGCACTGTTTGAACTTTTGAATACGCCGGTTTTCACGATTCCGTCGACCAATGAGTGAAACCCACCACCACCACACTCGGTCGATAATTGCTTTATAATTAATTTAAATAGGTGTCTAACTGATGGATACGAATACTAAAATATTCACAGTTATTCATCATTATAATAATAATAATAATAATAATAATAATAATAATTGTTTGAAATGGTATTCATCTTTCGATATTCCGATGTCAATATTGTTTTATCACGAACATTACGACGATAAAATTGTTAATAAAAAGTAAAATTTCAAAACTCCGTCTAACGTAAAGGATGAACACGATCACGCACTTCGACGAGTATCTGTATAATATCTGACTCAAATTTACATTAAAAACGGCCGTAAGCCGTAAGTCCTTTTAGTTAGCAGTGTCGCTACGGAACTAAATCCTCGTTCAGACAATTATAATACGATGATTGGGAGGGAATGCATACGGAAATTTTCGAGTGTATCGAATCGTACTAGATATTTAATTTTAATACAAAACAACAGGATAATATCACATTCCCCGCTTCTTTTTTAATCAACTATCGATCCTATAGACCGCCATAACTCCACCGAAATTTCTATGTTCCCTCCTGCCTGAAATCATCAACGTCCAAAGCAGACGTCATCGTCCGCTCTGAAAAAGGCCGATCTATAATCACCAAATTTTACATAAATCGCGTGCGCAAACGGGCGTCACTCTTTATTAAATAGGACGATGACGTACTAATTAATCGGCCGTTTAGTTAAAAAAAAAACCAATCGTCGTGATAAATACACACGCCATTGAGTTTTATGCGTTTATACATTTATGAGTAAAACAAAAACTAAAACAAAACAAATTCTTTTTATGCGTGTACTATAAAATTTTATGTGTACGACTCGAATAAGCACACATGCACGCGTAATATACAATTTTCAAACACATACGCTAAAACCACTATAAGCATGTAAGTGTGTTTATATTTCTGCGTGAGTATACGCGTAGGTATCTCTGTTTTGATTAAAATTCTTCTCTACACCGGTATACTAACTAATTGCCGCACACGCTATAAACATAATTTATTTATATATTTGTTAATTGCCGTGCTTAAGGGATTTCTGAAACGAAATTCTCTTAAATAAAAAAGCTCTATATATAAACATAAAACGGAAAAGTCGTTGAACTCCCCGTATACTACGTAACATAATGTACTATATATTGTAATCAAATTTATAATAAACATTAAATAATGTCTGTGAAGAAATAGACTTCAAATTATTATTATTATTATTATTTTTTTTTTTTAATGTTCTACGGGCCATTAAGACTTTTTGCACGCTTCCACCAAACTTCTCCAGGCGTTCCGGTCCGTCTTCTCAACGACATCCAGTCGTTTTGACTCGTCGACATCTGAAATATACTTCTTTATCCTTATCTAACCATCGCTGTCGAGATCTTCCCCTTGGTCGTTTTTTTATTGGGTTTCTGACCACGGCATTTCATAGGAGATTTTCGTCGGCTCGCCAAACGTGGCTAGTCCACTCTAATCGTTTCGCCTTCAAGAATAATCTGATATTTGGCTTATTATATAACATTTCCGGATCTTCGTTTTTTCGCTTTTGAACAGGTCCGTGAACGGGTTCGTAAGATTTCCCTTGCGAAGGCAAGTAATTTCTCCTCATCTCCCTGTGTTGTGGACCACGCCTCACATGACATTACATACAATACATTACTATCGGACGTAAATAGGAAGTATACAGTTCTTCTTTCGTACCCTCGGATAGTAGTCTAGACCTAAACACGTCGTTCGTGACAAAATAGGCTTTGTTTACACTACTCATTCTTACTTGGATTTCCTCACGCGTATAATTTTTTGTATTTATGTAAAAGTATTTAAACTCGTTCACTTGTTCAAAGGAACGGGAACCCATTTTTAACGCTACCCTATTTACTACGTGTCTGGACATTACTAGACGCTTGATTTCATTTTCATTAATAATAAGGTTCATTCTTTGATTAGACTCTATTACCACAATTCCGCCGTTACCTCAATCTCCTAATATCGCGATATCGTCTACGCACGCAACCGTTATGTTTTTGTCATTCGCATCCGTTTCGTAACATACCGGTATATCCCTGATGAGTTTTTCGACCGCCAGATCAAACAGTATTGCATCATCACTCTGACTTTAACACGGGCCCGATACGATTATCGTAATATTTTGTGTATTGCGTGTAATAATTCAAAATTTTCAACAAAAAAAAAAAAAAAATTGTACAGAATAATTGTTTATTGTAATAGGTGTGTACTGATAGTATTATAAATGAAAAAAAAAAAAAAGGCGCGTAAAATACATCATAATGTACGGCCTAAAATCGCCAAAAACACGATTATGTGAATTGTCAACGCTTAACGGTATTTGTTAATTTTAATTTTCTTAAATTAATAAATTAATTCGTTAAAAATAAATTAATAAATTGCTTTTCGTTTAATTTTTCTTTACGACTCGGCGGACGACCCGTTTTTTTTTTTTTTTTTTATAATCCGTAATGGCAAAGTCGCGTATTAAACTTAGGCTGGGGAGACTCCCCTCGCGGAACCAAAAGAAAAAGAAATTTTACGAGACTTACTAAAGTCGACTCACTAAATACGCTCGAACGTGAAAAAAGAAAACTTTGCTCCGATTTCGAACGATTCAACTCTTGCCCTCGCAGCGAAAAAAAAATCGAAAATACGCCACTGATAATAATGACGGGGCTTGGCGAAGAGAATACAAATTTTGCAGAAAGACCCGGTGGTGTGTCTATTTTCGACGTTCACACCTGACCAATAGGTGTACGACAAAGAATTTAAAAAAAAAAATTTAGAGAGTCCGGTTCGCAATATTCCTCGACACTCGGTAGAACAATCCCTTTAGGTTATAAACGGGACGTGCACGCGCGCGGTCATCGTGCAGTGCAGTGTGAGTGAGGAGGATTTGTGTTTAATCTCCTGCATTCGTGCCCCAGCAGCAGCAGCAGCAGCAGTGAACAACACATCGCGTACGTCCCCGTATACCGGCGGGCCCCCTCCGACCCGAATCGATACGACAACGACTGAAAACCGTACACGCGGCCGACTCGGAACTCGCATTTTACTTCCGTCTTATCGCGCGCCGCTGATTACCTCAGACTGCTGCTCGACCCGTGTTTTTAGACCCTGAACGGAACGGAGCGAAACGGATATTATTTGTATTGGTCTTACAACTATGTGTTTTTTTCCCCTTTTTGTATATCTGTACTCGAAAATTTTACCAGAAGTGTTCCGGTCTTCGATGTTTTGCCGGTAGAAAATCACAATCGATTCGGTACTTTTAAAGAGGTCATTTAGTTTCACGTTCTTCAGATACTTTTTTCCGACCGTTAGAAAAAACTACCGAAAAATTATATATAAATATAAAAAAAAAAAAAAACCGGTAAAAACGCCATTTCGTCGTCGAATTCGATTATTATCGTTATTCCATCGTGGTAATTTCGAAACCAATGATCGTAGAAACCTGAAATTTTCACACCGAACACGTAATTTTGCACTCGATTAAGGAGACGAATTCCATTTTTTTCTTTTTTTTTTTTGGCCTATCCATAACAGTTGAAAATTTTGAGACATTTGATTTATAAATAGAGCAGCTGATAATTTTTCGCTTAAAGGCTTAACGATTTGAAAACAAATATTCAACACTGTATATTTAAAAAATCTCGAAAATCGTCAAGTCGCAATTTCATTTCATAAATAACCATTTCAAATTTTTCGACAAAGTGTTAATTACACCAAAGCAATCCGCTCAATGTCGTCTTATCGAACGCAATGGTTTATCATTGCCTTCAAATTTATAATGTTAATACAATACGCTCTAAATTCCTTGTCTAAGCGATTCTCACTTAACCGGGATTTTCGGAACTTGCAATATTATTTGAAAAATAATAGTACAGAAAAAGGCTTCAACGTGATTTACGAGTGAAAATAAGAAGTTCCATTCGACATGAAATTCGTGTTCTCGTAGAAAATAAACAACAACGAATTTCGTATTGAATTCAACACTTGTGTATTTAAATACTAAGATTTTTCAAAAAAAATCACGAAGTAAAGTCATTTCGTAATTTAATTTAATAATATATTTCAAAATTTCAAAATTATTTTACGTATTGTATTAATTTCTGATAATCAAAAGTTGTATAATCGGTATGTTATAATTAATAAACATTAAAGAAAAAAACTATCGAAATATTACGTAAAAACCGTAAAAAAAAACGCGATTTCATCGAAATCACTTCGTGAATTTGAAACCATAATTTTTAAGAACTGGAAATGTAATCGAACACGCGATTTTATATTATAGTGGTTAGTACTAATACGCTCGTGTAGTTCATTTCTTGTGTTTTGGAATATATCACTTTTGAAGCTAATAAAATATTCACACGAGGAACGCAGTAATTTTCGTGTAAAATTTACGCGGCATCGGGCGAAAAACGGGGTAGCGGTAGCGGTTAATACGCTTTGTATATAAAATATAACAAGCGTCTAGAGACAGCGAATATCGAAATGGTTGCAAAATGGTCGACTGCGCGGTATACCGAGTTCCATATTGTAAGTTATTACTAAATAATAATAATATATATATATATTAGGGTGTTCCTTAATTTTCAACTTTAAAATTTTTTCGCTCTCACCCCCTAAAAACGTGTGTATGTATATAAAAATGAACTAACAAAAGTTTTGAGTCAATCAGATAAAGTTAACCCGTGCCGAATTTAACTTGAAGTTTGAACTTTTTACATATTTCAATATTTTTGGAAATGATTGCCATTTTCATATATATCTCGTAAACTATTAAGAAAATCGAAATTTTTCATATTATTTATTTTAAAGTCTTTTAAATTGTCTATAACTTTTATAAATACATATTTTACAATATCTCTTACCGTTTATAAGATATATTGACTTGACTGGAAAAAACACAATGATTTGTGTAATTTATTAATAATGAATGGCTAATTATAATTTATAAACAATAGTATAGGTACTTTTTATTAATATTCCTCATCAAAACAATTTTTGTAAATAAAACAATAAATATTATAATGTTTAATACTTATAATATACTATAAAAATTAATATTGCTTTAGTAGTGTACATTTTTTACATTCTGTGTAAATTTTTCGTTATTCTTGCACACATTGTAATATGAACTGTTTTTGATCTTCATCCAGTGTTAATGTTGCATTATAATTTTCCATCAATTTCATGGCCCTTTCTGCAGTATCATTGATTATTGACCCTGTTGATCGCTCAAGTTGTGGAACGTCTAAAATTTGCTCTATATTTTAACTTGTTTTCACAATTGGTAGTCGTTCGATAGTTGTATATTTGACTTTAGTGTTTGGCGTTTGGCAATATTTTTTCGTCCCAATATACAACCGCGTAATTAGTTGGAGATTCTCGAAATACTAATTTTATTAGTTCACTGCGTTCGCGATATATTTCTCGACATCTATGTATAGATGTTTGATTTATTATGTATTCATCAACATTATAATTTAATACTTATAAAGTAGCTAGTAGAACATATACAAAATCCCATATTACTTCACTGACACCTATCTAAAGCTCCTGCAAGTTTTGATATAATAAAATTAATTTTTCCTTGGCATTTTTTTTTTTGAGGGGATTCTATTTCTATTGGAGTGTTTGTATCTAATTTTGATAAATCGCTACTTTATAGACTCTCATTTTCTGAACTTTCATCAAATTGTATAAAGCTTAATGCCGAAGTTGAGGGACAATTCATATTATAACTATCTTTCCTTTTTCATTCATTTAACTTCCGTTGAATATTTCTATTTTCTTTTATTGTACCTTTAATATCTATACCTCCAAGATATCCAGGATGCCCAGGCAAACGCTGATTTATTAAAACTGTCTATCAACATCGATTTTTATCAATTTTAACGCATCGGAATGAGCAATATCAAATAACAAATTTAATTTATTCTTAAAATCATTTTCTTTTAATCGATATGACTCATCTATTTTTTGAGCAATTTTTTGGAGATTGTGCTATTCATCATATAAATTTATTTATTTATTAATATAATGTTGAACAGCTCGAATAGGAATTCTAGCTTTTTCTCAATAGATGAAACACTCACGTACAGCTAATGCCGCACTTTCTCTAGTATTAAGATTAACGGTTCTCATATTATAGAAAAATACCGAAAGTACTTGCCCGTTTGATGGAAGTTTCGAGTCTTGAATTTGTGTTATTTCAGATCCAATTAAAAATATTTGATTTTCACTTCTCAATTTTTTTGACATTTTTATTATTTAAATTAACAACAAATGCGAAAATTTTAATTCGTATGCACTACTTAAACAGATATCACAAACAAACTAAATTTACTAATAATTAAAACAAGACAAGCAGTGGACTTATACTGTTATCGAGTAAGGATATCCTCACGATACAACCACTTTAATATCTACATCTTATAATATGAATACTATCTTATTATTATATAATATATTACTATTTTTTCATGGTTATTATTTTTATGAAGAAAGGATTAAATAAAAGAGATTAGAATAATTATATTATTGTAAACATTATAATATATATATAGAAGATTATTATATTATCTACAGTACCTCCTATGTGAGCATTAAAAGTGAGTAGATAGGGAAAAATTATACAACAATTTTATGAAAATCATTATAGCCTAAACTATTATTAACAATTTTGGTGAAAACCGTGATTTCTTCCAGTCAAGTCAATATATCTTATGAACGGTAAGAGATATTGTAAAATATGTATTTATAAAAGTTATAGACAATTTAAAAGACATTAAAATAAATAATATGAAAAATTTCGATTTTCCTAATAGTTTACGAGATATATATGAAAATGGCAAACATTTCCAAAAATATTGAAATATGTAAAAAGTTCAAACTTCAAGTTAAATTCGGCACGGGTTAACTTTATCTGATTGACTCAAAACTTTTTTTAGTTCATTTTTATATATATACACACGTTTTTAGGGGGTGAGACCCAAAAAAATTTTGATTTTTTTTTCCATCATATATAGCTAAGGAACACCCTAATATATATATAGATTTGTTGAACGGATAATTTTTTTTAAAAATATTATTAATTCACATCTAATTGTCAAGTAACACTGACATTTCTCGAAGCAAAACGAAATCGATTCAAATACATTTAACGATAAATTAATTTATATTAACAAAAAAAAAAAAACCGTATTACGAATCAAAAGTAATGTTAATTTTTTTTTTTTGTCGTCGTCGTCTTGAATTATGCATAAGGAGAATACTGAGAGAATTGAAAACCATTTTAAATGAATTATCACAATTGAATACGACGATTTGTCACTATCGGGATGGGGGGGAGACGTGTAAACGCGCCAACGACGAGACGATCCATCCGAATATTCTTCCCATAGTGGAAAATTTTTACACAGAAAGAAAATAAATAATAAACACCTTCGAACAGAATTTGACGATTCACTCGCGTAGTACGGTGAAACGAATTTTTATCGAAATAGTATTGTGCACATACGAATTACGACGACATTATTTATTATAGTGATTTAATGCGATAATTCGCGTTTATAACCGACGTGGAACACAATTTGATTACCGTTTTCGGCCTTTTCGCAATGTTTTTTTTTTTTTTTTTGGACTCTCAGTCTCTGAACATTTTGCGTTAACGTCGTTCATCCGAGTACACATATTTATCGCGGTATTTTGTTATTGTTTTCTTTTCAACGCGCAATATTATAATAATTAAACGTCTCACAATTCATCGACAAATCTCTCTTCCGACCGCATTCGCGTAACGGATCCATCCGATTCGCACATTACCGAACCGACTCAATGGTGGTCCCACGCGCCGTATAAAAATTAATATTTAATAATATCAAACGAATGAACAGCGCGCGCTCGGTGAGTGGTCCACACAATTTCGACGCAATTTCCGCGGTGAAAGTGCGTCTCATCATAAGTCGCGTGACCGTCTAAAATACCGCGAGTTTATTATTATTATTATTATTTTACTAATTACACGTTGTGAGTAATTGACTAATATTTCGTGTAATTCGATACCTCCAACGCGCATGTCGAGCTATTGTTTAAAACTGTTTAGAACATGTCAGTTATTGTTTGTCGAATTCATAACTATTTTTAAAATCTGTAACACGTGTCGAAAAGACCGCACGCAGACTAAACTCGGTATCAGTTTTGTCAGGTATTATCATTGATTATGTACCTATATAACAGATGTGCAATGCTAATAGTGAAAATCCGTGGACTACTCCGGCGGACCGCGAGCCGCTATAAAGAGAGCAGCGGTCGGTGGACTGATTGCGATAGAGGTATATCATCTCGTCATGGCTTGCTCGCATAGTAGATGGTTGCGTGGGGTATTTTGCAAATAGAAATAGAAGTTCTACCGCGGTCGACTGTCGGGAGAACATAAACCATCATCTAATATTTTATTAAATTTTCAAACATAGACAAAATATATTAGCCCTTTTACGAATGAAATACCTCGAAATCTAAAAACACTACAAATATCCTAAAACTGAATGAAACTTTTTGAATTTTTTTGTTTTTTTCTGTTTTAGTACAGTCTTTATTCAAAATTTCAAAACTCTAGTTCGATTATTTTCGAAATTACAGAGAAATATCCGTATGCTACGTTAACAAAATCCCATTTTTAGCGGTGTTTTTTTTTTGTCATTTTTCGTCGGTTTTTCCTGCCGTTTTGAAAAAACTTGAGAAAATCGAAAAATAACCTCTTGCCTCTTTAAAGTATCAACTAGACAAAATTTACCACCAGAAACGGCGTAATGTTGTACACATCAGAGCACTCCTTCTGGTAGAATTGTCGGGTACAGACAAAATAAAAAAAAGTCTTTGTACAACCAATATACTCCTCGCTCCGCTCAAAACCTACAATATTTTTGTGATTTATATTCGTATTTAATATGATTTACATAAATTCACAAAAATTACCCTGGAAAATGTATGTATTTTTACAATTCAGTGCATTTAAATATAAATACATTTTTTTACTATTTAACCATCAGGGATCGATGACCGATCAGGGAAACTCGTTCGATATAAATGCTACGCCCTCTCCCCCTACTACCGCCATCGAACATATTTTAATGAATATGGACTGGAAGCCAGTTGGTTTAGCATTTAAATATAATTACACTCGATTGGATTTCTCAATTATGTAAAATATTGGATTAATATTGGATCCATAAATTTCTTGGGCAGACTCTGCGTTATGTCTTCGTAACTATTATTGGGCTATAAACGATTATTATTCGATTCTATAAATATTACTTTTTATTTCGTCGAGACGCAACGGCACGCTTTTAAATGATAAAAATACTCTTATGAAATTAATTTTCGATAATTACATGCAACTGGCAAGTTCAAACGAGTATTATTTAAACGAGTGTTCGAATGATCGACGACAATTGTAATAATATAATAAACGATTTAAACGTTTGTGCGTTGACATTTATCGTATTATTACTCTAGAGGCCCGTAGCTCGTCCGCCCCCCCCCACCAATTGTCATGAAATTTTTCGAAAGTACAATTTTTTTTTACCATTAAAGAAAAAAAATTAATTTTATTATTAAATGTGATATTGTGAAAAGGCGTCGTATTATTACATAATATAATACTCGTATTTTGTGTGTCGACAAACGACAATCACTAATAATAGATAAAACGAATTAATCCATAATTTATGAGCCATAAATGGCCGGGTTAACGAAGATAAACGGTATAGCGAACGCCTGTTCGTCGTTCATTCAGCAAAACGAAACGGATCAAATTAAAATCTATTTGTGTGTGAAACTCGTTGGATCGAAAATGACGACGATATCATACGATTTTTTTCGTTTTTTTTTTTTTTAAATTGTACAAATTTGTTATTGAAATAATTTATCGCGAAACATCATCAGAAGCGTTTGAAATCTGTTTATCCTCCCGAGGGCCAACTAGTACAATAATTTGTAGTTTTACGGCTGCAAGCGGATTTGTTGTAAGCTTTATAGAGCAACAGCGAACTCGTTATTTCCTTTTGTAGAGCGCAGTAATACAATCAGTGGAATGTGATTTATATAAAAACGCGTGGCACGTCATGTTAGGACCGTTTTGAGTAAAGTTATTTTTAAGAATTAATTTTTTCGGTGGAATTAAAATAACATTTACATCGATTTCGTAACATACACAGATAAACAATTGTGCAGGGATATTCGGCGATTTAATTTATGTCTATACGAGTATAGTGAATAGACGATGTCGTTGCCGTGTATTAATTCTCAACAACAATCGGCCGAGCGCGAACACCTACATTCGATTGAACCAATTGAATTACATTCCCCCTTTTTTTTTGCGCCCTGCAGCTTACGTTCGAATCCGTGTCCGACCGTTGACAAGCGTCCAAGTGATGAACGGGGAATGGACGACGGAGTGGTGCCTCCTTTTATCTAAGCTTCAAGTATTCGACGTACCAGTTTTAATTTTCGATTCGGAAAATCGGTTTGAAACGTATAATTATAATTTCCCGTAAATACGTACATAAATATAATATATGAAAAAAAATTGTAAACGAAAATTCAACAATTGTTCGTTATAAAAAATGGTATTGCGAATTATTTTTTCTACGCTTATCGCACCAATAAAATGCTGGTTTTCGTGAAGATACCGAAATATCGTACAATTTATTGTCATATAAAAGTAACGGTACGCGGTGAACATTGGGTGACCGTGAAAAAAGACACGTTTGTTCGTGTCATTTGTTTTTTTTTCAATGTTAATCGGTTTTAAATTAAAAAAAAAAATTATCGCGAAAACGTATTTTATCAAACGGGCGAATGGGGGGGGGAGCTTTTTATTTTATGAATTCGAAGCAAACTCGGCCCGCCCCGACACAAGCGAAACTGAATAATTTTATTGGGACAGTGTCCGCCGAACGATAAAAATACCAACGAAATTGCACACACAATTCTACACAGCGTTTTAGATTAGATCCTAAATTCCGTTTGATCGTTATCCAATCAGCCACGCAAATTGGTGCGACGACGGTTCAGGTGAACGGAATGGAGTTTTTGTTTTTCAAAAGCCTCACTCCGTTCCCGCAATTATTTTCCACTTTAACTGCTAAACGCGATCGTATTATACAATAAATCACCCAATCGCGTACGCGAACTTTCGTCGGTCGGCAAATTGTTGTCGAGCCGTCGCCGCCGCGTTGGCTCGATGGCTGCAAAGATATCTTCGGGACGGTCAATAACTCGGATAATTTATCACGTTATAACGGCACGGCGCGGCGGGGGGGGGGGTGTGTTGTGGCCGTCTGTTGGCTGGGCGGAACTCGCGATGAAATATATTATTCGACACTGAACTTTCTCGCGTTGTCATCACACCGACTGTACACAATATCGCTTCGTTATTTTTTTTTTTTTTTTTTTTTACTCATACGGTTACGGTACGGATTCAGTACACTAACGTCTTTGAACAAAATCCGGACGTTAAAAAACGAGAAACAAAATTATTAACTCTGTCGAATCGTTAACTTACAAAAAAATGTGCCGCGTCTCAAAGTGGCAGACGCTTTTCATCCCGTTTCTTTTTACACGTACGCATATGCGTAATTGAAAATTCTTGAAACGACGCACTGTGATCGTGCGCAAAAAAATAGAATCGTCTTTACGGACTCTAACGTATTTAATTATTAATATCAAAAAAATTTTACACTATAAGCGTATCGCGTGGAATTCGAGAACATCAAAAAAAAAAAAAAATACATATTCGATTAGAAAAATTCGTGATTTCGATTGAAACGATTTGTGGCGAATGGAAAATTTAAAAAAAAAAAAAAAAAAAAAACGAGCACTATAGTAGAATAGTAGTTGTTGAAAATTGTTGAGTATTCGAAACGTCAGAAAAATATTTCGATAAAAAAAAAAAAAAAAAGAAATTCTCACTTGTTACCGAATATCCGTCGCACGTAGTTATTGTCGGAATATAAATAAATCAATAAAAACAATAATATATTTTCCATTCGAACGTAGTTTTTTTTTTTTTTACCTTTTGCGCGGATATATTGGAAATTATTTTTTCCGTGAAAAATCGTTGACACAATACTGCGCGTGTAGTTTGGCGAATTCCTCCTTTTTTTTTTGGAAAAAGGGTTTTAATAAAATCCGTTATGAATTCTCTTTACAGAAACATTGAACACCGCGTAATGATTAAAAAAAATTATCGAGAATAATCCGTGCGGAAATCTAGATTAATATCGATCGAAATATCGTAGAAATCGTAAGAAATTATACCTACGTGATAAATTGTTTAAAACGCGATGAAATTTTCATACAATTTCAAAATATAACAAACGTTATGCATTTACTGTAATTTTTTTTTTTAATTTCAATGTCAGGAACGATCAAGTGCGAAGGATTTCTAGAAGTCGCGTTTTTTACTCTAGTGTAATACGAAATATTTCACATTTCAAAGACCGAATACACTATATTATATAGCGTCTAATGATTCGTGGTCGTTTTCGAACTTCGACTCCGGAATATCATCCGTATAAATGTCTCACTTGAGCCTATATCCATAATAACAACGTAAAAAACGCCCCTCATCCCAAATTTTTTTCAATAAATTAACAACAACAATCGAAGTTCCGTGTACAATATAATAAAACGATACGAGACGCAATACGTTACGAGTTCACAGACGGTTCATTAATTTTATTTTATTTAAATGATATTCATAACTGCGCATCCATCAGCCGGAGGAACGGAGCGTTCGTTTTTTATCTTAACGTCATTTCGTATTGTGCGCACAAACGCCAAATCGATGAATCCACCCTGAAACGTTTTATTATGATGTGTGCGTTGTAATACATTATAATATACGCGTGGGGGGGGGGAGTACCACCTATACGCAATCTGTATAACGACGGAGAATTCTTATCCATACGAACATGACAGTTCACAGGCAAAAAAACACATAAAAATCAATAAGTTAACCACTTCGTCTAGATTCTAGAATCAGAAATTTTTATGAAAAATAACAATAACCGTTTGAACATTGAAACGCATAACTCAACGTTAGCTGATTATAAATGAAAAACGTTACAATATATTATTATTATTATTATTAATTTTTAAATTTGTGAGTGAACCGAAACGAATTGTGAACGTAAACACTTTTTCGCACTAATCGCTGACCACTACGACAAGCGTTGAGTTAGGTTAGTGTTCACAGACAAAACACGAATGTAGCGAGGAGACGCAAATGCTGTGGATGTCAGTTCTCAACGAGGTATTTTATAAACAGAGATTTCAGAGTTTTATTATTACTATTATTTTGAAAGCAATAGATAAATCTTATGTCGTGTTCGGAACACGGTTTTGAGCGATGCACCACAATATTTTATTGAAATCAGTGAACGCGATAAATATTTTTTAGAATTTATTTGTATATTAGTATTAGGATTTTGAGCTGTTAAAGGAATATCCGTTCGTGTAGGACATTTTTAACGATATTTTTTTTTTATTTTCAGTATTTATGTTGTTTCCTCATAACGCTTCGGGAAGCTTTTGGGAAAATCGAAAACGTGTGTCAAAAATAAAGTGTCAATTAGATAAAAATTTGTTTCCGGAACGTCGAGATCATAACGGGTATTTCTCCTACGCGAAAAAGTGTATACGCAAAAAAAATAAATATACGCGTCATTTGAAACCCAACAATCGTTATTCGTTTTTCTCAATACCCAAAATAGCCCAACGTGATTGATTGTTCGTCGATTGGACGAATTTTTTTTTCTTCCTAAAACCGATTATAACGTTATATATCAAAGAAAAAAAATTCTTTAGATTCTTTTTTCGAATTTCGAAAGTTTCGCGTTAATTCGTAAAATTGTTAAAAATGAATGTAAAAATATACGATTTATATATATATATATATTTGTTGTATACGTGATCGCTTAAAGTACACGCGATATATTTCTATATATTGTGCTCAAACGTTATTGCAGTATGAAAAATTTTGATTTTTGATTTCATCAATCCGTGGAAATTCGGTCAAATATACTTTATTTTATATTTTGTATTTTGCAATAATTTCAAGAAAAAAAAAATGTAATCATTGTAAAACATTTCTCTTTCCACTCGGAATCTAAAATATAAATTTATTGCCGGTTTCATTAAATTTATTTTATCCCTATAATATTGTTTAGAAAGTCTACGTTTGTTTAATAAACGCGCGCACACACAAATATATATATATATATATATATATGAGAAAGAGTGGGAAATATAATTTTGTTGAAACGATCGATAAATCCGTTGGTCGAAAAACATTTAATAACGAACGGAAAAAACAAAATGAAATAAAACGCCGAAACAAAATGTGATTTTAAATCTTTCAGGCGGATAATAATCGAAAGAGAAAAAAAATCGCACTATATAAATATACGAGTATATATATACGGACATTTTGCCCCCCGACACTCACTAGCAGACGGCCCAGCAGAGTTTAGTGTCGTCGTTATAATTGGAAAATTTTCTCTGGGAAAAAAAATTTACTGTTATCTCGAGCAGCCGTGAAAATAATTTCCCTTCCTTCGTGTGCGTTCTTTGCCGTTGTCGCAAACCTTTTATATAAAACAGAATGTCCGTCCAGGTGCATTTTACTGATTTACACGCAGAAAATTCTCCGGCTCGAATCCACGGGAGGAAACGAACATCAAAAGACGGTGGCACACTGTTTGTTTTTCATTTAAACGCCCCGCCGAATCGTATTAAAAACGTCTCCTTTTTTCGTGTCATACAATTCGCGGGTCGCCGAAAATTGAAAATTCGTCGATTTCAACGTCCATTACGTTGATGTTGGCAAAGCGTAAACGAGTTAAAATTGTAAACTACGAAACCAAATCGATTTTAATACAATTATACACTTTTTATTATTATTATTATTATTATTATTATTATTATTATTATTATTATTATTATTATTATTATTATTATTATTATTATTATTATTATTGAAACGCGTTGATTTCGAGTCACGCGGAATTTTTCGGATTGCGATTTTTAGTATTTTTTTTACTAAACATATATCTGAGACAATCAAGGCGAAATTGTTCTGGAAAAGTATTTTTAAATCCTCTACATTTTTTTTTTTTTTTTTTTTGCATTTCTCATTACACTTTCCTAATAATTGCGGTTCGCGATATTACTGCGGAGAATAAATAAAGGACCAAATAAATACAATTCGCTTCCGAAACGCGTTACACGTGTCCAGATCATCGGCGACGAGCACTCTTTTTACGCACGAAAATGTGTTTACAGACAAAAAAAGTAAAATAAAATTCATCGTTGTAAAACCAACACATTTTTCGCTTCACTTAGAAACAAAAAGAAACGTATAAATTATTAAATAGTTTTTGTTTAATTGAAAAAAAATTCAACCTCTATACACGCTATAAAGATTAAAAAAGAAAAAGAAAAAAACCCAGAAAAAAATAATAATATATTAAAATGTTTTTTTTTTTTTAAATAAATAAATTCTACGCGTCCGATGAATGATCCAAATTAATTATTCGACGTACAAAGGATTGGAATTTTTTTTTTTTAACGCACATCAAATGTCAAAAGAATAATGAAAAATACTCGAACAATAGCGCCTATACATATGTATATAATGTGGTACTTGAGATCAATAGTAGGTAT
Organism: Chaetogeoica ovagalla; assembly: GCA_032441825.1. Classification (NCBI taxonomy): domain Eukaryota; kingdom Metazoa; phylum Arthropoda; class Insecta; order Hemiptera; family Aphididae; genus Chaetogeoica; species Chaetogeoica ovagalla. The sequence continues at coordinate 5,343,869 of CM063742.1, forward strand.
GCACTGAAATCGCAAGAAACAAATTTCAATGACAATAAATAAATATCGCTGTACTAAAGAATACGCGGAAAGCGAAGAGAAAAAAAAAGAAAATAAATAAGAATAGGAAAACCGAGAAAATGTCCATATATAGTTCCGAGTATAATGGTGTTACGCAGTTTTCGATAAAAGTTTAGTGAAACACAAATAAATTATTCCACACACACACACACACACACACATATATAAACCACTCTGAACAATACCGATGTACGAGTATAAATCAAGAAAAAAAATGATATATTATAAATCTATAAAGTTCACAATACACACAAACGCTCGCGCTCGCACGCGTATTAAATGTTTTTATATTTTATAATGTAGAATTCGTTAAAATACGTTAAATACGGTACAAAATTAAAAAAAAAGAAAGAAGAAAACGACAAAATTAAATACGTTCAAATTTATAATCAAAGGTTTATTCGATTACTCGCGCTTAAAACGATAAATCGTTCTTTTCAAGAATCACAATAGACGTAATAATGTACGGTACATAAAATTCGTATTACTCTCGATCAATAGAATATAAATGCTCAACAGAACTCGTAGAATAAACCAAGTGTAAAAACTTGAAATATTTATATACGCGTGTGTATTTTTTTTATGCTTCATATTTCAAGAAGCGAAGCGAGAATAAAATAATATATAAACAAATATTCGATATACAGTCCGGAAAAAAATCAATGAAATGTTAATATATATATATGTATATACAAATATATAAAAATTAATCACGACTTCATTATGTATCCGATAAAACAATACGAACATTGATTAAATTATTTATACACTGTAAAAAAATAAAAAAAAAAGAATACGTTATATTATGCGTGTATTTTAATTAACTCTTCACCTGTGCAGTCTTGTAAAGTATTAGAATTCGTATACGCAATGATTTGAATACGTTTCTCGTTACGCTAATGGGTAATATTATGTATTTTGTATTTTTATACATGTAACGGATTGATTTCAGAAAAAAAAAATTCGTATGTTCGATTAAAGAAAAACATATTTTATAAATAGTATAAAATGATAATTAAAAGAAATTCAAAAGCTGCAGTAATCGTCTATACGATATAAGCGACGCAGAATTCCATATGATTTGTAAAAATAAATCTTTCGTTTTACTGATTGATTTTTACGCAGGTTGAGGGACGATCGTCTCTGGTGCCCTACCGTTTCATCCGCCCTTGTGAAGATATAAAATATTAATCGTTTTCAATTTTTCAATTTATTTATTTTATACATTTCCGTCACTCTACTTCCGAGTACCCGGATGAAGTTTAAAAAAAACATTAAACGTTATTAAAAAAAATATATATATATATGTTTTAATACGGGAAAAAACATACGCGCCCGCCGCCGAATCTTGTAAATAATATTTTTGAACAGAATTCGGAACCGGAGCACAAATATTCGGAATTAACGGTGGTTGGGAGGACGGGAAAACAACGAATGCTTAAAAAAAAACCTATTGAAATATTTGTTATGGGAACGGAATATAATATTTGAATGATAACGGGTAAATGCCGCTCGCGCTGAGAAAAGTGTTTTCGACTTTTTGTTTTAATCGGAACACGCGGCGTCCGAAAATTACGAACGACAATAAATTGCCCGCGTCCAGCGAAAATATCGTCGGCCGTTAGTGAAATTTGTCCCGCGCGGCGAGACAGCCGCGACGCGCTTTCGGTAAATATCGCGCACGAGCCAACGTAATCCCTCTGTCTCGACCACCGCCGCACCGGTGTATATTTTATTACTCTCACGCCGGACTCGGACAGTGGCCCCATACGCACATACATATTATATAATTTACGGTCGTGCGTTCGTTTTCTTTTCCGTATAAACACGGTTAATTATCGCCGTTACGCAATACGTACACAACGATAACGGTTATAAGGGGGGAGGTGGGGTTTGGAGGACGCAAGGTGAAGGTGAATCGCTCCCCCACCCACTCCGTTGGGATTTGATTATTTTAAAATTTAGTATATCACTGAGAAAATCTGACGAAAATAAATTTTTGATAATGGAAAGAAAGATATTGAGGAAAATCTACGGACCAGTTAAGGATAACATCAGCGGTGAATGGAGAAGGAGAAAGAATACAGAGCTAGAAATATTATTCAAAAACACAACCATAACAGAAGTGATAAAAAGGCGAAGACTCCAATGGGCAGGCCACGCTTGGAGGAGCCAAAATGAACTAATTAGAGCAGTGTTAGAACAAAACCCGCGAGGAAAAAGACCGCTGGGAAGACCCAAAACAAGATGGGAAGACTCAGTTAAAAAGGATGTGCAGTCGCTAGGAGGAGGAACAAATTGGAAAGAAAGAGCAATGGATAGAGAAGAATGGAGGAATGGGTGTGAGATGGGATGGTCTTGAAAGGCCTCTTAACCAGAAAAAGAAAGAAAGAAAGTATATCACTGAGCAAACAGCGCCGACTTGTAAGTTGGTCCAATCGTGTTACGGCTAAGCTCCATTGTCACCACCCTTTCCCCCCTCCCCCCGCCACACTCACTTTTGAACACCTATGTATAAGGCTGAAACCAGTGCTTGACCGACCGACCATCAGCTGACCATCATCGGTCGTGACGATCGAGCGTTTAGTGCTTATAGCTGACGGCAAACTCGGTCGATCAAATAAACGTGAAAAATCCGAGTAGTAAACCAGTAAACGTTAATTAAACAGTAAACGTGTAAAATAAGCGTCAGCGTCGAAACTGAACAACCCGCGTGTACTGATATAGTTAAAACGGGAAAAAAAAGTAGTCACCAGATAGCGTTACGACACACACACAAAGGGCGTGGCCACGCAGAGAAGCGCGTATAAATAGCGGTCCGCAACCAATGGACCGCTCGGTAACCACTACTACGACAAGTAAGTTTAACCAGTAACCGGTTACCAGTTCGTGTTTGTTCGTCGTCGCAGGTTGCATCAACAAAACCGCTTACAACCATCAATCCCTACAATAAAACAGCAGTTCTCACTATTACTCCCAAAACAACAGCGCCCTCGGCAACATCAGAACCGGCTGGAGAAATTGAACAATTTTATTTTATCGTTCGCAGTGTTAAATTATTATCGTCTATCTGAAACAATTCTCCTTCGTTTTTCTTTGTAAATTATTGAGTAAAAATGATTTATATGCTACCCAATTAATATTGTGAAAAGCATTTCATTAATTTCCGCGTATAAATTCTATTAGTTGTTAATATATGATTTCCAGTGTTATGTATAGTAATATGCATTAGTCACTCGTGATTAAAACATTATCTTTTAGATCTTCGTAAATAAATACAATACATTTTCATTACGCTCGCGTATCAGTAATTATTATAGTAAGCATTTAAAAAAATTTTAAATTCTTTAATAAAATGAAATATATATTTTACGTAGAAAAATTCAAACTAATATTTTTGTTATTTATAGGTAGGTTATTATTTATATAAATTATCATATAGTTTACTAACCACAATCGTTTCTCCGAATACTATAATATCATTGCGTTTAAATTCAAAAAAACAATCATACGTTTTTAAAATCTCTATCCGAGTAACTCACTTGACGTCGACATCCACGCAGTAATCTTTTGTCTTTTAAATGTTTGCCTGTGAGCACTTCCAAGATGCAAAAGGATTGTTCGAATGATCGCTACATACTGTTTTGCGTTAAATTAAGTTAGGTACCTATATACAGTATTATGTGGTATTATATTTGACACGTTCTTACACATTTTTTTTGTTTAACTGTTCGCTTTGATGTGAGCAAGAATTACACGAACGTTTTTTTATAATATTGCACAGAAAAATTAAAAAAAAAATTGGTAAATTTTGAAATATCTACATATGTATTATAATAATGAAGTCTATATAAATAACGATATAATTGTTGTAAAGGATGAACGTAAATAATAACGTAAAGAAAACCGTTTGCAGCGTACAATATGCTTTATAATTATTAATAATGGTTAAACCGTTTAGTAAAAACGAAACCTCGTTATTTAATTATGTACGTATTATTACGAAAAAAAAAATTCCAAACAACGTTTTCTCGTAGAAGAAAACCTTTTTGTTTTTTTAATTATTATAATTACGTTTTCTTACAACGATAAAATTATAAATAAGACGGCTAATAATAATGACGAAACAAAGAAAATAATGGCGTGTGTTCAAAGGGAAATACATAATTTTAATTATACGCGAAGTTTAAAAATCAATATAACAAATTGGAAGTTTTTATTTATAAATAATCATAAAATATATTGCAACTTTGAACAAAAACTGTAGTACACATAATCTTGAAGGGAAAACTATTATTACGAAAAAAACATAAATCAGAAAAACTTATTACTGTGTATTATATTCACAGCGAATAACATCACATTTTTAGGTGCCCTTTCTCATTATAATTTTATTACAACAAACTCGATTTTAAAATAAAGCTCAAAACTTCTTGTGTTTAAATAATTTCGAAATTATTTTCGGTAATAATGCTCGTAAACGCGCGTTATTAAAAACTCTTGTTTCGAATATTCTCACCACTACAGTGTTTATGTGCACACACACATATATATATTTTAATTATTCAAAACTTTAATCGATTTGATTTTTTTTTAGGAAATAGCTGCTATACTGATCAATTTTGAAAGGCACAACGATTGGCAATCCAAAGAAGTGAAAATAAGGTGAGTTTTGATTATTATTAAAACATAATTAGAAATTATCTCAATATTACAATCATCGTTCGCCGCGCATGAATATGATAAAATACGATATAAAAACAGACTATATGTCTGAAAAACAAATATTATATCAATTCGAATTCCGTGTCGGAGAATATTGCCGAAAAAATATATTCCGTGATAATGTCGTTAATACAAATATGTCTTTAATGTCGAGATAAAAAAATTTCCATGTACAATATAAAATTTAACGTTATTGTAATTTAATAAATTACGTATCGAATATAAAATTTAAAAAAAAATGAACGTGTAATTAATTATAAATATAATTTTTTTTTTTTTAATCACAAAATAGTCTTTTTAAATAATTTAATTCCGGAGTCTCGTCGTGTTTGTTTGCTAATACTTACTACCACTGTTCCCGTTTTAAGAAAGTAATTATATACTCGTATATAATTTTCCGTATCCAAAAAAGATTTTTAATTAACGTTGCGTTGAAACCGTGCATTCGCCGAGTGGTTTTTTTGAACATTTAAAGGGTTTTGTATTACTGAATCATAACGGTCCACCACCACAATGTCTCTATATACTAAGGACGTCGACCATTTCGACGTTTCGAGACGAACACCCCATCCGCAAAATTAATAAAACATATGTGTGTGTGTGTGTTTTATTTAATATTTTCAAGTATTGAGCTATAATTTTTTTATTTGTTTTTTTATACTCTGTTTTCGCTATTTTATTAATTTGTACAGAATATGTTCAGTATAAACACAATAACACTTAATTTACGAATAGGAAATTGACCGAAAATCGAATTAACTGTCGTTCAAATCGAGAATGCCGCGTAATTACATTCCGATACGGTATATAACGCGTCAACGGCAGTGTAAGGTTTCAAATAGTGTCCCCCCGATGACGACTAGCGGCGAATCCGTTTGTTTTTTTTTCTGCTCGAAAACCAAATAAAAATATCTCCGACGCGTTAAAGCTGTAAACGAAAAAAATCGAATACACGACGAGTGGGATCCATTCGACAATTCAACAGTTCGCAAATTTCTTTCGTCCGTGCATATTATTACACACGCCACGAGCGTGCACGTACGGCACATACGGTTTTAAAAGCGAATTACGACGGACGAGCCGCCGAAAAACAATAAAAGCGTAACACGATTTCGCTCAGTCTGATGTTTACGTACGACGAGTGGAAACACCAATCCCTCGCGCAATCCCAAAACCTTAAGTGTGTTTTGCGAATGTTGGTCGAAAAAAAAAGAAAAAAATAACAAAAACAGAAATGCAATAATAGATGTAGAGAATCTTTTGCAGAGGACGCATCGCCGTCGCCGTTATTCCGCCGCCGAGAGAAAAATATTTTATACCGTACTATACACGCGCGGCGTACACGTAAATCACTTTGTCGGCGGAACTTTTCTCTTGTGCCCGACGACAGTACGCGCGCGCGCCCATTCGCAATTTACAATTTACATCCGTCCGGCACAAGTGCTTTTTAAAACTTTTTCCCTTGATACAAAACCTGTGTTTCGAAAATTAAAATAGAGCCGTTTTGAATACGTTATTTTCAGAGAAAAAAAGTAATATACGATTCGACCGTTTTTTTTTCTTTTTACACTCCCGTATCGGTTGTTGGATATTCCGCGCTATTGCAGGCGTTATACGTGATGGACAAAAAAAAAAAAAAATAATAACGCAATAAATTCGTCTTACATTCCCATATACATTTACTTGTTTTTTTCGATTTTTCAATAATAATAATAATATCGTTTCGTATTATAATGAAAAGGGATTCAAGTGACGAAAGTCAATCAATTGATGATCAATCTGTGTGAATGAACGATGACAAGTCAACCCCGTTTTTCTCAAGTATTTTGTAAATTGAATAACTTAGAAACTGTAAATGTACGGGGGGGGGAGGAATGAAGTGTTGAAATTTAAACGTGAAAAATAAAAATGGTTTTTTGTAAACGATTTCTTTTTTTTACAATATAATATATTACTGGAACCAATTTTTGCGTTTTACATTTTTTTTTACAACTAAAAAAAAAAAAAAATTATTTATTTTTCAGTTTCTTTGCAATGTCCAAAATAAACATTTAATAAGTCTATCGTTTTCTATTTTATACACTCGGTGAAAATTTTTTTAATAAAAGACGAATCTACAACGTTTTATACGGCTGTATGAATGTATCGATTATTTTTCATTAGCAGTAGTCGACAAATAACCAACATTAATTAATGGCATTAACGAATAACATTAATTTATATGAACTGAAACAGATTTCAAAAAAAAAAAAATAATAATAACGTAACCTAATTAAATTAACACGAAAACAATTCGAAAAATTATATTTTTAAAATAATTATACATCGAGTTAGCAAAAAATTATCGATGTTTTTTTTTTTTTAATTTCTTTATAAGAATTTAAATTAAATTTAAAAAAAAAATGTTGATTAAAACGTAAAAAATATAACAGTTATTTTGAAAAATAAAAAACTTTCAAACATACAATAGAAAATTTTACATTTATCAGACCTTCGCGGTGGAAGATATTCCGTCTATATTTATATAGATGACATTTATATACAATACACTAATTCGATAATGATCAATAATGATTCGATTTGAGCGACGAAAAATCTAAATTTACGTTATTTGATTAATGAACGGATGAAAGAAAAAAAACCACACCGAACGAATAATATAAAAATATTCGTGTCATTTTTCTAAACCTTTTGATACGAATATTGTCTACGAAATAACAAAAAATGATTACCAATATTTCGTGACGAATTAAATAAAATGTTTTATAATATTTGCCTGGCTCTTATAATATCGATAATATTTACTTGTTTATAACGTTAGTAATATAAACGACAAAACAAATAACTTTACAATATAAACACACATATTTAGCGACGAGCATTATATACACACACACACACACACACGCACACACACGATTTTATACTAATAATTTTTTTATAGTTTTCTTCTTTTTAACTGAAAACTAGCACAGTTTTATATTAAAAATGATCGAATCGTTTTCAAAAGCCGTGGTGATAACCGTCACTCTTACCGGATGGTTCTTCTTTTTCTCGGGCGTGTTCTTTTTATACCGATGGAACAGATTCATGACCAGGAATCCGTCTGCCCGGGACATCATAAGACAAATATTTGTGCGTGTAATATTTTTCGATTAATCGAAAACGAAATGGATTCGTACGGGCGCACGAAAAATAAGAAAATATTGGAAATTGCACACGACCAAAACTGGTTGAAAATCTAGAAACCGCATTATTTTAAAATCATATTGAACGACACAATATTGTTTATTGGAAATTCTGAATAAAAATCAAATCTGTATCGAGAGCGCAATGGAATCGATTGATTTATAATACAATCAAAAAGCGCTGTGAAGTATTTTTTTTTTTTAAGTCGGGGTTTAATAATGTTAATCCTTTAATTCGGGAAATTTTTTTAGAAAAATTTAAGATTTTCGAACAAAATTTTTCATCGCCAAAACGATGCGATGTACCGTCGAACAGCAGAAAATAAAGTCATTTATATTTAAAACATTCACAGACAAGAATTTTCTATGCTATTACATAATAACTTGTCGAATTTGATTTTGCCTTGTTCAAATAAAGTTGCCATTTTCTCTGATGAAGTAAAAAATAGAATCAAAAAAAAAAAAATCGTGGACCCGTCCTTACCTAATCAAAAAATTAAAAAAGTCAACGAGTTACATATTAATGGAATTTCGGAATTTGTATTAATCCGCACAAATATCGTTTTTTTCTTCTTCTTTTTCGCCTACTACGCGCTGTCCTATTCACGCGGTATCGACCATTCTACACGATCTCCCCACCCTTCCTCAAATATACAATCAAATATCGTTTTGATAATAATAATAATAATAAATCAGTAAACACCGCGATGTAAACGATTGAACGATGTGTTCGAGTTTCAAACACGTTTTGATAAACAAAAAAGTAAATGTGTGTAGATGAAAAACTGCGCCAAATGATTTTCGACTCGAACGTTTTCATTAATGACGTGAAAACGAAGGCGTTTTGTTTGTGTTTCTTTTTTTTTTTACAATTCTTCTACTCGTATAATAATAATAATAATAATAATAATAATAATAATAATAATATAGTCTTCGCGCGAGTAGAAATATTCGCGGCGCGTATAACGGAATGTTTGTTGTCTTGTTTTTCTTTTCTTTTTTTTTTTTGCGGGGCACGGGGGAGGGGAAACTTTTCTTGTAAACTTCGCAAGTGAAGTCGACGTTTTTGTTGCAGCCTTTCGCCCGCGCGCGATTGAAAAGTTTTCGAATAAACGACGGAATAAATAATTAAGTTTTCAGCCCCGTCACGAAACTGAGCGTGTACACTAGGTCTGCACACGTCGCTATATCATGTAAACGGAGCGTGCCGTAAAAGATCGTTTACGAATACCTCCCAGGAGGCGAATGTTTTTTTTTTCTTTTCGTTTTTTTTTTTTTTTTAAACATATTTTCTTTTTTTCTTTACATTTTAAATACTGAAAACAAAACAAAATCCAAACGATTATGCGAACGCGAAAGAGTGGAAATCAAGGTAGGTGCGTTGTGTTTTTCGACAAAGTCGAATTCGAGTAGGTTTTCTTTTTTATAATCTGTACACATCTCTCGTTTGACTCTGTTTAAAAACAACGGACCAAAGTTTCCGAGGTTAGTTCATAATAAATTATAAATGATTTCGCCACTGTAAACTAGCGGGTATTTTTCTTTTTTTTTTTTTTAGAAAAATAAAATTCAACGCGAATTTTGTTCCTTACAAAATATATTATAAACTTTTATACATCTTTAATAAGGCGTGGTTCGGCCAGACTCGTACCTTTCCATTTTCCGACGGATCTTACAAAACAAAAAATATCATCATTTCCATCACTGCGTCGAGTATTCTTTCGGTTATTTATCATCGTAAATTGTGTACAATATTCGAATGGTTATTGTAAGAGAATGTACTCAAGTCGACTCTTTAATACTTTAATTTTTTTTTTTTTTTTTTTGTCAATAAACGTAAATTATCGTGTGAAAACCATTTTTTTTTTTTTTTACCTTAACTTAACTTATTTAAAATAGCTGGTAGACATCAAACAAGTGTATATTTTAAAATACAGTAATAGGACGATGACATTGTATTATATAATTGCAAGAGTGTTAAGCTGAAATATTCAAAACAAAACTTATTAAAAAAAAAATCAAATTATGTATTTAAAAGAATATTAAAAAATACCCTCCTAAGGTATCTGTATAACGGTTATTTCCCGTCAGAAATAGTATCGTCTAATAAGAGCACTTGTTCTACTCACATGAGAAATGTGTTGACAGACACAGTTTTCCGGTCACAAAAACCTAGATTTTATTTATCGAATCAAGTCCGTTTTATATATATATATATATTCGTGCCTCGACACAATGTTAAAATCTACTAACGAAGATTGCACGCAATAAATTATTATTATATAAACATATAATAAATGATATATTATCGCGATAGAAATACTCTCCGGACGTGCTGCGTTCGTTTTAGAATATTTTTTCCCGTTCCATTTCAGGCCCAAAAGCGGTTCAATGTTGTTGTACAGTAGGAAAAAAGTCAGATACCGACGCGACGGGTACTGTTGGAAAAAGAGAAAAGACGGGAAGACAACTCGCGAGGATCATATGAAGCTGAAAGTTCAAGGAACCGAGGTCAGTGTTCATTTTTTTGTAGATTTCGACGCGTTATGTTTATAACATTTTGGTTCGGAAAAACAAAAATAAACACAATATAAATAATTCCAGGTGAGTTGAATGAATGATATATTATTATGCAGACAATACTGATAAATCCGCAAACCTCTAAGGTATAACGGTTTTTTTTTTTCAAACGACGAATTTCTTGACTATTATTATTACTCATTAATCCTGTGTGTGTAATGCACATAGTGTAATTATAGTATTTTACGTTTCGCATAGACCCTTGGAAAATTAATTATTTAAAAATTAATTATTATCCGTGATCGTGACATTATAGGCTAACGTTATATCTGTCACTTCTTATCGCTCAGGTCGCGCGTTTCGTATGTAATAACAACTGAGTAGACTAAAGTCAAAAGTCGCGTGTACAATCATTTCTATTCCGAAAACAACGACGACTAATGGAAGCGATTCGTTAACGGTAAAGAAAACCGATAAAACCTTACACCGTAATTTAGATAGATAAACTCAAATAGTTAATTCAATTCATTTACCACTTTGAGACTGTCCTCGTCCGGGCGCGCACGTCACGATTTGTTCACGCGTATTTCCATCCTTGTAGGTCTTCATCTTCAGATGTGACGACCCTCTATAACGCTTTTCGTTAAGCTATCGCGTAACGCGCAGTAAACGCCCAATCGTTGTTGTCCCTTCGGACTCTACCAGAACTAACACCGCATTTCAAAATAACCCTTATAGTTTTCTCTTTCCTTCCGCGCCGATCGTTCGAATTTTTCAACTACACAGGACACACCCAACATGTATTAAGAAACGTGTCGTTTTTTTTTTTTTTTTTTTTAGGCAGTCGTAAACAATTTTTAAAATCTTATTTACAAAAAAAAACTGCCACGAAGGTTGGATTTCGTTTTACGCATCGAAACGCACTCGACTCGCGGACTTAACACGCCAATCTCCGCACACTTACTTCGTCCAAGTGCTATTCCCGGGGAACTCGTTGGCACCACGCAATATATTATTCTGTGTAATGTGTTACGGTACGCGAATGCAAATGCTCTGTTTACTCTTTTCGTTTCGGCATTTTTTACCACTCCCGCACACCGTGTCCAATTAAAATTATTCCAATTTTACGTACAGTGACTTTGAAGACGGGCGTGCGACCGCGAGAGACTTTTCTTACGGCTGACTTTCGGTAACGCGAACAACCGAGAAACGGTCGGTCACCGATGCGGCTAATTATTGCGGTTAAGTTACAGAAAACACGCCGCTCGCATTTTCCAAAATTAAATTACCCGTTAAACGCGTATATTTATGAGGATTAATTCGAGGAGAACACCGTGTACGTTTCATCAGCCCATCCCACCACGTCTAAAACAAAAAAAAACAAAAAAAATTATGAAAAACGGTTAGGTCGTTGCAGTGGCGTATCTTCAATTTTTTCCCGTATAAGAATGTTTAGCCGTTAAAATTGAATTAGAAAACAAATTATCCGTTTAGGTATACAGCGAGATTCGATATATTATAATCTTATAATAAACGGTGGCATTATACGAGAGTGGGCTGATATGTGTTTCATACATCGCGGTAATAAAATAATTTTATTTGGAAGGTTTAATGCCGTTTGGAATCAAACGAGAAACGAACTCGACGCTAAAACACTCTTCTCTACAATATTCAACGATAAAACAGTGAGTTCCTGAATTTGAAAAAGTTCGCACGAACACTGGGTATGAACCACGCTCCGGATGCACTGTTGAAGTGACAACTCCTGAAATTATAAAAAAAAAAAAAATACATAAAATCGGATTAAAAGTGTTTAAGATATCTGAGACTGTTAAAAATATCAAAAGAACCACGTCGCATGATATTTTTGAATGTCAGTTGAGTACACAACTACATTTTTGAAAATAAACAACAGTCAAAACAGTGGAAAGTTTCAGATAAACCGATCCCGTGGAAAGCAAAAACAACTTGATAGGCCAACAAGGTTATGGCCACTGTTTTTTGAGATGCAAAAGGGATTATCTTTATTGATTTCATTGAAAAGAGTAAAACTATCAACGGCGAATACTACTACGCAAACTTGTTACAGTGACTGAGCGACAACATTTCAAAAAAATACGACCTATCTGACAAAAAAAAAAATTGTGTTTCACTATGACAATGTTCCGGCACATTCATCAGTCGTCGCAATAGTTAACGAACTGAGGATCGAAATGTATGCTTATAGGCTAAATATAGCACCGAATAACTATCACCGCCTGTTTGCTAATCGTTGGTGGACAACGCGATTTGAGAACACTGGTTTAAATTTCAAGTACATATAATAATTTTAATCGTGTGAGAACACCGCAAGCGCACTTTATAATTTTCAATTTCAACTGCGGCTTATTGTTTTTATGACGCTTAACTAAGAGCAGTTTCGTCCGTTGGATTAAAAATTTAAATGATGTCGCGGAAAATTGGTATTACATAATCTGTGTAAAGAACTTCTTTTTATTTATTTATCAATACACCGTTTGCCACAATGATTAGAATCGTAGACGATTTAATATTGTTTTTCCTCCTTATTCTTCTTTTATAATTCGTTCTTCGTCGTACACTGTACTCGAGTAATGAATTAATTTGTATTCCATGTAACGAAAAAAAAAACGCGCACCGTACATTTGATATCATCGAAAAACGGGATTGTCAAATTAATAAAAACCCGATTTTTTTTCACAGTGCATTTATGGATGTTACGTACATTCAGCTATACTCCCGACATTCCACAGAAGATGTTACTGGTTATTGCAAGTATGTATTATATAGTTAACATTGACGTGGTAGTAAGTCAATAAATCTAAAAAAATCGATTTTTACACTATTTTTATTGTAAATTTCTAACATTACATTTTAATGTGTTTAAAATTAATAATAGTAACAATAAAAAGTAACTTTTAGCTTAACTTCACGAATTAAAGGAATCAATCGAATCGCCGTCCGGCTTCGACTAAAAGTACATATTTAGAATATAATATTTGAAATAATCAAAATAATCGATCGTTTTTTCTTTTTTTTTTTTTTTTTTTAATTTTGCTTTTTCTCTCTTTTTTCTCGTCTGTCAAACAATCTATTTTTTTTAAAGAAACGCGTCTGTCTTCGAGTTCTTCGTACATTTGTTTAAGAGCACGTCCTAAACGAATTGTTCTGCTTGCTCACTATAGAATCCGGATATGGTGCTGGTGCACTATCTAAACGTGCCGTATCCTGATGACAACAAGTTGTCGGTCATCTCTCCGAGCCTCGCGTTATGGGCCGACCGCAAAGAGTGGACGAAAGACGAATTGTTATCTCAATTGAAGCCCATGTGTGAGTGCACTTGAAACATTATTTCGCGTAAACGTATATACGCGTATAGGCGTACGCCCACGGGTATAGACACAGGTCGAAGTTTAAAAAGTCAATGGCACAAAGGCCGGTAAATAGGCCTTATTTCTTTTTTTTTTTTTTTTGTAAACCAACGTAAAAAAACACGAGTACATTCAATAACGTGTCAAAAAAAAAATATATATATATACATATAAAATAGATCCTACTCATTATAAGCGTCCACATTTAATTGCAGCTTTTTTCTCTCCGTGATCAATGTTGTACAAAAATTAAATACTAAAAAATACTTTTCAATCGACACAATCTTTACGATTAAATTATTGTACTTACAGAACGAGGAAACGGTTTAAAACGGTCCCTCTCCGCAAACACGTAGTCACTGACGTATTTATTAATTTAACATTAACGGTCACGTATTCATTTTTTCTTCTTGTGATTATAATTAAATATATGCGATTATATATATCGATTATATGCGTCAACGAGTTGTTAAATCAATCACAGTGAATTTTGATAAAAAAAAAAAAAAACTGATCTATACAGTTCATTAATATGGCGAAAACACGATTAATTTTCACTTAATCGTGAACATTATTGATATTTTATAATATTTATGTGTTTACGCTGTTGTTTTTTTATGGTATAATAGCGAAATATTTTAAAAACCGCGGACGAAATCGGTAGACACTGAATCATGATCGAATGAAAGAATATATATAATATTTAACAAAAAAAAAAAATAAAAAATAAAAGTCGTGCGACTTTTTTACTATAAATAAGTGTTTTAAAGACAACTTAAAATTTTCGCTGCCTGAGTTTGGAGTCTGACGACGCCTATGCTTATATATACGTGGTTAAAATATGGTTTATCATCGATAATGGACATTTATACGCGTTTATTTATATTCCCTCGCGTTATTTCATTATACATTATATGTGTACGCGTTTTTTTTTCCTACAGTTTACGAGGAAGACCCTGACCTCAATAACGAGACGGAAGTATCGGTGAGTAGTACTTGCGGTGCTTCGCATTAAATTAGGTCGTAAGGCTCAGTTTGAAATATAATCAAATAACCGCGGTCCACGTAATATAATAAATGTATTATATTACGTAGGTACGCGTGAAGGAAAAAAAATGCGCGAGAATATGCTGTACAAGACTTTTTCCTTTTTATAATTTTCACCGCAGATGTACAAAACAGTGACGCGCACAAAATGTTCTTCGAGAGGTCTGTGTTCGAGAGGAACTATTATTATAAATAATATGATTATTGCACCTCCATTTTATAGCAAAAAAATTCTCATTATTTTTATAAATATATTTCGTGTGACAAATTAGAGCAGCGCGTACATAATTTCGAAGAAGAATTAACGCGACACAAATATTAATAAATCGATAAACGAAATAAAACAAACTATATATGCGTTATAAAAATCTAATCGACTATGATAATTATAACGCACGGATCGGGAGAGGGGGGAGCATTCGGCATTACGATTGCTATTTTTGAGATTCATAGCCACTGCAGTCACAGGAAGCTGAGAAGTACACAGTTTTCCGTTCGTACACCTTCCGTGGCTAGTTCGCGAGCGATTTAAAAAAAGTCACCCGGATTTTTTCGTAGTAAATCGAATAACTGACACCATTCGATCGTCGGATGGATGGACAGTGTTTTGTCCGTCAGAGTCCTCCGATATCCAATCCCGACACCGCATTCACTGTGTCCCCCAACACTCTTCAATAATAGCTCGTTTTCGTTTATCCGTGGTGGTTTACGTGACTCAAGTCGAAGGTTTGTACGGTGTATAAAAAAAAAAAAACACGCCCGTTAAATATTTCGGTCAGGTGGTGGGGTGTTAATTGACTTTTAACTATTATACACTTATTGACTCAAATTAATCGTAAATCGTCTTGTTTGTCCATCCTTCAAATAATTATTCTACTCGTTTGTAGACTGCTGAATGTGTGGCCTCGATGGTCACGCAACTGATGGAATGGCAGAAAACCGCCAGGTCCACGCTGCTGAGCCGAACGCTGGAATGCGGTTGTCCGGACTCGACGTGTGCGGACGGGCAATCGTGCTCGCGACCTGTCCGGCGGATTTCCACATCCGACAACAATCAGGTACGAAAATTATCGTTTTATTAACGCGAATAACACGGGGGGAAAAAAACGCTTTTGTTCTGGAGATGAACTTAAAATTCGCCCCGCGCACACTCGTCACAGAGTGTTATGACATCATATTGACACGAGTAATCTACGATCGCTAAATAATTTTAACGGCATAACTAAAATGAAAATAATAATAACGCACAAATATTGTACGTAGAGCGTTAGTGGCCCCGTGTAGTCTCAAAAGAGTTTTACCCTTTTAAAATCTGTTTTTGAGCATTGCATACCTACTGTATGTTCAACGTGAACTTTAGATTTCTTCTTATCTGAACACCTTTAACATTCGATTTCATCATATATTTTATGCAATAGCTTCTGCGAGACAAGCAAAACGTGTGCTGCCTGCCCCCCTTTCTATCAAAATCGTTTTACACGTTTTAACCGGCTCGTTTTACGATTCGGCACTATTAAGTCATTTCTTTCGATAATAATTTTCAATTTTGTGAGTTGCTCGCGTATATTGTAAAACACCGTGAATTATGATTTTCGGTTCATAACGTTTATTCGTCGCTACAATTAAAGCGAATAAATACACGAGATTAAATATACGTTATCTATAAAAAAAAAAAAATTGATTTTATCGGCTTTTGACAATCGTCTACGATAGGTCAAATTAGATCACGGTCTTTGCATAAAACTGTTGTATTCTTTTTATCGTTTAAATACGAATACCTATATGTATTGTATTATTATAGGAAAAATATTATAAAATTATTAAAATCTATCGATCTCGCGAGATACGCGAGAAAAAATATTTTTTCATTTGCTGACGATCTTTTGAAATCTGTACCGTCCTCTATCGCGTAAAAATTAAAGGCCAAAAACACCGTCTTCGACGATTTACATTCGAATCGAAAAACATTTTGTTTTTTTTTCCCCCCGTTTTTAAGGTGTCGTCGACCACCGGAAACCGTTCGCGGTCCAGCACATTACTCGCAAACCAACACGCGAACTCGTCCAGAACTGCGATGAACACGCTGATGATCGCCAATCACGTCAATAAGGTACGGTAAAAAGATTTACTGATGTCTGTCTCCGATATATATATATAAATGTACTCATACAGTGTGCACATATAATGTCGATTTCGAGTCGTTGTAAAAACAAAGTAATAAAAGTGTTTCATCTATTGAAATCCCTGCAGTTCGGTTCGTTACAATGTTAACACTAATAACAAAAAAACCATTTCATCTGGACGCGAAACGTCCAAGTTTCACGGGACTCTCTACGAGTCCCTCTTAGTCCTCTCTTATAGTCCCTTTTTTTCTCCGCCGTGGTACATTACGACGAATCAGGATTCCGTCCGACGAGATACGTTTCGGTCTTAGCCAATGGATTTACTTGTTTAGATAAACAACAACAATCAGATGTTGAACAACCGAGTGCAGCAACAGTGCAACGCGACGGTGGACAACGTTCACGTTCCTCCCACAGCGATCATATCGTACAAACCGCAAGACGACGCGATGCGCGCGTACAACGCAGCGGACGACAAACAGCCGTCGTACCACCTCGCTGCTCCGTCGCCGAGCCGACAACAGGAAAGCGCACATCATCAGCTGTACCACGGGGGACAAGTCGAATCACAGCCGAATCACGTGAAATCGGAATTCTACGACGTTACGTTGGATCTGTCGCACGACGACATTCAACAGACGCTGTCGGCGAACATGCCGAACCCGTGCGCCGCCGTCGATGCCGACCAATTGCTGCGGTAAGAAAATACGCGACCACGTCCGAATTCGCCCGGCGACAACGAGTTGATCTTTCGGGCAATATTCTTTAAACGTATTTTCCCCTAATCCCGTCGGTTGGCCTGAACAAGCGCGTAACCAGGATTTTTTCCAACAAGGGGCGGGGGGGTGAGGACATACATTTTTCGCCTCCAACCCGCAACGACTTCGGTTACCGAAAACTAACTGACTAGTGCTTTTTATAATTCGAGTAAATTACAAACCCCAACACCTCTATTCTAAGATATGGAAAAAAAAGAAAAATATAAAAACCTATAGTTTCGTTCATACTTAACCCCCTCCCCCCCCATTACATAATCCTGGCAACGCATAATACTGGTAAACTCGATCATCTCATTTTTGTATATTAATAATTGGAATTCGTATTTCAATCGTTTGTCAGATTGGACGACGATCGAAACAACAAGAATTTAGTAGATGGCGCCGGTGACGACGTGTTCGTAAGTCTAGACGCTTTCGACATGCTCACCGACTTTCAAGAACTCGACATCTTAGAGCATGCCGCGCAACAGGCCTCGAGTAAGTCTATATTATTTGTAGACACCGGATTTTTTTTTTTTTTTTTTTTTTTTTATGGTTTCACACACGATACTATATCGCGCGTACGGCACAAACAAATTTGTTTAGCCGTTGTTTTAAACGTGTAAGTTTAATATTCATAAAAAAAATTGTGAATTAGATAAGTGTAAAGTAAATAATAAAAACGAATAAAGCGGTGCGCGATCAAGACGGCGAGAGAGAGAGAGGAAAAATTAAACTCAAAAAACAAGCCGCTCGGAGCGGGTTACAAAACGTTTGTAACGTGTTTTTTTTTTTTTTTAATGACATAACTATAGAAACGTTAAAACTCGAATCTCAGATAACACTTGCAAGCAGTAGGAAAAAGAGTATACCAAAACCTCCGCCTCCGCTTTCCTCTGCCCGGCGACGATACCACTAAATCCTACGTGCATACCCGACTTAACCCGTTCAGATAATCGTACATTTACACGACCATTTAAAATTTTAATTTTTTTTCTGGAAAAAAAATATAAGAAAACTGCAAAAGAACTTATTTCGAACGAGGAAATCGAACTGCGACTTTGCACGAGTGATGTTAATCTAACCCGGTATGTATATGTCCAAATCGATCACCTCGTCCCTTGGGAATATTTTAAATAATGATTCGTATACAAATACGTATACGTATAAGATGAAATTATTGAACACATTCTTTTGATAACAAATCGCATCACAAGACCGTAATATCATCAACACGTCATGACCGTACGTCGAAGTCCACTTCTCCACCTCCCCCCGTCCCTTATACATAGAAATATACGTGTATATAGTATACGGTTTGTGCGTTATACGTTCCGATTTACTCGACGTTGAAAAACGGTCTTTTCATTATATAAATCCCAATTGACAAAAAATGTACTCAATACACACACACACACACATCTGTAGAGACCTGCAAAAGTTTTACCGTTACATATATAAAAAATTTAACAATATAGGTACACACATGTACAATAAATAAGGACTCGTAGAGACCTGCGTGACTTTTACCGTTAAGCGAACAACAGTCGACGATTAAATATTTGGTATTAGCTGTATGTTTAAAACTAAACTAAAATCCAGTATCTGCTTGGCAGTCATAGTGTACATATATTTTTTTTTTTTATCGAAATCAAACACATTTTTTTTTTATTTATTTATTTATTTATTTAAATTCGGAAAAGAAATCACGAGCTGTTTTCCATTGAGGCTGATAATAGAAGTCGATAGGAGAGATAGTGGCTGTACTGGAGACGGTATATTTTATGTAAATCGAATATTGTCGGTCCCGTCGTTTTCGTCATTCGCCTAAAAATAATAAATTATTAATATTTATTTGTTTATTAGATAAAATCACTTATACGTACCATTTTTAAATCATTCGAACGCAGTGTTGTCAGTGACTGTGAAATATTTAACTCGATTTCATCATTACCCACAATAACCTAAAAAATTCAAAATTATTATAAGAAAAAATAATAATTCCGTATAAATTTATAATTACATCTGATTTAGAGTTATTCTGATTGTTCCGATACGATAAATCTTTAAAACACGACAGCGGTGATAAACCCATGGATCCATCGTTCATGTCGCATGGCTATAAAATAAAAAAAAAACAGAAAAAAATATTCAAGTAAAATAATAATAATATAAATATTTTTATTTATATGCGTAAATAATGTACATTTCCTCAGAAACCGAACAGATTTATGCATTCGTTGAAGCAATCGTATAGATAACTGCAAATGATTTTAGTTGACTGACAAAGCTTGTTTGACTTGTTTTTTGGTATACTCCTTTTCATACTACTCTTGCATTACTATATAATGGTCTATGATATTATAGCCAACAACGTCATGAAATAAAGAGATATCCAACTATTTGTGCCTACTATATAATCTAAAAATATCGAAATTATATAAAATGGAAATTGAATTAAACTAAAATATGTAACGCGGGAAGTAGTTAACCTTTTGCCTCCTCCATTCAAAAACCGAAACTACTTTCCTGAGAATCGTTTTTCGAATATACTGACAATGATTTACCAGTTCATCATAGTAATGATAAAATTCCTTTTGCATGAGTAATTCATTCGAGCGGCATCCACCACACCAGCGGTTTGCTTTTTCCTTTTTTTTTTTGACGTTTATTACACGTTTGCAGATCTGGTTACGGACATAGACACGACCGGCGGTGCGGATATCCAATCACACGGACAAAACATTCAATTGGACATGGACGTGCTACAAATAACGGATTACTGTCCGGAATGGGCGTTTCCTGAGGTTTTTGATCGATCAATAAATAGATAAATGGTGCGAATTTATTAAAAGAGACATTTTTTTTTGCTACAGGGAGGCGTTAAAGTACTGATCACTGGTCCCTGGTTTTCTTCGTCGTCGTACACCGTCACGTTCGATACGATCGTTGTTCCAAGCACTTTGATTCAAGGAGGCGTTCTACGATGTTACTGTCCGGGTAAGCGTTCAAGTTTTTCTACAGTCTCCACAAATATCGAGTTTAAAACTTGTCGTTGATATTCTAATAAGATTATGACTGTCAGTTTATAAGAAAGGAGGACAAATTTTTTTTTTTTTAATTAGATTTTCCACAACTCTAACCCAGTCGTCCCGACCATTTCAATCGATATTTGACAGCTTTTCTTTTTATTCACTAATAATTCGTTTTTAAACGATAATTCAACACGCATTGTAATTAAAAAGATTTTATTCCAAACCAAAATCATACTATCAAAACCGAAATTTCATACGCTCTTGAAAAATATATAATGAAAAATCGTATATGTAAATGTGTGTACTTGAAATTCTCGAATTCGATACGATACGTTAGATTTAAATTTAAAACAATTTTCCACGGAAAATCAGTAAAAACGTTCACCTCGGTTAAATATTAAATTTTCTCTTGTAAGCAATTTTGTACGTCATTACTACTCATTAACAGTGTTTGGATATTTTATAACGTTTGCGCGTAATTTTGCTATTTATTGTAAAATATAGTCGTGTTTTACGTTATGATTTAAAATCTGAAATTTTAATATTCATATGTATTTTATATATTTCATTACTTTTGCTATAAAAAAAATGCTTATTTGTTTATTTTGCTTGCAAATTGTAATAATTTCAAAAAACAAGAGAGATTTCTCTCGTCCACGCCAACGAAAAAAATTATCAGAAGATGTCTGCATCGTTACCTGAATTTTTAATAATCTCAATATATTATACAAAACGAATGAATTTTTACATTTTGTCCGCAGCTCACGATATAGGCACCGTCACGTTACAAGTAGTTATCGACGGCAGGCCAATGTCATCTAAAGCCATATTTGAATACCGTCAACACGAGTTCTCGCCGACGATTACGTCGTTAACCATGCCGCATTCGCCGTCTCTACTCAAGTTTCATTTACTTCAGAAACTCGACTCGCTCGAAGATTACTTGCAGCCATCAAATAGTCATCAAACGGATAACCATCAATCAGTATGCTTCATATTTGTACTTTCGGGTTTAAAAACTTTGTTTCTGTGTTCATTTTATTTATTTTTTTCTATTAGAAAGAAAGTCTATTCATGTTCGGTAAACCGAACTTCGAAGATCGACTGGTCGAATATTGTGAAAAAATGAAACAGTTGTCGTGGAAATCTGAAGTGAACAGTAACGTGAAACACGTGGAAACGGAGACTACGTTATTACATATGGCCGCGTTTTTGGGATACTCCAAGTGAGCGATATAAAGCAATTTTTTTAAAAAATAAATAAACCGTTAAAAAAAAGCAAATCGTCGTTTTAATTATTTAGACTCGTACGCGTACTGCTTCAATGGAAATTGGAAAACGTGTCGTTATTCCTGGAAATCGAAGTAAACGTTTCGAAACAGGATCGCGAAGGATATACGCCACTGGTACAAAAACAAAAAAAAAAAAAAAAAACACGTGAAATTTATATAAAATAGCTGAACACGAAAATAATATTCGATTTCACAGATGTGGGCCTGTAAAAAGGGACACAAAGACACGGCGATTTTACTGTGTCAGTGGTATCAAACCGTTCAAAACTCGAACAACGATTTCAGTCAACAGTACTGCAGTCAGCCGGATATCTTGGAATCCGTTTATCGGTGTACGTAACATATCCGTATTTTTCATTAATACGTCTGCACACTGTATAAATATATAATATTTTATAGATTTTAACGATTTCGATCAAAATCAATATTACGATACTGAAAATATAAACGTCGACGTATATCCGAGACCCGACGGAATTGACTGGTATGTGTACCGCTTGTATCACGGCAGCAAAATCAATATTAAATGATTTAGACGTATTTAGAAATTTAGAAATTTTCAACTCTTGTAATTTTAAACGGTGTTAAAATCCAAAAAAAAAAATATATATATACATATAAAATATAATAAATATTTACTCTTAAAAACGGATACGAGATTTATGAAACAATATAAAAGTATAGAAATAACTAAACGCTGCACAGTATCTATATTGAATTAATGAAGGTCATCATAATTGAAAATATGTTCTAAATTAATTTTGTAATTTTTGTGCGCGCATTCAAATTACAATTATGACTGGATACTAAAGAGTTGAAATCCGAAAGACATTAAATTAAACCAAACGCGTTAAATTTCTCAACAGTTCAGTTTGAACTTTATATAAGTTACTATTATTTTTAATTCCGAATTAATTATTCTTATAAAATTGTCTGAATCGAGTTACGAATAAATTAACCACAATACAACTAACTTATTGGTTTATACAGCGTTTGATAATAATAATAATAATAATAATATATAATACAGCAGTATCGAATAGATACTGTGTTGTTGTCTTATCACATTTTCACGTTATTTTTTTCGTTTTTTTTTTTTACCGTTATTTAGAAAATTTCGATTTTTTTATTTGTTAAAAATTTCCCTACTCTGATCGAGTTACTTTTCTTTTACACCTAATTTTTAACATTTAAAATTGTAAAAAAGAAAAATTTCACGGTATCCAAAAATTGCAGTAAAAGGTGAATTTTTACATTTACGTTGTTGAGTGCTATTGACTTATCATTTAAAAAATATTCAACACGTAACTCTAAATTAAATAGAATCAGAACTTTTGGTGAATCCACTTGGTTACCACGTGTGTATATACATATAATATATATTACGCTGTCCGAGTTATTCCCTTGTCCGGTAAACGAACCAATGAATTTCACGTCTACGGTGTAAAAATATTTAAAAATTTCACTACACGAGATTTACTTGCGTATTTGTCTTTTTTTCTCTTTTTTTCATCAAGTGACATGGAAAAAGAACTCTTTAATCAAAACGATCCGGGACAACCACTGTCCAATAATAAATCTGTCGGCGTAACATCGTGTAAGCTTTACGTTTTCTTTTTTTCTTTTACCCTAACTTTACGTTATGAAATATACGTACAAGCAACATCATCGTGGCGTGTTTTAGATTCGAAAGAAGAGGACAAACCATGCGGCGAAACAGATGCGGACTACTACTACGACGACGATAGAGCATTTTACAAACCATCGTTCGATTTCCCGTCTATTCAAAAGTATATCTCATAATATTATGCGTAACACAATAGAGTTTATATGTATAAAAAAAATATAAATGTATATATATTTAGGTTCCAAAAAAATGCGTTTTTACCGTTGGAATCTCCGTCGTCAGACAGTGGTTTTTCGTCGGACAAATCGCCGCCATTGTTGACCAAGTCTGATTTTATAATTTGTGAGTATTCTCGCGAATTTTTTACATCGTATTATAAATATTATTATCATTATTATAAATTAGACTTCGACATTTCGCTTTCAACGCAGTAAAATACATTTTTATAACACTAAAATTAAATACAGTATATTTTATTATTATAATTATTATTAATATTATTATTATTATTATTATTATTATTATTATTATTATTATTATTATTATTATTATTATTATTGTGGTATAGTCGATATTTAGAAAATGATTACGCAAATAGGTGTACACATATATTCAGTGGCGTAGATACGGGACAGCGGGGTTTCACTCCACTTAACTCAAACCAAGTGTTTTTTTTTTTTTTTTACTCTATCGTAGAAAACGCCGTAAAATATAGTTCATAAAAACCAAGTGAAGTGTATTATATCTCTTGGAAAATCTACTCTCCCCGCATGAAAACTGTATATAATATTGCGAGATTGATGCGACGGAAAAAGTTTTCGACTACTTCGCGTAGTCGCCTTCGATTTCTAATGTTTTGTGAGGGATTCGATCGTTAAAAAATATACTCATATTTCGAAAGTTATTTTTGGCACCGTCATCAGAAAATCGTATCTACCCCACTGCATATTTATAGGTAACATAATTAAAAGTGCGCACTACTTATTTGTTTATTTATTACCGCTATATACTCGTATGTGTATATATATATATAATAATAATAATAATAATAATAATAATAATAGAATAATATTTGTTTGTAGAGTATTGTAATTATTTTGTTAACCTTGCGGCGTAAAATTATTTAAAAAAAAAAAAAACGTAGACCGGAATACAATGTTAGTTAAAGATTTACGCGGTTATTTCACCATAGATTACATTGCGCCGAGATCGTATCGTACAACTATTAATAGGTGTACTCGATCCAGACGATATTGCGTATTCGTTTTGTTTTTTATTCCGTTGTTGTCGTTAGGATTTATTAATACTCCAGTACAATTTTACATTGAAAAATTGACGTGGCATTATTTAATGATGCCCCAGAACAATGTCTTAGACTTAGATTGGTATTCATTTTTTTTTTTTTTTTTTACATTTCTTACGCGTTCGATAGCTTTTTTTTATTAGCTTGTTACGGTAGAATTTGATTGGCTGACCGTTAGGCATGGTAACTTCGCCGGCCGGAAGAATGGCGGTGAACAGTGCAACGGACGAACGTGAAAACGACAAACGAATCGGAGATGATGCTGCAGGGACGACGAAATGTCATCTCGAGGAACACGGTACGGAAACATTTATTATAATACGGTATTTATAGCACAGCGGTCGCCAACCGGTGGCTGCGCGGACCACTAGTGATCCGCGAGAGAATTTTGCTGGTCCGCAGACAAATTTGGAGACGTTATTTATAATTTTATTGTTTTTTTATTATTATTATTATTAACTTTTTATCGGGATGTATAAAAAAATTAGATAATCAATCATTTGTCGTGGTACACTTATGCGTGTATTTCGTAATATTGTTATCAATAAAACGGAAGCTTTTAATTGTTATTTTATAAATGTAATTATTTTTCTTTTCTTTTTATTTAATTTTATATACAAGTAATAAAATTTTAAATTACGAATTAAGTGGTCCATGAAGTCCGAAAGGTTGGTGATCGCTGCTAACAGCAGACTTGTAAAGTGTTCGAATGAAATAAGTATTTAAATACTTTATTTATGTTCCAATACGTATTCTGAATACTTTTACTGGAATATTTGTGTAAAGGCCAAAAAAAAATACTTTTTTTTTAATCAACTACGAGTAAAAATTGTCAATTTGTGGAAAATAAATTATTTATTTTTTTTGATAATATTTTGTGAATTGTTACCGGAGCCAATATCCGACGGAATATATCTAAAGAATCATAAAAAAACTCTCAGAATTCTTTAACCACAATAATCTTTGCGCGCAGAATAATCGCTGTGTCCTACGCATTATGATAATATCCAGTAATCCAGTATAAACACGTGCACGAGTCATATTGACTTCTTACTTGTGTTTGAAAATATATATTGTGAATTTCTGTTAAGCAGTATTTGATAAACGAAGTATAACTGTCATTAGACTAAAAATGACTGGATTAATTTTTATAGAATATTCGTATCAATTTTTTTTTTGTTTAAAAAATTCGAATATTTATTTGTCATACTGAACACTTTTTTGTCAATTCATTTGAATGAGTATTCTATATAGAAAATAAAAGTATTCTTTAGAAGTCTGCGCTATAGTACTTTTTATTGTATACAAAAAATATTCGGCGGATTCGGCGTTTAAGATATATGTGAGACTCTAGACTCGATTTTTACAGTATAACTATCATTTTTGGTATATATTGTTTCAATTTCCGTCTCGTTTCAATTTATTCCTATTTCATTATTTTATGTGCCCTTTATACTTATTTTTTTCTAAAGCAATTATATTTTTATAGCAATATACAACAACCCGGCAACAATTGATAAAAATCCAGCGAATTTAGTCTTTTTTTTTTTAAAAAAATCTTTTTCATTAAATGATTTTTAATTTGATTTGAAAACCTTCCTTCGGGGTCAAATGCTGAGTTAATCGATAAATATATTATAGTCAATAAAATTCTGAAAGCTATCTCGTTGTCACACCGAATAACCAGGCACCAGGCATTATCTTTTAAAATCTATTAGTGCTTTTGAGTTTTTTCAACCGCACTTCGAACAACTCTGTACATACGTGCGATGTTATAATACCTCTTCGTATAGTTCTGCAAAAACGACTTAAATAGTTCTACAAATCTAAAAACTATTTTTTATTATTTCCCGATCAGCCTACTGCAGATGTTGTCTGGTAGTGCGTACTTACGGTTATTTTCTCCAAAACATAGCGTTGCATTTTTGAAAATATTATTCGTCCAGTGGTTTTCTTACAAATTAGACGTACTTTTTTCTGACTTCAAATCGCGAAGCCGATTTGACGCATGTGTCCGTCTTAACGCCAGCCCTGACGGTATTAACAAATCACATATAATTATTATTATTATTATTATTATTATTATTATTATTATTATTATTATTATTAGGAATTAATCGCCTAATAATGAGTCTTATTGAATCAACTGAAAATCCATTCTCGGCAAACGGAGGAATACGCATTTTACACGTTAATATGAGAAAAATAACCATCCCGATTCGGATAGTAACCGTATTTTTACACTGTTCGCATAGGCCATACAGTATTAATATTTTTTTTTTTTTTTTGTACGATATCAAAAATTTTATCTTTATACGCGTCATAGGATAAAAATGGACGTTTTACTTTTTATTTCATAAGAAAATAACTTTTAAAAAAAAAAAAAAATATACAGTTATGAAAGTAGATATTTAATAAACATCTGAATCCTATAAAACCGTCCACGACGTTTATATATTATATTTATAAGTGTAAGTATATAATATAACAATATATCTCGCAGTGACCAGGTAAGCTGCATAATATATTATCATAAAAAAAAAAAATAAAAAAAATACGTCGAAGACTATCGCGTATTATTATAAATTCACGTATATTTAGAAAGTACAATATTTTGAAATTTGTGAAAAAATTTATTTTTATTTTCGTCTCGATAATAACACTCTATATTATATACATACAGGTTTGTTATAAAAAAAAAATAATCGTGAAATCAACACTTCCCCTTTCGTTTTATTTTATTATAATTGGTTGTTTTTTCTTTTTTACAGGGGAACAAGATGTACGCATGTTAACACTAGCCGAACAATTCATAGCAGCTATGCCCGATCATATAAAGGTATACCGTATATATAAAAAAAATAATCACTTTCTCCCATTATTTTTCAGATTCTACTTTTCTTTCTTTTTTTTTTGAGTCACTAGGAAGTTATTGGTTTTTCAATAACGTTCATTTTCTATTGTTGATGTACTTTTCGAAAATATGCCACTGTCGTTCTGATGTTTCGAAACCGTTACAGGTTCCGTCTTCATAGTACGTAATATATTTCTAACTACGTCATAAATACACTGAACTTGTTTAGTGACTCATTTTATTTTACACGATCCTATGCACGCTGTTCTTATTTTTAATAAATATCGGATCGTTAATACATTTTTCTTCCTGATTGTTATTATTGTCGATGTGGATTATGTCATTGATTAAATTTAAATAGAAAATTTTAATCGTAGAAACCAATAATTCATCGAGTAAAAGAAAAAAAAGCAGCCAACAAACATGAACGCCCAGAGAGAAAAATTCATTAACAATCCGATGCTTAAGCACAAGTGTAAAAAAGAAATAATAACGTGCGTAGTAGAATGTCAAAAAGAAAAACGGGAGAAGAAAATAGTCACCAGACAGCGCTACGGCATAACATGGAGGGCGTGGCCGGTAGGCGTATTATAATAAATACCTGCAATCAGAAACAAGTGAACAAGTGTTTAATGTAGTCACGACAGTCAGACGTGTACTGCGTTCTCTGAAAACAAAACTTGTAACGGTTACGAAAACGTCAGAACGAAATTGGCAACATGGACGTTTGCGAAAAACACATCAACAACAGTTGTTTAATTCGTGAAAGTTTTAATGAATTTATGACGTTATTATTTTCTTTTCTGTGTACAAATTTTCAATTTCAAAAGAATGCTTAGATGATTTCTTTTTTATTCGTTCCGGTAGCGAACCGTGTTTAGTTATAGAAATTTATATGAAACCTCTTTCCCTCTGTTTCCTAAGTAGTTTCATTACGCGTAATTCAAAACAATCCGCAAAAATCGGAAGAAAAATTATTTTCTCAATTAGTTTTTAAACGCGTTTAATTATAAGGTATCAAAATAATAGCCCTAGAATCTTGAAATTTTCACCGAATATATATGTAACTTTGCACTATATATATATATATTTATACTTAGAAAAAAATGTTTAAAAAAAATGTCTTCCAATTTTTGGGCTATTATAATAGAAATTATTAAACTGTTTAAATCATAAAAGGGGTAATTTTCGATTTTATAGACAATAGTCCTACATAAACTATTCAAAAGACCTCGATAATCCTGAATCACGATTTTTTTCTCGTTATAGCACTCTTTAAGTTTGCTGACAAAGTGTGTTACAAACACCGAGACTCCGATTAAAATCGTTTTATTGAATGTCAATGTTTTTTATCGATTGCTTTCAAATTTACATTAATGTAACAAAACCTTATCTATGTGATTCACTTAAAAGACATTCGCGACACCCGTGGCTCACTACCCATTTTTCCCCATTCTAATCCATACGATCAAATTTAACGACTTTTTAATTTCAAAATAACGAAAAAAAAATATATATCGTATAGGTACAATAAATATAATTTACACATTTTTAAACGTACGATATCATCAAACCGACCATCGATCAATATATTAGACATTTCTCGTTGCAATATTATTGCAATTGTACGTGCAATGTGTTTATAGAACAAAAACGGATTACACGGTAAAATTAACGAATCGTCAATTCCAATGGAAGTTCTCGAAGATGGTCCGACGTCTGTGCAGTTATCCGCATACTGTTTCGATACCAACACTGAAATGAACGTGGAATTCAACGAACGCGTTTATCACTATCGGTATGTATATTTTATACGATTAAAACACTCTTAATTTTATTATATATTTATAATATGTAATAATTATTATTCCTACGGTGCACTACAGGGGGGGAACAGTTATTGTTTTCATGTAAACGGACAATCGTTTTTGTTACGGTTATATAATAATATTATTGTGCAGGACCTCTAACTCGCCGTCCATTTGGACGCGTTTAGTTATCGTTCAACGACAGATCGATGTGGAAACGTTGTAAAAAGTACATTGAAAATCATTTCAAATTATCATCTCCAATACTAAAAATGTGTTTCCGAAATAACTTCAATTTTCATTTGCCATTTTCTCAAATCGCGTACTATTTTTATCATTTTAAAAATGATGTCCTCGTCGTCCTAATACAAATTCTTAAGAGATTCTAAATGTTTATTACTTTTTTAGAATTGATGATACTAAAAAAAAAAAAAATGGTAACAATATTATAATTTAATTTGTGTGAAAATTTAGTGTCTAATATTGTAGTCTTGGATTTTTTCCCTGCATGAAGCAATTATTTTGATGAAAACCATAGAAGTGTAGTAGTATCCTCTTAATTACGCCGCTGGAGTCATCCCGATAGCGTCGTGTATCGGGCTTATGTCAAATTAAAATTCGCTTGAATTGTAAAAATAGGCAAAAGGATCGAGAAACAGAAACGCCCACATCGTCCAGCACTAGTCTGAGTCCGAGTCCGTTGTCGAGCGCATCTCCACAGTGTTTGCCCGGATCACCACCACCCAACGCTGCGGATCTATGCGAGTTTCTTCATGCTTCGTTAAACAATCAATACTTTGAAAATAACTTTTCCAACCTGGCGCTGTCCGGTATGTGTTAAATATATTTTTAACTCGATTCTTCCGCCGGTAAATATAATATTACATAAGTCACTCGTGCAGATTACGAACAACAGGAGTTATACGATGCAGCAAAAACCATCCAAAAAGCGTATAGAACGTATAGGAAAAAAGAAGAAAACAAGGAAATTTCGGCCGCTCTAGTCATACAAAATTATTATCGTCGTTACAAACAGGTATATACGAGTAATCGGTTATATAGTAATCGGTTCGCGTTTTAAATCGAAATACTAACCAAATAAACTTGTTTATTATATTTGAGATTCCTCATCTTAATTTTTTTTTTAATTACAAGAAATGAAACTAGTCTAAAAAAAATTAAACGAATATAAAAACATATACAAAATGTGATGCTAGTAAATTTTACAAAGCCGAAGATGGAAAAAATAGAGATTACTAATTGTGAATTCACACGTTAAAAGTATCTGAAATTTCGTATAAAAACCATATTGAAATATAAAATATCAAAAATAATATTTATAAAACAAATCAGCAAGATTTTAGCAGGAACTAAAGTTTTTTTTTCAATAATTACTAATTAATATTTTATCACATTTCAGAAATGTAAACAAACACTCATGTGCAATGATGAGATGTAGGTCTGATGACATAAAACTGCGCTGATTTATATGGGACATCACTGGTCGCGTTTATTTACAAACCCTAAGATGTGTCGTAAAGTCGCGAGTCGCGAATCTCATAGAAATCATATACGTTATACATAAAAATGTTTTTTTTTTTTTTACTGCAAATCGCAAAAATATTTCATTGATATAATATTTTTATCGTATGACATAAAAATAAAAAAATAAACTTTTTAATATTACAATGATTCTTTTCGAATTATACAAATTATAAAAATTAATTCTTCTGTCGAATTTATATACATATTAATAAATATTTGAATATTTCAAAAATCTTGACTACCTTCGAGAATTTTACAAATATTTTTTTCAACTGATATTATGATCATTCATAATTTATTTGTTATTTATTATTTAATCATTAATTACAGAAAAAAAATGTATACTGTTAGTCTATAATACAGCGAAAACTGAGAAAACGCGACTAAACACCGAGTTGAAAAGACGTATTGCAAAATAACAGACGATCAAATCAGATACCTAACTTAATAAATCCGTATATGAAATGACTATAAAAGAATATTGACACACTACCGATAATTTTCCTATAACTTAACCACAAAATACGCCGGGCAAGTTACTTTTCATTTTAAACTAGTTTTGGTTAATTAAAAAAAAGAACAACAAAAATTAACTGACCTAGTTTAATTAACAGTCACTTGTTAAATGTCACTGAGAAACGTGTAAATTCCGTTGTGTTATAAAAAATTAATTTGCACGAAAATGCGCTATTAATGAAAATAATGTATAATAATATTTGATGTATTTTCACCAGTACGTCTGTTACAAACAAATGACAAGTGCTGCGGTTTTGATTCAAAGCCGATATCGTTTGTACAGAAAACGTAAGCGATTTAATAAAGGAGTTGTCCAATACAATAACAACAACAACGCGTTTGCCGTCATCAAGTAAATAAATGCGTTCAAATATTAATCCGCTACGAACATATATCGCGATAATTTTTTTTTTTCAACAATTTATGAAAATACATTATTGATTTATATCATATTCGACCATTGTGATCATACCGTCAACCTACAATCCTGACCACTTCCTTCCATCCATCGTCAAAATATGCCAATCATTACCACCGTTTTGAACATACTTATTCACTCGATCCTCCCGTCTTAATCGTGGTCACACCAAAGGTCCATCACCATGCACGTCTCCTGTCCATCGGAGTCTCCGTCTTTTCTTTATTTCTCTAATTAAATCTGGCATTTGATACAGCTGTTAAGCTCTTCGATATTTCGAATTCTCCGTTCCCCCGTGATTTCATCGAAAATCTTCTTAATACTTTTCTTTTGAAAAACACAAGTTTATTTTTCCTCCGCAATCCCCGTGTTGCACAAATTGATTTATTATGTACCTAACAATTAATAACTAAACTTTGTTATCGCGTACATTCAATGTTAAAACGAGTTTTCATACATTGGGTTCGAAATATTGTTTATATATATATATATATATATATATATATATATATATGAATATATATAATTTCAGAAAAAATCAGATTCAAAAGCGTCAAAATCAAGCGGCCCGAAAAATTCAACAATTTTTGAGACAATCCAAGAACGGGTACGTGAAAATTATTTCCCATTACACACACGTGCGGCTATTATATTATCACATAATATATTATTATGCCGAAAACGTTCTACCCGAAAACTCTTATATGTATAATAAGTCTTGTAAAGTTTTCAAATACATTTTTCATGTATTAGAATCCGTATAAAACGTTTATATAATACGTTGCATATTACCGTATAATAATATATCTGAATACGTTTTAAAAAATTCAAAAAAAAATTCGATATCGTTATACTCGTACACATAATCATCACTATAGTATATAATGAAAAATAGTGTTTTTCATTTTTGCACGAAATTAAATTAATAATTAATTATTGTTTGTTTACAGTACGCCTATTGCCGTCACTGTAAGTTAATTCGCATTATACAGAAATTCAACAGTAAAAAATATATTTCTATAATAATACGAATATTGTGTATTTCGACATACAATTATAGTCATTTAAATATATACGGATCGATCGAATTAACGAATTATTGAAATGAGCCAGCTTTTTTCTCCTATTTTTTTACAAGTCCATATCAATAGAATACAATATATTGTATTTATTTATTATTTTTCTTTCAATTTTTATTTCTTCGAAATTGGAAATATTACCTTATTTAAAAGTGACGTGTTATCATTTTCGACACTACTGAAAGATTTACGTTGGACTTAAGTATATATTTAAACATTCTGGTTTGGGGGAACTGACGTACAAAGTAAAGAAAAACATTTTTTTTTTCAATATTTATTACAAGAGAATTTGAAATATCTCGTTAATGTCGGAAAAATTCTACGAAAAAATAATAAATTAGAAAATTTAAAATATTGTAATTACTTGTTTTTTTTCTTACCACAAGGTTTTGATTTGCTAATTGAATAGGTTAATAAAAAAAAATTGGTCATTCTACGCATGTTAATTATTATTATTATTATTATTATTTAAGGAGTTTTAATCGACTATATAATGCGTTATTTAGACGGTTCGAATAAAATTCCCCTCTCACCAAACAAATCATTCGATTAATCATTTTCACGACTTGTTTTCAGATTAACGGACGCACTTTCGGATCTCGTAAACGGGAAACAAACGGCAATTACAATTTAAAGTATCCGCCGACCAAAGTCGCCCAATACTCGACAACGCTCCACCACGAATAACCGTGTTCGCCGTGTTGTGCTTAGATCGAGAAATTATTTTAATAACGTCCTCCTGGTAGTAAATATTACATAGTTATGGGTCTAATATTATAAATATCGTGAGTACAGTAACAGGACTGAGATATCATGGTTTTTATTGTAGATAACGCGCATAACGGTTTAGTTTTCCTTAGTGAATATTCGAAAAAATATTGCACGTGCCAGTGCTTCCTTTTTCAACTGATAAGTTAAAATACTTCCTGAAAAATCGTCTTTACAACAAAATAAAGCGTTTTAAAACAAATATATATTAAGAATTTAATTATACGAGTATTTATTGAAAGAAAACGATGTTTTAAAAAAAACCGTAATCGCGCGCGAAACACTGAATTTTTGATTTTGTGTTCCGCGAGCCTTAACGATTCCTCACCGCGGTCTTTGCACATCTTTTTGTTCTTTTTCAACTAAACCTACTATAGTTTGCACTTCGCAAACATTAATTTTTTTATTCCCAATATTTTATATTGCTAGTGTTGACACGTAATTTCTTTCTCGTATAATCGATTATTGGTAATCACTAATTTTGTCGCGCGTTATCTCTCATTTGTTTAAAAATGTCCACGTATAGAACCCCCATAAAAATACCAACGTTTATGAGTCATTGTACACCATCTCAAACTATTAAGTCAAAAGTTATAAATTAACGCATTTAAATGGTTGTTTGATCGAGTTTTAATATAACCAATTTGTAAATTATGTAACTTTAATTCTTTTATTGAAAATTCGTATTTTTGATAGGAGGTATTTTAACTGGTCGCCCTTTAAACTAGCAATAAACCATCCGATTTGGAAGTATTACGCTCGCACAGTTTAACACACAGCATTATGAACCGTATCTACCAGTACTTTTTTATACAACGCATTAATGTATACTTGATTTTATTTTTCGATTTTAACACAAGACCGACGAAATGTATTCACTTTGAAAATTTTATTCTTCCTATTTTTTTTAATTAAATTTAACTCGTTATCCCGCCACTCTCTTTGTAATAACAAAAATGTCTGAAAAATAAAACTTTTAGTTGTTTTTTTTATCGTGTTTAAAAATGTTGTGTTATACAGTCAAAGATTTCCTAACAAATTAATTTTTATTATTATTATTATTATTATTATTATTATTACTATTATTATTACTTATAATAATTATTACCAGTAACGAACATGTTACGAATTAAAGTAAATATGAAAAAATAAAAATATATTGTATATAAACTATACGTGGTGCTTATGTAGCCATAAGTTCTGTTAGTAAATTTTAAAATTTTGTAGAGTGCAGAATTCGAAGTCTAACCAGTGGTAACATTGCAGGCGTGATGTATATAACATCCCTCGCCCGCACTGTTCATCAAGTTTTACGACCATAACATAACCGCAGTAGTTCCCGCGCAATGGTACGATGGAGTTTTCGTGTGTGTTAAAAACGAGTTGCTATTATGATATTGTACGAGTGTGAAAAAACGGCAAAATAAATTTATCAGACGCTAAAACCACTGCTCGTAAACAAACGATTTGTTTTCCTTATACTGAAACGATATCGAGAAAGAGATGACGTAGTTGATCGGCCAAGAGAGAGGCATCCGAGAACTGTGACATGTTATGAAGCCAAGGAGAAAGCCCCACAAGTCCAGAGGAGTTATCACCCCTCTTTTATGATGGTATAGTGGAGAGTGTTTTACAATGATACAACTGAAATTTATTTTTGTGAGGTAGGTGTCAAGACAAAAGTTCTGTGATGTATGAACGCATGTTGGAGGATATGGTTCAGTCTGTTGACAATATATTATCTACAGACAATGAGAATTGGTGTTTCTAACAAGATTCTGCCTCTACCCATAAGGCAAGAAAGATCCAAGTGTGGTTAACTAAAAATGTACACGATTTCATCCCTACTGATGATTGGCTTTCTGGAAGCCCTGATTTGAATTCTTTGGATTACCGATTGTGGAATGCGTTGGAGGAGAGAGCATGTGCGCGAAGACACATGAACTTGAAGTCTTTAAAGGCTAATATATATTAAATCGACAAGTGGCCCAATCGTTTACGGCGATGTGTGCAAATGAAAGGAGGTCATTTTGAATAATAATTATGTAAATGTTAATTTTAGACTTTTCTAACTCCTGTGCAAATTTTAGTATTATATCTATGGTAAATTTCAAGTAATAAATGTTTGAAGCACTGACAGAACTTATGGCTATACCTACTACGTAATATTGTTTGCCAAATAAAAACGGGTAAACAATGGAGACAACATTTTTAGTGGACGTACTTACTAAACATTTCGAGGCACAAATGGACACTTTTTCGTTTCGATCGTATAGTATTTCGAATTTTCAAATGTGGCAAACCTAATTATACTAATTATAATGTATATTGTTATAAGTTACTCGTCCCCAGAACCGTTCTAAGGAAGAGTCAAAATATTTCTCATTTACACGTAAAATACGCTGTGTTTAGGGATTTTTTTATTATTAAGTATTGCGATACACATTACATACACTATAATATGTATTAATATTATACTTGAAATATATTCGATAAAACGACTCGACGAGATTGCAGTCGATCATAAAAGAAAAAACGCCATTCCAATCCAAAGCCGATCGACTAAGAAATTTAGAGATTGAATTTTTACTGTGAACACGAAAAATACCTATAACGAAAACGCATTTTTTTTCTTAGGAGTATTGACTATTGGATAGGAAATTTTCGGAATGCGTGTGAGCAAAGTGTGAGAAGCAGCGAATGATAATTATTATGTGTTGAGTGAAAATCGTGAACGCAAGTCCTAACTACTGCTCGCACGCTCACGCACATATCAATAATTCGAAAGAGTTTAATAATTTTACGCACACGATTATTAAAAAGTCAAAGAAAAATTCAATCGTTCACAACGAATAAACTTTAAATCCAACAGAATATTTGAACTCATTGGTTTTCTATTTTATCGATTAGTATCTTCGTGAAAGTTTGTTTTTGATTGCACATTTCGTTTTGTTTCATTTTTTTTTTTTTTTTTTGTCAGTATATTGAAATAATAATTTTTTTTTAAATAGCTTAAATTCAAATATCGAAAATTAATTTACACGATAATGTAGAAAAGACAGTGATAAGTTTAAAAAAAATATTGTTTTTTACAATTAAATTCAGCTTTCGGGTCTAATATGGATACAAAAACGTTTTCAGTCTCCTTAAAGAACGTTATGGCTTCAAATTGTAGAGTTTTTGTATAAAAACACAGTAATAATAATCGGTCTCCTCTTCGTAATAAATAATAATAATGTTTGACTACATGTACACATTTAAATAAACATTTCGATATTATTTAATATTAATAATATATATATATATAATGTGTGTATATACGTAAATTACAAAAACGTTACGAAAAAAACCGTATGCGACGTGTGAACTATTTGTTAAAATAATTTTTTTCGACACTACTCTAGATTTTTCTCTTTTACTTTTATTAAAAAAAAAAGTTCATATAATTATTTCTTTGTCATTTAACATTTTAATATTATATAGTGTAGTGCAGTAATCGTGTACATCGATTTGTTGTAAAAAAAAAAATGTTCGAAAAACGTTTAAAAGGCATTTTACTTTAGACATACGAAGCTCGTAGATGAACCTAACTACCATTTTTTTTTTGTAAATTAACACGATTTTTAAGTAAAAAAAAATTGAAAAATAATTTTAGTAGTAATACAAATACGTACTATATAATATATAGTTTTCACCATAAACACATCCATGTATACATAAATAATATGCGGACTCGGACGACATGATAGTTTTGAATTATAAACGTAGGAAAATGTATATTTTTAGTCTTCCATTTTTTTCCTCCTGCAATACATTGAAATTATTTATATTAGTCATTATCCAATCTTGTAATCCGTATTAATTTTCTTATTAAAATAATATATATATATATATATATATATATATATATATTATATACTTATTATACATCATTTTTATTATATATTATATTGATTCGAATTTAAAAGTATTTATATTTTTTCGAAGCACTCGATTATAATGGAATAAATAATTATTTTAGTCTTTATAAATATTAAAATTTCGATATTTTATATTGATTCTTAAAAAAGTGTTAATGAAAATAAACATTACCATAAATATTTTTTATTTTTATTTATTCCATTTATTTGTTCTTTACTTATACAAACGTATTTTGATAATTTTACTTTTTAATAGACGTCATCATTGGGTAAACATTTTTACATTTTTTTTCGTCTAGTTTATATACGATTAACTGTAACTTGATACGTCCGGTAATATTGTAATAATAATATTAACGTAATTATATACATTTTTTTTTTTTTTTAGTGCTGCTCAATTTTAATTATAATAAATAAGACATATTATTATTATTATTATATTCATGTTCGATATTGTTCGAAACGATTTTATTATTATATTATAATTTTAGTTAAATTATTTACGTAAAAATAGGTATTGTAATTTTAACGTTATAGCACTATATATTATATATTGTATGAACTCGAATTTAAGAATCTAAATTTATTTTTAAACTCTTAGAGTTTTTTTCTATCGGTTTATAAATCATATACACAATAATATGATATTTTCCTTTTCTTTTTTTCTTTGTGTATATTAAAAATACATTGTATTCGAATGTAATTAAAAAAATTTCTCGTGTCCAAAATTTTAGTATTTCCATATGTCTTATGGCATTTTGTTGGTTCAATAAATATATATAAGTTAAAAATATTCGTTTTTCTTTATTATTTTATACGTCGAACCTACGCGTAAAAATCGAAATACTCGCTCGTATAATAGTGATCTGCGCAGATAACTTTGAAACATTAACACGAATCATTGATAGAAACGATAAATTTTAAGTGTCGCATTGTGTGGACTAATATCTGTTTGAATCGATTATCAATTGTAAAAGAAAAGATTGTACCGGCATTGTGAAATCTGAATATATTATAGCGATCGATAATGAATCGCGTACGAATCAATAGCGTATTATATTTATTGACTTATTAATTTTAATTATAACTACCGATGTCCCATGGTCGTGCGACTGTTAAATCATATTCGACTATCCGTTCAACGGGAACTGTATTTGATGATAACATACTAACATAATATTGCGCACCATTGAATAAAAACGTTATTGGACACACGTTTTTGGAACGGTAATAAAATTTCAATACGTTAATAGATTTTACATTAATAAAGATGGAACTTTCCTTAAAACATCACCTGAATTCGTCAGTCGTTTTTTTTTTAAAGAACGATTAACGGTGTTAAAATAAAACCCGTGTGAATACGCACGTTATTATATTTACCGTCTCGTTGCGTTATGTTCGTTCATCGAAAATGACTATCGTTTTATTTATATTCGATGTTTAATTTGTGCACATTCTGGCGCGACAACTGTTTTCCCTAGAAACACAGCCCACGACGGAATATTTATTTTTTATGCATATTATTTTTATTATTATTATTATTATTATTATTATTGTATTACAATTACAATACTTGTAATGCGTGTACGAACGTTTTCGCCGTTTCGATTTTCGTAACGTCTTGTGAAAATTGTAATACACCCATTTTTAAAGACCGTCACGTGACACGATGAATGTCACCGACTCTTTGCCTCTGATCAGTTTCGCGAAATCTGCCACGGAATCGGACTCGTCTTCAAAATACAATTTAGACGAAACGGAAGAATTCATGACATTTAAGATCTACGAAAATGTAGAATCCCGACGTGCAAGTATCTTACAGATATATATATATATTTTATCAATATTTTATACCCGACGTGTTATATTAAAATTAAAACGCGTTTATCTACTATTAAAAAATAAATCGTTTTTTCAATCACAAAATTTATAAACTATTTAATCGATGATGATTGTCATTAGCTACTTTTACTCAACGCAGTTCTTTCCGCGCAAAATTCAAAGCTGCTGCTGCTTTTATAAAGTCGGCATCGCCGAAATTACCGGCCGAATTTCTTTCTTTTTTTTTTTTCACGCAAACTTTGTTACTTGTTAATAGGTTAATTATTGATGAAAAACTGTATTTCAAGACATTCCATTTATTACATATGTACCGAACGATTTCTTCCGTTTTGTGACGCTGCCCTTCCCTTTGTTACACAATAGTTTTAAATACTTCGCTTTGCACAAATTCGATTAAAAGTAAAAAAAAAAAATCGTTATTATCCATTTGTTTTTCAATTTTTCAGACAGAAAAATTAATATTAAAACATAACATAGTTATTATTGCGCTCTGAGTTAAAATATAAGAAGACGCTTAATTTCCCGTCAAATTTAATCGTTATTAATTTTTACTCGACGAATATCGAATTTTCAATTCGACAAATATATAATTCGGTGAGATTAAAATTTCAACTCAAATTCACATAACAAAAAGCAAATGAAAAACCTTATGATTCCTTATAAATAATAATTTTATTAAAATATATACATTTACGGCGTAATTTCTTATAACGTCAATATTATTATTATTGCAGACACGTTGAAACATAATATAAACTTTAGTTTTCAATAATGTTTTCGTTAAAGGGTTTAGATAAATTAATCATTTTTATTTTTTTTTTTTTTTTTTTTTTTTTTGTCTCCGTTCCAATGTGTAATTTTAATACGTATAATTAAATATAAATAAGAAACGTATAAACTCTTTTTTTCTTCTTTTAATTATCGCGTATTTCTCGTTTGAAAATCAACCGATGTTTAGCAACAAATGGAGTAGTGACAAGCCGAGAATTAGTAACCTCAAATAATAAAAAAAAAGAACAAATGTCCCCCACCACAATATTATAATCCGAACTAAAATCTCGCGTCCGCTACTGCTTTTACGAGACATGTTATGTTAATTGATTCACTTCATGAATTTGTCTTAGTTGCCGATAAAAGAACAACGTGAGCGATTCAGCGGATACATAAGCTATTTGCTTTACTGTTTTAGCCTGACCGGAAGTCTCGCAAACCTAACCCGATTCCCGCACTTGGCGTACACGTATAACGGATGTAATACACTATTAATTATTACTACGATTAATTGATATTACTAAATATCCTTTAGTTATTATAAAAATACCCCCCCCCCCGAGGGAGATTCGCTTTGGGGAGGTTCGAATCGAATCGGTTCGCTCGAAATGCGCATTATAAATGCACGGATCATACGGTAACGGAATTCGTTTATAATAATTTTATTTTACGCACCACACACGTTCCATTGCCGTTTCACCGATAAAAAGAATTATGCACGCTATTTTCTTTATTTCTACGTGGTGCGGCGCAAAAGTGAAAACAAAAAAAAAAATAAAATAACCCTTCTTATTAATCAAATTTGAAAATAATTTTTTCTCAAATGGTAATTGATTGAATTTTGATTCGATTGAATTTTCGAATTTCATGCACGAACACTCTAAGATGTTTTTTTTTTTTATTTATTTATGTATTTTTTCTACGCTTTTCACGTCAAATCGGAATTGATTTTATTATTATTATTATTATTATTATTATTATTATTATTATTATTATTATTATTGTTGTTGTTGTTGCGGATAACTACGAGTGTCAACCCTATATTATTAATATATATATATATATATATTACTTTGGTAGGCTGCGCAAATAGAAATAAATATGAAGAGAAAAAAACGTATAAACGCTCATTTAATCGGTTTACATTTATATGATTTTTTTTTATACGTTACGAATACAGACGACTGGAAGGTACACCAATGAAATAAAATTGCAATTAATGTTCGAATTTTTCTGCGGATCACAGACGCGGTGGTCTCCGTATAATATTACGGTCGGTGACTGTTGTTGTTACATAGTGTACGAATTGTTTCTTCTCAGGTTCGTTCGTCGTACAATTTTTAATACTGGTCTCGCTGATCGGCATTCCGTGGTGTTTTATGGAGACGGCACTGGGACAGTACTCGGGCCGAGGACCGACCGCGATCGGCGACATGGTGCCTGTCGGCAAAGGTGAACGCGCGTCGTGCGATTCCACTTATAAAAATTGTGTTTCACAAACTTTTACACGCGATTAATAATTATATAATACGATCGTTTTGATTTTATGTGTGCTTGTTCGTTTTCACCGACCGCGACCGACTCTATATTCAGGCGTAGCAGTGGCCATGGGTTACATTTGTCTTTTAAACGTTATCTGTTATAGTCCCATACAGTCTAGAAGTCTGTTGTACATGTACTGGTCCATCACGGCTGAAACGTTACCGTGGGAGTTTTGCTCCATTCTCAACCACACCGATTGCATAGACAGATTCACACATTTGACAAACACCAAAAGTAAATCTGTCGGCATCGAGTTGCGCGTTCCAGTAGAAGACTTTTACATGTGAGTTTGCGCAGGCGACCGATGGTAAATCGTCCGCTTGAATTGTGTAGGGACACGGGGGGAGTGGAGTGCTTCTTTCGATTTGTCTAAAACGAAAAACTCGTTTTTACGCTTTTACGTTTACACGTCACAGCAAAAACGATATTTATTTCACATTTCAATGAATTATTATTATTATTATTATTATTATTATTATTACATATTGTAAGGTTTTTTTTTTTTTTTTGTAATTTTAGAAATAAAATAGTGCAAATGGACAAATCCATTTTATACAACGGACTCGGTCGTTTTAATCAACCGTTGTTGATGTGTCTTTTGATTTCGTGGGCAATCAACTATTTGTTGCTACTCGCGTCCAATAATTTTATGAAATACGTAAGCATTTATTTATAATTTAATATATAATTACTATTAACACATATATAGTTTTGTTTCAAAACTGAAATGTGATCCCGTAAATGCATTATATAATATTATTTTGACTTTTACGAAACATAAATACATATACGTATAGTATATTGCTCAACTCTTTTTCATGGCCGATCATTGTAACGAATTGGATAAAAATCTTCGATTTGTTTCAGTTAAAATACCGGTTTTCACGAATTTAACAGATTTCCCTATGAAAAATCTTAATAAAATAAAAATGTGATATTACGGTATTCGCGGGCGGAATTTTAGAAACATCTCTAAATACTTCTCTCAGTCAAAACTAATAACTAAGAAGCGATTAATGTTACCACCTTGCTCAAAGAATACATTGTTTTTGTCCTTTGTTGAGAAATTTCACATTTTGTGTATCTAAATAAATTACCATTTACCGTATTTTTATAATAAATGACTATTACGAATATTCCAGACGACTTATAAAATATTATTTATGATTGGTTCCGGTGTGTAATAATGATTGATTTGTGCTCAAAGAAATACGCCATCCACCAATTTCTCTCCCGACATTTCTTTTTTACTTGACTTAAGCGTGTTTTCCCGACGTTTCTTTTAAATTACTCAACTGTACGCAACACAAAAATCAAAATAATGTTAAATGTGAAAAAATGTTGTACTGCATTCATAGACCTCTATACACTGATAAATAGGCATTGAACATTTAACACCTGTTCTAACAAAATCTTGCAATTTTTTTGCTCTGATACAACCATGGAACTCATAACCATTCTTCTTTTTTCTAATAATATTTTTTTTTTTACTTTAAAACTACTAAAACTCTTGTAAGAGGTCGATTTCTTTAGGCGCTAATGGTTTGAATTCGGACGTTTTTCATATTAGCAAAATTAATAACACGTGTAATTAAATAAAGAGTTGCGCGGCTTTGTGAATTTTTGATTTTCAAATATTGTAGTTGATAAAATCAATAAACATTTGCCGCTTTTTTTTAATTACTATGTAGTACAAAATCATGAAAACAATATTTTTCACGAGGAAATTACTTAGACAAATCGCATCTATTAGTCGAGAAAAATTGTAGTATTGTGTTTGTGAATACCGATTATATGTAAAGGACTTTTTATTTAGCCGAGTAATATTTAAGGAAAATCTCTTTGTGCTGTCTACGAATTTGGCCGTAACACTTACAAATTATGTTTTTCTTTCTCGTACAGGTGCAAATATTCGGTTCGATAATGCCGTTCATTTTTCTGTTCGTCGTATTAGGAATAACTATGACGGACGACAACGCTTGGGGTGGTTTTTATGCACTGTTTAACACGAGTACGGTCGACTTTCTAGATATTCAAGTAAAAATGCGCTTACTATATCGAAATACGAGTATATATATATACATATTTTTTTTTTTTTTTTTTAATTCCAATGTATATTCAAATAGCGTATGTATATTCATTAACGACAATAAATTTTTTAAAAAAAATTTTTTTTTTTAGATTTTTATTAAAGTACAATATTGTCATTTATTTCGTACACTCTTATATAATAATAGATACGTCTATGCCAATATATACGTCGTGAATTCGACAATGATTGTCGTTTTAACGTTGTACGCAGTGGCGGCGCCAAAGTTTGAATTCGAATTACTCACACCTAGTTACGATTTGCTAATTAATTTGTTCAATCATATAACTTTGAAACGAATATATACCATATAAATGTATTAAATTTATAATATTATATTACTTTAAGTAAAAAAATTAATATCGATTACTATTTTGTTTATTACACTCAAATACTTAATTAAATTCTATTAATTTATTTTCAAATTAAGAATTCCTCTAACTAACCTGATCCTCTCTTCGAAACTCCCGGTCCACTGAAACTCAGTGACGCAACCAGAATTAAAGCCCTTTAGAGATAAAATACACCGGATCAAGTAAACAACGTTTTTGATACCGTATTCACATATGGAGAACCAATAGTTTGGAAAGCGAGGGGCGCCACC
This sequence comes from Chaetogeoica ovagalla, assembly GCA_032441825.1. Lineage (NCBI taxonomy): Eukaryota > Metazoa > Arthropoda > Insecta > Hemiptera > Aphididae > Chaetogeoica > Chaetogeoica ovagalla. Next base: position 5,388,692 of record CM063742.1, read on the forward strand.
ATTGATCGTACGACGAAAAATCTTTGCAATTCTCATTGTTGGCTCATATGATACATGTTATATCAGTCATGGCGACGAGCTGCGGAACAAGTGCTGTACTCTTTGGACGTCGGCACGGGACATTTAATTATTTACGGGAAGAACTGCAATTTCCGGAACAACATTTTAGAAAGCATTCGGATCGTGTCGATTTTAGACATCTTATGTGCCATTACATCCAGCATGATCGTCTTTGGAGTGGCCAACAGTATAGCGTGTAAATTCCACATCATGTTCCAGTCGGTGTTTATATCCGGTAAGACGCGCGTCGTATACACAGCAAGGGGCATAACGAGTTGAGCATTTTATTTTCTTGGAGAAAAAGAAAATGAAAAGGTCGCGCCGTATTAATTTCCGATCAGAAACAGCAAATATATACATATATCGATAAAATCAAAATTTCGTTCGAATTTTCTGAACGCGCTGTTATTACACTTTTTATAGCGTGTAAATGACTTGTGTTTTCTATATACTGTTCAATTGGTATTATAACTAGAGCAGCGAATGTGATGCTTAGTAAAACTCTAAAAAATACGTTTACGCCTCGAAAATTCAAAATACACTAAAAAAATGCGCTAAAATTTGTTTGCTTTTAATAATTTTACTACAGATAATATAAATTTAAAAAAAATTTTACAGACAGCTTAGATCTCATCTACTTGAACTTCTTTTAATCTGAAAAAAAAATGATTACTATACCAAAAATATCGTACGACAATATGAGTAGTACCTATACTTTAAAATTTATTGTATTCGTGTAAAAATCACGTTGGTGTGTAAAAATCTAAAATTCAAATTTCAAATTCATATTTTTTATCCGATAACTCTAAAATGCTCTGAAAAAAATAAATATTCTTATTGAAATGTAAATAAAACGAATTTGCGACAATACGTGCATCTCACAATAATAAACTTTGGAAACCAATGCAAAATCCCAACCCTGATTATAAAGATTTATTCGTTTTCTTCAATTTTAAATGTTATGAAATTTAAAAAAACAATATTACGTACGCGAAACCTTTCCATCAAGTTGCGTTTTGGCTGCTAACCTCGGACGTATACGTAAAATTAAAATGCTCATAACATGTAAATATGGTACGAGTGTGTAAAAAAAAAAAAAAAAACTAACAATTATTATCGAAAATTTAAATATTCCGGATTTATATATTTAAATACGTATTCGCGCGGACGAGTCGAGCACGCACGTCCGTTATATCTGTTAATAATATTTATTTACAGGACCCGGAATGCTTTTTATCGTGATTTCGTGGGCAATGTTAAAAATGCCTTTTCCAAAGTTTTCCAGTTTTTTGGCGTTCTTCATTCTGTTCGTTATCTGTATACTTACTCAGGTCAGTATTGTAGTCGTTATATAATACGATCGAATATTTCTTTCTATGGTGATTAATTTATTATTTTATAAAAATCTTCTGAAAACGCGCGTTTTACCATATACCATTATAACGCATAGCGCTTCATTTTTCTTTTTCTTTTTTTTATACTTAATAATCAATTAACATTTTCTTCAGCTGTCACTGTTGCGGCCCATTATCTATTTGTTGAATATTTTCCTTCGACAATGCAATTTACGCGCACAGAATACCACAGTCGGAATACTGTGCCTTACCATACTCGGAATTACGATGGTAACAGTAACCACAGTAAGTACATAAGTACGAAAATATATTAATATTGAGTTGATTTATTTTTTTCTTTTCATAATATTATATTCTTGTCCGGATATGCATCTCCGCATAGTGGACAGTGTTTCATCAAAAAAGTTGGATCAAATGAGAGAGAGAGAGAGAGAGTGAATTTTTTTTAATTCGACCGTTCGTCTCGTAATAAAATATATGTTGAAATATTATAAAATTATTCTTTTTTTTTTCTTTCGGATAGTTCTCGAAATAACAAACATTACTATTATTTCTCCGATAATATAATTCTCACCAATCGATTTCGAGTACTAAATGAAAAAAGAAAAATGACCCAATTTAAATTATTTATACAAAGGACCTGCAGTGGACCAAAAAAAAAAAAAATGTGATAAAACTTGTAACGCTCTCGGAGGTCCGAGTAACGAGAAAAAGACACACTTTGTAAAACCCGCTCCTGAATTAAACTATATATTATTCGTATACGTGTGTCAGCGACATATTATAGACTAAAAAAGAAAAAATCTAAACAAAAAAATGGACGAATAAAATTGCAATGAAAAGAAAATTCATACTCATCACTCTATTTTCTATTCTAAGTTATCGCTGAAGTAGATTTGTGATTAAACGTCTCATTTTTGTATTATTATTACTACTATTTTTAATATACAGAGAAGTAAAAGAGGTTTATGTTTATATTAAAATGTCAAAAATCGATTTCCACAATAAGCTACAAAAGCGATTAATGTTAATTTTAAAAGAGTACTTGTGTTTCAAAATAAAATTCGTTTCGCATTAATAGCAGTGTTCGTCTGCAGCTTTTACGTCTCACATTATTATTGTGTTTTCGTAACAGGGCGGAGAGATGTTCATATCGTTGCTGGAAGACATAGGAACTTCAATGGGAATATTAATGATTACCACTTTCGAAGCCATACTGATATTTGGCATTTATGGCATTAACGAATTCTGCGCCGATCTCGCGTTCATGTCGGACAACCCGCCTTCGATCATACTAAAAATATTGTTCATAGGAGCTCCAGTGATTACGACCGTAAGATGCGACCATAAGCGTTTTCTGGAAAAAAAATCTAAAAAAATTCTTTAATACATTATCGTTTCGCTTTTTATAGAGCGGGATTGATAACTTAAAGACTGCATCGGAGGAAAGAGATCAGTTCCTCTATTTTTGTTTTCTGATATTTTAAGCGCGCCATTACAGATTATTCTTAATACGAAACGGGATATAAGTCATTTCAAAAAAAATAATCTTTCGAATTGTGATAGTTGACAAATGTGTACAATATTTTTACACAAAAACAAAACAAAACATGACATAACCGCAGTTAAAGAAAAAACTAAAACTCGGATAATTTATTTTTTTAATATTTTTTATTTCGTACGTAAAAAAATAGTAAAATCTTAAGAATTTTATTATTACAAAATAATCGTACACCAGGATCCCCATTTTTATTAATAAAAATGTTTCAATTAAATATTTTTTTTCGATCGAATATTAATGTATTTTCCATTCAAATTTACCAGCTAAAATATTTAAATTTGTCAAAAATTAACTTTTAACTGTATAATTAAGTTAAACATAATTTAAACGAGTCACATTTTTCATTGGCGGTATTTAAATAATTATACGTTCGACTCATCAAAACAACGATTAAAATAGAATTGGACTCTACGTATTTTATAGAGTCGTAAAGACACCATGAATTTGGTCGTTGGAGACGTTGATTTTTATATTACAGAATCAGACATATATTTGGCTTATTATATATTATATGGTCGTCGGTATATATATATATTTTTTATTTTTTTTTTTTTGTTTTACATTCTCTGTTTTATATCAATAAACGACGTGCCACGCCAAGAACATAATGTTTGCGTGCACGATATATTGGTCTCCGCCGAATTTCCAAAACGTCACTTACCCGTCCAAGTTCATAACCATCGTGTGGCTTATGGCTATTTTAACGTTACTGCTGATGGTCGTGCCGGCTTTGCAAACGATCGTTGGATTCGCAATGAAAAACGTACACCTATTGATTTTTAATAGATTAATATTGAAAACCCAATTTAACACGTTCAACGTAAAATAAGTAAATGTTGAAGGTGGCATATGAATAACAAATGCGGACAATAATAAGTTGGGTTAATATATATTTATATGAAATGGTCTCGGTTTTTCTTTCTTATTTTTAACTTATATAAATATGATTACTACCTCTAACGCATACACTTGTCATACTTAAATAATAATAATAATAATAATAATAATAATAATAATGATATGTGAAAAACCGCGATTGACTATAATCAAATCATCCCGTTGAAATGCAGAACATCAAAGGATCGTTCACGCCCACGAGACATTGGGTACCGGACATGGTTCACTCGCTGTATAACAACGAACTAGAGTGCATGACGACTGTAAGAGAAAAAATTGTGCACGAAAACAAAAATCGTCTGATATTCGGTATTAGCAAGCCAAGATTGTTCATAAAAGTAGACAGGGCGACACAAACAGACGAATTCTTCTACGCGCCATTGGGTATGGGAATAATATATTATTATTATACGTGTATAATTTTTATTATTATTTTAAAGTTTTCGAAATACCTAGATCGCTCAGACACATAGATTTAAAAATATTTCAGCGTCCCACTAATGTTGTTAATAATAATTAATAAAGAGTAGTGAAAACAAAAACGGAAAATGAACAAAAAAAAATAAAAAGGATATGCAAAAAAAAAATATAGAAATAAAAATAAAATTTTAAATTAATACTCGTAAATAATAATTTTATACATATATGTATACTTAAATATCGATTAAGGAAAAGAGTGTTACTTAAAATATAAAAAAAATTTTAAAGTTTATGTATTAAATGTGTTTATTTACAAAAAGTTTGGGCAAAAGTCTTCATAAGGTATTAAAAAAAAAAAAAAATACAACAGAGGAAAGAAAATAAACAAATTATAAAGCTTGTAACGTCCAAATCCATAAGAATTGTTGTTGTTAAATATTAATATAATAATTATCTTTAAGAAGCCTGCGCCGCAATTATGATTAATATGACGACAACTGTGCGCTCACCTCCGCTAACACCGGCCGGTGTGTGCATATTCAAATAATAATTATTTTTAATGTTAATTAAAATATATATTTTTAATCGTATTAATGTATCGTATCGACCACTGTCACAAATATGTATATATTTACATTATAATATGATTTTATCGTGATCCAAAAGCATGTTTGAGCTTAATCTCTATACCGCGATTATAAACGAAGGCCTCTAAATGTAATATGTAGTTTTCATATACCTACGTTATTAAAATGGCAAAATATAAATAATTACAATATAGTGTTTAAAATTAAAGAAAAAGAAATATTAGTGCAACAATAACTTCCAATAATGTAATTTATAAATATTAGAAGAACAATTTTTTTTAACGATTTGTATTCTTATTAAATAATAATAATAATCAGTGTACACGAAATGAAATTTCAACTATATTTTGTAGCTTTCATAAAAAAAAACTACAGTGCATAACGTGTAATTATATTTAAAAAAAAGTGAAGGGACGACGTTCTACGTGCGCGCTTAACCACTATATATATATATACTAACAACCTATATTTCAGAACAAAAATAAAAACTAAATAAATTAATATTTCTTCTTATAAATAGGTGATAACGCAATATCAAATCAACGGTTACAACACTTTTATTTAGAAATGTTTAATAACACGTGTAAGGACTTTGAATTCGTGAGGAGACACAACGAAAATGAAATAATCGTATGGGACAGCGCAGGGTACATGGAAAAATTACTCGACAGCGGAATCGTGGAAAAATACGCCCAAACTGACCATAAGTATGTCTAAGAATACGATATATATATATCCATTGTAAAATGTACATTATACAAATACACGTACGTATGATACAAGAATGTATTATTTTATTTTATAAATATAATGTTCAAAAAGAAAATATTTCGAAAATAAGTTGTACAAACTTAAGTACTACAATAGTTAGGATATTTAATATATAAATAAAATAATAATACAATAATCGCGATTCCCACGACATATTTATCAAAATCAAAACATCAACACGAACGCACGTGAATTATATTCTAAGCGAATTTAAATATATTTTTCGTAAAGCACTTATAGCAGCAAACATTCCCTTTTTGAAATTTTTTGAAACATACACGAAGAATCCAATTCCAGATCAAACCACGTTAAAAGAAATTATATTTAGAGGACATATATAACGATACTATGGAAAACATTATTTTCTAAATGAATATGGGTCAGCATCGATGAAACTACCGATGTCGAAAGACGATTTATTGCAAATGTGATTGTTGGTAGTCTTGAAGTCGATCATCAAGGTGTTATATTTTTAATCCATACCGAAGAATTAGATAAAATAAATTTTCCTACTATTCAGTCAACTATTCAATAAGTCAATGAGTATATTGTGACCAAACGGTGTACAACATGAAAATGTTCTTTTATTTATATCAGATGCCGTACCGTATATGGTTAAAGCAGGGACAACTCTCCAAATTTTCTATTACAAAATGTTACACGTAACGTGTGCAGCCCATGGGCTGCACAGAGTAGCTGAACAGGTTAGATCTCATTTCAGTGCATTGGATAAATTAATTTTTTTTTCGCATATTTAGCTATATTTTAAGTAATATAGCGCATATTTATGCAATTTAAGTGTTATAAAATCCCAACCCTATTTATAAGATTTACAACAACAAAAAATAGAAATTGTATTTTTAAAATGCTAATAATTTTTTAAGAATTAAAGATATAATTTGAAAATGGTTGTGCTATCGTATAGTTACTATTGTAATTTATTTTGTATAAAAATTTGGTGTCTAATTCGTTATTATGGTCATAGCCTTCAGAATCGTATTCCTTCCCGCGTGAAGCAATTCGATGAAAACCGTAAGAGTGAAGCAAAAAATTTAGACCCGTAGTCTACATTAGTCATCGAATAAAATATTGGAATATTACTTTTATAATGAGAATTGAAAGTGAATATTTTCTCTCCTCGTTTTGCACACACGAATCATAGTAAAATAAATGTTTTGTATTTCCAGTAATTATGCTTACCAATAGACTTAGCGATGTGATAAAAATTCTGAAAATTGCAGATTTGAATTCGTGATAAATTTCACTACAGAATGACTTTACATTTCTAATTTTTTTTTCTACATAAATCCTTAAGAAATTTACTCTAACACATTAAGAATTTAAAAAAAATTGCTAATCAATTTTTGAAGATCTTAAAGCGTAAAAAAAGTCATTCTATAGCATGGTTTAAGATAGTACCACAGACTAGATGAATAATTGAAATAGTTTGAAATACTTACCCAATTTCAATAATTAAGATAATTAGATTTGATGTTTTAAACTAAAACTTTTATTTGTTGGAAAAATATGTTAGATAATAATCGGTAAAAGATAGTAACTCAAGTTGTTGTAGTTTTGACCTAAAACGTCAATATGATTTGATGAATATTTAGCAAACCAGATAAAAATAATTTTTATTGTTTTTAAATTTATGTGAAGTAATTGGTACTTCAAAAATAGTAGAAAAAAGCATTTGGTTGTTTTGCTTTATTCAAAACTGGCTGTTTTCAAAATGCACTAGAAAAACAAAAATATATTTAATCAAAAACAATTATAATATTAGTATTCATATGACTGTACTAATGTTTCAAGAAACCAAAATAACCGAATATTTAGGACATAAAAATATTAATAAACTTGCTTCACATAATTTGGACGATTCTTCTGTAGGAATATCTGCAGAACATTAATCCATTTTGGTTGATTTCAAATTATGTTTAATTGAAAAAAATTATTTTTACATAAGAATACAACATTTCTAAATATGATAAATAGCATATTATTATAACTATTAGACCTTATTAACAATTTTTAACAGACTTTTTGGACTCGCACAATTAATATAACAGAGTCAAAACAATTTAAATTAAAGAACAGTGTATTCTGAATATGAATAGGTAATTAATAATAATTGTATACGACACAATGTTTCAATTATTAAATAGACACCATATCGACGTGTCGTAAAATCGCAGACGATTATATTCACTTTTATAGTACCATAACACTACTAATCAAATTAGATCTTCTATGTCATATAGTAATCTTAATTAATAACACTCCCTAGGTCATTTTAAGAGAGGATATCCGTTGTGTCCGATAAAATGATAAGGTAATAGGATTTATCAGTCCGACTATAAGTGAAGTATTTGGTTATACCCTCGTCGAATTCATTGTTTTTTTTTCAGATTTTAGTTTTCAACAGTTGGTAACCGAAATGTGAATTTTTTTTTTTGCTTATCAATTTCTGCCCCTTCCATTTTGTCGGAGAACGGGATACCTATGAATTTTGATTACTGTTTCTTCATCAGTTATTATTATTGTGATTATAATTGCCATACGATAAATTAAATAAATAGTGATTATAATTACGATAATCAGAAAATGCAGAAATCTATATTGGTTAATCAATGAGATGTTATTGCTAAATAAGTTAATATCATATATTTTGTTTTTGTTGTTGCGATTTAAATTAATGTATAATAACGCATATCATCAGACGATTGCATTGCACAAACCTTTTCCAATCGTTCACCGTTAATAATTATTATCACTGACTCAGTCTATCCTTCTAAACCTGTTTATATCCGATTCCTCTCTCGTCATTTTAATTCATATTTTTTCACTGTTTGGTTCGAAAGATTTTTGGCACTATACAAGTTTTAATGCATGTTGTACCTTTATAAATATAATCTAATACGATTTATCTCTGGCTTTTATACTAAACGAAATGTGTTCAAGTACGACTTACATAAGTTTTTTGTAATATAGTTAATTCAGGAAAAGAAAACTGGTATTATATCTCGCACACCTGTTTCATCTACAAAAAGAATTTCTCAATGAAATCAATCTCCGGTAAATCGGCTTCAGGTAATTACAAATTGAATAAACAATATAAATGACTTAAATATCATTTAAAATTAGTTTCTGATACCAATGTACAAATTTTTTTTTACATATTTTTTGTAAAATGCATGCTTTACGATTTTTTTATTGTATATAAATCCTAGTCCTAATAGTGACTTATTTTTACAGAGGTCGATAGTAATACTGATATATGTATAGCAGAAGGTTGTGGAAAATCTGCTGTTTCACATCCAGAATGGGATAATGAATATTGTAGCATCATGTGTTGTTACAATCATTGCAAGTACGTGTGTTAATTTTATGTTCATAATTCACAAAAAGTGACAGACTATATTTCATTACATTAAATTTTATAGAACCACATTTAAAGCTTGGCTATTAGCAAATAGAAAACAATTAACAATGAAAACAAATGCACAAACGGATGATTCTGACAATCAAGCATCTTCAATTCCATAAAATAAATATAAAACGAAATGTATAACATCTGTTATTTTTATAATACATTTATTTTTAAAATTTGATTAAAAAATTATATATATATATTGCAAAATAATGTACTTGCAAGAATTTCTTAATAAATACAAAGTATCTTTGTACATAATAATGTGTTCTACAATTAAGGTTTTGAATTTAAACAAAATAAAAACCATTTTTATCTATTAAGGCAATTTTTTAACCCTTGTTGAAAATGCACAGGAAGCAAATGACAGGATACAAATCAATTTTCCTATAGTATTAAAAAGATATATTATGATGAAGAGTATCAACAAATGAAAACTGTTAATCTTTTTTTTTATTGTTCTACAACTAAAAATAATTGGGAACAAATTTCAAAAAATTATGAAAAAAAAAATATTTTTACAAATATATACAAAAACAGTAACATGCATTACATTTTATTATAATTTATAAGGTGGCAGTTCTGTTAAAGGACTCAAATAACGAGTTTGAAGGATTCCATTCATCATAATGAGTTAAAACTGGCACTACAGTTTTATAATGTGATTTGTGCATAGTGTTTAAAACTAAAGTTTTAATCTTCGTAGCAATTTTGTTATATTTCATGCAATCTGTATTTGTTTCAATTGTTATATTGTCCACATTTATGTTCAAACTTCGTTCAGAACTTTCATCGTCATAAACAGAACGCAATGTTATTATTGGAATAAAATTAATTAAACGGTGAGTGCCTTCACTTTTCTTGAAGACTTCATCAAACTCTATTGTCAGTATATATTTGAGTTGTAAAGTTTCCAAAATTTCATCACAGTTATCAACCAACAAAAACCGTATAAAATGTTTGGTGTTCTGCACTGAAGTGCTACAGCCCCTTATTTGATAATCAATCAAATCATTATCAGGCAAGGCATCACAAAATTCTTTGTGAAGAGCATCAAATATCAATTTTATTGGATTACCATCTGATGATTCTTCAAAACTACTATACACATTTGATGTATCACAGTTGTACAGTTCAATAGAAATTTGTTGAATTTTAAATACATATAAAGCTACAAAAACAAAGAGAACAATTTACAATTATTATCATTTAAAATACTGCACATTTCGTTATAAATTATAATATATTATATGCCTTCGCAAACACAGTTAATAATTAAATTAAATATTTATATAATTACATTGGAAAAAAATTATATCATTTTATGAAATGAAATTTACTTATTTATTGAATATTAAAATTAAGTAGTCTACAAAAAAAATGGTAACATCTGTATCTAATTTTAATACATATTAACCTCCTAGCGATTGCATCCGCAATGTTTACACCGCGTTTTTTGGAAAAACGATTTTATTTATCTATAATTATCAATTAACTCAATGAAACCCTCCGGTATTTCAACACTATATATATAAACTAATTGTAATTGTTATCGATTTTATGGGTCTACTTGAATTCACCAGCAATTAGTCATATAATTTTAGTGCAAGTTATTGAATGTCAGTGTGGTATTAACACCACGGTGCAACCAACGAGATTCTCAAAAGCGCGACCACTAGGAGGTTAAAGAATAATATCACTCATTAGGAATTTCTTCTTTTACTATAGCTAAATTCAAAGTTTAAAAAATGTAAATTTAAATAAATGTATTACTAATTAATTGATAAAAACTGTTGAATATATTATTATTAATAGATATAAAAATATAACTTACCAAAATCAATCGGTGTTGTAGAGTCCAGCGCTGATGACAACATTTTTAAGTTTAATTTTGAATTTAGAATTTTTATTGAATATTTATTGGAATTCTTCTTAAAAGTTTCATTTGAAACAAAATTTCCAGTAACAGAAACTAATTGTACTTTATCATTATCGTGTTTATTGATCTCTGTAGACGCTGATTTTATACTTATTACAGCATGTATGCGCACTGATGATGTTGAACGTTTTTGGTTATTCTGATTTTCATACCCTAATGTGTTAACATTAGTTTCTAAATTGACACATAATTCAACCGCAATAAAAGTTGTTATTGTATCAATGTCCATCATTGCAGATTTAGATAATTGTTTAAATTGAGTATAAGCTTGAACTAATTGTACTGGGGGTGACGTACACTTTAAAGACATCTTAAGTTTGTAAAACTGGTAAAACAATAAACAATTAATTAAAAATACATACAAGTAATAAATATATATATGTTTATTCATACCTGGAAATTTCTGTAACATTCATACAACTGATCCGCTAATAAACAAAATTGTGATAAAAATGATTCTTCGTTTATTTTAGCCCATTTTGCTATACATGGTAATTGAAATGAGTCACTTGCTACATATTGTTGCCAGTAATGTTCCTGAGCGACCTTATACATTTGACGGCGTTGGTTAATACGTAAATTAGACAAATTGTCTAATCCGAGTAGAATCACTTCTGGTGCAATATCAGGACGATCGCATTGTGTTATAATTAACCAATTTACCATATTATTGTTAGACTCTGAGAGCTCTTCTTCACATAGAAATGGTAAAGCGAGAACAAACATGTCATTTCGCTTAGATTGTACACTTAAAATTGAATCGACTGTTGGTAATGAACACATACTAGAACTTTGAAAATTTGACAAATGTATTTGCTGTTGTAATGGGCCTAAATAAAATGAAAAAATTTATAATGAAAATAATGAACAATACATACTGCCAGGTAAGGTTAGGTCATAATAAGCAGGTATTTGAAAATAATGAACGAACTGTTTATTTTGTTTTTAGTATGGTGTACAGGATTGGAAAGAACGCAGTCAAAGGAATTTATTTCTTTGATTTCCTTCAGTTTTCAGGAACATATTGGAATTTTATTTTTTTTTCCTAAATACAATTTAAATAAGTTTTATAATTTAATAAAAAAAATGTTTGATACGAACAATTTATTGTCAGAACCTGAATTATTATTCAATGAAAAAGAAAATCCACAATAATACATATTAATATTAATATTCATCCATTATAAACTCCATTTAATTAAATAACCTGTGTGGTACTAACTTATGTGGAACAAATTCTATTTTATTTTTATATAAATCATCATTATTATTTGTAGAATAATAAAATAATATTATATTGTTGATGTGAATTATTGTTATTATCAATTCATATTATCATTTAAAGAAAATATTGCATACATATTTAGTATTTAGAATTTAAAAATTTAGATACTTACATAATTAGAATTTAGAAAAAGAAAGAAGAGATGACATAAAGATAATATTTTTTTAGAAATAAGCCTTAACTACACTCCGTTCTACAAGAAATTGCAACTCGCTTATGCATCCAAATAAATCATTGGAGCTCGTGGTCAAAATTCTCCCACCACACAGCCACTGACAGCATACAATCAGATGTGCTCGGTCTGGTACAATGGTGGGAACGCACGAAAAAAGACGAGTTTTGGTCGCCGTATGTTTGCAATCTCTCGTGGAACGGAATATAGTTTTCTTTCATTCGAGCCTGGAACGAGGATTTAATTCATTCTTAGCGAAAGGAATGTGAACTAATTCTTTTTTAAAAAAAAACATTCCAAACACTAATGGTACTCTTAACTTTTGTTTTATCGCGTAACCATTACATGTTAAAATTAATGCTCTTTTGTTTAAATAACTCACCGACTTTGTGTTGTGATAAAAGACTCACTGCTTGCTTCAACAGAGGGCAAAAATTATCCATCGCAAAGTCTTGTAGCTGTTGACTCTCGTCGTCGATTCGAGTCGAAAAACTGACAACAACCATAGTTAATAATACGTTGAAATGGCGAAAAATTTACTTTATGATTCTTCTAAATACGGGACAAACGCGCGCGTTTATTACGTACAGTTGTTACAGTATTTTTACGTAAATAATAATAAAACGTACTTGTAGACATGCACTGAGATATACGTATGTGAAGTTAGTTAGGGAAGTAAAACGTTCATTAAGTTATAACCAATAAAACACATTACGGTTAACACTGATAAGAATATTGTGTAGTTTTATAGAAATACGGTAGATTGCACTGCGTATAAAAAAAAACAAAAATTAACGACAGAGAACGCACTGCACATAGAAACAATTTTATTCAAATATTTTCATTATAGTTGTGTATTCACTATTCGTTGACGTTAATAATATGTTAGTAGCTCATAATTCTGATTAATTTTTATTAATTAAATTATTATATTGTTCGTTTAAATTATTGAAGTTGTGTGTTTTCGGATACTCAGATTTTATTATAAAAATTCCGTTGAAAAATAAGACCATTCTACTCCTTGCCTTGTGGACAGTTAATTCCGATTTAACAGCTAACTTTACATTCGTTGATGAACGGAATGACTTCATTTTTACCTCCGGATCTTCATAAACGCTGCACACACATCGATCTGAGGCCTACACATACGATATACGGACATGTACGTGTGTTGTTCTGCCACTTAGTATCGAAGAGAACCAAGTCCAAGACATAATGCCTTTCAACACTCAACCTATAAATTAACCTGCCTGAAATTGCGTAAAGCGCACATGAAATTATTACTTTTCTTCGCCAAACGGTCAATGCGCTTGACATCATCACATGAAATCAATCGTATAATGGTAAAATGGCGAAATGTGACTTTTTAAAATAACCGATTTATTTATATTTTTTAAGAATAGATTTTTAATATAAAATGGTAATTACGATATATTAATACTATAAAATTAGAAAAACAAATTAGTATTAGTATTTAAATATATATATTTTTTTTTTTTTTAATTAGTATAGAGGACGGCAAATTGCAAATTCTCTAAGCTTTCCGAATATATATATATATATATTTCGAGATGGCACGCCTTCCGGAACGTATCAGCAACTGGCAAAAACTGTCGCGTTTAAATTATTTATAGTATATTATTGTAATATACTATAATAGAAAATAACGTGTGTGCGTTTCTCAATCTATTTTCTAATTATTATTTTGCTGTGATATTATAAAGTGTTACAAATTTCCGATTAATAGGGGCATTGTATAGACAACTCAATATACGTCTTTAATCATTTGCCGGGAGCCTCTTGACACCCGTTTTTATCAATACGAACATTATTGCTTATAGTGTTTTACTATAATTTACGTATAATAGCGTAGATATGCATAATATCTTTCAAGCCAATGCACGCAAGTATGTCGTATTACGTTAAATGTTTTATGGTTTGATGTTTATTGACGAATAATAAAAATTAAAATAATTTTTCAATTACTTTTAGGTACCATGTCGCTCTTAACATGTTTCGGACGGAAAAATTCTAACAGTCAGTATGAAAATTGTGTTATGGACTTAAATAACTCATACATATATGATGTACCACCAGAAGTGTTTTTATATGAAAGGACCTTAGAAAAGTTATTCTTATCTTCCAATCATGTAAGAATATTGACATTTTAAATGTAACATTTTTGATTTTATAAATATAAACCATCAATGTAGTTGTAATTGAATGTTAATTTATTTTAATATTTGTTTAAATCACGGCCAATACATTTTGATTTTATTTTTTTAGATTAAAGAATTACCATTGTTGTTATTCCACTGTGTTCAGTTGAAAACGTTAGATGTGAGTGATAATAAATTAGAATACATTCCAAAAGCAATTGGATCCCTGATTAATCTTGTCCATTTAGACATAAGCAGGAATTGTAAGAATGACATTGTTGTACCTAAATATTTGTATAACTATTAATTCTTTTTTAGATTTGTCTACGATTGATGAGAATATAAAGAATTGCAAGAAACTCTCCGTTTTAAATCTAAGTGTGAATAGTCTATTGAAATTTCCAACTTCTTTGATAAACGTAATATCTTTAGAAGAACTTTGTCTAAACGACACTCAGTTAGAATTTATACCAGCAAATATCGGAAAACTTGTTAACTTAAAAGTATTAGAATTGAGAAATAATAAACTATCTCAAATACCAAAAACAGTTTTTCGTTTAACAAAACTACATAGACTTGACATTGGGGAAAATGATTTTTTTGATTTCGTAAGAACAATAATTTACTTATATTAATCATAAACATGTTGGTCAACAAACGTTATTCACAAAATAATTTTTCTATTAGCCTTCTGGAGTAACCGAACTTTTTGAATTACGTGAATTGTGGATTGACTCGAATAATATAGCAGAAATTCCTGCAGTGAGTATAATAATTAACCATATTCATTATGTACCTCTAGTACTGTTTAAAAATTTATGATGAGCTTAAACTTAAGTAGAGACTGGAATGCTAGCCCTAAAAGACATGGAAAGTCTAATTCAATTACTAATTTATCACATAATTGTGTTTAAACACAAAAGAAAAAATACTTTAAAACCCAAGTCATATGTATAATTTAATATAATTTTTCAGGAAATTGGCAATTTACATGAATTACGATATCTTGATATTAGTAATAACAGAATTTTCAAAATAGACTCAAATATTCAATATTGCTCAAAACTAAAAGATCTTCATTTGTCTTATAACAATTTAAAAGTAAATATAAACAATTTATTTAATTTATATTCTTATTATAATGTTATTGTAATATTATTTATCAGTTTCTACACAGTTCTATGAAGAAACTGAACAAATTAGTAACATTGAAAATAGATCACAATTGTTTGAAAGAAATGAACAATATATTTAAAGGTCTTATAAATACTGAAGAATTAGATATATCTTACAATCTTTTAAGTACATTGCCACCTACTATAGGATTAATGAGAAAATTAACTATTCTACGTTTAGATTTCAACAAATTGAATAATTTACCTGTTGGTTAGTATCTATACTTTTTAACTTATTATTTAATACTTAATAAATAATTTTTAATTTTTTTAGAAATATGTAGTTGTAAATGTTTACGAGAACTCAGTTTAAGGTCAAATAATTTATCAAGTATTCCAGATGGCATAGGCAGTTTACAAAATTTAGTCATTTTAACATTAATACAAAACAGAATTAAAAATCTACCACTTTCGATTCTGAAATTGTCAAATCTTAATGCACTTTGGATTTCAGAAAATCAAAGTAGGCCATTAACACCTCTTCAAAATGATTTTGAAAACAAAACTGGAAAATACATTTTAACGTGTTACTTATTACCACAAAGACAAGAGATTTGTACAGGTATTTGAATTTTTTAATTGTTAAATGCAGTGAGCATTAGACAATTAGACATTAGCGCATGTGTGATATTTATTGAAAAGATAAATATTGTTCTTCGATAACTATGCAGATTACCAGGTCAGTACATGGGTTAATCTTAGTAACTATTGATATGTTCAAGGGTTCATTTGATGTTTATTACATCAAGTGTTTTGAAAGTGCGAATTATGTGTAATAAATTACAATAATAAAAAATTTATATTTAGATAAATATGTAATTTTAATATGAATTATTTTCGCATAATAACACAAAACATTTGTAATTATTTTTATTTATGTACAAATATAATTAAATATTTATGAATATCACTATTGTATAAAGTATATATTGTCTATTTATTAATTTTAAGTAAAACTATTGACTATAGAATAAATATATTCCAATATAAATATCATACAAAATCAATGGTAAAACATTAACTACGGGATTTTCCAAATAAGAATGCGCTGCGTCCTGCATCATTACCAGCTGTGGAACAACACACTACTACAAAATCAGTAACTGTTCTGTAAATGGTCGGCTACTATCGATGCCGCAGTACATACAAAGAAACTGTTGCGAGTGGGACGGACATGTGCGAGTTTCTACCGGTTTTCGTCTGCCACCTGGAATGTTCTTATTTGAAAAATCCTATGTATATTAACTATAAATAAAATAAGTAATTATAATCATTTAAATACATTGATATTTATTAAATACTTAAATGCTATAGTGTTTATAAATGTAGGGAATATTTTCTCCAAATTGATTACAATTTCAAACTATATGGAACATTATTTTAGAAAAGTTGGTTAATACTTATAGTAATTACATCCATATAGCGTTGCCAGGCAGTTTTTATTTCTACGTTTCTAAAAAAAAAAAGAATTGAAATTTTCATAATTTTGTGTTGTTTTTCGGGAATATCTATGCAACATGGATATTTCCAAAAAAACAGTAAGAAATATTATATAACAAATTAGTCAAAAGCATTAATTACTTACGGAAATGCATCCAACTCGAAAGAACTATTAATATAAACTTTTAAAAAATTCATTACGTCAGTTTTGTTCCAGTAAAGTATTCTCCAAGGATCAATTATTTTTTCCAATACATCAATAAAAAAACCTCTAAATTTTAAAGACAAATTAATAATCATATTTTTTAAAGCATTAAAGGAATTTTATTAGATTTTTCTGATGTATCCATGTTGATTTCTTCTTGAAGTATTGGGTTTATTACAGGATACATTTTCAGAAAGTGTCATATGCTAAACAAAAGTGGAACTAAGATTTTTGACACCTGGGGAATGGTCGTCAAGAAGAAATCAACAATATGTCCGAAAAATATAATAAAACTAATAATCATATTATTTTATTACCATTTATATATGTATATATATTAGAACAAAAGTTTTATCCTAAAATCTACCTTTGATTTCTATTGTGGTGAAGGTTAGATGCTAAACCGATAATAGCTCGACTTATTAAACGAAAGTTAGATTCCATACTAATATAAGTTTTTTCAAGAAAATCTGGCTTTAACTTTTGACAAATGATACTGAAAAAAGTATAATAATAGAAAACTTAAATATTTTAAATGTTTAAAAAAATAATATTTACTGTTTGAGATATTTTTCTTTATCTAACAAAATTCGAACTTCTCTTAAATCCAGAAGGAACTCTCTGTCTAGATCAGTTTCCCCAAATTCTGGACTATTTTTCGGATAAGTCCACTTACTCATAATACAAAGAGTTATTTCATAGAAGTCTAAAAATGTTAGCATTTGTAATTTTCGTTTAGACGTTTCAAAACGCATACAAGCTAAAAACACAATTACACCATACTTTCTAGTAAAAAAAACAACAAGATATTAATTATTAATATTATATGAAGTTCATTTATCGAAATTTTCACTAAATTATCAAACATTTGTACTTGGCTAAATCTTCAGATAGTAAAAACAAGTGTGAAATATTTTTGATAATGGAACCGTGCATTTCTTCAACAGCTTTGAAAACTCTTTTGACATTGTCGAATTGACGTCTAAAATTGGTTTAAACAGATATTTTTAATGTATGCAATTAATTAATTTCTGATAAATATGATACCTGCATGATTTTATTGAAATGTGTGTTTTTTCAACGACTTCATCTAAATCTTTGCGATGTTTAGAAGACAATTTTTTACCTAGAAATTCTCTGATAACAATGTCATCAATGTCATAATATCTAAAAAAAAACAAAAAAAAATCATAACATTTTGTTTCGATAATTGATAAAATTAACGTTTTTCCAAAATATATCTAAAATTTGATTAAATATGCGGAGAAAACAAATTTGTGAGTTGAGTTAACATTAAGATTTCAATGTACAAACAAATAATTATTATTAAAAAATGTGTATTATAGGTACTACAAAATAATGGATGTTTTTCTATACATACTTTTCAACTAATACTTGTTTTGTTAGTGGCTCAATTTGAAATGCAAGTTGCTGATCTAATTTCGTTGGATAATGAATTAATTTTTCCAATAAACTGTACGTTCTGTAGTGATCCAATATATCGGATGCGACTAATTCAAGAGTTGTGCCCATTTCTTCCAAAATTCCATATTGTTTTAATATGGTAACGGCTTCCGAGGCTTAAAGAACGTTGTTTAAAAAATTACATTAACATCCGGACGGTCATTATCCCATAGATTTTGTTTAATAGCTAAGTACCAGAATATCCGTTCACCCACAAGTGATATACGTCTGGGTCAAAAATTGTATAATTACTAATGTATACATCAATTTCCGGACTCGGTATATTCATTATTATTATTATTATTATTATTGGATCTGTGTAAATAGCGCACAAACGTTTATGTAATAATAATTTTTACGATCGGCGGAGGCAGTTTACCGAAAATGATAACAGATGTGAGATCGATAGTGGTGTCGAATTTCTGTGTGCCCGTGGAGTGAGTAAATTTACTTACAAGACGTATGATTTGAACATTGATTAAATATACGTATAGATGATAGTCCACGTAATGTTAAAATATGGATGCGGCCAAAAACGGGAGACAGAAAACAAGTAGTGTGAGAGCCAGATCACAGATCGCGCCATTTATTAGACATGTGTAGTCCAGTAGGGTCGGTTAGAGCACTGGCATTGAACCACCGGGTATAGCGTAAATTCGTGTTCGAATACCCACCAACCGATAAAAATTTTTTGCAGTTTTTTTTTATGGTTTTTAATTTTTTTTTTTTTTATAATAATTGTAAAAGTTAATACTATAAAAATTATCGTTGATAGCGTTAAGAGGATACTACACATCACAAATAAGAGATTAAAAACTGGTTTCACGGGAACATAAAGCACCGAGGCTACAATCGAAATAAAATGATCAAATTTCGGTACCACATAGAAGAGAACCTAATCCATGTCGTAGCGTTTTTATTTTTTTTTATATATATATATAGTTATTTCAAATTAAGCAATTAACTATTAAACTTTAATGATTTTCTTTCTTTTATACATATATAACACAAAATTGAAACAAGTTATGAAAAAAAAAATAAATAAAAACGCTACGACACAGATTAAAAACTCTTCTACGTAGTTCCAAAATTTGGTGCTTTTATTTTGACTGTAAAATATTTGACTTATATTAACGGATCACACATTATTTAAGTCCTAGCCGTGTAATAAATATTTTTTTTGCGATTCAACTCAATTTATGATATTTACAAGAGATTATTATATACACACACACGTAGCTGATTTACTCGGCGCTTGTTCCGTGCGATTTTTTTATTTTTTATATTTACAAAATTATTTTGGAATAGAACGCGGGTAAAAATTAACCACGCGCGTCAGAACTACTGCTGGCAATACGGCGTGCAAAATACGCGGACGAACAGGAGGCGAGATCGTGTCTTGCGACAACTTGCCGCGGCGGCAAGGCGACGGACAGACAACGTTTGTAAATTTAATATGCGTATTGGGTTTGTGTCACATGCATTTTATCCCGTTAGTCATTCTGACAAATAATCTGTATAGTGTATGAAAATAAAAGTAGTAGCGGTGGAAACCCGCGGGCCGCCGCTCAAACGCGACGTTTAAAAATTTTAGATTTTTTTCTCTTATTGCGCATTCGGATTATTAGAGGAATCTAATCTATTCCAAATTCCAAGTCCGTAGGTTGTGTAATTTTTCAGATAGCGGCGATCAGCGTGTGGTATTCGGCTTTTATGCGGATAGATTTACAAAAGACAGATTTGAACGGTGTGGCCGCGCGGCGTGCAGTTGTCGTCGATAAACCTGCACGGGTATTCAACTCAAATAGCTGAAGAATTCGCACCGAATACCGAGGAAATCAGAAATTGTATTATACGCGTATGTCGCACCAGCTTATACGATAACCCCTATCGAGATTCCGCCGCGTACACGCCACTGCGCCCCTCCTTCTCGTTTCTATACGCTACTGGCAAAATCCTATGTACGCATTGTACAACACACGTGTAAATACATAAAAATTACAATTATGAAGTGTATACGCGTGAAAACAATGTTTCGTGTGATGTACTCGCGGCTTACGCAGGGGCGTATATACTTCATCCCTTGGGGGGGGGGCGAATAGAAAAACGGCCCGTCGAATCTGTTGCCAACTCAGAATTATCGAAAAATTATATAAAAATAATAAGTTTTAAATAAAAAAATGTTTTATGACATTTTAGTTTTAGTTCGATAAAAATTTTAGTTGTCAGTAGATATAGGTACATACACAAGTATCTAGGGGGGGGGCGATCGCCCCATCGCCCCGCCCCCCCTTGTATACGCCCTTGGGCTTACGCGTACATCAGAAGACAAATTCGCGTAAAAGTATAAGGGTAATGATGTGAACGCTATAAATACTGGGGACAAAATTATATTATTAAATATCGTTGAATTCGTGTTTACATATAAATCGTGTGCCTACATTATGTTTTGTACGGGAACAAATATCAATAAACGTGTATAAACAACTATAAAAATTACTAAAAACAATATTTGTACCAATACCGCTCGTTACGCAGTCGTGAAGGAGGTGGAGGTGGAGATTAAGGTTAAACACTCGTAAATGCGTTCCCACCTGTTCTCATTCGTTGTGACTCATTTCAAGCCTTACAGTAGTAATTCGTACGCGTTTCGTTATCAGTTGTCGTTATCGACTTCCGCAAGCCTAGGCTATAATTACTACGGTACATACGACGTTATCTTTCGCGTTTATCGCTGCCGTTCCACGCGCGACGTGTAAACGTTTTTTTTTCAATTAATCGTACCCTTGTGTGTGTGTGCCTCTTACGACGACAATTATCTGTTCGTCGCTCCGTGAAATATAAATAGTTTGACGGTTGACGGATCTCACGAGCGTGCTGGTATTTTTTTTTTTTATTTTTCATTCTCCAGCCTACGTCGACTATTATTATTATTATTTTTTTCATTCTCCAGCCTACGTCGACTATTTTTTTATTTTTTTTTTCCCCGGTCCGTTCATTAGGATTTCTCGCGAACCATGTCCGACAACAACGCGACGACGACTGTCGGCGACGAAAATATTAAAGCCGGGGCAACGCGCGACTGCGATCTCGACGCGTATTTCGCCAAATTCAGGCCGGACCGAGAGAGTCGGTGCACGTGGACACAGGAATCGTGTCCTAAGGAATCGCCTCATTTGCACGACGAAAACGCGTGAGTACGGTCTGACGCGGCGGTTAACACGTTTTCGTGTAAATTTTTTTTTTTGATTCGCATATAATTTTGATCATTACAATAAAAAAAAAAAAAAAAAAATACGTATAAAAAAATTAATATGACGAGTCGTGAAGAGTTCGTTTGAACGCGCCCGTCCATGGTGGAACTACCACCAGTCGGATTCGAAAAATTCACGTTTTGCGTTTGATAGCTCTCGTCGATTCCTGAGGAGGGGCTACTTTTATTGACATCACGCTACAATGACGTACGCGGGATTTCTTCAAGGGAGGTGTCTTATTATGTACATGAATTGATGACCTCTCCTTTTTTTTGCTCATCACTAAAAAACAATTCCTTTTCCCACCATGTTCTAATAGTATTGTTGACGCGAATTAAAGGGGAAAATAAATATAATTTTAATATACCTTTGCGCATTATCGCGCCGCCGCGGTGTGGACGGTCAGATATGCTAACAATATACGCACGCACGCATTATTATTATTATTATTATTATTTATTATTATGTAATCGTCAATTTTATTTTACTTATTTATAAGAGGACAACGCCCTTGTTATTTTTGTTTTTCGTCGTCGTTGTGTTGTTCCGAGACCGTCGTGATTGTACGTACACGCAAAATTTATATACCGCCGTCGCTCATTACGTTTATTATATTTTTGTGCAAAAAATTTTGTTTTCGTTTAACGGTCGTCGTCGAATACGCATCGTTTGAAATTATTTTTGATTTTTTTTTTTAATCAAAATATCATAATTTGAAAAGATACTTTAAACTATTTAAGGTACAGACATCAGTAATATCTGCACGTATGTGCTGTGATCGTTGAACCGATAAAAACATATAATACAATATTTATTTATTTTAGAAAAAAAAAATATAAATATTTACTCTGTTTTTCTTTTCTGCTGCATTTTTGGCTTAAATAATAATAATAATAATAATAATAAAATTATACCACTCAAAATAATTTTTATTTAACATATCAAAATCGTGTCATAAAATGTATTTTGTTACGTTAAATTAATCGTTCTATCTACTTTGATGATTTTCAGAAACAATAAAAATGGAATTTTACCAAACATATTACACGCCATTGGACATACGCCTTTAATCAAGTTGAATAGAATACCGTTGGCTGAAGGCATTGAATGTGACATTTGTAAGCGCGTTGAATTATTTATAATAATTTTATTTATAATTTTGATTATAATTTTAGTGGCTAAATGTGAGTTCTTAAATCCGGGCGGTAGTACTAAAGACAGGATCGGTTGGAAAATGGTCGAAGACGCCGAACGTCAAAATTTATTAAAACCTGGAATGACAATTATAGAACCATCATCGGGCAACACTGGTATTCTCAATATATTTGTAAATAATACATTTTAAATACTAATAAAAACGTATAACACATTACATATTTTCTTATAGGAATTGGTTTAGCTATGGCTGCTGCTGTTAAGGGATATAACTGTACCGTTGTAATGCCGATGAAAATGTCCCGTGAGAAAGTGGACGCCTTAGTATTGCTTGGCGCAAAAATCATACGCACACCTACTGCTGCTGCATTTGATGATTTGACTAGTTTAATACGAGTAGCACATAAGTTACATCTGGATGATCCTGAAAATACTATTATACTCGATCAGGTGAATGACATTCGGTTAAGATTGTTTGCATGTAATTAATTGTAGCTATTATTATTTTAGTATCGTAATAAATACAATCCGTTGGCACATTTCGATGCTACTGGTCAAGAGATTTTGGAACAGACAAATTTTAAAGTTGATGTCTTGGTTGCCGGTACAGGAACTGGTGGTACGATTACTGGTATTGGTAGAAAATTAAAACAAGTACTTGGAAATAAGTGTAGAATTATAGCAGCCGACCCATATGGTAGTGTACTGTCATTGCCAGAAAGTCTCAATGAAACCGATGTGACAACATATGATGTGGAAGGAATTGGTTACGATTTTTTACCTACAGTATTGGGCAAGCGTTTTTATATTATTTATATTTTAATCAGTTAAATTTATACAATTCTCAATAATTACATTGCAGACCGTTCAGTCGTAGACCAATGGATTAAAACAGATGATAAACAAGCATTTCCCATGGCTAGGAGGTTGGCTCGTGAAGAAGGTCTTTTGTGCGGTAATATTAATTTATTATAATATACAGGCTCGTGCTCAAAATTACAGAAGTACATTAGAAACGTAATTTAACATTATTGTAACTTATTAAGAGTTCTTGTAGGCAGAGCTTTGATACACATGGCTAATGGCTATTTAGTTAACAAGGCAAGGGAAAATCAAAAAAATGTTTTAAATTTGACATGCATTTGTAACAAAATAACGACATGAAACTCGTCAGATACTTGTTTAATAAAGTCTAGATTCTTAAATGTTTTACGTGTAATGTCAATGTAAAATTTGAAAAAAGAACCGTATATCACAGTATTGTCAACAGAGGTAAGGGCGACGCCATTAATAGAATAAGAAAGGCTGATAGGTGTAAAATTTCTGGAAAACGTCATTGACATTTGGAAATGAAATGCAAACCTAGACAATTTTTCCAAAAGATAAGACGGTTAAAATCGCTTTGAAAGTAGTGATTTTAGAGACAATAATCTTCAATACTATTGATTTTAAAATGTAATTTAACATCATTAGTACAGACAGTGCAGTAAGACTATTATGAAAACAATTTGTTACTAGTATCATTTATTAAATATACGTGTATTTAATCAATGGTGGTATGAATGAATAATTTATGTTCCCAAATTAACTTGTTAATTAATGTAGGTGGTAGCAGCGGATCAGCTATGTATGTAGCTTTACAAGTGGCCAAAACAATGAAAAAAGGCCAGAAATTAGTCGTAATATTACCCGACGGTATACGCAATTATATGTCGAAATTTGTTCAAGACGAATGGATGCTTGAAAAAGGGTACGCCAAAAACGAACACCAAAAATCTTGATTGCAGTTAGCAAAGAGAATCCATGAATTATAATAATAACAAAAAGAATTTTTTTTTATAATTTATGTAGAAGTTAAAATAAATTGTGGCTTATAATTTGAATTGTTTCCAATTTTATTTACACTGGTTCTACACTCCATCTTCATGAAGATTTGAATAGCGTCCATGACATATTTTTCTTTGAATGTTGACAGAAACTAAAACTGATTCATGTACATACCAAATACTTCTAGACAACTATTCGGTAAATTTATGCAAGTTGTTAGTTTATTTGTTACTTTTTATTGTAAATAACCATAGTATTGTTAACTATTGTTGTCCCAAATGGTAATTTCATAGCGTCTATTTTATACCAAAGAATATAGTGGATTATAATAACTACACAGTTGATCTAAAACGTCGACACTCCTTGTTTCGTTTTATTTTGCAATCCAAAATCATTTTTAATTTAGTTATTGGAGGATGTTGCATTTTTTCTTCTATCTGTTTTTCTTGTTTTAAAATTTATTTTTATGCCATGCAGATGACATCAAAATATTTTTTTTGTCATTTTAAAATCGTAATAAATTATTTTTGTCTTGCTATAATAAATTGTCATAATTATAACATTTTCTTCTGGAAACCATTTTCGGTTTTTATAAAAGAGGAGAAAATTGAATTTTTTTATTTCTTCCATGAGTGGGCATAACGTTAGGTTCGGTCGGGGGAGAAGCGTATAAATTGAGACCTGCACCGTGATTTATGCGAATGCGCGAACACGATATTTCATATAACAAGTTCTGTGTTTAAATTTGAATTCATTAATTACACTATTATGTTTCAATAATAGTAATAATAATTTATAAACACTAATAATCACAGTGCAAATATATAACACAGGTATAGTGTATGAATAATTTACACGATATTTCATATTACCATAATATTCGTCTATTTTAATTTAAATTAAAAGACATCTAAAAAAAGTTAAAATAATAAATAAATAAAACATTCAATTACAGAATACTAATATAAAAAAATTATGAAAAATAATATACTTTTGCAAAAAAAAAAAAAACCATTTTAAAATTTTGTTTCGTCTTTGTAATTCTCAGTTTCAAAGTCCAGGCATGGGAGAAAGAGTAACTTGCTAATGGAAGAAAGAATAAGCTACCTCATATAATTCTTATAAAATGACCTCAAGATAAGAAATAATGACCCATCCATATATATTTATTATCTGTGGATAAATGAATCCGTGGTTAAAAGTAACTGTACTGTGATAATAACCATGATTATTGAATTCGTGAACAAATATGTTTATTTTAATATAATTGTGTTATTAAATATAAATCGAAATTACTTATAAATATTATTATTTATTCCAGTTAATTCCTTGCTCAGTGAATATAAACGTTTACTTTTTACAGTACTGAATGAATCGTCCAGTTGTTGTATTTTAATTTCAATACATTAAAGGTTGTTCTTAAATTCTAGTGGTCGAAAGTTAAAATTTGTATTTATAAAATGTTCTTCTAATCATTTATTATGAGTTTAAAACATTGTCATTTACTGTGTGAATACAACAATATATTTTATACTGTGGAAAAAAATTATCGACCGTTTAAAATAGATGATGATTGAATATTTTCATCAAAAAACAGAATTCCAATCATGGTATTCAAATATAGAAACGCAAAAGGATGCAGAACAAAATATATATTACTTCTGCCCTTATTAATGGGGTTTTTTATTGGTGTTCTTTCAGTTTATATATATTATTTGTTGTTGAATTATGAAAATGAAGTAAAAATAATTCCTACAAGCAGTTACAACAGCGAAATATATTTTAATCGAAGTCATTACCAAGTAGACTTGACAAAATCAACTGTAAATTATAACATATCGGTGTTGTGTCTTATATTCATTAACGATTTTGACTCGTTCATTTTACAATACAATGTTTGGATAGAAAAATGCAAGAACAAAATATTTTTTAGCAAACAAAAATATAAATACTTCGATAATATGGTAACAGACACATTTTCAGAGAATTCTTGGAAATATTATTGTCAAACATTAGTGTATTTACATAAACAATATAGTTCTGGCATGGATAAATACGATTGGATATTCTTGGCCAAAGATAATGTATGGTTAATTTATGAAAATTTATTACATTTAATATCCTTATTAAATGTGGACAAACATAATTATTATGCTGGAAATTATATTAATGGTGTATTAAACGTACACGCAGGTGTACTAATTAATTGTAATACATTAGTGTCTTTGGTACATTTGCTCAATGATGTGAACGCTTGCGACACGATAATATCTAATGACCATAATGATAACATGTTAGGTAATTATCTCAAATACTTATTGGTTAGTTAAAATAATATACGCACACAAATTATAATTTTAAACATTCATTTTAGATTTTTATTTGAGGAAGCTGAACAATATTAAACTTATTAAAAATGCGGATTCATATGGATGTACCTTATTCCATTCAATTAATTTATTTAATGCATTTAATGTAAATAGCTTAAAACCAGAAATATTGGAAGTATGTAAAAAAAAAATTAATTATTATATCATTTTAGTATTGCTATTTTATTTATAGACATGTATGAGCAAATTTGCTATTACATTTCAACTAGACATATCTTCAAATTATCACGCAATGTATTATAAGTATGTTTTATACAAAGTCAGAATTATAAACAAAAAAGACATCTCCTCTTTTTCAAACAGTGTTTTAAAATCACAGTCCTTGAAGGATAAAAATGTAAATATAACATTTTCACAAAATGTTTTGATTTTATGTATTTATTCTGTTGTAATTTTTCTAGATTTGGCAGATAGAAGCTCTTTATGAATTGAATCTTGATCCAGCTAATATATCGCAAAAAGAATTTTTTGACTTTTGGTGGAAAAAGCGTCAAATAATATTATAATTATATTGATTTTTTGTTTTTATTATTATTTAATTATTCGTGGGGTACTTAATTTTAAAATTAATTTTGTTTATTTAATAAGTTATTGAGTATGTATAATGGATTCGTTTCTTCTTTTGTAAACAAATGTGTATTTAATCTCATTTCTAGTCTTGTATATGGAATTAAATTGTAACACATTAATTTCTGCATTTACTTATATAATTTATTTTTCAGAAAGTATTGTTTTATTAAATTGAAATAAAAAAATTAATTTTTTATTTTTCCTAAATGGTAATTAAAATATCAGAGAGTACTATCAGTCTTTAAATTGAAAATTAAAACTTACTTGAAAAGTTAAATTTAAACATCTCATAATAGAATTTTACTCTGGGGAAGTATACAGAGTTTGTGTTATATCTTTATTTTTCAGTTACAATTACGGATGATTGTTTTATTTTATTTAAACCGTGTTTGTACGAACAAGTGTAACCAATGACCATCGTTCTGGAGTGCGTTCAGAAATATCTGCTGTCGTTGGATAATTCCCATGTCGTTCAAACAGTATTTGTGGGTTGTCGGTGAATTCACCGGTACGCCCCTTTTGCATTCAAAAACTACATGAATTCGCTAGATAACTCGCCTCCTTTAACACACTGACAGACCGTCACAGTTAGAACACAAATTCATCTAATCAAATCAAGTTTGAAAATGTTGAAATACGATATATGAGGTTTTGTTTAATTATCTTGGGCATTTGAATTTTTCACAATTTACCTTTCATCCAAAACAAATTTAACTAGGTATATAATATTATAATACTACACTTTACCTGAAATGACTTTAAAATATATTATCAGAATAATTAGAAATCATATCTTCAATATAGTTTTTTATTTTGATTGAACAGTTTTTCTTTAATATTTTACACTTATTTTTAAAATCGTCATCATTTCAATTGAATAAATCACAGTCTAAATGCAATTTAACGAATAACTTGCAACAGTTGCTGCTACGATTTCAATTTTGTTTATACCGCATAGAGTTACAATTTTAGCGAATTATATTTTGTTACATGTATTTATTAATTGATAATAAATAATAACCATTATTATCATTTTTTAAATTATTGTGATAAGCCCGTTATATACCAATATTATTGGTTAATAACATGGTTTAAGATATAATATATCTCTTAAAATCGTGGTCAATAACACAATAGTTAAATGAAATGGGCGGAGACAAATAGTACCTCGACGAAATATGAAGTAACTCCGGATAACGTTTATGAACGCACATCACACTTTCAAACATAATAATACAGTAAGTTTTGTTCGTACTGGGTCTGGAGTGTATCGGATCGGATGTCCGAAAATTTATATTTCGTCCGTCAACAATGTAATGTTTTCTCGTTTTCGTTCATTTGTAACAGCGAACAATTACCATGTAAATTGTAATTGTGTGTTGTACGCTATTCACCGCAAGTTCGTCGTTACCTCGAACCCGGTATTTACAATTCTATTCGACTTTGTCTTGTTAAACGGCTAACATTTCCTAATTGTTATTATAGACTATGTCAACAGCTGTTCTGTAAACCGACGAGTACGATTAGCCGCTAGTTTGCCATCGTAACTAACGAGTTATGGTCGTTACTGATGAACACAAGTGACAAGATGAGTATCGACAACCACGACCAACAACCTCCAGCAGATCAATCAGGTGAGCTTCCTCTCGTACGGATTGTTACCCCATTACCAGAACTCGTGTAAGTAAGTCGACACCGTATGGTGTACACATGTAAATACAATGTCCTGGAGGCAGTATTTGTCGTCTGTTAATTGTTTTGTCTACCATCGTGTCATTACTCTACGAGTAGATAGGTGTATTTGTGTGTAATATTCCTACAAAAACATTGATACATTTGTGTATAAATAATAATTTTATATTTTTTAGATGTTATATCCGTTAACAGTAAAAAATCATTACTGAATGATAAAATATTTCTAGTTGATATTATTGATGAAATGGTCAGATCAAAAGTTAAAAGACTCATTCATATTTATGGAGGAGTAAGTTTTTTTTAACACATTGACCACTATGTGCCCGCCGGCAGTCATTTGATAATCTTTTATTGCGTGCCATAGCCTATTTAGAGTGTAATTTATAAAATGTTATTTTTAGAATTATTCAATGGAAACTCACATAACTCATATTGGTATTCTTATTTTTCTCCTGCCATTAAGATTATAGCATTATTTTAATATGGTAGCCAGCGGCCACTTGGCATCCTATTAATTCTCATATTATTCATACGCCACGTGGATACCGGTGGTCACACTACATTTTACGTATAAAGTGATTTCTTTTGTGTCTATAAAATAATTATTTGTAGTAATCATAAGTTCTTGTCCAAAAAGGGCTAAACTAAATGATAATTTTATAAATTTATGCTTGTTTAAATTGTTTTAACATACACCATATAAATCAATATTCTAATATTATTATAGATCAATTGTTTATTCAGAAAACAGACATTTAATTTTGTATTTTTTTGTTTTTACTTCATCTTTTAATTTGAACATATATAAATTGTTCAGGAATCTATTATGAATAAAAAAAAATTATTTTAAAGCAATACAGTACTGTTATGTAAGTATTTATTTCTACACCTTAAAATTATCCAATCGAGAAACAAAATATACATTTCGATGCAAGATATTCTTATCTATGCAATGGTAATATCTTGCATATAATTAATTCAGCGCCAACACATCAAAATTAGATAGAAAATATATGGGAATGTGACATCCAGCGGTCATTTGGCGTGTAGGTAATATGGTAGTGTGACAGCCAGTAACCACATTTTAGTGCAATCTCCAAGGCCCAGATGACCGCCAGCGACCACGGGGCAGTCAATGTGTTAAATATATATCTTATGTATAGTGATGTTATGAATCTTTTTTGGGAGGAGGGAGAGGGTGACAAGGCAGTGAATAATGTTGGACTTTATTTTTATTGGATGTATTATATATATATAATGTAATCAATTTAAAATTTTTAATTGTTTTTGGATTAAATTATTGTTTAACCATTATTTTAATTTACAGAAAATATTCCAAACCCTAGAAAACACTACTCATTTGATATCGGATAAAGTGAATCATAAAACGTATAATGTAAGAACATTTTTTTAATAGAATTTTTCATTATTGATAAGTGTGTACAATTTGTTCTTTTTTTATTTTAGACTATAAATGATATTGGAATAAAAAATATACCATTTTCTAAATATAAAAACTCGTCAGATCTCATTAACAAAGCTAATCTTTTAAATATAAAAGTTTTATCTGCTAAACAGGTTTGGTAAATGATGTAATTTAAAAATATAAATTATTTTAAAATGTATTTTATTTAATTATAGTTTCAACAGTGGCTAAAGACATTATTAAAAAAATATCGTGTCAACAAAAACTCTACAGATAAAGTTGCAAATATTTTAAAAGGAAAAGTTAGTTTAAAAATAGAGTCACTTGATGAAGGAAACTGTCCTGTGTTTGAATTTATACGAAAATGGCCAGATTTAGGTGACACATTGTTTAAGAACAAACCTGAAATTCCAGTCGAACATAATTTCAGTGAATATAAAAGTGATTATGAATATAATTTTTCCGATCCTTATAGGTATGTTAAATATATTATTACTTTTTAATAATTGTACATTATTGATTAATTGACATTTGAAAATCATATTTACAGTACTTCTGAAATGGGTGGAATGTGTGAATTATGTGATATTCCTTTTATGAATTATAAAGAACATATTAATACAAAAACACATATTTATGAAAGTCAAAATGAAAATAAATTCCTTGAATTGGATAAATTAATTAATGAAAGGCCTTTAAATGTTATTTTTAATCGTTTTATACCTGATGAGTATGTTGTTTCACAGATAGTATATTCATATTTTTAATTTATTAATTAATTGCTGTAATTTTAATATTTTTAGAAAAACGAGCGAAGGTCAAAACTTGGATTTAGAATTATCTGGTGTTGAAAATAATATAAAAACCTCACCTTTGAATTTAGTCGAGTATTTCGATGAAGATAAAGTCACAGTAAATATTAACATCTTAAATATTTAAATTTAAAATAAAAATACATATTATTAATCGATTTAAAAATGCAAAAATGTACATATTTTGGTAGTAAGTACTTTTTTGTTATATTTAGAAAGTATGAATTTATATTTGGATGTATGAGGAAATTTTGATATATTTTCAAAAACAGGCTTTGTGGTAAAAATACAGGTTATTTTAAAAATTTAATAAATTAACTATGATCACTTTTATTCCCTAGCCCTTACCTCTATTTACACATTGTTACATATGCGTCTTCTATTATTCGAAACATTGCTGCAAGTTATCAAATGTCAGACCTTTGAATTGGACTGCTGTTTTTGTCAGCTATGATTTGAAATCGAGTTCCTTTCAAAGCAGTTTTAATTTTTAGAAATAGATAATAATCGCAGGTGACTAGATCTGGTAAATACTGTGGATTCTTGAATATTTGGATGCGTTTATTTACCATGAATTGCTTAATGGAGAAAGCATTGTTTTTTTACAAGATTTCTACTTTTTCTCTGAGCTTAATCAGGACTTCAATATAATATTTTTAATTTACCGTTTGATCTAGAGGCACCATTCAATCATTTTTCTTTTATATCTCTTAATTAATAAAATATATTATGTCTATAAATAGTTATATTGAAATAATGAATCCTACATTTCAAATTAAACTAGTATATAATATTATATTTATCTGTTTGAATTTGTTTAGCCTTGTTCATTTGCCGAAGAAAATCCTATTACTTTAAATGAACAAGTAATGCCAGGAATAAGTGGAAAAAATTGCAGTTCTGATACTGTTATGTCGTTTGTACCTCAGAAGAGATCATTTAATCCATCTTTACAAAAAGAAGTAAAATCGTATAAAAAAACGAAAAGAAAGCATAAAATTCGCCAGAAATCGCCAACCAAAGATATATATAAAGTAGAATTTGTAAACAAGTGTGATACATCAAATTTAACAAATGATTCGAATACTGCTAGAATTAAATCCAATAAGCCACCAGTTATAATACGTTTAAAAAGAGTAAAACATTTGCAAATGCAAAATCCTTCAAATGATACAAATTACCATAATATAACGTCTGATAATAATCATAGAAATATTCCAGTTCCAGTCTATCGACATATACCTGTAGTTAGGAAACAGAGTTTCAGCAATCAAACCATAGGTTTGTCTTCGAGAAATTTCTCAAATAATCATATATTTGCATTCGAACAGCCAAAATTAAATCAAAATATTTCCAATGTTTATTATCCTATGAGTACCTGTGTAAGTTATACCAAGTCTTATTTTGAACATATGAAAAATAAGATAATCGAAATGGAAAGAGGTAATTTTACATGTACACTGTCATTAAAAGAATGTACACGAATTATATCAAACATAGAATCTCAAAAAATTGATGATTGGTTTAATGATATTCCAAAGAAAGTCCAAGATGAATTATCATTCGAGTCCAATGTATTAATTCCAATTATGGAATTATCAAAACAAACCCATACAGATTTACTAATGGAAGAAGAATGGTTTATTTAAGTAAACGTTTCAATCAAATTTCTAATTCTCTTCTAAACGTTTTTGTGTCCATAAAATATGTTAATGTTATTTCCTTTGAAATTTTATTATTATTTAATAATTATTAATCTTTTGTATTTAAATATTAGGCTATTATTTAGTATGGCATCTACTTATTTTTCAATGTGCATAGAAAAGTAATACATTTTCTATATATTAATATATTATATTTGTATATGTATATTTTTAAAAATGAGTTTTTTTTTAATATCAAATTTATTTTTTGAGTTGAATATAAATATTGTATTTTACAATAATATTATTTGTTTGGTTTGATGTATGTATGATATCAAACATTTGATTCAATATAACAACTGAAAGTATTGAATTATTATTTAAGAAGAACTTTGAAATATTCATTTGCTTGTTTGATAATTTTTCTAACTATATACACCATGTACTGTGTTTAAATTTTAAACAGTATCGGATAAGTATGTTTGTTGTTCTATGACTTTGGAAATCTACTGTTGTTTGTTTAACTGTTTTAATATTTGTTAATAAACTTACAATTCTATAACAATGTTTGATTATTGATATACTATAATAATATATAAGAAAATAATACAGTAAAATATTGCAACTTTTTCGTTGTTTTTATTTTTTGTTATAATATATTCTTTTAAAGAAATATATATTTAAAAAAAAACCTTGTATATTTTTTCTCTTTCTTCACCGTCTACTGCACACATCATGTAAAACAGTACTTAAATTCACATTTTTCCACCAGGATACATCGGTAAGGGAAGACTGCGCGTGTGTGCTACCGTCCACCCCATCCGAACTGTTTGCACGTGCCACAATGGCGGTGATCTGTATTAGAGGTCATGGTATTTCCCTCTTCTACCTCATTGTGAAAGCCATCGTGTCGATCGGTCAACCGATGTAATTGCAGCCAAAATGTTTTGCTTCTATCTACAACTTCTATAATTTTTTTTTATAACTTTCTTTAAACTTTTTTAAGCTACATCAACAAAAATAATATTTTGGGTAGTAAAATTCTTCAGCACAAACTTTGATATGCGGTATACATATAAATACTGGTATTCATTTTTAATTAAAGTCAATGAATTATAAATAGATGTTTTAGTTATAATAATTGTGGTAATCCTTAAATGTAATAATTATATATTATAGAATAATATACACAATTAAAGGCTGATTTTCACGTTACCAATCAGCGTTCTGGCAGTGGTTTCCAGTAAATGGATGCCAGCGACTGTTAACACATAAACGTTTCACGCCAGTCACTGGAGAGGCTAGCAATTTACTACACGCCAGCAGATGTTAACGCCAGTAAAACGATTTTTTTTTTTCTGCTGGTACGTTGGTTTTCCTCCTCCACTACATCACCGCATTGGAATCAACTGACGGCATCATATACACACTACAACTATACTATAACTACATTTTTTTTATAATAGCTGGCGTTGTGTTGTAAACAGCAGGAGCCAGTAAGCTGGAATTCCAGTCATCACACTAAGTGCTCTTCTAGTCGACTCACCAGCTGTCATGTCAATTGCCAGCCACTGGCAACGTGTAAATCAGCCTTTAGCCACCGTTGTCTTTAACTGGCGTACAGTGTACAGAATAATAATATTAATAATACAAAACTATTACTATATGACATTTCATAATTACAAATATAAAATAGGTGATTTTTTTTTTTTTCATGCAATACTATAGTGTAATTAATTTTTCTTTGCGGTGTTTGCAACAATGACAGAAATGGATTCGGTTTCTTTGCCAACCCAATATTCGCCACCATTTTTGGCAACCGTATATCTATAGGAAAAAAAAAGTTTCGAATTATTATTAATTAAAAAATATATGTTTCATTCGTTTATAAATAATATATATGTTACATATATTAATATCATAAATTATTATGATATTATATTATTCAATATCGTAGACATGATTTTTTTTCTGGAAGTAGGGTGAAAGGAATTTTTAAAAATAATAAAATTTTTGTTTTACTAAAATTTCATTATTTTTATAGAATACAATACATGTTCTTGATAAACTTCCCAACTACCGTTATCCGGTTCGAATTGTCCAACACTGCCCAAGTACCTCGGCATGTAAACATAAAATTTATCTTCGTCGCCAATGTAAAATATTAACTACACGCATAAATCATGTTTTCAATCGTCACCGATTTCTCGTGGTAAAAACACCATCACCGGACGTGTACTCGGATAAAAACCTAACCGCCGCACACATGCTTATTGTAAATTAAATATTACAGATTGTTTGTTTTAAAATAAAGTTAAAAATAATTACATATATAAATATGCATCCCCTGAAAACCTTAGATAATGTTCATTAATTTATTATTTCTTTTAAACGCTACAGAAAATATATTATGATAAATTTCAGTTTCATTGTGTGTGTTTTTTATAATTATGCATTTATACCCATACTAAGCAGAACTAGTCATATATATATATATATATAATATAATTATTATATAAATATTATATAATAATAACTGCAAACTTAAATGTTTATCAGTCTATAATATATAAGTAAATAAGTTATATAACTTTCCTTTTTAAGGATTACAGTTTAAAATATCGTTATCTTATAAGGATAATATAGTACTTTTAATTTTTAGGTCGTAATAAAGTAAGTAGAAACGCGTGGTTCAAATACAAAATAAATGTATAAAATATGAAAAAATAACGACCTTGAGACATTACATTTTGTTTGTGTAGAATATAAATTTATATTGTCGTTACAATATTAGTTGTAATTTAATAAATATAGCTATTATTTAAATAATAATAATTTATATAATTGATTTTGTCATTACTGATATATGTATACCCACCGTAATAGTTTTAAATATTTTAATGTGTTTTTGGTATACAGGGAAGTATATTATGTTCAGTATTCCATATACATATATTATTATTATATTTTGTTGTTTTCAACGATTCTTAAATTGCTCTCACAATATTATTCTTATTACATTTCATTTTAAATTCATAACCTTCAAACTTGCTTAGAAGGAATGACAAACATATTATAATAAAATATAATAATGACTATTTAGTATTTTATATGATTTGTACATGGTTTGTGATTTAGATAATAACAATTGTAGGTTCACAAAAAAAAAAAAAAATGTTTGTTTTTACGAATCATGTTTTATATGTGTGTGTTAACATTAAAGTGCATAGGTATTTTTAATATAAATAAAATACATTAGATTGTCAAGGTATTATAAAACTTGTCTATATATAGACATTGGCGCCCCGAGAGGAGAAAGACGGTGTATCTGCCCCCCTCACTTTAAAATTTCAAATATAATTTTGAAATTTTATTATTTAAATAAACATTTCATTAATATTTTGATTAGACGAAGTTCATAAATTTAATATTGACGAAGAGAAAATGATCAATATATTCGTTATGATAATAATATATTCTAATATAGTAATACCTTCATAATGATATGATTCATAAGGTTCTAAAAATATAAAAAGCAATATGAAATAATTCTTGGATTTACCAACGGGACCCGATATCCAATTGTATTTTCTTATCGATATCTAAATGAAATATTATGTGGACCGCAATTCAATTAGATTTATGTATTGACTTTTATTTTTCATCATGCTGTCTTGATTTTATTATGCGTTTTCCTGATAAATTTTCTTCAGGCGTCCATGTATATATTATTATTATTATTATTATACATAGTATCTGTCTGTAAGAAGAAACTAAATAAAAATTGTTTTTTTTTTCGTACCAAATATATTGGTTTTTTTAGTTTGAATTTATTTTATTTCATTTCTAATTGCTTTATTAAAAGTGAAAGTTCTTGACATTATTATTATTATTATTATTATATATATAGTGTGTACACTGTACATGTTACATGTATAATTCAAATAATAACTCTGGGAATTTTGAATTTTCGTAATTTAATTTAATTAGAGGTTTGCCAGTTTTCTTTATGAAGGATAACACATTTTTTACAGATGGGAAAGCAGTTAGTACAGGTGAGGGACGCGTACTAGATAGGTATATACTATTATTTTATTACACAACATTTGAATGTAGGCAATTATGTAATTATGCAAATGATTATTAAAATGTATGTCACATAAAAGTAATATTTTTTGAATAAAATATAAATGTGCCATCATTTGTCATCTAGGTATATGTATAGTAACAAATATTTAAGATATACCTATATACCGGTTTAATACTCGGTGTTATTATTATTATTATTATTATAAAATAGTAGTATATTTCCCCGAAATATTTAATTTTTTTCTCTTATAATACCTATATATTATAATATAAATTATAATTATAAATTGTAATACATACTTAAATTTGAAACTCTGATTAAGATCTTTCGGCGCTGTCCATGTGAGAACAACACGGGATTTTTCAACTGGATTAAAATGGGTTGCCGTATTCTAAGAAAAAAAAATGATAATAATAGTAATAAACTGTAAAAAAAACTGTACAATACATTTAAACATTTAAAAAATATATTAGCGATTTGGTTAGTCGATACTTTTAATATTTACTCAATATAATTAATATAGTATATATCTAATTATATATGTATTTAGTAAATAGCAGAATTATAATTTATATTTTTCCGAATGTACATTATTATTATTATTATTATTATTATTATTATTGTTATTATTTTTTACTTAATCAGCCATTACGTTTTTATAGAATTGTTTAAAATGATAATTTGTATTTATATATTATTTTAATTTTATCGGTGTATTCACTTTTCATATACCGTATTATAATAGCGAACACACAACGTCACAAAAATAGGGTTTGGCATATACATAAACATAGCATTGGCTGTATGTATTACAGGGGCGTCTTCAGGTCGGTCTCATGGGGAGGAAGGGAGCACAATTCTGTATACGAGTCATTTAAAATGATTATTTATTTGAGAGTAACAAAGCAAAAAATAAATAAATAAATAAATAAAAAATAAGTGTATATATTATTAAAAAATGATATATAAAAAGAAAAATATGCCTATATAGAGTGTTTTAAATAATTTTTCACTATTTAATTCTAGATTAAAAATGTATGGTAAGATGTTATAATTGTGAACCATATGTCGTTTTGACATTATGATCATTAGAAGAACTTAGTATATTATTTTAATAGTATTTTTTTTTTTTTCATACTTGTCGATGAGCTCATGGAGGTCCTATAAGGAAATCTTTACTTTTAATCCGGTTTTTTTTTTTTAAATACTTGCAAATTTCCTGCATTGGAGATTTAATGTTGTTCTCTAAATGTGCCATATAATGTGAGAATGAACGAAGTTCATTAGAATTATTATTAATTTTTTGCCGCCTCCCTCCCCAACCAAACAACCCAACCCTACGCAACTGCTTTTCATGCCTAATAATACGGTCATATATGTATTATTACTACGATTTATGCGCGCGCGCGCGTGTGTGTACATATTTTATATGTTATTTTACATATTTTATTATATATAACAGGGGTGGCCACTAACCTTAATTTTGGGAGCCGCAAATTTATAAAGCTAATTCGAGACGAGTCACATTGTAAAGCGATGTTTATAAAATGAAGACACATCTTTCATTTTAAATCAAATGAAGGAACATTTATTTTTTACACTACACAAAACATTATTATTATTATTATTATTATTATCGTTGTTTTACTCGAACTTATGAGAAGTGCTTTTTCGAGTGTTCAAGCTTGGTTTAAGAGCCGCATGCGGCTCGCGAGCCTCGTCGTGGCCACCCCTGACATATAACATGCTGTGTGTATGCACTTACGTTAGCCGGTCCTTTGGGACAAGTGATCAGTTTCCACTTGCCTTTGAACTCGTCATTGGATTTGGACGCGGGTAGTGGAGCGAACGAGCCGATTGGAACGTCCGCGTTATTTCTGGCTTGGACCAAGAAGCCTTTGAATTTGGAAAAGTCTTTGGAGGCGAGTGTCAGCGTTATCGATTCGCCTGCTTTCGTGGACTTACGGTTGGTGGTCAGTGTGTAAGGCGAATCTTTTGTCTGTGGCGCAACTCCGTGCTGAGGTAACATGTCTTCACACGCTTCGATTGGCGCCCCGTTCGCATTACCTTGGACTGTATTTATGTATCCGAAAACGGCCAGTGAGACGAATAACAGCGATAATTTTACGTTTACCATTATCATGTTGACTATAGTAATAAAGCACAATACATTGCGATATATATATAATTTGATTAAAAAAAAAAAATAATAATAATAATAATAATAATAAAAAAGATTTGTATTTGTCTACAAAAATTAGCAACAATAATTTTTGTAAACTTCAAATCTGTTACCTATATTGTACACATAGAAGAAAAAACCTATTTACATAGATTGAAATTATGAAAAAAGACCTTTTAGTTAATAGTATGTAGGTATATACAAGTAATAACAAATTGATCGGTTTTCTAAATTTTCACAACTGTGAAGTAATCTATTTTCTATATAGGTATACTGTACTATACGGTATAATATTACCGAAATAATTACCAATAAAAGAATGCGCGAGTTTATATAGCCTGCACTGCTGTACAATATAATAAATTAGCGTTTGTACCGATAATTATAGAAAAATTGTTTTTTTTTTTTTGATACAAATAGGTTTTTTTGTATTGGCGCGTATAATAAATACCTATGAAAAATGATAAATTTAGATTTTACGCGTATTTTAGATACAATTATTATAGGTGAATTATAATAAAACATTCACCGCAATTATATACTTATAGTTCAATTTTACTAAAAATATACCGTTGAATAGGAAAGAAAAGATTTATAGTTTTATTGACATAATATAATATAATACACAAAAAATTACCTTTTCGTTTAGTAAATATTAAATTACTATATAGTTGTAGTAATTGTAATGGTGTGCCAGGTAAGAAGTTGAAAAAACTAATGGCGTCTTTGACCAGTACAACGTATATATATATATATATAAAGATGATTGTCTTACAAAAGAATAAATAAATTTATGTATATACAATTGCGGAAAGAAAGGGAATATAACCTTCATGGAGATTGTCTAATAACACGATAATTATTGATTTATGTTATACTCGTGCAGTGTACATATAATAATGTATATAATATATGTATAAGTATATAGATAATATACCTATACTGTAATATTCGCATGTATTATATTCACATAACCTGTGAATATAATACAAACATGCGACTACTTTGAACATCTGGAATAACTTGTTTTATTGTGCTATTTCTACCAAAACTGTTCATTACGTATACAAAATTATTATAATTTCATCTTCGTTTACACACAGTTATTATATATATAATGTGTATTATTGTACAGCTTATAATTACGTTGTGATTTTTTTTTTAAATTTGACAATTGACATTACTTAGATTGCAATGAATAAATATAGAGAAAAAAAAATATCAATAACATTGACCTGCTATAGTCTACATAATATTATATTATATTATTGTGTTGTTAATATATTTTATATAGTAATATATTATTATTTAATTGTTTATATAAAAAATTAATTTTTTTTTCTTTGTAAGTATACACGCGTAGATATTACATATAATATATATATATATTTATATAATATTATTAATTTCCCAAATGGATTTTATTTCGTATACAAAATTACATAATCTCATTAGTTATTTTATTGATGCAAGGTGAAAAAGCATAATATGCATATGGTGAAGTTTATATATATATAAAATGTCTTTAATATGGTATACTTTATATATGTTAGTTAAATATAGGTAAGTAGATATTTAAAAGTAATTTTAAATGTAATAGGGTATAATAGATATATAAATATTAAATATTGAACAGTTTAAAATATTATGTATATTTATTTTACCATCGATCTGGTTTTTAATAAACAACTTATATTATTAGCAAGGACATCTGGCACAAATATTTATCAAGAGAGGGACATCTTACATATTATTTATATATTTTATTCCACTGTGCTATTTAATACACATTTAAATGTCATATTATAAATACAAGTTTTTGACTCTTTTTTATTATAATTTTTTTTTTGACCCAAATTAATTTTAATACGGCACCATTCTTTTTTTCCCTGAATTAGTATACTGATTTACAATTACACAGCTTATAAACGAATTTTAACACAACTAGAGTTTTCTATAGGAAAATTGTATACTATATAATAGTCGAAAAAATTTCGTTTATGATAAATTTGTACAACTATTTACCTTCAGTTATTATTGATTTAGGTTACTTTTAATTTCTGGATCGATAAATGAAATAACCTCAAAATTATTAGGAATTATTATAATTGGGAGAAATTATTATAGGTACGGAATACTTTATCCTTATTGTGTTTATGTATATTATGTTATATTATATGAATCCAGAGGCGGAACCAGAAATATTCCATGAGGGAGAGGGGGGCATATAAAACAAAAGCACTAGGTATCTACTATTCACAGATGATAATATAGTATACTTCTCACAAATAAATATGTACCTAAAAATTTTTAAATGTTTTGTGACAATTGTTGGTTTGTCGATGTATTCAGTAACAATATCCAAATATGGAGTACCCCTGGTTTTCCTTTATCGCGCAAATACCAATCTATTTGGCACC
Source organism: Chaetogeoica ovagalla (assembly GCA_032441825.1). Taxonomy (NCBI): domain Eukaryota; kingdom Metazoa; phylum Arthropoda; class Insecta; order Hemiptera; family Aphididae; genus Chaetogeoica; species Chaetogeoica ovagalla. Next base: position 5,431,076 of record CM063742.1, read on the forward strand.
GATTGTAGATACAATATGTGTTCGTATTGTATTATATTATGTATATAATAATATACACATATTAAGACAGTTTTGTGTTACAGATTAGTGACTAATCTCGTAATAAAACTGAACAGTATGAAATTAAATTTTATTATTTACTCGGGTGAATATATACTAATTATTACACAATTATAATATCGATATGTACATACGTTATAATAAATAACACATAGTTTATAAAAGTACATCAGTGATTCTTTGAACTTTCATAACAGGAACATCAAATTCTAATACATTAATATATTAATTTAATAACTTAAATAAATAATGACTTATATATATTAAGATGTTATATAGTAATGATTAAAAATAAAATGAGAATAATGACATTTTATTTCTTTCAAAACAGGATCCAAGTTGTTTTTTTTTAATAAATTAATTTTTTTAACATTTAACTAATAATATAGTTAAATATCGTATAATTAATTATACATTGTTACTTATAATTCGTCTTTAAATATGTAATATCCATCACTTTCTGGTGAAATAAACAAACTGTATTTTTCTAATATTTCTCCAGAAGTAAGTTTTCCATCATTATTGTTATCTGCTTTAGAAATTAAACTGTTTGCTTCATTTTCTGCTAATATTCTGCAAAATTTTTTTAAAAAAAAGATAAATACACATTTGAAAAACAACAATAAGTTGAGACAGTTTATTTTAATAAAATGGTTTCAGACACTGACTTATCCACATTTTGTTTTTCAACTAGATAAGGGTGTGGATTTAATGCAACGGGTGTTTGAACTTTGAGTCGAGTTTCATGATCAATCAATTTTGTGCGGCCTACTATACTATATCGAATACTTCTAGATATTTTCTAAGTATATTATAAAGTTTCTCTTTGATGGTAGGATCACTCGAAATTCGGATATTAGAGAAAACGTATTCACCTAACACCCGGGTTGATTTAGGCTTTGTCCAACAAACCGAAGTTGGTTTGCAAGTCCTCTGTAGTATAGTGATAAGTATCTCTGCCTATCATATGGGAGACTGGGGTATAATTTCTTACCGGGAAGCCAAATTGACACGGTTTATTTTAATAATGAAATGGTTTCAGATACAAAATGAATAAATATGCACAGCACTCTCGGACGGCCACAATTGTTCTCACAGCTTGGCTGGTTGTTCATTAACCCGAGAGGTCTTTCCTTATCGTAATATTCATATTTATAATACGACTTGCGTGTAATCAATAGCCATGACTTAATTTTATTCATTTTGTGTACTAAACAATTTCTTTCATTTTTAATACAAACCATCTCAAAGTTTATGAATATAATTTGTGGTACCTACTTAATGTGGAAAATTGACTTTGGTGTTACTGCCTACCTACTCATTTTACAATAAAGAAAAATAACTTGATAATTTTATATACAATAATGTTACATACTTGTTATTTGGTGCTGCCAAATTGTAAACTTCTTCCAGATCTAAAACTCCATTTTTGTTAATATCGAGTTCTTGAGTAAATTTAATATTATTTTCTTGGATCCATTCATTATCATATTCCATTTCTAAAATTAAATATTAATAGTATAGAAAAAAATTAGAAATATTTTATTTTAAATAAATAAAAAGAAAAAAGGATATAGCGAGCTATGAGTGTTATCAATGTCATGTAAGTGAATTACAAAATTAAGTTTTTACTGTTTTTATGTAATTCTTCTGTAGTTTTTTCTGATGTTTAAAAAAGTATTGAGAAAATCGAAAAATTATTTCTCTAAAGTACCAACTAGATGTAATTTGCTACCGGAAAATGGTAATGCAACACATAAATATAAGAGAACTCCTTCTGGTAGGATTTTTGGGTATAGATATAGAAAAAAAAACCAGCTTTGTAAACCAGTAGATTCCTCACTCCGCTCAGAATCTAATAAGTTAATAAGCAGAAAGTATAATATTAAACTTGCTCACTTTTTCTATCTTCTATAAACTCTTGAAAAGAAATTTGTCCATTTTTATCCGTGTCAAATTTATTCATTATTCCACGTGCAACTACTGTTTGCATGTGTAAATAATCTTCAGGAGTATAAAAGTATCGAAACTCAATTTCATCTAATTGGCCATCTTTGTTGATATCTGCTGCCAAAAATATTTCTTTTTCTTCATTAAATGCCTAATTTAAATTATAACCAATATTGTAAATATTAAATTTACTTATATATATATTTTTTTCTTACATATAAATCTTCACTCGAACCATAAATATCACCGACATATTCCTTCCACGTAATAAATCCATTTTCATCAAGGTCACTAATTTTAAATTCGGAATCGGATTCTTCGGATGACAGTTTACTATAAACAATGTTTTCAATTAAATAGAAGTTTTTAAAAACTAATTCATAAATATATATAATTTTTACATGTGATTATTATTATAAGAGTAAAAATTTATATTTATGCTTAAATATGTATTGTTGTATACAGTTGTACCTACGTCCTTCTTATGGATGGCAAGGAAGAGGGTGGTCAAAATGTAAACATACGATGTGCAAGTTATACGCTGTGATTGGTTTTTTGAATGTGAAAAACGTGTAACCTGTAAACATTCATCGCCAGTTTTGTGGAATTTATGGAAAAAACTTTATGAATGCCTACCAAGTCCGTTTTTGGTGTAAAGAATTCTCAATCCGCAGGTAAGGTTAAGGCTATCGTTTTTTGGGACAGGAAGGGCGTTTTGCTAATCGACTTTATACCTCTGGGAACCACTATTAACTCGGATCCATACTGCGAGTCCCTAAAAAACCTCCAAAGGATAATCCAAAATCGTCGGAGAGGGAAACTGTCTAGAGGAGTAAGGCTGCACCACGACAATGCACGTCCGCATGTCTCCAAGTAAACCAAGGATCTCATCGCCCAATTCAGCTGGATTGTAGTTCCCCAAACACCTTATTTAGCCACATCAATTTACCTGTAAATTTCTAATAACTTTTCCACCAGTTCATTTTTCTCAATAAAGCCGTTTTTATTTGAATCCATTTTTTCGATTACGTTCAACATATGTAGTTTTATAGCGCTTGGATCTAAATTATGTAGTGCATCTAACTCGTCTTCATTGCCTACAACAATTAATAAAATCTAATTATTATTATTATTAAAAAAACTAATTTGTAAGAATTACATCATAATTAATATTTTTAGTAAATTGTTAGGAACCTCTGATATATTAATTATAAACAGGATATTATAAGTATAGTGTAAGATGTACATGTAACATTATAATGAATGAACGACTGTATGTAAATTCTATGAATTGGCCACACAGTGGGCCGACACTCAGGAATGTGTTGAGTGAGTTTTTCGGTCACGCAGCCCTTCAGACACCAAGTATCTGTCCCTACTGGCCAGTCAGTCGTGTCGTGTCTATATAATTGTGCAGAGCCAATGTACAGAGTAAATGTTACAAATTAATGACCAAATTTGAAGTCAGCCGTTCAAGTTTGGGCGGCCAACTTCACGGACATATATATATATATGTTATAAAATAATATATTTAATATAGTTTAGGTTTCTTGGGGGACAATATCAGTTTTACCCAAGATGCCAGCATAAGCCGAATCCGTCCTGTGGTCGTGTTCCGTAAATTCCTTGCGTCTCGACAGTACGAGATTTTCTTCGACTTCGTGGCCGTCGGTAAAGTGATTCATGCCCGATAAGACAGCGGTCTCGGCTACGACCAGCAGACATAGCCCGACGGAAAGGCACTTCATGTTTCGTGACCGAGTACGGAACGATTTACGGATTGAGCGTTCAGTCTCAACCGTCGGAGTTCAGAGGCACGGGCGCATTATAATAATTATGATAATATTCTTTATTATCTACACGAGAACGCAATCCGTCTGGATGATAACGGAGTGAATTTCGTCGTTTGTTGGTTACCCCTCGTTCACGGCTACAAACTCCGCGATAACAATATTGTTTTTGATGTAACAAGCAGTATAGTAATCAATCGTTCAGCCTGTATTATCATATTATAATAATACATGTTTTTGTGGTGTAGAGCGACATTTTGTGCGCGTCAGAAGAGAGTAATACCCATTGTCGTGTCGGTCGTTGACTGCTACTACTGAATGAGCGTCCCACCCATTCCGTCGCGTTTTCCAAAATACTTTGGGAACCGTAAACGTTCGCTATACGCAGCGCATCGCAGTCGCATTTTTCAGGTCGATTCTCCGCTTCGTCGTCGGCTACGCACCGCTGCTCAACTTATCTTACGTCGTTCGATTTATTTTTGGGTTTTCAACACGAGTCGGCGGGACTGAAAATGTGCAAGCCAACCAACGAAAAGAAACGTGTGCTGGCCGCCGAGACATTTTTCCACTCGTACCAAGCGTCCAAAGTAAGTAGTATTGCTGGCCGAGTAACGTGCGCGTGCGTCCGAACTCGTTTTTTTTGGACGCCATTGTTTGTGTTTTTTTCACCCGTTCGCCGAACGTTTCCTTCGTTTCTTCGAAACTCGGCTCCTATATTCCCTTTAAGTTCGATCGATTTCTCCTGAGTGCTCGTTGTTGATCCTTCGCTGTGTATGTCAATATGGTATAAATAACGCATAGGCCCAAATTCGTAAACATTGTGTTTTCGTCACTTACGTATGTAGTCGAATATGCTGTTTGTTCATTATGAAAGATTAACACGACTTTTAGTTATATCGTTTTCTTTTTTGGCATATTTGTGCATCGATAAAATTGACTAAAAAAAAGAAGTGATGATTGTGTAGGGACTTGGGTGCGTAGAGTCGAGAAAAAGTATTTGCTCTTGAAAGACGCCTGAAGTAGATTGCCCCGCTTTTTTTTAACGTGTCTCTGTTTATTTTTTGTCTATACACTTGTTTTGTTTTAATTTATAAATGTTTTTAGGAAATGTCTGAGAGTTTTATCTACTTTGACACGCCCGTGAACTTCACTGAAATCAAAATTCTATCACCTTCAATGTATTTGAGTACGTCCAACGGAGGAATAATGCTCGGGTAAAATTTTAAAAACCAAGTAATATTTCATGGATGGATTTTTTTTTTTAATTAAAAATATGTTTTTACTATTTTTTATTTTTGAAATTATTAGGAGTAAATTATCAATACAATTTACAGTAGGATCTTGATTGACTATCAGTCATGGACTGGAGCCTTAATGGATAATTAAAAAGACGGTTGAGCGAAAAATTGAAAGTTGTTTTTAGTCATATATATATATATATATATATATATATATATATATATATATATATATACTCATTATTTATTTTAAATTATGACACATTTAAATAATTACAATTGATTATCGGTAATATTACTACTAGAAAAATCAAGCGTAACATGTTTTTGTTTTTCATTCATTGTTTTTGAATTTAAAATATTTACATACATACACTGAGACAAAAAACACACATAGTAACGAACAAATGTGTAAATAACAAACTGACTTTGCAATACAAATACACGACTGCAAACACAATAGATTGTTTTTATCTCACCTATAAAACGTATAATAGCCTAATGTCTAGCAGATATTGCCGCAAAGTCTCAGCTTGCACAAGAGGCAATAAGATGTTACTGTAATATGTGAGTAATATGCCATCGTGTTAATACGTAAGTATAGCCTCTGATAGGAGACAGATAATCAATGTTTTACTGTATATGAACATAAATATTTTTAATAAGTTTATTTAACAAATTTAATTGTTATTGAAATATGTCTGTTTTTTTTTATATATGTATTACCCGTTAATAAAATTTTTTTAAATTATGAAAATCAAAAATCAAATAATTATATTACTATTTTTCTTAATATAAGCAAATAATCACAATCAATTTCTTAGTTATAAAAAACATTGTCTATTTCAGGGCTACAGATCCTTCTCGTTTTCCAATTAAATTTTCTTGCAATAACATACATGCAGAATCCAGTAGACCATATCAGAGTTTGGGTACAATGGTTTATGATCAACATTCACAGACAAAATTTAAATGCCGTACAAACGTAATAAAATAAAATTTGTTTTAATTTTTATAGAAATTATACAATGTTTATATTTTGTAGATATGGTCAGACAAGTTAATTGTGAGCGCAAGATTTTTGGCTATTACTGTTATTGTTTATGGAATACCGAAAAATGAAATTGATTCTGTACAAAAAAAAAATCGTAACTATAACATAAATTTCTTTTCATCATCTAATGGGATAATGGTACCGGACATAATGACTTTAGCAAACAACCATTATTTAGATCCAAACTTGCAGTTAGATTCTAAGTATTATTAAATTAAAATAATTTTTAATTATAAAATAATGTTAATAACTAACAATATTGTTTTTTTCATTTTTAATTTTTTTTTTTTTATTAAAAATGTATTTTATACAAATTATTAGTTGTTACATTATATTTTATTGGACTATTTATTTGACACACAATATTTAATGTTTTTAGCATTTCTGAATTTCTCAGTAGACGTTTGAAAACAAGCATTACTTTTATTAATTAAATTGCCTTTTAAATCTCTTACTTGCCAAGTACAGAAAATACATTTTTTTTTAGTACAATATTTGTATTTCAGATCTTATTTTTAATACTTCTAGTTTTGCCCCCTTATTAATGACAGTTAAAATGTACTTAAATCTTAAGAATTAAATCAACTGTTCATTTAAGTCAAAAATAATTTAATCAAAATTAAATTATTGTTATCTTTCTAATCGTTGTTAATATGTATGTGATGCATTTTATATTAAATGTATGACAGCAATGATTAGAGAGCAAGTATTGGATTTTGAATTGTGTGACAGCAGCAGAATTTTTTTTTATATATATATAATTATGAAAAAACTAATTATGTAAAGATTAAATCTTATTTGCAAATAGTCAAAAAAATAAACAATATTGTTGACTGTTGTTTTTTACCCATTGGTAAAACAATAAATTGATGTAATTTTTAAATTTGTCCTTCTAATAACATTGAAATAATACAGATGTTATTGTGCATAATTTAAGTAATTAAGTGCTAAATGGGACATAATTTTTAATTTCCTAGTGTTTAAAATAATACATAATATGGAAACTATTAACTTTTAACTACTTATTGTACTTTGGATATTTCAGAATTTTTAGTTACATGATGTGTTTTGCTTTAATGTATTTTGAGCAGGTAAGTTCCTGCTCAAAAGTTTGGCCAGCCTTCATCCTGACATTTTCCACGACTATTTTGAAATTTATTATTCCTGGCGCTACGTTCAAAAATCGCTTCCTGTTCTTGCTCTAACTGCACATTCGCTCGCTCCCATTCATAAATACATTATTAAATCTAACAAACTACCCTTGTTCGAAACAAACTTCCCTTCTCTCCTCCTTTCTCCTATAATACATTTTAGTAAAAATTTTTTGAAGTTCCCTATACATTTTCTCAAAACTACCCAACCTAATTTCGTCAATGGCCTATTTTTGGATTACATTAATAAAAGTTTCCCTGATTTTATTTTAATATTCACTGACGGTTCTGTCACACCACTTTCAGCCAGCTTTGCTTTTGTTATTCCGGAATTCCATATTTCCTTCACTAACAATCTCCCTCCCACAGCATCGTCCTATACCGCCGAATGCTATGCTATAATCGAATCTCTACTTCTCATCTCCACTCTTACCCCTAACAAATTTTTAATCGTAACTGACTCTCTTTCTTGTTTACAAACTCTGGCCTCAAATGTTTTTAAAACACCCCACTCCCCTCTCATTATTAAAATCAGATCCCTTCTTCATACACTCACCGAATTAGACTTTAATGTACAGTTTCTCTGGGTCCCTGGCCATACGATAATCTCCGGTAATGAAGCCGTGGACTCATTGGCTAGGTCAACATCCTCCTTATGCTGCCCCCCAACCAGCGCAATACCCTGGTCTGATTTTTGTCCAATATTAAAAAACAGCGTTGACAAATTATGGCTCAGTTATTGGGAAGGTCTTCCCACCTGGTATAGAGACATTGCGCCATCCATTTCTCCTCTCCTTTGGTTTGATAAATCTAAACTATCCCGCAAGATTATTTCCTCTTTCTCTCGCCTCCACTTTGGACACTTCTTACTACCTTTGCACGCATTTAAACTCAGCCTTAATGATTCCCCCTCTGCACTCGCCATTCCACTCCTGCAACTTGTAATATTACACACATCCTTTTCAACTGCCCATATATTTCCTTCCAACGTGAAAGCTTTCTCTCCTTAATTAATTCCCTAAATATTCCAGCCAATCCTCAGTCCATCCTTTCCTGCAATTCCCAATCTGTCATTTTATCTACACTGAATCTATTCAATCAGGCTGGTTTCATTATATAATAGGTTAGGTTATTTAATTTTGTAATTATTATATAATGTTGATATATATATATATATTGTAATTGTTATGTAAATGTATATATACATGTAATTGTCAAAACTAATGGCTAACGCCAAGTTTCTTAAAAAAAAAAAAATGTGTTTTGCTTATTATTACTATTATTATATAAATATAATCTTTTAAAGTAGTATGTATTGTTTTTTTTTATTTACATTGTATTTGCATTACCTATTTACTATTGAAATACTGGAGTGAATTAAAAAAAAAATTAATTATAATTATATATTAATCATGAAAGACCATGTTATTGCTGTATGTCAGAAACATTGTCGCAGCACAATAATGGTGAAGTATTCATAGTATTTTGTTGAGAACCCAAACACGACTGAATGTTTGTCATAGAAGTAACATTGTTTAATTGTTGAATTGACATATTTGATCCTCCAAGAGTATTCTGTAGTTGTGGATTCTGCCCAGAAATTGTTGTTGGTAGCGTTGAAACGTTGCTTGAACTGTAATTATTGCTACGCAGTGCTCTGTATTTTGCCAGTTCATTTGGAAATGTTTGTCCAAAATTGCTTAATACATTAGCTTTGAATTTCTTGAAACCATCAATTTTCCCTTTAATTTGTTCGTTTTTATGTAAAGCCTTTTCAATACAGTCTTTTGTATAAAGTTGTGGATTACGGCCTTTATCGATATACCTATTGACAAATAGTCACACCATGTTTATAAATTATAATTAATTTTTGTTATTATGGATTTATTTTAAGATGCAAAGTTTAGCAAACTATTTCAACTTTGCTTCTTCAAACCTCAATTATGCATACGAGTTTTGATCATTATTAGTTTACCTTTAGATAATTACGACTCGAATACAAGATACAATAAAAAAATTATTAAATATACCAATGTATTTAATAATTTATTATTATAATTCGGCTGTAATTGTAGATACTAGAATTGAATAGTTTAAAAATAATTTTGAGACAAATTATGGGAATTTATATTTTGGCAAAATATAAACTTGATCCAAATAAAAAAATAAAAACTCAATTTGTATAAAAATTTAACTCTGATAAAATAAGTTACTATTAATTAGTATAAATATAATATGGTACAAAGATATACTCACTCGAAAACTTCTAATGGGACGTGTATGTCCTGAACACTGGATTTCAATTTATTGATTTCTTGTAAACCCGTAACAGTATTCTGTCTATTATGATCATCATAATATATAAATTAATAAGTTAATATAAACAATATTGCACAGTATTCGTACAGTAATAATATATAAAATTGTACGTACATTTTTTGATTTAATACAATTTGTCCTTGGTATTGGAAATCACCTACAATAATACGTATTTGACGTACATTTTCAACAAACATTTCCAACTGAGTTTCTAGGTCTTCCAATGGCGATGATGAACTTGATGATGCCATTATTATCGATTGAGTTCTTATCGTTGTTGACTATTTAAAAAGAAAAAATACATTTAAAAACGAAATTTGCTTACATTATAGAGACACTTTCAATATTATTCTTTTTAATTAGATTGGAAAATGGTAGCAAACTAAATTTGTTATTTTTGCGCTGTAAAAATTGAAAATATTTTAAATAAAATATAAAATATACATATATGATAAAATTCTAAATGTGAATTACAGTTTTATTTATTGTGTAGCATTGTAACCGTGATCATACATAACAAAAACGAAATTAGTTTTGATTTTGATACCAGATATGTGTACAATTATACATCACACGGAATCGATATACACAACAATAATTAAATCTTAATTACTTTATGTTGTAAATCGTATAATCCTACTAACTTTTGTTCGTCAAGATTATTGTGAAAAAAGACAACATCTGTTTAATAATTATAAAAGTACAGTAGAACGCATTTAAGACGATTTCCTGCCTAATATGCTCATAATATAAGTCCCTTGACTTTTACAATGTTCAACACGTAATTAACTCTGGATAATACGTTCTACGTTCTTGGATAAGACGCTCTTATCCTTGTCAATGACATTAATATAAAATTTAAAGAAATGCCTCACTAATAGTAACAGTAACGAATAATGTACACGAGTACTTGTACTGGTTATCGGATGATAATATTGACGATACGACACGTTACACACGGCATCACAGTATTGGATATAGTCCTAGTTTATTACAATATGTGGTTGATTAAAGACTATAAGTGTAATTTATTCTCTTTTACTGTTAATTTTTCGTATTTAATTTTTAATTATGACTGATTGTCGATTGTCGAAGAATAAAACGAAAAGCTCTTTCTGTTATTGACAAGTTGACATTTTAAAAACGTACGACGAAAAAAGTGATAAAAAAAAATCAAAATGAAATGCATTATACAATTACACCAAATAAAATGTACAATTTACAATATACGATTTGTTTTTCCCGTGTATAATACGGAATTTTTAACTGGCACAGCGTCTTAAACGGGTTCTACTGAATATAATTTTTGATAAAATGAATACATATTTTATCTTTTGAAGACGATACATCGAATCAGTAGCCAACGACCACGCGAAAAAACTGTTGGAATTCGTAATGAATTGTACACGGTACGTCATTACTTATTGTCGTTTTTATGAATACAATAACTAAACATTTCACAGTAATTATTAGTAATTTATTTATTGAAGACTTTAACACTTACGAAAACTACAATAATTATAGCTTATAAGTACCTACTTCTTTTTCCTCGCTTGTTACGCTTATTTATCGCGCAATGTTCCAACGAATAATCGTAAATATCAAAAAGAAAGAAAAAAGAGCGTACGGTAGGTAACTACGCACAAGAAAAAAAAGAAAAAGAAATATTTTATTGTATTTCCTATTCACGAGTATGAAGTTAGCAAGACTCTCAGCAAGTGATAAGAAACGTATATTAAGTTGCCTGTACCAATACCCCTACTAATCGGAAATGTTTGTATCACAATACACCGAAATAATTCTAAAACGATTGGAGCCACCCGCATTTTCTCTACACGTATTTACCACAATAAGAGGAATAATTTAATAATTAAATGCAACAGTTCTTGCTTACTAGCTGGTGTGTTACGGAAGATAATATTGTATGTATTCGGAAAGCTCAGAAAAAATTTCATATCAGAAAACCGTCGTAAAAAAAACAGTCCGCTCGACAACGGTCTGCTAGTCGTACGGACACGCCGAACCGAACGTTGTAGTAGTCGAAATCCCTGGCACCTTAATATATATATATAAATTCGGAGAGCTTAGAAAATGTCCCAGGAAATTTGCAATTCGCCACCCTCTATACTAGTTTAAGAAATAAAAAATTCAAGTACTAATACCAATTTGATTTTTTTTAAAATTTTACAGCATTACAATATCGTAATTATCATTTTACATTAAAAAATATAAACAAATCGGTTATTTTTGAAAAGGCACTGAAGTCGACATTTTGTCATAATGGCAATTTATACGATTGATTCCAGGTGATGATGTCAAGCGCATTGACCGTTTGGCGAAGAAAATTAATAATTTCATTACGCATTTTCAGGCAGGTTAATTCATAGGTTGAGCGTTGGAAGGCACTATGTCCTCCTGGACTTGGTCCTCTTCGGTACTAAGTGGGAGAACAACACACGTACATGTCCGTCTATCGTATGTGTAGGCCTCAGATCGACGTGCGTAGCGTTTACGAAGATCCGGAGGTAGAAATGAAGTCGTCCCGTTTATCAACGAATGTAAAGTTAGCTGTTAAATCGGAATTAACTGTCCACGAGGCAAGGAGCAGAATGGTCCGATTTTCCAATGGAATTTTTATAAAATCCGAGTATCCGAAAACGCACAACTTCAATAATTAAACGAACAATATAATAATTTAATTAATAAAAATTAGTCAGAATTATGAGCTGCTAACGTATTAACGTTAACGAACAGTGAATACACAATTAATGAAAATATTCGAATAAAATTATTATTGCCGTGTGTAATGTGTTCTCAGTCATTAATTATTCTTGTTTTATAAACGCAGTGCAATCTACCGTATGTCCGTGAAACTACACAATATTCTTAACAACGTTTACTTACGTGTCACGGGTTAGAAACAGGCAACTTAATAGTCGTTTTACTTACTGGGCTTGCTAACTTCACACTCGTGTATTTCTTTGTTTTTTTTTATTAATGTTTTAAATCTTTTATTTTTATGTCCATGTCTTTTTATTGCAGTACATTTATTTATGTGTTTTATTCATTATTTATTTTGTATTTTTCTTTTTGTTTAATCCTATACTCAATCTTCTCTCTCAATAACACGCAGTAGTGCTTGTTGATTTTGCACCGTTCTAAATTCTCATCAATATTATTTATTCGAAAAATAATTCTGAGCAAAGCTATTTTTATCCAAAGACAACGCAGGGACGTATACAAGAGGAGGGGGGGCGATGGGGCGATCGCCCCCCCTAGATACTTGTGTATGTACCTATATCTACTGACAACTAAAATTAATCGAACTAAAACTAAAATGTCATAAAACATTTTTTTAATTAAAACTTATTATTTTTATATAATTTTTCGATAATTCTAAGTTGGCAACAGATTCGACGGGCCCTTTTTTCTATTCGCCCCCCCCCCTAAGGGATGAAGTAAATACGCCCCTGAGACAACGTGTGCGCAATACTCGATAAGGAAAATAATCAGTCGGTGGGAATTAATAGTATAATTGAAAATGTTCGTTCCATATGACTAACTCGTGCAAAGGCTTTTCCCACACCCGACACCATAATTTTCCTAACTTTATATTTTATAACACAACCGGAAAAGAAAATCGTTAAATATAAACACGCTCTTAAATACCTCCAGTGTCCCGTAAATGATTTTTAGATCGTTTACTTTATCATTTGTACCGAATTCTAAACGCACTCGTGTGACGTAAATAATTGAACAAAAAGGCTAATGTAATGCACAAACAGTATTAGAATTTGGTAAATGGGGGGGGGAAGTATCAGGAGACGACCTTTAAATTACTGTTTTGTAAAACGGAGCCTAAAGTCGTCGTATAAATCTATAGAGGAAGCAAGAATCCGCACGAGAGCAACTGCCTACCATACTCTCTGTATTACTCCCGTATAGTATCATTGTTTGCGCGAATATATTATGCTCGAAAGTCGAGAGACACGTCGTTTTTATGTTACTCTACACAACGCATAGAATATTATAAAACGTCGAACAGACATATTTCCATTTTCTATATTTTTATTTATCGTTCTGATAACATAAAAAAAAAAAAAAAAAAAAAAACAATTTCGTTTGTTCGTGCGATAAAAGTACGCGTGTGTAAAAAACGTAGAAGTGTAAAAACGAAGAAAAATAAACCGGACCAGCGTTCCATTTAGGAAAACTAATAAGATGTTGAAATGTGGTGTTCAAAAAAAAAAAAGGTGTTATTCCGTGTCGTCATTCTGCACATTGGAAAGCGTTGCTTTTCACTATCTAGGTAGTTCGGATGTAACATTTCACACCATCATGAATAATAAAATATCATATAATACGTACAACTATATATTATATTATAAGAGCACACAATTAAAAACAAACGGACATATATATTATATATCAATTATATCCGTACGACTAAAGCTATCGAGAAATATCTGGAAAAATATAACGCGTGTTACATATTTCGTGTTTCTTGCGCTATTTTCTTAACGTCCTAAATGTTTACTACTATTATCAATTTTAATCCAAACCGATGTCAATCGCATTGTCTTGTTGCATCAGATATTGATGGCGATTATTGTTGTTGCCATTTTCACGACGGGACGAAAACAACATGTCGTACAAGTCTTTTGAATTCCTAATGGCCGGTTTGAATTGATACTTGTTGTACGCTTCATCGTAGTCCCTGTTGTATACATTGCTGTAAACGCGTTGTTGTTGATCGACGTCTTTTGGTTTCGACGAAGCGGACAAGACGGAAAACTCTGATTTTCTCTTTCCAAACCTAATTTTTTGATAATAAATTATTCCGTTATTTTATCCAAATATAATTTCAATCGAGTTGCAATTTTCGTGTAAGATTTACTTCTAATTGAAAACCAAAAAAAAAATGTTATACACATTACACATATACTTGTAAATGTGGATAAATTAATGAAAACAATTAGGTGGATAATATAACTGCGGTTAAGTCGATATGGCGTTCGTTTTTCAGTTAAAATTTAATATAGTTAACGTCGACTCGTTATACAGTTAAAGTTAAAATAGAAAATAAATATATTATAATTAATAAATATAATTTTTTTTTTTTTTTAATTATAAGTCAATTAGGATTTTAATGATTTATTTTTTTTAAAAAAAATTATTTTAAACAATTGGCTCGCCTTTTAAAATTTTAAATATAATCATGCATCTATTTTGTAAAAAAAAAAAAAAATGTTATTAATATTTAACATATTGACTAAGATAACGGATATATATATATAAATTATACATTAACCGTATAGTTAATAACTAGTTATAAAATTACGTAACAGATATAAAATATTATTTAAAATAGCATACAAAATATTCACCTTGGACGAGAAACAACCGCCAAATATTGTCCTAATTGGTCCAAATACGAACGTAATTCATTAGGAGAGCCGAAAGTTTTGGGTCGAGTAGGACGAGCTATGTTTTCGATCTCAGAAGACATCACAGGGTGACAACTGCACGACATGGCCATCATATAGATAAAAAATCCTATGAAGATCATAGCTTTTATCATGTTGGAATCGTTATTTTTACGTTGATGCACGAATTAAATGTTCGTTTACGTATTCTGTGTATTCACGTCTGAAAAACGGCATTAGTATAGTGTGTGTTATCGTATTCCAAATATTTATGTTTTTACGTGAAATATGATTATCGTTTAGTTTCAATTAATTAGTGTTGTTTTTCTTTTATAGATGACACACATCAATCGGATGTTAAATATTTGATGAAAAATCAAAATAAAAGAAAAAGAAAAAAAAATCTATTAATTATGACGTTGAGCACCGGCTTCACAAATTTATGTAACTAAAAAAAAAAACATTTGCCAATCAATATCGTTTTATTATTTTAATTTTGAAAGCAATGGCCGGTAAATAATTGTATTTGAAAGATGTATTTAGCTAAATTACGCGTCAACGCGTAAGTTTTTTGAAATTTATTATCGAATTTTAAAAATATTTTACACATTTAAAATATAAAATTTGCGTTAAAACATACAATATAAAAATCGTATTTAAAAGAATTTTTATGAAAAAAGGGTTTATACAAACAGACTTTGGTAATAGATTTTCGATTTCACTACTGAACGATTTTAGAATTGCTTTAGTCATCGAGTAGTATTGTTATATATTTAATATATATATAGATTACTAAAATTGTCCGTCGCATTTAAACGGATTAGGATTTTTAGAAAAAGAAAACAATGTAATATTGTGAAAGTATCTATCGAAATTGTTTTGTTCGTTTATCGTTTTCTAATATTTTTATTTGTATTACAATACTGAAATGGCTAACGCAATATAAATTACAATTTTCAATTGCTCTATGATTCGAATACTCCGTAGTTTTACGTATTAGATAAAACGGCATAGATATTTCTATGTAATTGTATAAATACGCTTTATAATATGACTATACACAATGATTGTAAAATCTAAAATACAATAATATAGTTATGTTTACTTTGTTTTTAGAATGGCGAACACTCTAGAAAAACTTATTGAATTGACACAATATATATGCACTTTGCTTTCACACGACTTCAACGTAGGTTCGAATACCAATTTTGTTTATTAGCTGCTAACTGCCACCTACTATATTTCGTTGTGAGTGCGTTTAGTGCTGAACTGATTCAGTCAACCGTATTAAAGAGTAAGTACTGTAATGTTTACTAATGTTTTTTTTTTTCATCAAATAATTCTTTTTCTATACGTATTTGTTATTTGGGTTAAAATGTCTATAAAAATAAAAACTCTAATATTGTTGTTCACAAATTAATCAATAATTTTAACGCGAAATTTAAATCGAGTAAGCACTGTTCATAATAATAATAATTTGTGTTACAACTGTACTATTGTATCACAAAGAGTACACAAGACTTAAGAGTAGGTACCGGCTAATATAGGTAATTACAGTATATTATAAAAATAAAATTTTCAAGTATTAAAGTAAGCACTAATATTAATGTAAGACATTAAACGAGTTTGTATAGTAATAATTAATTATAAATATTAAAATTACAATATTTCTTAGGTTTACACATCATGAATTTCGCAACAAATATCAAAATTTGGAATATTATAATTATTACAGGAAACGTTGTAGAGGACTGTATACGCACGTCGAACTAATCTGAATTGCGTTTCTTATTCAAATAAATAATATTCTAGATAACTTATAAAAACATAATATATAACGAAATTTAATTAAGTAATATGTATTATCAAATAATATATTAAAATGTAATTTCGACGGAATAACTATATGCGGTTAAACATGTTTAAAAAACAGATTAAAAAAAAAATTATCAAGTTTTTTTCTGCAAATATTTTCTTTTATTGATATTTATCGAAAATATTTTATTTGTACATACAAAATTTAAAATATTAAAATATATATATTGCAAAAATATACAAACTATAGTATATAAATACAAGAGAATAAAAAAACATATATTTATATAATAATAAAAAAATTGTATTTTGTGTTCATTTATAGACACGATATGCAAGACACGGCAACTTGACAGATATATAAATGCGCAAACAAATTTAAAACTCTGTAATATTATTAGTATAAACCCAGTTTTTTATTTGATTTATAAATATGTGTGTGTGTGTATATATATATATACATAATGTATTATAAAAAATATATTACACTAGTTTAAATTTCTGAAATCGAATTAGTATCGAATGATAAAAATAGTGACAATGAAAATTGCTTTCACTGGGTAAATACATATATTAAGAACGAATACATTTCGAATTAAATAACAGCTAATATTCAAAGTACTTAATTTATTACTGTATATTATGATTTAATACATTAACTAAATATACGTGTTAAAAAATTAGTTTCGATTAAATTTTAAAATTATTACCTAGACGATATATATGTCAAAACAGCCGCCAACAGGTTTGTTATGAAAAAAGAAATAAATAATTGTTTGAATATACACTAATTTCGTGTTTTTCAAACGAAAATTTAAAATATATTTGTGGTGTGTACACAAGACACAATAATAATAATAATAATAATAATAATAATAATAATAATAATAATAATAATAATAATAATAATAATAATAATATTAATAACAATAATAATAACAATAATAATATAATAGTTTGAAAATTAAAAAAAAAAAATGTAATAATGTGGGACCGTTAATAATATACATATGTACGTACAGTGGTCAGATTACGTATAAAATCGAAGAAAGAAATCTATTAAAACGCGATGTCAATCCGTACGTGCAGGACAGGAATAACAAATTCGATTAGAAGGTACAGTCGTAGTGGCCGTAAGTCGGAGGTACACATGTATTATTAACATTTCGAACCAGACGGATTATTTTTAATATCGATGTAGGTAGGTTTTATTATTATTATTATTTTTTTTGAATTGAAAGTTACGCGTAAGAATATTACTATAACGTGTAATCGATTAATTTGTATTAAAATATAACATATCGAAAGTATACACGAGCACGACTGAAAGTATTTGAAATGGCCAATGAATTCGAGAAAATAATAAACTCGCGGTGCGCGATATTATTTCGCGTTCGTTCGGCCTAATCAAATCAAATGTTAACGTAACGGGAACGCGACAATTTTTTTTGTTTTTGTACCTATTTCGTTTGTCATCGTTATTAAAATAACACACGTTTATCGTGCACGTATGTTATTGTAATACACATATCGATGTTATTATTATTGCCCGGGATAAATGTGAATGTTTTTTTTTCTTATGAGCCCCAGAGAGCAGAAAGAAATGTTATTATTATTATTATTTTTTATTTACATAATTCAATTGCAGACGAACAAAAACAAGCTACGCCGATCTGCAGCAATAATATAAATATTAATTACAATAACTGTGTAATAAAACGCGCGGGCCATCGGTTGTTTAGTTTTAACGATGCGTATATAAATGATTGTAATTGTTAAAAATTTAATTATAAACACATTTTCAAATGCGCGTTTTAATTCGTTTAATTAATTATTATGATTACGTTTAATTAATAATGTAATAGAAAAAAATCACGTTACGTATATATTCATAAATGTTTGTGGAACGCAGTTTAGTTAGATTTAATTGTAATTCAGATAATATTGTGTGTAATCCCAGATGAGATTCGAGATTAATTTTCACGGTTATTTTTTCATTTTAGTCATTGTACAGTGTTATTAAAGTGTTATTTAACAGTGTATTTTATAATAATAATAATAATAATTTTAAAATCTTCGCGATTTCCGAAATATTTTTCGTTATGCCATACAAATTAATACGTACAATTATTTATGAGTTTAAAACGATTTAAAGCTTTTACCGTTCTATGTTTGAGCTACGATGATATTTATTTTTATGACGGTTGTATTTTCACACTCCTTATATAAATATAATATAGAATTATCAATTTAATTTTCTCTTTTATGATCGGTCCAATCGAGTATTATTATTGTTTTATTTTGTAAGTGGGTACGTATGTTTAACATATTATCGTGGCGTACAAATTAATTTTTTATCAATTACATATATATATCTATATACATATTACTCGGGTAATTAAATTTAATACATAAATACAGACATAGATTGTTCTTTAGACTTTTCGGCGATCGAGTAAAATATCGATTGTCTTTTACAACTTGTTCGGTGATCGCGATGTATTTGATGGACACATCAAATTTTCCGAATTAATTAATTTAATAATTAAATAATTATTATTATTATTATTATTATTATTATTTCTAATGAAAATACAAAATAAAATATTTACGTTAAAAAAAAAATCAACAAAAATTATTAAACAGTGTTATATTAATTTCAAACATGTATGGTATTTGTTTTTGCTTACCTTTAAGTTGTAACAAGCTTTTTACTTTTGCAGACGCCTATGGGTTAAAGTGGTCGAAACAAATATATATATATTATTTATTAAATAATATATTAAAACGTATTACCGCTACTGACGATGGCGTAGAAAAAGATCGTTTTTAGTGACGGTTTGTGTTTTTATACCGTTTTGGTTTCGAGAATGCAGGGCGCTCCGCGTGTTCGTTGACTATATATACAATTGTACAGAGGGTGTGCAACAAGTTTCCCCACCCACAATAATACGTACACGTATACGCTTGACTAATATGGGGAAAAAAATCGATTTTAAACGGAATAAAATAAATAATAATAACCAACAAACGAACGAAAACTCCGTTTTTAATACCCTAAAAGCAACAATAATACTTATTCGACAACAACAATAATAATTCAAACTTTTGGTTTATGTACACCATAGCAATGTGAAGTTTAGGAAGATTATTTGATAGACGTTTAAGAATTCTTAGTTTATATGTGCGTGTGTTTTATGCATTCGAGCATATATTATGCAGTGAATACGTATATGAGTTATATAGTTAAATTATCAAATATTCGTATTTAAAAATCCAATTGTTTATTACGCGATAAGAATAAAATTACATATTTCGATGGTCGAAGCATTTGTCTTTATAATACATTTCTATAAACAATAATAATATTTATATATGAAATACGTTGCAGTAATCTTTACAGGGAAATACTACACTACACATAAATACGGAATATACTTACGATAAAATACTCAGTATTTTAGATTGAGATTTTGCTTTGGATATTTTGTAAACAATGGGCAAGCTTAAAAGATCAAACATATGCACACGTATTCATCGTTGTTGAATATACGAGGCTTAGTTTCGAAAAATCGTTTATTATTATAGACACTGTGTGTTGTCTTTGGAATATGTTGTACCGTCTACGTCTTATTTGATGTATATAAAATGGCTTTCGGAATAAACTATAGTAAAGGAAAATAATTATACGCCCGTGTCTTCTAAATTTTTTTTTTTTTTTTTTTTAACGACTTGTCGTGATAAACGAGGTAAAATGAAAAAATAAAAAATAAATAGAATCGATTGGTTATGCGTGGGAGTAAATACTGCAAGATAATCGAAAAGTGATAGAAAATTGATAGTAATTTTATTAAAAAGGATCTTTTAGAGTTCTTTGCAACACTTGAATAAAGGAATTCGGATTGGCGGATAATAACAGACAATCGAGAATAGTGGAAGAAAATAAGTTTGGCAGAATTCAGAGTCTCAACGGCTCTAACTCCCAACCTCCTCAAAAAAAAAAAAAAAAAAAAAAATACTTTTTTTATGTAATATTTTACCAGTTTAAATCTAATAAATATTTGTCTATGGAAAATGAATCAATTTCCAACGTAATTAACTAATTATTATATTACGCTATATATTCTGTTATCTGGAAAACGGATAGAACGATTGAATTTAATGTTTTCATCTTAAACGGAAAAAATCGGTAAGGTTATGTAATTTATTATGTAATTTTTGTAATGATAAAATCGAATGATTAAAATGTTGATCGATTAAAGTTTAAATTTGCAAGCTCATTAATAACAAAGGTAGATATTTTTTATATGAATAATAATAATAATAGAATATCGTTAAACGAAAGTAACAATCCGCTGTGATGTAATATTATTTCAACGATTTTTTTGCTAACATATTGAGTAATACATTTTATTCGCTTTATTTTAAATAATATTACAAATAAAATTGATTGGCGAGACATTTAAAAATAAAGAAAAATTTGAATATAATATTATATGTAAATAAATATCTAACAATTTATCTCAATTAAACGAGTAATTTTGCGATATATACGTATATAGTATAAAAGATTTCAATTCGGTCAGCAAGGGTTATAATAAATTGACCTCATCAAAATCACTCTCAACCGTCCCAAATCTCTCATATTGACTGTTTGTAATATATTTAGTGAAATGTCTTTTCTCAATCGAATATTGTGAATATTATTATCATTCGATTAATTGTAATTGACATTTTAAAAATAACGTACATCAATTATTACAGTATTTATTAAATCCGACGGAATGTTTTTAATATTGTGTTGTGTTCATAATCGAAATATTTTTTAATTTGTTTATAGTATCTAAAAATATTTATGGTGTAAGTTTGTGAGTAATTGTGAGAAATAATCGAAAAATCATATTATGATCAAAACATTTGATAATTTTTAATACGAAACTAATTGATAACACGACCAGATTAAAATGAATATGTAACAAATTAAAATTGTATTTATATTTTGTCCATCGTGTGGTTTAAACACACGCACACGCACATTAATTTTACTTATCATTTGTTGAACTTAAAAAAGTGATGTGTGTTTTCGAGAAGAAATAATTATTTGTGAGTTAAGTACGCGAGTTAATGACGCATGCATATATTATTGTTCCAGCCGGATAACTATAATATGTTAATATTCAAATTTTTATCAAACTAATGACAATTGACGTATATTTTATTTACTATGCATGGATAAAATGAAGTTAAAAAAAAAAAAATGTTAACGAGAGAGTAAACAAGTGCGATTTTTATTTAAAAATTATATTTTAATTATTGTCAACGTTTAAAATAGCTTTTTGATTTATTTAGATATAATGGTTTATGTTTTTAAAGGGGTTTTTTTATTTTACAAAATACTAAAACCAAAACATTTGATTGAAACAATTCAGATCCTATAATTTTTTTCCCTACGAGTTTATAAGATTAGTGTACACGAATAAAAATTATGTGTTCTATAAATATTGGATTTTGGATTCGATTTGTGTATTTTCTATGCATCGTATATATAAAACGAATTAAGCAACAAAATTAAAAAAGACTATATTCCTCAGAATTACACCATATATAACTATATGCAGGGGCGTCATTTGGAGTAAAATCATGGGGTAGCAATCTTGCATTTTTTTTTTTGTGATCTAATGAAGGAAATTATTTGTAGGGTAGCGTAGCTATTAATTTTCAATCACAATAAAAATGGTGGAGTAACAATTGTTATCCCACCATTTAGCTGTTTTTCAATCAGACATCGCGAATTCTTCTAGTTAGAAAAATACTTAAATATATTGAACTTATTACGATTTATTGCTTATTATACATATATTAATAAAATATGTACAATAGAAGTACTAGGTAATTGTGGCTAATATGGGCCATTACAAGACTAATAAAGGATGTCTTCATCTCAGGGATGGTCCACCCAACAATTTTATTAATTGACGTCCATAAAAATTATTGTTTCAGTTTGTCAATCTTATAACAATTTAAAAAGTACTATTATAATAGAATACCTATATAAAAACAATATAATATCGAATATATTAATATTTAAGTTTCACTTTTGTTTTATTTATTATCATTATATTATATAATTACAAATTAGTTTTAGTTCTTATTGTAATTGTCATCGTAAATTATTTAAAAACATTATAAATTTATTATTATTATTACTATAATTATTTTAAACAACAATTAATTAATAAAAAACGTTAGGAGCCGCGAGAGGTGTTGTGAATGTCGCTTAAGTGAATTACTTGTATAAATATATTAGAGTGTATTTTTATTACTATATGAATTTGAAAGCAATGCGATAAATCATTGCATTCGACAAAACGATTCTGAGCGGAGCTTCGGTGTAATATTTTCGGTATATAACAAAAACTAATTCTTTTTATGAATTAAATACCTCAAAACTTATAATTATCGCTATAAATAATCTAAAATTAAAAGAAAGTTTTCGAAATTTGTTTTCTTTGATGTAATATAAAGTTACATATTTGATGAATATTTCAAGTTCCTGTACCAATTAGTTTCAAAATTACGAAGTAATAACGGTAATCGATTTCGATGAAAAAAATCGTGATATCGTATCTATGCCAAAAGTAATGCATATAATTGAATGCCACGGAAATAGTGTTTAATAATAGAAACTGTGACTCCATTTAATAGTAGGCGAGTGCAATTAGTTTTCTCATAGCTCGAACAATTTAAACCCAATTTCAGACGCGTAGGTATATTATATTTACTTAAATATTCGATTCGGGCATTTTGCATATATTAAATACTTGTCGTTGAAATTTAAAAAGGAAAAAAAACTTTGTGTTTTTGTTGGAATATAATTAGTAGCGTTTCCCTGTATATGGGATAATATATTAATATATATATTATACGTACAAGCCCCGTCGTATATTCTCAAGATTTCGTTTAATCGATAAACCTCGTATACTTTACGGTCGTATAACATACACTTAGCGCTAGCTAACGGTAAAATTACAACACTAATAAATACGACGGCGCGGCACTCACAAGATGGCGCTTGCTGAAACCGATGAATGAGTAAACGAAAAATCGACAATATCGCTCGACAGAGAACAAACTCGGACTGACACATATAGTGATATGTGCAATAGCAATACATACAAACATCACGCTCGAGTGTTCCAACCTAGAAGGTAAATCAGAAGGGAACGACGAAATACGAGAAGACATGAAATGAATCACACGGATTAGGAACCATGGATACACGGAGACGGAGCCCTCGAGACGAGATCGAAAAGGAACGTTTTTCTCCAATAGGTACCGTATCACTCGACGGTTTACCGAGATATTGAACAAGTGTTGGAGATTATCCTTCGACAGCAGTCAATGATCGTTCCACTGTGACCGATCGGTGCATTATCAACGAGCGGCAGACCGCCGACCAGTGTGATGTCATCGAGTAAATCACCATCGATCAGTGCGACGTCGACGACTAGTAGTAGATCATCTTCTACAGCGACCAGCGGCCGTTCAATCCAATACTCTCCTCGGCTACTTAGTCGAGTGTGCATGCCGTTCCTTAAGCCACTTAGTTGAGTGTGCCTTGTATTCTACGCTTTCCGGCCACTTATTTTGACTGTATCTGGATATTACTTATCCTACTACCTATTTGAGCGTGCTCCCCACTTTACCAACGCTCCGTCTACTATTTTGTGTATTATCACATTATGTGCATATAATGGTATTTAAATGTTCATCGATAATGTCTCAAAGAAAATAGAGGATTGTAACTATTTAAAAAAAAATTGTGTTTGCCGTTTTTTCCACAATTCTGGTCGTTTTCTCCGAATTAATTCCCGTAAACGGCGGTAGAACTTCTAATAGTAACGCTATTTATTTACTGTACAAACTGCTGGTAAGAAGTAAAATTAATTATACCGTTGTAATAAAAAAAAAAAAAACACTGTAAGCAGTGACGGTTTTGAAGGGGGAGGGGTGATATAGGGGAACGCCCCCCACCTTGGGCTGAATTTAATACAT
This sequence comes from Chaetogeoica ovagalla, assembly GCA_032441825.1. Classification (NCBI taxonomy): domain Eukaryota; kingdom Metazoa; phylum Arthropoda; class Insecta; order Hemiptera; family Aphididae; genus Chaetogeoica; species Chaetogeoica ovagalla. The sequence continues at coordinate 5,455,934 of CM063742.1, forward strand.
TTTTTTAAATATATAAATGTATATAAACGGATTATCTGCAGGTAAGAGAAAAAATATTTTTTGTGTTCTGCTAATAATAATAATTTAATCGCCTCCCCCCTCGAAATTCTGTTAAAACTGCTACTGACTGTAAGGACATTTCTCAGATTTCATCATCGACGTCTATCTTTAAAACGTTTATACCGCACAACAAATAGAAACTTCGCTTTTAAAAAAATAAATATTTTCACTACTTCGTTATACTGTTAATTCCATTTTTAACGCGAAAAAACACGATATAAATTCCCTGATGAGAATTAAGCCCCCTCCCCCCCTCGGGATTTATTATCGTATTAATGTAATTTTTGTATAGAAAAAAAAATTTCTTCGCATAATCAACCTATTATTTTGCAACGTAAACAGCTTAGTGATTATAACCGATAGTGATAATTTAATGATTATTTTCGGATCATTTAAACGTATGAAGACATAATTATCGATTATAAAAAAAAAAAAAGGGATACGACTATATTCCTTATTTGCGTCTAACAGCATAGGGATGATACCGTGTACGAATGGACGTTAAACAAGAGGACGGGGGTTATTTTTTTTTGATTCCAAAATACAATCATCTCGTGATATAGATGGGTTGTATACGTATAATATTATAACACGCGGTCAAACGACAATACGACGACACCCGGTGGATCAATTGAAATAATATATACGAGAATGTCTAGCGAGTACATTCAGATATGAGTGTACGCGTGATTGGTCGCGTTTGCGGTATATTACGGCGAAGGAAGTATATATAACGTATTCGATCTATTCAAGCATCTGTCGTCGTGTTTGTTTATGCGTCGGCGACAACGGTAGAGGTAAGTACAAGTATAATATACACCGGAATAATAATAATAATAAGAAAGAGAATTGAATGAATACGTGCAACCGGACAATGATAATATCATTTTGTCCAAAAACTCCTCGCGATTATCGGTATAATATTATATTGTTATTATTTATATCGATATAATAATACGAATCGGGATCGTCCAGCCACCTCTTCCTATCTAACTATCATTGTGAGTCGTACACAACACCGTTGCTGCTGCTGCTGCTACTGCGGAGAGAGACATATTGTCGTGTCGTTTCCTACTACTTTTTTTCGTCGATTATTTTCGCATTGTGCGACAGACAAGAAAAAAAAAAAAAAAAGGGAGAAAAAAAGCCGATATACGCGAATAATAATAATAATAATAACGCGCGTGTAACCGCACTGTGGAAACCGCCGAAAAATTCAAACGATTATAATATGGGGGCAGCTCGCGTACGACGCGGATGATGTTCGCGAGACTCTTCGTCGTCAACGACGGTCGACCGGTTTATAAAAATGGCATCTGTCCGGGGTCCACCGCGCGGTGTATTACACAGTTATAATAATAATAATAATAATAATAATAATAATAATAATAATAATAATAATAATAATATAATGTCTGTTAGTGATAATCCGCTTCCTCGATCGCGGAGAGTTTTTAATACTCGTATTTTATTATTGTTATTATTTTCCGCAACAACGACGAGTGGCTGTTACACACCCGGGTGGGTAGGGGAGAGAAGAAAAAAATGTGTGTAACATATTATTGTTATTATTACATCTTATACGCCGGTATACTAGGCCGGTAATAGAATACCGCTCGTATAATATATGATATAATAATATTATATAATGGACGAGACGATGAGGGGGGAATCCTCCCCGGACGAGCTGCGTCAACGTATTACGCGGTAAATAATACGCCGATAAGCATGCGTATGCGCGTTTAATGGGACCAGCAGATGAATTACAATCGATTTACTGGTTCCTGGTTCGATGTAATGCGCAGGGCCTAGTCCCTGGGTTTCGCACTTTTCAGTTTCTGTTTCTGAACAAAAAAAAAACAAAAAAATCGACGAATTTCGTTCACAACTATAAGACTTAGTTATTTACGAGAAATACAGTAGGTCCAATCTTTAAGTCGGAAGTTCTTCTTAACCGGTGGTCCGTGTATCTTTAGGTGATCCGTAAATGTCCAAAGTCGAAGGTCCACGGAGTGGCTGTGTGTATTTTTTTTTTTAAAGATTTGTTTGAAATTAATTTCCAATTATTCGACGAATCAAGGTAGAAACTGTTATACTCAATGGACTTTATTGAACGTCGTATATATTATTTATTAATTTCGTAATAATATAAACAAAATCACGAAACCGATTGGATGTCAAAGATGATAATATGCGTAGGTAATATGCTCTGTCCAATACGGTCTTAGATTTCAAGACAATATTACAATCAAAACAACAACAAATGTCATACCAAAATTTAAAAAAAACTGAAAACCCCTCATATTTATCCTAAACGTGATTATTCACAACAATGTAATAAAATTAAGTTTTAACGGGGATTCTAATATAATATATATATATTATACACTAGTGCTCTGCACGGTCCGGTCTGAATTAGCCTATGGTCCGATTTTGTCCGGTCAAAAGAAATAAAAATGAATCAAATGATTCGGTGTAGTGGTCCTGCAACTGATTGATTTCTACAAAAAATTCGGTCTTATTCCAGCCCACATTTATACTAATTAAATTCGGTCCGGATTTTAACAAAAAAATTATTCGACTTCTGTCCGGTTTCGGCCGTATTATTTCAGTTCAGTTCCTTTTTTCTTTTTTTTTTTAATAATCGTCCGAACACGCATATTATTAGAAATGGGAATTTTAAGAGATTATTGTGTCGTGACGACGTTGTCAACATAATTTACACACTATGTATACACAGGTACGAATTAATTGTATTTAATTAATTTTGGGTCGTATAATAATAATAATAATAATAATAATAATAATAATAATAATAATAATAATAATAATAACAATAATAATAATAATAATAACAATAATAATAATAATAATAATAATAATAATAATAATAATAATAATAATAATAATTCACATATTGGGGGGTGGGGTTAAGGAGGATGGATTTAAAGGTGAGCACCCTCTGTGCTCATCCATTAGTCCGCCTATGTGTATACACATTCGTAGGGCCGGCGTTAAGGGCGTGGTGTAGGCGCAACTATGAAGCAGAGCTCAAATTTTGGGGTAGCTAAAATTACACGCACCGCGCTTACGCATGTGCTGATTGAAAAGAGAGACGAATGAGTAATACCGTGAGCGAAAAAGTCTAAATTCAAATTTAATAAAAATATTTCAAAACTTCGAAACACGAGTTAAAAATTTAATTTAAACCGCTCTATTAAATATTTCCCTCGTGCTCGTACGTTCCTCCGCTAGGGAGATTTGCAACGAAATTCAATCCTTTCGACGTTTGGTATTTTATATCGTGTATAATATCGAACGATATATTTTTATTTACTTATTATTATTTTTTTTAGTACTAAATATCGTCTATACCAATTAAATATACGAACTCTGGGAATACGACTCGCTGACAGCAATAGTTTTGTAAAAATTACCCCGGAGCTCCTCTTACAGAGTCGTTTTCCAAATCAAAAATAATTATAAACCCTCTGTGCGCGTAATTTACTCGAGCAACGCCCGCGACACTCCCTACGTTTTTAAATTTTTGATAATTTTTTTTTTTATTCGAGACTATTTCCATATCCAAAGCTGATATTTCTCCATCCCCAATTCCTATAGAAGCTCTCAGCTTATTTCTTATTCGGTGTCCATACAGTAAACTATCCTGTTCTCCGCTTTTCACACATGACCTTCCAATCCGAGCTTCTTCCGACTTTTCAGAACGTTTAATACTTCGGATTCATTAAACAGTCGATTTAGCCATTGGTTAAAAAGAATCGAAATTCAATTTCGAATTGGATACACGACGATAATGAATGATGAATTTTTTGGAAACGCGTTACGATACACGCCGTTGTTAAATAACGGTTGTTGAATAATAAAAAAAAACGCGTAATTTCGCCTCGAGTAATTCTATACATACGCGGTAATTAGGCATATTACTGTTTATGCGCGGACTCATTTCCCTCGTTCTCCATCCGGTCCCTGCGGACAGGATCCGAGGGAACAGGATCGTATAGGATTTCGTCGAGCCCCTTAAAATATTTATAATAATCGGTAGTTAAGAGTGCCGATATACAACCGACGATTTTTCCTCGTTCTCGTTTCACTATAAACATAATATTGTACAACGTATTAAAAATACAGATACGATATATTACGTTACGTTGTACGAGGTGTGTGCGAAAAAAGTATACAGACTAATAGTCTTACAGAAAAACGTTTAATGTTATCTCTATTAACATTGTTTTACTAAACCGAACTAGAGACGATTCACTGTGTTTTAATTCACGAGTCGTTTACTTAAACCAGTCATTAGGCTATTGCACGTTTTGTATAAAATCGCGATTTCACGATGGACAATGCGTTACGAGGCGCGTGTATTGAATTTTGTTTTAAAATCATTAGTAAAAACGCTACGGAGACTTATGAATTGGTTAGGTTAATTATAAAAGATTAGCTTATTTTTCTTTTTTTAGGAGAAGAGCCAGGGGCGCATTATGGTTCATTGTATGGGGGGCAAATACAATTTGCCGCTCCTAAAATGTACACTGCACATTTAAAATTTCTTAAATATAATTTAATACAATAAAATAATATATAAAAACAATTTTAAAATTGAAATATAATATACTAATTATTATTATACGATAAAAAATTTCAAAATTTCCATGATCGGTGTGCCGCCTTTTGAAAATTGCCGCCCGGGGCAAATGCACCCTTTGCCCCCCTTAATGCGCCCCTGAGAAGAGTGATGTTTTATTAAGTAGTCATGTAACTTTTGACTGGCTCAAAGGTTTTTGGAGAGGTCGAAGATGACTCTGGGCGTCCTTTAACATCGAAAATAAATCATACCATCGCTGTTGTTCGACAAAAAAAAAAAAAAAAAAAAATTAGAAACAATCGACGATTAACTGTCAGAGAAGTAGTTAATGAAGTCTGTACATTAAATGGTTCTTGTCATGCTGAAAATTATATCTAGTTTATTTCGGTATAAAAATATTTTTTTTAATAATATTATCAAAACGTTTTTCTGTAAGAATTTTTGTCTGAATACTTTTTTAAACACGTTTCGTATGAACGTCGTGAATGCTTTCCTGTGTAAATCAATAATAAATGCGTAGTATTTGTTTGGATAAAATATTAACTTTAATATTAAAAAGGCAAATAAACGTATTTCATTATATTCAAAACGATATAAAAGACGTTTATGAGATCGTCATTAATATTGTCGTTTATTTTCCGAAAAAGCTGTTTTATATAACGCTATTATTATTATTTGTCTTACGTAAAATACAATTAACTGTAAGTCTATAAAATTAAGCTTAGCACACGACTGGTCATATTTTGAGACGCATATACAGATTTTATATTAATTTTATAGCAATTTAATAAAATAATAAAGTTCACGGAGTTTAATTTCTTAATACGAGCGTAACACGCACGATATTTACTTTAACATGATTGATATAACTATATTATCATAATATTTAGCTGTGATTGTCCAAATGAAAGTCGATTACATACGGTAATAAACGCGTTTCACCTTGATACCGTGGAAGTTCATTTGAAATAAAAATAATTCAAAACGCGTTATCATATTAAAATATAACAATTTTCCTGGCTAAACACCAGTTTATTTACAGTGAAAACATTTGGGTAAATATACGCGCTGAAGTAACAACAGTTTTTATACCGCCCGTCTAAATGTTTTTTTTTCGTAGGTATCTACCGACAATTTTTAATATATTATTTAATACGTATTTTTTTCAGATTCTATATATTTTATCCGCGTTTTGTTATTTTTATTTTTTTTTTCATTTAACATAATTATCGTAAATGATTCCGTTACAACTCGTATGTTTTCTTTTCTATTAACGTAAATATAAAATAATAAAAATTTCAACGATTATTAATTATTATAGTCGTACGATAAATCGTAAACGCATTTTCGTTCTTATATCGATTATTATTTGTTAATTTTCAATTCAGCAGTACGTGATCCGACGGGAATTTACAAAAATATCGCTTTCATTATAATAATAAACGAAACTAATAAAAATTCTACACGATCTATAACGCGCTGAGCATATATTTTGACATTGTCGATAACCTATGGGGGCAGCCGTAGCAATACGGTATACACGATTTCTTTTTTAATAATTCGGTTACACGCGATTATATACAGAATTATTTTCGACTTGTACACGATGTGAAGAGATATCGTTTTGTATCATAACCGTATTGACACTACCGTATGCATACGGTTATGATTTTCGTATTTCCTGAGACATTAAAATGTTTAAAACATTTACAAAAAAAAAAAAAACAGAAATTTTTACATTAAAATGCGTTATTTTTAAAAAATTCGTGTGTCCTCAGCTAAACTTAGAATTTGTATTATTTTTTATTTTGTATACTTATAGGACAGGACGTACGGACATTTTTTGCAAAACTCAATATTAGCGAATGATTCGTGCATGACGCACACGCCACATAAATATCAGTGATCCTATATACAATTTATAATGAAATAAAAATGAATTTTTTTTTTTTATTTTGATCGCATTCTCGAAGAAAATTTGAAAATTAAATTATTGTTTAAACAAATGTAAAAACCTAATGAGATTATTACTAAGTAAATAATATTATACTCGTGTGCGGTATTTAGACTCGAGTTCCAGTGCATTTGTGTGGCAACGCGAAGCAACTATATAGCTGTTAGTCGTTAGGTGCAAAGCTCAGATTAAAATACGCTTAATCGTTATAAGATAAAATACTTGTTAACAATATAATATTCACAAGAAACTCATAATATTCCAACTCATAAGTCGTACGTTTGCATACCTAACACGCAGTTATTATTTATTTTTTTTAAACAAGCTTTATATAAAATTTTAATTGTAATTGTTTTGTATGTTATTATTTCTATTTGGGAATAATAATTCGTACACATGGGCTTCCACATGTTACTAGGGTTCCGGGGCCTTCGATAAATGTAAATCCGGCAATGGTGTAAAATAAATTTTGGGTTTAAGTAAAAAAAAAAAAAAAAAACCAAATATTAAAATACAGAACAATTTTTCGTTGTCGATTATAAAATTATTATATTTTAGTGAAAAATCAACACGTATCGAGATTATTGTACTATATAAAAACATGGCTATATACTTAATAATAATATATTAAGTATATTATTATATTATTATAATAATACAAATAATACTTATATGTATTATTGAATTACAAATTATATTTAATTTTTTTAATTTTTAATAAATTAAATTTTCGTTTCTCACTGACAAAACAATTGTACAATTAAATTACATTTGGGTAACACAAAACATATAAAAAAAAATATATATATACACACACACACACGCACACGCATAATATATTTATGGTAATTCAATAAGTTTACCACTTCTACTAAAAAAATTATTAGAATATTGTAATCACAGTTATATTAGCGCAGGAGCGTACGAAGCGTTAGGCTATTAACCATCTTGTTTAGCACCTTCACTGACGTGTCAATCACAATGGAAAGCACAAGTTATCGCACGGATTATTTCATAGACTTGATTGGGTACGTATATCTCATACTATAATCGTTATTTTATTATTTTCAGTCTACGAATTAATAATATTTATATTAATTTTCCGGCATATGTTATATGTACATATATTTTTTCCCCTATGAATACTGACTAAATTGGATGTTAACACGCATTTAATGTTTCGGCTAATTATTTTATTACTATTTTTTTGCTTCTAAACATCGCGTAAATATCTGTTATAAATTTCTGGAATAAAATGAAAAACACCGGGAAATAAAATGATTCACTACGTGATTGAATTTTAATAATATACACATATGGTATGCAATAATTGCTACGTCAAATAAATATTATCACTGTATTGTGATGTTTTGAGTTTAACGAAATATAATTTTTATACTTTCATGTGGTATTTGTTTTTAATGAAATTTTTTAAAATTGAATACAATATTATCGTAAATTTATGTCACCAATAAAAAAAGAGATAGATAGAAAGCCGCAGGCGTTGTGTATGTGAATTACTTAGATGAAGTTTTATAGTTTGGTTATTAGTATAAAGTGTAAAAGCAATGATAAATCATTGCAATTAATAAAACAATTCTGAGCGTCGGAGCTTCGGTGTAATACACTTTGTCGGGAAAATTTAAATTGTTGAAAAGAAAACTGTGACTCGTCGAGTTGTCAAGATTTTTTTGTTTATACCTACGTTACGTCATAAAAGGTAACTTTCATGACTCAAATATTTCAATATCTAATAATTTCGATTAGTTAGAATTTTTTTGTGTCGGATTTAAAAACTATTGAGAAAATAGTTTTTCTCCCGATCTTTGGGTTGTTTTCATATAACGCATAAGGAAACAACAGAAAAAATTAAAAAACCTTTCAAATAAAATACCAACTAAATATTGTTATCGGAACGTAACGTATAAAAAAATCATCTGAGCATTCTGTCCAGTCGAAAATGCGCACACAGAAAAAATAAAATAAAAATCACTGCAATCTCAAAAATTATAAAATACATTCATTCTCTTTGTTCGTACGCATATATAAATGCATATCAACACAGGACAAAACATGATGGAATAAGTTAAAAATATTTCGAGTTAATGTTCCAATAATGGAATATAAATAAATCGTATTAATTTGAAAACAAAATCATTATCGCAGTAATTATTATTAATAAAAAAAAATGGCGATTAATAAATTAAAAAAATAAAAATAATCCACAGTACGCGAATAATATGTAAATATTGATGAATTAATTTTTGATTGATTCGTGTATTTGAATAGTTGTTTTTACGGACATAATTTAGTTATAGAACAAATTGAATTTCCTACAGTAGTTACAAAATATTTCAATTATTCGTTGTCGCTTACGATATGATATTAAATCGACGACGTTTGATATTAAAATCAGTACTTTAGGACGCTGTCGAGAAATCTATATTTACTTAGCAATACGATGTGTATACGAACGTTTTGTTTAACAGGAACAGCCGGATAATTTCATAAAAGCAACGTTTCCGTCGATTGCGTCGATTCCGTCGATATCGTATTCCGATATTTACCTAATAAGTTGGTAAATTTTAATAATCTATCAAAAGGACTAAAAGTAACTTCAGACTTTGACTCGCCTCAAGACGATAAAAGCGAAAAAAAGTAATAATATTAATAAGATAAATTTGTAATGGCCTAATAATAATTTTTCTTATTTTTCAATAATTATAATTGAAATATTATACGCATAGTATATTTGCGCGTGTGCTGAAAAACGAACGTATTTCGTACAATATAAAAACTATTTACATTTCACAAGAACGTATGAACACAATTGTATTGTTGAGCGATTTTTATTACTTTTATTGTAACACTATAATATAATGTTCACACCTCGAATCATAACGCATCATAATTGTATAAAAACCATAAAACTGTTCACTAAATTGATCGATGAACACCTCCGCGCGATCAGCTAACACTATGACCCGTACAAAAGTACATAAGTTAATAAAATATATAATTTGAAATATTCGTTTTCGATTCGTTGTTTGCTTTTGTTTGTATAATTACGAAATATTTATCTTTTATCGTCGACGATATGCAGAGTTCTGGCTCGTTATTCGGAATTCATCGATCTTCATTGCACTTTAAACGGCAAGATAATCGAAAATAACGTTTAAAATTCAATGGCATAGATACGATTTTTTTCTGATGGCGGACGGTTCAAAGAAATCTACAAAATGCAAATTCATTTTATAAATTAAATTTATCTTTATTAAGTAATGTCTGACGAAAGAATCCCGTAATTAAGTAATAATAGAAAATCAATTCGCCAATTATTTCTGTACAGTATATCTCTAAAATTTCTTCCGCATTAATCGTTAATAAGAATATACGATTTTTATAAAGAGTGGATTTTTCAAAAATTATAATACTTGACACAGTATTGTAGAAACTATCGAATTTTCTTGTACAGAATTTCATCATGTTTTTTCACAATCAAGAAAAAAAATATATATATATAACATTATTTTAATGATCAACATTCTGAACTTTGTATATATATAATTATAATAATATTTTTTATAATATCCATTTGAGATTCGCTATTACTTTCACAATCGACGAAATACAATTAATTAAATAGGTAGCAAGAACAATTTTTTTTACTGTATTTATGGGGTGGTATTTACACCACTAATTTAAATGGTTTAAAATAGAATTGAGTAGATTACGGTATTTGTTTTATTAAATTAGACGTTTAGACGTTAAGTATGAAAATTGTATTTTCTTTTTGTTTTGCATTTTAAAATAGAAATGAAAAAAGTTTCGTAATACGGTACGTTCCGTCTGTGAATGAAACGCTTGAACCGTCTTAAATGGAATTCGATTTCGATCCCTCACGACATCGTTTTCGTTTAAGTCGTTATTGTGTACGTTTCATTTGTTTTATTATTATTATTTTTTTTTGCTTTTCACTCGGAGAGATCAATTTAAATGTGTTTTGATTTCGACGAAAAAGTATACATGACACATATTACAGCATGAAAAAAAAACTCGCACACAATTTCGAATTTAATGTATCGTCGCGTGCATGCATTCCCTTGTAACGGTTGTACTGTTTTACATATCAAAAGTGGACATTCATTGAGAGTTTTATTCGAACGCATCGACATATTCTATTACGTTATTTTTGGTAGATAAATTACAAATGTAACAACGATAAAGGAAATATATTTACGATATTATTTGAATTCGTGAAAATTCTAACGAAAAGACAATTTACTGCGTAACACGCGATATTCATATGGAAATTATTAGACATCCATTACGGACATTGTTACGAATTAAAAACTACGACAGACGCGTCAAACAAACACGGTCTCGTATTACGCGACACGAGATACATGAGCTAGTGTATATACGTATTATATCACAAAATACGGTGTTATGCACCGTATCGAAATGGAAGTCGTATTTGATCGTGAATATTTCAAGGAGCCTAAAAGACCGGGATCAAGAGAGAAAAGCCCCTGGAGCGATTTTTCCTACCGGATAAGATAATTCAAATAAAAGCATGTTTAAATACATAGAGAAAAGGCCGCCGTTATATTGTAGAAATGTTTTATTATATAATACGTTAATGAAAAACGAACATAATTTATACGAATAATAAAACAAAAAATACAAATATTTCCTATATAATGATTTTCTTTTCGTGCATTGATTTTTTTTTTTTTTTTTTTTGTGTGTGAAGATCATTAGTTTTTCTTTATAGAATTAATTGACATTTATTGGCCCCAATATGATATTGACGTAATCACGTTTCTATAAATTTCATTTCCATACAATTAAATTTAGAAAATACCGTTTCATTAGTCGGTTTACGATGATGATTTAGAATTTTTATACGCCTCCGGGTATCGAACTTTTGCCACCAGATTTCAATTCTCTATTTTTATTCATTAACTATTGGTGGTGGGTTGATGGAATGTAAATGTTTGAAAACTATTATATTTATTAAAAGAAAAAAAAAATCAAATAATTTTAATCCTTATAATAAAAATGAAATGCCGTTCGCCGATGACCGTATCACTTGAGAACCGCTGGACGGATTTGGCCAATTCTTTTTCTCCGATGTTTGTAATAATAAGGTTTTAGGGAAAGAAAAATTGAAAAAGTCGTCCCGAAAATTGGAAAATTTTGTTGTTAATCTCTGGAAGAACTCATGCAGTTTGATTTTGTTTTGTAACCAGTGCGAAAGGTTGATAAATATTAACCGTCTTGGCGGTGAAAGAGCGATGAGCTCAGAAGCAGTTAATTTTTAAGAACGAGTGTAGTTTTCACATTTATTTCTTGGTCGTTTCGTTCTGCGTATAGTTAATTTTACAATTTCTTTCATAAATGAGAATCGTCATCAGATTCGTGCGGACAGTATGGTCGTCACCGACGCAACGGACGCACAACACGAATCGAACCGACGCGATCCGTTCGTATTGCAATGCCGTCAATAAGACGGAGTAATAGTTTAGGTCGAAGAACTCGCAATGCTATGAAGCAAACGAATTTCCGAGCTTATCGAACCGGAGTGCGCGAAAAGCGAAATGAAATCGAACGGAATTCATCACAAACGCGTTTAGTGCGAACAAAAAATAATAGAAAGGGAAATGTGCGTATGAAATGAGAGACATTGTCGGTCAGCGCGGAGACCGACGGCGTGGCAAAGGAATGCGAATTAAATCGTGTAAGAAGACAAACAAGCGTTTGTTGTTTACTCGTCGGGATTCCTACGGAAACCTATATCGATTCGTGTAACAAATACAAAAACGAAATGTCCGATGATATTTTGCATCTGATGCGTATAATGTCAAATAGAATAATAATTACATAAAATCGTAATAGAACGCGATATGAAGAAAAATAAAATTATTATTATTGAAATTCCGACGGGACACAACGTTGGTCGGGTCAGTTAGTTTATATATACTCGTATATAATATGTAAAAACGGTTTTATTTTATTAATATTGTTGGAAAACGAGTAACGAGTTAATAGAATTCGAAATAATAATAATAATAATCACAAATAATAATTGGTGAAATGTGCCGGCCGTTAAATACGGCCCTGCGGAATAGGACGGAAAATTGGAAACGCGTGGTCCCGAAAACACGGTGAGAGAGGGAAAGAACAAATTGAAAGGCATTTGTCGAGAAATAACGAAAAGGAAAAAAGAACCAGCCGCCCGCCGCCGTTTCGGAGACCACACAACACGCGGTTTTGTGTATACTGTTTTCGATATTATATAACAACACTGTCGACTTCGCGGGATGAAACGACGCGCGAACGATGTGATGAACGACGCGAGCCGTAAACGAGACCGATTGCACCGTTTTCGATGGCCGCGTCGTTTTGTATTTTTATTATATTTTCGTTTATTTATTTACTTTTTTTTTTCCATTATTATTATTATTATTATTTTCATCTCGCTGCGACGCGAATTCATCACACACACACACACACAACACTGAATTATATTATTTATATATCCATCCGTGGCCATTATACCGTAACCCGCGTTGTTACCGTGTGTGTGCGCGCGCGCGCGGTGTTTGTTTTATTTAGTCCGCTTGACTAAACGTTTTTATTGGATTCGCCGCCGCATCTCTGCCACCCCACCGCCGTCGTAATATTCGCGTACACACACGCACACCCGTAAAATCCAGTGAAACACTCCCAACAATAAAACCACGACAACGTTATACGAGTATATGTATATATAGTGTACAATACACGTGAAATATACACTCGAGTATATTATATTTATTTATTTATTTATTATTATTATACGCGAACGTGTGGTATCGCGATGTACACAACAATATACGCGCGATTTTAGTAACAAAAAAAAGAAAGAAAAAAAACCGCCGAGTGTGTCGAGTGAGTGTGTTTGCGGATGTACACGCGTATAGAGATCGTAATAATAAAGCGTACGCTGCTGCTGCGGCGGCGGCGACCACAAAGACTCCGCGGTACGCTCCGCCTATAACATGGTCGTTGACGTCAATCCCCGGTATAGGGAGACTATCGTCCGGAGATTATACCGCACAGTATACATTTTAATAATAATAATAATAATAGTATCGTATATTATTAATTTTATTTCTAATAGTGTAACTATACGTTTTTTTTTTTTAGTGCAGTTGAGACCGACCAGTTTTTGGGTGGCGGGGAGACAGGAGGGTTTTTTTTTCTCGTCATTATGACGGGCGCGTTCCGAGGGCAGAGCTAACCGTTTTGTATGCGCTGACGACGGCCATTTTATCTCGAGAACTCTTCGTTTAACGTATAATAATTCTCTTCTGTTTCGCCGTTTTCGTTGCGCGTTATTTAAAACAACACAAAATAAAACAAACAAACAAACAAACAAAAATAAATAAATAAATAAAACGCGAGACCGAACCGATCAGCGCGAGAAACGATCCTCTCGTCGCTCGGAACCGATTGACTCCGTGTGTTTAAGTCTCTCGCGATTATAACCGCATATAACGAGTATAATATATACGAGACCGCCCGGGAGCGGTTTCAAACGGCAGTGTGGTGCAGATTTTCCAATATTTCGCGCGTAAGTAATTGTTTTCGTTTGGTTTAATTGTTTTTACTTGTAATTATATCGCGAACACATATACGTCTGTCTCGTCCACACGCTCGTTAAACGCGTTTTCCGTCGTTTCGTAACGTCGATATAATATATATATTTTACGTACTTTCAGTAACTATATGAATTCGGCCGGGGGCAGTGTATCAAGTTTTCGCCGTCTTTACTTACCCGCCACGAAACACTCGTCAATTCGTTTTAGACAACAAATTTACGTTCATGTTCGCACTGATAATATTGATAATAGTAATATTTTAACTTTATAATCCCCACAACAGAATACACGACGACGCGGTGAATTTCAAAAGAAAATTCAACATTTTCTTTATAAAATACTCTAGGACCACGTAATTTCCGACATATTTTTATCAAATTTATACACGCGCAGCAGTTTATTGCTATTTTTATTAATAAACTATTTTAATTCGACAAACCAATTAAACGGGGGTTTTTTTTAAATTAAAAAACGACACGGTTCAGTGCATAATAAAATGAACCTATATGCGTGAAATCGTTTTATATAGCTAATTTATAGCTAATCGCGGAGAATTTATAGGAAAAACGAATTTTTTTTTTTTCTAAACAAAATAATTAGTCATATACATCATAATACGCGGTGTAATTCGTTGCGATTCTCAATTCGAGTTCGGTTAACTCGAGAAACGCGTGAAGGTTGTGTCAATGTGTGTGTGTGTGTGTGTTTTTTTTTGCGTACATTTCATACGTATAGATTTGCCGAAAGGAAGGTTTTTTTTCCGAATCTTGATACTGGCAAAGACACTCGGTTAAGGTATAATATCGATTGTCGCACGAAGTGAATAAGCAGATTGGACGTTTTCCATTTTCCGCGAGATGAGTGAGATGTGTGTGTGTGTGTGTTATTATAGAATGTCCGATCCGAATTCGATTAATAAAACGATTTCGTTTTTTTTTCTTTCATTGATTTTTCGAAAAATTGCGATTGTGCGTTGTTTGTTAATTTCGCCTTTTGGTTTGGCCCCGTGTTGGTTACAGAATACGGAAAGATTTTTGTAGTTTTCTTTTGACAGGCGAAAGTCATCCAATTTATTTTCGGAAATGTCTACTTAGATCGTTCTTCGGTTTCCTGGAAAAGTCTTCAATCTCCTCAATGTACAAATCAATGTTACGTTTTTTTTTTTCATTTTTATATATAATATATATATATAGATATAGATGATATCGATCATCTGCAGTCGATTGAGTAATAACAGAGTATTTTATAATGTATATGAATAGTTCAATATCACATATACTCGTTGATGATCGTTTTGATATGACGTTCGGCGATTAATGACTCCGGTAATGATTTTTTATTTTCTTGCATCAAGAACACTGTTATTATTGTTGTTGTTTGAATCCGTGAATTCCAATGAACTACAACGGCCATAACGAATCAATACGTAATCTACGCATAATGAATAAACGGTGTTTTGAGTAAAACGACTGTTCATAAATGTCTAATTTGCATTTATTGAATTGACAACAGTATATAATGATCAAATCGCCGTGTAATAATGATAATGAGATTTTCGAGAAATCTAGTAGCTCCGACGTGACATACGATATAATGTTATTACTTATAAATATTAAAATATTATTAGTAACCCATTCCTTTCAAAACCCGTCGATCCGTTCATAACGCGTGTTGAAGTCTTCGGCAGTGCATATGCTATATGAGAACAGGCGGCCGTTCTTTGTCTACCTTACCAGGAAAGACGTGTGTTTGTTCGTGCCGACGACTATAAGAACAAATTATAAGAAAAAAAAAAAAAATTCAAATTTAATCTTTCGAATATCTCTTAATAACCATCCTAAACGCGACGAAAACTTCTTTTATATATACATAAACCGGTGTATTATGGGATGCGACGCAGTATACAATACTGCAGTAGTATCCGTTGAATTCAATGATTTGTCGTCGATTTTCGTATCGGTAAGAACATAAGTAAGAACAGTAGCCAAGAAATGTACCTGCTGTGATATTATGAATTATTGTCGCATCGTCTCGACGTGCAAATATCGTAATAAATACCTTTATAAGTGTGTTGGTCGGAGTTTTTCATGTTTCGAACATATTATAAAAACGAGATTAATTCAAGAACTGTGAGTAACAAAGTCGAAAATTCAAAAAATCAAAAATCAAATCAAACGTAAACAAAAAGTTCAATTGTGATTTTCAAACTCGAATGGAGGAGGGGGGAGGGGGGGGAGGGGAAACTCGAACGTTTATAATTCAAACTTGAACTATTATTGAAACCATCTTCGTTCGATTTACAAACATATTGCGAATTTTGATATTTATTTTTTTTTTGTTTCGTATGAATATAATAAATAATATAAAGCGTTATTCGGTGTTTTGGCGACATTAACGATGCATTTGATAATAATATGTTCGATTCAGTGGCGTATTTACGCGGGGGGGGGGGGATATGGGGGATAGATCCCCTCCCTTGAGCTCTTTTTTTTTAGTTTTTAATATTTTTCTTATTTACGATAGCCAACAGGTATTTTACACCTGGGTAAAATCAATTTGTGTAAGTAATGATAATAATATTAATCGTCACATTTTTAAGAAATGTGATGAGAGCGGGAAAAGGAGCGAAGCCATTTTCAAGTGAATAAAATATTTTCCAATATATATCCCCTCCCCCCCCCCGTGACAAAATCCTAAATACGCCACTGGTTCGATTGGACAATGAAATCGGAAATCCTTTCCACTCAAAGCGAAAAATATATTAGCAAAAAAAAATTACGTAATTTTCAAAATGGCCTTTTTTTTTTTGGAAAACGATTGATCCATCAATTCTCGTGTTCTTAGATCCGCCGCCGCCGCCGCCGCCGAACGAAAACACTAAGTCGTGTTTTACAAACGCGGACTACAAAATTAACGCTTTTTTTACTAATCCGATTTTCGTCTAAAAAGAAAACCTATTTTCCATTTGGGGCGGAGAGGTGGCACACAGCGAGTGACGGTTACTTATTTCCGTTTTATTTTTTATATAAATACAATCCTCAGTCCGCAGCAAATCATCGACGGTCTCCTTTTGATTTATTCGCACGAATCGCATCCTCAATCGTTCGCCTCGATTTGTCACCCGACGAGGGTCTCTCTCTATCTCCTTCTATAATCAAACGATTCCACCACGCCTTACCACATTCATTTATTCTCATTCCATAAAGATCTTTTTTCCCCGTCATTCGTACATCCGAAAGCTTCGCTCTCTCTCTCTCTCATTTATACCGCACGCAGACGCCTATACAATACGAGCGGATTATTTTTTTTTTTTTTTAGAAGATTTTTCGTACGCGCGCACTCTATGACGACGTACTATATAGCGTCGGACCGCAGCGACGGTCACTGGAGTGCCGATGATATTGAAAAATAAATAAACGCACGCGCGATGTGCTGCGGACGAGGCAACGGTGTGCGTAAAATTTTCTTATATTACAAAAACTGGTTTCCGACGATCGGCGCGTTTGTTATTCACGAGCAGCGTCCGTGTGCGCGCACACACGCACACAAAATAACAGAGGGATGCGGCAACGAGTTAATAGAAAATTTCCGCTTAATTAACTCGGTGGCGGAGCGCGCGCGTGTGTGCGTGTGTCGTCGATATCGTTGTACGCGGCTAGCTGCTACCCTTCTTCATCGAAACGAAACGCGGCGGTCAGGTTGATAATAATAAAACGAATACGGTGTACGCGGTACGGCGGATTGATGAGACGGGAGAGGAAAAATAATATTAATATTATAAACACGCGGCGCGCTGGTTTTCTCTCTCTCTCTCTCTACCTCATTCTCTCTCTGTCTCTATCTCCTCTAAACTCCTTTAAACGTCCGTGCCGCCGGTTTGTCTTTGAAGACGACGCGCGCGTTATCTGCCAAACGCCGCGGACCGCCGTCAGTAGCCACCGGGACGTCGTCCGCCATACATCACACGACCTCCTTCACCGACTACGAGCACGCGCGCGCTCACCCGGTAACGCGCGACGTCCACACACGGCCCGTCCCCCGACAGTGACGTCGTCCCGTTCGTGTACTCCGTCCGCAGACACTTCGTTCCGCCCGTATACGGTTTACCCGTTGCTACGCCGGTGGTAAGTCCCCGCGGTTTTTGCGCGCGTGTCCGTTGCAGTTTTTCCGTTTTTAATTTAACTCGGAAATTCTGCACACCGGGCCGCGGCGGGAAAAATTTTAAGAGGCCGAGGAAGCAGTAGAAAAAACATTTTTTTTTTTTTCGGAACAATCGGATTTATTGTTCCGTAAATATTAACGTTATTGCACATTTGTACGTTTCGCATTTCCGTAAATTGTCGATTAGAAAATAAAATCATCTTTGCATACTCTTCTCAGTGTACACAAAACGATCTTTCCGCGGCGTACGTTGTTCGGAAGCAGTGATTTTCAGTGCTTGACAAATTGCGTTTAATACGCCGCACAATGAGCCGCGATAAGTCGACAAACGACATATCGTCGTCACATTGAATTGCAATCGAAATTTCATCGATCCAATACCGTTGTCAAACGGCGGATTCCTCTATATAATTATTTTGATAATGTTCACAAATAAGCTTCGTTTTTTCTCTATAATCGTATGTTTTTTCTCACACTTATTTCGCACGCTAATATTATCAATAATAACGACATTTATTAAATTACGAATTCGTATTATTTGTCCAGGGACGGGAGACGTATACCGTATTTCCCTCAATGGGCATCCACGGTCGTGTAAAACCGTCTTAAGGGCAATAATCTTTAAAAACACAATATCGTGCAGTTTTCGTACAACGGATTTATTATTACACAACATTTTATGATAAATTTATTTCATTTAAAATTTCCTATTGAATATTATACGCTGTTAAAGATTGTTTTATGTTTGAAGTTGAACTTCTTAGACAAACCGTGTTTGCGCACTTACGCCGTCGGTTATTGAATAACTAAATTCCATGATAAATCTAATAAATCTTGAATAAAGCGCAGACGTATATTCTATATATTTTTTATTAATCCATATAGAAAATCTCTAACGATTTTTTTATATAAAAGCAAATATTTATCATATACGAAACGTTGGGGGAACGAGAGTCAATTTGAGGGTCTAAATTTGTTTTGAAGTGTTCGAGGAGGGGTCTGCACTGTTGCAAATTAATACGTTATTGTAGACTGAACAGAAAATACAGCGTTTCTATATGCGTATGTGTGTGTGTGTGTATGAAACAATGACTGGAATTAAAAGAAACTTTTATTCATTTTATTGATTGCTGTTGGACACCATTGCGTTATGATTACACGCGTGATTTCTATACGATTTACTTCATTATTATTTCGATTGAACGCCACTGAACGTTTAACGTCGTTAAAATTCGATCTCACAATAAAAAGAAAATCTGGATGTAGCCTAATTATTTCGTTATCTACACTATTATATAGTTTTTTTTCTCGTTTTATTATTAGCCACGCGTATTATTAATACGTCCGTACAACGAACGGATTAATGGAATATTCATACGTTTTGGTCGTAACTTTTTATTAGAAAAAAAATTTTCAAATGCAAAATGTCCGAGGATTTCATTTGATTTGTCGTGTTAATGAATCGTTGTAACATTACACTATTATTCTAGACCAGTAACACGCGTCGTGCCGAATATCGTTGCGAATAATTCGCTTGAGATGGACGCGGACACTTCGGGACGTACGGAAAATAACGAGGCGTCGAACGACGACGACGATGATCAGAGACGAAAACCCGAATTTCTATTTAGCGTGGAATACATATTGAATAAAGCCGGCGAGAAGAAAACGGAAAGCGACGCGGACAAGAAAATGGACAAACATTACGACTGGTTGTATTGCACGAGATTCAAGCCGCCAAAACTTGATAGTAAGTTTTGAAATAAAAAAATAAAAAAACCCCCATCGCGATCTCGGATTTAACCGCATTGACCGTCTAAACGATTGACAAACGAAATATATACGTAGCGAAGAAGTTTTTTTACTTGGTTTATATAAATAATAATTATTTCATATTCAGGCTTCGAGCATTTGTGCGAGAAAAATAAGAGTGTTTATCTTTTTCTTTGAAAAAGAAAAAAATAAATAAAATAAAGGTATAGTATCGAACAATCGTCTTGCATCGGATAAGTCACTCATTTCGGTTACTGTCGGACTACGAATTTTAACGCGAATCAATTAATCGCGAGTAAAAAAATAATTTGTAAAATGATCGATTAAAATTTTTTCAACAGTCGTTCAGAATTTATAGCGAATGATTTTAAATTAAAAAATAACCCATAGATATTTCAAAGGAACGTAGAAATTAATTCCGTATCATCTAAAACGCGTTTATACCGAGTACCGAAACTCGAATTTACGTATTTATATATATATATATATATATATTTTATGACTACGACACGTAGTACCGGCACTTGATGGTAGTTTCGGAATATTTTTAAAAATCCTTCTTAGAGTTGTAATGTTATAGTTACAACACGATATTGCGTACCCGCGTAAAATTTTGACTTAAACAAATGCGTGTACACGTTTTAATGTAATTTCTAAAAAAAAAAACAATAATAGGAATTAAGAAGAAAGACGGCGAGCACAGACAAAAACGTACACCTGGACGTAATCCGAGAATACCGTTCACGACTCAACAAGTAACGATTTTGGAAAAAGAATATCGACGCAATGCGTATTTAGGAGGCACCAACGACGTGATCTTGTTATCTGAAAAATTGCAATTGTCGCAGAGTAGAGTGAGTATTTCATTATTATTTGATTAGACTTATAACGACGAAACATAAAATATACTCACTTAGTAAAAAAATAAAAAAATTACAATTTAAATGTTCGTGTACAACGGAATGGCGTAAAATTAGAGCGAACGAAGCAGTCACATTTGTAAACGATTCTTATTGGGCATAAAAAGTAGTTTGCAAACCTAGAAATACCTAAAGCGCTCAAAAGGATTTGCATTATATTGTATTAGTAATTTAAATCTAAGAAATGTATACCAAACCAAAATTATTAATTGGAATTTTAAGATTCCAATAGAGACTATGAGATGAAAGTTAATTAATTATTTGTACGAAATGCGTTTATAAACTTTACGCAAAAATTAATAAAGACGACGATGTGGAAAAAATCTAATACCGACCACGCAACGTAATGCAAATAACGTCACAAACATTACGACTACAGAGTTTTAATTATTATTATTATTATTATTATTATTATTATTATTATTATTATTTTTCATTGCCTTGAAGATGATTAATTTTTATTTTTATTCCAATCAGGGATCGAAAACGTTTTTATTTTTAATTCTAATTTTCGTTTATCGACATTTCAAATATATCGTTTTCGCCTTTTAAACTGTTTTTTTTTTTTTTTTTTTTGAAAATTACGTTTTTGTTAAATGTTTTTAAAAATGTTTACGCACAAGGATTTATAATATTTTTGAAAAAATATTATGCTAAACAAATATGTCACAAAGAAAACGGATACAAGTCCCATAAAGTAAAATTTATTTATTAGTTAAAACGGATTAAAATAAGTTTAAACACAACACAATCGCTGTTGAAAAAATAATGTTAGAACATACGTAAATCGCAGAACAGTAATTGAAATTCATTAATATTTGTTTTTGTTATATATTACCCGTAGTCAAAAAGAAAGAAAGTCACTATACAGAATTTATTTCGTTTTCGGTAACTTTTATTTATTTATTTTTTTTAAATAAAAATTATGTTTGCAATCCCTAAACATCGGTCCAAATTTAAAATTAACCGTAACCATTAGTTTACACTGTACTCGTATATTTTAAAATTCCCCCGATATAGATGATATGATTGATATGTAGTCTCGTTATTTTCATGGAGAAAAATGGTCACCCGGGGGATTAAATCATAATCTAACACGGAACCGAATTCGTATACGAAATAGATAAACATTTTATTTGTGTAATATTATAAAATAATTTTTTTTTCTCTTAAATATCTTTAATCGTAAATTAATATAATTTGGAAAATTAATTAATTTCCTTTAAAGTTTTACAATATTTACTCGATACATTACAATAAACGGTATAAAAATTAGTATTCTGTGATATTTTCGAGTACAGACGTACTAAAAAAAAAAAAAAAAAAAAAAATTATAAATTTCAATACGAAATTGGAAAATTATTTATCGAAACGCACAAGACGCGATAATTAATAGAAATCGATCGAAAAAGAACCATGTTTTTTTTTTTTTTTTTAATTTTAATTGCGTATAAATAATTTATTAAGTCTAACGCTTAGTACGTATGTGTATTTCTGAATCATATTATTAATTAAAAAGATCAAATTCAAATCGTATCGATACGAAATATAAGGTTAGCGTTGAGCGTACGATATGGTTTTGTTTTCGTGTCTTACACAAAACGTATGTTTTTAATTCAGACACACGTGCACTTATCGTATAATGTTATAACTTGTAACATTTTTGAATAGATAAAAATATGGTTTCAAAACCGTCGTGCCAGAGATCGCAGAGACAGCAACAATCAATCCGGATTGTTTTATGGTACCAGCTCTTCCGTTCAACTAACACAGCTCCCGGTGTCATCAACGTCTGCGTTCAAACCACTACAGCCGACGTATTTCTACAAGGAAAACAATTTTCGTCCGTAATCGTAAAAAAAGAAAAAAAAACACCAGTAAAATCGCAGTACCATATTATATGTTCCGAATTAAAAACGGCCGGAACGCCTGAAATTTTACGTTATCGTTTATCCTTATCGTACGTTATAAAAATAATCGTGCCAAGTGATTTGTATAAAATATATTAATAAAATAATATATATTTATTATTAAAATTATTATTATTATTATTATTATTATTATTATTATTATTATTATTATTATTATTATTATTATTATTATTATTGTTAGTTGGTTTGTGGCGACGAGAGAGATATTTTGTCATCGCCCAAACTGTTTTGCTGGTTCGCGTTTATTTTTACTTATAATAAACATAAAGAAAATGTAAAAAAAAAAAAGTGAAAAACTAAATAAATGTTTCGACAAAACAAGGACTTTACAAGGTTCATGTTAAATCCTATTCATATTCATGTTTTTTGAACATATTCACATTTCGTTCACATAAATTTCTGATCATTTTTTAATAACATAATTTAAAACTATATTATATGGTCGTACGGTGACATTTTCGGTCTTTTTAAAACTCTATATGTTTGTGTAAATATATTCGTATACCGCGTTCCAGCAAACATCATAATTGGTTTCTGTATAAATTGATCGATTATATTTATATATTATTATTTATCAGTACAGTATATACGTTGGTTTCTATATTATTTCCACGAATTTTTTTTGATTAAAATGTATAAAATTAGAAAAATTTTCTATTTAAAAACCGTATTGATTTAGTACACGATGTATATTGTATATATTTCCAAATAATATTTATATTGTAAAAATTGTGAAAACATTGGAGAAATATTTTTGTAAAAGCGTTTTATAATATCGTTTACGTTGAAATATTATTAAACATAATATTTTTCATTATAATGTTTTTAAATTTATAACTTGAATATTATATCATAATGTAACTATTGTTATTTTGTTTGACATTCGATACATATCAGATCTAAAAAAAAAAAACGACCAATTATAATGTTCGTGACTTCGAACATTCAATTTCATATCACTCTGGTGAATATTGAATTGATTAGGTATCGTTTAACTGAATTTCGTTTATCACGACTTTTTCGAATTCAATGATTTACATAACTTTTTGTTTTAAATTTATCGAACAGCATTCATGGTTTTTCTAAAACCATTATTTGATAAGAAATTAACCCCGTAATTTAATAAATGTATACAGAGATATAAATACGTGTATTATATAAACTACATTTTTACGTATTTAGTCGCGTCTGCTGGAAATTAAAATCTATATTTACACTAAAATTATGTATAAAATAATTTTTTTTTTTTAAATAAACGAAATCAATGGAATTCGACGAGATATAAAATAATATTAAAAAGTAGTTTTTTTTTTTACGTATTGTACAAGTCAGTACGGATTAACTCCGAAAACGATTTGTATATTTACTGAACACGGTTCATATAGTAACCACCGCAAGATTAAACAAACATTTATCGATGTTTTAATCGAACGTATGTCTATGGTTTTTAATTGTTTAAAATAAAACAGGTACGTTTTGTCGGTAGTGTATTTTAATAAAAATCTAAAAAAAAAAAAAAAAATCCACGCTAAACGTGCGGTGTATAATTATTTTCTAACGCAGATGTCCGAATATTCGTAAAAACAATCATCGAAATGCAACACCCGTGTAAAACGTCGTGTTCCGCTGGTCAATTAGCCAATGAGGCCGGTGTAAAGGAACAGAAATCCTTTACTAACACGAAACTCGGAGACCACCAATGTGACAATTGGGTACAGGGAAAATGCGAGGCGCGAATTTGCGAGCTCGACAAATTGGGACTACCGATTCCGTCTATACCGGGCAGACGAGTGCTGGACAGGAAAACGTTTGAACGGTTAAAAAGTGGATCGGTTGTAGTGACCGAAGAAGAACGCGGTATGGCCGCGAAACTTCACGAGCTCGACGAAGAACGAAAGAAAACCGAAAGCGTGGCCAGGAAAGCCGAGTTACAGAAATACAACACGTACAAGACTAAAGGGCCAAAACTGTCTCAGGTCATCTAGCCCTTGACGTTTTATTATATTGTCCGGTGGGTGGGGGAGGGAGGGGAATTTAGACGGGGTGTAATGCAGGGATGCTGTAGCTTCAGAACCGTGTCATTAAAATGTAGATCGGATTATTAACATATATATATATATATATATTATACAATTAGTCTGCGGTATGACATAAATAAAGAAAGCGTTCTGTTCGTTGACTTTGATATTATACTATGAAACTTTTATAGAACGACAAAAATTAAAAATATCTGCTTAATCGTAAGCAATAGCGATGAAAATAATAATAATAAAAGAAACAGTGTAATATTATGTAAAGACAATTAAAAATGTATATAATTGTCAAAATCAAACAAACGATATACAGGTATTTAATTAGTCGATAATTTATTAATTGATTTTTCATTTTTCTATAATTTATAGTAAATACTATAATTATGTGCAAACTAACTTATACATATTTTCAACTGACACGATCTTTAACTGACTATGAACAGATAGAAGAAGAAGCCCAAAAAAAGAAGGATTACTTGTTGAACAGAGCATTTGAGTTGAGACAAGATCAAGAAGACGAAATAAAACAATGTAATTCGATAATAATGAATACTAAATGCCACGCGATCAGAAGCGCACAAATTGCAGAAAAAGAACGTTTACAGTGTGTATAACTGTTATATTAATTATAACCTTTGTGTTTAATCGAATAAGACCTAAAACGTTTAGGCTATTACATTCGTTTTTGTTTTCTATAAACGTACAAATTCAGGAAAAATGTATAGTTTATAGAAAACTAGTTGAATTATCCGGTTTCGCCAGTGCGCAATATTGAACCGAAAACGTAAGAATTTGCATTCAAATAATAAATTACTATTATTTTTTTGAATAATTATTCTAAAATAAACTTGAGAATTTGTGACTGTTTTACACTATACATAATAAATCTAAAATCACAAAAATAATATACTTTTACTGCGTATACTTATTTCGACAATTAAGTTGTCTTCTTCGGCGCAAACTACTAACTATTACTAAAAAGTTAGTATATACACCAGTATTTATAGCTCCGATGACTTCGCCACAAAATGGCCTATAGTTAACTAAATAATTAGTTATAATTTACTCTTTATGTGATATAGAATGCATTGTGTGTTTAGAAAAAAATAAATACGTGTTCATTTTATACAAATTAAAATTAAATTATAGAAAACAATTGAAAGACGAAGAACGTAGAGTAGAAGAGTTAATGGAACAACAGCGTATGTTGGCTGGTAAGAAATACGAAAAAGCCGCGGAGGCCGACAGACTGAAAAAAAAATTACAAGCAATGACAATCGCGGAACAGATTAAAGAAAACGAGATCGAAAGAGACTGGCAAGCAGCCAGAGAAGAAGAAGTATGAGTGATTGTTGATTATTATTATTATTATTATTATTATTATTATTATTATTATTGTATAACGTGTTTGTGTTGTTTTGGTGTGTAGGACGCGAGGATTCGCAAGGAAGCAGCGATTGAAGCACAACGCGCCGAAGTGAAAGACTATAAGGAAAAATTGTTAAAACAAGCAGAGATGAGAAAAGAATTCTTGGAAATGAACGCGCAACTGAGTAAGATGAAAAAAGAAGAAATTGATCTTGAGAAAATGGAAATCTTACGGGTAAAATATATATATATATATTACGCGGATATGAATATAATATACATTCGTTTTGCGCTCGTTCGACTACGATTGCGATCCGAATTTTATAATAATTGCGTTTTTATCAATCTGACTCGCAGTTTTCAAACATATAGATAGTAAGACGTGTTTTTTGTATTCTTTTCTTCTTACGCAGATAAAAGCGTACAATAAAGAAAAGTACGAACGAGAAATGGCGTTCGAAGAAGAATTGAAGAAACAAAAATCGGCGAAAGACCATGAGATCGCCAAGATTCAAGCAAGCCAAAAAGCGTGGCAAGACTTACAGGCTGAAAAAGACGAATTGAATGCAATCCGAACCCAAGATAAGGTAAATATCGTTTTTAAACGTAAAACGTGTGAAAATAACGTGAAAATGAATCGGCATTATTATTGTAAATTTATACACAGGTGGAAAAAGAATGGCGACGCAAAGATCTCGAAGAGGCTATGAAAAAAATCCGTATAAACGAAGACCTGAAGAAAGCTCGAAGCAAACAAATTCAAGACCAGCAGACAAATCAGGTTCAGGAGGTGCAGAGGGAAAAAACCGAGTTAGAAAAAATCATTAAACTCAACATCGTGGATATCGAGAAACAAGAAGAAATAAAAGAACAGAATAAAATGGTACACAGTTTTTTTTAATCGAGAACTGAAAGCAACGCATGTCTTGTATTATTATTATTATTATTATTATTATTATTATTATTGGGTGTTGAGACACTGTAATGGACAGCAAATGACTATATGTATGTATATAACTTTAAATTTTACCGGCTAGAAAATCACTGAACACCGAAAAAACTTGCTGAAGCAGATCAATGAAAAGGAATTGGAAAAAATCGAGGAAAAGAAAAAGTTTTTCCGAGAAGGTTTAAAATTTCAAGAAGACGTTTCGTCCAGGAAAAAAACGTTACGCGCCACGATGCAAAAGAAAATCGAAGGACTCAAGTAAAAAAAAAAAAAACTTTAAATATGAATTATTGCGTTAATAACTGTCGACGAATATCAATTCAACGTACGTTTTTTTTTTTACGTTTGTTCATAGAGTGCATAATTTACCAGACAAGTATTTGCACGAAATAGAGAGACGGATGAAATTAACGACCGATCTTCCAAGTTAAATTACTCGTGTCTGTACTTACTATTGTTTTGCGTAAATGGTACGCATATTGTTGAAATCTGTTAAAATAAACTCAAATACACAAAAAAAATTTTTATTTCCAAACACGGTAAATTCATAAGTTACAAGTAGATTTTTACTACGCATGATGCTAATACAAATACATCATTTGTATTATTAACATTAGCATAACAAGTAGTATTTGTACTAGCATCATGTGTAGTATTAGCAGTAGCATAAGGAGTTAGTATTAATACTAGCATCATGTGTAGTATTATTATTAGCATAAGGAGTAGTATTAGTACTAGCATCATGTGTTGTATTAGTATTAGCATCATGTGTAATATAAGTATTAGTATCATGTTATTATTAGCATTAGCATCGTGTTAATATTAGCATTAGCGTCATGTGTAGTATTAGCATTAGCATCAGGAATAGTATTAGTACTAGCATCATGTTAATATAAGCATTAGCATCATGTAGAGTATTAGCATTAGCATCAGGGATAGTATTAGCATTAGCATAAGGAGTGGTATTTTTACTAGCATCATGAACATTATTAGTATTAGTGCGCACGACCAAAATCATAGCATTAAACAATTCAAATAAGTAGACATTATTTTTAGCGGCTGTGTGAGTTGTACTGCGTTCCGGGCGGACCACCGAAACCGGGAGTGTTCACAATTTATGGTGTATTGTTGTCAAAAAAGAAAAAGAAAACTATTGTCGCTTTCAAAATACTGTGGAGTTCAGTCAACTGTCGTGCGTTATTTTTAAACTCAAATCGTTATAACGAGTGACGAAAATGGAAATTTTTTTTTTAATTTAAATCCACTTAACAATAAATTTTTATGGACATTTCCATTGCTGGATACATCTCACTCGGGTCCGGTCACATAAATCTAATAATCAAACTGTACCGTTCGACAAATGAAACGTTTTTTAGTGATGAAAGATTTAAGTGCAGACTCAGAATTCCTAGCTGATCAACATTTGAACTAATAATAACAGACAAATTACATATTAAAAACGTTAAATTTAATAAAAACAAAATTTTTTCCATAAATGGCATTTACAAACTTACAGAAAACGCGTTTGTATGAAGTCAAACCAATATTTTATACGTGTGTGTAAAAAAAAAAAAAAATAATACAATTTTATTATTAAAATTATTTTTACCGTATCGAATATATTAATAAATCGAATCGATATTTCGTAACTCTATTAATAGTAATAACACTTTATTTAATTAGTTAATAATATGTAAATACTTTAACGACTTTCAGGTGTTTTTTTTTTTTAATTATATTAATAATTTTGTATACGTTCATGTACGTATGATTTTAATTCGATAAGTTATTTGTAATTGTTATACGACTAAAACGATTATTATTTTGGAAAACGTTAGAGAAGTGTTCGGTTATTAATAATTTAAAAAAAAAAAAACAAAACAAAATGCGAGAAAACGAACGTGGGCAATATATTAGGAGAAAAGGAGTTTGCGCTTAAAACGCTTGTCGGGTGATTTTTTTCCGCCCTTCGGTCGTAGTTGGTTCCATATAAAAGCTGAAACTCTCGTGATACAGCCCCAGAGTCCGTTCGGAAGTTAACACTTGCTGCGTCCCACACATTTTTCGTCATCTTCGCGTGCATTATAACGCAAGTAAGTCTTTATTTTCAACTCAAAGCGGTATACAAACTTTAAATACACAGTTATAGCAGTTCTAGTAGAAAGTAAAACGTCCATAATTTTTTTTTTTTTTTAATGTACGTAAATCAAGCGTAGTCGAGAAAAGGTATCGTTTTTAAATACCACTAACATTAACATTATTAATATGAAATTTGTATTAAATGAACTTGTTTAATGAAGTCGATATATATTTTTTATATATAAACTAGCTGTCCTGCCCGGCGTTGCCCGTGCCAAAGATTTGTATTTTTTATTACAGCTGAATTACCCGGCTTCGCCCGTGTACAGTTTTGAACGAACTTGCATCATTTATTAAACTTTAAAATTTTAATTCAATACACATGCTCTTCTTCTCCCTCGCCTCTAACCCAGCCAGTAGCGTATTTTCAAATTATAAATAAATTATATATTATTATAAATTATAATTTTCAAATACTGGGCGCAAGCTCAAATTCTTCTTTTAAATTCGAATTGTTTCTATTGAAAACTATTACTGTACGATAAATTAAACAATAGAAGCGAAATTGAATTTGTGCGTTTTATTATTATTATTATTATTGTCGACTTCATTCGCATGTCGTTCAGAAATTTACTTATTTATTGTTTATTATACTCGTTTAAATGATAAATCGTGTTTTCTATTAAATAATCACCGCGAGTTTAGGATGAAATGTTTATAACGAATATTTCAGTGTTGACCATTGTCGATAAATTATTTTTACACGAATAATAATAATAATAATACTGTTTCCAATGAAATATAAACTAAACGCGAAATCATTTATTTATGAAAATACAAATAATAACACATCGTACACACCCGTCTACATAATATGTTATCATACACGATATGTACACTACACTTATAAAATATGATATTTGCATATTCGTATTAAACATTCTGAGAATGAAAAACGTTAAAACTAATTATTATGCGCTACGATCCTTATATTTGTATTCAATGATTTTACGATACACCCACGAATTATATAAAATACAGTATAAAAAAAAAAAATGTAAAAATCTACTCCGGGTATACGCAGTTGATGAAACTATATCTTTAATTCCAAAATTATTGTAGGCAAATGTCAAATAATACTTTATTGAATTGTCACATTTTCGAATCCGCAAATTATAAAAACGTTTAATAAATATATGAAAAGTTTGTTCTTAACATATATAATAGAGAATTTAAATAAAAAAAAAGAATATACTACGCCGTTATAATACGAATAAAATAGTAATATATACGAGTAATAATAATAATTAAATTGTACGGTTTTATTTTATTTTTATGAATTTAACGAATGACATATCGATGCATCACATTTTATAATTGGACATTGGGTAAATAAACGATATAATGACAGGCTCGGGATTAAAAGAGATTTATAAATTGTTCGTCAATAATATTACTGTGAGCAGGGCACGGATTTTTATAGCATTAAAAAGTACTGAAACGCGCGCTTATGTAATGTTATCGAAAAAAAATTTTAAATACGCCTTTAAAAAAAAAAGAGTAAAAATAGCAACAAAACAATAAAAAGAATATTTTTTATTATTATTTGCCAATTTTCACTAAAGATCCGCCACGTAATTTAATGTCTAAAAATAGATTATAATAATATAAAATAGCAATTTCTTTTACTTTCTGAACGTTACGAGATTTGAGAATAACACGGAGTTGTTTTATACGTATTTTAGTAAAAAAAAAAAAATTAAAAAAATAACCCACCGAAACAGGGCGAAAATAGCTCTTGGGAAATCTGACGAAACAAATTGCTCGCTGCGGTATTTTCATTTGTATTGAATTACCAAGTGCTACAGAATCCAAGCTCCATTCGACTATATTTCACGAATATACGAGCGTTTAACGAACTGGCTTTTTTGAGTTAATAAAAAAAAAAAAAATTTTTTTTTTTTTTAACTAAAAATACTTATGTTCAATATTTATGTGTATACGTATATTGTATACATTTTTACGTGGACTCTAAATAATTGCACGCCTGCGTACTTAATTACACTTGTATTGTTTGAAAATCCGTAATACGAGCGTATTCCAGAGGCGACATTATCTGACCAGGCGCGGCAGCAAGTACAGGCGAAAGATCAAAACGCAAAAAAAAAAAACAGTCAGATTCCCTCCTCGTGCCCCCACCGTTCAAATATGAATAACTTCGCGTTAATACAATTTTAACTTTGTGTTTTTCTTATACAATAATTCAATACGAAACCGACAAAACGTATACAATTATATATACATAGGTGATCATTAAGTAAACGCATATAATTACGTTAACGACGCAACCATTGTCCTGTAATGTAACGCGAACCTCTGGAATGTGTTCCGAGATGGATTTCAGGACATCACTGGAACGGATCACCAACTCCTCTTGAACACGCTACGATTCTACACTATACGTATAATTTTATTTACGATAATGTCATAATGACGAACAATCGTTTAATTATTTATATTATTATCTGGTGTGATCTACTAAATTCTGGTCGACTCGCGTTTCGTGTGTTATACAACACACACATTGGCATGTTATTTACGGTGACGCTTCTAGTCGTTTGATATATCCCTTTTGAAATGTAAAGAAACGTTTTTCTGAAAAAATAAATACATTAAACGTAAAATGAATAATAAATAGATATCGGAACCGAAGCAATATAAATGCGTATATTTTCTCTCTCTTTCTTTTATAGCGTCGTTATAACAGTTAAAAATAACTTTTAATAGCGCGAACGTAATGGGCTGATAAAATACGCGTACGTATACGCTAAAGTAATATTCTTTTTTTAATACCACTCGCTTTCGTGTCGTTGTTGTTTTTCTAAAGCGTGTACGCAGGTAATATTATGCGTTTATAGTCATAAAACCGTGTTGGATCGAACGTGAAAATTGTGTATTAACGACTTCTGGTTATTCGTGTCGAAGGGGAAAATGTCGGAATAATCGGGAAAATCGATGAAAAAAAAAAAAATTCGAACGGATTTCAAATATAATAGTGGTTTTGATTTACCTTATTTATGCCCGTATAAGTGAAAAACAAAATTTATATTATTTATACTATAAATTTAACTATACTAATATTCTACTTGTACATACTTACTTTTACTTGAGTATAGTTTAGAAAGATAAAAGAATAAAGACGTAAAATTAAGAAAATTACAGTATTATAATAGATTAGTATTATTTATCAATTTAAATTTTAAAGTCCGTACAATTATTTAATTGTTAAACTACTCGTATACGTTAAATAAACTCGTTTTACTCTCTCTCTCTTTTCTAA
Source organism: Chaetogeoica ovagalla (assembly GCA_032441825.1). NCBI lineage: Eukaryota > Metazoa > Arthropoda > Insecta > Hemiptera > Aphididae > Chaetogeoica > Chaetogeoica ovagalla. Next base: position 5,488,757 of record CM063742.1, read on the forward strand.
TTATATTGTTAATTAATAAACTGTACGATTTGAAATTATTTGTCATTCTTTATATATATATATATATATATACGCCTTGTGTATATATATATATATATATATATATATTCGTTAGAAATATTTTATATTTTCGTGTGAAATTTTAGAAAATAAAAATGAAGCAATTTATTACCATCTTTGTGGTTCTCTATATGTCTGTACTGATTTTGAGAAATCCGACAACGGCATCACCTCTAGACAATAATTATTTCGAAGACAATTCTCTTGGTAAGTACGAGTATCTAAAAAAAAAAAAACAATTATTTAACCAATTTCTTTTGCAATAATATGACTTCCTAATGATTATATGGTGTCTTTTATAAATGTTGAGATGTCAAAATTCTGCGTTTTAAATTTAATAAGCTTTAGAATAATTGTGTAGGGAAAAAACTTCATTAATGCAAAGTAGATGCATTCTGTTCAAAAAAAAAAATATTTCAAAATAACGTCATAACATTATTAATAATACGATTGAATATGTGCGTGAGCTATAATCTTTATTATTTTGGGCACATAAAATAATACATACAAACAAAACATATTACATTATAATAGCACGTAATATAATTAATTGTAAATGTTATTTGTTTCTTGTCATTGACGATTTTAACTTGTTAGACCGGAACGTATTCACACAAAAATAAACAATGATTTTGTGAAATTAATTCGAATTAAATTAAATTTGTATCACTTTCAGTTTTACTATAAGCCGACTTTTTTTTTTATTTTACTATAAACAATTTACCTAGTTATTTACTTACGATAATTAATAATGTTCTGTTAAAAAAAAAAAAAAATACTTAGCAAAGTCTATTAACAAAATTGAACTTGATTAAATCACAATTTGTGAGTTCTAATATAATACAACAATGTAAAATTATCCGAAGTAAAATTAACGAAATAATGTTCGTTTTTTATGAAATTCTAGAAGACGATAGAAGAGCTTTATTGAAAGACTTGGATGAATATATGGATCAGGATACAGAAGACGAAGAATTAATTTATCCTAATTTACAGCAAAAAAGGTTCGAACGTATTATCGAAAAATATGTTACGTTAATTTTTACTAATTTTATGTCCATTTGTCGTCTGCCAATAATTTTACGAGTAGCGTTTACAGTATTCCGTTTGATATTATTGAAACGAACGTTTTATGTTTTGTTGAACAAGGAAACCATCGTCGTATAAATATCTCATGTCGTGTGTGCCAAGAGGTGGAAACTGCGATCACAGGCCCAACAACTGCTGCAACAGTGGTTCATGTCGTTGCAATTTATGGGGCGCGAATTGCAAATGTCAGAGAATGGGATTCTTTCAGCGATGGGGAAAGTGAAGAAGTTATTATCACTGTTGCGGACTGTTTAAATTGTTAATCGATTATTTCAACTAACCCATACAAATAGTAAAAATAGTCTCTTTTTTTTTTTGTTTTGCTGTTTTAATTCTAACAAAACGTAGTAAAATTGAGTAAACTGTTAATCATCCATAACGTTTTGTTTACAATATAAATACTTATTAATAATATAATGTCTATACGTTAATTTTTTTTTTTTGCATCGAAATTACGTCCTGAACAGGCACTTTTAAAAAGTATTCAAAATATACGTGTATTCGAACAAATAGAACAAAAAGTACTCGGAATACGTGTATTCGAATGTTTTCCCCAAACGATTCATTTAGTATTTTAATAGCAATCCAATTCTTCGACTTCATAATTATAAATTCAAAGCCAAAATCGTACGTAATGACAGTAACCATTAATATTATAATGTCATAAACAATCGACTAAAAGCGTTAATCGCGTAAAATCTAGCTCGTACTTTTTTTTTTTTTTTTAATTTATCTAGTTTCGAGTGAAACACAACTCCGTTTATAATATATGTGCACCGTATTTCTCAAAATTTTAGTGCCTATTCGTTATTCAAAAAATCGGATTTCATTCGCAGAATTTTCATTCCAGCACTACCGGAAACGTTTAATTCTGTCAATTGACGAATACAATTAATAATATCGGGAAAAATTTTTCGTAATAAATTCTCGATCGAATACGACATCGCGATGACATTAGGCGTTTGTTAAATAACGACAGACTTATTCTGCCGCATTGTAGATATTTCGAAATAATTTTAAACGAAAAAAAAAATGCGATACATTTAGCGCGATATTTCACACAAAACGACGACGTTTTTCCTAAAGAAACTCTCATTAATACAATATCGTCATAATGGCATGTGAATACGAGAGACGGTTAAAAGTGCGTTTCGGTAATGTCCGATTAACAGAAAACGTTCGTTTTTATTGAAATAAAAATAAATAAAAAAATAATCGAATAAAAAAACGGATCTGATATATATATATATATTTTTTTTTTAATATTATTTTTGTCAATTCATATCCAGTCAAGTCTCGACAACGACGACCGGCTTGTTATTACTCAGCAGCTTACATCGGCTTACGGCTCTGCTCGTAACAGTAAATCGGTACGAGACGAGAAATATTTGCTCCATACCGGAGCGTGTATAAAAGAAAAAAAATAAACAATTTCTAACGCCTCGTCTCCGATCCAGCTTTTGTTATTTCAGTGTTGCGCGTGTTTACATATCTGACGAGCACGAAAAATACAGACGGTACAGCTGGATGGTACTTTGAATATCTGTTTACCGTTTCGGAATACGTTCTTTCACATTCCCGAAACGTTTTCTACGCTTTTTTAACTCGCGCTATAACTATTGCATACGATACAATAGTGATCGATAACATTTACATACTGCTCGTCACGACGTTAATAAAAATATCTACGCAAATAAAACAATAACAATAATAATTATAATAATAGTTTTTTCCCCCCGTTTTTACAACGTCTACGCGCGCGTTTTCCAACAGTCCGAAATGTTTTTCAATCTTGCAGTTCGACTGTACACACAGTCGAACCCGAGCGTACTCACCTCCGCGAACAGTGTTCAGTAAGTTTCGGATGCGTGTGTGAATTTTCCGCGACGTCAATTATATATTATACTATACAGGGGACGACGAGCATTGAAATCGCGACAGCTGCAGATGAATATAATAATAATAATACGGATATACATTTTTTTTTTTTCGAAAACCGAAGATTTTTTTTCTTCTCTTTTTTTTTAATCCGAATTTGTTACACATACTTAACGGACCGGGACGTGCGTTCGCATAATATTTGTAACAATCGTCCGACGAGCAAATGCACGTAATAATATGTACTCTACACACGATAATCCCACCGATATTATTTACAACAATATCGGTATCCGCGTGGTGACGCGGCTTTTTATTTTTTCATTTCAGATTCTGCTGCGAACGGCGGCGGCGGAGCGAAGAACGTCAAAAAGGAAAAATCGAAATACGATTGAAACACGTATTATGTGACCGTTATTGATTTGTTTACTTACAACAAACATTAGGCTCGTGATGTCCTAAATAGAGCGAGTAATTACATTTTAGTACTTTATTATTTTAATTCATTAGAAGAAGAAGAAGAAGAAGAAAGTGAATTATATAAATATATTAGATTGTAATCGATTGATAATGACGAATTTTCGATTATATTTCGTACAGGGGCGGCCAGTTATAAAACGGACGGGGGGTGTTTTTTTTACGCCTGTACACACACAAAAATTTTACCAGAAGTAGTAGTGTTCCGATGCTTTTTATGCAGAGCCATGCCCGATTATTTTCCGGTAGCGAATCGTACATGTAGTCGGTATTTTAAAGAGATTTGATTTCTCAAAAGCGCTTAGAGACAAAACAAAAAAGAAAACCACGAAAACGATTGTCGCGTTATTTCTTCGTGATAATCTTTTCAAACTAATTGCGACTATATACAACATTTGAAATATTCACCCCGAATGTGTAACTTTTTATATTACATTTGGGGCAACAACCGGTGGTCCGTGGTGTCAAAACAGTTGTTTTTTCATCTAATTCACATCGATTTTATAATTTAAAAAAAAAAAAATGTTCAACTTAAAATCAAAGAATAAACGATGCCGCGTTGTAATCAAACAAACGTATAAGGAGTGAAAAATCGTAATCCGCGTTGTACAACATAATATTGCTGTTTGCTCTGCGCAACGGAATCGTTACGAGAACGCCACAATAATAGCAGATCAATGAAGTGCGAACTTAAATAGTCACATCGATTAACAACAGTACCTGTTCATAAGAATTGTTTTACTAAATTATTATACAAATGACAATTGTTATGAGTTTTCAATTAAATTTCTCACCATATTCATTGCGGTAATGCTATATATATATATATATATATAATTCAATTATGTATTTTCAAATAGGTTTTGGAATCACTGTATTAGGGAAAAAAAATTTCCCTTCAATTTTTCGGCTATTTATTACATTACAATTACAGATTTCGAGTTATTTTTTTTTTTTTTTTTTAACTCGTAAAATGAACCAATCGATTGATTTTATGAAATTCTAAATTTATTTAAAATTTAAATGCGACGCGCGTACACGGATAACAATTGATATAGTTATTTATAATAACTGATAAAACGACCGATTTATCGTACGGAATATTATTTTTTTTTCTTTTTACCATTTCGAGTTTTTCGATAAAAAATGTATTAACGTACAATATACTTCGACGGAACGAATGACAATTTATAGAAATCGAACATTTTCAACTGTATGTTGTAAGAAATATTATTAAAACGATGTGCTCTTTTTTTTTATATATATAAGATTAAACGCAAATTATCGTGTACACTGTATATAAGAAAATCTTTAACCAAAAAGCAATTCACTTAGGACGGCACACAGCGAATCGCTATCTTTGTTTTTTCTTGTCTTCTTCGTACGCGAAAAACGGAAACGCGAGCGCGCCGTACACCGTTACGTCCTTGTCGTCACGGTGACAACTGAGCGGGGAACGAGAGAAAGAAAGAGAGTGAGAGAGAGAGACACGGTCACACGACGATCCGATGCGCGTCTCCGTCACGTTCGACCGACCAAGAGTGCAGCAGCAGCAACATCGGTGTTAACCGACGCGGCGACTGTGGCGGACACGATGACCACCGCGTCGTCGTAGAACACACACACCGGGTCGCACACATCGTCGCGATATAATTATTATTATTATTAATAATATTATTATTATTATTATTATTATTATTATTATTGTTATCGTGTCGTTGTTATCCTTGTGTTTAGGATCGCACCGACTCCTGCGGAGGCTTATTTATGAAAATGTGAAAATGTGAAGGAGTGACACCGACGAAATTCGTATTCGACATATTCCTGTACTAGAAAGTTCTCGTAGCGTTTCTATACGAGAAAGAAAAAAAAAATTACGAATTTATCGAGACAAAATGTCGAACAATCGCAGTTTGATATTATTTAAATTTCAAAATAATTACGTAACGTGTCGTATTATTTTTTTTTTTATTAATTATTACAGATTTGATCACGGCGTTAAATTAACACAAACGTTGATTTTTTTTTCATTTACAAATCAAAATGAAAATTATTATTTAATATATATATATATACAACGAATGAGAGCCGCTCTATGCTCTTCCGCCTCCAATTAAATACGCCACTGTCCGACTCCCATCGTTTTCCAGAAAAAAAAAACAAATTGGAAATTATCGAATTTTTTTCTTTTCCTATCCTGTGTGCATATACGCGCGACACATAAGATCGTTGAAATAAAATTCGCGCATCGCTTTCGAAAACCGTTTAAACGTTAAATTCGCCATTTCATTTTTTTTTTTTTTTAACGGCTTTTGTAAATTGTCCGTGCCGTTTCCGCAAAAGTCGCGAAATTCCCCTGGGCGCGTTGTTGAGCTAATTAAAATTTCTCGTAATTTCGATTTTAACGATTACACACCTATTTATAGGAACGGTTCGGGAGCACTGTTCTTGCCTACGGGCAGCTTTTTTTTTTTTAATTCCATACAAATTATTTTTTAACCGAAAAAAATTGCCGCGTTTTCTACTAATTGCACAAAATCGTTCTTTTGCGAAATATCGTTTTATTCATATACGATTAAATAGGAGCAAATTTATAGAAGGGAAGTAGGAGAGAACAATTTTTTCACACGCCGGTAACGAGCACGTTCTTGTGATTTCAAACCGTTCGATCATAATTTTCTATTTTTATTTACACTCCGCAGAGTTTGAAAAAAATCATTGCTACCTATAATGTTTTTCGATTTAGCTCGCTGTAACACTCTGGCACTACTTTCCACTGGCCGAAAGTTTTGAAAAACAGTATTCACTGTACATTCGTATATGCATAAGCAACCGAGAAGAAAACGTTACAAAAAAATAAAAAAAATGAATTTATGCGAACATTTCGATAACGCAATAAATTAAATATTACGACGATTGATTTTTGCGAGGAAGCGCGAATTTTCATTTATTTTTTTTCTTTAACTTTTGTACAAATCGTCGAGGAATAGTCATAGGAGAAGTCGAAATGGATATACGAAATCTGAACTGTTCCGATCAGACGAAAACCTGCAGACAATTATCGCGTTATTGCGTATACGTATAAAAACGTGCGTATCGAACGAGGAAAAAAAATGAAAGTGATTATTAGAGGAGGAAAAATATTTCGGTCCGGAATTGCGAATAAAGACCGGGAAAATGTAACGCGGTAACGAATCGGGAAAGTAACGTCCGCACGTGCCGCCTCCACCTACCACCGAGCAATAGTTCCGACGTATCGGTTTAAAAAAAAAAAAAATTATGTATTTTTGCGCATTTTTTATTATTACTAGCCGTTGCTCGTGCACAATTTTGAACGGAACGTAGTTCGGTATTTTTTTTCAATTTTTTTTTTTTTTTGTTGCTTTTTTTTCATTCAGTGTTTTGGCGAACAGCTGTCGAACCACCGCGAAATGTAAACTCTTCGGTAATACGTCGCTTTGTAGCGACTTCGCGTCCATCTTCATCTCGTAACGTCGTCGTCAACGATATTATTATTATTTACAAATCAATGGACAAGACGGTTTGAGAGCAAAACACATAGCGCGTTGATCACACGGGATTTCTTTGTGAACCACGACGTTCTTCATACCGTTTTCCCCGCTGGAGCTAAAATAAAATCAATGTGGTTGAACGTATACGAGAAACGCGGTTTATTCCCGTACTACTTTGGCTCGTAGGATGTTTTCTAAAAAGCGCTTGGAAAAAAACTCAAAAAACCACCGAAAAATTCCAATAGAAACGCGGATGTCGTGGAAATCGATTATCGTATAATTTTCAAACTCGTAATAACGGTTTATAGAAACTCGAACACGTTCACGCCACATATGCGAGACTTTATATTAAGGTAAAAAAAAAATTTTTTTTTTTCAAAAAATTTCAATTTACAATTTCCCGTTGTTTATAAATTTTCGAGTATTTATAATTCGTAAAAGAGATAATTTTTTTTTTTTTTTTTTAGTTTTCAGGTTTAAAAATTTAATACAATATCATACCGTACAATCAGCGGGGCGTAAAACCAAAGAGGGGGTTAGTCGTTTAAGTCCCGTGTCCTGTTTTTTTTTTATACGTTATAAATTTTTACTGTTGTGTATAAATTCTATAATAATTCATATTATCGAAGATGATAATGATATTGATTAACCCTTTGGAGCGATCCATTTAATCCGTGCTCGTTTTTTTTTTTTTCTTACGACCACTTTGACGACTGATTACAATGTGTTTGTAATCGCGATATTTCCGTGTGTTTACATTAATTATAAACGCGACTGTCTGCAAATGTGCGGTGAGAAATAGAAAAATCTACACAGTTTCATTCGTACTCAAACACTCACCAATCCCATCGCATAATCCTGGCTACAACCAGTGCATGTTACGATATTCAGGAAAACAGAGAAAAAAGTGATGATAAAAATCGTTAGTCAATTATTTCGAGTAACAAAAAGCGGGGGGGGGGGATTTTGTTGAAAAATCACGTTTTTACTACTAATAACATTCATATAAAGTAATTTTCGCCAAACGTTTTTTATAACTACACCTATATAAGAGAGGTTTGTGTGTGTGTGTAAGAAATCGCATATTAAAACGACATGCACAGCGCCGTATAATTGCGCTGTATAAATAAATTATTATTATTATTATTATTATTATTATTATTATTATTATTATTATTATTATTATTATTATTATTATTATTATTATTATTATTATTATTATTATTATTATTATTATTATTAATAATATTATTATTATTATATGTATTGGTCATTAATAACAAATACAATATATTTACAAGGCGACGAAATTTTTGTGTCCAACGTCACCGCGTTGCCGATAATAAAAAAATCCTTTTTATTAAACTCTCTTTTCGAAATACTTTTGAATCCGCTTACAAGATCGTCGTTCATCGTTTCTCCTCCCCCCGCGTAATCTCTCTCGAACATCGAAACACCCGCGCGCAAATAATTTATTAACAAAAATTATTCACGTGTTTTTATTGCGCTTCTACCGCCGCCGCCGCCGCCGCCGCCGCCGCGCGTAGTAAGCGATTGAGCGCGCGCGGGCGCTCGTGTTGTTGTCGTTGGTTACGTGTACGCTCGCGTACGCGTGTTATAATATTTCGTCCCCCACCGCCGGACGGGGTTTTTTTTTTTTTTTTGTTTCTCTCGTGTTTCGTATTGTGTGCGCGTATAGTTTCGTCTCCTCCACCTCCCCCCCCACCAACCCGACGACGACGCGACCGGAGAGAGAGCTTGCTGGCCTACTACTACTACTACTACTACTCTCTACGAACGGTGTTCGGCCGACGGTGGCCAGCAGCAACAGCCAGTGTACAAGCGACGACGCGCTACGTGTGGTGGCAGTGTAGTGCAGTGCAGTGCAGTGTGTGTGTGTTTTTTTTATTATTGTTAACGAACGGTACACACGAGTGGCGTATAAAATTTGTTTAACTTGACTATTATTTCGGTTTCGTTACCGACCTCGGTCCGCCGCCGGTGCGCGAAGAAATTGAAAAAATCCGCGTCGAACTCGAAAATACGAGAAGAAAAAAAAAATTTTTTTTTTTTTTTTTTTCATCTTTGCCCGTCTCCGGTCAACAAATATTTTTCCCAATCGAATTTATTACACCCGCGCGGCAAATCGGCCGCCGGCGTAAGGGGACACGGGCGACAGCCGCGTTTTATTTCGTTCATCCTACCCTACGCCCGATCGGCGTACGGTTGAAACGATGTTTCGCGCCGCGAGACCGCCGCCGGCCGCCCCCGTAACACCTATGCCGTAACGACGATACAGCACAATGTCCAAGTGTAGTCGTAGTACCCGGTAAGTGATTTTGTATTCGATTTACGAATTTCATTGCGCGCGCGTTCACGTACGCGTTTTTGTACAGGTTACCGCGGTGTCCGGGATGGGAGAGGCGTAAGACAACAACGCATTCTCCTAACCGGTCGGCGTAAAAAAAAAAACGATTTACAAAAAAAAAAAAAAAAACACATACAATTTTTTTTTTTTTTTTGTACCGTCCGACGCGATATTTGTGTGGTGAGGCGTTGTTTTCCCATTTCGAATAACGTGTCCTATAGTGGCGTGCAAGTGCGCTAGCGTGTGTGCGTGTGTGCGTTGGAGCGCGGCGCGCGTGCGAGCGGGACAACAGCTCCGATGTCGTACACAAGTATATACACACGCACACACACACACACACCGTGCAGGTATAATACCTGTGAGCGCGTACACACACACACACGAGGCGGCGGCACGCACCGTCCTTCGCAACGATTTCCGCGACTGCCGCTAATCGATTGCGTCAAAAATTACCTACAGACGTAGTCGTCGCTCCACCCCCCCTCCCCCCATCCGCTCCCTCCATCGCGCCGCGAAATTAACGCCCGTAAAGGACACGGACTGTGCATGCGTTGCGCACGATTTCAGGCATCACCTCTGCTATACAATAATAATAATAATAATAATTAATAATAATAATAATAATAATAAATATTCCGTTAAGAACGAAATTTGTGCGTTAAACATTCTACGAAAAAAAAGGAAAAAAATTTCCAACTCGTCCGCTCGACGAGAATGGCGTTTTCCCTATAAACACACACGTTTTACATAAAATACTTTTTATACAAAGTGATTTTCTTTCCGTGTCGACGCGCCGCGTTAATTATACTGTGTGACACGACGTATTTCTGCGCACGGTATCCGCGTCGTAGTAACGGTTCGAAAGAACGGCCGGCGATAAATCGACGATATACGACGGATTTCGTACGGTTAAACACGTTTAGCAGGTCCCCGTGGTTGATATTAAAGATTTTTTTTGTTTTTTTTTTTTGTTTTTGGCGTACACGAGTGAATTCCCGTGCGTATAACTGTGTGTGTGTGTGTGTCGAAAGCAAAAACAAAAAAGAGAACCGATCGCCCGACCAATAAAAAAAAAAAAAACACACGCACACTCGTCGTAACACCGAGCGCGGTGTACACACACACAACAGGTTGTCTGCAGAGATAACGGCCAGGACGCGGGATCGCGCCACGGCGGTAGGTCGCGCGCACACTCGCGTTTACGTTCGTTTCGGGGGGGCTCGAGACATTTTTTTTTTTTGTTTTCTGTTCGTTTCGTACTCATATCGACACGGTTTCGGCTCAAAGACCCGCGCTGTTCCCCGGAAACACACCGCTGTATTCACCGACTAGTAAACGCAAATCGCTGCTGTATTCGTCGCGTTTCATTTCTCTCCCCGCCCTCCCCCCCCCCAAAAAAAAACTTCGCGATATACAATCGGCGAACAGCGTTAAATCGAGTCCGCGCACTATAGTGTGTTATAATATATCTGTTACGCCCCGTCACGCAACCATCCTACGGTGTACGATATAATCGATTTTTTTCTTTTTTTAAACACTAGTGCGTTTTGTCATCGATAAAACACAATATGAATGCACAACAAACAAAATGTAAAAATCGAATTGTTTACAATATCCCGCGTATACGAATTGTGTCCGAACAAATATGTTTCGGACAGTTACGCGTTAGCAGCCTGCAGCTACCGGGGGGGAACCGTTCGAAACTGTATACCGTATATTAAAAACACGAGATTTGGACTTTTACAGATTTCAATTTATGGCGCGCAAGTCGGAATAAATAATTTCGTATTCGATATTGAAAAGTATTCCGTTACCGTTGGTTAACCGTTAACCGTGTACAATATTCCGACTAATATAATATGTATCCCGCGTGTGAACTATCGATTTCGACGCGCGCGCTCGCGTGTGTTAAACGCGTATGTGTTTCGTTGCAAAAAAAAAAAAAAGAAAAAAGAAAAAACACTGATCGAGAGCCACGTAACGTGAGAGGGAAGGATATATAATAATAATAATAATAATAATAATAATTATAATAATAATAACAATAATACGGCGATTCGACGGTGAATGGAGGAGAGGGGGAGGGAATTTGTTTTTTAATTATCACACCGGCAGTTGAAATTATGTAAATCGAGGGGAATTTCACGGAAATTCGTTTTTTTTTCAGTAAAACGCGCGTTCAAACGAGAGCTGGATTCATTCCAAACGTTCACACAAATAGTATTTTTGATTGGAAATTTTGTACAATCGAATGATGCGGTCAGTTCGAAATCGTCAATACTTCCTATTCCCCCCCCCCCGGTTCCTATATAGGATTTCTTGTGTTTAAACGACGCAATAAACAAAAATCTTGTTCGATTCTGTAATATTTTCGTGAATATGACTGGAAGTTTCATTAGCATATTCATAAAATTATAAAACGACGATTAGATATCGATGGGTCGAGGCGATTTGTTGAAAACCAACGGGCGATGAATTTTCTTTTTGATTCAAATAAAATTGAACGATTTAATGCAAATGCGACGATCGACAAGCGACATTCGCCAAACAAAATTAAGTAAAATTTTTTTTAAATAATAATATTTTTTTTGTTATTTATACCGATACCAGAAATATTTAATACGCATTGAAGAGTTTTACTAGTACCATATCGTAATAAATTTATAATACGCATACATATATTGCTGTACCGTTTTAAATAAAATATTTCGGAATTTTAATTAATTTTTTTTTTTGTTTTTGATTACTCGAATTCTTGGATAATTTGAACTTTTCTGTTGCCGGTTCCTTCGACTTCGGGTTAACCTGCAAGTCCGACTGTATGTCGATCGCACTTCGATTTATAAAACGTAATCTTTTAAAATAGTTTTTTTGTATATAAAAAAAATAAATATATTTATACGAGAAGTAATTCATTAATCGTTATCGTCGTAATTTTACGATTTTCGGTTATAACATTGAAATATCTACTCGTTCGTACTCGTTCATGCTTGTAGAAATTCGATTGAAAAATTTTATAATTTTTGTTTTTTTTTTTTTTGTTTTCACGACTCTTTTGGACTTTTTCCGAATGAAATTTAATATCATACATACCCCGTGACGTCGTATAAAATCGACGTCATAAATTCGTAATTTATATTAATAATAATTTTTTTTTTTTAAATTTCGCGGAATAAAACTCGATATGTTTTACGTAACGTAATTGTATTTCTTATTTCGTATTTATTTAATTTATTACGGTCTATACGAATGAATGCAATGTTGACTCCCGGTTTAATGCGTATATTTTCTGTTCCGAATAAATCATTTATCAATGACACAATTTTGTAAGATAAAGAAATAAAAAAAAACGTGAGATTCGTTACGTTTTAATAAATCGCAATGTGTAGTAATAATATTCTGTTTTGTTGATAAAAACGGATTACGAACAGTTTAGACAAAACTCACAAAATCGAGGACATCGAAATACGTGTGTACAGGAAACGCGATAAAAAAAAATTTATTATCCCCGCGTTCCGCGTCTCTATGTGCACGCACAACACAAGCGATTCGAGCGAAATGTAAATATTTGAGAGCGGATGCACAGCGCGATGAAAAATAATTCATTGACAATGGCTTATATTATTGAGGCGTTGAGAAATCGCGGCTAATGGAATAAAAGAAACTGGGTTGAGGTAGTCAAGGATATCGTATAGACACGAGAATAACGCGTGATAACAATAAATAATCCGCAGTACTCGAGCACTTTTGTATACGAATAATACGAAACACATACGGCCGAAAAAATAGAATAACACGCGAATTCCGTATTTCTTTATTATTAAAGAGAAAAAAATTCTAACGACTTTATGACTGTGAAACTCGGACAACCATTAAGGTTAAATCTCACTTTTTTTTTCTTTTTCTTTTTGAAGAAAATATTTATACGACGCTGAAACAGGGCGATATGAAAGAAAAACGTTAACACTGAATTATATAGTGAATCTGTGGAAGGTTTCGCGTATTAGATGTAAAAAAAAAATACTCTAGTGTTAGGCGCAGCGAGCGTTTGGAGAGCTGGTAGGAGAGACGGAGGACAATAGGGACGTAGAAGGATTCCACCGTGAAAGACCTGGTACAACTGCAGGACGGACTGCAGTTAGATGAATTTCGCTCATTTCACCTCGAATGCCCGCTACACTAAGCTGTGCACGACGATGACGATTAATTCTCTATTTCTTCCTATTTTTCTTTTCCTAGCACGGCGACGGTGTCGTCTTTTTTAACGTGGACGGACAATTCATCGCATATCTTTTAATTTTGATTAATCGACTCTCGCAGTCAGCGATATTATCAGCGACTACCGCAACGACGTGAGTTTATTGGGCCAATGGGCCAAATAATGTTATTAGTTATAAACTCGTAGTTATTCGCTTGTGACCGTTACGTTTTGTCGGGTTGCATTACGGGTGTTAGGTAACTATTACTGTACGTAGATAATTTGGCGCGAATCGTTTATACACGCACAAGCCGGATGGTATTCGCATTTACGTAATCGAGTTGGTTCCGACTATTTTTTTCCCCTGCCCGTGTCAACAGTAAAACCAATTGTCAATTGAGCATGACGATGAACCGTTTCACTTTCTCGAACGCAGAGAAAAAAACGTATAAATTAAATTTACTCTCGCAGGGCATGTGTTATGTGTGAAATAATCGATTAAAATGTCGATACTTATATGTGTGTGTGTAGAAAAGAAAATCAAAGTGTCTACGTTGCATGCAGATACATCAGATACGTCTTGTGGCTATTGAATTTAGTCGACATAAAAATGTCAAGAAAAATCAACGTATCTACATCAAATTGTCTATTGATATAGGTATACTTTGATTTTAATAGTTGAATAGCGAAGCTATTGAAATACGATTACACTCACATTTTCATCTTTATATCGCATAAGCAAGTTAGGACCGTCATACAGCAACGGTTTCGTTTATGACGTTTGTCGCGGCAACATTCTCGGTGTCGGACAAATTTTCGGAATGACCCAACCAGCCGTAAAACATATTCGTGTCAAAAAATTAACTTTTGAACGCGTATTTTCATTGCGCTTTCCGTTTTGTTTACCACGAGAAGGCATAAAAATATTATTATCAATCGTTTTAAATATTACGTCGATAACTCGTATATAAACCGTTCCATAAGAGTAAAAGTACACACGAGTCTATACACACAACATCGTAAACAGATGCCTGTTTTTCAATTTGTTTTTTTAAGTTTTCATGGTGGTTTTTCGGAATCGCGAGGAAAAACTCACGTATAAAAATTATAATTACAAAAAAAAAATTGCTCACGTGCCCGATTTTAGAAAAATTCTTCGTTTGATGTTGTTTAAAAAAAAATAATAATAATATAAAACATACGCTAAATCAATCATCTGGAAGAATATTTTTCAGCTCACTTTTTTTTTTTATTACCATTATAATAATAATAATAACAATGAAAATTTGATATTTCAAGAATATGTAGAGGTTTTGTAACGTCTATCGTTACAAAAAAATCGTATCAGTATTTTTAAAGCTTTTTTATATTTTGATGTTTTTCCTCGTGCAAACGAAAAATATAATATAAACTACAGCAGAGCAGTCGATTTGCGACGATGACGACAACATAATATAGTAGTCAGTACAAGGAAATGCGTATTATATTCGTTACTCGGCGGGTTATAATATTATTTCCCTGTATAACACTATCGAATATTCGTATGTATTTTAACGACGATTTATTATAAACTCGGAATATAACGAGCTGCGCCGGTCGTTTATAAATCTGTGTATCGGACAATTTGTGTATGTTTAACGATAAACGAAATAATTAATTACTGAAATTAAATCCGTCCGAAAGAAACTTATGATTTGTAAAACGGTAGTTTTATTTTAATAATTGTCGCATTGGGAGACTGAAACGGTTAGGTCAGAAAACGCGTATTAACTAAACGCGTTTGGAGCCTTTATGTTCATATCCATTTCACCGAGATTCTCTACTGCTCGAATTGTCGCCACACGGATTCGTACAGATTGCTACGCGATTGATTGTTACAAAATGATTTTATTCTTAAAAAAAAAAAATCCAATAAATTCGATCGTCTCGGCTTTCGATAGAGTTTTTTGTATCGGGAAAAAACGATAAGATATTGTGATTTTGCACGCATATATCGGTGTATTGGCGGCGATGTTTATTCCTTATTGCCTATATGCATAAAGAAGCCGAATCGAGTGTTTTTTATTGCGATAATAAAAATCGGTCAGTTTACAAAAAAAAAAAAAAGAAGAAAAAAGTTCATTTACATTACGCATTTGCCCTTAACCCAATAAATAAAACCGTTTTATCCGTTATATAGAAACGAAAGGCGGTTTAAATCAAATGCATTTTACCTTTAATCGTATAATATTATATTTTGCCACGTTACGTACACTTATCGATATTATTTAGATCATTTACCGCTTTTTTTTTTAAATATATATAAAATTATTTTGTTTTTTTGTTTTTGAACATCATTGATACTTTATTACCAATCGAGTCGGTTTTTTTTATATTTTTTACAATACGATTATACTACGATGTACCCAATTTGTTTGTCGTCTAACGCAATTGTCATATTTTATTTCTATATACTGTTATTTGTAGATACAAAAAAAAGAAAAAAAAAAAAGTCACTTTTAATTGTTCCGATTTTATTATCTATACCCAGTTGAAATACGCGCGAATACAAACCTTTTATCTTACGAACGTCTAATAATTACGTATTATTAAATATTTTTTAATCTCGTTAATTTTTTGACATTTTAATAATATAAATGGTTTAAAAAAAAAAAAAGGAAAGGAAAGGACAATTAACTGAAATAATTATAATAATGTAGATAATTATTAATAACATATTGATATTATTGATTAATCGCCGATATCGAACGAACGCGAGTTAAATGTTTCATTTCAATTGCGTTTATAAAATGTACACGCGCGTAATTGCGTTTAAGTTCAACGACAATTAAGCGTTTATAATTATTATTATTATTATTATTATTATAAAAAATGTTAAATATTTGAATACAGCTGTAATGAAAAAATAGAAAAGACCGTGTCGTGAGATCAATGGAACTAAAATCGATGCGCAACTGAAATTTGCATACGAAACGAACATTATGAATACCATTATTGTTGTTGTTTAAAACTGCCGTGACTCTTAAGAAATCGTCTAATTGTTATTTAGTTGTACGTATATATGTGTGGTATTCAGCAAAACAAATTTAGATCAGTGAGAACTCATGGATTTTGGACGGTGAACATTTATTTTTCCATCGGAGTCTAACACTGTGAGTTGACCCCGTCAATGCAATATAGGTTTGGGGGGTGGGGTACCGTATACGCCATCACTGTGTAGACATTTATGATTTTATGACATTTGCGCTATGATTTTCAGTTGAAACGTTTTAATTGTTTTTCTACTTTTTGCCCTGTTGATGATTGTAATAAATTTGCCACGTGAACAATTCAAATTTATTATATTTCATTATTGTTGTTATTATTTTTTTTTTTTTACCAGCCCGTAAACTGAGAGCGCGATAATTAACATAGGAATTAAATTCCCTCGGCGTTACGCATTACAGTAAGATCGAAGAAATCGTTTTCAATATGTTATTCCAACATAATATTTTCCGTCATAAAATATTTACAACGCATGTATCGGACACACGTCTACGTGTCTACTCAACACGATTTTTTTTATGAATAATAATAATAGTATAAGAAAGTAGTATAAATAATCGCTTCCGAAAACTAATTATAATAATGTAATAATTAAAATGTCTGCCGGGATAATTATTATTGTTATTTCTCGGAGAAAATAATTGTGGGTCATTCGTGAATAATAAATTATATTCCTCCGTGGACGACGAAGACTGTATACGTTTTTATGGGAATAAATATAATTTTTTTTTTTTTTTTTTTTTTTTGTTCTCTTCTTTGAACGGATATTTTTTCTTCAAAAGTACACTCCTAAATTAGGACAAACGTTGTTTCACATCGGTCGTCAATGATGTTGAAATAGGTCAAACAACGCGTATCAAGTTCATTATATATCTTATCATTATTGAACGGCGAATATCGTATGTTAGTATTTGTATACAATTGTATTAAGAAAAGTAATTCGGAAAATAAACGTTTTGAATCGCACTATACCTGTTGTGTGGTTATTATATTGTGTCCTGGCGAGAAAATTATTTTCCGATATTGAAATTAGAAAAAAAAAAACTACAGTATATGTTGCACGCGAATTTATGTACACATAATACGTATAAAGGGATAACATAATTATACGTTTTATATAAAATTGCAAAACTCAAACGCCTACACAAGCAGTGTTTCGATGAAGTATTCACAGATTTTTCGCCTAACATCTCTTGAATTGTATTGACCCTTATTTCATCATTTCATCGTTATCATCAGATAAATGTACTAAAAAAAATAATAATAATGGTTTTTAATTCCATTTACTGTGTGTTAAGTGTTAACTCCGTGGCGAATAATTGTAGCAACAGATTTTATTGTTTTATATAAAATTAAATTTGTAAATATTTTTACGATTAATTATTTTCATTTTTTTTAGTTCCCGTAATTAGAGTAATTTATTTATGAGTAAACACTATTTTTTTTTCGATTCTGAGCGTAACGAAGAAACTATTGGTTTTACAATAATGTTTATTTCTATTTTTCTGTATATGATCAGAAAGAATGCTCGCGGACCATAGCGTCATATTGAGCTTTGTACCGTTAGCAAATTGTATCCACATGGTTGGTACTCTATTTGAAACGTTTTTCGATTTCTCAGTATAGTTGACTTATGCGTAATTCGAAACAACCGGAGAATTGGAAAAAAAAAACTATTCTCTCAATCGTTTTTTAAGGCGGCATAAAAAATAATATTCCTCGGGTCGTATACACCGTATATGTGTAATTTTGCGGTATATAAACGTAAACATTTTTTTTTCTTCTAATTTTGGGCTATTTACAGTGATTATTATAATGTGTAATATCGTATACAACATAAGTAAGTCCAACCTTAATTCAATTACGTTCAAAAAATCTTGACAATCCTGAATTACAATTTTTTTTCTTTATCACTTTATTATTATTTTTTTTTTTTGTTTTGACAATGTGTACACAAGTATACACCGAAGTACACTGCTCGGAATCGTTTTATTCGACACAACGATTCAACGCGTTGATTTCAAATTTATAATAAAACCAAAACTCTAATACTTTATCCGAGTGATTGACTCACCTATACCGTAGACGGCGCTAATCGTTAATTTAGTGGACTCCGTGTAAAAACCGTTTACCGCTAAACTCATCGTGTTCTAATTTTTTTTTTTTTTTTAATGTTAGTAGTGGATATTATCCGAACTAATTTTTTTCTTTGCCAGGGGAATTTCTCTCCTCTCCACGTCGAATCCAACGTTTCACACGGAACATTTGCAGTCGACACACACACACACACACATATTATACGAATTTTTAGACATTCGCGGTCGGGAACGATTTAAGAAGAGTTATTACAAAAACGGTGGATTATAATTAATAATAGTATTTTTGACATCACACTGTGTAACATGATGTCGCGTGGTTTCGTTTGTATAAAATAATAATAATAATAATAATAATAATAATAATAATAATAATAATAATAGTATATTATGATAAATAGGTGGGCAATTAATTATTATTATTATTATTATTATTGTTATTATCGTTCGCCACTGTTGCGAGTGGGCCGTGGGGTTAATAAATAGACGTTCTTCGGGTTAAATGACTCAAACGCGTATAACACATGTACCTTAGTTTTCTAATTGTGCGCGCGCTCATACTTTTTGTAGTTGTTTAACTGTAGACGAGTAGTAATAAAATATACTGTTGACTTCAGAAACACAAATGCTAATTAACGCGTCGTTGTTTGAAAACGTATTTCTAAAATAAACAATCGATTTAACGTCAAAAATATAACGACGATTAGTTCCGTGTACGACGACAGTTTTTCATTATTATTATTATTATTATTATTATTATTATTATTATTATTATTATTATTATTATTATTATTATTATTATTATTATTATTATTATTATTATTATTATTATTGTTATTATTATTATTGTTATTGTTATTATTATTGTTATTGTTATGGTTATTGTTATTGTTATTATTTTTTTTGTATTGTAGCAATTTCACTTTCTTTTTACGTAAACTTAAAGTGTCGGTATTGCCATCAAAAGTCTCGGTGGAATAGTGAAAATAAAAATGTAAGAAAAAAAAAAATTAAATTTTCTACCGAAAAATAATAAAGCGCAATGAGTCGTTTGACGCAGAAGACGGTACCTAATAATGAGAATAAATTTTAAAAATTCGGATGATTATTTGGCTAAAGTGTTTCTAGCATCGTATATCATCGTCAAAAATCCATCTTGCTCAATTGACTTTATCTAGCAACGAAATAGGTTATAACAATATTCCTTGCATGCCGGTTTCGTGTGAACGCCTGTATCGCTTTTAAGCTACTGTTTCGATATAAAAATTTAGTCTGAGAATATTTTTTAAATTTTTTACAAGTATACTTTCAAATTTTATAAAATAAAAGATATTCTTTTTTTTTATCACTGTTGGTATTTCGACGGATCTCTGGAATTGAGCTCGAGTCCGTGTAAAAGTTCGACCTGTAAAAGACAAGAAAATTACGCCAGATCCGTAATTTTACCGTTAATTTTCGATATAATAATATTAGCGTTGGTAATTAAAAAAACAATTTCACCGTTTCGAAGGTGTTTCGGCGGTGTTACTTATACAAAATAACGACTCGTTACGATTTGTCGACATTACGCAATATCGCGTCAACTTTTTGTATTCGAGGATTTTTTTACAATACGATTACGTCAACCAACCGGATTGATGCGTTTGTGGCAACAGTCGTAATGAATTAAAAAAAAATCTAATAATTCCCGACGACGAATTCATATATTTTGAAAATAATTCGGGGATGGATAATTGTCGCACTCCGTATTTATCGCCGCGGGGGTTATCATTATACGAATTGAAACGATTACAGGCTGAAACGAGATTTGAGAACAGGACGGCGTACTTGTATTCAATAAAACAATTTATCGATAAAACAAATTTCGTCGATCGTCCGAACATAATCGCGTGAATTTATTTTTTAAATGCCGTCGTAGTGATCGCAATTATAATAATAATAATAATATTATTATAACCCGTTGAGAAAAAATATAACAATTATCGTTGGGTTTATATTAACAAAATGGATTTAAAACGGCCGAGAATACGAGACCGGCGTACGTAATTTCTTTTTAAAAATGGACGAAATCCAAAAGAAATCGTATAGGAATTCCGTTGGCGAATAATGTAATAATAACGTTTTTATAAACGAACTTATTTAAAATCGTACGAACACGGAAAACATTCGCGACTAATTAATTAATTAACGATATAATGATTTTAACATATCTCTGACCTATCTCTCCTCTTCTCTTTGGTCGTACGCTGGACAGCTGCCCGCAATCATTTCGTACGGAATTTCACTCTTTTCAAATACATTGTAATATACGCGTTACGACACGTCACGCGCGTTCAAAATTTACCTTTGTCTTCGTTGTTTTATAACATTCCGTTTTTTTATTATTATTTATTATTATTATTTTTTTTTTACGTGAACGGCTCGCACGAGATACTTTCACCATCTCCAGCTATATGCACCGCCGCTCGCGTATATTAAACGCTCGACTATTACAATATACAGGGTGTTTTTTTTTGTTTTAAATAAACGTTCTCATCAGTGTTCAGACTTATTCGAATACATTTATCCGGATGAATTTTTTTTATTATTATTTTTGATCTTATTTAGATAATTGTTTGATTTATCCGAACCGTATCATCTAACGGACAATATTTTATTTAGTTTTTATTTTTCTCCATTCGTTCGTCGAAATATCTTTCGGCATTTCGATTTGATAATAATAAATAATATCGTTTATCGGCCGCCAATATAATATGACAACAAAAGGGTTGTTTTCAATTACAATTGATTTATAACGGAAAATTTACACATAATCATGGCAATCGTTTTTAACATGAAAATCGTGGTAAAAACATTGTTGCGCAATAAATGCAATTGCAAAATAATGTTAACAGCTATTACTGCGTTTAGTATAAATACACGCTAAAACACTGCAATAACATTCTGACGACTGTTTTCATTTTATTTTATAACTTTATTTTAACAATTATTATTATTATTATTATTTTTATTATTATTGTTTTATTGTGTGTAAAATGAAGAGAAAACGTTCAATACCTCATGTCTTTTACTCTATAACTATGCTGTGTTTATTAATGAAAACTATGTAATTTCAATTTATTTGTCGCATTATCATATAAAATATATTTTTTTTTATGCACAATGATTTTAATTAAATTTTTTATGATTCACATATATGAGTATACATATATCTTGAATCATTGTTTAGTATCTCTTTTTTACGATTATACAATAAATAATTCGAGTATTCATTATTTGATTGATATAATTTAAAAAAAAAAAATCCGCCGTTTTTCTATTTAAATTAATTTCTAATTATCTTTTATCCTTATGTGTGTATATATAAATAAATACGTCGATAATTCCCTTCGTCTTTATCGTTATGCGGATGAAAAAAAAAAAAATTATCCATAGGCTCACAAACTAATTTTCTCATATGTACAATACACTTATATATTTCATAACAAAACGAAAAAAATCAGTGGCTTCGATTCGGCGCTTATACCGTACGCGAGTCGTTTGCAGCGATTTCATTGAAAAAAAAAATAATAATAATTTTCGCAGTAATATCAGTTATTTGTAAACGGTTCATTGCGATTTAAACAACAACAAAAAAAAAATAAATAAAAAACCGATCTCTTCGCGAGATCCGCACCGAAACGGAACGTTTCCGTCTCGGTACATTGTAATATGCCGTTTTCGCGTGTTTTACACGGCCGTAACACACGTATAACGGCGACTATACATTTTCGCGCGTAATAATAATAATTGTAATAAAAATTGAAAAAAAAAAAAAAAAAAGGAACTGTATCCCGGGTTAATTGTTTTCATTTTGTTCGGAATAAAAAAACATTATTATAACGACGTGGAACAATAATAATAATAACTAATAAGTATTAAAATTATTAGAAATTTTTAAAACGCACGCAACAGTGTACCGCGTACACAACAGGGCCGCGCGTTGTTTATATATTTTTCATATTGTAATAGTTTTTTTAACACACGGCTAACAGCAGAAATACTTCGCTCGCGGCACCTCCTAATTTGTTATGCCAAAGACGGTCCCCGTGACGTCGGTTTCAACAACGGCCGTGGCGGCCGGCCCCGTCGTTTTTGTTCCGGTTTTTTGTTTTCTTCTTCCACGCGACACTGCCGCGGAGATAGTCCGGCGGCTGGCGCGAGTGGGCAACGGACGGCGGCGTCAAGAGGAATGGCGAATGAATAATAATAATAATAATAAAACCGTGCACAATAGTGAAAACCAGTCCAGACGGGATCCGAGCGATGACGTGGAATTGCGTATACATATATAATATAATTTAATACGTTATTATATTAAAACATATTTACCGTCCTTATATTATTATTATTGTTATTGTTGTACGACGCGATGTATACACGTATAACACCCGCGCACGTCACACCGATGAATATAATATGATATATAGTCACTGCAGGCGATGGCCAACGATACTATTGGGAACGGTGTCGTAAAACGGATTGTTATGTCGGAATCGAAATAATATCGTAATAGTCGAGCGGCGTCCCTAGACCGTTTTCAACGGGGATCGTTTTAATTTCAACAATTAAATTGCTATAATAATTATTTAGGCGCATCTATCAAAAAAAAATTTTTGGTTTTGGTGCGGTGGAGAAACTCGAGTCGACGAGTTTTACTTTATAAAGCGACTACTGTATTAAAACGAGACGTGGAAACGTTACGAGTTCGCGCGGAGAATGAGCTATTCCAATTAATGTAGTATAGCTCTCATCGGCTGTCGTCCCTAGTCCCCGCAAGTCGACTTACTCAACGCGGTTTTATTAAATTACAATAATATTTCGCGTTTGTATCAACGAGTAGTGAGTTTACGCTGTCCGCATACGGGCGGGGGGGGGTTACGCGCGGTTATTTAGCGATTTGATTGAAAGAAAGTGAATCTAGAGTATATAATGAATCGTTCGCGTATTCCGTTTTTGTGCAGATGGTGGTGATAGTCAACGACGTACGCGCGTCAACATCGCCGACGTGGCCGCTGAACAACGTCGTACGGGCGGCGGGACGTGGGTCACATCATCGGACGGCGGCCGAATGACACGCACGGCGGCGATACGGTACGCGGGGCCGGCGAAGAGCGGACGCGGACGTCGGGAAACATCATGTGGTTTGGCGTAAAATGGCCGAGCCAAACAAGAGTAAAGCGTTGTATTCGTCCGCGGTGGCGTTCCTGGGGTTCGCGTGTTTCGCCCTAGCCGCCACAGCCATCGGATTGCCGTTATGGGGCTATTTCGAGAGCCCTCAAAGTAAGTGTCGGCGATCAGTGACCGGTGGGTGAGGGGCAGTGGGTGGTGTGTGTGTGTGGGGGGGAGGGGGTAGGGTGCGGAGACAATGCGGAATCGAAAACGCGTCTCCCGCCAATCATTATTGTATTGTATAGTCTCTCGAATCGACTGTTATCGATTTTTTTTTTTTTTTTAAATCATAATCGGCCGACGGCGTACGATATCATCGCATCGTACGAGAACATTGAAAAGGTCGTTTTTTTATATCTCCTTGAAAATACGGTGCTAAAATTCGTCAACCTGCTTTTTTTTTCAAAGTCTTTTTTTTTTTTCGATTATTCACACTGCTCGCGATAACGATTATCGCGACGCATACAATTTTCACGATCGACGAAATTCGTACAGAACGCGAGCAGCTTGCAAGCGATTCGTTTTATTATTATTATTATTATTATTAAAAAAACGAAATTAATTCGTTAAATAATGTGTTTTCGACTATGCGATTTTTTTTTT
The DNA here is from genome assembly GCA_032441825.1 of Chaetogeoica ovagalla. NCBI lineage: Eukaryota > Metazoa > Arthropoda > Insecta > Hemiptera > Aphididae > Chaetogeoica > Chaetogeoica ovagalla. The sequence goes on from CM063742.1 coordinate 5,513,294, forward strand.
TTTAAAAAACTCGTGTCCGCCGGACACAAAATAATCTCGTCTGAAAGCGGCGTAAACAGAATGGAAAGACGGGAAAGCGAAATACAAATATTATAAAATAAAATGTATATACGAATACGTAGATATAATTAAATTCAGTCGACTGTTTTTTAAACTAAAAATGCGCAACGATCGTGTCCGTCGACTATACGATGTATTGAGAACAGTTTCGCGCGTCACGTCCGTTCGCAATACTTTTCACAGAGACATTTTTCAACGACAGCGTTTCTACGATTATAAATAGTAATAAGTTAGATATATTTTTAAATATCGTTGTTTGAAACTCAGTAATATCGTACCGAACGACAACATTTATCTGGACGTGTCCGCCGCGTCAGACGATAGATATTTTTCTAACTATAACGTACGGTATAATTTGTTTTCTAAAAATAAAAAAAAAACGATGACGATAATAATAATAAGAAACGCTGTTGTTTGAAGCATCATTATCATATCACCAAAGTGATTCTGAATGTGCACTCTCTGATGACCATCACGAACGTGTGTTTGATCGTAAAACGTATAATAACACGCGTTGTTATTATTATTATTATTATTATTATTTGTATAATATCGAATACAGCGATGACCAAAAAAGAAGATATTACATCCATATACAAAATCGAATAAACGATATTAATTTTATTCTACAGGAATAGTATATTCGAATATGAACTCGATAAACGAATTTTACCGGATTTATCGAAATAAAAAAATTACGAAAATGATTAAAACGATTTCGATATCGTAAGTAGTGGGTACCGAAATTTCACATCCCTCTCTCACGCTTGTCCGTCGCGTTGGCCTTGTGGGCGTTCGACATGAAAATCGAATTGCAAACAATTATTTCAATTGTTAACGATCGATTCTGCAAGGACATATTGTAGTGAAACGATAATACTGTAATGTACCACCTATATTTGTACGTATTTTCACCAAACTAGGTCATTCTATTTTTACAAACAGGTGCCGAATAAAACGAATTTGAATTTTAGACATTTTTTTCGATGACGGGCTTTTCGAACGAAATTACAAATTTTACACCGTGTACCTCGTATACATATATATATATATATAGACAATTTTTTATAATATATTTATGTATCATTGAAAAAACTTAAACAAGTGTGAAATAAACATTTTTTTTTTTTACGATATAATAGAGATTTATCGTACGCACACGCTTCTGAAATATCTATTGTAACATTTTATAGTATTTTTAAATTGTTATCGAGAAAACTATTGGTTTTAAAATGATGTTTATTTATTTTTTTTTTTTATACGTATAAATTTTTGACTAGAACACGAATGGTCGTCAATAATCTCGGCATGTGTTACGTTTCAGTAGAAAATTATATTTGTTCTCTTTCGAATTTCTCATTTAGTTTTCTTGTGCATAATTCAGAACAATTGAAAAAAATTGCAAGAAAAATCATTTTCCCGATAGTTTTCAAATGCAGCACAAAAACCTAAAGCAAAAAAAAAAAAAAAAAAAAAAACTATATTAAAAATGGCAAAAACGCGATTTGATCAAAATTCGTTGTTAATGTACGTATTATAATAATAATAAATAATGTTTACACCGAAGCTCCGCTCGGAATCGTTTTATCGTACGCAATGATTTATCGTCATTTTCAAATTTATAGCAATAACGAAATTCCAAGTAATTCGTTTTTTTATATTTGATAAAAATAGTATTCGAACAAAAAAAAAAAAAAAAAAAATTAAATACTCCCATTCGAATACACGATTACTTCAGAAATCTGCAATAAATTCCTGCAGCACAATAATGACTCGAACGCCATTATCGTGTATTATGGCTCGGTAACGATTACACTGTTTATGTTTATACAAACGATTTTATTTTAGCACAGTATGTGAATTAATACGACGGCATGCACAATTTCACAAAATTCCACACTGATAAAATTCAATTTTATGCTCGCGCTTTTTAAAACTAAATATACACCACAGCACCAGTGCTGTGTACGTTACCCAGTGCAAATCAAACGAAAAGCGAGATGTTATAAAAGACGAGCCGACGAGCAGATCTAACGCGAACGAACGACCAACGTTCTCGGTCCGGAGTGTAATTATGACTGAGTGGCAACGGAGAACCGACCGCCGTGGAACTGATCGACGCGTCCAATAAGTGAAAATCGTCGACAATGAACAACAGCCGATGCACGTAGGAGAACAGCACGAATGTCAGACGGAACCGAGATGCAATGCAAAAGAACTCGGTTCGTTCTTAAGACTAATCGCGCTCACGAACAACTGGTCGTTACGCCGGAGTAGTGGCGCGAGACTCATCATCGCGTGTACCGTCCGGATCAGCGGACGCGATAACTGGGACGTTAATAAATACGAGAAACGCCGACAATTCATTGTGGAGCGAATTCCCCGGCTCTACGTACGTTCCCCGGTTCCGTGATATAGAAGAACGGCTGTCGTTGCTGCCGTGAATTCCGACGAGAAGTCGCAAGTGACGCCCGTCCGTCCGTTACCGTTCCGATCGCAGACGGAAAATCGCTCGACCGAAACTATCTCCGGAACCCGTGAACGCTGTATTCGCTGTATTCAGGTTGCCGCGGAGATGTCATGGCGACGGTTTCCAGCAATAATCCTACAGATCGATTCCAGTGTTACAGGGACGGTCGTGGTCTGAAGAGGGCGTTTCACCGGCGGTCCGTCGGAAGGAGTCGGAGGAGGAACAGATACGATTCGACGACAGCGCATGGAACGAAAACGCATTTAACGACAGGGATTTTATCCGTACGATCCCGTTCCGCTAAAAATCGTTTACAACCGGCCGTGCTACTCACACCGAGACGGCAAAACGCGTCTGCCGCGTCCGGATCGCCATCGCAGTCTTCTTATCCGTTAACTCCACAGCACATACCTGCCGTCGTACCCTGCAAACTTACACCGTGCTGTTTTCGTCTCCCAGACCGGGACCCACCTGCAACCTAGTGCAAAACCGAGACCGTCAAATCGGAGAGCACACGCGTACAAGTTAGGCCTCGTACAACGAGTAACGCGAGGACAGCGGCTGATGTTCCTAACGTTCCTTCGGAAACTCGGAGAAGTAATTGAATTGCAATATTCGTATCTTATCTCCGTCTACTCTCGTCGGTATTTTCTAATTGTTTTCGAAACATTAATCAACGTACGTTTCTACGAGAGAGAGTCGGCCAAGCGGCGCGCCAAAGGGCTGGGCTCCAAAACGCATACAACGTTGACCGGCCGGAGGACTTTAAACGGTCCAAAGCGAAACCCTTAGCGAAATTTATCCGCAAACGGTTGAACGGTCGCGATGGACCGCGTTGAAGAATATCGTCAGCAGTGTAAAAATCCAGTAAAAAAAATATTTTTTAGACCAAAAAAAAAAAAAACAGCTTCGAAAAACGCACTAAAATGTACGAAATAATCAATAACCTTTATGCCGCTAATGGCATAGACGTACACATTTCTCGCAATCGGAATCGTAACCACGTTGGCTTAAATATAATATACGTGCTGGTTTGGCCGATGCCTATCATTTGAAGAAAATTATCGCATTTAAAGTTCTTAATTAAACCGTTTTGTTTTCTTCTAATCAATGCATTATTATTTATTACTTTCAATGAATATCAACTATCGGAGAGACACATATTACAATATATTAATTTATTGCCATATTTGTTTCAGATTAATGAAATGCGTTTTTCCAAAGTATTTTCGTTTGAAATTCGGCGCTGACTCCAAAATGGTTATTGATTATTCCATACTTTTTCGAAGTCAGTTTTTTTTTCTAAAAAAATGTTTTTATCCTATCTTTTTCAGTCATAATAACGATGATAGTTATAATGTACGAAGGGGATGATACACTTTTATATAAAAATAGATTCATCCAAATCGGCCCAGTAGTTTGAAATCAGTGGTGAAACATAGAAAAAAAAAATACAAAGAAACATAGTCACATGTCGCATTGAGGACGTCCTCCTTTTTCGAAGTCGGTAAAAATTAAAACGTACAAATTTCATATATAGATGCTCAAACATTATAACTAGAGCGGATGATTGTAAACAGTATTTACATACTTGTTTTACTCGATCGCAAAAATATTTTTTTTTTTCAACATTTTGTCGCATATTTCATTTCTATCATTATTATTATTATTATTATTATTATTATTATTATTATTATTATTATTATTATTATTATTATTATTATTATTATTATTATTATTATTATTATTATTATTATTATTATTATTATTGTTATTATTATTATTGCGTTTTTTCTTTTTATGTACGGAATTAACGTGTAATTTTAAATAAAATTAAATAGTTTCGTAATCGTAGTAAACATTTGTTGATGTAAACAATGTGTGTGTGTGTGTGTGTGTGCGCGCGCACCAAGTTTCCAATTTGTATACGTAAGAAACATTTTAACATCACAATTTTTAATATTTATTGGACGTTTCCGAATCGCTATTACGTTACGCCACCGATTTCAAGAAGTTAAATGTATAGATAATATTATATTTGTACAGTACAAAGACAATAAAGTACTAAAAAAAATAGTATTTCATAATTAATATTATGTAAATATTTTTTGACAAATTTAAGAGTAGTTAATTCTTTTTTTTCTAAGCTACAAGTCGCCTGTTCTAGCCATAAAAAAATATCTAAATAATAATAATAATAATTTTTCATCGACCGCGGTGATTCATTCGCGCGTGACTCATAATTATTAACTGCCGTTTGGTTTAATGGACTACAATAATAAACTGATCGCTGCGTGTACATGTATTACAGTAAGCGTTTCAATCCTATTATACCTGTCGTATTCCGATCGTGTCGCGCGCTACGTATTTACGGGTAAGTTAAAATTATTAATTTTTTTTTCTTTTTTTTTTTTAAAGAAACGATTTCGTATTCGAGACTTTTTTTTTTTTTACCGAAAATTATTGTACTCTGTTTTATAAAAATTATATTCGCGTTCTCGGTACATTTCATGATTATTCAAGTGCCCGTGTACGTTTTTGTACCTCGCTCGTCTTGTACACCACCGTCGTGCGCTGTACGATATACATTTCAACTGTTATAAGCAATCCGACCATTGCAGTGTATGGAAACCGTATACGTATAGAACACTGTAATCGGATAGTATGCCTTATATTGTGGTGTATTCACAAAATACCTGTTGTTTTTCGAGAGGGAAAAAAATCGCTTAAAACAATAATAATAATAATAATAATTCGCATTGTAAAGATATATTGTATTTAAAGCGCGCACGGTACTGAGAACTGAAATCGCGTTACGTGCATCGTACAAATATCGTGAAATATCGATAAGACGTTTGTGTTGTATAATGCGCGTACAAATACTAATAAAATGCAAAATAATTTCATCGGTGTGTAATTGTGTAATAGTTGTCGTGAAATGACGACTGTGACGAAAAATTCGCTAAAAAAAAATTAATACCTAATGTAATTGTTCTTTTACGACGACATAAAGCATATATTTTTAAAACGTGTTAAATTATTATTATTATTATTATTATTATTATTATTATTACTATTATTATTATTTTAGATCGAAGCGAAGCGAGTATTGGTTTTAACGATAATATTATTTTACAAATATGTATCAAAAAAAAAAAATTTAAATCGTTAATTACGATGCGGATAATTTAATACGAAATGGTTGGATAGTAGCATTTCGCCTGCTTTGAAAGAAAAAAAAATCTAAAAATTTATTTATTTCGTACAATTTGTAAATTTTTCTTTTTTTTTCTGTATCTTGCGGTATTCATATATTTCTTTTACTGCTCGAAACAGTCAATTTAAAAATTAAATATTATTATTATTATTATATATATATATATATATATATATATATATATATATATATATATAGGTTATATTTATTAAAATAATATCATTAAATAATAAAAGTCGACTGTATCTAGGTCAAGGAAGTGGGTGATAACCGCGCGTTTGACGACAGTTAAAATTACGTGTTCCTAACTTTCGTGTACATAAATAAATTATTATTATTATTGTTATTATTATTATTATTATTGTTATTATTATTATTATTATTGTATGACGACATATTTCTATTTATCGAAACCTTTTTTTTTTCAATATACATTAAATTCGGCAGTGATAAATGTTTTTAAACATCGTTTTTTCCAAGCAAAATAATTACGTAATATAATATTCAACTTGAACTTCACTCGACCTAACATTATAACGAATATTGCATATTAACAATAAAATATATTTTCGATAAAATTTCAATTTTTTTTTTCTCGAAGCGCGTCACACTTGATGTGTTTTGTTCATTTTGTGTGTATATATATATATATATATATAACGGAATACTGATACAAATCCAATATCAATCAAATCAACGTGATAATAATATTTTTATAGGTCACGTACGTGTCTGCCATAAATCCACAGAACGGTGAATTTTAAAATTAAACAAAAAAAAAAAAAAATTACAAACCAATTTGGATTTGTCTGAATTAGTCGTTATGGCGTTCGATTACATACGAATAAGAATATATTGTATATATATACGTAATAGTTTATTAAGTTTTCGTACGATGCCGAAATTTGACTTATAGTTGATATAGCGTAATGAGTGGGGAAAAAAAAAAGACAATCACAATAATATGCGTGTAAACAGTATTACAGTGGGTAAACGAAACGCCGTTGTAGCACTTTTTTTGTGCACCACCGACTACGGTTTGTTTTTGTTGACTTCCCGTCAAACGCGGACGGTGTGAATTTTTTAAAATAACATTTCGTCCTGCCGAACGTTTGCGTTATTTTAAATGCGTGTACACAAGTCGAATTTACACGGTTGTTATTGGCACGCGTGTCGACGAAAAAATGATCATTTATCGAAAAACATCCGTGCGCGAACGGCTGACACGGTAGTGGCCGATTGGCGAACAAACACGGACCGCGAGTGGAAGAAAAGAAAAGAAGCACCGAGCGCCTTCTTCCTCCGCGATACAGCATCCAAACAGTCGACCGGATTTACTCAGAAAATCTCCGTGGGCTGCTGGGTCGGATTTTTTTTTTCTACGTTTCTTACGCTCCGTACACACGAATACGGTGCGGTGTAAACAAAAAAACGTATCTGGTAATCTCCAGAGATGAAAACAAGAAAACTTTCTAAAACCCGCGTCGTCTTACGAGGAACCGAATGCGTAATTGTTATTGCTCGTGTGTATTTATATAACATACAGATTTTGTTTTTTCTGTATCCTAGAAGAGAAAAAAAAGAAATTCTTTTTTTTCTCGACGCAATTCTTTTAAAAACTATTAAACCTAACCACACGATACATCGCGTACATTCTACGGTTGCGTTGACGATACCGACATTGGAAAAAGAACATTCGATAACATATCGAATTAAATATTAACCGATATTATTAATAATAATCTTATAACGAACGAAACGTGTTGAAAAAAAAAAACGTCGATTTCATCGTATTCTCTTTGACGTTTTTTTTTTTTTTTTTTAAGTGGGTCTTTTTGTTTAATGTAAATTGACGTTTAATTATAACGCTATAAATTACGTAAAAAAAAAAAAAAAAAATTAATTAATCGATTTTAGCGTTTACTCAACGAAATCACAAAGATTTTACACGGATAAATATACTTTGTATATATATATATTTTTTTTTTTTTGGTCCATTTTCGTTTGGAAAACGAATCGATCGTTTGGAAAACTAACGCACATCGGCATGTAATGCGCTTAATTTAATAATGAAAATTTATTAGTTTCCTTAGATTTCTGCCTTATAGCAGCAGCCGCGCCACACGTAATAGATTACAATTAATCACAACATATTCGGATTATAATGAAATTTCCAGTTTTTTTTCTCTTCTTATAATACAATTTTCGATTCGCGAAAATTCTATTGATAGTTTTTACAACTTTTTTTTTAAAAAAAAAAAAAAAACAAAACATATCGTGTTCATAATATCGGCATTGTTAAATTATATTTTTTGGTTTAATATTAATTTATTTCTTGTTTCCGTATTATATATATATATATATATATTTTTGTAACTTTTCAAAAAATTAATTAAATTAAACAAAATAAACACTGGGATAATATTGAAAATCTAACGCACGTTTATATTAATCTGAACGACGAACGTACACAATAATATCGTATTTTACGGCACAACACGAGCAGTTCGACGCTTCTAATAGCTCGCCTTTAAAATAAATGAATAAACAAATGCCGATTAGGGGAGACGAACGACGAAAAAAAGTATTTAATTGTTGAAACGAAGAAAATATGAAGAAACGCGCGCACACACACACACACACGGCCGGTCAATAAGTAATAATAATTCGCGGTGAAGTCGCGTGGATTTGGATACCGTATACGAATAATAAATATTTGTAAACGAAATTTTCTTACCCGTTGCTTTGTTATCGCCGTTTTTTTTTTCCACGCCAGTCTCACGCAAAGAACCATATTAACGAAGTAATAAGAGAATTGAAATTTTTCAAAAAAATCAGAAAAAAAACACGATTTCATTCCAAACGAAATGCCGATTTTCATTAGTTTCTGTTGTGTTTTGTAAAACGCGGCGGTTTTTTTTTTAATGATATGCAATCGTTGTGGATAAGTTTGACGCCCCACTCGGCGACGAAAGCGTTGCAGCTGTGTATAACTCGGTTCGTTTACGGAAGAAAAAGAAAACGAGTTTCAATCGACGATCGGTTATATTTTTTTCCTTTTTTTTCGGTTTATATAAATTTTCGTAATAAATAAATTACAAAAAAAAAAAAAAAAAAGGGGGAGGGGGAAAAATCGAAAAGAGCGGAATTTCTTTTTTTTTTTCGTAAGGTATTCTTTGGATACGTAATATTCGTACGAAGAAAAGGAGAAGGAAAAAATATCAAAGAATTATTATCGAAATCCGCACGACCGGGCATATAAACGAATCGTACGAGTTTCAGTAAATTTCGAACGATCCGGAAAATATTATTATATTGTATTTTATTTATATTCGTAACAACCGCGGCGGTGGCGGAGACGATGGCACGACCGGTGGACAACACGACTAACCACCTGTGGGCGGGACGGTGAGGGGAAGTGGCGGGAGCAGACTTATTAAAAAATACGTTCGCGCGCGCGTGTGCGTGTGTCGGACTGGTAAATAAAAATGTGGTCATGCGACCGGGTGCCTCCTGTTGGATTTTTTTTTTCCGCTCTTATAATAACGTATTATGTAGTTTTTAACCTAACCTTGCGCGTCGTGTATGCCATCGGGTTGTTGAACCCGGTCGGACCCGGTCGGATAATAATAAAATAGCATCAAATCGAACGCGATAAATTTGATATTTTCTCTTTTTCGTTTCCCGTCGCGCGATGCGCCGCGGCGCGCGTGTGTTTGTTCTCGTTGGTTTCTCGGACGAAACGGCCGGACGATAGAAGAACTTCCCCCCTGTGCACCGCGAATTAAGGAGAATTTTTCTTTTTTTTATTCCTCTACAAAATTAATCCGCGTAATATTCCCTGCTGCGGATTACTCTGCGTTCTCTGCCATCTAAACCCCGCAAACGCGTCCGAGTCCAATGAAGGATTTCGTGATTTTCAATATCGACTTATAAACGATAAACGGACGAGCGAATTACGTTTACTGTAGAAATAAACATTACGAATATTGTCGGGTATAACGACGCGAAATCCAATAGCGACGAGATCGCTTTTAGGTTATTTGTTGTATTTAAACCGGTGTGTAGTGATCATTTTTTTTATCATATATTTTGTGCGCGTGTGCGCGTAGTGTTTATCGGACGCTTTATTAGAATTTTTTTTTTGATAAACATACCCGACTACGTTTATACACACACACGCCGTTATTCGATACATCTAATAGACAACAGTGAAATACACAAGTATTTAGTTTTGTGAATAATTTATAATAGAATACCTGCGCGTCATTATTATGCACCGCGTGGTTACGTTATTCAGTAGGTACCCACGACAAAATTAATGAAACGTAATTCGTAAAATATTTTTTGTTTTCTCGTTCCTGTTTTTTCTGTCACTGGAATCGTGTTATGGAAGACGAAGGACGCTGATATTTGAATGGATAAAAAACGTAATCAAAAGAATGAATATACCCGTAAATACAATATGTAACGTTCATCTTTTGTGTTTGCGTTAATGGTAAAAAGAAAATCGTTTATCCGTAGTGTTATAGGACGAACAAAAAATACATCAAAAACATAAGACGGATTTTTTTTGTTTACGGTAAACTTATTGCGTAAAACGCAAATTACGAAATTATCACCCGAATCATTGCGTAACTTAAAGTAATTTTTTTATTATTATTATTGTAAATTATAAATCTCACTTAGGATAAGCTTAACGTTTTATTCAATATAGTCTATTAATAATTATATTAATAATTTCTAGTACGTAATTAAATATAATAATATTCGGATATAAATTTAAATTATTATATTTAGAAGAAAGAATATCCGACATACTCCTCCTAGGTTCGTACGGAATGATTCCCACTCCAATTCGTATACTAGTAAATCGTGTAATTCCTTCGTAGTAATCGTGTCAAATGAATTAAGTAATTATTCTAATTGAATGATTTTATTGCGATTCTGATTTTATTGTGAATCGTTAAAGTCCTCGTGTGTCTCAATCAGTCATTACTATAGATATTATTAAATAATTTAAAACGTGTTAAAAATAAATTATTTTCAAATTTATCGCTCAATTAAGAAAGAGTTTATATATAGAATTATTATTTCGAAAATCTAATAATATTATGTTTATGAAATCCAATAATGCAATGTATTATTTTTTTAATTCGTATTTCTAAATATCGAATTTTCATAATACAATCGCATACGTCGAGTTACTCGTAATAACTATATTCAAATTTAAATGGAAATAGTTGATCTATAAATACGTGTTTTCAAAAAAACACGACGACATGTACTTTTCGATATAAAAATACGTTAATGGATTCCAAATCTCAATGTAGGCGTTTTCTATCGTGTGAATTTCGTTGCCTACTCCATTAGGTATTCGTCGAATTTACTTAAGAACAATTTCTATTATAATACACTATTCTCCGTTATGTCAAAATTAATATACTTTGAAAAAAAAAGTAATAGTAATAATAATATGTAATACGTCTCGTAATAAGACGCTTACGAATACCACTGAAACAGCAGATATTCTAGAACGTGTTTACGGAACAACACTGAAATATATTTTCGTTGTACGTGTGCTACATTTCTTCAATACGTATCGCATATAACAACAATTCGGTGGTGACATCGCAGCGACTCGTTATTTATGACATGCGTTTCACTATTTGACGAGTGAATTTTAACGAGAAATTTACTCGAATTTCATCGGACTCCTAAATGAAAAACTTCAATAATAATATTGTTATTTATAAACGCTTATATATAAATAAATAATAAATCGTAATCGTGTATGCGATTAATCTCCATTGAAATATAATACGTATTTCTATATTTAAAACAATAATTTCGTTTTACGCGTATTTTGTCATTCACTCGGATTACGTACATAATAATACACATATAGTAAAGACATCCCCGGAATTTCGTTAACCTCGTAATTATTCGAGTCCTGTGAATGGCATAATGGCATCGGTCGTTATCCAGCGTTTAGTGCTCAGCTGACGGCGACCTCGGTTAGTCGAGGAAACGTGTGAATGTGAGTAAATCAGTAGAAGTTAAAAAAAAATATATATTAAAAAGTGTAAAATAAACGAGTAAACGTATAAACGAGTGTACAACGAGGAAAGATGAATGATCACGTTGATTTTATTTCATTAAAATACGCGAAATAGTAATACAATTATTATTATTATTAATAATAAAAATAATAAATATAGCAAACGCGCATACGATTGACCGCTCGGTCAGCACTCAGCGTCAATCTAAACACCCGCGTATACCGACATAGCGCGTCAGTCGACCGCGATAAAACAGGAAACGAAAGTAGTCACCAGATAGCGCTACGACGCAACACAGAGAGGGTAGCAGCAAGACGCCTATAAATAGTGGTCCGAAACCGGCAGATCGCTCAGTCTAACCGTGGCGGGCAAGCGCGAACAATCTTATTCGCCTCTGACCGTAGCAAAAACACCGTGTGTGTGTGTGTGTATATTACACATTTAAACACACGGGGTTTTTGCCGTGGTCAGAGGCGAACTACGTCGTTCGCTTTTGTCCACCGTGTGTGTGTGTGAAAAGCGTATTACCGACTCGTGCTGCAGCAATCCACTGCGTGCGATCGTTATCATTAGGCACGCGGTAATTTTCGTCTTCGCGATCGACGGAATCGCTTCAAAAGTCTTGTGACCTTTAATGTGCTGTTTTTGGACAGGTTTATTAATAAGGACGTATTAACATAATTCAATTAATATTATGTTTTTTCATTAGAAAACGCGCGCGATTCGCCTCGACCACGAAACAATACGAAATATGATCGACACAATTGCAGCGTGTGATATAATAATGTACAGTTATATTATTGTTTTTATTATCGAACAATCTACACACACACAGGACTTTTGTATAGAACGAGCGACGGTAAATCGTTATTGATCCGATCTCTAATAACGTGAAAATATTCTACACGTTGGCGGTTTTTTGGGTTTTGTTTTATTTTTATTTTTTTTTATAACAATGAAAGGCGATATGTATATGATATAATAATAATAATAATATGTATAGAGGTATCCATGTAATAATATTATACGTGTTCTTATATAGTTCCGGGCAAACGAATCAATAGGATTGCGTGTAAACGATGAAAAAACCGAGGAAATATATTATTGTGGTAGCAAGAAAAATTCAAAACATAGACTTTGTGCGTAGTTAGTAAACAAATTGTTGTAGATTTGAAAAATTATATTTTTTTTTTTTTTTTTATACTATTTAGGTGTTAACGTGAATATAATTGCAAAGATATGCGCGAGAGAAGATTAATGAAAAGAATAGCATGATACAATAAACGACTTGTTACCTATTCGAAAAGAATATATATATATGACCCAAGACATAAAGCTTCATGCCTCTACGAGTCGAGCAAAAAAAAAAAAAAAAATAAAGACCTATATACAGGAGGTGTGTATAATAGGCCAAACATTTTATCGTTCATAAAAAAAGCAAACGCGCAAAATAGGTTCGGACGTTTTCGGAGAGCCGATGGTAAATCGATAAAGAAAGTGTTAATGTGCGCAAAATAAATTTAAAAAAAAGCGACCAATGAGAAGACAGCAGGACTTGTTGGTAGCCGAAGGTAATTTCTCACGATCTAAAAGATACAGAGGAAAACACGAATTTTGAGAAGTGCAAAGGAATCGCTATGGTAGGCTTGACAATGATCACGGATGATTTCGACACGTGTTCCGGTAAAAAATCCTATCAAATCGGTATTGTGTTCGAGGCAGGTTTTTTCTTTTTTTCTCAATAGTTTCCTAAAATGTTATTAAAAAATAGACTCAAAAATAATTGCGAGAGAAAAGTGTCCACATATTCCTATTGGACATTTTTACGTAAGAGTTCAAAACGTAATAGAAAATATTATTATATATTTTAAAACGTAATCTTTAATTATTATTATTATTATTATTGTTATTATAACGTACCACAGTAGCGTCGTCTCATAAATCGCTTTTCTAAAGCATTGCTTTGGGGTTGAAAATATTATATAATAAAACTCTAGAAATCTCTGTCTATAAGAGTACGTGCTCACTGGAGCCGATACGTTGTGATACAATGAAACTATTTCGATTGTTATTAAATATAATTTACGAATACACGCGACGGTTAAAGAGTTGAAAATACGATTGAAATATCAAAAAAACAAAAAAAAAAACAAAAATTTATCGCCAGTTAATTACGTTAATTAGATAATATTATTTATTAAAACGAATAAAAAAAAAAAAGAGAATAGAATACGTACCTACATTAATGCGATTCAATTGTGTGCGAGTGTATATTTTATACTTTATCGAGCATATTTTAAAAGAAATATTTTTTCTCCCATCAAATGTTATTGCGGGGCTTTGAACTTAGATTTTTTTTTTCCAATAGGTAGATGTGTACGGTCGTTAACATATGTTTTCACGGCAGTGTATAAGGAGACAAATGTGTTGATCGAATTTTATACACTGTCACGCAAAACGGTGCCTGTATTAATTCAGTACTACGCACTAAAGTGTTTTGTTGACACCCACGTGAATATTCACCGGCGATGTGTATTGAATTAATTATATAATTCTCTAGAAACGATCTCGGGCGTATCGAATACTGTAACGCACACATCGGTAATATAGTGTTTAACGTACGTAAGTTGTACACGTTGTCAGAAGAGAATTAAATATTATGTTTTCGTCGTCGTATTATCGTTGTACGGTTTTATCGAAAATTCGTTTTTTTCGTCCAGATTTTTCCTTCAAAAGTACGTAGTGATTATCACACGTATGGATTTAAAACGTTTCGTTTTTCTCGTTATTTTCGTACCGGGTACGTCTTCGAATTATTTGGCCAAATATTATAATGGGGGAGAAAAAAAAAAGTTAACATTTAAAAGTCGGTGAACTCGTGAAATAAACGTTATAACAATAATTATTATTAGTCTTGTCAACGCCAATGAACGCGGTATATAAAATCATCGCACGTTATGTTATAATAATTATATCGGAAACCGTATTTTACGATGTTATACACTATTAAACAAATACTAAGCATATACTCAATCAATCGTATCGATTTTGTTGGGAGTAATAAAATACAATTTCGTTTTCAAATCCAAAGTGTTGTAAATGCGTTTAATGCGTAAAGCGTATACTTACTTGTGTGAACGCCTAAAAAGAAAAATCAATCGACTCATAATCAAAACTAACTACGAGGGGCATTTTTTTTTTTTTTTTTGAACAATAAATTCGACGCAATAACCGCTATATTGGATATTGTGTACAACGACGATGACGCTATATTATGTCGCGTAAAAAACGTTATTTTAGAGCCGCGCGCATTGGTGTTTAGACACAAAAGCGTTTTTCTTTTTGCTTTACCATTTTCGTGAATATTGATATCTCGTTTTAAGATATCACAAATCAATTGGGGAGGTACGTTATCCACTGTACGATTGATGATTATTAACAACGCGAAAACAGATGCTCGTCTTATTTAATCGACACACGTCTTTGGCCAGTTTATGTGTCGTGAGAAAAACTTTTTTGTATTCTTCCACGTGTCCTTTGTACTAGGACTTGGATTGCGAAGAATAACACGCACATGACGAATTCTCGTATTCGCTCCTATAGAATTTTTCGATGCGCGTTTTGACGCAAAGATAATATAATATAACAATACGCGGTGTTCTATTCTTCCGAATTAATATTACGGTTTGATTAGTCCGCAAACACGGCCGCCTTGTCTCTCGAAGAATGAACATTCTTCGCGCCGAACGAACGACTGCCTCGTCCAACGGCGAGAAGAGGAGAATGATAAGTCAAATATGAAACGCTAAAAAGAGAATAGTCGATTCATTTTGTTTAAGTATGTACAGCAATGTATACGTTTATTATATAGTGTGTACTACAGTCGGTACAATGCACGTATAACAAAAAAAAAACCGTTTATATACGTATATATAGTTAAGTTTAGATTGATTATTATAAAATCGTTTTTTTTCGCGTTTGAAAAACGAGAATAGCGTATATTTCGCGTAACGTTTTATGATTTAAGTTTATTCGTGTTATTATAAAAATACGACTACGAATAATTTTTTTATTATTATTATCAAAAATAGTTACGAAACACATTTGTTCAACGCAGTATCCGAAATAAAACTACGGGTATTCCGATCGACGTATTATAATAATAATGGTCACGTACACAGACTATATAGTACCAGAGATCTTCTGTTGCGTTACGGTACATAACAAGTTCGACCAAACTGTTAATATGTCTCTCGAATATGTATAGGTTTGCAGCTTATTCGGTTCACACGCGCACACACATCGTGCGCAGTTTACTAGAGAAAAATAATCATAATTTAAATCCAGTCGATAGTCAAAAACGACTATTATAAGTATAAAGTACTCTTTATACTTTATAAGTACGTTAGGTGTTTACAGGTGAGACGAGTAGTTAATAAAAAAAAAAAATTATAAAAATAATTTTTTTTTCTATGCGATAATAACATACACGCGATGTTAAATAATGTAGTTACTGTTGAAACGATAGGATTTTCGTGGTTTAGTTTGTGCGTGACATTTGACAGTGTCGTATCGAGAAAATAATATTACGGTACCAGCCGTCGCCAATATTTTCGTCGTTCAAACGCATAATATTTCACAACATTTATAGAAATTATTCGACAAGAATAGTATTTTTTTTCCTCGGATATTTGATAAAAGCGTTATAGAGAGACATATTATTATAGTAGAGCGTATCCGCGTAACTCCATATTTTTATTATAATACGTAAAACGGCATAGAGTGAAAATAAACTTTATTCTTTCGTTGTCGTTTTTTTTTTTTTTTTTTGACAAAATAATCGATTTTTTTTTACCGTTTGACACCAAAAGCAAAATATATTATAAGAAAAAGTCGTATTTTCTATAAAAAGAAAAGAAAAAACCGAATAACCGTACATTTAAACAGGCTACAGACGTTTTCAATTTGGATACACTAACGCGTGCTAAACTATTAATGTGAATAAAAAAAATTACTATTTTAGCGATATGAAATACTTTTAAAAACCAATTTTTCAATAATTAAAAAACAAAAAAGCAGAATTTTTTCTAACCGTGACCAGAATTTTCGTTAACCGGTCAAATAAATTATTTCTCGTCGTACTCGTAGGATATAAAATCGAGAAGGTAATAATGATATATCGTCGAGGCATTGAGCCGCGCAGTGCAGAGTAATAATTAGCAAAATGCGTAGACTTATCGACTGTATGATTTTTTTCTACGAGTTTGTGCAAGTGATACAGTATTAAATTACATTCAAAAAGAGTGGAGAGAAAGTTGGAGTGTCCAATATAGCCGTTGCACAGTCAATGCCGGAAAGACTGTATTTAAAATACTTGAGAACTGAGAAGTATTTGAAAGAAGTGTACGCAAATAATTTTGCTCGGATAACTTTTTCACGGCACTGTTTGTCGTTATCGTGCAGACACTTACTCGTGCAATACGAGTAAATAGTACACACTGTAATAATATATTATAATAATAGGAAGAGAACACTCTGTAGAAGACGGCGAAAAAATCAACCGCTCGTTCACGTTATTTTTTTAGAACAATCGAACCGCGTCAGAGTTCCGCGGCGGAGTCGTTTACACATATTATTATTATTATTATTATATACAAAACTATTACTGTTAAAGAAGTGACTGTGGTTTTTAGTTGAACAAAAACCAACAACAATACATACGTATATAACATTAATGTGATGTAGTTTTTAAAAAAAATACATTATTTTATATTATTAACGTGTGTATAGTGTATATATAAAAAAAAAAATAAAGCGTAACTAATACGTTAAGCGAAATAAATAACTCGGATACGCGTTCGCGCAGTTTATAGTATTATTTCCCATTGATAATAATAATAATAATAATAATCTGATATTTTCGTAGTGTTTATGTACTGTTTATTATTGGAGTCTGATACGAGTAAAATGAAAGTTGACCCGGTGAAATATTTTTAAAATTATTTCTTATTGTTGGTGGTTATTAACGACTCGGTTTAATAGTATATTGAGTTAACAACGAATGAATTCATTGGAATGAATGAAATAATATTTTTTTATTGTAGTCGCATAGATTATATTATATTGTCGCAGTTATAATGCGGCTATCGGACAAAAATTATATATAAAAAAAAAAATAATACCATGTATCGGACAAAAATTGAGATACTGCAGAGTTTGTAACCACAATTTTGTTTTTCAATCAAAGAAATTAACTGTTTGCCTTACAACTAAATTTCATCGAAATTAGTTTCAATTTCAAATACTCGTATATGTACTCAACGTGATTAGAATAACACAACGCATTCCGATAATCGATAATTAGTCAAATGCCTCGAGGGTTTTTTTTTCTTTTTTTTACCAATATTATTATTATTATTATTATTAAATACTATTCCGTGATTTATACAATATAAATAATTATAATACGATCCGCATTGCGTTCGAAACGTGTTGAGAATAAAAATTCATCAATGATTTAACACACAAACCTACATAATATTATAACCGATTATACACAACCGAACAACAAGTAAACTGCTGCACGTATCGAAAGTTATATAATATATTACGTGTGTCGATCATCGATATTGTGCGTGATGATTTTTGTTGCCGAATCTTAATGATAGTACAACGAACTGGATTAACGATTTTGGTGAGTCGACTCGGTTACAATTTTTCCAAAAAAAAAAATAATGTTATTTTCGGATTTCGAATATCAACAGTTTTTGTTCAAAAATGTGCTCTGCGCATTAATTGTGGTGAAATACGTGAAACATGGACGTCTTGAAAGATTCGAAAATATTTTAAAAGTCGTTAAAAAAATCTCGTATAAGTATTCCTCAATAAAGGCGATTTAATAGATCACATTTTATTATATATATATAACACTTATAATATGATAATTAGATAACATTGACAATATTTATGACGGAAATTTTCGTACGCGTTTTGCATTAAATATGATATATGTATATACAGGTCGATGAATGCGAAAATACATTACGTTTTTTTAATCTCCGTAACTATTTTTAATTGATTAATATTTTTTTTTTTTTTTAAACGCTTTCGAGATTACTTTTTAAAATCTTATCATATCTAATCTATAAATAACTCTGTCTTTTTCACAATAGATTTTTTTTTTATCATTAAAATCACTGTGGACAGTACACGCCATTTTCCGTTTTCCGTAAACGCACTATTTTACAATTGAAAATCATCGGTGAGGCGTTCTATTTACATACACCGTACGTGTTTCAATACATGTCATATTATACGCAAAACCGTATGGAATTCCATTAAAACTACGTGTGCATAACGTCATTACGGCGTACTAATAACAATAATAATAATAAAATAAATTAATAACTCGAAACGTGTATCGACCGCAGAACAACACTGCTATTACGAGTGTGTTCTAATAGTCCCACATAACGCATTATTCGTTCTCCGCCGACGGCTTTAACCTTGTTTTAAAAGTTTAACGGTTCGGTCACGCGATCCGCTGTTTTGCGGTTACGCTGTCTTGAATATTTATATATATATATATAATTATAATATTATGTTTGTACGTGTTTGTTTGAAACGACAAAATTATACTTGGAAGAGCAGCGTCGTTCTTACTGGACGAGCAGTTCTTTCCTCCTCGACGACACGACAATCCTCTTTATTAGTGAGTATCTGCGCAGAATCTCCGTGTTTGTACAACTATAATTTGTTTTACAAAGCAAAAATCGCCGTTTTCGTTGTGTCGTCGACGCGAGAACGTTATCATCGTACCATAACAGTTGGTGTGCACAGAAAACGAACAACGCTCTATGAGCGGACGAGAGTTTTTTTTTTTTTTTTGATGGATTCAGATTCGTTTATATTTAAAAGTGCAAACATTTATAAATTCGAGACGAATTCATCTGATACTCCGTAAGAACAGTCAATATTAGTTCTTCACTTTTTATTTTCAATCGAACATTCGATACAAATCATAAAAAAGCGTTTTCCAATCGTTGTGAATTACGTATGGAAAGAAGATCACATTTTTCCCTTTTGCACGTCGTTACAAAAAAAAAAAAAAATGAAATATTTATAAGTACGGGATTAATAAATTTACTACTTTAACATATTATTTTTCGATTTATAATACAAATTATTATTTGTATTAATAAAAAAAAAAAAATTTCAATCCGATTTAACTGCATATGATATTTTATAAAATCGATCGATCGGGAAAAATTATTATGATATTTAAAAATTGCAATAGCGTTTTATTCGATTTTATTTGGAATTCGTTATTATCGATAACGCATTATTATCGCATAAAAGAACATTTTTTATTATTATTTATAACGAAATTATTGAAATAAAAAAAAAAGAAAAAAATAGTTGAATTTCTTTACGACGTGTGCACACAGTATGTATCCGTCGAAAAATTATTTACCTCTTTGTAAATTCGAATAAATTATATATTTATATTAAATAATACGCGTACTGACAGTGGTAAAAAAAAATAGTCACGTTCGATGACCACCCGTTCTTCTTTAGAAAAATATATTATAAGTGTATTGTTAAGTTTCGCACACCGCTGTTATATTAGAACGGTACACTGAAGCAAATATATAACATTGGCTTAATTATATATATAAAATTAAACAGATGTAACAAGTAATCCTTGCCCGCGGTATAATTACGCACCGCTGCATATATTTACGACGTATATATATATATATACGGATTTAAAATCTTTTGAGTATAAAAACGTTACGTATAATAATAATAAATTGTTCTTATTTTTTTTTTTTAAATAAGCCTTGAATGCGCCTACGAATTAAATATTATAATATAATATTATTACGGGCGCAAGATGTCCACGGCGTTACGGGTTTCGCGTAGGCATCATTACCTAACTTGGTGCATTATAAAAAGTATTATAAGAATAAAAATTTCTTTTTAGCCGGTTATTAGCCGGTTATTATAAATAATATTGTTAGCTATAGAATTACAAAATGTACGGTTTACATATTTTGGATATTTTAAACCGTTTTTATTATTATTATTTTTATCTAAAAAACGCGTCTGATACATTAATTATCGGACATTCTTACGCGATTTTAATTCGCTTAACGAATTCGCGTATAGATTTTTAATAAAACGAAGAGAGAGAGAGAGAAACGTATATATATATATTTTATTGATAACATCGAATTTTCTACTTCAATGGATATTCAAACGTTTATAAAATATCACATTTATAATAGTAATTGACAACGACCGTTCTCTGCAATCGTGTCCCGGGAAGTCGATAATACACAATATTATAGTATTATTATTATTATTATATATATATATATAGTTACGAGATATTTCGTATTGCAGGTCGTGGTAACGCAATCGCAATGAAATCGTTCGCATATTATTATACAAACGCGAGCGATTATCGAGGAATACGCATTTATTCGGATACGCATTATTTATTCGTAGTAACTTTTTTTTTTTAATTCATCATATACTCGACAAAATTCGATCAGCTCGTAACGGGAGTTATAATTTTTTTCTTTTTTTATTCTAAGCGAAATACGTTAATTTTCAACAAAACAAAAACTATATAGCTATTTTATTAATATATATATATATATATGTATGGCCCGGATTTATATGCTCTAAAAACCTTAGAAATACGCGCTATAAAAAAAAAACGCGCGCGTTTACGCTCTTATTTCGTTGAAATGTACGTTTTAAAATAAGAAATATGCAAGAAAAAAAATTCGATTTAAAAAAAAAAAATTTATAATTTGAAAATATTTACATATACTGTTCATTTTCTACGGTATTTTCAACCCGATAAGGCAATATAAAAATAAAAAAATAATAAAAATTGTACGGTTAGACGAAAAGCAATATCATTGTATGTAGGTGTATGCGGCTGTATAACGTGCGTGCAGCATCTTCGTAATGATAAAATACACTGGCGTAAAATGTATTCTTTTAGAAAAATAAATATTACGTTAATAATGCGTTGAAAAAAAAACATTTTTGTATATATGTATGTATATATTATATATATTGACTATAATTCAAACTCGTTGCGTTGGATCCGACTTTTTTTCTTAGACTGTTTAAAAATAAAACTTGCAAATAATTGTGTCTTAGACTTATTAAACGTAAATCGATCATTTTTTTTTTCTCGCGTGAATTTAGACGCATATTTACAATATTTCCCAGCGACGTCATTTATAACATAACTTATGCGTCAACGATTTTCATATTAAAATACAAGCGAAAACACAAACAACGACGACACCTGCTGCAGCGGTTTCCACTAGTTTATAAAATATGAATAATTGTTAACAAAAATCCTCGGCACGTACGCGATTAGTAGAAAATCAGCTGGAAATCGAGAATATAATATAATTTTATATTTCGTCAACGTTGTTCTTATCCATTTCCGTATTAAATACGCGTCTCGATATAACGTGAAATCGAATTGTTTCGATAGTTTTTATGTATATACATGTGTGCGTGTAATTTTATACTCTATTCGATATTTGTCGTTTTCGCACGTTTCCACACCGCGATCGTATACCGTGTTTAAAATGCGTGCGATATTCTCTCGAGTGTACAATAACTGAAAAAAAAAAAACTGTGTACACTTGACAATATAAATATATATTCATATAATATACGTGTACACTTATCTTATTGCCGTCGACTCGTTGTTGTCTAACAATATTAAGAATTGCGAAAGAAAATATCTGCGCGATTAAACGCGTACTGCAGTAATAGGTGTACCTACTCGATTTTCGGACGACCATGAATTACAACGTACACTGCAGTAGCGCGTAAAAATATTTTTAGAGATATTCGGAAAATCATTAAAAAACCGTGTTCTGATACCTAACCATCTCGGCAGTTATATATCTCGGATTACGGTTTAAAACGTGAATTTCTATACTACTTACTTATGTTTATATCTTACGTCCATTTCTGTCGATTTGTTATTATTATTATTATTATTATTATTATTATTGTTATTATTATTGTTGTTGTTGTTGTTGAAATTCGCAACAGAATGAAAACGGATTCATTACGATCGTTCGTTATAAATATATTAATTTTTTCAAATAGAAATCAACAATTTTTTTTTAAATGGGCGATGTTTACGAAAATTTTTATTTCAATTATTATTCGTTGACGCACAAACCGCGTATATTACTCAACACGTTGTTATTATTATATTGTACTGCACATTATTGTTATTGAAATAAAATACACGTGAAATTTGAATATTCGGTAAATATTTTTAAACATTTTTGGTAAACTAAAAAGAGTAAATCAACAGCGCGAGTGCTGCGGTAATGTGAAACTATATACGTATACTCGTATGTGGATATTCTCACGACACACACGCACAAAAAGAACAAAAAAAAAACTACAATAAAACAAAAGGTGAAAATAGTATATTTTCAATTAGAACTTTTTGTGAAGCGAAAAACTTAAGAGAGACAATACGTTTTTTCACACATCACATAATATCTGTTTCACGCCTAACCCCACCGTCGGATTATTTACAATATATTCGTAGTTTTCGTCATATTCTATCGGGTGTAATCCAGTGACGGACCGGGTAAAGAAAATACTTTTCATTTTGTATTCAGAATATATTTATTATTCGAATTCATTATTTTAAAAAGACGTTTTTTTTTTTTTTTTTTTTTTTTTAATTCTGCGCCAGATCGTTCGTTTTTCAAGTACACTGTTCGTATCTGAATTATACGTCGCTTAAATCACCGAATAGTGTAACAAAATTCCGACATACGACGCGCGGGGAGAAAATCTTTTCTTTTCTTTTTTTTTTTTTTCGAAAATCGATGTAACGCGTATTATTTATCGGCGAAGAAAAGCATGTTTTCAGGTGGGCAAAAAATACAGCAGTAAAAATATTCAAAATGCTCATTGAAATATTGAAATGAACATTTTTTATTCGAATACACACGTCTGCAGCGAACTATTAAGGGATTACGGTAATGTTTTGACTTATGTCTCGAACGTGTTATTACTGTAAAAAGATAATGCTCACACGCTCAATTGTTTTTATTATCAAAGCGTTTTGTAGAAACTTATGATGATATAATATGCGATCAGGAAATAGTTTTGTAGTAGTGTAGTCAATACTTTTTTTTCTTCTTAATCGATATAATAAACATATGTTGATACAATACGCACCTAATGGCACGCGTGCAAAACAATATCGCGTCTACGTTAGTTTTTTTATTTAATTAAATTTTTTACATACCGTTTATTTATTAATGAATTAAGTAAATACATTATGACTTTTTACATATATACATATATATATATTTTTTTTTTTTAAATCCGTTTTACGAACAAAACGCTTTAGAAAATACATCAACATCATGTTTAGCTGCTTTTTTTTTAATACATTAAACAACTATCCATTTATAATTTCATTATTTTCGTTGTTGTTGTTGTTATTATTATTAAAATGTATGTTAAACAAACAATGTTATATTAAAACAAAGATAGCGTTAAAAATATTTCGGGTTTGTGTTATTTTTTCTACCACAAATGTATTATAAACCGTCAGAACGATTTATTTACAAACTGAAAATGTTATATTTATTCGGGGACTCTTTATTTCTTCGAATTATTTTATCCATACGACAAAATATGTGTTCAATTGAACCGCATCAAAATCCGCATTGCGTCTAGAAATTATCGTCGTATTACATTTATATATTTAAACACTAAGCTTTGATATACACGTGGTCGTACATTAAACATTACTACTGCTTTTCGTTACTCAAAATTAATAAATAGATAGGAATGTTTTTTTTTTAACTCCAAACAATTATTGTATTATGTTAACGCAACATCACGTACGGATTTACAAAAACCACTTAGTTCTATGTTGTTGACAAAACAACGACGTGTATTATATAAATATATTGTTTTGTTTAAATATCTTACGCGATGACAGCTAAAAGCATTCCTTTATTGTTATTTGAAATAATTTAATTTAAATTTTCCTTCAGACCCGTTTACGTTTACAAAAAAAAAAACTACGTGACGTATGGATAGAAAAATAATAAAATCCGTAATAGTCAATACGCACGCTTTCTATTTTAAAATCGAACCAACAGACTAATACTGCAGTATTCGAATTTCTTTTACAAAAAACAGTAGTATAATTCACGAATACGATTCGGTCAAAAACATTAAAAAGATTATAAATATGTATTTTTTTTTTCAATTTTATCATTCGTTCGTAAATTTTAAACATTTTCGTCACTTACAATGCAATTCATAATAATAATTTCGGAATTCGCTGGGGGATTTCGGTACCCAATCAATCGCAGAATCATTACTTTTCGTAATCCCGTTACATCCGTAGTGGTGCATGTGACCATAATGTGATCATTTACGGTGGCGGATTTTTTAGAGTCACTGGTTATTCGGTAAGCGTGCCGATGTGGCATTCGTACAAAATGCTGATGTTTATACTACGCGTATAATCTCGGATTTCGGCAAGAGCAGCGCACGTTAGTCAATATTTCGCTAAATAATTCCAATTGAATTATTTAAAATAAAACGTCGACCATTGGCAATTTAAATAAACTTACGATTTTCACCAAAAACTCATTAAAATTAAAAGTTGGTTGATTTAAAAAAAAAATCGACTGAATAGGCGAAAAAAAATATTTAATTATTTGTTTATACAATATTATATACAATTTTTTAAAAGTAGCGATACTGCTTCTTTTCTGAAGTAGGACCTCGTCATTGTCACGTATAGCAATCGCTCTCTCCAGCGTTGAAAAGCGGGCGTATTCCACATGAACACTATAATAATATAGCGGTGTTGTATTTTTAACGCATAATATTATATCGCAAGGAATTAATATCAAAATAAATTATTTTTAATTCAAAACGTTCGAAAATTTGAAAAACCTTCCGTTTATAATTTAAATTGGGTACATAAATAATTATACATTTTTACACTTCTGCGTTTCTCTTAAAACCGTTTTAACGTACGATCGTGCAGTGCATATTATAATGTTACGAGTGTTCGAACATTAGTTCGCCAACTGACAGTAATTAATAATTATGAAAAAAAAAAAAATATATATATATATATATTACTGCGCCGAAGTAAACGTTCCCAATTTTCCACGTACGTAAATATTACATATTTTTATTATACCGTTTCGTTTCTTGTTACGCGTGTTCCAGCAGATTCCGGGACCGCTGCAGGGATCGATAACGGTTATTTCGGACCGTGGCAAATGTGCAAACAGTCGTATTACGGGAGAACAAAGTGTGGAGACTCAATATCTCGGTTTCATCCAGTGGGTAAGTCGTTGTAATACTCTCGTCGTCGTCGTCGTTGCGTCTACACGATGTTTTTGCATTTTAATTGTATCTGCCGTGAGAAATTATGTAAATTGCATGACAATTGTTATACGTAATTATATTTATTATATTCTTTCAACCGCAGAAACGGTGAAGATAGCTGGATATTTCGCCATAGCCGGTACGCTGAGTCTAGCAGTGTTCTGCGTTCTGAGCATAGTCCAACTGGCCATGATAGTATCCAAAGAAAAGGTCGTGTTCGCCTATAGCAAGACTGTGGTCACAAAGCTGGTGTTCGCGTTCGCAGCAAGTAAATACACAATGCATAATATGATTATATTGTTCTCGCACGATATTAGTCCCGTCTAAATGTCTGCAACGCGTTTCGAGTCTTAACGGATACGATACATATATATATTTTTTTTCGCGCGTGTAGCTTTGCTGGCGATCATCGCAGCCGGTTTATTTGCTCTGCAAACCGACGACAAATACAACAGCTATCAAGTGACCAGAGGCGAGTCGTTTTACATGCAGGTAAAAATAATATTACCCAGCGCACAATACTCTTTCCTATCAGTCCTTTAGATTTAACAGATACTCAAATCTATATTTTTTTAACGTGCGCTGAAATCCGTGAATACCGAAATCATTAAAAACCGCGATGTACTTTACTTCACTTGTTATTATTATTATTATTATTATCGCGACTAATCTGCAGCGTTACGCGCAGTAAATACGTTATTTTCTACGTAATTAAATCCCGCAAAAACTATTATTATTCGAATCCAACGGTGTACTAACTATCCTCCCCGCTCCAAGAAAACGTTTATGGAAGATTTAATTCCTTATGAGATGTAAATTTTCAGCCAATAATCATAATAATAATAATAATAATAATAATAATAATAATGGAAAACTCTAAAATACGTCGCATATAATATCCGAATTAATTGTAGTATTGTGCGTAGATGTAGTGCCGCGAATTGTCGCTATCATAATAAAATAAACGGTTTACGTTTTAAAATAATTTCCCAACATTGTTTTATACAATATTCGGTTTATAAGTATTGATTAATAATACAGCTGAACACTATCTTTTTCGTAAATGCCTGTGGATATTCGAGTATTTCGAAGAATATATTGTAGATAATATATTATTATGAGGGACGGACGAACCGTGTAAATTGTGTAAATAATGTCTTCTTCTGTTTAGATCGTCCAATTTATTTATTAAAAAATTAACCCCTCCCCAAAAAAAAAACTTATGTTTAATAGTATACCACTATTCAAAACAATTTAATGTTATGTGCGCATCTGTATTTCAAATAAGTTAATACGCTTTCAAAAAATTCAATCAATTCAATTTATTGGATATTTCAATGTCGGTATTCCTTCTTTAAGATTATCTTTATTTCTTCGCGGTCTGTCGTCTTTTGTCCTGGTGAATTTTTCCGTTTTTCCTTACGTGCGTAATCACATTTCCCTTGTGGTTTCTTTTTCGGCGTTCGACTCCTACATATGTATATTTCCTGATTCGTGGAAGATAAGTTTTATAACGACTATTGATTCAAATTGGGAAATTCATCATCCCTTGTCAATAGTTATCGTCCTGTCCCTTCGCACGTATAACGTAAAACATTCGAGTCATTCGAATTTTAGATTACATCCTACCTGTAGTTTTTTTCTGTTCCGATTGACGAATGACAAATGACAATAAGAAGTTTTTTATATTGTATTCGAATTAACCAAAACAAATTTTTTTTTCCAGATATGTTTAATAACATTGAATTTTTTACTTTTCGTGGCTGCAATATACGATTTGATATTTTCTCGTCGCCTGGGAGGCGACCCGACTATCAGTTACCGAGATCCATCCGGAGTAGAAGCTACAACGTTTAATAATCCTTCTTTTAAGGAGAAGAGGTCGATGAATCCGAGTGAGTGTTTAACGCCACGTGAAATATTACATTTACGTTTTTTTGTTTTTCTAACTGGGCACATTTATTTTATCAACCATAAATATTAACTATTGGCGCTGCTGAACTAATTTTTTTTTTTTTTGTAAAACAATTAAATCTGTGGATACCACACCAAACACTATATCGTTATTGTCGTAAAAAGAATTTTTAATTATCACACACAAACGCGAAGATTGTTTTAATTGGAAACAATTCAAAACATTGAAACAGAAACCTATCCGTTATTTAATTTTTCAGGTTTTCAGATTTTTCGACAAAGTGTGTTTTTTTTTTATGGAAAATTTGTACAAAACTATAACTACGGTCTTGATATTTTTACCAAACACGTGCCTTTTTACCAATATTACGGAAACAATTTTTGAAAATTTTTAACTACCCTTTAGTGTTAAAAATCATATTAAAACAATTTTTATACTATAAGGTTAATGGTAAATTATTATATACTCTATACGCACCATACATATTTAATAATAAATATAATATATTATTATTACACCGCGAAGCTCCGTCCATTATATCGTTTTATCGCATCGTTTTCAAATTACTTGTATACGTTTAGTAATAACAAAACTCTAAAATCTTTTGTCCAAAAGCAATATTAACTCAAGCGATATTCGCAACACTCCGGGGCTTTTTTTTTTTATCTCGATACTAATCGAATTAATAGAACTTATGTATAAATATTTTTTTTCAAATTAAAAGCTACACACTGAGTTGATGAAAAAAAAACGAGGAGGACCCAAATTGGGGTTTTTGGCCTCAATACTCATAATTAGGGCTCGGATTTAAATGTCCTAAAAAAAATCAAAATATGCCCTATCAAAAAATGCATTTACGACCTAAAAACTCTAAAAAAATGCCCTAAAAATATCGATAAATGCCCTTTCAAGAAATTAATTAAAACATACGTTTACATTAAATCATTTTATTTTTGTATTAATGAAATAAATAAATATTAAAATTCAGCAAAAAAAAAAAAATATGTTTGTTTAACATGTGAAATTATAAAAATGTATATAAAATTATAAGTAAAATATAAAAAAAAATGTGTAAAAAATTAAATTTGACAAATTTCATTTGTATTACGCTGTACGATAAAAGCTTCTTTAATGTTTTAAAATATAAATGATCGACGGTTGTCTGCCAACAAGTTTTTATTCACCGAGAATGACTTCTCCGCATACTTCAAAATGAAAATGATTTATATTACGTAACACTATGTTCATATTTCAATGAAATCATTTTTTTTTTTTTTTTTTTTTTAGTCATAATACGTGAAATACGTCTTGAAAATTTAAAAAAATGCGTCGAAACAAACGTCGAAAATGCCCCCAATAAGTATAAAATCCGCGAAAAATGGAAAAAATGCCCCCAAAAAAAAAGAAAAAAATTTGTAATTACAACACGAAGTACTTGAAAAACATTTGTAGCTTGGAAAGCATCGTGTAAAAGACATTCCAAAAAAAAAAAAAAGCATTGAAATCCGAGACCTGTACTGATAATATTAATACCGTTGTCCGATGTGTTATACTAAACGTTTCGTCGTGATTTTTTTTTCTTTTTTTTTCTAAATTTAAACAATAAAAGAATTAATTCCGCAGGAGGCGGAGGCGGCGGCGGTACCGTATCGATGACCGACGCCAGCGGAAAACCGTATTTGGCCGCGGGACAGACGAACGGCAGTACGATGTCGATGATGACCACGTTGAGTTCCGACGGCGGATCGTCCGTGACGCCCGCAGCGGTCCGCAGCCCGTTGCGGTCCAGCCTGAAGAAACCCCGGGCGGCCGGCACGGGGAACGGGGCGGGCGGCGGCCTGGGCATACAGAATCCCGGTTTCAGCGGCACGTCGCCCACGCTGTCACGGAACGGCAGCGTGAAAAAAGTTCGCATACAGACCCAGAGCACGGCCGTGTGACGACGACAAACGCGCGCTCCTTTCCGCGCCATTCCCCCCCCCGCCCCCTCCACGCTGGCCGCCGGACAGCCCGTCGTCGTCGACACGATTCCTGTCTGTCTCTGACGAGCGACGTGGCGAGGGGGAAAAGAAAGTGTGACCAAAACGTTTTCGATCGAATTTAAAAGAGTTCCGGCATAAAAAAAAAAAAAACAAAACGCATTGTAAATTCGTTTTTTTCCCCCGTCGATTTCAAAACGACGACGACGACGACGACTCAGAGACTTACCTCTCTCTCAAAAATTATTGTCTACACTCGCGAGTCCGTGTATTTTTCACTGCCGGCGTATATTTCACGTCCTCGGTTTTTTTTTTTTTTTTAAATCCGGTAATATATTTGTAAAAGAAAATGACAAAAAAACTGTTGAAACTCTACGCGTACCGTAGCGTTCTACGACGCTTTAGTAAAGCTTATGTAAAAAAAAAAAAAAGAAGAAGAAGAATAGTATAGGCGAATCGACCGAAATACGTTGTGTGCAGCAATCTCGTGTACGAGCGTATTACCGATACGGTTGACAATATTTCAGGAAACGAGTGTAGTAGCGTTACGATTTTATTAATATATAATACATACGTATATGTAAAATCAACGGAGCCGATCTGTTTTTGAATCCCTGAGGTAGTATATTATAAAAAAAAAAAAAAAAAAATTGAGCGTTTTTTTTTGCTATAGGTATCCCACTTGTACCGCGGTGTTCTAGAAATCAACAATTTTTATTATCAACCGTTATTTTATAATATTACGCGTTCAATCGTATTAAATAGAAATATATATATATATTTGCTTTTGTCATACAGTCCGTCTTCATATTACAGACCACCGACGACCAACATTTTTCATTCATTCTTCCCCGGGTACACCAAACTCGCGGCGACTCGTGTTCGCCGGCGTCACCGAATTATAAATTAATATATATTTTCAATAACCGACGGTCGTGCGCAGTTATTATTTTTATTTTTTGTAATTGATGTTGAAATTCAAAAAAAAAAAAAAATTTACGTATCGATCGTTTTTAATAATATTGTTTCACCGCGATGCGAACGACGTTCGTGCGGACATTTTCGGAGATTTTCGGTTTCGCGCCAATTCTTCATGCTTTCGATTTCCTGTTTTTTTACACCGCCATGACGTCAAGTATAGACACTATTTTCAGCTGTACCCGCAGTGATAACGCAATAACGTGACGATGCATCCGTTACACTCCTCGTCGTAACAGTGAAATCGTTTTCTAAGAAAATCGTCAACTTTTCCGCCGGTAACACGCGTCTATTCGTACACAATATTTGATGGCGGGACAGTAGGAAATAAAACGTGTTAATTATATACAATAATATTTTTTTTTTACCGCGTTTACTTTAACAGAAATTGATTTTAAATCGAAAAAATAAAAAATAAAAACGTTCAAACTCTTATAAACATTATGTACAATATAATTTATTTTTTTATTTTTACAAGTTATAATAATATATAACACCCGGTGATGTGGGGGAAAAAAAGTTTGAAACAAACGTGTTGGATTATAATATAATTTTTTTTTATTATTTTATTTTAAACGGACGATGTTCTGTTTTTTTTTTTTTTACATAAGTACGGAATACAATTAATGGTACAGAATATTTACACATTTAATATAAAAACGTATTAAGAGTATTCGTTCAAACCGTAAACGGGATCAATCAATATTATACACATTAAGTACGTGATCTTTGCGTTTATTAATATATATATATTATACCCCGTTCGATTTTGCGCAGGATTTATTTTTCGACAAACCCTCTCTCACCCTCCATTTATTTCTATATTTTTTTTCTGCTCTCGATACACCCGATTGCAAGTTAGGTACTACACGTCATTCGACAAAAAGTGTCGATCAAACGCGAATTAAAACAAAATAAATATTTCGTCCGCCTAGCTGATTACCTATATATCAATATTATATATATATATTTTAATTATTTTTCTTGCATTAATTGTCTTATTATATTTAGTTTCTTATAATCAAAATTTATTTTTAAAATATTAATTTTACACGTATATATATATATATAATATGTATATATGATATACGGCATGGTGTTGTGCCAATTTCGAGCCCAACAAATGCGCGTGTACAGCGGTATTATAATATTATAATAATAGGTATATGTTTAATATTTAAGAGACTATTTTTATACGCGATAATATTTCACGGGGCACAATGACGCAAAAAAAAAAAAAAAAAAAGAAACTATAACGCGGTTGGAATGAAATACATCGTCTGACGGGAATATTATTGTATAAAAGTCGAGTTTTCGTTTTCGAAATCGTGCGTTTGAAACACGGTCCGAAATAATTAAAATAAATACATTCAAAGTTTCTACGGAACAACTAATTTTTTGTGCGATATTTTATAAATTGCAACGTTTCGTTTTCCCTCAGTTGTGTGCAATAATGAATCGGTTTTATGAGAATTAAAATATTATTTCCATTCCGAAAAAAAAGGAAAAAAGAAATTATTTTTTATTCTCAATTACATCTCCCTCGTACATACGTGTAAGATATTTCCATCGTTTTTCCGAATTTTTTTTTTTTTAATGCTTTTTCTAGCAGCACTCTGCTGTTAAAGAAACACTCAGGAGTTTTCTATTCCTGATTTAACGACGCGTTGGCTCTGTCAGCAGAATTTATTATACATTTTTATTTTTATTCGTTGCGAGGCGATCATAATTGATTTTGCAGGTTTCATTTTTTTTTTTTTTTTTTTTTTTTAATACTATCGAAATTATATGAAAATAAATGTAATGTTGTGTAAAAAATATTCGTCTAGTCGCCGCGCTCGCGTGTCTATTTGTTTTGAAAAGAAAAAACAACAACAACAACTTTTAGTTAAATAGTTTATGTGTACATTCGTAAAGAGAACAAGATTTCGAAGAAATTAAAAAAGAAACGTATTGTTTTAAGGCGTTTTTCGATTTTACTCTCGTTTTCGTCAAATTTACTTTATTCGCGTGCCATTTAATTGAATTATTTTAAAAACTGTATTAATTTTTTTTTACATACATATATTCAGACGACGTATATCGCGATTATTTCTAAGATTCGCAAGATTCATATTACGCATATATATTACATATTCAATATGTAATAATAATAATAATAATTTTTTTTTAATAATAATATTATTTTAATGAAATTTTAATTATAAGTTATATAGATAATGATAATAGTAATATGCAATATATATATATATATATATATATATATATATATATAACTTATATCCTTTTATTTTGCAGATAATTAAAATCTATTGCGTAGGTATATAACATTATTGTAAGTTATATTATGTACGATTTTGTAACCAAATAAATTATTCTAATATTATCACGGAATAAAAATACATAGATCTCGCGTATTGAAAAGTATCTTTTGTTTTTGTTGACCTTATATATATACATATATCAAATAATAATAATAAGAATAAGAATAATAATAATAATAAATTATTTAGTAAAAAAAGTTACATTGACGCCGAGTTTTGTTCAATTAAAAGTAACCACTACTATATTCTTCTCTTCATTCAGTTTTTTTCTACGTATATATTTTTTATTTTGTTCACATGTTACATTTTAAATTTGTTAATATTTGTAAAAAAAAAATTGCCCCCAGTTTTTGTACGAAATACTTAATCAAAACTCCAAAAACAAACTTTACGTTTACTATATAAGAATAATTCGTAGTTTATATTATTCCTATCCACAGTTGAAGTCTAAAATCCTAAAATTTCGTAATAATCTTCAAGTTGCTTTATTAAATATAATGTAAGCACACTGAATCAGTTATTGTACCTTTATATAATATAAATAAATATAATCGATTATCGGCGCACATACTCGTATATGCAGGGTTATTTCTTTCAATTTTTTTTTTTTTACAAAAAATACACTTATTTATTATATTATAATTTGAAATAAGCCGCATCAAACACTCTGAATTTCTGTTTTTTTTTTTTTGGAGGGGACTAACACATTTTCTTACCCATTATTTATATTATGTTAATAATAATATAGTACTACTCTACTATATTTATATTTATTATTACATATTATGATTTGAGTGCGTCATTGTTCCGTGCGTTAATTTTAAAATGGAATCGTATTTCTAATCACAATTTGTGGTTGTTGGTTCCTTTTCGTTCCAATTGCTATTTTTAGTTAAAATTATTATAATAAAGAAAGAAATTGATTTGACACTATAATAATATACGTAATAACAAATTATTTTCTAAACTATTTACTTACAAATTGTGAAAATTAAATGATGATCGCCTTCGTTAAATACAAATACTTATTAGCCGAATAAAGTGTACAGGAGAGTTTACACGAATGTTATAATATAGACATTTATCTTAAATGAATAATCTAAACAACAATTTCGCATTGTGATTATTAAAATTTATCCAAAACTACAGTGTGTTTTGTAAGAAAATATATTCGTTAAGTCAAGTGTGCACTGTGCGTTATAACACACTCGCAATATTTACATATGTATATTATATATCTATACCTATATATAATAATAATCGATATAGTAATTAGTGAAAAAAAACTGTATTCATTTTGATACACAGACTAATTTATTTTGATAGTTTATTTTTAATAAAAATGAATAGTAAGTAATGTGTATTTTTCTTTATATAATATATATATATAGTTGATATTCAATTTAGTGTACTCGTATACCGTCCACGTATGAGCTTTGTTAAAATATTATAGTTTGTGATTTCTTTACGTTTGTAAACGTTAAAGTGATTTGAGCGTGCAATAAATTTGTTGATTGGATGTT
Source organism: Chaetogeoica ovagalla (assembly GCA_032441825.1). Classification (NCBI taxonomy): domain Eukaryota; kingdom Metazoa; phylum Arthropoda; class Insecta; order Hemiptera; family Aphididae; genus Chaetogeoica; species Chaetogeoica ovagalla. Next base: position 5,548,267 of record CM063742.1, read on the forward strand.
TTATAAGAGAATCGTTTTTTTACAATATTGTTGTCAATAAAGTTATTATTTCTAGGGTTTAAGTTTTTTTTTTGTTACTTACTATTAAATTTTTTTTTTCAATTACAAATTTTATTTAATAATATTATTAATTACTTTAGGAAATAAGTACTAATTGTTTTTATTCATTATTTATTATATAGTTCAAATGTATCATAAACTGTTGAATATATATACATATATATATATATTATATTATATTTAAAAATACCTTTACTACAAATGTATCTACAATATGTGTCTCACACATATTATTTCGAAAAAAAAATATATAATACATTATGTAATTGCATTTGTCTCATATTTCTCATTCATATATGTTATAAAGTATATATTATTATATTGATATACATTAGTGAATAATGACCGGAATAGTCTAATGTCTAATAATAATTTCTTACCTGTAATTTTATTCTGTATGACAATTGGACACAATATTGTAATAAGTAAAATAGATAGGACACAATAAAATTAATCGACGAGCAAAGGAATCTTTAAAACGCTACCAAAATACCTATTAATTACAATTTATAGAGGATTAGCTGTATTTATTTTGCCCGCTGTGGTAAGACTCAGCGGTCCGCTGGTTGCGGACTGCTATTTATACGTCTGCGTGATTACCCCCTCTTTTTTATGTCGTACCGCTATCTGGTGACTACTTTCTTTTCCGGTTTTAATTTGACGCTGACCGAGTGACCGATCTCATGCGCATTTACTATATTTATTATTTTTATTATAAATAATAATATTATTATTTCGCGTATTTCAATGAAATAAAATCAACGTAATGAATGATTCATCATTCCTTGTCGTACACTCGTTTATACGTTTACTCGTTTATTTTACACTTTTTACTGTTTTATTAACTTTTAATGGTTACTCACATTCACACGTTTCCTCAACTAACCGAGTTACCGTCAGCTAAGCACTAAAAACGCTCGATCACGATCGATGATCAGCGCATACTATATGTGTTGAACGTCGATCGAGCACTTATTCAAGCCATATGCATGATTTTCAAAGGGGTGGGGTGCTGTGAAAATGGAACATAACCATAACATAATTGGACCAACTTACAAATTGATATTTCAATGATAGTTGTACTGTAAACGCACACTGAATCGTGTGCCTATATTGAACAGTACTATGGTGTTTGAATCGATAATAAAATTTTCATGGCACGATTAAACCCATGTAAGAATTCGGTATTAATTCTTGTCAAAAAACACTGTGCTATGGACCAGATTTGCACCGTACTATGAACCATCATTTATTGATGATTCAAAACGACGTCTGCACCTAAAATTCTACTTGGTTATTATATATATATATTGTCGTAAATTATATGATAAGTATTTTGTAGCTGTTATAACACGAGAAACGGTTTCTCGAGAGCGAAAATTTGTTCAAAAATTGGGTAGGCGAACAAGATTTACGGCCAGTTGATTTCGATAGTAATGCACTTAAGTATATATATATATATAGTAATTCGCAATAATGATTTTATTTTAATAAATACAATTTATTAAAACTAATTGATAATTAATTAATTAAACTAATTGTTACGAGTTAATACTGATGGACGATAACAGTCAAGTTTTTTTGCTAGTGTTGTTTTCAGTCGCATCGTCACTAGTGACGTGATAACGTGGCTCGGAAGTGATAAGGAGTTATAAAAGAGCAAAAAAAATGCGCGAAAAAAATTATTTAAATTCTAAAAAAAAAACAAAATAATAATAATAATTACGCGTGAAAAAACAAAATAATGAAAAATATTCGATACGCCGACGGTGCGGCGCAAACTGTCGAATTGATTGCGTACAATTAATTACTTTAGAAATTAATTAACGATAAATAGATTTACCGTATTAAATGCGATGAAAATTAAAATCATCGGTTGTGGCGATTGGCAATAAATACCTACGTAAAACACTGAGTTTTCCATTTAATATTATTCGAAAATATACGCGAGTTAAAAAAAGCATAAAAAAATCAATTTTTTTTTAAGAAAAATATGAAATATTTATTTTTTTTTTAGCTAAAATTGATAAAACACGCGTTTTAAATTTTCCATTTCATTTTAACACTCCGTCGCACAGTGCGGATTTCGAGCTCAGTCTGTTATAAATTGACAGAATAATATTTAGAACAATTCCTACGGTTTCCGAGCCGCAGTCATTAAATTATATATTCGGATTTAAGTTTTCTGCAGTTGGCATACGGTAAATTCGATTTTTTTTTTTCTGTTATCATTTCTCCCCGCCAGGCCGCTTTATCGGACAACTGGGGCGGCTCGTCGCGCTTGCGTTCGTTACCGTCTCTTATCACTCGTCGTCTCGTAACCCACTGTTTTCTAAAACACGCACGCATTTTGTTTTGCAAACGGCGTGAAACAGTGTTTTCGTGTGTTGTAGTTCGCCAGTTCTTCCTCGGACGGCATTTGTTTCTCTCGGACAAAATGTTCACCATGGACGCTATTGTCAGCGGAATTCCCCAGTTGATCAAAGGCATTGAACAGTTAGAGGAATTGAAAACCGAGAAGGAAAACGAACGATTAAAACTGGAATTGCAGAACAAAAAACTGAAGTACCGGTTGAGAATTTTAAAAGAGGTAAAATAGTGGCGAAGGAAACGAACGTGGTTTTTTTATTATTATTATTATTATTTATAACGTTACGCTTCGCGCCCGACGGGTATAATATTTATTGTGTCACTGTCGCCGCCGCCGCACTGTGTCTGCGTTTAACAGTGTTCTTCGGTATTACACCAACGGAGTTGGTGTACCCGCGCTTTCGTATAAAACCGGTGGCGTGTTTAACTGTTTTTTATTTTTTTTTTCTGTGACATCGTCGTTGGTCCAACGTTCCTTTTACTATTGAATTTATGTTTTTGTTTTGTTACAGGCTGTAGATAAAGAATCAAAGAAGAATAATTTGTGTAATACAGAAATTCATTCTTTGATTAATTTGCACGCGATATTAACCGATTTGTTTTCGAATGCCATAAAAACAGCATATCCTACATTAGAAAACATAGGCACACCTTCGGTTACTACAGGAAGTAAATTTTCAGATTATCAGTGTAATGCATCAATGCAAATTTGTAAACTATTGAAGTCAATAGGTAACATTGAACATTTCAATTATAAATACACGTTTTTAATGAGAAAACAGTGACTGTTTATTACATTGTTTCATATTATAAAAACGAACATATTCTATATTTCTTTTCAGGTGAAAATGTGTCGCCAAATGCAGTTGCCAATAAAATAGTAGAAAATGTAGGGCAGTGCAATATAATCGATAAAGTAGAAGTTTCTGGACCAGGATTTATTAATGTATGGTTGAGGCGTAATAAAGTACGAGAAATTTTACAGTTTGTGTTAGACAATAAGTTGAAACCAAAGCCGTTAAAAAATCCATTAAAAATAATAGTTGACTTTTCATCACCAAATATTGCTAAAGAAATGCACGTTGGACATTTACGGTACAATTTATTACTGATTGATTTTAATATGACTGCTTATTATTATTTATTTATTTTTATTTTTTTAGATCAACAATTATTGGCGATAGCATCTGTCGTATTTTCGAATTTATTGGTCATGATGTACTGAGATTAAATCACATCGGTGATTGGGGCACACAATTTGGTATGTTGATTGCTCTACTTGAAGACAAGTTCCCTGATTACAAAACAGAGTCTCCTTCTATAAACGATTTACAACAGTTTTATAAACAGTCCAAAGTTCTTTTTGATAATGATGATGAATTTAAAAAACGCGCTTACGATTGTGTAACAAAGCTTCAAAAAATGTCGCCAGATCACGTGCAGGCTTGGAAATTGATTTGTGATGTGTCACGACAAGGTAATATTTGTTTGCTGTTTGAATATCGATGCATTTGTGTACTTTATATGATTTGAAAAATAATTTTTTAGAATTTAAGAAAATTTACGATAAACTAGATATCAGTATTATTGAAAGGGGAGAATCGTTTTACCAAAATCATATGGAAGTTTTAGTTAAAGAATTGGAAACCAATGGTAAGATGTTTATGCTATATGTTCACTATATGTATTTGTACATAATATAAACATTTGTATGTTAACAATTTTAATTAATATGTTAATCGCGAAAGGGTTTCTGGAGAATGACGAAGGACGTAAAATCATGTGGGCTGAAAATTCTTCAATACCAATGACAATAGTGAAATCTGATGGAGGATTTACATATGACACATCGGATCTTGCAGCACTGAAACAGAGAATTGAAAATGAAAAAGCCTCTCGCATTATTTATGTCACTGATTCCGGCCAAGTAATTAAAGTTAATTTTTACAAATATCGTTATAATATTTTATTTGAATAATTCTTCGATAGAGTACACATTTTGATGTCTTAAAAAAATGTGCTATACGTGCGGGAATTCTCGATGAGTCACGTGTTCGAATGGATTTCGTTGGTTTTGGTGTAGTTGTTGGAGAAGACAAAAAAAAATTTAAAACCAGATCTGGTGACACTATTCGGCTAATTGAACTTTTGGATGAAGGTTAAATTTTAATGAGCGTCTAACTTTCTATTGAAAACTGTCTATTAAAATTGATTTGTTCAATAGGTATTAAACGGGCTAATGATAAGCTAATTGATAAAGGCAGACATAATGTGTTGACTGTTGAAGAATTTGACCTTGCTAAGAAGGCAGTTGCCTATGGATGCATTAAGTATGCTGATTTATGCCATAACCGAAGTCATGATTACGTATTTTCTTTTGACAAAATGTTAGAAGACAAAGGCAACACTGCTGTTTATTTACTATATGCCTTTACAAGAATAATGTCCATTATTAATAATTTGGGTACTCAATGTGGAGACTTCAATGAACCAATTTCACTTGATCATGAAAAAGAATGGAAATTAGCAAAGGTATATTATTTTCTAATTAACGCTTTTATAAATAAAATGTTTTTCAATTATCCGCAGAGGTAATAAAATGAATTAGTCATGGAAGAATTGATTAGTTGATGAAGACCAATGTGGTAGTATTAGTTGGGAGAAAAAGCTTTATTGTATTTTGTATTACCTGTAAAATAGAAACAAAAGGATTGGATAGTTAGGACATGTATGATAGGCAGAAGGAAAAATGTTAAATAAAATAATGCCATTGGTGTCAGATAGGAAGAGACTTTTGAGATGACTGAGGCAACGATGGTGTGATCGTATACATCTGCATTTGTTAAGAGTAGAGAACCCAGTAAAAATGGCGAAAGACAAAAGAACGATGGGAAGATACCGCAGTGTTGTAGCTCTTATGAGCTAATCTCATGTAATTGGGAGTGTAAGGCAAAAAATAATTTATTGGTTGTATAGTTGATTTATTAATTAAATTATAAATCAAGTTATGTTAAACATTAATTTTATATTAATTATATAAGTATTTCATTGGGGAAAAAAGATAAGTTTTTCTCTATTCCTTATTAGAAGTAAAGGCGATTAAAGTTTATTAAGAGTTGACATAAATATATAAATTGTAATATCTAATTGTGAACGATTTAATTCAATTATATAACTTTTCTTTAAATGTGTTGTTTTTTCTTCTTTTGATAAAGAACTTTTTTTTTCAGACTTTGTTACGTTTTTCTGAAGTATTGTCGAAAGTCACCGAGGATTTTTATCTTCATAATTTATGTGAATACCTTTATGATGTAGCTACAGCATTTACTGAGTTCTACGACAGTTGTTACTGTATTGAAAAGAACTCCGAAACTGGTAATTTTTTTATTAAGTATTAATAAAATAATTAATATAATAATAAACAATTTTTTTTTCTAATAACAAGAGTTCATTTGTTTTAAATTCTAATAAGAGTAAATATTGCATTTTTTTTTAACATGTTCAAATTTGTTTTCAGGTGAGACCAAAGTTTATGCAGGACGAATATTGTTATGCAAGATTACAGCTCAATATTTGGATACTGGATTACATTTATTAGGAATCAATACTGTATCTCGAATGTAATTTTCTCATTACTCAATTTCAATAATTTTTAACATTAATTTTCAGTTTTGTAACATCGTATTTAATAAAAAATCTCGTGTATTTTCAATAAATGTAACCTAACAAAACTATGCGATCTTCTATCACGGGGGTCGTATTTTGTCACATACACGTTCCGTGTATTGAGTTCAATGATGAAATTACATTTCGTTATTAATTTATTTAATTTGTCCGAATGGGGCGACGACGAACAAGTTTTTTTGTTGTATCAACGAACCGTAAATTCAAAAAGAAAAAACGTGTATCACGAATGAAGTGTGCAATTTAAATTTAATTCAAATGATTATTTCCACTCGCCAAAAACCGATAACGTTACTGTTAAACGTTCTCGAGAAATCTTTTCTTAAGTGCGTTGTGTCTTGTTTAGAAATAGATTGTGTCCAACTGGATCAAATAAATACTCAGAATCTTTCGAAATTTTTCCGAAACACTAGTATGATAAGTCGTTCGTAATGGCCAGGTTACACCAATACTAATCACCGACCTGACAGTGAATGTGTACTAACAATCGTGTACTCACACGACAGTAGTTCAACTGGCTTCACCCAGTCACACACAAGTGCGAGCTGCTGCTGCTGTTTGTGGAGAGTCAATTAAAAACAACAACATTATTGTATAGTAAGCCGATAGTGGCTTAACTATAATAACTCGAGTGCGAGGCGATCGTTTTGACCAGTAGTCCTCAACGTTTTCGGCCATTCAGAGAGAATTTTCGATAAAGTCGCGGACCACCATCTCGATTTGCTAATGATTTTTTTTTTTTTTACATACTTATACAAACACTTTTCGTACGTACACTAAAATTTAGAACAATTAAAAAAAAAAACAATATCAAAAAGAGAAACGATGTTTATTAATAATAATAAGAACCCACGCGCGACTCTAAAGCTTCCATACGATTTCTTCGTTTATTTTTAATGTAGAACGGTCTGGAGAATCTTTGTTCACACAAATAAGTAAATTATTTTAATCGTACCATATTGAACTTTGTACGAGGTAAACCGCGTTTTATCTCTACCGAAATAATCTTATTTTGGTATAATAACATAGGAGATTAAATTAATTGTATAAATAATGATATACTTATTGATATTTAGTAAAAATGTATGTATAAACAAATGCGACTGGCGGCGAATTTATTATTATTATTATTATTCCGTCCCGACGCGTCGCTTTTACTGCTTTACGTTACATTTTTTTTGTTAATTTTATGGTATGGCCGGCGGCGACGGACAACCGGTGCGGTGTCTCCGGAGACACAACGCCTCGATATCGATTTCTCTTCACGGTTATCACAATTTATTAACAATGCGTAACAATAATTATTGATATTGATTTTTGTGTTTGAAGTGTGTACAAATCGGCTTCTATAATACCGTGTTCATTTATTCGCGTAGTATAATGGTAATATGCAAGGGGGCCGTCCGTTTCCATTGGAAATTACAGCGCGGCAGAGTGTGAACATTTCACCAGAGTGACCAAAAACTAAAAACTAAATATTTTTATTTATCATCCCGTGTTGTAATTCATATCGCAGGGCGATTTCGCTACGTTTTACGTTACGAACATATTCGAATTGATTACAATGATTCCCCCGTTGTGTTGCTCTATGCTGTGATTATAGCGTGGTGTAATTTAAATCTAATTAAATCACTTGCACAGATATAATAGGTACCCCCCCCACCTATATTATATCTGCGATCGCGATTAACTTTTATTAATCATGATTGGGGAACGTGACGGTTTGGTGAAATCGGTCTCCTAGAGACAATAGACATTATAGTGTGCGGTTGTTATGTTATTTTTTTTTTTGTAATTCGTTAAAACGAATAAATATGAATACGTGATATGAAATTTCGCTGCTTGATTACACTGTAACGTGAAATGTATATAAACATATTATTTCTTTTTAATACAATATTTGGAATGCAGTTTACAAAATAAATTGTTCGCAATTATTATCGATATAATCGGAATTGTTATCATCGTTTTTTATCACATTGTACATTAAATCTACAACTATAGTGGTTTACTACATTCAGTTTCATTGTTTTATAGTTCGTGTTTCGTTTCGTTACTCCGACGAAGACGTAAAATGATTTTTATTCGTCATTTGTGAAACATCGCAGTTACTCATGAAGTGTTTTTGAACGTGGTTTTTCACACCGGTGTCCTGGAGACATGTTTGTTGGGAAATAAACTGTATGCAAAACGAACTACTATAAACTGTTTGTATTGTCCTCAAAATGAAATTCCTGTTTATCGTATTGTGCCCAAGTAATATGGTGTAATAAGTTTGGTGACGTCCAGTTTTGCCCATAATGTTACTCTCAAAACTAAAAGCATTAAATAATTCTCCGGAAAGCAGTAGTGATGAAGATACACCGATAAAAATTACTAAAGAAGCCCTAGTAAGTTGATTTCTTAAGAAATTCGTCTAAAAAAAAAACGTTAAGACGTTTTAAAACAAAATTAGAAAATGTAAATAAATTGCAAGGTCTTTCATTATCATAATTAAATCAAAAACGCCATTGTGCTCAATTAATTGAAATGTTTTATTTATTTATTCGTATAGCAAATTAAAATGTTTATTACAGATAACAAAAACAGAATTATTGTACAGCAAAGCTTTACAATATTTATCTAAAGGCCAATTAGACAGAGCAGAAGATCTTTTATCTCAATTATTACACAGTGAAATTATTAAATCGGTAAGTTTATAAAAATTAAAATCGCCTGATTTCTTAAACGCCACTCTACAAAAAAATGTTTTGTTAATGACGTCTAAATTCCTAATCTCTTATTTATAATTTTTTCCCAAATTTTCATACTATGGATTATGCTTTATGTTTCTATAATTACTATAAAACAATTATACGGTTAATTTAAAGAAAAAAGTTTTTCATATATATATATATATATATATATAATATAAATGGCATTTTAATATTTGTATGTAATTTTGTTTCAGTTAAATTGTACACAGTATAAATCAGAAACATCTCAAAGTTTATTAGGCCATTTAAAATATTGTTGTCTTACTAATTTAGGTAACATTTTATTTAAAAAATCAAAATATCCTGGAGCCTTAATTAACTACCAAGAGGTATGAATAGTTTTATATATATATATATACCCTTTTTATAATTATTAAATCTATTAAATCTGTTTAGGCTTTATTAATCGATAATAGTGATTTAAATTTATGGTATCAGATAGGATTAACTCACAGTAAATTATATCAAACTGATTTGGCAATTTCATCGTTTTTACAGGTAATTTAATTATGAAACTTATTATTATAAGATAACTAATTTAAATGTAATTCATTGTTATTTAAAAAAGAAAATTGTTTTTCAGGGTATCACTTGTAATTCTAGCCATTGGCCTACATTGGATAAACTTATCTCTCTATTATATGCAAATAATGAATATGTTTGTTGTTTATACTATGTTGATATCGGACTTAAGTTTGACGCAAATTACATGAAAGGACATTTTATAAGAAATATCATTTTTAAACAATTTCCATCATTAATTTGCTATTTTAAAAGTTATTGCACAAATGGGTAAACAATTTTATGATACAATTCATTTAAAATTATATTTCGTTCAGAAATAATTACATGTATTTTAATTTAATTTTTTTTTTTTGTTACAATTGCAGAGGTTTAGATATTGAATGTACTGAAATAAATTTACATATAAAGCAAAAAGTACTGAATGACATTAAAAGTATAAAAAATAATCATAAATTGTGTTCAGGATTGAAATGTATAAAACCCAAACCAACATTATTTGCAAAACATATAAGACTTTTGAAAAATTGGGTTTTTGTTGGTAAATGGTTATTACAAATATATGATTATATATTTGAAAATTTTGAGCATTCGGTAATTATAATTTTTAACCTATTAATTTTATTTTATCTTATTATTTATTTATGCAATTCAAATATAAAATTTGTATTTTGAATATATACATATAAAATTAATTCTTTTAATGTGAACTCGCTTGTTAATTAACGCATAATTATATTAAAAAAAAATTATTAATTTTCTGTTTCATATTATTTATAAAATATTTATATATATATATATTTTTTTTTAGTTTCTTTATGAACCAATAAATTTTGAATTTGATTGTGAATTCTCAAATCAAAATTCAACAAAAAATTACATATGTGTTGATGAAAATTGTTGTGATAAAAATTTTGAAAATCAATCAAATAAACACACTGGTAAATTTTATTTGTGTGTGTATATACAGTATACACGAATACATATTTTAATATGTTATAATTGTGTTATTAATATTACAATATTTATAATTCAATAGTTCAATCAACAAAACGGAAGAAGAATCTAATTTCATTAACAGATCAATTGAAAAGTCGCCGTTCTTCTCGAAATAAATCTAATATTAAATTAAATGAGTCAACATTTTTTAAGTCAATATTGAGTATCATACCTCAATGTTTATTGTATGGTTTATTTATTTCTAAAAATAATTTTATTTTGTTATTATTGTGATGTTTTTTTTTTAGATTAAATAAGGATAGTAGCGATAATATTAATTCTATCAAATGGTCTGAAAATTCTCAGGATACAATGGATTTATATAGACTTCAATTTTCAGATTCTGAAAATTGTTTGAAAAATAGTCTTACAGATGACGAACGCCTAAAGTATTATTATTTAATATAACTTTATGTTTTAATGTTATTTAATATTGAAATTGTTTTTAGATTAATAAATGATCAAAATTATTTTGGTTCTAATGATGAAATATGTGATTTAAATAAATTTATAGAGTCAAATAACAAAAAGCCAATTTCAGATTTACTTGAAAATTTTTTAATTCAAATTGCACAAAAATGGTCAATTTTATGGCCTACGATTTTATTGCAAATATATTTAGATGTTTTCAAACGAGTTTGGTGAGGAACATTTTTTTAAATATTTGATAATATTTACATTAAAAATTTATTTTATTAGGATCCGTACAGAAAAAAATTTCAAATCTCATTTAATTGAGGATAATTTAGATGAAATAAGGCGTAAACAAATTACAGATGATATATTATGCATTTTAATTTATGGAGAAATTTTATGCAATAATTATTTTCAATCTAAAATAAATCAAAAGCCATTAGATGGAGGGTATTTAATTCATATTCATATTATACTTTTTTTTTAAATTATTTTTATTTAGAATTACTTAATTTGTAATATATATGAATCGATGATTGCAAAAACGACACGAGTCACATTTTTTGTGAAATTTAGATATTAGTAAAAACACATGCTAGTCATCTGTTATTATGTGTTAAGTGAAAAACTTTTATGTATAATCAGTGCATAATATATTTCTACAAGTCAAGTATTCATTTTTAAATAAGAATTTTTTTCAGAATTATTTAAATTATACACTTTTTATCAATTATCCAAAAGTTTTAAAAAATTGACTCATGTCGTTTCTGCAATCATCGATTCATATAGTTTGAAAATAGTTTTATTATTATTATATTTTAATACAGTATATCAAATTATTCTTATTGTTTACAATTTTTATTTATTACTCAAACATTAATTGGAAAGTTATTTTTCATTGTTTAGTCTTATTGGTGGAGATTTTCGTTCATTATGGATTAGTGGTATTAAAGATGCACTCACAGTACTAAGTTCGAATGATAGCATGACAATAAATGTTCGTTTTCTATGGCTCAGAGTGTTATTTCACTTGCAAAATAAAGAATGTGGTCTTATAATATGTAATTTGCTTAATACGGTTGGTAATATGTTATTTTAAACATTCTACAAAGATTTGCATTTGGAAATTTAAAAAAAAAACCTCATTTAATATTTTGAATTGTATTATATATTATTTTACAGTTGTTGAATTTCATTAGCGATGTAAATGATTATGAAATCATTTTACCAAATTTAGAATATTTTTACCAAATAAATACGAAAATTTTACATAAACTCATTGTCACATTAAAAAGGTTCGTTTGTAAATAATGTAGTTCTTTTTATATTTATTATTAAAAATTAATGTAGTATTTGTTTATTTTTAGAAATGATTTGTTGAACAATGTTAAAAAACTATATAAATCGAAATTGTATCCAAATGTTGTGGATATTTTAAGAGAAACTCTCAAACATCAAAATGATACTGAAATAGGAATTCCAAATTATGAAATAATGACAAGAAAAAATCAATATATTTATATGTTTAATTCACTTTTGGAATTAAAAAATTATCATGTATGTTTGCGTATTAAAATTGTTGTATTATAATTGTGTGTATTATAATATTATATTTGATTATAGGAATTATTTCGGTGGTCGGAGTCATGTTTACACGAAACAATAATTCAATATCGTAAAAGTCTGTTTGAAGATGATTCAATTCAAAAAACTGATCAATCAGAATTTATTAACAATATATTTTATGCAATGTTAGAGTCCATTAAAACAAAAGGTCTAATTATTTGTAAGTATTAAAAATAATATTAGGTATTATGAATTTATTAGGGCTTTCATTATTGTATTTATCGGAAATAACCGAATAGTTTATATTATATGTATATCACTATTAAACAATTAAAATTAAAAATGAGTATTTACATGGAGTTATTTATCTCATTAAAACAAAATAGTGAATTTTGGAAAGTGAATTAGTGTATATGTTATGTGCTAAAACAGATATTTCAAAAAAAAAAAAAATACATATTGAAAACAACTGACAAACATTAGTCATAATATATATATTTATGTTTTAGTTGAAAGTTTATCCGAAATATATAAGTCAAGACTTATTCAATCAGTCATAAATTTACTTTTGTATTTAATAGAAACTTCTGATAGTAATTCAGAAATTGATGTTGTCTCTCCATGGCTGTTAATTTATAATTTACTGAAATAGTAAGTAGTATATTGAAAAATATTATGTTTTTGGTAGATATTAATTTTAATATCCTTAATAATATTAATAATATATTTAAATATTATAAATTTTTATTGAACTAAAGAATAATAATTTTGTATTTATATAACTTAAATTCAAATTACTTAAAAAGGATAAGATTAAACATATTCAAAACAATGTTTTATTTTTAAATTTAAGTAATTTATAGAAACTGTATTTTTAAAACATATAAAACATTGATTTTGTAATATAATTATTATAAAATTAATTTAATAAAATAACATATTAAATGATTTTTGATACTAATTTATATTTTAGTGAGGAATCAAAAAATTGTGAATTACAATCAAGTCAAACAGATAACATTCCACCATCATTAGCATTATTAATAATCAGTCATGAGTATTTAGGAAAGTAAGTTTTAAAATGTTGTGTGTATTTGAGTTTTGTATTATTTATATTTGTATAATTATATTTTTAGAAACGCTTGGTGTTGTTTTCAAGATGGAATTTTATTATTTGTAACATTGTCTGAAATAGAACATTATATCCATTCTGATTTATATCATTTAACACTTGTACAAGAAGTTGATCAGATATTTTATTGCTTGTACAAGCATCAAATAAAAAGAAATAGGCCTCGTTTTATCCAGGTAAATCGTATGATACAAATTAAACAAATATTTACAAAATGTTGTTAATTTACTACATATTATTTGTCTAGGATCACAAGTCGTTAGGATTAGCATTAACATGGTCGCGAGCAAGACAATTAGTTCAGTTCTATAAGCCGATAGAATTACCAACATTTGATGGAAAAACGTTTACTGTGAATTCTGATATACAAACAATGCTCAAATCTGTCATTTCACTAGTACCAGAAGAAATCAAACCAGGTATAATTGATTCAAATAAAATAGTTCATTTTATATATTAATAAACGATAAATTTATATTTTAGACAAATTATTTGATAATTTAATGGCTTATATAAGAGAAGAGATTGATGAAATTTCAGTAAATAACAAGCTTTTACCTGAAGATGTTAAAGACATTTATTATTTAATGGCTGATTATTATTTTAAAAATAAGATTTGGGTAAATTTAAATTTAAAATATTTTAATAAAATGTATTTTGAATATTTTAATACATTTTTTTTTCAGGGAAAAGCTGTTAAATATTACTCATTTGATATATGTTATAATGTAAATCGAGTTGATTCTTGGGCCGGTTTGGCATTAGCCCAAGGGAGTCAGTTGGAAATTAAATTGAATTCGGTAATAAAAATATGCTTAATTATTTCATTTTTTTATTTTTTAGAATATTTTTCATTCTAAAAGATGAATTGTCACTAAAAAAATTGTTTTTATGTGTTATGTTGTAATCAGTAAATGATAAAATTTAACTTTATTTATAAATAATTATATGTATAATAATTATCTAGTGTGAATCCATAAAAAATGATTACGAAATCATTAAAATTGCCTTTAATACTGGACAGTGTTACAAGCATTCATTAAAAATTAGCCCCGGAAATATTACTTTATTACTTGAATTTGGATTATTAACATATTATACACATTCTTACTGTTCACGTTTATTGAAACAAGTATGTATTATATTTGATTATATTTAATATTCTTATTAATAGGTATGCAAAGTAATTATTTTATTAGAAAAATTAACTTTTTAACATTTGTTTTTAAATATAGTAAAAAAAAAAAAAAATGTTTTAATTATATATTTGTTTTATTATTAATAATATTACTTATGTTTATTTTTGTTAAGGAAACTTCCAATATGAATTTACAAATGTTTAGTGAATTTGAAAAAATTAAAGATAATATGATTAATACCGCTAAAAAATGTTTTGAAACTGCCAATAAGGTAAATTAAAATTATTTAGTAATTTGAAGTATAAATTATTTTCTCATTTAATTTTATTCATTTTTCAGGCATGGATCAATGATAGTGTTTCTCAAGATGAAAGATGGATGCATTATTATATTCTTGGGAAAATTTCTGAAAAATCTGAAGATTGTTCAATATTATTTATAGAATATTATTTAAAAGCTATTCAATTTTTAAATTCATATAATGCTATATTTCCAAAACATATCACGTATACGGATCCACAATATTATTCAATTGAAGTTCTAGAGGTTAAAAAATATTAATACTTCATAAAACTTTTATTTCAGTTAATTTGGTAAAATTTACATTAACAATTTAATTTTTTTATTTTATCTTAAAAATTATTGTTTATTTTTTAATAGACAACATATTTTCATTAGTTTTTATTTGTTTGTTCTTGCGCACAAACAATAAATTTATTGTCTAAACATACTATTATCAGTTACATTGTACTTTAAATAATTTTATGAATGTATTTTAAATAAAATTATATTCGTTTCAGATTTATTATAGAATTCACGCTGGTGTTTTGAAATTATTAGAAAAACACGACAATCAATTCAATAAAAAAATATTTGAACAAATCGAAAGTAGTTTAGACGAATTGTCCAATATGTCTCCTATTTTCGACAAAAATAAGTAAGATACATGCATTTTTAAATTTTAAATTTTAATCTTGTTTTTGGTTATAATATTCATAGAGAAACCAGTAAAATATGTCCAGACAATGTCAATGTTAAAATGAATAAAAAGGTAAGAATACCTACAAAATAAAATCATTAAATTGGCTTTGATTTGTGAAGTAATAGATCATATTTTGTTTTATGTAAATATTAATTTGCTTTTGTAGGATGATGTCAACACTACAAAAATATTTTCGAATAGCGATTTGTCATATGATCAAAATAATGCATTGGTAAATTTAATATATTGAATTTGTATGTCATATAATTCATTTATTTTAATTTTTTCAGGAAATTTCAAATATTCCTTTTAAACAAATGAAATTAAACAATGACTTGGCTGTTCAAGAATTTACTAATTGTACGTTTCATCATATGCAATATTAATATTGAACTATTGTTTAATAATAATTAATAACATACATTTTTAGTACGATGGAAATTAATTCAGAGATGTCTTGTCGCATTAGAAGATTGTATTAAAAGATTTCCTCAACATTATAAATCATATTATCGTTTGGCATATTTTTATTTTCGGTGTCCATTTTATAAAGATTATGATAAATTCAGGAAATTTATGTTCGGAGAATGTGGATTATTTTTTTCCAAAAAACATAATAACTTTTTTCATGTAAGTTGTTAAAATCTATTTTTAAATAATTTTAACTGAATCCAATTTTCATATAGGGTATCTGGAGAATACCTCTTAGTGAAATCGACCGCCCTGGATCATTTGCATATCATATGAGTCGGAGTATACACCTATTACTAGATTTCCTCAAAGAAACTGGTGATCATAAAATGCTTCTTGATCTCGCTATACAATTGAAGTACACGCCAGATCTTGATAAGTAATTATTACATATACGATTAAATTTTCTTTTTCATACAGTTGAAACTTTGAGACGATTTGCATTTTCTTTAATTAAAACAGGACCACCTAAATTGTGTAGTCTATGTACCTATAATATTGGTGGATTTTTTTTTTGTAAGGGGAAGGACAAAACTTTTCTTAGTAATTTTGTAAACGCAGTATTTTAGGCTTATAAGTGAGGTATTGTTAACACGAAAAATTAAAAAATATATTTAATTTTTAACTACATATAATCGTAATAACTCATATTATTACAACTATGAATATATAATTGTCAAGAAGAACAGATCCCTAGAGCCCCTTATCCACCACTGCTACAATTCAATACAATTATAATATTTCATCGCACAATTTAATTGAACCCATTTAAATATATTTAATATTTATTAAATATTTATAGAAAGTATTTACGTGACAATGAAAGAGAAAGTTTTTCAAAAGAAGCATTATTTCTTAGTATTCAAATATTGAAATCGCAATGTGCAAATCATAGCAATAATAATAAGAAGTTTCTTCTAATTCAAGTTTACAAATGTTATAAACGTGTGTTAAAATGTTGGCATCAAAAAGATAAAAATTTATCCAAAATATTATTGAATATCTATCAAAATATTACGGAAACGAAAGTAAGTAAAAAATATGAATTGTTCACTGCTTATAATGTCACAAACCTCTTATTAAATCAATACACAAATCTTAGATAATATTTGTATGTAAAAAAATATATATATATTAATAATAAATAAATAATATTTATTATATTTGCTTTTTTTTTTAGGATGATGTTTCAATTGACATCATAATAAAATATTGTCAAAAACTTCAAATGGAAGAAAGGGAATTTGATACAAAAAAAAAATCATTGAATACACAAAAATTAAGTCCTAATCAAGGTGTGTCGTCAGCGTTAAATAATTATATACCTCAATCAATATTTCCAGTATCTTTAGAAACGAATCGTGCATCACAACAAAAATTAAAAAAACTAGCAAAACACAAATTAAAACACTCTAACAATATTAATAATGAACAAAAAATAGGAAAAAAACAACAAAATATTCAAACAGCGAAATATCCCAAAAAATTATGTTTCAAACTTGAATCATCGATTGTTTCGTTAAATACATTTAATGAATCTGTCCATAATTTAGATTCAGCTATAGAAATCATTAAATTACCTATTAATAATGATATTTCATGTAATAAATATAGAGAAGACTCTTCCTCTCAAAAAACGTCAGCAATTACAACAGATATCAATTCATTTAAAATAACACCACCAAAAATTATGACAATTGACTCACATAATCTAAAGTCAATGTGTATAAATCTAGATTCCAAGGCTGAACACACTCGTATTAAATCGTCCACTCTCCAACATAAAGATTCGGAAAAAATAAACATTCCCATTATGTCGAATCCGAGTAATATATTTTCATGTCCAGATTTGAGTATAACTCCCATTGTCAATGCAAATTGCCAGATAAATGAACCGTCATCGATGTCACATCAAATTAAAAATATACAAACGAAATCAAAGAATTAGTTTTGAAAACGCTAAATTATAATTGATACATTTCTGGAAAGTTTTAGTATTAACAAAAATGTCACTTATTAATTTATTATATTTTTCTTATTAATCATTAAATAAATTATTTAAATTTTCTTACATTCGTAGTATAAATTATTTTTCGGTAGACTAGCTTTTGGCTTTATACTTTGAAACTACTAAAAGTGAATTCGATTCCGCGTACGTATTTTTGTAAAATTCATCTCATCCTGTGATAGATTGAGAAATCCGAGTTCATAATAATATAATTATGATTGTAACTACATAGACAATTTCGTAAATAATTAAATACCGTACGATTAAATCAATGATCAGAGCTAACACTGCTGTGATTGGCGTTTATCGTTTTCGTGCAACATCCATTCACTGCGTTTGTATTTCATTTATGTAGTATTATGTATTTGGATACTCATGGGTTCTCATATCGAAAATTGCTAGTGGGAACCTATGTGTAATTACATATATTCATCAAATATATAATAGAATTTGTTTCTGCGTTTGAAACACTGTGTTTTCTTCTTCTCTTCGACTTTCAAACATACATAGCACACGGGGGATATATTTTCTTTTGTTGTGCGTATGAAAAGTAAATAATAATACAGTGGATTCCGCTTAATGTGGGCAAACATGTCTGGTCCCAATACAAATGTATATTAACAATGTTAAATAAAATCGCGTAATACGGACACTCGATTCTGTGGGCATTTTTATTTTATCATAGCGTCAGAATATACACATATGGTATTTAAAAACGACTAATTTAATCGGGTTTCGTCGTATCTGAGATTGTGTTTATCGAAAGTAATAAAAATCATTACCGTTCAAACCTATGGGATTTTGATGTGTGTAAATGTTATTAGATGCGATAAAAATAAAGCGATCTGTAACGGGCTATTGAGCCGCATTTCAGTTTTAACGCGAATTTCAACGTGACAATATCTCTTGAAAAGATCTCTCCCTCAAGGAAAATATCGCGATTTTGGACAAAGTGAAATCGCTACCTCCAGGCACTTCAAACGTAAAATCGCTGAAGAATTGAACGTTCCGAAACCAACGGTGGCGAAACTGCTCAAAGAAGAAGTCATTTTACGCGAAAACTTCAATTCAACTCAAACTGTGCATCAATTTGTTGCAGAAGTTCTTCATGCAAGAGGGTAACGAAAATAGTCCGTTTGATAAGCTTGAAGCGTGTGCCCATTTTGTCAACCAAATCCGTACTAAACGACTTAGACAACGAACAATTACAACGTTTTGTATACCTTCTACATCCAAAGATTAATTGTATTTAATATATTATATGTATTTAGTTTTATTTATATACCTAGTAATTATTTAACATTTTTTTTCAATTATATGATATAATACAAATAAAAACTTTTTTTATTATAATTTTTTTTTTTTAAACTAATTTCGGTTTTTATGGGCAACCGTTTAATGTTGGCAAACAGGGCTGGTCCCAACGTGCCCACATTAAGCGGAATCCACTGTATAGCGGCGATTGGTGGTCAAAGAAGAAAATTATTGTATTTAATAAACGTCTTACTTCCCTCAAAAATACGTGTAATGAGTGATACAGAAGGTTCTATACCACCACCGCACGTAATACATGGCGAACGAGTGCGTTTTACGTGGACGATGGAATAATAGCTAACGAGATCCACATGTAATGTCAATAAAAAAAAAAAAAAAAAACCACCAGAAAACTGACTACTGGACGTTGTATATTATTTTGCTACTAGAAAGAAAAAAAAAAATGGTATTAAGAGTGCGTCGCGTTTTACGATATTAGAGACGCGTAAATTCTCCGAAAAAGTATGTGAATATTAATTTATTCTACATCGTATATCATCCGAAAACGTAAGTTAAGTGTAACTAATTGCTCACACGACAGGTACGCTATCGTTTGTTCCAAACACATTTGTTTAATATAATTTTTCTTCACATTATTCTTTTGTTCCGATCACGTTCTTAAAAATATTTCGTGATATGATGTTGTGTTATCAATTAATTTAAAAAAGAAATTGTAAATTTTCATTTGCTTTTTCTTTAGGAATTACGAAAAACGTATTTAACAAAAAACAAAGCGAACTAAAATATATACGTATTATATATATATATATATATATATGCTCATTAAATAATATCTATTTGTTAACTGTAATAGACAAATATCAGAGGTTAAATGGACATTGAATGCATATTTTATAAAATATTAATATTTTGATTTTACATATAATGATGTTAGGTACCTACCTATATATATATACAGTTGGTCACATTTCGGTTTATAAATTTTCCGGTTCGATTTTTCAGCCAAAATCAGTGGCGTCATTTCAGTTTTTTTTTCCGGGTGTGCGAATTTTTAGGCGGGCCAATTTTGACATTTCATCAGGCCATCAAAAAAAATAAAATAAATATTTATATATATATATATAAATGTATGTAACCTATGCAAACCTATGTAAATATTCTTTCCTTCCCTTTTATAATTCTAATTGAAATCACTCGTAACGACTAATATGCAACTACTTTTAAACGGCTAGCAATTCAAAGAATTAAAAGCTTATAAAGCAATCAGCTAAAGCAATTTCACTATTATTTGAAAAAAAAAAAAAAAAGGCAAATAAGGTATACGTAATAAAATACAATTTAATTCCAAAATTAAACATCATCGATACGAAATATCCGATTATTATTTTAAAATTTAAATTAACGGATATCGCGGGTTTCAATGCGTGGAAGTAGGTACCGTAGATTAACGATAGATGGTTAATCTATGAAGGCGTCGTACGAGGCGGCTGATAAACGAAAACTTCAAAAAAAAAAACCTATATGTACAATATTATATTATAACGACGCATTGGAGTATTGATTACGACGGGCCAGTTGTTAACATTTTCTAAGTTAGCGTTGCACACGCTGCCCATCACCAAATGACGCCCCTGGCCGAAATACGTTTCGGGTCGCGGTGTACATTTCGACAAGAATACGTTTCGGATAAAATACACCTCGACGGAAATACGTATCGGATGACGTGTTTTCTAATGACGTATTTTTCGGCGTCCGTACGGTTCGGACGAAATACTTTCGGATATTGTCGGCTGAAACATTTTCGGATGTTTTATAGATTTTTAATCGTTATCGTCGCGTTTCACGGACCACCGTCCGTTTCGGTCGCTTATCGGTAAAGACACCTGCCGTCAGCTGTCCGAACGCGATGTGCGTTGCACGCCGGTGATGATTATCGCCGAAAATTTAAAATTTCCACGCGTTAATGCTTTTTTTCTTCTTCTTGCACAGCAGCAGACGTTTCGAACGGCGTGCACGACGAAGACGTTCGATGTTAATCACGCGCCAAATACACTGGTATAATCCACTGGTATCCGAATATCCCGGCGACGTAAAGCCAACGGGAATCAGAGGACTGAATCGCGGAGATTTTACGCCTATTAGACGACCGTGCGCTCGACACAAATTTTTTCACAACACACAATTACTTCCCAGCAATAACGCTGCGTGATAAATATGTATGTCTATATTCACACTTAATTAAACTCAATGTCGTCTGATAGTGTATAGCGTATTGTATTACATTTTGTGTCGATTCACAATGTTATTATTAAATATTGAAAAATAATCGAAACGTTGATTTTTAAAAATAATGGTTTTCCGTATTATTACATATTGTGATATTAATAATAATAATAATTTTTTTTTCACATATATCATGTATTCGCGTTCATTAATACCACAAATTCAAATTAATGACAATAATATTCATTCCGAGTACTTTTGAATATATATATATAATATATATAAAAAAAAAAAAAAAATTCAAATATTATAGTAGACAATTCTTTTTCATACACCCGTGTACGACTACGGATTATTTATCGATTCCGTTTTTCACGGTCATTCGGAATGCAAAACCGGAATAATATTTATAAATATTACCAATGCGTTTTCCGCGCACAGGGTAAACCGCTCATTCTAATCGCATCGGTTGTTATTATAATACGTCTCCATTTCGTCTGTTCAACAATAATCCCGTCTATGACGATATCGTTTATTCGATAGATTACAATTTTTCCCCGCCCCTAACTCCTTACGGCAAATAAACGACATATTTATATATGCAGTTCGTTTTAAATATTTATCTACTGCATAGTGAGTTTATGTTATTGTCGACGAGTTGAAATCGTTTGGCAGTGCTCTCGTATAATATTATTCCACACGTCATGCACACGGACATTATATTATACCTCCTGGCCCGTGTCGTACCCACCCCCATTTTCATTTGAATACACTTATTTATAATCGAACATGTTTAAATACAGTCGCGATCGATTCGTATCGAATCGAACGCCGTACACTTTTTATTCCGTACAAGAACAACGTTTCAGCCATGAATGTGATACGTGGGCGGCCAACACGGTAAGTACAACGACGATATTTAAATATATATAAAAAAAAACAACAACAATAATTGAATCATTGGCTATAATGTTTATTATCCGATTAACGACCGACGAAGAGTGTCCGGGGATCGGCGAGAACGAGTGAGGGAGAAAAAAAAATAAATAGAAGCATTCAAACGAATAAGAAAGTCTCGCTCGCTCTATCTATTCGTTCGGGTTCGTGTCGGTCATTCGTGGGGCGAGGCGGCGGGCACGTGCTGCGGTGCTGGCTGGCCGTCACTTATATTTTTATCCCAGTGGTTTTGCATTGCTCGTGGTACTATTATTAATGTCGAAAAACAAATGTAGTTAACGATTTCGATTTATAGAAAAAAATAGTTGTTGACGAAACCTGAAAATCGCCGGTAATAACCTAACCCCGCTCGTATAAAATATTTATTTATTTCTATTATTTATTTATTGTTATTGTTGCGGCGCGTTTGTGCGGTCTTCAAACTTTTTCTTGAAAAAAGTTTTTTAAAAAAAACTGAAATTACGTTTCCCCCCCACCCCCACCCCCGGGTGTGTACGATTTGTACGACGCAGGATTTCTTGGAGCCGTTCGAATGCTCGCGTCTGAGAAAACAGCAGCGCCGAGCTTTCGGCCAACTTCTGTCGTACATGTCGTCGGAACGCGACGGCGGACACCTGTTGAACGCGCGCGACAGAAACTGTCCGGTCGATTCGCCGCGGACGGGCCAGGAGGATTCGGCGTGGCCCGTACGAATGGTCCGCGACCGGTGCCTGGCCAGAAAATCGTATTACGCCTCCAAGCACATCACGGCCGACATACAGTTGGACATGCCAAATCTTTCCTGCGACTGGAGTGAGTATGCCTACACGCGGCGCGCGCTGTCCGTAACGTTCACGACGGAGTTTATTTAAAAAAAAAAAAAAAAAAAAAAAAATAAATAAATAAGTTTGTATCAGGGCACTCGTTTGAGCAGTGGCGTAAACGCGAAATGGGCTTTTAAAAATTTTTCATAAATACGTATTGGGTGTAACGCTTATGTTATTATGGTTTCAAAAAAAAATTTTTTTTACAAGACTAACACGTTTTTCAATAATTGTATCTTATCACCTCTGACGTCCGTTAAACGGAAATATTAATTGTTAAAAAATTTTTTTTTTTTTGTCGCGTTTTAAATTCGACTTTATACACTTTTGGTCCGGTTACTATAATATGTGTTTTTCTAGAAAAGAAAAATTTGGCAAATACCTACGGCACTGTACACGAAATGACGAAACTTTTTTAAATTATCAGATTTTCGTATCCGTCCAATTTATTTATACTTTACAACGTATATCAATATAAATTATGATATTAATATAAATATAAATTTAGATATCGATTGTCAAAAGAGAGAAAACTTTTAAAAATCTATATTTGCGTTTAATAATTTCTAGCCAAAGAACGGCTATTGAATTCGCTATTATAATATTATATACATATAGTATAAAACACATATTATTCAGCGCAATATGTAAAAATATTTCGCAATTTTTGCACATAACCCAGTTTTAGAAGAACACTGTTTGTTACATTCAAGAAATATATGTATTATCATAAGGATGTAATTTTTATGATTATTGTTATTATTATTTTTTTAATATTGATTATCACTTACGATTTGACGATGATTTATTATATTGTGGCGGTTGTTATAACTTCATAAACATTTTCGAATACCACCCTACAGGCGCGTATTTCATTTTTATACAATATTATTTTATTTTATATTTGTATAGTTATAATATTTTCATACGAGTATTAAAATGTTGAAATCAATTTTTTAAATACGAGCGAATTTTTTGCTAACATACAGTGAATTTCGACAATATTATTATTATTATGTATTTACGCGAGCATTCATATCTCGTTGTTTGCGTCAGAATCGTCTCTGTTTTACGTAATTTCTTTCGTTGAATTTTTAAATTTCGATTTCGACTCGCTGTAATAAGCACCTCGTTGTTGTTTTAAGCACCGTAACTGCACGAAGCCATAAAACATTTCACGCTTAAACGTGTTTAGCTTCGGCTGACAATTTTTAAATTCTCTGCCGTGCAGCAGCGTATTGGTTTTACGATGACGGGTTTCATTTTGCTCCGTGAATACTTTTTCGCGTAGGTGAGAAGTGCTCGGATATACTGTTGACACGCGTTATTATTACTTTCTGGTAGCGAATTCTGTATTTTGTTTATTCGACCAGTGGTGTAATCAGAGGGCTAGGTCATGGAGAAATGTCGATTTTTATCTTTTTTTTAAAGTATAATTTTGTGTTCGTTTAAATAAGACAATTAATATAGTTACAAAAAAAAAATGTATATAAATATAATTCAGTTTTATTATTTTTGGCTTCGGAACTATTTCGTTGACAACGACCTCGTGAGATGTATCGGTGGCATGCATACAGCGCATGCACTGCTAGTGTAATTTGATTTAATCGATTATGACGTGAACATAACATTTGTAGTTAATACTGAGGTAGGATTACCAGATTATTATTGTTCGAAACTGAAACGTATTTAAAAAAAAAAACAACGAATTATTTAATTTCGAACATTTATCTAACCCCCCGTCCGTTATTATATCATCCTTCCATCGTTTAACACGTAAATCTGTGTATGAATAGACTTAAAATCGAGTGAATATAGACGTAACTGTAACACTATGTGTAAGATCAAAACGAATAATCGTATTAATTTAATTATTTATACAAATAATAAAATTAATTATTATAGTTAAAAAAAAAAATAGTTGAACTTTCAGTGTTTTCGGCTCGTTCGCTTTCAATTATATACGTATTTGGGACTTTTTTCGACAATTCTTCGTTACCCGTAACGTCTTCTTAAAATTGTTCGCAAACGTTTGTGGCCAAAACTAGTTTTAATTATAATTTTATAAATGACGCTTCCAACCAGTATTCTTATTTAATTCGTTTCGCGATGATTCAGTCCCCACGGCGCTGTTCACGATAGAAAAACATATGCGTTCAAACAGCCGCATTAGAACCACTTATGACAAATTATATTCATAAAAAACAACATTTTTTTTCCCGTCTCGATTTCGGAGATGACTTCGGGATCGTCCGATCTCGTACAAACACATATATATATTTTGTTCCGAAAATTCCATCCCACTGATAATAACAATAATAATAACAATAACAATAATAATAATAATAATAATAATAATAATAATAATAATAATAATAATAATAATAATAATAATAATAATAATAATAATAATAATAATAATAATAATGATGATGATGATGATGAAAACTCGACGCTATTTCCATTCCGTGCGATTACGCCACTGTATTCGTCACGCGCGGTTTTATCTGATTTTCAACTCGAACGGTTTCGTTAAACGCAAAGAAATAAGCCGTTCGAAAAATTGTAAAAGAAGAAAAAAAGAAGTGAAGCCGATAAAATTGTCGGTTACACCGTTTTTGCGCGTAAATCGTGTTGGAACGAAATGAATGTTCGATCGTCAATTTATTTGCTTTTTTGTTTTTTACGCGTACCTACACACGACACACACTGGTAGAGACGAGACTATTGGACTGGAGCCGGACGGGATACCTGACGGCGGGCATTGAATCGTCCGTGCACTTGTGGTCGGGCCGCACGCAGAGCGTCAAGTACACGATTGCCGCGGTGGCCGACGAGCCGAACGACTCGGCGAAGACGATCGTGAGCTGCCTGAAATGGGACGGGCCGGGCGAGAAGTTGGCGTATTCGTTTACGACGGACGACGGTTCGCCGTCGTCGACGTTGTCGTTGTCGTCGTCGTCGTCGTTGTTCATTATGTCATTCGACAGTCCAACGACGGTGACGGCCGCCGATCGTCCGTTGTACGCGTCGAGCGCCGGTGGCTTGTCGGGCAACGGTCGTTCGCTGTCGGCCGACACGTCGTCGTCCAACAAGCGGACCGGCAAAAACGTACCTAACAATTACATTAAGGTTACGAGCGCATTACTATTATTATTATTTGTTTTAGTCCACTACGTACTGAAAACGAGGGAGTACATAGATTTTTATTTTTTGAGGAGGTTGGGGCCGCGATTGATATCATCGCCGAGTTATTTCCAGTAGGGTGAATACAGAGAAAGGCTTTTCCACCCGCCTTAAAAATCTAAAACAGAAAAAAAAAATTACGTTCTCATATTATTTAAAACGTTAAAATCGTGCGATTTGCTCATCGTGCGCGGTGATTTTTACACGGATTTGAATTAAAAAAAAAAAAATAGATACGTATATATATAATATAAAAAAAAAAAACGTCGAGTGAACACTTTTTTTTCTAACGAAAAATATGTTTTTGTCCAAGAAACTCCTCGCGTTTTTCGCCGCGTGAAAACAACGCGTTTGTCCGTATATAACGGAATAGTTTTTTTTTTTCGCATAATTGTCATTGTAATCGCCTTTAGGTTTGGTCACTGAAGAAACATAAAAACAACGACGCCAATAACGAAACGATTTCGACGTGCTGCGGTTGCGTGACGTTGGACGATGTTTCTCGCGTTGACTGTTGTGTGATCGTCATGGATTGGTTAGCCAACGGTCGTGTTTTAGTCACGTGAGTTATGATATCGTCGTTAAAACTAAAATCGTGGCAAAAAAAAAAAACCACCGAAAACTTCGAGATGTGCTTTTTTTTTATTATTACTATTATTCCTAGAATAATTTACTCGGATCGTTTTATGTGAATACAGTCGTATAAAACGTCCCCCCCCACACCCCGCGTGATTTCCCTCGATGGTTTTCGAGTTTGTTTTTCGAGAAAATCGAAAAACGATCGCCCTGTCTAAAGCGCGGCGCGCTATCATCAGACGCGCGATTTGCTGTCGGGACCAATGAACAAACGATTACACGTCGTATAATAGATCGGAGTAACACTGTTCTTGGTAGCATTTTTCGCGTACAGACGTACGAAACAAAAAAAAAAACCGCATCGTCGTAAAATCGTTCCGCCGAGACTTTTTTTTAAAAAAAAAAAAAAAATAATAATAATAATAATAATGATTCGACGAGACTGCGCGCGTGTACAGGGGATGTACCGGTGGCACGTTGACGTTTTTCAAACACGATCGGCGGCAACGACGGTTGGTGACGTTGCGCGTTTTGCGCAATGGCGAACGCGACGCGATCGAACCCGCGTTCATCAGCTGTCTGCACGTGTCCGGCGACAAGTTCAACCGGCACCTCGCCGTGGCCACGTGTTCGCAGCGGGCCTGCGTTCTCAACGTGTGGCGTGTACCGGACCCGCCGGGCCGCGCGTTCCCGTTCCCGGACGCCAGTTACGAAGACGGCGGCGGCGGCGGCGGTGACGACGATTCGACGACGCGTGCCGTGCTGCACGGCTTGACCAGAGCGCTGGTGGACCGTTACGAGACGGGCGAACAACGCCGCGGCGGTCGGTTGAAACGCGTGATAAAAGTATGTGAACGTTTCGGCGAACGTACGTAACTAATATTTGTGTACTGTGTAGAAATCAATAACGAGCGTTGTTGTTTTTAACGGCAATTTTGGAAAGAAAAAAAAAAACTATTTTTTATTTATTTTTTTTTCGAAAATTTTTACACGGTTATTTCCGAATATCGGGATTGCGGCGCGTGATAACGGCAAAGAGAAGAAGAAGAACATTTTATCTTATACATAATACGTATATATATACATTTATTTATTATTCCGAGAGTGTTTTTCGCGTTCTTATAGAAATAGATTGAATAAAAAAAAAAAAAACTCGTATAAAAATCATACGGTTTCGCGTTTATATTGACATACGCGTTTAAATGATTTGTGGAATATTTTTTACGGTCGGATCGCGCGACGAATTATTTTTGAAAGCTTTTAATCGATCTCGTCTCCCCCCCCCCCTCATATATACGCGTAATATGGCGCTGTGTAAGAACAAATCACTGGAAAATCAAAGACAGAAAAAATACGTTTCGTAATATATTATATCGTTGTTCCACACAAAATCGGTTTTTTTTTATTATTATTATTAAGAATTTAAGCAATAATTTTGACGCATTTTTTTTTGTACTGAACAGGCCTAATAAATATATTTAATGTATTTCTGTAGTATACGTAAAAAAAAAAACATAAAAAATTTTTTTTCTTCTCAATGTTTGTGTTTTTTCATTATGATTGATGTAAAACAACACAGTTTGATAAAATTTCTATATTTTTTGCTAAAAACCGTTGGTTTTAATATTTACGTAACTTAAATATTATTGTTATACAGTACTTTTCCATCTATACATATATATATATATACACCATTATGGCATTATTGATTGACCTACAGCTTCGGTAGCGTATTTTATTTTTTTTTTTTTGAATGGTCGACGAAGGCGATATTATCAAGTATAAATATATACCGGACGTATATGTATTATATTATTTCGTATATTGTTATTATATACCGATATACCGGCTGTACGCCACTTGAAACGATTCGGTTGACGTGTGTATATATTTTAATGAAATCAGAAATTTTATTGTCAACGTTTTCGGAAAATTGTGAAGGTAGTCAATTATTTTTGGATAGAAAATATAATAGTAATATTTCGCGTATATTATATAGTGAAAATAATCTTATAAAACGTAGTTTTCAAGACTTTTTTTATAATAATAATAATAAAAATAATGACAATAATAACATATAAATGTGTGTGTATATATATATATGTAAAACGGTAGCGTGTATACGATTTTTTTCCCGCGGGAGGAAGAGGGTGAGATTCAAAAAGAATTTTCGAAATAAAATTATTTTTTATTATATTTGTAATTTTTTAGCGAAAGTATCCTCAATAACACAAAATATTTCATTTATTTGGCTAAATCGATTATTTACGGTTATTTAACTATATCTTATGAACGGATAGAGATATTATAAAATGTTTCATATAAATTAAATAAAATTTCCCAATAAAAAAGTTATGAGTGAAAATTCGATAGGATTAACCATTTTATATTTACAGTCAAATGTATGTTATATTTTGCTAAAAACACATTACAACGGTAAAAATGTTTGGCAAAATTTCTCGTTATTTCTAACCTATGTTATTTACTTCACATAAAAAATATTTTGGAACATAAGCGACAAAAAATTACATTTTACACATCTTTTATTGTATAGAATTATTTAATACAGTCAAAGGGTTTTGTAAACCAAAATCTTAATATTACATTAAATTATTAAAAATTATGTATATCGCGTAATCGCATTTATTGTATACATATTGCATTGCGCAAAGCTTAACACAAGATTTGATAAAATCTCAAAGGACCTGAGAACGCTTGGAGTTGAAAACTACAGGGAAGTAGCAATGGATAGAGAGAGATGGAAGGAAGTATGTGTTGCAGCAATGGGCCTGAACGGCCTCTGAAGCTGAAGAAAAAAAAAATGCTTGATTTTCCAATTAATTATTATAGTATATCGTTGCAAAATACGCACTGAATTTCGCTCTTAACTGCTTACGATCAACAAAATACAATTTTTCAACATTTTAAATAACAATTTTTTTTTTTTTTTTTAAGACAGGCGGTTATATAAGAGAAACCCTCCCAGTATTCACTGACATAAGATAATAATAATAATAATATTTTATTATACTGCTGCCTCGTCGAAAGCAAAACTTAACACAGTAAGACGCGCGCGCGCGTGTGTAGCTGAAAAAGATTAGATTTTACGCGAAAAACGAGATTTTAAGTAGGTGTGTTCTGATGATGAGATTACGTGTGTAAACGTGTGTAGTCGACGACTTAACGCGGATTGGATTTATTCCAATACTTAATGCCGTATTGTTTATTTTTTTTATCAATATTTATGTTAACGACACAATGTGTTAAATACACGACGTATGACAATTTGCTGACCGCGTTCGTCAATTAATTTTCGTTTCGAACGATTGGTGGTGCCGCAGGCGTTCGCGTGGCATCCGTGGAAACACTCGCTGATGTGTTACGCCGTCTCGTCGATCGTTCCGAACCCGTTGCTCGCCGATTCGTCCAGCCCGACGTGGCTGGTCATGGCGAACGCGTGCACCGGACAGGTGTTTACACGCGTGGAACAGACCGCGTGCAACACTTGCCGGTCCACGATCACGTTGTCCGTCGACGTGCATGCCATGACGTTCAGTCAGATCACCGGCGAGCTCCTGGTGTCCGCCTCGACCGCGTACAAATACTGTGAATATTATTATTTTTTTTATATATAATAATAATAATAATAATAATGACGTTATTATCATCCGATAGTGTTTAATTCGTTTCGCCCAACGAATTTTATTATTATATTTTTCGTTTACGATTTACAATCGGGCGTATCAGGACCCCTCCCCCCCCGCTCACGCCGCGCAACAGTAACGCTCTCGTCGGCCATTGAATTTTTTCAAAAAAAAAAAAATAAATAAAATATATATTTCGTTACGGTTAAAAAATAAAATGTAATAAAACAATGTAATAACAACAACCTTCTTTTATTTAATACTCTTTGGCTTTTATTGTATATTTTAGTATACATTTTGATATATATATATATTTATTTATTTATTTTATATATATTTTTTTATTTATTATCACGAGTATTAACTTGTAATTTTTTATTTCTATCTTTTTAATTATTTATTTTTACATATCCTTTTGATTTTTGTTTTTATTTTTGATTTAAATTTATTTTTGTTTTCACTACTTTGTTATTGGTTAAAAAATATTTATCCTCGATGAGTCTTTCACGGAACTCCTGTGACCTGTAGTTTTTACTGGCCGGCATCATTTTTTTCTTCTCGGTACATCCGACTAAAATCTCGGTTTACTGTTTTTTTTATTTATTTACACGCACATTTTATGTTTTTATATATATATTGTATTTATAGGGAAAACTCCGAATACCGTTCCCAGACGAATAATGAAGCACAGCGTTGTCGCAATGCAAGTTCTAGATCAAATCGTCGAGACGTTGAACACCAGTGACACGGAAAAAGGATTGTTTTTCATGTGGAGCCCGGACGGATCGTGCATAGGTAACATGCACACGGATATACGTATAATATTATATAATTCACGTGTGAACTTGCCGGGGAGGAAAATTATACATCGTATAATATAGTTACGCGTAGAAACAGCGGTTGTCGCTCTTTTTTGTCTCCGGGCTTTTATAACTTTCATTGAACATATCCTTGTCGAATCGCGGCCAATTACAAATAATATCATCCCCGTTTACTCCGTTAAATATAACCACGTGTACGTTTATAGTTTTCACGTGTTCAAAATTGTTTTTTCAAATTGATGTTTGCAGACGATATAGAGAAATGCAGTTCGTACAGTTCGTTGTCAAGTAGATGCTGATTTGCTTGACGATTCGATTCAATTCGAATACGGATGGCGAATTAATTTACTCTAAACATCAACGAATGTGTCAGATAATAATTTTTCACAGCTCGATTATAGGTTTTAACTTTAATCCCCACACTAGCAATATTATGAAATACTCCATCGGTCTGTGGCAACTATATTAGAGACCTACGTATTTCATTTGATCCAAAACTTAAATTCCACTGTCACATTAATGCAATAACATTGCGTTAACATATCTCACGAAATTTTTAATTTTTGTACATTGAAATCGCACCGATTTTATCGATAAATATTCTATATATATGTATAACAGGTGCGTTCTATTTGTGAATACGCCGTCTCCACATCAGTTCGATCATAAATATGAATCGGAAACGTTTTTACGTTTTCTTCCGTTTAAAATGTCCTGTGTACACACAGAGAAACACATTCTTAGTTTATCCTCTTTCACTCGTTGCATCAACTTTTTAAATCGTATTCCATTTGATCTTAGTAACTAATTAACTTAACTAATTACGCGCGTTATTAATACCTCCTATAATAATAATAATAATAATAATAATAGAACGATGAAAGCTCTAAACAATTTTTCGATCGGTTCGTCTAATCCAAATGTCTTCTACTCGTTTTTTTGCCTCATTGTTATTTCTTTTGTAGTAACTCGTAATAATCGTATTTATTATTATTATTATTATTATTATTATTATTATTATTATTACCGAACTCATTGTATTTATTATTATGTTCGTCGCAGTCGATTGTCAATAATTATCAAAAAGTCACGTGTAAATTAGGCCGGTTTAAAAAATTCAAAATAAATTGTTCGATAAAAGTATATATTATTGTGTGTTACGAAAATCAAACGTATCTAACGTACGCTTTTCCACATATTATTAATGTTTTTTTTTTTTTTTGAACAATACGTAAATATAGCGCTGACGAGTACCGAGGAGTCTCTGAGAATATGGAATTTTTTCCCAACCACGGTGGCTCGTAAAAAATCCGGCGATCGAACGGGCGTCAATCCTTTGACGAACGAAGTCATCGTGAACACTTCTGCTCAGTTCACGGACAACAGTTACGACGGCCGGGAGAGAAGTAAACGAAATAATAACAATAATTATAATTGGTACCGGAACGACGAACCGACCACGTCCGAATTGTCGTTGGGCGCGTCCTGGGTGATTAGATGAACGTCTAGATTAAGAAATTATTCAAAAAAAGATGTTTATTAAAAATATAATTATTATGTTATTAAAAACAGTTTACGCGGTGGTCCACGTTCGAGTTATAACAATCTGAAAGTTCTGTGTGTGTAAAAAAAAAAAAAAAAAATATCACTGGGTAAAAAAATATCAATAATAATAATGGCACAAAAATCGCGTTTGAAATATGTAACACTTCTTGTTATTCACTTCTGTCCAATTCGATATTATTCGAGTTATTTGTATTTTTTTTTCGATTCGTACACGGATTTCCATACGGTGTCTCGTGTTTTGTTATCAGTGTTATTCAAGAGGTATAAAAAATAATTTAATTTTGTTGAACATACGCCTACATGATAAATATGATTTTTTAAAAAAAATTTTTAACTTGTTTTATTGTTTGTCGCGTTTGTTATTTATGAAATATATTATAATACTATTTTTTACTTATAATAATAATTACACAAATATATTATATAATATTGTATACATTTTTGAAAACACTTATATTTATAGTCGGCCCCTGGAATTTTTATTAATGTCGATTAAAAAGAAAAATATATTTTTCATTTTATATTACAGCTATTACGGTGAAAAATGTGTATTTCGTTTTTTTTTTTTTTTTTAATAATATTAAAACGAATTTTTTTGTCCGTATAAATGGTGCAGGGTTCTTTTTTAATTTCATCTTCTCCTCCGTTTGAACTACGGAGATTTATAAGAAAAAAATGAGTGTGGCTTTTGTTTACAGAATACAATTACTTAAAAAAAAACAAAAAAAAAAACAATTACCAGAATATATCGCATGGATATAACTTTAAATTACACTTTTAATGCGGTGATGTGGACCAATTGACTTTCAAAACTTTTTGAACGCATAAAACACAAATGTTTCACTTGAATAAACGTTGTTGAAATATTATGCGTTTCAATATATACAATACATGACGTGCTCCTCAATACCGTTTTCATCGTGTTTCGAGTGCAAAAATCCACTCATGTTGCCGACAAAATCGTGTAGTTTTGATAAATGAAAAAACTATTTTTTTTTTTCATATGTAATTAATTATTTTTGTCAAATCCATCCTCCTCATATTAACATTAAAATTTCATTATATACACTCGAGAGCAAAAAAATCGACTCATACCGCAAACTCGCTTTTAAATATCTCTGGCAAAAAAAACTTTAATCCCGTTTTTGATTTTAAAATCTTTAAGTCCATGGCCTCAGTTTTAAAATGTTTTCTTAGAACTAAAACAGAGACTTTATAGATTTAAAAATAGAAAATGGTATACATGTTTTAATATCTGTGCTAGGGATATTTAACTGCGAGTTTGCGGTATGAGTCGATTTTTTTGCTCATGAATGTATATATTTGAAATGGTCGTAACTCGTAGACGGTCTCGTCCACTTAGTACAGACGCATGTAAGTATCGTATACCGCACAGTTTTCGAATACAAAAATAATTTTTAACGTTACACCGCTATAATATATATATATACGCACACACACGTATAATACTCGTATTTACACCAAAAATCGTTTAGTTTAATAACTATGCGTCATATACGGTTTAACGTTTTTGTGTTTCTAAAAATGTCAATCTTCTCCTCTGCCCCGTCCGCGCTTGAATTATGTGCCCCGAAAATAGACGTCATCTAGCTAATCTGTGCACTGCACCCTATTCTATTTGTCTAATCGAAAACCACACAACACTTTCTAGAATTCTAGATAAGTCATGAAGGACCGCACTACGCTTATTAATAGTTTAAATGTAACTGCGGTCCCCCTTGAACGAATTGATACATTTTGTTTTAAAAATAACGAGTTCCCTTTTAATTTAATGTTTGTCTCGTTGATGATAGCAAATGTTTTGGAAATCGAAATGAAACATGTGCTGAGTGTACGAGATTATTGCAGCCGAGAGCAGTGGCGCAGACAGAATTTTCACGAGGACCGAAAGGATTGGGAAGAGGGAGTCTGAGTATTTACAATACCGAACACTATTTAAATGCAAATAAATACACGTATAAGTGGTTTAATATAAATCACTGTTAATTTTAGTAAAAAAAAAATTGAAAAAAAACCGAAATCTACACATTAAGGAAAGAACGTTTTTGAGTAATTGAGATACAGTAAATAATTAAGGAATTTCAAACGATTTTATATTTCACGTTGTCGTAAAGTAAAAAAAAATCGTATAAATGTTAAAACTTGAGACTGTGTATATCAACAGAATCATGACCGTAATATATCATTGGATTTGTGAAGCATTTAAACGTCGGTGCAAGTCCTATTTTTTTTTTTAGGTTTCGATATATATATAAAAAAAAATTATTTCTTGATTTTCATCTGATAGATTCCATATAATATAATTTATATATTGCGCACGTGCGGTATGACGACCAGAAAAATACGTGCTGGTTAAAATATAATTTTTAACTTTCATGGTGCGATGAAATTATTATTTTAGCCGAATAAATGTCTCATCTGATTAACAATACAGATGATATTACTCGTTTGTAAATATATATTTTTACTCGTTATCGTACAAACCATTATACACATATTAAATAATTCATTGGAATTAACAAGAAAAGTTCATACTTACAATAGTCTAAGGGAGTGTAATACTTTAATGGAAAAGCGATTTGTGTAATGATCAAAACTTGTACATTATACGTGTATAGAGGAAATGGTGTTTTTTTTTCTATACACGTTCATATATTTTCTCGGCAATTTGATCGTATAAATGAAATTAATTTGAATAATTGCACAACAATATGTTCTAAGTGATAAATTTTCTATTCTTTTTTTTTTCAACATAACGCATTTACCTTAATATTAATTTAATCAAGAGTGTCTCAAAACAATAATAAATAATAATATTTATCAACGCGTTGCACGAAACAGAAAAATGTTTTAAAATTACTTAAATTATTTTATTATACACACATGCATATTAAACAGTTAATGGTTGTATTAGGTACATGTATTATAACTATACGACGTTTTTATATTTCTTATTTGCAGTTTTTCTCAATTTTTCACGGCTTCTTTTAAAACTAAAATTCGTACACGAATGTTAAATTTCAAGTGAAAAAAAAATTAAAAAATAAAAATCGTGATTTTCTTGTCGATTACCGAAGAATTGACCTAAAAGTAAAAAAAAAAAAAAAAAAAACGCCAAAAACCGTCTTAAAAAAATTAAAACCAAATAACGCTAAGAAATGTAAACAAAAAATTAATAATTCGCATTCATGTGTTTGTGAATCACATTTTTATAGCTAAAAAAGCGTTCGATGCATAAATTATTCCTTATCAATCGCTTACTTATTTTAACGAACGGTCTTATCTATAAGGCCCATTATGGTAAGTCATATTTTAACACCGAACGCTATTGAATAATATTATTACACCATCTGTATACACGGTTTTATATATAATATTATACGGTCGATGTAATTATTAACAACCACCGCGATTGTTTATTAGGCAAACGCATTTTGTGAGAACCGTATTGTTCGAACTCGAATGTGCGGTTTAAGTAGTATTTCGAAAACATAATATTATATTTCAGATATACCAACTACTAAACTAGATTATAATAAAAATTACAAAAATAATAAAAATCTTTTTCAAAGTGATTGGAAACACGGGTGTTTTCTCTCTTTGTCTTGCACGTGGTAAAATATACGTATCCTACTTCCAACGTACCGACCGATTTGGTGATGCGATAGGAATTCTGAAAACAGATTTGAATTCGTCGTGAATTTTACTATAGTAAGATTTTCCCGCTTTTTTCATATTCCCTGGTTTTATGAAGCGAAAACAAAAAAAAAAGTTATAAATGTGGGAAAGTCGGTCTTCACGAATGATTATTTTGAGAATTCTTATCGCATCACTAGATCGGTCAGTAAGTTGGAAATAAAAAAAAAAAAGTCTGTTTTCATACGTTTCGTGTGTACTCAACCAGAACGATTACAAAATGTACAAAAAATATTGTAAATCCTATAACGAACAAATGACTTTTGTTAATAATAATATTTGACGATTTGTTTCGTTGTTCGTTGAAATTGAAATTTGTTAGAAAAATTAACTATGCGCAGTTAATTGGTTTTTTTTATGTTTTTGTTTGTTCCCCCTTCATTTCTTTGTTCTCTATATAAGTCGTTATAACCTTCTCAAACATGTGAACATTCTTTCCCGCGGTATAGACACTGGTAATGCGAGAAATATCTTCAATGATTTATATATGTTATGTGCCATGTACCTTTTACATTCATCTTATACTGTATTTGATTATATTTTCCGTATTTCAGTTTTTATTTGCCACATTTTAATTCTGCTCTAACTGTATCTCAATATCAGTTTCAGGAAGGTAAAATTTGACCAGCTCATCAAATACACGTGGGGCGATTCATATGGAAATAAACACTGTAAACCTTAAAAATAAAATAAAAACCTGCAAATTATACACATATCAATTAAAACCTGTCCTACGAATTCGTCAATCAATAGTTAGTAAACCGATTTAAATTTTTTATTACCATATTTCGATGGATTAGCTCGATTCTTTTATTGATTGTACAAAAAGCCCCCCCCCAAAAAAAAAGAAAATCAGCCGTATCCTAATGAATTGTTAAACTAGCAACAATTCAGTGTACTAATATTATTGATTAAAATTAAATATACAATTTTTTAATTTTTTCAATACAAGATGTAAATTATTAATAGTCACTTTTGCTTTTATTTTTATATACGTCTCGTGGAAATCAACATCTGTATTTTTTCCCAAAGTTGTTATCTAAAAAGGACAACCGTTTTAGTAAACAGTAAACGTTTTTTAACACAAAATAATCACCGAAATAATGATTAGTATACCGTATATATTTATATTGTTTGTATAAGTAAATATTGAAAAAGATCTCATTAAAAGAAAAAAACATGGGGAACTCTGACAACCACATCCTTCCTTATATATATATATATGCCAGTGCTGGCTGTTTGATATAATATAATCTAATAATATATTTTTTTTTTGTACAAAGAAAACGATTGTAATTCATTGAAAATCGTACATTTGTCGAGGAAAGCTAAAACGACAAGCGTAGTAGTTTACGATATCCATGTGAACGCGATACACACTGTACACATAATGGATTTGAATAAAAATAAAAATAACCTCAATCAATAACATATAACACATATATATATATAATGTAAACATGCAGTATGTTATATAGTATTTAATATTAATGAGTTCGATTATAAATACCCTACGAACTACAGAAACGAATTTCATATCGCGTTCATTATATTTCATTCAAATCTATTCTAATTATTATATATATATTTTTTCTAACACTTAAATGTTTTATTATATTTAAACGCGGAGTTGCTGTTTATCCCCTCCCCCCGATTTTACAAATGTTATAAATACGTGTATTTATCCAAGAATTGTTTTAAACTTTACATTAAAAAAGTGAGAAAATCGTAAATCGGAATATTTGAAGGGACATAATTTTATTTAAAATGATTATTATTACAATATTTTTTATAGGTTTTTATTTGTTTATTTGTTTTTTTTTTGTATATTATAATTTATAGGCGAATAAAAAAAATGTACAGTATATGACTTAATAAGGTCTTACAAAACTTTATACTACTTTTGAATACAATTTATTATATAAAATATTGGAAAAAATTAGAAAAGGAATGGTATAAAAACGTTTTTAAATTGCTGAATTATAACAAATAACGAAGCAAAATCAACAAATCGAACCAATTATTATTATTATTATTATTATTATTATTATTATTATTATTATTATTATTATTATTATTATTGTTAGTTAATATCACAAAAAAAAAACGTTTATCATTACACCGCTGTATTTCGAGGGCGTTAAATTTAAAACCGGGGAAACTAAATCATACTCAAATCCTCAACAAACTGCGTCCATTATGTCACGCGTCTCAATTGTGTATTTTCCACATTTTTTTTTAAACGACGATCGATTGAAAATGTGCGACAATTGAAATATTCGCCTCGTGTTTATCGATAAGTCACTTACTATTAAAAAATATTTTATAGTTGTTACTAACAAAATAATTTCAGTAATATACGTAATTACTGTTATGAATACAATTTGTAACTACTAGTGATGTTACGTACCGGACTGAACTCATAAATGGAAATATTCGAACCGAACTGTTTTTGGTAAATAATATTAATTGAACGTATGAGATAATATTCTGTTTGTACATATCATATGTACATAATAGAGTAGGCGCTGTTATTGATTGACAATTAATTAATAATT
Organism: Chaetogeoica ovagalla; assembly: GCA_032441825.1. Taxonomy (NCBI): domain Eukaryota; kingdom Metazoa; phylum Arthropoda; class Insecta; order Hemiptera; family Aphididae; genus Chaetogeoica; species Chaetogeoica ovagalla. Next base: position 5,587,696 of record CM063742.1, read on the forward strand.
AATTTAGTTAAATGTTTAAATCTGTTGTTACTCGGGTATTTTAAACATTTTAATCATTTGAAATTTTTTAAATTTCGTTTTGAATCACCCGATATTTAAATTGAATAGTCCGGTTGGAATGAAAAGAAAAGAAATCGTAAATTCAATTCAGTTCGGGTGCGATTTGGCCTCGAAAATCTGCAGCTCGTAACATTATTACTCTATACATTAACACTACAACGACTATTACAATAAATCCCGCATTACATTACATGTACTATTATAAATTCGTCGTTATTAATTTATTATATTGTTAATTAATCATTTATTCGAAATCCATAAAATTCATTTTACAAATCGTGTTTCGTTGTTTTGTGCTTACATAGCGCGAGCGCACACACACACGCGGTAGGTACGACTACGGGGGAAAAAAAATGCAAACTCATTACAAATCGAAGTCCAATACAATACGTATGTACGCAGTGTACCGAAAAGAAACGGTGCACGACGACTACGTTATACTTTTCAATTATTCAAATATTCTTTTCGTGGAACTGTTTAATATGAATGTATGTTAGTGTGTTTTGTTTTTGAATTGTACAAAAAAGAAAAAGATAACCTAATACTTATAGACGACGCGTGAGAAAATCCATTAATATAAGTAGAATATTATGTATATCGCGCTTTTGACATTTTTATATTTATGGCAGTGAAATATATCGCGGAGTCGTATAATAAACAATTGAAATTATAATATTATTCATTATTTTTTTTTTTATTTATTACTAAGAGAATTATACAATCTCTACAGCACGTTACAATAAGCGTAACGGCGATATAAAGTGAAATACAAATAACAACGATGATAATAATAATAATAATTGACATTTACATCACGAGTGTACTTATATAAATAATATTGAAAATTTACACGAATACTTTAAAAAGGAGAAGCCGCATTTAGCGGATACAACTCAAGAGTATTTTTATATACTCCTGTTATTTTTTTTCTACGAGAGAAATTAAGATTTACGTATTTTAAATTTTACATGATGTACACCGTGTATTTACGATATAAAATATTATTATCAATCGAATGCGAGTAGTTATTAGATTTTTTATTCAGTGGATTTAAAAATAACGAAATAAAATTTCACTTAAATTATTATTATATACGTTTAATATACTGTTTTTTTTTTTTAATACTTAAATATCGATTGCGAATCGCGGATTATTACGAGAACTAAAAATAGTTTGTAATTTATAGGAGCTTATAGTTATAACTTATAGTGTACCTATTTATGTATAGGAGCTTTTACTAGGTTTAATATTTTAATTGTATTTATTTTGTGAATTGATAAACGTGTTCAACCCACCACGAGTATAGGGGGGTAGATTAAATTGATTTTATTTAATTCGGAACGAAAAATAAAGTTTTTAATCATCGCAATATAACAATTGTTTAAGTTTAACTAAAACCCGATATTGTAGTCATTTATATTATTTGCAATTAATAAAATCGTTGCGTATTGTGCACACTGTCGCGTTATATAAACGAATTCAAAATAAAATAATAAATTATTGCCGATTTTATTTTCTTCAAAGAAAATTCTTCGATATAAAACGTATTTCTCACAACCATACGTTGTAGAAATATTATTATTATTATTATTATTATTATTACACTATTTTTTATAAAATAAATCAAATGCATTATAATTAAATACATCAGTGACGAATTTATAGGATTGAAATAAGAGAAAACAGGTCACGTTTAAAAAAAAAAAACTGGTGTTCCAGAGAAGAACTTGATTCAAATAATGGTTTAGGAGATAGTAAAGTACTCAAAGACAAATTTATATCACTACGTGAAGCTGTAGCGACCTCATCAAATTTTAACGGCCAAGGTTTTGATAAATGTCACTGTCAAGCAGGAAAGCGGCAATGTCAAACCGGCCGCGATGTTTGTGTTTTAAAAAAAATGTTAAATGTTCCACCAATATATTTGACTATATGTCTACGATATGTATATTATTTCAATATTAAAACAAGTTGTGTGGTAAAACAATTTTTTTTTTTAAATCGCTCTCCTCCCCTTGTCTAACAATCCAACTCTTTCCCGTTATAAACGAACCGTTAAAACCGTAAATATATATAAAAAAAATACATACTTGTGGGCCTCGTACGAGGGGTTAGCACTCACACACACACACATCCTAATCATACCAGATGTAGTATTGCGTAGAACATTAAAAAAAAAATATATATATATATTATATAGAAATAAAATTCGCTGTAGATTATTTTATTGCACAGCCGTTGCAAGTACAAAATAATAATCAGTAAAAAAACAAACAGAAAATACTATTGTAGCGTGTTATTTGTTTATGACTTTTACGAATCATAAATATTTACATATTTAATAATATTCGGAATGAGTTTAAACCTTATACATAAATGAATAATATCATTTATTTCGACGTCTAAAAAAATAATTATAAAGTGTTTATAATATACAGATATCGTGATTTCATGATAATATAATGGGTTGTCAACGTTATTTTTTTGTTTAGTTCAATTTCTCGTTCTTTTACAATTTAAAAACAATTCGTTCAGTTCCTCGTCGTTATGAAAATTAAATTCGCTCCTTTGGCGAACTCCTCGCCACCTCCCAAAAAAATTTTAATTTATCTTATTTAATAAGAAATAATATTGTAAACACTATTAGTTCATTGTATACAATTATTTTTCTTCCGAAATCGTGTTAAAACCGTACACAATACTATTTTAAATAGAATTAATTTATGCGCGTTTAAGTCTTTCGCCCATCGTACTAACTCTGCGATATTTAAAAACTAGTAAATACTGCGAACTCGTATTGAACTGATACGGGAACGATTTCCATTTATTCGTTTTAATGCTCGCGATACGTTTGCTTCCTACGCAATGTATTGATTTAAAGCAGAAAAAAAAATTGAAAATAGAAATTAATTCCAAGAGTTCTTATCTATTTAGAACGCGTTCCTTTACAACATCAATGTGATTAATATGAATATTATAAACGTTCTCTTTTTTTTCAGTTATCTTATATATATATTGTACACATAAAAAAATATAAAGTTTTCCGATATTAAATGCGTGTAAGTTTTCACTCCCTTTTATTGTGCGCGCGTGCGCGTGCGTGTGCAGTGCTTACTGATTCGTTACAATATAAAACAATTTTTTACAGTATAAAACAACAACAAAAACAGCAGGTGACGACAATAGTGTATTGTCATATATATATAAATACATATTACAATAGGGTGAGTTTACGATTATTAGCTGGTTGCTAATGTACACACAAAGACACACCATATATATACAAGAGATACTACGTATATAATAATGACGTGAGTTAAAAAAAAAAATTATTTTTTGTCAAACTGAAATGCGCAAAAAAAAAATAAACTCTCGCGACTTTATAATTTATTATTATTATTATTGTTATTGTTAAAATATAAATATTAAATCAGTAGAGAACGAGGGAGAGAGAGAGAGAAAGAGAGAAAAAGAGTGAAAAAAAAAAAACGAAAAAGAGCCATAATCGAGTTAGTGAAATAATATTATATATACATACATAAATGATTAAATAATTTTTATGGTAATATAATATTTATAATATGATCTATACGTATACACCGAGTTGGCTGTAACTCTACATTGTGTCGTGTGTTGTTAAATTATAAATTGTCTTAAGATTATTATGTGTTTATGTAGCTAAATTATTACTTTGGTTCGTGTTTTCTAAGAAAATTGAAAAAAAGAAACGCGTGGCAGCGTTTTCTCTAATAATTTTTTTTTTACAATGTACAGTACGAGTATAATATACACAGTAGAATAACATTGAAAAATTGTCATTTTAATTTCCCCGTATACGTGTAATTGTAGTTCACGGACAATACGAATAGTAAATTTTTAATTTTACAAAAATTCCTTACTTTTCCGTTCAAATCAAAATGTTTTTTTTTTTTTTTTTAAATATTCGCTTTACAATCTAAATTCGGTTTGAAATATCTTTTTGGGAAATGAGATTCCACACGGTTAAATCTCCATAGTTTTGATTTTACGCGAAACAATACAAAATGTAATAGCAGTTTTGTTTACGAATAAATGGCACGCATTGGCAGTAAAAAAAAAAAAAAAAATTATGGCGATTATTATTATTAAATAGGTATAAATCATATTCATTAGCTAAGAAGTAATAATGGTAATAATAATAATAATAATAATAATAATGGTAATAAAAAGCAAAAAGGTCGCGCATTATATATTGTCCTCGAGTTGCGGCAAATCGCAAATCGCATGCAAAGCTAAAAAGCGTATTTTACATTTATACGCCGTTGGTTTTATTCGTTAGGACGGCGTATACCACCGGTATATACTGGGGTACGATTGAATGTGAACGCGGCCCGTGTATAATTAATATATTTATTATAATATTCCCGTCGATCTCATTGGAAATCGAATTCAAACTGAAATTACAAGTATAATCTCTGGATATACACACGTTACTACACGCGCGTTCAATAAATTCGAAAATCGAACCACTGTACCATAACAGATAATTATTTCGGATCACGGGATTCCTAATGTGCAGTGTACTGAATTATGTATACGCCCTGTTACAGCTAAATCGTACGTATACGTTTGTGAGGGACATTACACTAATGATCCCAACGTATTTATAGTGTATTAAAAATAAATATTATATTATTAAACAATTATGTCTTTTTTTTTTTTTTTTCATCTGCCTCACCAAGATCGTAGTGACCCACATAAACGAACATAATAGATAATTCTGTTTTCCTCTTTGCAAGAATACCAAAAATCTCGCGACGTCCGCCTTTTTAAACGATGAATTCTTTTTTTCCTTCAGGGATTCCAGCTATTTCCGTACCGGGAATATCATTAAAATCGGTTAGGCGGTATAACCAGGCGAAGACACACACGGACATTAGCGTATCTTTTCCCTGTGCATTGTGTGTACAAATTAAAACAAATTTCTCCGTTCGCCGTATCCGCGCGCTGTTATCAAATTCTAAATAAACTGGAAAACGGAATTTCATTCTCGTCGTTGACGGCGATGACGCGACGGCACGCGAAACCGTTTCGTATAATATGGCGGCAAAATATTTTATTTAAACACACTGCCAGCACGCGTCGTACTTATTCTATCACTCACGACGACAATAAGTCTTTTGTAAAAAAAAAAAAAAAAAAAACATTACACATCGCGTCCATATTTTTACGTATGTGTTATAAATCATTAGGCGGCTAGTAGTCATTTGTGTTTTTTTTTTTTTTTGTTCCTTTGAAAGAACGCTACGTCGCGCGTTGTTTATTTTTCACTCGTGCGTTTTCGAAAAGAAATATAATTTTGTTCCGTACACGCCATAAATATGTTGTATCGCGCGACATTTTAGTCCCTTTATCCCGACGCCGCAGTTTATATAAACATATAACGTTCAAAACATATATTTAATTTTATTATATATATATTACTACGGTATAAGGCGCCGTAACGAATCGGCAACGGTACGTGAGGCGCACACAATAATAACACATATTATGTTATTAACGTCGCAGGGCTAAACGCGATTCCACGACTATAACGATATTTTACGCGGTTTATGCGCGTTTTTTTTTCCTCCTCTTGCTCATATTATTCTCGGCCGTACCCCGGCTCCGAGGAACGCCGCCGTATTAAAACAACGTACACGCGGTTATAATAAATAAATGTATCGGTTCCGGTACGCCGCTGTACCGGGTGAATTTCTTTCTTTCTTGTTATTTTCGAGAGATTTCTCTCTTTACAAGTGTACACGGCGCGTGCCAATTAGTTTTGAGCATACACGCAGGTCATTAAAGAAAAAAAAGCAAAAAAATTGTTGCGGACCGATTTACGCGACGTTTTTTTTTATCATTAAGACCAGTGAGAAATTCTCGCACCATTTTGCCTTGTTTTTTCCACGCGCCAAGTGAAAAGTCCGCTCCGAGAACGACAGGTCACGCAGCTTCTCGAATTGGACCAACGCGGTGGCGAAACGGTCCCTCTTGAATTTCGCGTTCGAAAAACTGAACGTGAAAACTCGCCGGGGCTGTCACGCGGTACGAAAGTAAAACGGACTCCCGCCGATACGCGTACGATTATTTTACTGCATATGCGTTCCGAAACGTTTCTCTATAAGATTTTGACAATACTTCCCGCTGAAATCGAAATCTAGTGAACTTTGGATTGCCAGTGTAGGATGTGCCAGAAATGGGCTCATACGTTGTGCGGTGGGTGTGAAAATGATGTTTTCGTTTGCGACTACTGTTCACAAAGAACTTCAATGACATTTGTACCTAATCTTTTTTTCTGTCTAAAAGTGTAATTTTTTTTTTATGCTTAAGAAAATCAAACTGTAATGACAAAAGTAATTGTTATTTTTGTAACAAAATATTTTCGATTAATTCTTACACTTGTTTCATACTATCATCCCACTTTTTAAAATTCATATTATGCAGCGTGTTCTAAAATTATATCATTGAACAGTCCCATTTTTTTCCCCCCATAATTACTCTTATTTCGTTAAATCAAACATATTTGTTAATCGTACTGACGGTTAATGACGCAATATTTATGTTCAAAATCGAGTTATTCGTCCAAAACGAATTTTTTTGTTTTTTTTTTTTTGTTTTTACCGAAGTCCGTAAATAACGTTCTCACTGGCGTCTGTCATTTTCCGATTGCGCGTCGTCCTCGCAGTCGTCATCACTCATCGTTCATATTATAACCGCGCAATACACGGTTACACTGCGAATAACAACGGACAACGATTGTATTTTATATTATTTATTTATTAGCCATTTGTCGACCAACGGGTGTGCGCCCCGACGACAAATAGATACACAGTATAATAATAATAATAATAATAAATATATAATAAAAAAAAAAACAATAAGCTACGATTATGCGGTGTGTGTGTGTGTAGTACGCGAGAAGACAAGACGTGCGGCTCGTGCTCGTCCGTCTATGTGTTGTTTTTTTTTTCCGCATCGTGTGTATTTTTTCAACGACGTACTGTGTCGCGTCGGCATCAGAATCGGAAGTAAACGGATAAGCGGCGTTCTCAATTATTATGTCAAAACAAAAAAAAAAAAAGATTTTTTTTTTTTTTAAACGTACGACGACCGCACACGACATTGCGGAGTAAAACGTCTATAATAATAATAATAATAATAATAATAATAATTAAAATAATAATAATAATAATACTGCGTAATAACGCGTTGTGTGTGTTTAAGGTCGCGGCGGCAGCACAGAAACGGCTGCGGTGGCGATTACATCACCTTATGTAATGGCAGATTATAATATATTTTAGCCCACACCCTGCTGCGCGCCACGTCTTAAACACGAATTGATTTCGTCAAATTTCTAAGTTATTGTTTAACGCGTACGAAAAAAAAGCATAGCATCAAGACTCGGATTCCGTAACAAACGCGTTTCTTCTTCGACGGATTTTCGTTTTCTTTCTATTTATACGAATTTATTTGCAGAGAATTCTTTTCCCCACCGCGCGTCACCACAATACAGGCGCGAGCGGTATTTCTCTGCTTTCGATGTGCCGGATCCGTAGTGGTGAGCATCCTTGTCCGTTGGAAGGAAGACGTTGTCAGAGTTTACGAAAAACAATCCACGAATGAGTATCGTAAATCACGACTACGATTTCTAAACAATTTTCGTGAGAATGAAATAAAAATAACATTACCCGTTCGTCATAAATGGAAATTAAAACGATGTGTTGCAAACGTCTTTTGTGCACTGCAGTTGAGCGATACCAATCATACTCGTTATCGCACCCAACGCGATTTCGGAATATGTCGTTCGTATTGTGATATGAAATTCCGGAGGTTTTTCAGAAAACAAAAATATGTCGTTGAAAATCCCCGTAAATGTTATCATTTTTTCGATCTCATAATTATTGGGAAAATTCGAAAAAAAAAAAATTTGCCATCCGCGAGAAATCGTGATAATCGATTGACTTTTGGTCAAAATCGTGTGATAAATACGCACGTGCGAAAAACTAACGACAAGTGAAATTAATACAACGACCGATGACAGCACAGTAACTAAAGTCGTAATAATTGTATAACGAAAATGACGAATTGTCCACTACAAAATACGGAGACGCCTGTACGATGGCAAGCAATAACAACGGAGCTCGTTCGTATTGTTAATGGAATTTTTCGCATTAAAAGCGAATTGTTTTCCTAATACGAACGCCGGAGACAGTAGAGGGAGGATTAAACTCGACTCGTTTTTCCTGTTACGATAAAACTGAAAACGCGTTTGTATACGGTACGGAAAAATTACACCGTTCCAAAGCCGTGTTCGGGGACGGGGGCGAGTGTTAAAGTTCCCCGTAACAACGCGTTCTATAGTGTTTTTTGTCCTGCCCGTAACACCCATACACTACTAATTATTTCCGTTAATTTTTCATCGTGCACGTTTATCATAAAAAAAAAAAAAAAAAAAAATAAATAAATATGGTACTACGCGTATATTACGCGCGACGGCGACCGTGTTCGTGCGCGCGACGACGCGGAGGAGACGTAGAGAAGCGCATGCGACGATCTGCGGCGATAACGGCGGCGTAGTACAGACGAACCGCCGCCGTATCCTCAGTAGCTTCCTGTGTGTGTGTGTCCCTGCTGCGGGGCGCGCATGTGTTTTGTAACGATTCGCGGGAAGGGAAGGCGCGCAGGGACGGCGCGGCGCGGTGCGGTCGCGCGCGTACGACACGGACTACGGTCGCGGTGTAGGTGTCGTGCGCGGTGTCGGCGTCGGTGTCGACGCGACGCGGCGGACGGCGGTGTCAACGGTCCGCGTTGGCGGTGGCGGAGGGATTATTATATACGCTTCTCCGCCGCCGTCACACCGCACGAACCCGGTACGCCGCCGGCGCGCCTCCCCTTGTCGCGTCGTCGTTGGCAGCCGCCGCCACCGCCGTGCGCGTACACACACACACACACACACACGGCCGGCCGGCCAGGCGAGGGGACACGGGCCCATCGGCGGCGACGGTGCGCGCAGGGTTCCCCGTTTAATAATCGTTTCGGTGTATTATTTTTTTTTTTTTTTTTTTTGGCACATGCCGTCGCCGGCGCGCGCGTCGAACGCCGCCGCGGCGAGTACACACACACACACTCTCCTCTCGAATAGTAATCGTAGTCAGTTCGACGACGGTACAGTATCGAGAAAACCCGAACGGTGTCACACTGCATTGCACTGCACTGCACCAAAAAAAAAAAAAAAAAAAAAAAAACACGCGAGTTTTACTAGACGTTGTTAAAACAATTCGCGGACGACGGTGGCCGCCGGCGATCGCGCGACGTACGAGAAAACGTCGCGTACATAATATAATAGGTACATATATACACGTTGTGTAACCGAAATCAAAAAACGAAAAGAAAAAAAAAAGAAAAAAAGTTAATTTTTTTTTTTTTTTTTTAATAACACGCGATTATTTAAGTAAGCGGAAAAATAGTGGAGAAAAAAAAAAGAAGAAAACGAGCCGCGTGAGCGTTTTTTATCATTTATCACACAAACGCACAGACGTTGCGCGCGCGTGCCATATACTCCGTGTGTGTGTGTGTGTGCGCGCATGTGCGTGTGCGTGTGCGCGTGTGCGTACGCCGTTTTCCAGTCGTGGCGGCATCGGCAGTGGTGGTGTGACTTCACTCGACTTCAGTCAGTTCGACCGATACCGTTGTCGCGAGACGCTCTTATTAGCAGCAGCAGCAGCAGCAGTTACCGCGTGTGCGTACCGCGTTTTCATAATATAATAATTCCCGGATAATTAATTATTATTTATCGCGCGCGCGCAGACAACATTTTTAACGCGTTTTATTATTATCCGTATCGATTTGTTCGGTAACAATCGTCGTCGTCGCGGATAATTATCGTTTTTTTTTTTATTTATTATTTTTTTTTTTTCCCCCATTAAATCGAGACTATTTATTATTGTACTTTATACGCGCGCGCACAATAATCGAACGCGACCACCACTGATCGCGTATTTATAAGCACGGGCGCGCGCGCGCCGCGTCTGTCGTGGTAATCGCCGCGGCGGCTCGAATTTCAGTCGGGTTTTGATTTTTTTTTTTCTGTCTCTCTCTCTCACTCGTTTACACTCATCGCGCGTCTCGCAAAACGCGTCCCATCCGGCGGTTTCGCCGAGTGACATATATATTTTTTTTATTCTTATTATTATTATTATTATGACGATTTACTACTACCCGTCGGACCCGTTTTATTCGCACGCCGTACGGAGTGATTTCCACGAGGAAAACCGCGAAAAACAACGCGATTCGTACAATAACGGCAATTGATCGCGCCCACCCGTCGCGCGACTGGCTATGAGTGCTGTGATACGCATGGATCAAGTCGGACGGTTCAGACGAAGACAACAACAACAGCAACAGCAACAGCACGTGGTACAGCAGTCTTCCGGATCTTGGACGGTGCAGACAAAGTCGCCTCAGCAGCAGCAACACCGTGACCATCGCGCCGCGCACGACACAACGCGTTATTACAATTTTCCGTTATCGTCCGATCGCAGTTATTGACGGTTATTAACGCGGATTGTCAAACGTTGTTATTATTAAATTACCTCCTGCGCATCACGCGGAACAAGTAATTCCGTTATATTATCGTTATTATTAGAATAAATAGTTAAGGAGAACAGATGCGGTGTGTGTGTGTGTGTGGGTGTTATGCGACGACAAACGTTTAAAGAAAACGGAAAGAATTTTTATATAATTGTTTGGTGGTGGTAAAATCGGATTTGGCCGCGACGGTTTCAGCGCGCGTCTGAGAGTATCGCGGACGATGAGGGGTAGTCGTCAAGAGAGTACGTGTCGCTGCAGACAGAGAAAATAAATGGGAGGGGGGGGGAAAGAAGTATTATTTATTAACGATTTTATTTTTTATAACTCCCGCGCGTACGATAACATATAACGTATTTTATTTATTTATTTATTTTTTTTTTAATATATATAATTATTATTTTCAAGACGATTTAACGAAAAAATAACTCGGACGTGTACACGCGATTATTTTATACACATACTAATCCAATATATAATATATAACACAGTCAATACGTCCCTGTCACTGTTATATTATATGTGGTTTGTACGACGGTCCCCTGGCCGCTGGTTATGTTATTATTATTATTATTATTATTATTATTATTATTATTATTATTATTATTATTATTATTATTATTATTATTATTATTATTATTATATACCAATAATATTCTACCCGACTAATAGTTCACACACACACACACACACACCACACACGGGGATATCGTTGTATCCTGCACGACATCATATATTGTAGCCCTCATCGTCGGACACCGCTCATTGCTACCCCGCCGCAGCCGTATATATGTTTAAAAATTACAATGGCTATTATTATTATTATTATTATTGAGCTCTGGGTTTAGTAGGATTTTTTTTTTTTTTTTTTAAACATATTTCGAGTGAATAATAAAATATTATATTTGTGTAGGTTTCGGGATTTTTTATTTTATTTTTTTCTACCCTAAACGTTCCAAAAATCAATTTACGCGTCGGCCGTTCTTCTCTCTCTCTCTTTATTTTTTTTTAGTTTCTGTATTCGGAAAAAAACCGTATTTTTCTCCATTGCTTTGTTTATAACGCGTGTGGTGTTCGTCATTCGTTCAAGTATAATTGCGTCTTATATACACACATTCTATTGATTTTTTCTTTTTCCCCCCCAATAAACACTTATTAATACGTATAATATACTCTCTATTATACAAATAATACGACCACTCCGTGCGCAGAGACACTGTGTACGAGGTACAAAAAGTTCGGTTCTTTCTTGGCGGTTTAACAGAAAATTTTTTTTCCCCATATCGTTCGTTACAATATATATTTATTATTTTTTTAATTCGATCGTCGCGTATTTAAAAAAAAAAAATAATAAAACTTAGAAAATAGTTGGAAATAAACGACGGTTACCTTGGGAGAGGGCGTTTATTACGAACAGCGTTTACAATTAATATTAAACGATATTTTTCGCGTTTCGTGCGGATTTTTTTTTTATTCCCGATATATCGAAATAAATGCGTGTATTACTCAACCGCGAAACACAGTGGGGGAAAAAAACCCCTCGCGTTATTTGTTCAACGGGTGTAAACGTACAAAAAGAGTATATGTTATTCCGTTGTCGGGGATTAGGACGAGAGCAAAAAAATAATAATAATAATACTAAAAATCCGCGTAATCCGCCAATTGCTCGTATTATATACGTATGTTTCTAGTCTAAACGCTGCAGTCTAGACGCAATTAATATACAAATAAATACACACACACACACACACACGGTTGACGTCAGCAGAAATTATTTTTAAATACGAAAAAAAAATAATAATAATACGAATAAAAAATAATGTGATTCGCGAGGGATAACACGCGTCCGTCGTGTAATGCGGTGACTAGGTGCGAGAGAACACACACGGACGGCCGACTCGAATAAATTATTCATACTTATATATATATATATACGTTAATAAATATGAATTATTATAGTTTATGAATACGAATTAAATATATTATTAGATCGATTATAAAAAAAATAAAACTTTTTTTCTTCTCGTCGACTAAAAATAATTTGAATCATAACATTATTATACGAATAAATAATAAAAATTAACACGGCCGTGTTTTATTATTTGATACATGATATACCATTAAGATAGTCGTTAATAAACATTGATTTGGCGCGATAATTTCAATGAGATCGCGTACGCGTTGCGTATAATATAAAATATTGTCGTATAATAATGAGAAAATATCAACCGCGACGAGTTTAAAAAAAAAAAAAAAAAAACAGAAAGACCTTTAAGAACTCTACAGAGAAAACGAAATATCGCGTTTTTTATATTTTGCAACTTTACGCGTACTACTATATAGTATTGTTTCTGTTAATTATCGTTCACGAAATTTTATTTGTGTCGTACACGGGGCCAATATAATAATAATAATAATAATAAAATTATTATTCCAGGATGATCGCCGTATAATATTTTAGATTAACATTTCCATTATCGTTTCCACTGTAGCGTCTAGCGCGTATATTAGTTTATATACGTAAAAAGCGCTAAAAGCGATACGTGCCAAATCGAAAAAAAAAGTACTATAATAATACACACTGTATACTTGGAATATAGTTATATTTTTTTTTTTTTTTTTTTTTTTTTTTTTAGTATAACACGGTTTCTTTTTTTAAATGATCTATACTTGTATAATAATAATATTAATGTATATGGGACGACCACCATATTATATATTGTGTATATATAATAAAAGTTTCCTTCGCGTATGATTGCACACAACGTTGGTATGGTTGGAAAACTTGTCGTGAAGATTTACTATTATTACAACATAGTAAATCCATTATATTATACGTGTATATTTTCTAATCCGTAATTTTTTTTTTGTATAATAAAAAACGATCGAAATTTGTGTTGCACAAATACAGAAATGTAAATTCTCCGCGCGGTCACGCGGTACACAGTTTTAATATAAAAAAAAATTCGATTATTTATTTATTTTTTTTTGGCTAATAATTTTCTACTCTTTTTTATTTTTTCATCGGTTTCGGGGGGGGGGGGAATGGTGAGAGGGAATTTTTTTTTTTTAATTACATAAATTAACTTTTACATTATTATATCTGCGCGCTGTCGTCCTCGTTCTATACATGCGTATAGTGTTCATAGTATTTACACCGAACGAACCGTTGGCGACGGTGTACAAAAAATAATAACAATAATATTATAATATCGATAACAATTCGTATTATAAATTCGTTCGTACATATACATGTAAATAAATAAAATAGACAAAAAAAAAAAAAAAAAAAATGGGATTAATAAGGATTTCTTTTTGTTTTGTTTGGCGTGTCGTCGCGTAGATCGCCGCCGTTTGCAGCAGAAGCCAAAAAATCAGAAAACTTCCGTACACACACACACACACACACACAGGTACACACATAGGCACAGGCACGTATAAATATCTGCAGCGTTTCTCTCGCCACCAATGATTGATCGTTAGCACGTTGTTAAACACCGCATTACGAAACGGACGGACGACGACTACGACAACGACAAGGACGACGACGAGGAGGACGCGTGCGCCTCCGAACAGCGGAACGCAACGGGAACGACACAATAACCAATATTTGAGGCCGCTGCGATATTATGCTAAATACCTGCGGTCAGGTGCAGTGCAGGCGACAACGGAAACGGCCTACCACAATACTGGCTGTGGTGTTGGCGTTAACCGCGACATTGACGAGGATAACGTTGGCGCAGAAATTACCGCCGCCGTCGCCGTCGCCGCCGCCGCCGATTAAAAGCGGGTCGCCGACTGCTGCTGCGCCTCCTTCCTCAAGTGAGTTTTTACTCGCGTTTTACCAATTTATTTTTTATTCTTTCGTTTTGACATGTGATTTTGAGGGCGTTTTCGGGGCGAAACGAATGTCGGCGTGTAAAAAACGGTATAGTTTTAGATTCTGAACGGAGCCCGTTGGTTTTAAAACGACGCGGGGAGGGGAATTTTTTTTTTTTTCTATTTTAAATCCGTACCCGAAAGTCCTATCGAAAAGTCATTTTTCGATTTTCTCAAAAGCGTTTAAAATTCCTAAAAACGAGGGGGGTATAGTATTTAATCGAGTAATTCTAAATTTGTTTATTACAATCTAAACGCATGCGCGTACGAATATAGGATAATTGAAATATATTTATTTATTTTTATTATTACTTAAATGGCACTCGTTCATCGTATAAAACATTCTATAGGTACATCATGGAGACGTACGCGTTTTTTTTCCTCCTACCGTTTCCAAGTTTTTCGACAAAGCGTGTTATTTTATTCTGACGGAAAATCACGATTGAAATTCGAAACGTTTTCTACTCGTAGTTAAGTGAGAAATTATATTGGAAATGACGTGTTCCGTAAGTTCGGCAAAACAGATTGTGTTATCCGAGCGCATTTATTATTAATAATTAATACAATAATACACACCGGAACATCCGCTCACAATCGTTTTTTTATCGCATTGCTTTCCAAACGTATGGGCTGTGAAAAAACGGCTTTAAAAATCTGTGTCCATAATGACGTCCGCAACGTCCCGCGTTGCGCTTTTTCTTTTCTCTTCTCTTCTCTTTTTTTTTTTTATGTAATATTTTCGCGCGTTAATTTCGTACTGAACAAAATCGTCTTACTGCGTTTAATCGCGTTTGAACAAATGTTTATGTCCCGAAATACGAGAACATGTGATCTACTAGTCCCTGTGTACGTGTGGCCTATATTAAAACCTATACGTACGTGTATTAAAAACCCCGGCGAAACAGAAACGCCGTTCCACCACAGACTCCGCATAAACGCGCGCGCGTTGTTGTCGTGTGCGCATGGTCGTCGTCTAATCGAAGGCCCCCGACCTACATACAGCGGCGGACCGGATGAAAAGTTGTAAAAAATTTCCACGCAAAATCCGCGGCGGACCGCGGTGTAATCATTCTCCGTTTTCGACGTGGAAACAATACTTTTTTTTTTTGAATATTATCAAAAAACCGTCGGAACGGAAAGCGATATTGGACGATTAAAAGCGATCATCTCCACTCGTGTGTCGGTTTTTCTTTTTTCCTTCTCATTTTCCCGTTCGATCACACGTCCCCCCGTCCAGTTTTCCGGTGGACCGCGAAAACTAATCGTGAACGGTTTTACGTTACACGAATATCAATATTATTATCCGCCGGGTATTGTGGGGGGGGGGGATTTTATGGCATTTGCACATTTATCATGTAACGCGCTCGGGAAATAGCGGAGTAAACTTGAGAGATTTGTGTCTCATGAGTCGGAGAAATAAAATTTAATTTTCCGTATTTTCGTGGTATTTACGTGCGTTCTCTAATATGAACAGTAATTTCTTTTTTCTTTTTTTTTTTTCACTTGTTAACAAACGACAACAGCAATCGTGGGACATCGTATGGTATCCCTCGTCCCAATTACGGTCATCGTTCATTTTAATATAATATACCAACCAGCAGTCGGTCCAGCATTTGAATAACGTATTGGATTTTACGGTAGAAAATAACGAATGGTGTACACATTTATTCACGTTGCGTTAGCGAAGAAAATCTGTAAATTTCTTAGGCGCGCGTTCGCCATCTTCAAAATTATTTGCTCTGATGATAATTCACACTCGTTTCTCTGTTATGTAATAAGCGCGATATCTTTTTCCGTCTTTTTAACGCGTACGCCGTATCGCGTTTTAAACGCACCGCCGATAAATTCGTTTTCGATACTTATATATTATAAAAGCGGACGACCGACAAGTTTCGAAGCCGAAAACGCGCAGATAACGTTTACAACTTTTACATTTTAATTGATTACACCGAAAAGTTAAAAAAATTGTATTTGAACTGATTAAATATAATGTCGGGCGACGTGTGTTTTTTTTTTCTATTCTAATTACTCGGTTTGATAATGCGCGCGAGTACAACGCGTTTTAGTCGAACGAAATGAAAAAATATATAGAAATAATAATAATAATAATAGTGAAAGAAAAAAAAAAAACAGTGTCACCACCGGGCCTCGTATATATTTCAATAAGTCAACGCGTATTAACCTCTCCGGACGTCTCGCCCGTTTCGGTTGTATTACGATTATTATTAACATTCGTTTCGTTTAAATTACACATTTATACACGGTACAAACACAGTACACACGCTTGCAGAAACGAGAGTGGTTTTTTTTTCTATCTTTCTCGTTTTCTCGTATACCGCCTGGGAATTGAATACATCATATATATATATATATATATATATATATATATATATGAATTATAGCGATTTTCTCTGCTGAATTTTGAAATTTGCATAGTACAATAATAATAATAATAATAATTATATGTCACCGATGATTCTCCGTTAGGGGTCGACGATTCGTTTAACATTACTATTATTAATTTGTAAATAAGCGTTTACTGATATACACATATTCGTTTGTGGAATTCGTTATTTTCACGCCGTCGAGTCGTTTATTGAAAACCATACTTGTAAGGCGTTTGAATACATGTATACTTTTCAAAAAAAACACATATATATGTATATATATATAATAAAATATTGTATGTTTTTTTAACGATTTAATATAATAATAATAATAATAAAAAATCCGAGATTGTAATATTGTGCGTATATCATACAACGCGACCACGACGGTTTAAACAGTGAAAGAAATGTTTTTTTCCTCATCCATGGACAAATCGTATTGTTAACTACTTGCAATTGAACAGTTAAGGAATTAAATAATAATATTAATAATAATAATAATAATAATAATAATAATAAGGGCAGATGATTTGTATTTCGAAAAAGTCGCTAAATACGCAATCTCATATATATATATATATATATATATATATATATATATATATATATATATATATATATATATATATATATATGTATTAATGTATTAACTTAAAAACATGAAAATTTACATTTATTACATTAATTAACATAAAAATCAATTTTTAAAAAATTTCCGATAAATTATTTACAATTCAAAATAAGAATTATATGTTAAAAAAATCAATTGAAAATTAAAAACAACAGAAACACACCGAATAATAATAATAATATATTTAACGACACACGATATAGAATAATCTTGTTAAGCAGGCACGTCCGATGTTAAAAAATAAAAAAATACGTAGTGTTTTGTCGAAAAAAACAATTTAAAATCGTTTAATCACGCCGTACACAGAACGTATTTGGAGCCCAATCATTATATTTCTGTGTACGTGATAAACAACTCACTACGCCACTCGTATAATACACTAAATCCAACAAACATGTAGCTTAACCAAATTTTTTTTTCAATTACCGTTTACAATTAATAAAATATTCGAATAGGGTTAAAAAAAATAACAACGAAAAAAAAAACGCGGCGAAAAGTTTAAACGAGAAATGTTATGCTATATGAAAGCGAGAAAATCCCGAAATGTACATATTTCATAATCAAAATAGAATTATATATATGTATATGTATATGTATATCTAATAAAATCGTTTTAACGCTAACTCTGTTACATTTTTTCGATCGTGTAAAACGAATATGTAATTGTTACAATAGTGCCGTGCTCTAGTCATAAAAAAAAAAAAAAAAATAAATAAATAAACCTCTAGGTTTCTATATCAAAACACGCCGTTCGATGTTTCGATTGAGTCGATTTATTCTCGTGCTCGTGCCGTCGACGTATTCGTTTTTATTCCAAGACGCACGAACAGCAATCGTTTGGACTTCACACGAATCGTCGAAAAATGTGTTCAGGATTGATTTTTTACGTAAAAAAAAAAAAAAATAAATAAATATATATATATAAACGTATTAACAATAATACTTTATACATAAATCAATTAAAATGTATATAGTAATATTATTATTATTATTATTATTACGACCGTTATACCGCGCGGTGTTAAAAATGTAACGTAACCGATGACACACACGCATCATTATATTGCGGCGGCGCGTAAATGACGTGTGACATGTACGACGGCGTATTAGAGTCGTCTGCCACCGCGTTTTATAAAATAAATATAAATTGTTTATATACGCGCGCGTCTTATTGCGTCACCGCTAGCGAACAGTTATTAGGTCCTATTCGTGTCCGCTGCTGCTCGCGCGTGTATAATTTTTTGAATTTCAAACGATTATTTTTTTAAACTTCAGGCGGCCGCCACGTGAAATCGGCCGTCGTTTTGCTTGCGGATAATGTCGTTGTGCCGTTAACCCGTACGCCTCAATAGGTTTATAATATCAGGCTGATTTATTGTATGTGAAAAAAAGGAAACGAAAAACGCAAATTCATTAACCCAGTTACACAAACGTTCGGCGAAACGCCGCGACTATGGGCGTCGTCGATAAACGTGTTTGGAAAAATCGAAGTTCACGGCGGGCTTTGCGTCGGCGCGTTTTAACAGATAAAAAAAAAAAGAAAAGAAAATCATAAAAAGAAAAAAATCCTTTACGGAATACCGGAAAGTCCTCGCGCAACGAACGCGAAAAGAAAAAGTCGGCCGCGTCGTTAGTATTATTCACACGCCGTCTCCCACTTGCAGATTGACTTCAAGACTGATGACCGTAGAGTTCGAGCCGTCCCGCCGATTCGTACATCATCTAAATATCAATAATCGGAGTAGAATACCTATTGAACGGCCTATGACGCGCCAATCGACGCGCATTGACGACTGGGCTCAGATTTTTCTAAAGCTTGGCCCCCGCCCGAAGGTTAAAAAAAAAAAAAATTAATCCAATACGTTTTAGACACGAGTGCGCGCTATTATCCAAACGTATTAAAAAAAAAAATTATAAAATCCGCGAGTTATCGAAATAGAAAACGCCGTTCAAAGAAGAAACGTCCCGTGGTCGGTGACGGTGGTGGCGATGGTGGTGGTTGTGGTGGTAGCGGTGCTGCTGCTGCATTGCGGTACACGTATTATTATAATACGATGTTCGCGTGCGCGTATGTGTGTATATATATAAAAAAAAAGAAAAAAAAAAACGTTTAACGTTTGAAACGAAAAAATAAAATAAAATCTATATGAATAAAATCGTAACTCTCTTTTTTTTTCGCGTGCGGGAATCGTGCAAAAAAAAAAAAAAAATAAAACACTGAAAATATCGAGACGTGGTTTTATTTCCGTTCGTATAATATAGTTCGATGCGTTTCGACGTATACCGCGGCTAAACGATCATCGCTATGTTCGGGAAGAATACATTTATCTTACGTGTAGCGGGTTTAGAATCGAATAATCTCAAAACTTCACTTCTCTCGATTTCCATCGCTTTGAGAGAGAACCGCGCGCGAAATTCGAATACCTGTGATGTGTCGATTAATAAGATATAATCGAATTTTTAGTCTTGATTACAATCTAGGTAATTTTTGATTATTCGAAACCATGCCGACGAAATTTGTTTCGATTTGTCTTATTCAAGTCAGATTGCGAAGTTAGGTTTGTCTGGGGGGAAGAAAACAAATGTGCCGATGAATTAAAAAAAAAAATAAAAAAAATACGTGATAAGTAACAATTTTCAGTACGTGTATTTTATACGAGAAAGGAGGAGGACAGCAGAAAAAATATTTTTGCTGCCTCAGATGAAAAATGTTCCAGGTACGTCATTTGGTTTGGTTATCATTTTGTGTTTTTACACGACAATAAGTGACCACGCAGTATTAATAAATTATAAGAGAGAAAGTGCACGACGATATGTTTAACCAATAAATCTCTCCTCATCCCCCTCACTGGTAATTGATCTGAGAACAAACTGTACGGTCAACGTCGTACACGTCGCTTGTTCCCGAGTCCATCATCGAGTCTCCCCCTGGATGGTCTATATTATATTTTAGCGCTTTAGACGGGAATACGACAAACGCCGTACGTTTACGGAGACATTATGCGAATAATATTTTGTTTATTACAAAAACGTTTTCTTTACGAGTGTAGTGTTGACATTATGATGTGTGATGGAGACGCGAATGTGCGCTTGCACATAGCAGTCTAACGAGGACGACAAATCCCGATCCGAACACGGTGTTTCATTACAACGAGACAATTATTAATGGATAAAAAAAGAAAGAAAGAAAAAAAAAACGAAAATATATAGTTTATGTATTTCAGATCTATATTGTCCTTGGGCCTCAGAATCATTTCGTTGCGTAGAACATTTAATTAACATTTAAACATTCGTCAGAGCGTTTCGTTCACGCGGCCTTTGCGAATTTTTCGACCGAATTCTCGAAACGACGGTTTTTATTCGTCCGATAGTACGAATTCGATCGAAAACACTTCTCATGTATTTTCTTCCGAAATTCTATTTTCACTAATAATAATAATAATAATAATAATAAAAAGGCCGAGGAGGGATTCGATATCCCGTATGCGATTACGCCAGCCACTGACCAGCTGAACAGATTACGTTTTGTCCACCCGCGGCGCGTAAAGCTGTTGGTTCGATCGAAAAAAAAAAAGAAAAAACACTCGCGAAGAGAAATCGAACCGTTCCGTTTGAAAACTTTGCGCGCGCTGCCAAACAACGTCGTCACCGGGCAATTCGGCTAGTAATAAAATATAAATAATAATAATAATAATAATAATAATTATACGTGCGTTTGTCGGCGGACGATTTTGGTCCGTCGCCATACGCGTCACCGCAAAAACGATTCCGATATATTATTATTATTATTTTTATTATTATTATTATTATTATTATTATTATTATTATTATTATTATTATTATTATTATTATTACCGTCTCTACATATAGTGTGTGTGTGTGTGTGTGTGTGTATCGTCCACCGCACACGATGAGACGTTATAAAACTCGTACACACAATACTGACCGTAATTGCAGCTGTTAATATTATTGTGTGTGTTTTTTATTATTTATTTACCGAGCGTATATATATATATATATCTCAATGCGCACGAACGCACACCATTTCTTCTCCGCGTCGCAAAAACACCGCACCGGCGGCCACTTGACACGCGCGTTATAACCTACGCGCGACGGTACGACGAGCGCGCCGCTCGATAATTTATAATAATTATATTAAAAAAAATAAAAAAATAGACACACCACGTGCTCTTTTGTAACGTTGGTCAACCGTGTGTGAAACCCCCTTAATAGCGGTGTGTACATAATATAATACCTATCGCGCGAACCGTATTACATTTTTTTTGTTTTTTTCGTATTTCGGTAACGCGATACGCGCGTCGCTCGCGTGTGTCCTGCCGTCTCTGCTGCTGCTGCAGCAGTAGTTTCAAAAGTCTCATTAATTGTCATTTTTATATATATATATATATATATATATATATAAGGTAAATATACTTTGCACATGTCATCGTCGTTGGTTTTTTTTTTTTTTTATATATATACGAAAACCGGCAGTTGCGCGATGTGCTCGGTTTACCGGAGGCAGCGGCGCGCGCGCGCGGTAGGTACATGTGGCACTCGGCGACGACAAGACGGCGACGACGTAGAGAATATTATTCGGCGATTATTTTTTTTCTTTCTCTTTTTCTACGCTTGACGCCTATTATATAACGCGCATTTAAAAGGGGTATGGAAAACGGGTACTCTCCTCACCACTGTACACACGCGAGTGTAGGAGGCGTATAAGTGAAAACGCGGACGTTTCCCATTACGCGTTTGTCGTGCGGCAAAAACGCCAAAAAAAAACACCCCCACAACCTCTTATCACTGTTATTGGCGAATAATATTTCAGCGACTTTTCAAAATATATTTCACTATTAGCTGACACCGCGGAGCTATCGCTTCGTTTTCCGCCCGCCGTTATTACCGATTATTTTTCTTTTCCATTTTGCTCGAATCCCAACGGTCGAATCCTACGCGTCAAACGGCATGAAGACTCTCTTGAAACTTGGGCTATCAAATGTGCAAAAGAGAATTTTTCAAATCCGACTAATACTACGGGAAATGATTAGCGCTTTCCGAAAAAAAAAAACCAAACTTCATTACGCATTAGTATAAACGATATACCGATTAATTATTAAATAGTAGTGGGGCGATAAGGAAATTTGAATTCGCCTCGTCAAATCTACTCTATCCACTGACTTTCTCGTTTCGTTTAAATTTTTTATATGTATAAAACTCTTCCAAAATGAATTTATATTAGAAAATACTTTCGAAAGAACTTAAGAGCGTCGTGGGGGGAGGGGATAAATGTGAAAAAACCAAGAAAATCGATACATTGCGTGAAAAAAGAAACAAATACCATCTTATAAAATCCCTTTAAATAAATATATATATATATATATTTTTTTTTTTGAACAGTCGTAGTCTGCGGCAAAAGTTTTGTATACTTTATAAATATTATTATAGGTTGGCGCGCGCGCGCAGGATATAATAATACGAGCACTAATATTGTATGAACGAGACGACAACGTTGCATCGATTTCCTAAAATTAAAATTCTGCGCGTTTAAAACGTCTAAAGAGTTTTTAGTAAATTATCCGTATAACAATTTAAAATAATATTAAAAAATATGGAAAGTATACGATGTTTCGCGTTATGCGTTATTATTTACTGAACGCGCGAAACTTTTTTTTATATTTTTAAATATTTTACGTATACGAGGTTTATATAATACGAGTATTTATTTCTCTTCGCGTTTTCAAATATACGCGAATCGTAGCGATTTAATTCATCGATTTCCAAAATAATTTTTCGAATACGAAATTCGGTTTGACTACGGCGAAAATAAAATTACATCGAGCGTTTAATATTTAAAGTACCTATTAAAAATACTCATACGTTTTGATATTAACTAAAAAAAAAAAAAAAAAAATAATAAATAAAAATCGGAATTTTTACAATGTAAATTATAATATTTGTTTCGTGTTTTTTTTTTTTTTTTTTTAGTCCAACGAATTTGAATGGCATAAATCCGCTACAAAGTATTGTAATGATTTTTTTATTATTATTATTATTATTATCCCGTGACTCGCTATTATATCGCATAAAATATATGTTATTGAATGACGACGATTACATAATGTATTGTGGACAACTGGAAAATTATTTTATTAGCCGGCCACGCGCCGTCTTTCTCGGCACGCTTCATTTTTACATACGCCCGCGAACGAGTTTTCATATAAATGACGCGCCGTTGCGCTGTAACGTCGTTATTTTTAAATAATTCAATTATTTCCTATAATTTATTTAGAAGATTTTTTTTGTTTTTTGTTTTTTGCAAGACTTTCGTTTTGATAATACGTATATTTGACAATGCGGGGCGCGAAAGTTCGTTGACAAGTCTATTATTATTATTATTATTATTTTAAATACCATCGAAATGTCAATGACATGTGGAAACGCGTGTCACACGGCTCTTTTTCTGTACGTGTAGAAATTTTATTCCTAAAAACATTTCGCGTAAAGCGAAACGAAATTAATTTTAGATTACACGGAAACTATTAAACTGTTTGAAACATATTTGGAAGTCGACAAATTCTCAATTTCGACACTTATCCAATCGTATCGTATCGCCAAATTCGTTTTGTGTATTTTACAGTGGAATTCACATGTTATACTTTCGATCCGCAATCGTTTCTGTATTGCCGTTAGCAATAATATGTTATCGAATTTTGTCGGTTCGTGCAAAATAGTGATTTTCTTTTTGATCTCGTGACTGTTACAGTTGGAAAAAATTTCCAGTCGTTTTCGAAAATATTGTACAGTTCTCTTACGCCAATATATATATATATATAATAGAATAAAAAAAAATCCGTTAACACATTTTTTTGAATATTGTCACTACGCAAAACACTACGTTTTGAAACGTTGACAATTCAGCACAAGTGTGCTGTGTATATATTTATATATTATATACAACCAATTTTTTTTTTTTTTTTATGGAAATTGGGTTGATTTTTTTTTTCAAAACTAAACATCACTTACGTTTCAAAAACCGTATACGAATAATATGTACTACGTAATCGTATAGTGTTTTCGTCATAATATATAATTAGTGTGAGAAAGGCGAGACGTGTTGGAATACGAAAAATTAGCCACACACCGATTTTACATATTACCACTATATACAAATGCTGCGATTTCGATCGGGCTAAACGCTATTTTATTGATGACGAAATTATTAATTCCCCGAATAAATATTTAAACGGAATAGTCGACCGCATTTTTTTTTTCCTAACTGTTATGTTACGATAATACTGGGAATTATTCAATTCTGATTATAATAAATATAATATGCAATTCTCATCACGAGTTTCATAAACTTTTATAATATATACAGCCGATGCGCGACAACAATAACGCAATATGCTGTTTATACTTCTGTATATATTGTATAATATTATTGTGTGAACGTATAAATTATTTTATTTTGAATTATTTTACATATATATATATATATATATATTTATATATATAAGTATAAAATTACGTGATTTAGGGGAACAAATTTAGGAATTAAGAAAAAAAAATCGTGTTCATTTACCTCCTGCATAATTGTATAAAATAAACCGTTATAGTTTTAAACCAAAGAGAAAAAAAGATCGTTTTCAATATAAATATATTTTATATCTATCGAAGAAACTAATAATAATAATAATAATAAACAATACGTTTTAAAATCAATTTTCTCCAGCACCATTTGCTCTATATGATGAAGTCTTTAATTACCGTTCCAAAGTCGAATGACGCGGACGCGAATGGTTATTTTTTCATACGATAGCCACGAATTACTCAAACGATTTCGATCCGATTTATTTCTCAAATAATTAATTTTTTAAACGCTTTAAACGTGAAAAATACCCTTGACCACACGACGTGCAGTAATTGTGTGTAAATATATATTGTATAATAAAATATATATTTTATTTATTATAATTTATGTTTTAGTAGTATACGAGACGACCTAACCCTGCATTTAAGACACAGAAAACGGGAATATTTTTATAATAGTTTATAATAAATGTATACGTTTATAAATTATTTTTATAATAAACTCGTTTCAACGTTATACTATAATATATTTATTAAAAAATATAAATGCATACTCGGGCAGTACACCCGAAAATACAGTATTCGGAACAATTGTACTCTCAATATTTTTTAAACAATTTTTTTCGAAAGTATTTCATACAGTATGTTAAATATTTTTCAAAAGTATTCTGAACACAATATTCCAATTAACTTATTAGTTGTTATTGTATTTATTCGCATAACTAAAAAATTATTATTATTAAAATCCTCCCCCTCCCCCACTGTAAATAATACACATCGATGACTGTTTTTTTTGTATTCGATTGAATAACATAATTACTGTACTCGATACTTGTTGTATTATTGAAAACTAGTAAAAAAAAAAAAAGAAAAGTATTCTAAAAGTATTTGGAATACTTTTTGTTCAAAGTATTCGAAATATTTTTGGGTAATACGCTGTTGTCATGAAGTATTCGAATACATATTCCGAATTATTCGCGGATTACAAATACTTTCGAAAATTATTTTACCCAAATCTGTACGCATTGTTTTCCTACGTTTTCTTTTCCTTTCTCTCGGTCGTACGCGTAACGTCGCGAAAAATCGCGTAAAAAATGCCCGCCGTTCGATAAATGTTTTATAAATTCAATATTCCGGAACACCGTGAAACGAGTCGTGCGACTATTATAAAGTGATACGATAAAAAAATATAATCCGCGATCGATCGGAAACGATGCGAGGAGACTCCCTGGTACGTGATACGATTTAATTTCCGAACACCGATAATAGCGATACGACACGTTGGTCGTATACTCGCATAACGGGGGGAACAGTCGAATTTCCCCGAGAAAAACGCGTTATACTTACAAAATATACTGACGGCGGGAACGAGGAAATAACAGCGCGTTTTCGACGGAGTTTAATACACTGTGGCGCGGAAGGGACACACGCGGGAGTGGTGCTGGGAATTGATTAATAGTAGTCGTCGTCGTCGTCGTCGTCGTCGTCGAAAACAGTAGAATATTATATTATAATAAATTGTATCGCGGTTAGTACCGACTGGTACGATATAACGGGTATTTAAATATCTGATGAAAGAATGGAATGGGCAATAAATTATTATTATTATTATTATTATTATTGTTGTTGTTGTAATACGTTAGAAATTACGATGAAAAAACGCACTTTATACGCGGCGGCACATTCTACATATATTATAATACTATTCGGTTATATGATTTATCTACGCCGTGGCTTTTTTTTTAGAAAGTCCGTACTCGTGCGTTTCGACGTTTTGTATCGTGGCCGAGCGTGACGTTATACTCGTATTTCTTTTTCGCGATTTTCTTCTTTGAACGCGCTCAGGTGTTTGAAAAAAAAAGTTGTGGTTAAACGAGATAGAAAACTCGGTTTTTTTTTCGTTTTTCTAACACGACCTACGACAATCCGGAAACGTTTTTTTCCTTTTTTTTTTTTTTACACGTTTTACATTTTTCGGAGAAATTTGTAACGCGAGGGAAAATCTTAATTTACACGGCACAAAATTCGTCGATCTGCCCCTACGACACTTCTATACAGATCAATTATCATTATAATATTCCGTCGAATAGAGCGACAATTTCCGTAGAGATTTTGCAGTTTTCTACGCTGATGAGGCGCACAAAAAAAAAAAAAATTCGTAAAATCATATCGTCGCAGTAAAACTATATATATATATATATGCTTAAAGTCGGGTTTGGTCCAGTGATGTAAAATATTTCGGAAGGGTAATCCGAAAAAAATTGTTTTTGCTATTAATAAAATTATACGGACTTTAGAATTTTCAGCATTAAAATAATGCTGTGAGTATGTGAATAATATATATATATGTATGTAAATAATTGATATAAGAAATATTGGTTTTTTTTTTTTTTTAACTAATTGTATTAGGAAATGCGACGAAATAACTGTGTGTACGGGAAAATTCTATTGTTTTCCTTAAACCGAATCGATTAGTGTTGTATCTCTTGATAAATCAACTCATCATAAAAACCGTACATACAATAACGATTGATGCGAAAAATGTTTTAGATGTATACTACTACACGGGCGAGTTTCCCCCGTAATTATGGAGGATTCTTTCATTGGATGTTGCTTAATAAACACAAATTGCGAAAAAAAAAATATTTCTTTTTTTTTTCTCGAAAATTTCTTACGCAGAAGAAAATCGTATCTACTAGCCACTGGTTGGGTTCTTCCTAGACCAAAACGTTCTCGGATCTTATTGATCGTACACGAAAACACTCGCGCGCATTGTACAATTTACACACAACGTGTATTGCCTATAGCGAACGGTAATGATAATCGTTCGTTTGCACTCGGACCGAATAGCGATCGTATGGCGGGACTTTTATACAATTTCAAGCTCACACTAAGCCAACACAAATCAATATACTGTACATGGATGGATTGAGAAGTGATGATTTTAATTTCACCGACGCAATATCCGATATTTTACATTAATTTCGTTTCAAATGTTAGAAATTGTTTTCCAACATTTCATTATCGTCCGCGTAAACGTATGTATATAATATTTCTTTCCGTTCCGTTCACAACGTTATATCGTTTATAGTATTGATTCGAGTTTAAAGGCGCCGCACGTTTTAACGATTTAATATTATTCTGATACCGCCGCCACACCTCTCCCTTCACCGCCAGTACGTTACGTCAATTTTATTAGCCGTTGAAAAAAGTAATCCGAATTAGTCCGTTGAATCGCGGTTTTTGACTCGAATACCCGCCCCCCCCCACTCCGTACTCGATTAAAAACAAAATCCGTTTTCTATTAACGGATTGAAAAAAATGAATAAAATAAAAAAATTCCACCAATAAATATGTACGACTTTGAGTATTTCACACATGCGCGTATAATTCAATTGTTTTAAAACCACTGCGTTTAAACGTTTACCCTTTCGATTTCGATCGAAACGATCCACGACTGTTCGTCGGTTGCCATCATGCACTACACACATTACGGCGAAATTGATTTAGTTGAACGTAAACTGTACACACAACTGCCCGTGTACAATTTTAACCGGCAGTGCACAAACGATATGTACGTTTGTACTCGTATTTCATAAAATACTATAATTCGCGTTATTGTGTACACTATCGTTAAATTGACGATTCCACCGTTTTCTTACGCGACATTGTTATGTGCGAAAATTATTTATTTTAAATAATTTGTCGAACGGACAAAACATCAACCGCGCGCGCGAAATGAAAACGTCACAATGTTACGTAGTAAATCAACGGTATCTATTTAAAGAGAGAGACAAACAAAACCATACATCGCGTTTCGGATATCGTTTTAAACATATTTTGTTGAAAACTATTTATACCGGCAAATATTATTGAAATCGTTTTCGCAAATATTTGAAAAGAAATAATCCGCAAAACAGACGCGGAACGAAACGCCCATTATTGTTTCGACTTTTGCTCGGACAAATCAATAGATATATTGGCCCAATGTCTTTGGCAAAATCTATCGTGCGTAAACAAATTCGAGTATTTCATATATTACGGTTTATTATTATGAAATATAATAAAAATTTCTGACACATTCGTTTCGTATTTTTTTTTTTTTTGTTATAGCGCATATTTGGTACGAGCTTAGATTTGCACGAATACTTTAAAACAATATTTATCACAAATGTATAAATTACATTATCGTTTCTTAATGTACACATTGATTACTTTCAAATTAAAAAGTAATAACACATAATTCCATATTAAAATCTCTGTTTAAATGTCTTGCACTCGAGCTGTTAGCACAAAACACTTGTGGTTCTCTATCTTGTTTATTAAACTCGCGAATTATTTTTTATTAAGATGTCCGTGTTTCATAGGGAGACGATTGGTTGAAGGCGTATGTGATACGATGATGATGGCACGAAAATCGTCTAGGAAATCTAAAAGATTTTAATGAATGTTGAAAATATTAATTTTACGTTAATTAAATATTTTCACTCGGTACATATTTTGCTAAATGGCACACGCCGCGTAGTGTAACAATTTACGTATGTACGTATTTTCTAGCACACCGATGGTTGTGGGTTGAACTGCTATGCACAAAACGTCTCACGCGCGTATACCGCAGGCGATTTTTTTTTTCAAATAAGTATTACTAGAGAATTATTACGTTAAATAATAGACTTCATTTTATACATCAAAAAGAAGTTTATTATATGATGAATTTGAATAATAATAATAATATAATTTTCTTAAATTAATTTAATTATTCTGGTAAAAAAGAAATCTCTCGATGATTTGGCATCCAGCTACCCCGGATCTTTTAGTTGGTTTGATTTTTTTTTTTTGGTCTTTTTTTTCACACAAATATCTCAAATCACGCGCATTGGCAAGCTGCGTAAAATACAACATTTGAAAGACTTATGGAATAGGAAGTCAACCGAAGTAACCCGGGACAGGGAAGTTTATTTGCATTTCACAAAAACGGTGGACGTAACCGCGGCGCGTTTAATTTTTCTTCATGCACGATAACATAAATATTTTACTTATATTTTGAAATAGTTTTTCTCTTTTTTTTTTTTAATCCCCCGCAAATAGTAGTACGTCTCATTTTTACTGTACAAATAAAGTTTGTTATAACCTAATAATTTCTCAGTAATTCAGTAATCCTTGTTTTAAAACCATGCGTTTCTCGTGACGTAATTGTATTTATAATATAATAACCTATATTTAGTTCCGTATACTTTTATTATATTATTGTGTATCGCGCGTACGATTTTCTATTTAATTGACATTATGTATTGGAATTCATGTGGTTATGGGTTTGTTTTTATTTAATTTTTTTTTCCGGCGTGTTTTGTAGCCTCGGCGGTAGATAATATTATTATACCGTAATCACAATGTCATTAAAAAGGGAAAAAAATTACGTTTATAATTATTTTATTCGAAATATTTTGCTAGAATAATAGTTTTTTTCGACTATTATCGAATAATAATTGTTCATGATAAAATCGTTCGACAAATTAGTGGTTAAACCGTGCGATGATATAATATAATTATAAGATATAAATACCGCGCGAGTTACGCACAACACTAAAAAACACACACAAGAAGGAGATAGAAGATGTTTTGTTTTTCGTCTAGACAACTGCAGGAAATATTGTAAAATTTCGCTAGTATTAAATTATCGTGGAACTCGCGAGCACGCATCGTCTGTTTTGACGCGAAAGGCTGTCATTGTGAACACCACAAGAATTTTGTTCGGAAACTTAATATGAATTTGTAGATGCGTTTTGAAAGTATTCGAGTGTGCTTGACCGATAACGATAAAATAATTGTATGTGTTAAAATTATTTATCGAGTATTTTCAAAACTGTATCTGAAGTATTTCACGCGCGTTATTTGATTGATTTTTTTTTTCGTCTCTCTTGAAAAATTCGACTCGTCCCCTTTTTGCAGCGGTTAACGTTTCAATTGGCTTTTTTCTTTTTGTAATTTTTGATTGAACTCTTATTATCTGATTTCGGTCGAGCGCAATACGTATCCCCGACCGGAGTGGATTTTTCTTGAAACTTGAAACGATAAACTGACACACCCGTTACTGTATATTTAATCTAAAGTGTTATTTATTTCAGTCAAATATATTATATACCAACTCATGTTTCAACTCTCGTGTGCGCAAAATTCCTCATCGAGTTTTTTTTTTTAATATACACGTATATAAAAAAATTAATTTATATTTTGTCAGAACTACGTATTAATTTTTTTTTGAGAGAAGGGAATATTTTGGATTGCATGTATGATTTGTAGGCAAAAAAAATCTACATTTTAAATTTGTTTTGTTTTTTTCGAATTACTCTTGGGACACTTTAAAATTTGACTATATAGTGTAAAGTTTATACTTATACATTATTTTCTACGTTTTAATGTTAAATTCGTTAAAAAAAAAATGTTTTTATTATTCACAAATACGAGTAAAATAACAGAAATCAACGGTAATGTAAATGTATAAGTACGCACAGTACACAAAAATCGTTTTAATTATTATTCATATTTTACTTGCGATTAATTAATCGTTTTCGATAAATTTTTAAAATTCGATTAATTACAATATTAAGACCGTTGAAAAGTCAATGATACACGATAGAATTTTTTTTTCAAAATACTTTCTCAATTTCGTATAGCACAACCTATATATTTAATAGTGTCGTTGAGAAAATGTTCCAAATAGTAATGCAATCCAAAATGTCAAACGACTCGATGACATCACACTTTATTTTTCCATTTTTCTATGCACTCGAACAGAAACAATAATTACTCGTGTATCTTTTGGGTGTACGACGTTTTAATGTCTTAAAATTTAGATGATGGTTTCTATAGGGCGAAATTCTGTTTGTATAGATCAATATCATATTGTCAGTTTCTATAAATTTTTATATTATACACGTTTGGAATTTTTCTTCAACGGAACGAAACGAGAAGGAAAAGAATTTTTTTCTCCTACTCGTACAGTTTTTAGGCACATAAAATCATGTATAACAAAACGATATTTTCAGATCACAGTCGATTAGATTAAATTATACAACTATTTCAAAAACCAAGTAATTTCAAATAATATATTATATTAATATCGTAATTTTAGTTTTCTTTCGTATGTTTCAATATTTTTAAGAGAATTTTCTAAGTTTTTCAATACATTATGATATCCGAGTCCTATACTCGGGCGTGTATGTATATATACTGTAGTTATGTTAAATTTATTATATACATATTATTTACGTTTTAAATAAATAAATTGGAAATTCATAATGATGAAAGCCTATGGAAATGTGAATTAACAAAATGCGTGTATAAATTCGACTACAATTATTTTGTAGAAGAATATTTTTACTTTATTTTTTTTTTTTTAATGACACAAGAAACACAATTACTCGTCGCATTTTATATTCTGCACAGCATTTCAAAAGAACATGAAGTCATTTTTAACGACAAAAAAACACAACGTTTTCCATATAGACCATGGGTTGGAAACTTGCCGCTCCTTAGTATACAATCTGCGCCTCTTTTGATGTATGCAATAATATTTAAGACTTACTATTATATTTTTAAGGCCTATCAATTTCCGAAGAGATCATTTAATAAAATACATTTAGTCGGTTTTTTGTACTATGGTATGTTTTTTTTATCTTGACCATTTCGGCTCTTTGAAAATCATGATTCTGCAATTTTTTGAAGAAAATATGGTTCATTTATACGAAAAGGTTCCGGACCCCTGTTATAGACGCAGAATTTTAAAAAGAATTCCGGTGTATTTAGTTGTATAATATATTACAATGAATTTTGTCAGTTGTATATAATTTATTGTAATTTATACTCAAGAACGCGCATTAGAATTCTCTCTCTCTCTCTCTCTCTCTCTCTTCAATAATATCGTAAACGCGTATACATTATAACGGTCGATAAATCTCATACGTTTCGTATTTATATAATACATATCTCCGTTTTAGCATAATATTAAATGTATTTTTATCCGATCGATTTTTATTAATTTGACGACATATACTATGTATGATAAGATTTAGGTCTTCAAGGCAAAAAAAAAAAAAATAATAGCGAGCTTCAGACGTAGTGAATGTCGCTTAAGTGAATTTCTATAAATAAAGTTTTAGAGTTTTGTTATTATTATACATTTAAAAGTAATAATAAATCATTACATTCGATGAAACGATTCCGAATGGAGCTTTTCGGGATTTAATACGTAAATTGTCGGAAAATTTAAAGTGTAATAAAAAAAAAAATCGTAAATAAGGATCGTTAAGATGTTGTTTTTGAATATAGTTGAAGACTAACGTAAGACTTATGTTGTATAAAATTATCTGTCCTTAAAACCAAAAATCACCTCTTTTACGACTTAATAATAATGATAGCTTAAAATTTCATAATTTCAATAGCTCAAAATTAAAAAAAGAAATTTCTGAGTATATAACTAGTTTACAATTCGATGTGAAATTTAAGACCCTATGGTCATTATCTTTGTAGTCTTTTCGTTTAAAAACTATTGAAAAAATAGTTTTTCTTCCAATATTTAGGTTGTTTTGAATTACGCATAAGACGTAACTAGTTCGCACAACAGACATTTGTAACTAATTTGAACCGTTTATTTTCGATCGGAATACACATTCGAATATTGTCTCTGTAAAGAAAAACAATTTTAAATGCCGAAAAAAGCGTGGTTGAAAAAACTATATTCGTTATCAATCGCGTGTATTTATAAATAGTGAACACACGTTTATATATATGAACGATATCAGACAAAAATAAATTCTAATACAACGTCCTATTATCGTATAATTATGTCATGTGCGACACGAATTAATTTAATATACAATTCACCGCTATAATATGTAAAATATTATCTTTAGTAAACAACAATATAATATTTATATATAGTAATGACAAGTGGCGCAACTAGTAATTTTTTTTTAATTTTATATAGTATATGTATATATATGTTTTTTTTTCAATTTTTAAAAAATCGTTTAATCAAATCAAACGCTTTAGTAACACTTGTGTGAAACGCCTGAAAGTTATTCGTTAAAATAACTCGGTAATCTTTTTTTCAAATTTATGAGAATAAATATATATATTTTTTAATATTTCTTCATTTAAAGTTTTAAAAGTTAAATAATTTATGAGAAAAGACCGAGAATTTTCATTTTAAAAATATTTTATACATTATATATATATTATATGTTTAAACCCGCTTTAATCTAAAAACGAATGAAAAATAAATGGCGTAATTTGATTTTAATAATGAATACGGGGTTATCAATAATGTTTTCGAATATTTAATGCATTTTATCAATTATTCATTATTAAATTTCGAAAAAAAAACTCGAAACTAATCGCGTGCAAATAATAGTAGAAAAAACAATATTTTCAAACGCAAACCGAACTTTGATGTTTTCCCATGTCATTTTCGATGGAAAATTTTTGTTTTAAAAATAAATAAATAACGGTTTGAATGTATTTCAATTTCAAAATAATTAGTTTCGAGTAAAAAACACAGTTTAAAAACAAATTTTAATAATCGTGTGTTGCATTTTATACAAACGTATAAATATTAATTTATCCAATGTAATGATAATACATAAATATATACTATAACCATATATAAATTAATAAATATATTGACTTCATGGGAGGAAAATAAAATTGTTTTTAAAATCAAATTAATTGTCATTAGCCCTCGCCGCCTCAACACTTAACGGTACGATTATTTACGATTCTAAACAACTCTTAAATTCGATATACTATTTTTCTGCTGACATAATTAATCTAACAGTAGACGATATTTTAGTGAAATATAACACGCGTTTAGTTTTGTTCGCATAATCAGTGACGATTTTCAATATTTTAGTGTATGGAATTTTTATTGAAAAACTATAAAAATTGTTTCTACATACGAACAGTAATGCGCAAGCGTCTATTTTTCCCAATTATATAAAATATTGCGATTTCGCTTGAGTGATACAATATAATTAAAATTCGGAACTTTTAGTATTATAAAAAAACTCTTAAGAATAAGCTATTTAAACAAAAAAAAAGCGTTGAAAATTAGAGATTTCAGAAAAAGCGCTTAAAACTGATTCATTGAAATCCTATTATTTGACACGTTTAATTTTGCTTTATTCCTTATTCGTTTAGCATAATACATTAAATATACATAATTATTATACATGTCTCATATGTTAAATTAAAAATTCTAAATTTTAATATTTTTTCGCAGTTTGTGTTATTTTTTTGTTTTGCACAAAGGAATTTAAACAAGAATAATGTATGACAAATAATAATAATAATAATAATAATAATAAAACAAAAATACAAAGTAATAATAAATCTATAAAGTGTTTTAATATTTAACGAAGACAAGAGCTCATGGCATTGTATACTCTCGTGATACGGCGAAAAGATTGACGCCAAACGACAGAATACATTTAGAACGTTCATAATTTCTGATCACACACAATAAATAAATCGAAAATAAAATTGATTTCAAACATCACGCAACCAATTTTTTTTTCTTAATTCGCATAGTTACGTCAACGTATTATAATGTAACATAATAGGTACGTCAACGTCGAACTAAAAGTGTATCTATTATAGGTATGCATATATGAAATATTGGAAAGAAATAAAACCATACAAAAATAACGCGCGTACAGTTATCATTCCGTTTAATTCTTAATTGTTTTCCATTTTACATCATTATTTTGTTTCCGTCGTTAAGCATTGTGTATTGCGTTTTTTAATACAAACTACACTGCACAGTTACTGTATACTATTGAATTATAAAAATTAAATTATACAATTATGAAAATCCGCAATTTTTATATAATACACGATAGTTATTATGTATATGAAATTGCCAAACAATTTCAAAATCTAAATCTTAATTTTCTAAATTCTAAGAATAAATGTGTATGCGTATAATAGGAAATGAATTTTAAAATGTAATCTTCTAATTGTAATATTATATCTAATAAATACATACATAATAATATCTAACTCGAATTTGTTCGTATTTTCAAAAAAAAAAAAAAAAATTTCTACTTATGTAACTCGAAAAATACATAAAACGAATTAATTTTAACCTCTCTTGAATATTCGAATTATCCAGACTCGATTAAAAAGTATAAAAAAAAAACTCGGTTAATACGTAATTTGTATTTTATATGTGTGTGTGTGTTTTTTATACGTTATATTGGACATTAAAGAGAAGAAGAAAAATATATTACAATGCATTCGCCGTACGCAATTAAATAATGTTATACGAATACGAGACGTAATAAAAACGTTCATAAAGTAAATACTTTGTATATTGCTGGAAGTTTTTTATTTTCTCGTTTGACATAATACGTATGTTTTTGCTATACGTTTTGTGAACTGTATGTATAATTTGCGTTTTTATTTGTGACGAAATATGTAATGAAAAAAAAAAAATGCGTCTCTCGATATACGCATTAAAAATAAAATTTATATAATAAAATTTCATTCTTAAACTAAAAAATATGTATGTAGAGAAGATAAGATTATTTTTTCAACGTTTCAGTGACAATAAATAGCTTATAATCTAAAAATTACATTGTATATTGATATTGTTTTGCATGCGCGATATTACGCAATACAAATTTTTAACAATTACTAGTACGCGTTATGAAAGATTTATTATTTTTTTTCCCCTAAATAATAAATTGCGTTGTTCTATTGTATAAAAAAAAAATTCTATTTTATCACGAAAAATAATATTTTTTTTCCATTAAAATATTGGAAATCGACAAAAATATGCTCGGAATAAAAAACAACGAAAGGAGAATATGTTCTCGTATAAAAATGTAGAATAGAATCCACGTCGTCGCAACCGAAATTAAAATAATATACGAACTAGTTTCTATCAATAATTTGAACAGTCGTTCAATAATATAAAATGGATTTTAATACTTGACAATAAAACTTTCTGTATAATATAAGATATTTCCGTAAAAAAAATTATATATATATATAAATATAATCCATTTCCTATGCGTAAATTGTGTGCGATACTTTAATTAATATAATTTCAAAAACTGCAATACACTTAATTATTGGATCGTTATAGGCTCGAAATGGTTTTTTTTTTTTTGTAATTCGTTTAGTTGCTTAAAATTATTTTTCGACGATTTAAATCCTTTCGCAATATCCGTCTATAAATAATAATAATATGTACTCAAGCTTGTAACCAGAACAATTTTTCTTTTAGGGCAGTGGTGACCTCACTGGTACTCACACATATTTTTCATAATTTTTACTATCGATTTCGTATTAAAGTCTCATTAAGGATGTTAAAATTAGAATGGATATTTCAAAATCGTTAACGCAATATAATATTGCAACCGGACATATAAACAAAATATTATACGTAACGAAAAAAAAAACCATAGTCGCGCGAATAAAATGTATTTATTATATAATATTTCACAATTAATATCAAAAAGTTTATGAATCGCGTATTTCGGTACAACGTGTTTCTTTTTTTCAATTCCGATTTACGCTGACAACGTTTGTACCTTTTAATGCCAAGCGTGTGTTTAGACGAGGGAAATTTCGGATGTTTAATCCTTCTCTATACCTCCCGCGAACTCTCGATTCGCAGTCAAATAGATACGTTCAAATATACGTGAAAATAAAACGTATTCAAACGTACCGTGAAAATAGTTTCGAGACGCGGCCCCGTACGATCGATATTTGAGTTCGGCGAATGGGTATAATGCACTGCAGACCGTGGATTTCAACCGCGAGATCGATTTCACATTTTTCGTTACAGTCCTATATGGGATTCTAAATTTGAAAAAAAAAAATTAAATTTAATATTGTGCGCGAAAAACGAATTTCTGTCTTTATAATATTATATATATGTATATATTTAACGATATTGATTGATTAACGTACGTTTTTTTTCTTTTCGATACGTATAAATATAGTGTTATCACTCTCTCAAAATAATATCAATTATTTCGCGTTGAACGAAGCTAATTCACCGTTGGCCGTTTTGGACTTGCTCGAAACTACAATGCAAATATATCACAATTACAACCATCACAATGGCGGCGGCACTAAGAACGACACCACGAGCGGTTTCACGACGGGAGTCGTCCTCGTGACGATATCCGAAGGCGATTTCGACGTGTTTCCGCCCAACCGACTGAGACCGGCGTACAGCATGCAAGGTACGTACCCGGGGAACCCTCCAACCACGACAATACGTTATCCGTTTTGAACGGAACAGGGACGAAATAATTTTTCACACCCTGTCAATCCAACTCGTATAGCGTTGTTATAGCGTGTGTTTCAGATCAATCGTGTAGCCAAATTACATTTTCTGTCACGGCGGGCCCAATAAACCCACAAACGTTAAGTGTAATTTCTCGTGTGATTTCCCTTTAATTTCTCGCGTGATTTCCGGAGCGTTCGATAATCGAAATTTGTGTTTAATAAAATATTGTGTTAAAAAAAAAAAATATATATATATATATATATATACATCGAATATATTTATCATCCTCTCCTCCTTGTCCCCGTGAATTTGCGAAACTGATATTATCGTCTTTATTATTATTATTATTATTATTAATGCCATTATTTCTTGTTGGTGCTGTTATTGTGATAGGTGTGTCTAGACATTTGAGAGTTCCCGACATTGTTTACAAACGCGCAGTTCAATTACTACGGGACGCCGACGAACTGACTATAGCGGCAATTGTCAGGCAAGAACGTGCGAACACCGGATCCATAGTGTCGTTTTCTCTAGACTCCAACAGGTATTTCGTATGGTTAAAATAATAATAATTATTATTATTAGCGTTGATGTTTGATGAGCATAGCACTCATCACGCGGGTACCGACATTGAAAAGAATGTAATAACTAATAAAAAGAAAAAAACGTTCTGAACGCGGAGCGAAAAAGCTAGTGGTATTACAACGACGTCTATTTTTATTTTCTGTGTACAAGTTCCCGACTAAAAGGAGTGCTGAGCACGTGTTCGTCTGCTTACAATGCACTATGAGAATCCGACAGCGAATTGTTTCTAATTTGTACTTTACACACAATAGTACGGACCTTAACGCGTCACGGAAAAACTACAAAAAAAAAAAAAAAAAAACAACACGGTTTTGCCATTTTGAAAATAATACTGGTGAAAATTTCAATAAATATGTACCGTTATGTTGCATTAAAAAAACAAAAAATTTAAAAAAAAAAAATTCTTCCGATATATCTATGCAATTTCATATCAGTTTCTTTAGATTACGAGGGATAATTTTCGATTTATATAATACACCGCGCTAGGTCTCAATGTCGTATTTCCTAAAATAACGCGTGACCGACAACAATTATACGTACACACTTATATATTTAATACCGCCGAGATGATTATATATACACACACATATAGCCGACAGCGATAGTTTTACGAATTACGCCGAACTTCCGCTCGGAATCGTTTTTCTATAATACAACGCGATTTACCATTGCTTTCGAAATTCATAGTCAAATAATAATAATAATAATAAAACTCTAAAATTCTCCGTCCAAGCCGATTCGGCGGTGAATTAATTCGAAATATATTCCTATGGAAATATATTATAATATTAACTGGATTTAATAATAGCCGAATCGATCGATACGTGTATAGATACTTTGAATTGGAGTCGAGCGGACGCAAAGACGAAGTGAGGCTGCACTATGTCTCCCGGGGCAGTCATCGCGTTCACACCGAAGTGTTTGCCTACGGTCTGGCCGACGAGCGTTGGCACGCCGTGGCCGTAACGCTAAGCGGATCTCAGGCCCGTCTGTTCGTGGACTGTCGGCTCGTGTACACGCGTACATTGGCCGCCGGACCGGCCGACATGAGTTTCACTGGATCTCCGGACCTATACGTGGGCCAGCGTAACAAAGGAGTGCATTCGGTTTTTAAGGTATTATTTTAATAATAATAATAATAATTATTGTTGATATGGACCGGCGGATTTTGACGCCACGAAAAACGTATAATAATTAATTTATGACCCGAAAAACACGACAGTAAAAAAATGCCCAAAAAATCCACAACTTACTTTTATATAATCTGAAAACCATTTTAAATTGTTTAAATTA
Source organism: Chaetogeoica ovagalla (assembly GCA_032441825.1). Classification (NCBI taxonomy): domain Eukaryota; kingdom Metazoa; phylum Arthropoda; class Insecta; order Hemiptera; family Aphididae; genus Chaetogeoica; species Chaetogeoica ovagalla. Next base: position 5,628,038 of record CM063742.1, read on the forward strand.
CTTAAATTATTATTATTTTAGCCTTAAAATTTTACAAATCGAGGTTTTCATAATGGCGTTTCAATTCAAATTTCTAACGTGGACACCGCATTTATTGTTTTTTTTTTTTTTCTTATTGCAGTAGTAGTGGCTTTTGCTATATTATTTCCTATAAGATAGACGAATTACACTACGGGCGCGCGACGTCCACTCATTAGAGAGTACATCCACACTCGTATTTATTTTTCTTCTTTTTTTTTTTTTTGTGGTTATTAAATCCGTTTTTTCATATATACACACAAATAAATTGGACTATCGTTGTATTGAATGAAAAACCATCACGCGTGCCTATGGAAATTTAACGTGTACCACCTATACCGGGCTCCGGTCCACAGGGCTTTTTACAGGACGTCCGATTGATCAGAGGAGCCGACGGACAACGAATGCAGTGTCCCGCTTTGGACACGTCGTGTCCGACGTGCGGTCAGTTCATCGCCATGCAGAAGACAATGGAAAACTTGAACAAAATCGTGAATCTACTGAGTAACAAGGTACGAAATTTCTATGCATTATAATCGTTATAAACGCTTTTTGTGTGTATAAAAAACAAAACAAATAAAAAAAAAAATTGAACGCCGAAAATTTGTGCAAAACAAGCGTATTAAAAAAAATTGTGTATTTCGCGCGCACAGCTGGAAGCGGCCGAAACGAGGATCGCCGAATTGGAGACGTGCGAGTGTCGCAAACCCTGCGTACAATACGACGAACTTAACAATAGCACTGCAGTGAAAGCCGACGGTTCCGTGTGGCAATACAAATGCGATACGTGCACGTGTATGGTAAGTGTGTGTGTGTGTGTGTGCAGGGCCGGATTTAGGGAGCCCCGGGCCTCCACAAAATGAGGGCCTCCACTTAATGGGATTTTTTTGCATTCGAGTATAAAACGCAATATAATATTTGCAAAATAAATTTAAAATTTCTAGTAAAATATTATTTTGCGGTAAATGTTAAAATATTATTAAATTAAATTCACTTATAATAATATATTAATTATATGTTATCGAAATATAATATATACTTTTAAGGTGGGCTCAGGGCCCCCACATTCCTAAATCCGGCCCTGTGTGTGCGTGTGTGTGAACCACGTGAAACGGAATTTCTATTCGAATATGATGTTCGTTCGCGTAGGCTCGGACAGTGAAAGCAACACTGTATTCCGAATAATTTTTAAATACTCTTTCGCCCTTCCCTCCCTCCAAAAATATTTTCAATTGAGTGTTTTTTTAATAAATATTCCGAATTAAAGATCAATAATGAATCGAAAATCAATAATAAAAATTAAATTAAACAACTAACCGCATTATTGTTGATATACTTGAATGTAAAGAATAATTATTTCACACACAAAAGAGAAAAAAAAAATTAGTAACAGCAGTTGCTCGTATTTATAAACAAAATCTCGCCACGTTTTAATGTTTTGAACTCAATCAACAACATTTGATTACTTACATTACGCTATTATAAATATCGCGTTATATCTATTAATATAATTAATTAATAATTTGTATTATTAATTTCTACTTTATTAGTTATTGTATTGATTTATAAACGCAGAGTTAAAAAATATCTATATATTAAACCTTGCCCCACACTCCAAATACGTATTCATGATTGTTTTTATCTTCGATGAAATAAATAATATAATCTGAATTCGTATTACCGAAAACTAGTATCTTCGATGAAATAAATAATATAATCTGAATTCGTATTACCGAAAACTAGTGAAAAAAAAAAAAAAAAAACAAGTATTCTAAAAGTCTTTGTGAATTATTCGAATACACATTTCACGCGTTCTAACGTATTTTTCGTGTGTACGCTGCAGCGTGGCCAAGTGGAGTGTTCGCCGGTCAGATGTCCGCCGGTCAATTGCAAGTTTCCCGTACGGAAATCGGGCGAATGTTGCGACACTTGTCTGAGTACGTTTTTTTATGATATTACGCGGCCTAATAACGAGATTTGCCCGTTTTATTGTTTATTTATTTTTTTCCCCCCAAAACAAAAAAATACGTAATAAAATTAAAATGTTCGCACAACAGAACCGTGCAGGACCAAAGGCGACATAGTCATCGAACACGGCGACACGATGAATCTGGAGCAGTGTTTGAGCTGCATTTGTCTGAACGGAGTGGTGAAGTGCGACAAGATCGATTCGAAAACCCAGTGCCCGCCATTGGAATGCGACGTGTCCCAACAGTTCTCCGTGCCCGACCAGTGTTGTAAATTTTGTCCAGGTAGGAGAGTAAAATCATTATTATTATTATTATTAAAAATATCCCGTAACTTATTACTCGTGTACGCGTAGTTAAATGTAGTTAAGTGTTGCATTCAAAACACGCAGTTTTAACGCAGTTTTTAACTCGAGACGCATCAAAAAAAAAAAAATTAAACAACTTATAAATGACAATATTGCTGCACGTATTTTTGTCCGACAACGATCACCGTATAGTAAAAATACGTACTCTGCATGTGTGTTAGGTCATCGCAAACGCCCTATTTCGAGGACAAAATTATTTACGTTTCGTGCCTGTGATTATATCGTTTGAGTAACGAGTCTGAAAGTGGGAGGAAATGAACGCGGTTAAAAAAAATCGTCACGAATTTTCTATATGGATAATAATAATAATAATAACTGAAAATACAACCTATAATGCGTTTGTTATAATTTATTGACGTGTACCGTGCGCGGATTTTACTGACAATAATACATACACGGTTCAACAACACAGAATGTTGTTAAATCGATTGTAGAATAATTTCGATGCTTATAGCATCAATCGATTGTTACGTTATTCATAAATAATCGTGTCTCAGCCCCCATACGAAAATTGTCAAAAGAATAAAAAAAATCACCAACAAGCCTATTGGATACCGCCGCGTGTTTTCATTATATTTCAATGTTCCAAACCGGACACGTCAATAAATTACTATTTGTGTACCACATGTGTATAAAAGACCCTGCGGGCCGACAAAGAAATATAATACACGCACGCACGTATAACACCACATGCACGCCACATGTTTTCGTCGAACGAGAGAAAATAAAACATGTGAGAGGGAGAGAGAGCGACTGTTTCGAAAATATGGCTTTCCGTATAATGTACGGCCATCTTGGACTATTCGAGTGTTAATTATGACAAACACGTGTCCACGGATTGTGTTTCCGCGGGAAATATATACTCGTGTATATCTGATACGTATTATTTATTATTATTATATTTTTAAATAATTTATATTCGTGTCAGTTTTATCGTACGAATAAAACGATGAAAACCGTACGCTTTTCCGAACGTAATGGTTTTAGTTCGCTCGGCTTGTTTACGCGCGCCGATATGGTACCGTCGGTTAAATCGATCCGAATTTCTCACGACAAAACATTTCTCACGCCTTTATCCACAAACGCTTTTAAATTTCGTTCGTATATATGGAATACAGCTAGTTAGTAAAATACAGCTATTCACGAAATGACTCCAATACTCCGCCAAAGACGAGATCGTGTCGTTTTCGTTTCGCCGACCAACGCATTTCAATTCCGTTGATATTCGATTAAAACGCGTTAACGACAATCGTCACAAATAACTCCTCCAACGATCCCGTCGCCCCCGGCCAGTAGTGGTACCGATCCCTACGCGTTAAATTCTTTGTCGTCTTCGGCGATCGTTAATGAACTTTATCGTAGTTCTCCACAACATTATCACGAGTAATTGTCGAAGAAATGTTTAATCGATTTAATGCGCGTGTCGTATAAACGAAACGAAAAAATTAATACCAATAGCGTTGTGCACGTACATTTCACTACTAAAACTACTATAAAATCGCGTGATAAAAAAAAACAGTCAACGGATATATTATAACGCACAATTTTAAAAGAATCGTATATAATAATCATAGAAAAAAAAACATTGTAAATTGTCGTTTTGACATTTTCTCAAGAAAAGACGAAAACATCCGAATTGTTTTCCTGTCGACGTATTGGGAATGAAATCCAATACGTCTACCGAGAATGTCTTTACACCATTTCCTCCCCCTAACCCCCGGTTTATGGTTTATTTTTTCATGTTAAAAACCATTTTTAAAAGCGTTCCCACATCATATTACGTATGCAACGTTTTATGCGACGTGTCCAATTAAGCTGTAATTTTTATGTTTTCGAGACGGGACGGATGCGAGTGTGATGAATATGACACACACGTGTGCCACATCGTCAAGGATGTGGATAATGTTATGTGGCCCGCGTGAGAAAATGTACGATAACACACGTTTTCTACGGGATCTGGTACGAATCTCTCTCCCAACCCTCTGGTCTTACAGAGACAACACGTGTGAGAACTTCAGCCTGCAGTAAAGATAAATAAAATTCTACCGCGCGCACATGTGTTCACAACAACAACAACAATAATAATAATAATAATCACATAGAAATACGTGCCCTCTATTATTTGACTAAGAAATCGGACTACGTCGGCGCAGAGTAAGGGCGGTGATGGTGGTGGTGCGCAACAGGGTCAGCCGCTCCCGAGGCCGTTTTTAGGGTCCCCGAGATTCTGAAATCTTACTAAACTACGGGTATTTTATTTTATCGAAATAATAATAACGATCGAAGTGAGTTTTTAAAATTTTTTTTTTAGTATGAAATATCAGCTTGAAATGTTATACAATGTTCGGGGACTTTGAAACCGTATTTATTATAATGCGAATGACGAAAATATAATATGGTCCGATCATTGTCCCCCTTGTACGCAGTGTTGAGAGAGGTCGAATATTTTTTCAATACCGAAAAATCCAGAGACAACCGTTGTGACAAATTATTTGGAATTAAAACGAGTAGTATTCGACTCTGGAATAATAAATGTTATTACGTTGTAATGTGTATTACACGATTTTGATTCCATTTTCGAAGAATAAATTAACGAATAGATCGACTTTTTTTAATGATCAATAGTCAATGGGTGTGCCTAGAAATAGTTTTTCATTGAGTTTTTTAGCTAAACAGTTTTAATTCTAAGAGAAAACGAGCTTTTGTTTAAACGCCGAAAGTTTCTTCGGCATACTCTAGTGCTCAGCTGTAGTGAATTTAAAAATCTTAAACGATTATTATAATATATCCTTCGAAACGTATAAAACTAGACCGTTACGTAATATCGATAATATTTCTTTATCGAGATTTTTCATCGACAAATTAAAAACATATTAACTAAATTTCTTTCGCATAATTTGTGGTGGATAATTTTTGAGGGGTAAATAGTCTCGTATGAGTTATATTATTTCAGGGCTCAGCGAAAATCTTAGACCGTCACCGAATACGTATAACGACGGCTCGTTGTTTAATATTTTATTCGAAAAAATAAAAGTTCCCTCTCTCTCTCTCTCCCCCCGTTCGGATGTGGTTTGTTATATTATCATAATTATTACGTAAGCGTTTGAATCGTTATTTACAAGGACAATTATTATTAATATTATTATTCGTACGGTCCGTTTGGAAATTCATGTCGAGTTTGGTCCAAATTCGTTCGCAAAAATCGTAAAGAACAAAACCGTGTTAAAGCTTTTTACTTTCAGAAAAACAAATGATTAAGAGTTTTATTTTTCAAGGGGGAAGTGGGAAAAGAAAAACTAACCGTGCACGAGGGCGGTTATTGTAATATTATATAGACGACGATTTCGATTGACGTGAATTTTATAGACGCGAAGTCGATCGAAACGTGTATAAATTTATTATTTCATTCAAATAATAACATAGAAAATTTATAATAAATCCTACGCGAATTTTTAAAATAATATATTCGATACGCGCGTGCATTATATTATGCGCCGACAAATCGGTCCGCAGGGACGACGGTGCGCGTACAAACAGGAGATGACTAATATTAGGGATGAGATGATATAATATTCTCCCGCGTCAGCAGGTAAAAGTATATTTTATTGTTTGTTTCTATTTTCCGATAACCGCATTTTGTTCGTAATATTTATAATACTTTAACAACAATTAATATGTGTTATGTGTATGTTTGTGCGCCTGTATATTAACATTTAACACTCGTATACGCAGGCGTCGATTATTGTGCACGAGGTGGACGTGACTTATGTCATCCGAACGCTACGTGTATCAATCTAAAAACCACACATAAGTGTGCCTGCACGAACGGCTATTTTGGCGACGGATTGAAATGTGATGGTAACTAATAATATTTTATTATATTAATTTTATTAATTATTAACTGATTGATTGACAAATAAACAGTAATCGTATTTGTTTGGTAAATAATAATAATAATTAACATTATTAAAATTATTATTATTACTAGTTCCGCCCCCTTTATTAGTGACAGTCAAAATGCACTCAAGTCATGAAAGAATTAAATCAACCGTTCAACAATAATTTAATCGAAATATTAAATTATTATTATTGTCTCTCTAATCTAAATTGCTATCATGCATTTTGTATTACATTTATGATGTAATACAATATATTATAATATATTGTATCTTTGAACTGTGTGACAGCAGCGGACATAATTATATATATATAATTATTATTATTTTAAATTATTATTAACGAAATCCGATGGACAATCGAAAACAAAAATACTGTTGTACTCGTGTCTCGTACCAACCCTGACATAACCTATCATATCACGTATTATAACATGCGTGCAGGTATACGCCCTAACAATGATCGAAATAATCCACAGAATTAAATCATATAATTATTATATTACACGAGCGTATTATATTATACAAAGTATTCAATAAAATCTGCAGACTTTACTACAAACACAAAATCGATTTTTTCATTCGAATCGGCATTAAGACTCTGCGATATCCCATGAATTCAGTTACCGGCAAAACCCGATGAAAACGCGTGATTTTCGAAGCGTCCTGCTGCTTTGCGCCGTACAATAACAATGACGGACGAAGGGTACACCTTTTCCGACAATTCTGACGCCAGTTCCGGCACGAACGCCGGCATTGTATACCACAAAACAGAAATAACACGTCCGCCGCGCGCGTTTTAGAAAATAATATATTATTCGTGTCGGAGAGACGGGGAGGAAAAAAAGATGAAAAAATATCCGTATAAATTCTATTATTCGTTTTCAAGTATTTTCTATAGAAATCGTGCCGAAACGCGTGTCGTCCTCCGCATGAGGTTGCTGGGCTACGCGGCTGACAGCGACGTTCTTCTGGGAAAATATAAAATAAAAAAGAACCATCACCCCGGAATCGCATCCGCAGACCCTACGACCCTCGTAAAATTTATTTCGTTTTTATAAAATGCTCTCCCTGTCCCCGTACACGGCCCCATATTATGCGTAGAACAGCAATTATTAATACGACGACCCGATCGTACGCGTAGGTCATATCGTAACGATTATCTTTTCCGTAGAATATTTATTTTTTTCTCTTTTTATTACCTACCGGAAACTATAACGATCCCCCGTGACATTTATCTTGAAAAAAAAAAAAAAAAAATCGGTTTTCTGCGCGTTTAACAAAGCGAATTTCGTTACGGACGTTCGTCCGTTGGCCGTACGGGAACCGTTATTACCAGCGTACGCTTTTTTCTTTTCGTTCTTTCCGTTTAAAATATCGTTTTAATATTTAGAAGAGAAATATGCGTGTAAAAAAAAAAAAAAGAAATCTCCTCTCCAGTCCGTCCCGAATGGTCGGTCTCCCTTATTGTGTCCGGAAATCTATTCTATTTTTCTTTTCATCTTTTCCAAGACCGGGCGAGGTCGTTCGGTATACGAACACGAGGTTTTTGGACCACCGCCGTCGTGCCGGCAAAATTGTTTCTTTAAACGGATTTTAAAATAATTTATTTCACGCATTACACTCGTCGCGATTCGCATGACATTTCGGTACGCCGCCGATTCTCCTCCGTGCTGCCAATTTCTAATCAAACGCTACAGGAATTGAAAATCCTCGTGATTTTTATTTATTAATTTTTTTTTTTTTATTTTTTCGTCCGGATTACCACCGCGGGATTCGATTATAATAAAATTAACCAAACCGCCGTGGCATTCGTTAGTTTCGAAACGTTTCATTAGTATCAAACGCCCCCTAACCTATAACGTCGGACACGAGACGAGTACCACATTAACGTTACATGCACTCCTAATACCTAACCTATTACATTACGCACACACATGTTGAATTCACGTGGTCGCAAATATTTCAAACGCTTTAACATTATCAATGTAAAAATGTATACGGGAAAATGGTGTTTTGTTTTTCCTTTTGATAATTACGATTAAATTAAATTGCAAGAAAAAAAAAAAAAAAAAACGTTGGACGTAACGAAAAACGGGCGTTCTCTACGCAGGCGCTCCTCAAGTGAATCCATAATAATTAATATAAATAAAGATAAATAACGTTTTTAGATTTTTTTTTTTTTTTATATCATTATGCATTATTTCCGAAAGCGATAATTAAATCGTCGTCGCGTTCGTTGACAAAACGATTCTGAACGGAACTTCGCCGTAATTATAACAACAATTTATTATTGTATTACTAATGAATTTTGACGGAAATCGCGTTTTCTTCCCGGTTTTAGCAAAAAAAACATTTATTTCTATTCCGCGTTTAAAAAAACTATCGAGAAAATCGAAAAAACGACAAACTCCCTACAAATAACTAATACGCGATCCCAGCAAAAATTCACAGTATTTTTACAAAATTTACAGTTTTTTTTTTTTTTTTTTTGTTTCTCAAAATCGATCAAAAAAAATACAATTACGCCGAACGCACATATTATGTCTTATACATTAATTAATTATGGAAAACGCGCCGTGAAATGTGTGATATTTAAATCGTATCAAATACTCGTGAATAAAGTAATTAAAATGAGAAACTTTAAAAAAGAAAAAAAAACGTATTATTTTCGAACGAAATTCTAATAATTATACGGTTGGTAGTTTGAAATGCGTGCGACCATGTAAGAAATAATATACGCAAATATCTAAAATATTATCGAGTGTAAATTCGGTCCGGTCATTTAATTATTGTTACCCGTTAATATTGTACGCTATTGCAGATCATTGTAAAGTGTTGGATTATAAAATATACGTTCCTTTCTTTTATTTTTTTTTTCTAAAAATTCGAATAATATTTTGAATACTTTTCGAAAAAAAATTATATTAGTACAAATACTTTTTTACTACTACTTAGTGTATTCGCTAACGAAATATTTTTTTTTCATCGACCACGAATAATAATAAAAAAAAAAAACTATAGATTTATGGAGAAATAAAGAATACGTTTCAAGTGTAATACTTTGTAAATTGTCCCGGCCAGTATCCGATGAAATACGATATAAAGGTTTCGTGGCCCTCCCATTTTTATTTATATATTAAATAATAATTTATATTTTATGAACGCCAAATCAAAATGTTTATTAATTTAATACCGATTACAACTTTGCGATAATTACTGTAAATGATTAAAGATTTAATACGAGTACAACAATACGTAAAATAATTTTTAAAATAATATTTTTAAATCGAATTTGAAATATCTTTATTTGGTGAATTTTTGTTTTTTTTTTTTAGAAATGTTATTACGAATATCAGTACGCATTTTAAATTGACTATTGACACTTGTTATGCGTGTGTAGCGCTTGTCTGTTTCAGAATAACCAACGTAAAATCCGGACGGTAAACGAGTATATTTGATAAATGAATAAACTATAACCAGAATTGGGTGGGTATTATTCGGAATACTTTTGAGTAGGTAATTTTTTTCGAAAATAATACGGTAATTTAAATACTCTTTAAAGTATTCTGAACACAGTATTCCGAATGATTTTCAACGCTCAATCGTATTTTAAATAGTATCTAATAATGACGTGTTTCTAAAACGTAAAATTATTAATTAGTTCAGAAAAAAAACATATGAATAGCAATTAGCAGCAGCATGTATTTAAAACGACATCGATTATTTCATTAGCAACGTATTGCTGTATTCGGTGTTTGAACCCAGCCTTATTCATACAATCATATGCATTTGATTACATTATAATATAATCACAATTTTGTTATATTTCATAACTAATTGGTATTGTAAATTCATTATAGTTATTCGTGTTGATTTATAAACACAGAATTTAAATATATATATTAAATCCCCCCCCCCCAAAACACTGAAATACATATTTATGATATATATATTTTCGATTAAATATTAATATAATTATTGTACGTTTATTTATTTTATATAAAAAAAAAAAAAAAAAAATGGTCTAAAATACTCAGCGAATGTTACATATTCCGAGAAAACTATAATATTTTACCCAAGTCTGATTATAACTTATGTATAGAATAAAATAAAACACGTACTTTAATTAAATTTAAAATGCGTATTTAATATTAAATATTATTTTTAAAAAAAAGTATACCAAATATTTCCCGAATACCCCCCTAATACCTGACTTATTATTTGTATTATTACTTAACCTAACCTAACTTTTTATTTCATCCGTTTGTATTCGGAATACAAAAAAAAAAAATAAACGAATATTCTCTACAAGTCTGCAATAGTAACGATTCGTTTGATTCGTTCGAACGCGATCCGGGACGACGACTGGCCATATAATAATAATAATAATTATTATTTTTATTATTATTATTATTTTTATAATCGAATCCCTCTGTGTACGCAGACGTGGATGAGTGCGCCAGTGTGGGCGGTCAGAACGGACACCATTGCGACGCGAACACCACCGTATGCGTGAACACGCCCGGATCGTACGCTTGCCAGTGCAAAACCGGATACGCCCGCCTGAACAGTTTCGAATGCACTGACGTGGACGAGTGCAGCGGCGTCCAGGGAACATCGCTATCGCCGTGTCACCTGCACGCCACATGCACCAACTCGCCGGGAAGTTACGGCTGCGAGTGCGTAGACGGTTACGAAGGAGACGGTTATACTTGTAGACGTGAGTGCCGCGTACACGTATAATATTATTATTATTATTATTAATTATTATTATTATTATTATTATTATTAATAATAATAAAATACGCGAGTATGTCACTACATACGAGTAATGTTTCGGATAACGATTGTCCGCGGACAGTGGCTACAGTGGGACGAGGGTGAAACGAGTTTCCATCTCCCCCTCCCCGGAAAATATTGTTCTTGACGTGTTGAAACGTTGAAATTGTATTTATTTGATTGTAAAAATTAATAGCGAATTTCAGTGCTAATATTATAAACGACATTATTACACAATATTATGTTGTATGAAGTTCAAAAACATGAGCATTGCACAATGCTGTATGTATAATTTGTAAATATTGTATTAATTGTAGATTACAAATAATAATAATAATGATAATCATTGAAAAATATTATCTTCTTATTGGATTATACGCAACATAATTCTTTACGCGCGATAAAATTCGATAGCTTTTTTTAAACTACTGAGTCAAGTATTTATAATATTTCTTGAAAAATCTACTTTACATAATATATATATATAAACCCCCACCGTACAAAATTAATGAGGACGGATTTTTAGACGTATTCGTACGGACAATCGAGACTACCTAGTTTGTGTTGTAATTTCGAGGGATCGTTTTATTAAAAAAAAATCACATAATAAATACGAATTTAATACGTACTATCGATATATAAAATATTTGTATTCCGAAAATTCCTTCGAACCCCCCCCCCCTTCGCCCAATTTATCTTAGAAAAAAATTCGCATCTACGCCACGGGCCGTGGATAACATTATAATGACGCGTTGTTTCATTTGCCGACTAACACGGCGGAATATTTTACGGAATTCCATTTCCGAAACGAAACGTATCGTTACCGAATGAATGTAAAACGTTTTGAAAGACAATTTTCTCGCGAAAATCACACGTTTTTGCCAAAACATTTGGAAGCGGGGGGGGGGGAGTTTATTTACATTTGTTTTTTTTTCCTAATCCCGTACTACAACAACAACGAGTTGTTAATGTTAACTCCGACGGTGTCGTTGTTCCAGCCGTGTGCCAACAAAAGTGTCTGAACGGCGGCGTGTGCGCGCGCCCGAACGAGTGTTCGTGTCCAAACACGTTTGAAGGGCCAGCGTGCGAGCTCGACGTGGACGAATGCGCCACCGGGGCGCACGGGTGCCTCGGCCCTTCGTCCCGTTGCGTCAACATGGCGGGATGGTATTATTGCGCTTGCAGCCCTGGATACCAGAACGTGATCATGTATCCCGCGTCCACGGACGTCGCGACGACCGCGACCAATGGCGACGCGAACGCGCGACTGGAACCTACTTGGTCGCCCGTTTTGAGTACCACGTGCCAAGGTAAAAACAACGAGGATTTTTTCTCGTTTTTTTTTTTTAAATCGCTGTTATCGCGGCTCGATTAGAAGCTGATCGCGCGCACTGAAAACAAGGCAATTAGACGATTCTTGTTTTATTTCATTGAATATATATCATGCCGATCCGCGCGTTGATGTCGGCTCTTGAACGGAATGACACTCGTCTGGTTCGTTAAACGAACAAGATATTATACATATCCGTATCAAAGATTGTATCGAAAGAGTTGGTTTTTATTTATTTATTTTTTTCTTACCGTTTTCGGAGATTGGTCTCAGTTCGATAAATTCTATTGAGAATACTAAACCACGTCTCATGTATTATAACATTTCGTGTATTCGCTAGTGTAATGTCATATAATATGAACCGAGAGTAAAATATTTTATTATAGACATTGACGAATGTGCGACAAACAATCACACGTGCCATCCATCGACCACTTGCGTGAACACAGTGGGCTCCTACGAGTGCAAGTGTTCGCCGACCGTCAACAACGGTAATCGCACTGACAACGGGTCGTCGGAATGCAAATCTAGTGAGTACCGTACTCGCTACGTTATTATACCCAGAACCGTATAATTCGTACTCAATAGTACATGGAATATTCATGTTTTTTTTTTTTATAACACTATACAATAATATTAATAGTAATTGCGTACGAAAATGTTCTTTTTGTATTACATTTGTTATACACTCGTCTGTAACATCTACCGCTTATTGATTTTACTTCGTAAATCTCATTATAATTTTTAAACAATATTAATATTACACGCACGTACAATTTCATTTATATTGAGCAGTTATTTTTATATTTTTAACAATATCGTACGTGTTTTGTTCGCCGTGGACGCAGGCTGTTTGCATAAGGGCGCGGACAACGCAGTGACGGAAGTGGAAGACGGCGCGTGGCTCGTGCCCGAAGAGTGCACGAATTGCACTTGCGCCAGCGGACGTTTACACTGCGCGCGAATCCAGTGCGACTGTGCGAACGGCGATCACGCGCAATCCGTCTGTTGCGCTCATTGCGACGCGCAAGCGTCGTGCACCCACCAAGAATTGGCCAACGTGAAGTTCCGTAGCGGTCAACAGTGGATATACCAGTGTCAGACATGCGAATGTCTGGTGAGTTGACGAAAGTTCGAGTTACCGAACGAATGTCCGTTTCGACGGCAACTATTGGGCAATTTATTCCGTTGTGCTTAATAATTGTAATCGAACCGAGGTCTGTGCGAGAGTATTGGGGTGTTTTTTTTTTTTTTTTACAATTTACTCAAACGTGTACGAGTTATTACCGGATTAGCAAGTTCGACGACAATTGAACGCAGTTTCTAGTTAAAACAATGTCTAGTTGAAAATCGGGTTAGAACAAGACAGTGTACGTTATAAGCGATAAAATTTTTCTAAAAAAAATCCAAATTTTTAAAAGTGTAATTTTAGTTTGTTTTTTTCTTTTTCACTCCTTTTATTTCAACGACATATTTGGGTCGTTTGTTAGACGATGGAGAAACGCGCGCGAAAACGCTAAAAAAAAAAAAAACCACCCGCGTCGAAACGATCCGTTCGAACTCGCGTGCACAGAATCTGTGACTCGACTATCCTTTTGAAAATCGTCTCGTATTGTGACGTTCCGATAATTGATCAATTCGTTAAAAATTTTGTGTAAACGGAATATTAAAAGCCGTTCAAATAATAATAATAATAATTTGTTCGTTTCGTTGTGCAGTTGGGTCAAATCGATTGTTGGCGAATTCAGTGTCCGCCGTCGATAACGATGGCGACTGGGACGCTCGGTTGTGCGGATTCCACGGCGACGACGTCACTTGCCGATTGTTGCGCGCCGAGTTGTGACCCGGATGACGACGGCGGCAGCGCCTCGCTCTCAGCGATGCCGACCGCGATCGCGGTAACAGTCACCGACCCGTGTCTACAACAGCACTTTAACGGACGTCGGGACAACGGCGACGATAACAATAAAGGCACCGCTTTGCCCGGTGCGGGACAGACCGCGGGCAAACCGTGTTTTAAGGAGGGACTCGTGTATCAGTCGGGAGCCCATTGGGACGACCCGGTGGACATGTGCACGTCGTGCGATTGCAAGGTACAAACGAGAGACGATGGCAATAGGCGCAAACAGGATCAACCCTCTATCCTTCTGTTCCCCCTCCAATTGAACACAAAACTCTTTACATTTCCATTTACACGAAACGCACGTGCGATAGATGTCACATATAATATATTTAATATATTGTAAATATCTATATTATTATTATTATTATTATTATCATTTCCGTGTGACACGCCCCTGTTCGTATAACAATGTTATATATATATATATATATATATATATATATATATATATATATATATATATAATACTGTTATACGGTTTTATTTTTTATTATTTTATTCGCGTTCAAAATTGAAACTATATCGGTAATATAACAAAAATTATACGTGCATGCATAAACCGTGTATATAACGCTGACTTACATTCATTTATATAATTTAAAAAGTATAATCAATTTATATAATTAGAAACTAATTTACGTAGTATAATAAACATGTCTCGTGCATTTAACCGAAGTATTGTAGTTAACGTATTAACATATTTTGACCGTTTTGATTATTGAATATAAAAAAATACTAATAAAAATGATTTCTTATTAACTTAAATGTAAAAACAAAAAAAAAAAAAAGACGTAATGAATTAAATTTTTCAATATTATTAGATTGTATGTGTATGAGTGTGTATGTGTGTGTGTGTGTCGATTAATATACTTATACGTTTTGTGTGTTTCCATTCAGGTGCCGCCGTACTGCGCCCAACCGGTGAGAAATAACGCGTTTTGTGTGCATCGGTAACTCACATCTTTTTTTTTTTTTTTGTATAACCATTAATAAATAATATATAATATAACATATTATATTTATATATATTTATAAATATAATATATTATATGCCTTTAATATGTGCTGCTATTTGTGTGTGATAAAATAATCGATATTTATATATGTAAATTAATCTATTTCTCGACACATTCAATTATGATCGTTATAAGATCGTTATTTTTGTATATAATTATCGCATCACCGTACTGTGTACGTTTATGATATAAAATTCAATGTACTCGTATACATAAAGCTGCATCCACATTGTAATGTTAACATAACTGTTTCAATTATGTTAAACATAATTGAAACGATCGTTTCAATATGGCCGGTTTATACGAATGCCCGCATATGTGGACGATCGTTTTTCGCGACTGATGAATTTCAAACGCGTTTGAACGACTCATGAACACTTCAAGATATTCTCAATGGCCGTTTCCGAAAACTCTTTGACTCTGTGATCTTTCAGTAATTTGAATTATCTTCATTCGTAACAGTAATATCAAAATTATACAATCGTTAACCGGGTTCATAAAAAAACTACATTTATTTCTTATTTACTTCACACTCCTTCATAAATCACACTACATCGAATTTCAAATATTATTTTTGAAACGGCATTGAAATTTATCATGCAAAAATATTGACCGAATAGATTATTAATTCACATTTCATAATCGACGCAATAAAACAATTTGTGATTCTAATCGTTTTCCATTTTCTTCGAGCACGTGGCCAAGAGTGATCCGATTTATTTCAACATTAAAAATTGAATCCTTTGAAAATAAAAACGATTAGCCCCCTCCTCTCCCTGTGTTTTCACCAATGAGCACGACGTTTGAAAGTGCGTGTTGGTACTTAAACGACTTTTAATCATATTATTTCTAATCATCTGCAATAATCGTTCCAACGCGATTTACAGACGTTATGAAAATAACGATTCACGTATATTAGTACACTTTATGTTTGTGTTTTGCTCGAGTTCTATCGTTTTACATGAGAAAATTTTTGACTGTGCTACGAACGTGTTGTAACAGTTGCTCATATACCTAATTATACAGATTATGATTTATGATCGCTCTATGGAGCGTGGACGCAGCTTTACATATTATATTTATATAATATATTTACATATTGTATAAAACAAATGTTGCACGTATTAGTATAACAATAATTTTGCACGAATTTGCACATACCTAATTCATTGTTCTAACACTCTTACGTTTCCCCTTTTTTGAGTTTTCGCACACGTATAATAATAATAATAATAATAATGTAATATCGAAATCGCGCCACGCATGCATATATAATCAGTAACCTCCCTTTCTTGTTTCGCAGGGTTTTCTTTTTCGTCAAACTATTACTATATTTTTATCGATCCCTCCATTCGTAATCCGCATAGGATTCAGTGGCGTGCCCAGCCTGGATAGGCCTACCCTGTACTTTTTAAACATAAATAATAATAATATTAATCAACTTTTTTGGCTGAGAATATAGTTGCAAAAAAAAATCCTTTTCAGCGCGTGATTCAAAATGAATTTACAATGTTTACAGACACAAATGAAATGAAATATTTTTGCAACAAAATTAATTTACAATATAAATTGTGTGTGTATATATATATATATATATATATATATATATATATATATAACATTTTCAATAATAATTACCTGTATGAAAATAAAAATAATATAAATTGTATGCCTTAGGAATATTTCGTTAATTTTATAAAATGAAATAATATTTATTACACAATGTTTGTAATTAAACTCAGTCCATTAAACATTTTCTTTTTTTGTCTGCAACTCGAATCGGGCGTATTCCAAATGTTGATACTGGCCACACTTTTGCTAATATTTATAAGTGCAACGCGTCCTCCGAAAAAATACGCATTATATTTTTACTGTTTTTTGCCGATGATCAAACAATGTTCATATACATATTTATTATTGAAACGGTAGACACGTTTCCATTATAGAACATACGAATAAATACGCGGCAATTTACACAACGGGACAACGCGACGTTCGGTGGTGGCGAATCGTAAAACAAATTTATTGCCAAATATTGTTCGCAACAGGACAGAAAAAAATCAATAAATAAATAAAAGAAAAGAAAATTCCAAAAAAAAAGAAAACCTAATACATAACGTGTAATTTATTAAACTTATCTACACGGTAAAAAAACCATTACGGTCATCGCAGTATAGTCACGATACAATGTAATAGCATTAGTAATAGACGGCATTTTATTATTATTACTAAAAATTATTATTATTGCTAATTTTCCTACGTAACACTTCAATCGCCACAACGTCGACAAAATCTTTATACTTTTTTTAGTATTATTATTATTATTATTATTATAATTCGCTTATTATGCATACCATACCGGCGCGCGTACATCGTCTATATATATGTATATATACCAGCTATCATAAAACTTTCGAGATTCCACGGCGGTCCATACAATATCGTAAATATTAATAAATCCTAAATCTACCCGATGCGTTTATTCGTTGGTTCTTTGTAAACCTCTGTACAATACAAAACATATTATGTATTTTATATATATATAAAAAAATTTATAATAAAACAATGATTTTGAAAAAAAGAAAACGTAGGGAATTTTTAATTGACTCGCGGCGGTTCGCGTTATGATGTATACGAATTAAAAAACAAATGCCGAACACGTTATGATAAATGGGAAAAAAAAAAATATATATATATATAAACGATCGATTTGTCCATTGTCTCTCCGACATCGTAGAGAAGAATACCGAATTTTATGAGAATATCCACCGCGCGTTGAAACGCGTAAACACTTAAAATTTATATACCCGTCTTGTCCGTACGTATAATATGTAAGCGATATTATATGATCATATAGGGCTCTAGAATTTAATTGCGCTAAAAATGAAAACAAAAAAAATGATACGAAAATTGTCGGAAACAAATTAAATATTTGAATTTTTGGATTTCAGACGCGTATACAGTTCCCCTCGCGCCCCTCCGCGGACGTACTATTAGGAAAAAAAAAAGCGAAAAAAAAACGTAAAAAATACAAATCCGATTAGTTTAATATTGCGCGTGCACAGTGTGTGTGTGTGTGTGTGCGCGTGTGTGATCACGACTTATTCTGAGGATTTTTTTTTTTCCCACTGTCCGCAAAATTAAATAAATTTTCTTGACATTTATTATATATAATAATAAAAACACACCTGTCACTGGCAAATATCACGCCCGTTTTCTTTACCGTATTTTTACTGTTATTATTATTATTTTTTTTTATAAATATTTAATTTTTGTTTGTCGCGTGTGTGTGTGTGTGTAGGACGGGGTACTTTGTTGTTCTTACGATGTACATCGCCGTTGCGATAACGGCAACAGGACGGTGGCCGGGAACAAGGACGTGGTGGTGGTGGTGGCCGACCGCATTCCGCAGTCCGCTGATGGCGGCGGCGGCGGTGTCGATCAGCAGCAGGAGCAGCAGCAGCAGCAGATTCGATTTACAAGTGGCGCAGCGGAAGTCGTGTCCAGCACCACCGTTGGCAAAGGGAACGCTCGCGGGCGCAGACACGCCGTGGCACCCGTACGGGTGGACGACAGTATCAACGGAAAAGACGACTGGTGGTGGTGGTCGAAGACGAGACGGCGGGAACGCAGGAGGCTGCAGTACAGCGGCGGTGACGCTGCGCGGCGACCGGACGTCGGTCTTCCGTATTCCCAGATAATCGTTAGCAACGGCGATGATATTAGCAGTAGTGACGACGTGGATTTTATTAGCGGAAGTGAAAAAAATTCACAATTTACCCAAGACGACGATAATTTACGTACGCGTAAATAATTTTTTAACAATCGACGAATAAAATGTATAGAACAAAAACAAAAAAAACATTTTTTTTCTTCTCATTATTGTAAATTAATCGTAAACTCTCGCTCGCAATCTTATAAAAATAGATAAATTTTAAATAAAACTTCCGCTATCCGGACGACAATAATTTCATTTTAAATTTTAACAGAAAACCAAAACCTTGTATAAAATTGTATTTATTTATTTATTTTATTTTTTTAATATTTCGCTTCGTCTTATTTATATATTGATTTATATATACATGTAGCTATAATAATTTCATAGAGTTATTACGGGGTTGGAGGAGAAATAAATAAATAGCGTTTCGATCATTTTACCATCGATCCCTTCACCTACACCCCGGTATTTAACCTATCGAGTGTTTTGTTTAATACGTTTTTAACTCTATCTATTAAAGACGCGTTCGCGCGATAATTTCAATAAATTTTTTTTTTGGAAAAAAAAAAAACGTAATAATTCGTTTATAATACATAGCCGGGTTACTTCGTATACGATAATCGTTGTGAATTTTACAAGTATTTTATCGATAGACGCGTGCGCGCGTTTAAAGTTTCAATTCGAGTTATGTAATTTATGTAAAAAAAAAAAAAAAAAAACCAATTTTTACATTTTAGTATGACAACGGTACGCAATACGTTCTTTCGCGGCGTCTCGTATGAATACGTAAAATAAATAAAATGATATTTTAACGCGCCGCGTTAGAAAAAAATTCGCCCCAAAAAAAATTTACACACTTTTTTTGTTCTCTCAAATGTATATAAATAACAGATTTTATACTGTCTAATCGAAATCGATACAAAACACACGCGTGTGTACGCATACAGAGAGATTCGAAATCCGCGTTGAGTCAAAATTCGGTTTGATCTCGGCTTAAACCGGGGTCCACTCCGCCATCCTATGGGATAGGTTCCCGCCCGACGTGTCCGATGTTATTATTCGTATTTGTCGAAAAACAGCCGAAATTCTCGCAAAACTAAACGCGATTTTTACTTTTTCCGATTATTCAAACACTCCCCGTCTCCGATCGATAATTGTATATTGTTCTTTTCATTATTATTATTATTATTCCCGTATTTCGGATCGGATCGGAACGGGCGATCGTGTTCTGTCTTGGCAGAATCCACTGATTTGGATTTGATATTAAAAAAAAAGAAAACAAACGATACCATACTTACACGTGAACACAAAAATGTAATCGTTTCGTATTACAAGTGTACATTGTTTAACGTCGTTTATGTTTATCGTTCGGAAAACGGGAATAAAACGCTTTATATTATCTTTTAACGGCGAGCATTGCGCGTAACGTTGTAATTATTGTTCCCGGGGACAAATTATTTTCCTACCAATTCGTTTATGTTGTACATCACGCTGCGTTCGCAGTGTAGCACGCGTATAATTCCTCGGAAGTCTAATGGAATAAAAATCTTCGAAAATTCTACAAATGCGCGCGCCACGCCACACCGAAGTGCGGCAATGCCGCGTGGCTCGTTTTATGTGGCGTTGCAGTCAATCTTCCCCAGACAAAAAAAAAAAAATAAACGCCTCGCGGACCTATTCAAGTGTAAATAAATAATTATTATGACTTTTTTAATTTTAGAAAAAAAATATAAATACATATTCTATCGCTATCCGTATCTGATCGTTTAACCGGACGGTCTTCAATTCGTCGACACCGCCGTTTGCTATTTCCTCCTCTGTGATATTATTTGTAACATTTTACGATAATATTTCACCCGTACATTACGCGTATTACATAATATACCCTGCAACCACGATACCCATTACCGCTATCTAACACTACTGTTATATTTTGTCATTAAAAAAAAAAAACCCCTTATTATAATATAAACCATTAAATAAGTTTCATTACTATTATTATTATTATTATTATTATTATTATTATTATTATTATTATTATTTGTAGTAGTAGTTGTATTATTATTAATTATTATTATTATCATTATTATTGAATTACTAATAAATTATAGATAATCAGCTGTGCAGGGTGAATATTCAACAAACGATAATAATATAAATGTAATATATAATAATAATTATTATAAATCATATATATATATACATAGATAGGTAGATAAATAGTTATAATGTAATATAATGTATGTATATGAATATGTAATCATATACAAATTGTTAAAGTGTTTGGCTTTGTTGGTATAATAACAGTAATAGAAAAAAAGGAATTACTATATAATTTATAATAATATTAAAAAAAAAAAATACTATGGCATTATAATATAACGTTATTTCGTTTTTGGAAAAAAAAAGACTGTTGGTCAACACAGCATATATATATATATACAACAAAACAATTTAGAAGCGTACGAAATTTATAGAAACCATAATAACATGTAATGCCAAATATTGTAACCATTACGTATAATAGGTTTTTAATAAATTATATATTACATGTGTTTATATATTTTAATCAACTACTTATGTTAAATTATTGATTTAATAACAACATACCAACACCGCTGCTACACTGATTTCAATGTTCTTCTCTTAATAAATTTAATTGACAACAGACAATAAAATTATTAAACGATGATAATAATACCTATTATAATGAATATATATATATATATATATATATATAATACCTATTGATGTACGTATAAATATATTACTATTAATATTATAATAGAGTAATTTTCGATTGTTAAATTAGTTTTAACTTATATACAATATTGTTTTTTTTTATGTTATACATTACGACGATTATTTCTTTTTTTCGTTACGTTAAAATATGTGTTTTAATTAAGTAAAAATATTTTACACGCCATAATGTATAATATAATGGCAATAACAAATTTTAATGTAAAAACCACAAAATAATCAGTGCTCGGAATAGTCCAATTCCGTTCCAGAAAACGCCTATCACAATTATTAAAATTATCCCGAAATCGTATCGCATATATTATAATATACATTTATAATTATCTAATTCTAGCATTCGATTTCGTAAAAAAAAAAATACATGCAGAATACGCAACATATTTTTCGTATACTTATATACAAATATATATATTTAATACATGTTTAATTTATTTACCCAATTTAATAATAATATTATGATAAATGATTATTACAAATATTATGTATTATTGTACGTCGTTGTAGGATATATGTTATAGAATTATATTTCTACTTTATTTAATTATTTTTAAATTATTTATTATAAGTATTATTATTACTCTTATTATTATTTTTAGTATTATTACTACTATTATTAATAATACTATTTTTATTATTACATTAATCATTATTAATTTAAATAATTCGATAAAATGAATTAAAAAAAAAAAACTAATATTCGATTTAAAATACTTTTTTTCAACAATTATTTATTAATATAATCTTTGTGTAAAATAATAATGTGTAATTGTGTGAAAACGTTTCGGTACGGAATAGTTTCTATTTCGAGCGCTGAAAAAATGAGCCTATATTGTTCCTATAAAAATCGAGTCGTATTAGCTATTTATTTAAAATAGAAATTTGATGTTATATTGAATATATGTATGATTGTTAAACGAAATTGCATATATATATATATGCAAATACAATATGATAATTAAAATGTAATACACACCAAACACATCATATTTTTCAATGTAAGCAAGAAAAATAATCACTGTGACACACACACACACAATCATAAATACACACACATTCACACTCTCGTATTGGATTATGTATAATGTATATTATATATAATAAATGATTGATAATAATATTAATTGTATGATGAAAAATATAGAAACAAAAATTATAAAAACATTTCAAAGTTATTTATTTAATTTTTAAACCCTGCATTATTCGTGTACATATTATATAATTGAAGTACTCGAGTGTTTCCGTTTTCCTCTGAAAACTATATATTATATGCATTGACTATGTTTTAAAAGTTTATACTAACACATAAGCATTATTTAGCGGTTTTTTTTTTATAAAACCATAACATTGCTTCGATAATTCGTTGATCATTGAAAGTAATCGGAAATGTGAATTTTCAAATGATGAGGTCATCGATGTATTTGCCAAGAAGTCGAGAAATTCGGAAATATTATTTTAGTCAGTAACTCTATTATATTTAATATGATGTAGCAAGTACTTTTGTTGATAAGTGACGAGTTTATCATATTTTTGTAAAGAGGGTTTGGGAAAAATCCCCCACGGATTTATTTTGAAGTTATATTTTTATATCCCTTCTTCACATAAGACATTCTCAATTACGACATTCTCAAAACATATTTAAACATCAATAATTACTTTATTCGAACGTTTTGTAGTGTCGTGGTGTGTCGTTACGGATCGGTGGGAATTAGCGTATTAAATTATTATATTGATAGAATATGTGTCGTATGGTGTTGTAGGAGTAGGGCATTATACATAGACCTATAAACTAATGTACTGCGCATTCGTATTACATTCTGTCGTCAAAACGAATACAGGGGAATCATCAGTTCGTTGTTTTGTCTAGTATTTCAGATAACTGCAAGGAATCTGGTAAAAACCTAAAATTGTATTCTTAATATATCATGAACCACGGGCGTTATGGATGTCGTTTAGGAACGTAGCCAGGATTTTATTTCGGGAGAGGTCAAGTTAAAAAAAAAAAATAATAATAAGTAATAAAAAATCAAATTTGTAATGGAATATGCTATAATGTTCGATGACATTTCGGGGCGGTCCGGACCCCATGGACCCTCCCTTGGCCACGTCCCTGATGTCGTTCAAGTGTGAATTACTTAGAGACTTATGAGTTTTATTATTATTCCTATTCAACATTTCATTTAATTATATGGTAATTACTATTAATACATATGTTCAATACAGTAAATATTTTAATTTACACGCGTATTACTTTAAAATTCATAATAATTAAGAAATGGAAACAAACGTTTTGCAAAAATGTAAATAATAAATAACTTATGTATTCTATACCACAGTGTATACTCTATAGACTGCCTGCGGGTAACTTATACTTTACATTATTATAGTGTGCCATGAACAGAAATCAGCCTTTCCATGATTGCCCTAACGTTATGTTGGCGACAAATACCTACTAAAGCCTTGTGACGCACAAAGCGCAGTCTCATAAGTTTATAGGCCCGAGGCATTCTTTCTCAAAGTGGGCGATAACGCCCCCTTGTGGGCGTCAGTGGACTTCAGGGGGGCAGTAAAAGGCCCAAAGAATTTTGGGGGCGTTGAAGCGGTCTGGGGGGCGATAGCTGATTAAAAAAAGCGAAAAATTATGAATGCTGCAACTTTACCCTGGATTATGGTCGATTATTCAAAGATATCTAATAACGTTTCCATCATCGTATTTGTCCGAACGTGGATTTAGTACTGTAACAACACTAATAATTAAAAAAAGAAATATGCTGCTTGTTACCGAACGTGGCGACTTACGACTGTATTTAAGTAAATTCGAGCCTGATATAAAAAAACTGGTTAAACTACATCAGGTTCGTCCATCACATTAAGTAAGTTCGATAAATTTAAATTCAATGATTTGTTTAAATTTTAATGGTAATACATTGAATTCGATTAAGTATGTGTTTTAGTTGCTCTTATTAAAAATGTTGCTTTAAAATGTAAGTTTTAACTTTAAATTGGAATATGGCATGTTTAAATATAATAATTGTAATGACTGTTTAAAGATAAACAGCAATTGGTAAGTTTAAAAATTTTGGGGGGGCACTAAAAAAATTTTTGATTGTCAAAGTGGGCGGTGTATGAAAAATGTTTGAGAACCTATATGGTCTAAGGCGGCGTTTCTCAAACTGTGGGTCGCGACCCCCTGGGGGGTCGTGAGTCAATTTTTGAGGGGTCGCGAGAAGTTTTTTTTTAGATTATTTAACTTAAAATAAATATTATTATTATAATAATTATTATTATAAAGTAGTAAATAAGTACTAAAAATATTTGTTTTTTAAAATTACTTTTTTGATTCTGTAAATGTAAAATTATGGGAGTCGCGATAGATTTTTGGAAGAAAATTTGGGTCGCGGTCCTACAAAGATTAAGAACCACTGGTCTAAGGTCTTTAGTAAGCCTATAGTAACGAATTGTAATGTAGTCGTCGTTTCATTGATAATAAGTGGTAATACTCTGTAATTCCGAGAAGTCACACACACACTCACCAACAATTATTATTTCTTACTCACACACACACGACAAATATACTTGCGTATTTCAAATTGCCTATACTAAACTCCTTAAATATGAACCGTTTTCGATCCCCTTAATAAACTCGTTTATTATTACGAGCGTATTACCGCGCGTGCATTTTTTTAAAAATCGTATACAGTTCGAATTAAGAAACTTTTGCCAATATTGTAATATCATTATAGCGCGCCTACAAACATTTACCAATCGTCTGGACAACGTTCGTAAGTCATGACTAGGGCTGGGATTTTAATGTCCTTAAAATTCGCGAAAAATGATCTTAAAAAAAAATGCAAAAATGACTTAAAAAACTCAAAAAAATGCATTAAAAAAATGTCTTTAAAATAGCTTAAAATTTAAAAAAAAATTACATTACATGTACGTAAATATTTTATTTTACTTCATGTCTTCATATATTAATAAATAAAAAATTATTCTTTATTGTTACACTGAATCACGATAGCGTGCTTCAGGTTTTCAAATAGAAATGCCCTCCTGTTGTCCGCTAATAAGTTTTTGTAGATAGAAAAGCTCCTTTCTATATCTACTGAAGTTATAGGCGAGTATTTAAAGTACGTCAGAAGAAGTAGGTCATTTGGGCTTTCATATATCGTTAGCATATAAATATTTTATGTTATTAATATATTATATATATATTAATCCATAATCTTTAATTTTAAATTCAAAAACATCGAAAATGACTTAAAAACCCCTAAAATGCCCTAAAAAAATGTCAAAAATGACTTTAAAATTGAAAAATGCAAAATAAAATGTCTTATCCTAATTCAAAAATACCTACTAACATATTTGTAACAAAACGAGCATCGTACAGAAAGCTTCAGAAAAAAATGCAAAGTGCATCGAAATCCCAGCCCTATAGTCATGACGCTCGTGCGATTGGACGTGTAGAGTAAAAATATTAATAATAATTGTGACGTCTCTTGTCCGTCGTCTACGTGGTATAGGGAAAAGTGGTATGATAACCGAGGAAAACACGGTTGTTTTGTTTCTTTTCTTTTTTTCGTAAGATTGATGTTGAGGAAAGAAAAATAGCAGACTGATCGTTGTGGTTATTAATGAAAACAAAAAGGAAAAGTGAATAAATGTTTTTTTTTTTTATGATATAAAATAGTTTTATTATCAAAAGACCATGACCGTGACCATGACGGGTATGACGATCGCGTACGACGGTAGTGACAGCAACATGATAACAACAAGACAATTTTTTTTATAGCTACGGCACGCCGTAGGTACGCCGCGGCGACAGCATTATCGCCATGTATCTCACTTGGAGGTTTTGTGTGGAGTAAAAATAAGCGAATTACATTGTCTCTGTTCGGCGTGAACACATTCTACAGAGAGAGAGAGAAATGTTTAATTCACTTATTAATTGTTTGCCTGATACAACGTTATACTTAATTATCAAATTAGTTACACACTCGTCAAGTAAATGTATACAAAGGAATTATTAAATTTAAAAATAATATATTTCGTTGTAAAAAGAAAAAAAAAGAAGAAATAGTAATAAGTATTAATTGCAATCGACGATCAATTGAAAAGCAACAACACGCCTCGTGCTCAAGTTGAACATTTATCACTTCCAACTTCTAACTTCTAACATCCGATACTCGACCTTTAACATTTCAATAAGAAATTTACAACTCCAAAATGCTGATTGTTGTTAAATCATTAATCGCAAAATCTCCGTTTTAATCGATTTCTTTCACTCGGATCAGCCGTATTATTCATCCGTAAATACGCGCCTGCGTGTAAATATTTTAACTTTACAAAGGAAAAAAAATTCTCGCCGAGCTGAAAATATTATTCTTATTAGGTCGGATTCGTCCGCGTCGAACGCGACTGGAAAAGATAGTAAAGGTCTTGTAACCGCGATAAATTCAAAAAAGTTTTAGAGTTTCTCCGCGGGAAAAAATACGTTTTTTATATTCAAAATATTTCTCCGTACCTAATTCGGAAAGCAATTAACCTAGAGTCTTGAAATTAAAAAAAAAAAAAAAAAAAACAAAACAAAATTACTTTAAAATTTCAAAAAAGTTTTTTTTTCGATTTTGGTCCACCTATAGGATTTATAGGTTATTAAGATATTTAAGTCATAAAATGATTAATTTTTTAATATTAAGGGCTAAAAATTTATCATTTGTACATTACTTTAACTACGTTCAAAAAAAAATCTTGAAATGTTTTAATTAGTCACATTTTTATACACGCACACATATATAAATAGCGATTTCGGGTGGTATTTTTTTCGACTAAAAAAAATTCTCGTTATGCGCGTTACGTCCTGGTAGCAAATGTTTGCCGATAAAATTTACTTATTGAGAAAAAACACTGAAATATACCCGCGTAAGTGCACACATATAATAATATATTCTCCAAGGACTTTTTTCCTGATTATACAGGCTATAGTGTTTGCGGTCAATATAATAATAACGTTGTATCGAATAAAACGAGTTTTTACAGTGTGCGGACGTAATTTTTAATATTTGCAGCACGCGAGTTTCCGGGTAGGAAACACAAATCGCAGCAAATCGTACCGAACGCTTAACACCGCATAGGCCTTGGCTTCTGAAGTCTAAAATTACGTGTTATTTGGAATAATACTTTCAAAAAGTAATTCGACGTAGTGTAATTGATTTTGCGTATTATGAACTCGACGTAATTATGGTACTGAACACACATCCCCGCAGATTTCACATCGACTTCGAGATATTCATTTCGACTCGTATGTGTTTATATGGATTAACTTTTAACATCGCCAAAAGTGAATGTTATTCCTAAGTCAAAGAAATTACATTTATTTATAATAATTAATTACATAGGTATTTGAATTTTGCGAAAATCCTTCTAACGAAATAAAAAATGTCCGCTATTCAGTGTATATTACTCGCGTATATAGTTTTCAACAGAAAAAAAAATGAATCGTTAAAGCGGATATTTATTTATTCGTGCGTAAAAAGATAATAGTTATTGAATAACACCGCACTTACCAATACGCGTTCACACCTAAAAAAAAAAAAAAAATCTATGACGCGTTTTATAAAACAATAAACATATGTAACCTATAAATGAAATATATTTATATTTTTAAATATATTTCCAGTCAATACGGTCGTGAAATCTTTTTTTTTTGGTTTTATCATTTCTGTTTTGACGTGCATTAACGACGGATTTAAAAATTGTTCCAAAATCAAATAGGCTATCGTCATCATATACATATATTTCGTATTTATTTGTGCTATTACATTTTTGTTTTTTGAAAAATATATTAATTCGATTATTTCTAATAACTAATTATTTATTAATATAATATAAAAGTATATAATGTAATAAAATAAACGGTTCATGATTTGTCATTAACTTAATCGATATGGTAACGTCACTTTTTTTTTCTTTTTTTTTGGCAATGACGCATTCGATAGTATAGTTATATTATTCATCATTGTAATACAACACTATCTGGATACACATAAGTGCGACACTTGACATAATGTGATAATAATAATTTGTTCGTATGTATCAATCCAACGAGAATGATTGCCATAAAAACACTCTAGTTATCAAACGAACTTATGCTCATGGATATATTGTTTTTAAATATAAACGATACTTTATAGTATACAATATAGGTGTGTGTTACATAAAACACAGTACGAACACTTGGTGTATAATATCCATATGTATGTCACTAGAAACCATAATATATTTATTTATAAATAATTTTTTTTATCGACTTTTTAAAGAAAAACTATATATTATATCCATTAAAAATGTATATATAAATTATATTTATATGATATTCGTGTTTTTTTACGATAATCATCGTCAAAAACTTGATTCACAAGTTAAACATTCAACCTTTGCACGTTTTTTTTTTATTATTATTACATGCAAAATCATTCGTATTGTGTATGAAAAATGAAAATGTAAAATACAAAAAAAAACAACAGAACAAGAACAATATTGATCAACGAATGACACACGAACCAACAATTTAAGGAAGGATATCGAATAAGAGTCAAAATATTTATGCAATCCATGCTATGGTACGCGAGTAGATAATAGCAGATTAGATGAGATTTAGTTTACAAATAATAATATATTTAGTCGGTTTCACCAACTATTTTTAAATACAGTTTTAACGCCACATTGGTTAACAATTTGTTTAAATTTGACATCTGGTTGAATCATGTGAGTTTCACCTGTAATATATCATTATTTTTAAATTCTATTTGTTTAGTTAACAAAATATTAGTTGGGCTACCAAAACGGTTATCTTTATTCTAACGTTCTCGTTGGTTATCACGAAATGTAACAAATGATAAGCAATAATATAATATTAAAAATAAACGTTTAGTGCCTAGTCTATAACAATACGAGTATAACTGAGTATGACAAAATATTATTGCCGATTGTGCAATGAGTATCCTGACCATAATAAATTTAGTAGACCATTTAGACCTTTATGTGTCAAAAACCATGTTATTTATTCGAGCATTTGAATTTAACTTGGTCCATATTGTCGACTTATTTAAATGATACAAAAACTTGTGGTGGGGTAGCAATGCATGCTACGATCTTTTAACTCCAAACCCCTCCTCTCGGGAAAGCTATATATATATATCCTATAGTAAGTAATATTGAAAGGTTTCAAAAATTGTTTTGAAAAGGTTTGTTTTATCGTTTTCAATATACTGAAAAATCATGAACGTGCATGAAATGTGTCATATACGTTCAAGGGAAATATCCATTGAATAGAGTGGTCAATAGCGTAGAAAACGCGTTTTTATATTTGTTATTTTTTTTTTTTATGACATTTTTGATACTGTATTATTTTTTTATGATTTTAATAACGTTTTTTTTTTTCTAAAAGGGCATTTTGATTTTATTACTTCGCCTATAGTGACTTGGTATACGCTGTCCGCACGCGTAGCTTACCAACAGCAATACACTGATGCGACGTATTTATAATCACGTTGATGCTTTTTTCATTTTGAACTAGTTTAAGTCAATTAAAAATATATATATATATATAAAAACTGTTAATTTAGTTAAGATGAGAAGTATAATGTTTATAATAATTAACTATTTACATTTTATTTATCACAGTTTGCAATAAAATTAAGGTAAGTTAATATATTTATTTTTTTACTTAAAAACTATATTCCTGTATTTTATTGAAAATCCGTCATTTGTTTCATTTCAACATTAAATTTTCGCGTCAAATTTTTTTTCAATAAATAATATTTACATATTATTTAACATGCCCAGTGTAACATCAATATATACGTCGCCACATTTGAATTTTCCGCATAGCTTAAATATTACGCGCATAAGTTGCTGAACTAATTGCAGGCAATCATCAGTTATCGAACGGTGATAGTCAGACCGTTCGGTCCTCCACTGAGCCAAGCTCGGACGCTCGTGCGCGTTGTGTAACCATTCCAATGCACACATGCCGGCCGCCGAATGCGGTTCTCAACTTGAAGAGACTGTATAAGTACTTATATCGCGCGTTGTAGAAAAAAAACTGTTGAAATCAGCATATAATTATAGGAAAATTCAATAAATCCTATCGAGTGGAGATCGCAACGGGAAAAATGAAACCAATGATGGATAGCTTGGACACTCAGACAACCGAGTCAAGATAACTTGATGAAGTGGTATTTGAAAGATCAGAACTGTTTGTATTAACGGTTTTCTGCGTTACTCGTCGTCTCACATCGATCCACATAATTTGTATGGGGTGTATATTTGTAGTAAACGTATATTTGACATACGTATATTTGACCGACAAGCATTTCATGTCTTACATGTGCGTACACAAGCGTTATACGACGTGATGTATCCAAACTATCATTATTACCAAAAATTTCAATGGCCAAGCCCCCTCCTCTCCAGGCCCGTGTTTTTACCACAACAATAATTTAGAACGACACACATACGAATAAATCCGGAAAAATTTTGATTGTTTTTCCAAATAGATACGTAATTTTTCTATATAAAAAAATAATCGCACTCGTCAGCTGGTGCACACATTATTATTATTATTATTATTATTATTATTATTATTATACAACGAAATAAAGTGTAAAATCTATGGAAAACAATATCGCTTTTAACATTTTAATAATATTCGTGTGAACGGAGCTGAATACCTGACATGTATTGTTCGTATATATATATATATAATATATCGTACGCGTGCCATGTGTACTATAATTATCCATAATAATGAGAGATAAATCTTATACACAATATATTGATAATAATTAGGCCATCTTGTTTCGTAATACACAAATTATCTACAAAATAAATGTCGGTCTGGCCAATAAATGGGCCTCCGGTGTAAAAATGTTCAAAAAACAAAATTACGGATAAATACTTGAGAATTAGGTCACGCGCTCTCGTATAATTATTTTATAAATATCTCTACGGATATATACATATATATATATATTTTTTTTTTAATTTTCCGGCCGCGCCGAAAATATAATATAAATATGGAAGAAAACGCGAGAGAGAAAAAAAACAAACGTATAAAATAACGAAAATTCACGCGTTAAACGTCCCTCGGTTCGTGTTGTGTGCCGGAACGATACGAAAACTTGGCCAGCAATTTCGTGAGACAAAAAAAAAAAATCGTCGTCGTTTTACGAAAACGAGTAATAATTATGCGATTTCAAAAGTGAAACGGAAAGAAAAATATTCGAAAGAAAAAAGTAAATAAATAAATAAATACTCGATTACCGCCGAGTCGAAGTGGGACCGGCCGGCGACGGTGCCGCCGGCGCGTCGACGACCTTAAACAATTATTATAATATTAGGACGGCGGGAGCGCCTCCGCGGAGCGCCGTCGAGCCGGCGGTGGTAGCTACGAACAAAATTAATACGCGGCGGCGGCGGCGGTTTTGAGTAGTGGAACAGCGGGCAGCGCCGCAGTGTCGTCGCGACGGTTATCGCCGGTAAACGTCTGTGTTGTCGCCGTCACACACGTTTTTGTGAGTTATGACGCGCGGTGATGGTGATGGCGGCGGTGATGGCGATCGGCAGCCGACTCAATCGTCGTCGTACGCGACGGTCCGAAGAGATTTTTAGTTTTTTTTCTAATTCGGTTTTTTCCCGTTAGAGCGGTACGCGAAAACAATTGTCGAAAAAATACGCGCGCGCGTTAGAAGCGCGTGCGAAACCGTCGGGGGGAGGGTGCAGGGGGTTTTTTTTTCTTCAAACGCTCAAGCCCGATAATTGACAATAATAAATCTCGCGGCGGTGCACGGACAAACCGAAGGAGACGAAGTGCCTACGCCGTAACGAAAGAATATTTTATACATAAGAGACACGGACCGAACAATATGACCGTCACGTATACGGCCGAGGTGGCCACGTGCCGGGGTTTCGGTTGTTTTCTCAAGTTACTGTTGAGGTAAGTGCGTGTTCGGAGTGACGTCGTCGGGAATACAAAATTATCGACAGAAAGACAATAGGAAAAAAAAAAAAAAACGCGCGCGCGCGTTTTATGTACGCGGCGTTTGCGAAACGACGAATTTTATTATTATTGTTTTCGGTGGTCGGAGTCTCGAGTGACTCGTGTACAAGAAACGTCACACCGCCATAATAAACCGTGGCGTACGATTTCAGTGAAATATTCGACGTACGCTTTTTTTCTTCTTTTTTTTTTTTATAGCCAATACCGTTATTTCGTGGTTATTTTTAATTGTCGACTATCCCTTAGCGTACACGAAGAGCGTTTTACGAATTGTGTACACAATACCCGACGTCGCCGCGTGTATCCCGTCGTGTTTGTTCAATTACGCAAATACGCATTGGGTCCGAGAATCGTGTGTTCAATACGACGCCTGGAAAGTGCTGCGGCGTTGTAATAAATATAATTATTATTGTCAAAAGTGTATCTTGACTCGCGCTCGTGTTATATTAATGATCATATTCGAATTTTCATTTCCCTTCCCCCCCCACCGTTTTTTTTCAAATCGATCCGAAACGATTTGTAAACGGAAATTACAATGATTTTTTTTTAGTTTTTCCTGTACTCGTTAACGCGTCAGTTATCGTTAACTATTACCGTTCTGCGCAATCTATTCGCGTTCGTCGATGAACGGTACGGTTTTGTTGTTGAAATGTACACAGGACTACGTTGTCAAACTCGAAACGGAAAACAAAATCTACCAAAACGACGTAACGAATTCCCTGTGAACATTGCTTTACAACGGTTTTATTATCATCCGTTTTTTCCACTGTTCGCCCGGGGCTCAATTTGCAATAAACGTGCTGAAATGTTTGAATAATTTACTGTATGATACTGATCCGCAGTACACCTACGGGAATGTCGTCGATATAAGTAGTAGTAGTAGTAATGTTGTCATAATGTGACATATTATAATGTACCTACTCGAAATTAACGTACAATGTAACACTATGTAACACGTTAAAAAGCGCACTTCAATTTTTACTATTGTTATTCCATTATCGCACGTACACGCAGAATGTTATATAATATACTGTTATTAATTCGAGTTGTTACGCTCCCAACTTTAAGCGATTGAAAATATAAAATAATGACGCGATGTAACGCGTTCCGCGATTACGCGTAAGGGATAAGGAGAAATCGTAGAAATTTCCGTACGAACAATATGTACAATATATTTTATTATTAATTAAATGATTTCAATTGAAATAATTTTTTTTTTTTTTGTTCTTTGTAGCAGTTATATAGGAGAGGAGGTAACGTAAAATCATTAAAAATCGAACAAATACGTAACCTAACCTAACGCGCGATTTATGAATACATACTATGATATGGCGGTGGTTAAAAAAATATACAAAAACATTTTTTTTTTTTTTCGAAGACGTCTATAATATTAAAATGCAAGTAAACCCCTCTGTTTTACGTCCGTTTGCACTTATAACGTAACAACTCGACGACACTATTCGACCGATTAAACAGTAATACATTCAGTCAACGGAATCGTCCGGAACGCCGTGGCCACACTATCTATACTTTTCGTATCTCATTTTTTTTTTTTCCTAATCAGTTAATAGTTGTTTTACAATCGCGAGCCGTTATATCCGTGACGACAATATATATATATATATTTTTTTTTTTTGCGTTATAGTATATCTGAATGAAAATAACGCGTCGTGTACGAATAGGTCGTTTCGTTTTAGTACTTATAGCAGTAATCTCCTTTACGGCTATTTATACCATAATAAAGCCACGGTTTGGCGATATAAATCAACGAAATATTTAAAGACGAATTCGCGTTTTAGTCGCGCGGACAACTACTAATCGAACGCGATCCATTGCAGTGAGAACGACGCACTGGGCGGAACTAAATTCAGGCCACTCGCCATCCACTTATCAAAAAAAAAAAAAAAAAATGTTCTCCAGTTTTTTTTTCTCTCTCTAATAGCAATTCGACTTTAATATTGTTAGACTCTTAAAGTATATCACTCTATCAGTATAAATTACGTATATAAAAAAAAGAAAAACAAAACGAGTTGGTTTGAAAAAAACTTTTAACGTCATACGATCCAAAATTATCTGGAAAACGCCTATTTTCCAGACCGTTCACTCCGGGCAACGCACAATCACGATCTCAGAGAAATGAGACTCGATACGGATACGAAAAGTGGACAATTACAATTATCGAATTATATAATTGAATGAAGCCAATACAGAAACTGTGTATACCTATGTTTTTCTTTTTTTTTTTTTTTTTTTTAGAAAATGAACTCTTATTATTGTGTTAATATAATAAATATTTTGCTCGAACTGATTCTCGGCGTGCGTCTCCGACAGATCGAGACGCAAAGACGTAATTTTTTTTTTTTTTATACGAAAACAACTGCTGTACAACTTGCTCCAGTAACGACTATTATTCATATCGTTATTAAAGTAAAACAAAACAGAAAAAAACAAACTAGCCTTATTTAAAAAACAAAACGTTAATTATGTAGTGCACGCGAGCGAAATCTCGAGCAAAATTAGCGTGTATTTGTTTTCACATAAGTATAGGCACTTATTGTTCGTTTAATTCACGTTTCTATAGTCATTTTTCGGTTTATTGCGATACGCATTTAATTTTTTTTCTTCTTGTTTTTGGGGTACGTAAACACTATCTATATAAGATAGATATCCAGAGTACAACGCGAATTCGTCCATATACAATAATTATGTTAAAACATCACGCGGCTACGTGATAACTTAAGGTTTTCGTTTTTCACTACATAATATATTTATTATATTGATTCTTCGCACGGGCTATTGTAATTACTGATAATATTATTATCCGAGCGATCAATCGTACGCGCGTGTACTATATTTATTATTAATATTATTATTATTTCTCGTCTTTCAATGAAATGAAATGGAAGTAAGGACTCATCTTTTTCGTTGTTCACTCGTAGATACGTTTACTTTTTTATTTTAAACTTTGCTGTTTACTTAACGTTTACTGGTTTACTTACATTTACACGTTTACTCGTTTACATTTTACACGACCGACCGAGTTTGTTGTCGGTTGAGCACTGATTCTCCAGTCTTATACATGATGTTCAAAGGGGGAGGGCGAAAATAGAACACTTTTGCACAACATAACAATATCGAAATTACTGCACTCCATCATATTTGATGACAAAACTGCTAATTCTTTGATAATACGGTCGACGCCATGCGTTCATGCGTTACTGTCATAATTGAAAACATTTCGTATCGTGAAATGTCGATAAACGTTCTGTTGCGAAAAAGCTATATTGGTTTTACAATGGTGTCTATTTTATTTTTTTCTGTGTCCAACTTTTCGACTAGGAAGAATGCTCCGATTTTCACACACGTACACCTATTTTCTGGTAAAAAAATTTTGTTGGCGTGATATTTTAGAGCAGTCATTTTTCGATTTTCTCAATAGATTTTAAACGCCATCGAAAAATAGTATTAAAAACGGGGGGAAAAACACGATTTCTCCAGAATTTAGAAAATAATGGTCTCAGAATCTTGAAATTTACACCGAATACGTAAACATTGCGCTATATATGTAAGAATATTTTCAGAACAGTCTTCCAATTAAATAAAGGCTATTTATAACAATTATTAAGCATTGAGCCGCTTAAATCATAAAAGAAGTAATTTTCAATTTTAAACATTTAATTTAACATTTAGACGTTAACCTACATTATTTTAATATGAATTAGTAGGTAGTACTTTATTATTATTATTATTATTATTATTATGAGACAATATTTTAGAGGGGGGGGGAGTTTATTGATTTTTCCAGCGCTTTTTAATGTGGTCCATAATAGTACCACAATTTTTTGCTAACTATATTTCAACTATATTTTACTATATATCAAAAGTCATTGTTGTACATTAATAATAAATAATATTACATTGAAGCTACACACAAAATCGTTTTATTGGGTGCAACGATTTATCATTACCTAACTAGTCGGATCGTATAATAGGCCATAATATACATTATATCGGTGTCTCACTTTTTTCTTTTTTGTTAACAAATTCTTTATTATTATTAAATCCATTACTTTATTAATTATCTTATAAACTTAAAATGCTATTTTTTATTCAATATACGTTCTTATAATATCAATACTGGTATTAGAAGTGTACGGTACGATATGTGATAGGCGCCCAATTACCTATAAGGCATAAAGCGTTTTTTTTAAATTTTTTTAATGAAAATATCGGTTTCTCCGAAAACGTGTTCCCGTGTCTTGTCCCTCGAGAAAATCCTATTGAATACGCCACTGACGTTGGCTTGGAATAAACGGCCGAACAAAATATTGAGCTAAAATAACGTGTAAATAGCGTATCGACGACGTCCTCTGCGGAAGTTGCGCGACCACGCGCGTTTAAGAGTGATTTTATTTTTTCACACATTACGGACGTTTTATGCAGCGCGTCGGATCGCGATATCATTTTCGCAACGACAACCGTACACGCGCTTTATTTTTTAAATGCGTTTTTTTCGTTCACTCGTTCGTTCATTGCGAACGGGATTGGACGGCGGCAACACCAGCACGGGGCGTAGACACGTCCGGTGTTTTCAATTTTTATTTTTTTTTCTTACGCTAGGCCAATACGCGAGCACACAAAAGAATTTTTTTACTTTTTCGTTTGTTCCCGTGTAAATCTCCGATGTCGAAATCGTCATCGCGATTTTCGTCGGCCGGATTTGTTTTGGAAAATGTTAGACTGCGCGCGCGCGCTGTGAGGGGATGGATTCGTTAAAATGCCTCGCGTATCAATTATAATGCAAAACGGCCCACGCGACTGTATTATTTATGTAGTAATTTATCCGATTTATTTATTTTGCCTTAACACATTTGTCCGCCCGCCGACGCACGAAGGTCCCCCCGCCCCGCGTGTACGCAATAATATCGTATAAAGAGATACATAAGACGCGGCAATAATTTTTTATTTTTTTTTGTTATTCTCTTTGTTCGTGCCGCGCGTAGTTTTCTGCGTTCGGCGTGCGTGCGTGGCCTTGTACAGGAGTGTAATGACTGACTGATCGTCGTATACACACCAGTTTATTATTATTATTATTATTATTATTATTATTATTATTATTATTATTATTATTATTATTATTATTATTATATATCAAACACGAAAAATAATACGTATTATATTTATGATTTGTGAATTATTACACGCCGTACACTTTGTAGACGTTTAATCGTTATTTTTATGTATAATTATTGTAAATTTTTTTTTTTTTTAACACGAATAACAAACAGTGATTACACACATCTTTAATCGGGATAGATAAATGAAATAAGTTTTAGTAATACTTTTCGGATTTAAATATTATATTAATACGATTTTTAATTGTCATTTTAAATATAAACGATAGTGATAAATTATTATTATTATTATTTTTTTAGTCTGAGCGAAACGAGGGAACTATTGATTTTACAATGATGTTTGTTTCTTTTTTCTGTGTACACGTTTTCGATTAGAGAAAATGCTCGAATCATTTTATCGTCCGTTACACGTTCCGAATGCAAATCGTTTTGATTATATTAAACGTTTTTTTTTTTTTTTTTTTTTAATTTTCACGATAGTTTCCTTGTGCGTAACTCATAACATAATTAGAAGAAAAAGTATTTTCTCTATAGTTTTTGTTCGTGGCATAAAAAAAAAAAAAAGACTAGCAAATTAATGGTCCTATAGTCTTTAGACTTATGCCGAATATATAACTTTCACTACAAACGCGTAAAAAAAAAAATCATTTATAGAAATCATTAGATGTTAAGCTTTTTATGTTAGAAGAGAAGTAATTTTCAGTTTTAAGAGCTGTAAATTTTATACGACCCACGTCTTACGTTATTTCAACAATATTCAATAAGTTTTGAGAATTCTAAGTCACAATTTTTTTTTTGTATTAATACTTTAAATGTTCCGATAAAGTGTAATATAAGTTTCTCACGATCGTTTTATCGAACGCTTTCAAATTTACAGTAATAACAAAACTTTATCGAAATGTAATTCGCTGGAACGACATCCGCTGCAACACCCGCAAATCGCTGCTGATTTTTTCTTTTTGTAATTATACGAATTTAAAATAACTTAAATTGAGTTCAAAACCGTACACTGCTTATCCGTATTAATGATTTTACATAAACCATTTGCACGCGCACTATTTATTTATTTATTTTTTGTTAAGCTTGTCAAGGTTCGACCGTTTAAAACCGCACGTATCTGATTTTACAATTTAAAATCCAGACGAATTTGTATTTCAAATATTACATAAAACTACAAATAAATTCGTAATCGAACAAATTACATGTTTTTTATTAATAAAATCACAATATTTTCTTGTCAAACGAATTTAAGAAATGACTCAAACACCAACATGACTGCAGTATACGTTTACATTTTAATGATATATCTTTAACCAATAAACCGTTATTAATGGAATCAG
The DNA here is from genome assembly GCA_032441825.1 of Chaetogeoica ovagalla. Lineage (NCBI taxonomy): Eukaryota > Metazoa > Arthropoda > Insecta > Hemiptera > Aphididae > Chaetogeoica > Chaetogeoica ovagalla. The sequence continues at coordinate 5,667,330 of CM063742.1, forward strand.
AAAGTGGAATAGAAACAAGAGGCAACTCGTCGTTCACAATACGCGTATACGTGTTCTATTGAGATTCGATATTTTTCGCACTTATTCGCTTAAAATATTATTCTTTTCGTATAATTTTAATCATAACCAATATAATAATATAATTGATCCGATAAATAAATAACGTTATAGCGGTCGATTTTCAAAATGTTTTACGAAAAGTCTATAATAACATATAACGCATGTATATTATTATAATATGAGTTCGTTTAATCTCGCTTTGTTTTCCTCTTCCCTCCCCTCACCCGATTGCTACAGCGAAAACTGGTATATTATTATTATTATAATTATTATTATATGGAGAGAACGCTGAATGAGTGTACAATCGGAGTTAATATATTAAAATTAACACACAGCACGTTTTCCGTGATGATTAATATAATTTAAAATGTCCATATGTGTATATAACTAATCATTATCGCGCCCTTGACATGTTACACACGATCACAAACGAATTTTCGCCTGTCTGTGTGTATGTGTATATATATATATTTATTTATATAAGGCACACACGATTTAAGTGTGATGTATACTTAAATAAATTTAATGTTCAAAATGTTTCGAAACTAAATCAAACCGGCTCGCCATCACATACCTATGTCGATATAATATCAAATATGGCATATATTTTAATGAAATTTCGGCTTCGTTAAGAGGAAGGGGGTTTCTCTTTTTGTCTTACACACGCACACACAATACCATAGTGAAATAAATGTGTGAAAATAATCAATCGATCTAATGGTATCGTATCTAATGGTACGATAAGAAATTTGAAAACAAATTTGAATCCGTCGTAAAGTGTTCAACATTGCCATATTTCGATTTTTTTTTTTTTTCATAAATCATTCCAAAATTATTTGAACATATTTAAACCACAAATTAGACGAATATTCATCTATTATATACAGTTCTTAGAATTTGCAAGGCCCAGAACAAAAATATTTGCGAGGCTTTTTTCTGCTTATTTGTATCGCTAAATTATGCACTATTTTTTTTTTATTTTTTTTTGAGCACGAGGCCTTATATCAAACTAAAAAGTGTGAGGCCCATGGCTTGGGCCCTGCTCGCCTTCCCCTAAGGGCGGCCCTGATTATATATATGGTTTTTATTGTTCCGACTTCCAGTCCAGTATTAATCTAATCGCTGCATACTCACTACCTCCAAATTACACGTCCCAGCCATTATTGCAGTATTCTCTGGATTTTAATGAACCCCATTTACTGTGGCCATTTTTAGTTCCTATTGGAGTTTTCGATTGAACTTCCTATACCACTGGCCTGTCCACTCGCATCCATAACCGACTCGCACAGTATTCTCCATATTTTATTTTTTAAAGCCTTCAATCATTTCTCCGCGACACTTACAGTGGTTTACGCTTTGTAATACGTGAACGTGTATGCCTTATTATTGCTGTGCACGATCTTACTTTTGTTCGCATTGAAAAAAAAACGTTCGATTTTAAATGTATATTAATTACCTCATTAAATATATATTATATTATATACGACACTAGTTCACTACCGTATCACGATTTTATAATATTTTTATTTATATTATAGGTGGCGAGGCAGTATATACAAGTTGGTGTGGCCCGATTTAGCAGCATTTCTCTTTTCTTATTATACTCTAAATTTGACATACCGTTTTATATTAAATGAAGAACAGAAACGGTAAGTAAACATGTTTATTATTACAACCAAATCATAATAATACGTTATTATAATGATTTTTTCTGAACTGCTCACATGTATACGAAATTATCGTGGGTAAAGATGGCATAAAGAGGAAGGAAAGAGAGGGAAACGGTCTCTAAAATTTGAGAATTTAAATGAGAGATAAAAATTTGGCTTGATTGATTTAATAAAACCAGATTTTTGAAATACTAATTTATATATTACTATAAATATTTATAATTTTATTATGTATATAATAATAATGTAATATATTATATATATTTATTGTCAAATAGACTTCACGACGAATTCAAATCTGTTTTCAAACTTCTTATCGTACCACTAAATCGATCGGTACGTTGGAAGTAGGAAACGTTTATTTTACTATGTTTCGTGTGTGTGTGTATGACGAAGAGTGAAAATGCCCACTTTCAATCCCCTTAACATGGTTAATTATTATCAATTAATTACGCACAAATTGAACTACGCGAAAATCAACCGGTCAAGTGCGCACAAATAATAATATGTTTTCCCGATTGCGCTTTAGAATAAACTCTGCAATGCATGCGAACACAATAGGCGTACGGTATATCTTATGATGTATGTATATTGAAAATTATATTTTGTTCAAGGGTATTTGAAAGTATATCGGATTACTGCGAAACGTACAGCAACTTGATCCCGTTGTCGTTTGTACTGGGATTTTACATATCTATAATAATGCAACGTTGGTGGGATCAATATTCATCAATCCCGTGGCCTGATCCAATAGCAGTATACGTGAGCTCACACATTCACGGACAAGTACGAAATTATTTATTTTATTGTTACATTTTCCCGGGCACCCGAGATTTTCCGGTCGATCGTTACCAATCATTCGTGCCTGCAGCCCACGTTTCGAGGGTTCCAGAGAAATGCTTAACGCTTTCCGTTGCCCTCGAAATACTCACAATACACACTTGTGTAAATAATAATCCATTATTGGTTGTTGTAATGCTTATACATTTGAAATTGTAGGACGAACGAGGAAGGTTGATGAGACGGACGATAATGCGATACGTATGCCTGGGACTGACAATGGTATTTACGAATATTAGTCCTAGGGTAAAGAAACGTTTCCCTACACTCGATCACTTTGTCGAAGCCGGTACGTAACAATATCAATAATAATAATAATAATAATATCAATAATAATAATAATAATAATAATTATTATTATTAACTTCTATATAGTGTTGTGCGCAAATTAGCGCAATTATTATCGTTTTGGATTATGTATGAAAATATACTACGTACTGAAAATATGAGATGATTATATTGATGTACATTAAAATACGAAGTGTCGCCTTAATTTAACAGTATTTTTTATATCGTACTGTCAACGTGACCACGTAGTCTTTTTTTTCTTTCGTTTTGCTCGATATACCGCAGGCGACTTGCACTTTACAAGAAAGAAACACGAAATTATATAGCACTGCTAAATTTCTTCCGTTCTCCTGCGGTTTTATCTAGCGCCGATCCAAGGGAAGAATCCTGTAGTCTGGTTACATTTTTCTTTCACTACTATCGTTTTTTAAACAATCGAGGTAAATACCTCTTTTATCAACGTACTAAATAATTGTACGGGCACAAATAATTTGTTTCCGTATAGGTATTGCAGTTATTGTTAAACGACGCGTGAACCTTATGAACTATGGAATCGAACAGCAAAACAATCGAAAAGTATGAGAACTCATTTCGTGTTTTGTTGGACATTTTTCGTCTCTCGTAAAACACTTTGTTTTGGTCATATGTCTAATATCCGTCTAACGGATTGTTCTCGCGTGATCGGATAAATTAATTTCATACCGAAGTCTATATTCGTATAGGAAGGACCGGCCGAAACGGGCGTGTGAAAACTTTTTCCCAGCGCACTTATACGGGTTTAGCAAAACGGAAAAATCGCCGTTACGTCCCGGAATTCTCACATCCGATCTCTATCTCGACATTAAGATCTCTTTCCAGTTTCTTTTTTTTTTTTGCAAACGATAGAATTTGTTCTTAGCTTGCTTTTGAGTTATGATACACGACAATAGTGATCTTAATAGAAAAAAAGAAAGCGAAAAACTACGTTTTTTTTTTTATTTTCCGAAATTAGAATTATGATGTATTTAAATTATTATAATACGTATATATTATGTAATATGATAATAATTTTATCTCTTAATCAACTTTATGGTAAGTGAAAGCTCTGATAGCCGTTAATGAATCCAACTAAGAAGCGATGAATTATAATAATATAACTAGCAAAAAAACTTTGACAACTTATAAGAAGCGTATAAAAACTAAAAATATACCTATTCCCGCACAGTGATGGTTGAAATTGGTAAAATATGCAAAAATTAGGAATTAGTTTTATTAGTATTAAAGTAGTGTTTTGACTATAAGGCCCTCGCATAAATAAGTTTTCAGTCCGCCCTTGGTTTAGCTGCAGACATCTCCACTTCAAAATTTGAAAACCAAACCAAGAGGAATTTTATTTTCTAAGCGATTCGTAATAATTTGTACCCGACACTTTAAAATTCGTAAATTGTTCTTAGGCTCTTAGAAAAAATATATTTTTTGAATACGAGGTACTACGGGAACGATACCATGATTCTGTCACTCTCAAAGACTCGAACCGAAATAAATGGACCGATCCACTTAAAATAAATTTACTTAAAATGGCGGATCTACATATAAAAACGTCGGACTATAAAATAATATTAGTTTATTATAAGAATTTTCGTTGGATCGTCTAATATAGATATTGAATTTTGGTACGATTTTTCGATAAACTTTTAGCAAAACAAAAAAAAAAAATCATTGAAAAAGAACTTTTCGTACTTGGCATTTATTTCATCTGCATTCTACACGTATTTTATATCAGTCATTTTACACAGTTCATAGTACTCGTAGATTAATGAAACTCGGTGTGTGTGTGTGGGCGGAAAACATTAGTTATAAACTTTTTTTTTACATTAAACATATTATAAAATATAGGTTTTGTTATATTCTTCGGAATATTCATTTATCCTGCAAATGTATTAAGTTTCGCGTGTTCTTTTTTTTCCGTACTCGTAGGTTTATTGTTGGAAAATGAAAAAACAATCGTAATGGATTTAAACAATAAATTCCCAAGTCATTCCAAACACTGGTTGCCGGTTGTTTGGGCGGCAAGCATAGTTACCCGGGCGAGGAAAGAAGGACGAATCCGTGACGATTTCGCTGTGAAAACGATAATCGACGAATTGAACAAATTTCGCGGCCAATGCGGTCTGTTGCTCAATTACGACTCGATAAGCGTACCGTTGGTTTACACGCAGGTTAGGTATTAGTTTATAATTTCCGTAGTAATAGTATTAATATTATTTATTATACTGTTATTGTTATTATTCTCTTTTTGTTTATACCTTCAAATCACCTACCACTGTATATTACCTTCACACATACCATCATACACTTATATGTCAATGTAATGCCTCTATATTATTAAATTAATTAATATACAATATCGTTATTTATTTATCGGTCAACTTTAATTATAATTATTATACAAATCTGGAGCTCTTTGTCATAAGCCTGTTCCCTGTCTGCTTCAATTTCTTCCAATAGTTCATCTTTTCCTCTTGGCCTCTTTCCCCTCATCATATCTGTCAATGTTCCTTTCAATATATTTCCATCAACCGTTCTCGTTCTATCCTTATGCTTTGTATAATGAATTGAACTACATCTTCTCTTTTGTATAGCTGGTATAATTGAGCGTTCGTTCTCATTTTACATTACTGATCCATATTATTGAAAACGGGTCCATAGATTTTCCTAAGCACTTTCCTCTCAAATATTCGTAGTATCTGCTCTCTGTGTGACCCGTGTAGCACCAAGCGTACGTCAAAAGGAGTCAGACGTGGCTCAATTATAATTATTATCAAACTTGACTTTTACTCCCCTTTTAATCATAAACGGAAATTATGCCTCGTTGTTCGCCCCAACTCGGACTGCTGGTCTTCATATATGCGTTACATAGTTATATCGCGTGTTGATTAGTTTAGTTGGTAAACCAAAGTCTTATTAAACATTTTCCATAGCGTTTATTTATTTATATACTGTTATATATGCATGTTTATTGTCTACGTAGATCCTTCGAGAATTCGTATTTTTTTTTTCTATAATCCATCTTCTAACAAATACGTGATCTGTGATTGACTCGGTTTTTTCTGAATCCATTTTACTTATAATTTTTTATTTATTTTTTTTTTATATTTCTTTCGCGTCTTATTTCTGTTCCATTACGTATTATATGTTTTTTTTTTTTTTACTATTTTATTATACGCATACTAAGAACTGATAAAATACTCCAGGTTGTTACGTTGGCCGTTTATTCATTTTTCTTCACCACCGTGATGGGACGTCAGTGGTTAGACAAACCAATGAATTCACAACAAGCGTCATCGAATTCGCCGAATTACAATTATATCGATTTGTATTTTCCCGTGTTCACTACGTTACAATTTTTTTTTTACATGGGATGGCTTAAAGTGGCCGAATCGTTAATTAACCCGTTTGGAGAGGACGATGATGATTTCGAACTGAATTGGATCATCGACCGTAACGTTCAAGTAATGTATAAAAACTTTCTTTTTCTTTTTATATCTATACGAAATATTTCGGATTCTTTACGGCTCGAGTATGGAAAACATAATTTTCTTTTTTTTTACCGTGTTGTGGAACGTTTCAGGTGTCTTATTTAATAGTCGATGAAATGCATCACGAACATCCCGAACTGATTAGGGACCAGTATTGGGACGAAGTATTCCCCACCGAATTGCCGTACACTGTAGCTGCCGGAGAACGCGAACGCCATCCCGAACCGTCAACCGCTAATATAGCCGTGTCAAACACTGACGCGGAATATACCACAATGACGACCAAATGTGATGACGGACAGACAATCGTAAATAACGTTATAGTGTTCACTTTTTTTTTTTTTTTTTTTTTTTTTACAGTAGTAAAGTATTCGCATGCGAAAATATAACGTAAAAAAATATGAATATATAATAAAATATAACGTTAGGAAAAAATATAAAAACTAATTCACACACACACACACACGTTTAAATATGGTATATATTCAATGATCGAAATGGGATGAGAGAGATGCCATCTTTCCATTTCTTTTAGTTATTATATTCCAACTCCTTCCTCCCCTCACTTATTTTCGTAGTTGTTATGTTGCCTAATTTTTTTTTTTTTAGAAAAATATCTTCGAATCATTTCTATTTTTTCTTTATAAGAACTATTATGTTTTTTTAGTATTTCAACATTCAGTAGATCGAAACAACACACTTGAACACAATTCCGAAAAGTATAGAAATGTTATTTTTTTTTTTTTTTAGCAAAGAAAAAAACATTTGAATCCAAGATTTAAATAATATTTTTTTGTTGTATTTTATACATCGAACAAGTAAAAAGACTTTTTTTCTACTTATATTTCAACAACATGGACCGTTTATGACATTGCCCCTCTCCTCCCCCCCTCCCGTTTAAAAACTTGAAATGACGATAATGCTTCCATCTCGTGGTGATTAATCTCAAAGGATTGTCGTCTCCATCGACAAAAATAATTACGTTTCGTATATATTATTCGCGTTTATCGTATTCGTGTGTAAACTATTAATACGGAAATCGAATTCGTAATTATCATTATAATGCGTGTATTCTTATGAGGAAGGGTTTTAAAATTAAAAATTATCTGTTATAAAACAGATTAAATAAAGTTTTTATTTTATGATAAAAAAGAAATGAATAATAACAATTTTATTATTTTTCGCAGTTGTTTTAAATAAATATCTAGAAGGAAAAAGAAGAAGATCCCTTGATTTTTTTAAGTAATACATTACAAAACTAATTGAATCCCTCTCCTTCCCCCCCCCTTCCCCTCGATTATTCCCCTGATTCTATAATACATATAATACGGTTTCCAAACGATTATTACATTGTATAATATCGATATATAAACTTAAATATGAATTTAAACTTTTTGTGTTTTTCATCTCGCCGATTTTTTTTTGTTTAGGACGACGACGACACGAACAGCGGCATACATTTCATCGCGTCTTCGGGCGACTACAAGAGATCGAACAGTCAATTGCGCGCGCGGCCAATATCATCGCACAGCTCCAACAACGATCAACACCATAATCAGAGTATAGCCAGTTCATTGAATCGAGTTGGCTCGGTCACGTCCATATTGAAAAATCTCTTTAAACGCACTCCCGCGCAATCCACTGGTGGCGGCGACGGTAAGTCCGTTTGCCTTGTTTTTTATGTACCCGGGCTGCAAAACATTTTAGACGTGAAATATAAATAAACACGGGAACCACCGTCCTTTTACAAAAACGTAAAATTAAATTTATTGTACAATATAATAATTTATTGTATAATAGAACCGATCCTATACATGCAATAGCGTAATTACGGGATGGACCCTAGATTGTTAATTTTTTTTTTTTTTTATATACAATTTAATACACTCGTACACGGGATCTCATGATCATAAATCTCATTTTAAGCGTTACTATTGGTTTTATTCATAAATATGTTATAATTGTTTTACGTTACTGAAATATAAAATGAATAATACACAATAATGTAACAGTTTGTTCGTTCGACCATAGGAAAATAGATTTTTTTCAAACATCTGACTATATCTAACAAAAAAAATAAATATAATTTGTTATATATATGATGTATGAATATATTATATTATATAGCGGATACGTTTTTGCAATAACGCATTGAAGAATATTAAAAACAACTTTTAGATATCTATTAAATTTTATAGAATTACGAGTATTAATAATGTAAAATATAATTATAAGTGTTCGTCCTATCGATCGTTTTGACACCTATTAATATCAAGCGTAAGAAGTTATATTTTATCCGATGATACACATTTTGGCTACACACGAGTTCCGTCCCGGCGACTTTTTTTCATACCAATTCTGTCCCGGCAAAATAAAAAAAAATATGCGATTTCAAGGGGATTGGAAACGATCCGTTTTAAGGCGTTTTGTATAGGCATTTTAAAATACAGAAGCGTATGGGCCGTGTGTGTGAGTGAATAATACTATAGTACTTTCTCTATTTCAGTAAGTACGCTGCTTGTACGCGCATGCATAAGTCAACAAATTAAAAAAAAGATATATTCAGTCAAAATATACGAATTCCGTTTCCAACGTTCTCTTGTTAAAGAGTATAATCTTAATATATTTTCAGGTTTAACATTTTCTTTGAAGGTTGTTGTACGCTGAATGAAAACCAATCAGTTTCCCAGTAAAGTGCATAACACAAAACTCGTTGTGCCTCATTTTCAATGTTTATCGAAAAATACGCAACAATAACAAAATGTCACTGACACAATTCTGGATATTATTTGTAAAAAAGTTCTTTCTGAAATATATTTAAACAAAATATTGATAGATAATTGTGTATTCTTAAAGTTGACTATGTATAATGTCCAAGAAAACCGAGGAACAGAATCGGTATATTATATCTTATTTTACGCTGGGACGGAACTAGTATATCTTATATTGTAACGTTTATGTTTGGGGTGGAACTCGTGTGCAGCCAGAAATTTTTTTATACCACCTCCCGTATAACGTGTTCGTAATTTACGTCTCTGAATTGATATTATACGTACTTAACACATACTTAACTTACAACCGCGTTTTTCAGGATTGTTATCACGAGTATCGAGCGGTAATAGACTTCCGAACAGCTGGCAAAGCCAAGAAAGTTTACATAGCAGTAGTAGCAAGTTACTCCAACAACAATTTGGAAGTGTCCGCATTGCTGATCAGGTCTGTACACAAACCGGGGTTTTTTTCTCTCTCTCTCTCCAATGGCGCAAGTACAACTTATCAGTGGCAGGTAACCCATGCTCTTGCAAGTGTTGCTTGGGCAACACCTATAAAATGGGCTGGTAGATTCCGAGTAGTAAACGTGTAAATTATTATGAAAAAACTATTATTACTCGACTTATTAGTGAAATCCATATGTAACGCGCTCAGTTAAAAAAAAAAAAATTCACAAAACAAAGTATTTATAATTTAAAATTTTTTGTAATAAAAATATTTCTTTCTTTCCAATAATCTATTTTAACAAGTGCAATATTATGCAGCACATAACATTGCCATTATTGCTAGAAATGTTACTTGAATGTTAATCAGTTTTAACACACTCAAATAATAGATATCCCCTCTCTCTAAAAGAAACGAACATCTTTAAATTCCAATAATAATATCAATAAATTATTGTGTAAATTACTATTGAGTACATTTTAATCATACCTAATTCAAAATTTAAAATTTGGGACTATAAAAAATATTTAGTGCAAAGAAAAAAAATTTTTAATTTAAATATATAGTTAATACGCAGTTAACTAGTAAAAAAAAGACCACATTGTTTTCATCTTATTTTATAGCTTAGAATTAGCATACTGTTTAAATTCTGGGGATTGGTTGAATTTAATACATTTTTAAAGACAAAATATGTTTGAAAATAATATGGCCGAAAGGAAACCGAATATTTTTTTGTCAGTGGATAACGTCCGCTCGTTAACACAAAGGGATTTTCTTACAACATGGGTTATGTATCTGTAAAGTCGATTTATTCATTTATCCGTTATCTGATCCCAACACACTGAATACAGAATGTAATTAACACTGTGTAGGTAATCGAAGAACTGGACGAACAAATGACAATTACAGCAGATGGCAAAATGGAACGGCGCAGCGAAAAACCCAACGTGCGTACGGTATTCCCACCACAGCCACCATTACCAGGCTCAGAATCGTCAAACTTGTCTAATATCACATACACGGAAGTACTGTCGGCCAATGACGATTTCGGCCGTGGTGACAAAGATGTAAATGCATTGATGCGAAGCGACAGTGACAGCAGTAATCACAGATGTCACTCGCCAAGCGCATACAGTCTGATGTTTGTTGTCGAGCCGCAGAATGACCAACAAACACCTGTAACAAACGACCTTCAATACGAGGACAGCAGACCCTCGTCAGCCACATACGATTATGATAGATCCAAACCAACGCCTGAAAACCATGATTATTAAAACAAGACCGTTTTGATATTGTTAATAACGCATTTTTTTTTTATTTTTTAGCATCTTATTATTATCTAATAAGGTAGTATAGACATTACGCTTTGTTTTAGGTTTCATATTTCATTTTTACTCAACTCGATTAGGATTGGAAAAAAAAAAAATTGTATCTTCTTTTCTCATACTAAACAATATCAATAAATTACATCATCAATTTTTAAGCTTTATTTTGATATAAATAAAAATGGAAAAAATATGTATTCATATAAATTACAATAATCAACGCCACAAAGTTAAACACAATATTTTCCAATTATCTAAAATAAAACTAATGTACTCTATTGCTAATGTAATACTATATTATAAACTAAATTTAAAATTGTACAATACAACGATCATCCCAGTCAAAGTACAAATACACTCAATATTTTATATTTGTTATTTAATCCACCATATTCTCATTAGTCTTTTTATTCTGTTAAGTAAAATAGCATTTAGAAATATTAATTTTACAAAACAGTTTTTGTACAGAGGAATAATAAATAAATTATTTTGCAATTTGTTATTTTCAATAATGCATAATAAAATGAAATATTTTCAAATCTAAATAAATTTATTTAAAACAATGACTGAAAATGAACGATCTGTCTAAACATTCCTTCATTTTTAAAGTTTCTTAAAAATTTCTTCTCTCGTATTAATATAGATGGATATAATAACTTCTTAATTGCCAAGTAAAATTTGATATTAATAATTAAACATCCATACATATGAGTGAATACATGTTTGAAAATTGAATCCATATTTTACAAGTCACAATGATATAATAAACTTACATATTAATTTACATTAAATCTATTGAGAAAAAAAAATTAAAATTTAATCAGTTAATGATCATATTTGTTTGATTACCATTTAATTTCATTATTATGGCGATAAAACCAATAAAAAATGTACAATTTTACACACATAAATATAATTGTGTAATTCCTTAAACTACATTTTGTTCATTTCCAGTACTTGGATTTTCGTGATGAATAACTGCTAACATGGATTCTATGTCCAAATTCCCAAGTCTTCCTTCATGTGGCGTTCCAACGTTATTATCTCTACCAGGATTTTCTTCAACCATTGATTCATTATGATCATTGCTGTCTGCTATACCTTCATCCACCGCAGGCTCGGTTTGTTGAGTTCTACTATCTGGCTCCAATGTTCCTACTGACTCGGCAATATTTGCAGTAATTTGTTCAATTTCTGTATCCTGTAAAAAAAAAAAAAAAAAACGTAAAAGCATATATATGATGTTTGTATAAATATTTTACTCACATCATTTGAAGATGATACTAATGGTTGATTATGATCTTTTTGAATATGGTCAAGACAGTTCGATCTACTACTGAATGATTCAGAACAAACTTCACAACGAAAAACCAAGGTCCTCTGTTGTGGATTGTGTTGTTGTCGAGATAACTATAATTTAATTATTTTAGAATCTGAGTGAGACATGTATTGGTTTTACAATGATGTTTTTTTTACATCTGTACCAAAAATTTTACCAGAAAGAATACTATTATAACAGCAATTAATTATAATAAGGTTTTAAAGTTTTTAATTCATAAAGTACGTTAGTTTTTGTTATACACCTAAAATATTAACAAATTATACACCGTATTCTTCATAAAATATAAATTTATACATTTGTAATTGATCTAACCTAACTACTAGTTTAGGTTAGGTTTCATTAGTGTATTATTATTTTTTTCAGAGGCGTCCTTATCGCCCAACACACTGCGACTGCGGGGCATTACAAAAGCCCTACTCTGGCCTATTGGCTGGGGTAGTCTGGTACTCTAGGTTGGGGGTTTGGCGACGGGGCCTAACAACCCATCACTTTAAAAACGGCTTGTTAAGAAACTAAAATTAAAGCCTCGGACTAGAGCTCTGGATAAACAAGAATGGAAACGGCCCGGACTACAAGGTTTTACAATTGGTACATGGAATGTTAGGACTCTATATAAAACAGGTGCGCTTAGCACACTAATCGATGCAGTGTCAAGTATAAAGTAAATTTAATAGCACTACAAGAAACGAGATGGCAAAGATAAGGATGCGTGACAACTGGTAACATGACATTCTATAGTGGTATATCGGCTAATAAACATGCAAACAGTGTGTGTTTCCTCGTACACAATAGCCTAATACCATGGATTAAACAATTTAAAGCTATAAGCGATCGAATATGTTACATTCGAATCTGTATAAACTACTGGGACATGATTATAATCTGTGCATATGCACCAACAGAATCAGGAAATGAACAAAAGATGTTTTCTACGAAATATTGGAACAAACATACGATAATATGCCAGGTCAATGCATTTAATTAATATTGGGAGATTTGAATGCTTAAGTAGGAAAGGAAGACATATACAGGTCAACAATTAGAAAAATTGCTTACACGATTGAAACAATGATAATGGAATAAGGTTAATTAATTTTGCAATAAGCAAAAATATGGTAATAAGTAACATAAAATTCCAGAGGAAAAATATTCATAATAAAACACGGTTGTCACCAGAAGGCAGATTCAGTAGCCAAATTGATCATGTTCTTATAGAAAATAAATTTAAAACAATTAAAAACGTCAAAAGCTACAGAGCAGACGCAGATACAGACCACTATCTAGTCGTAACAAACTTCAAAGTAAAAATGTCAACAGAATGGAAAAAGAAAAAAAACAATCAGAAAATTTGACGTAGATAAATTAAAAAATGAAGAAACACTGTGGACATTTCAAAAAACAGTGGCAAATAGCTTAGAAAAAAAATAGGAAAGTGACAAAGAGCAAATTGAAGAATCGTGGAAATTGATAGACTTCAATAACAGAATCAGCAGAAAAAGTAATTCAATTCGCACAAAGAAATGGTTCAATGATAACTGTAAGAAAGCAATCAGAGAATGTAACGAAGCCAAAATCAAAGCGATACATATACCAACCCCCGAGAACTTAAAGGACTTCGAGAAAAAGCGAAGAGAAGTAAATACATTTAGATCACATTAATAAGAATTATTAACTCTACCAAGAGCCTGAATGGCTCGTAAAGCCTTATAAAAAAAAAAAAAAATGTTTTGTTTCCTTACATTTTGAGCAGTTGCCTTTTCATTATCTTTTTGGGCCGTATGAATTTTCAAATGGGACCTAAATCAAAAAAGATAAAATGAATATAGCTAATTAATAATTTTATTTTAAAACTTACCGAACAATACCAAGATTTTTGGATTGAAATCTACAGAAACTACACTTATATTTTGTAGATGTAGTACTTTCTGGTTTTTTTATTTTCATTGAAGTACAAACAGGATACACACGAACTGGTGTTAAACCAGTAGAAATATTTCTTTGGCCAATGTCAACTTCATTAGTATTCAAATGTCCGTTAACAATCTAATTAATAAAATATGATTAATGTAATATATACAAAATTAAAATAATAGCTTACATCCAGAGTTTTAACTGGTTGATCGTGTGGCAATACTCCATATATTTGTTGAATGTATGACACTAAAGCATTTCTTACAAGTTTCAAATCATTTTCCAATTTATCCATATGTGTCCAAAGTACATTTTTTACACACATTTTTGTTTTATTTTTTAGCATTTTATTATTAGGTACTATAAATATTACGCCTTGTTTTATATTAGGTTTCATATTTTATTTTCACTCAACTCAATATTGGAAAATAGAAAAATTAAATTTTTTTTTCTTATACTAAAGCAATAAATTACGTCTTATCAATTAAGTATATTATTTTGATATAATTGAAAAAGAAAAAATATGTATCCATACAAATTATAATTATCAACACCACAAAGTTTAAACGCAATATTTTCCTAATATCTAAAATAAATTTAATGTAATATTTAATATTAATGTAATTTTATTACTAGTGTAATACTATATTATACGCTAAATTTAAAATGGTGAAATACAACGAACATTCCATTCAAAGTACATAATACACTCAATATTTTATATTCATTATTTAATTTACCATATTCCCATTAGTTTTTTAGTCTGTTAAGTGAAAGAGCATTTAGAAACATTATTAATTTTATAAAATAAAGTTTTTATATAGAAAAATAATAAATAAATTATTTTGTGTTTTATTTTCAATAATTTATAAAATGAAATATTTTCAATCTAAATAGTTTATTTCAAATAATGACTGAAAATTTACATCTAACATTTCTTCAGTTAAAAAAAAAAAAAAAGAAGTTTCTTAAAAATTCCTTCCTTCATATTAATAAAAATTGATATGAACTTTTTAATTGCCAAAAAATCTAATATTAATAATTAAACAAACATCCATACATATGCATGTATACATGTTGGAAAATTGAATCCACATTTTACAAGTCACAATGAGTGAATAAACTTACTAATTTTACACATACCAAAACACAATGTGTATGTTTACACACATAAATGGCGTTCAACAAAAATCATGATTTCCATAAGAAAATAAAATATTATGTAGCTTGCAAATGATTACAAGAATTAAAATTAACTTGTACTTTGTGAACCAATAGTCAAAGAAGTTACGCTTAATCGAGTCCAACAATGATATAAATTGAATATAAAATATTTAAATTTTAACAGAACTTCATTTATTAATTTTCTTGAATCTTGTAAATAAATAAGAAAAAAAAAATTAATTTTCAAAAGTATAAATAGAATAAGCAACATTATTTTTATCATCAATTAGCTTAAAAAAGTTAAAAAAAAAGAAAAGAAAAGAAAAATTAAATGTTTAAATATACGTGCTTGAGTAACTATTAAAGTATGTTTAATATTGAATTAAATTTTGTTAATTAAAAAGTATGAATTAATAATTGCGTAATTCCTTAAACCAGATTTTGTACATTTCCAGTATTTGGAGAAGAATTATCGTTATGGATAGCTGCTAACATGGATTCTATGTCCAAATCCTCAGATTTGCTTTCACGTGCCATTTCAACGTCATTAAGTTTACCAGCATTTTCAACCATTGGTCCATCATGTAATACAGCAGTTCTTTGAGAATTATTTCCATCACCAATCACCTGAGTATCATTTTTTTCTTCTTCAGCAATTCCTTTGGTTGGCAAATCGTTGTTCAATAACATGTCTGTGTTTACAGTGCCCTTGTCTGCTGCTGCTGCTGTTGCTGCTACCTCTTCATCCATATCCATCGGAGTCTCAGCTGTTTGATTTCCAGCACATGTCTTCGGTGATTCTACTGGCTGGGCAACAGTTGTAGAAATTTGATCAGTTTCTTTATCCTGTTAAAAATAAATAACATAAAACATATTGTGTGTGTATATATATATATATATATTGTAGGTGTACTGGTTAATGCAATTGTTAGTTGAATGGTTTTTAAAAAAAAACCAATAGAATTTTAGTATGTAATGTATTAATGTTAACTGAACTAATTAAAGCAAAAGAAATAATAAATATGCATTATAGGTTTACAAAATTGCACAACGCAGACAAATAACATCACACCATAGATTAAATATACCTAGATAGCTGACGGACGACGTGTAATTTTTTGGCAACTACTTATCAACAAACAAATTTACTCGATTCACAAGAAGCGTTAGTTTAATACCGTAGATTATATATATTTAATACATATTTTTATATATGATTGACTTAATTCACAATTTTATCTTTTCGACCTTTGTTAACAAAATTTACATCTGCTCGAATGTGTTACCCGAGATAATATTAAAAATGTACAAAAAATACAAATATTATCCTAGGCGCAACTAGGGGTACTAACCACCCCCAGACTCAAAATTAGCATCCCCAAAAATACATACCTTAATCTTCGATTTGAATGTATAGTTTTAATAATATACCTAATATTTTATTTGTTTTTTATTTTAAAATTTTGTTTTTATTTTTAACAAAGCATGGCAAGACAATTAACAATATTATATTAGTAACTAATTATTTAGGTAAACTTTTTTTAAATAATAATTTATAATAATATAAATAAATAATCCAAATATAATTAAATAAAATAATTTTCTCAATAATCACATACATTTGGTAGAACCCTTGAGATTGTCCCGCGGAACCCTAAGGTTCTGTAGAACACATTTTGGAAACACTGTAATAGGATATCTAATTGAAAATCATTGATTTTGCTAGTCCATTTTCAGTAAAGCAGTCTCTGCGACGAAATGCTTCAACTACAAAGGCAGTGCGCATATAGAACTAATGGGAGATTTAACCAACAAAACATTTTTAAATGCACTAAAAAGATTTGCCGATCGATGAAGTTTAATTACGGACATATATTCTGATAATGCCACTAATTTTGTAGGAGCAAATAGTCAACTTTCAGAACTAAGAAAACTACTTGTATCACAAGAACATAAAATAAATATACAAGGTTTTTTTTATCTTCAGTTGGTATAAAGTGGCATTTTATTCCTGCATGCTCACCGCATTTAGGCGGACTTTGGAAAGCTGCAATAAAATCTCATTTATATAAAACCCTTGGAAATGCTTCGTTTACGTTTGAGGAACTTCTACAGCAGATTAGTAAGAATACAGGCGATTTTAAATTCACGTCCGATAACTTCATTATCATCAGACCTTTCTGATCTATTGGTACTCACGCTTAGTCATTTTTTAACTGGGGATATTTTTAAAGTCTTTCCTGAAGAAGATCTGATAGCTGTACGGCAACTTTGACCATTACCATATAAAGGAAATTCGCCTGGCTCATAATAAGGAATTAAGAGTTTAAATTTTATATATATACATACATCATTTTTGCAACTATGTATATGTATCGAAATTGTATTATGTAAACAAAAAAAATACTAATATGTATGTTTAAATTATTCATTTATTATTTAATATTTTTAGATTACTTATATTTATTTTCTAATTATGTTCAGTATCATATTATGTATACGTTTTGTATATTTTGTTTTCGTCTGTGTTGAAAAGTTGTTTCAAGGTGGGCGGTATGTTGCATCCTATCGTACTATAATAGTTATAATATTTGAGCGATTTTACACCGTAGTGATTTCTGTCTTATCGAGTTTACATCGATAATAACAACAAAGAGAATCGTCTCTCAGGTATTTCAGTAACACAACGGATACGAAAGCAACTATAGTGCGATAACTAGCACAACATTTTAAACGTTGAAATTATAATATTATATATTATTATTCGCGAAATAAAATTAATTATTACAATACACTAAAACGTTACGATTATTTTATAATATAATCACGCGAGTGATTGTATTTTCTTTCCTCACACGCAACAACCATTATTATAAGAGAAAGAATTTGAAAATTTGATTATAGAAACTTCTGTAAATGAAAAAAACTGGTATCATCAATGTATAGGAAAAATATAAATAGCAAGAGTGAGTCAGTGAGTAACAAAAATGGAAACTTTTGACATTCTCGCCTATTGAAACGACTTAACATTAAAGGCTTACATTTTCAGTGTCCTAAGGTACTCAAGCTTAATTTGTTAATCTGTGTTTTAAATTTCAGAAGCCTATCTTAAGTAAATACAGAAATATGAAGGTAAGAAAGACCGGTCGGATTGTTTCGTGTAAAGATACACTACTAGAAACCAGCGCACTGTGATACTCTTAAACTCATATATATATATATATATATATATATATATATATTTGCGTGTGTATGTATTTACATTTATTTATAGGTAATACAGTACTGATTAGGTCTAATCTAGTCCGTGATTATAGTTGCAATAAATGTTTTGATTACCATACATCGTTATTAAAATAGCATACACCATTTATCGCTCTTTTAAGCAACTAAATATTCGATTTTCAATTCAACTATTACCGTCGGCTAAGTATATTTAATCTATGATCACACTATAACGGATACTACTCAAATGATTAGTGCAAACATATAATACATACTATACTACATTCATGGAACAAATAATAAATAACCCTACATATATGACATTTCTATAAATATTTTACTCACCTCATTTGAAGACGACACTAATGGTGGTTGATTATGATCTTTCTGAATATGGTCAAGACAGATCTGTCTATTATCGAATGATGCAGAACAAACTTGACACCGATACAAACGTTTCTTTTGAGGTGGATTGTGTTGTTGCGGCTGTGGCTGCTGTTGAGATACCTATAATTTAATTATATTAAAATCCGAGCGAGGATAGTATTGGTTTTTTATTAATACATTAATATTGTGTTTCCTTACGCTTTGAACAGGTGCCTTTACAATAGGTGCCGCCTTTTCAATATCTTTTTTGGTGTGCATATGATTTCGCATATGAAAACTAAAAGAAAAATGATAAAATAAATAGCTAATTAATAATTTTATTTTAAATATACGTACCGAACATGTCCAAGGTCTTTAGATTGAAATGTACAAAAACCACACTTATATATTTTCAATTTAGGATTATATTCTTGATTTTTTATCATTTTCATTGGAGTATTAACAGGATTGTCACGACCCGATGTTAAACCAGTAGAAATTTTCCTTTGGCCAATATCAACTTCATCAGTTTTCAAATGTCCGTTAACAATCTAATTAATAAAACATGATTAATGTAAAAAAAAATATATATATATATATATATATATATATATACATGTAGTTAAAATAATAGCTTACATCCAGAGTTTTAACTGGTTGATCGGCTGGCAACACTCCATATTTTTTTTGAATGTATGACACTAAAGCATTTCTTACAAGTTTCAAATCATTCTCCAATTTGTCCATATGTGTCAAAAGAGAAGTACATCTTTTACACATATGATCAGCTGGCGTAACTATTACAACAAATTCATCACCCAGTAGCTCAACAATTTTTTCTGGATACGGAACATTACTGTGTGGTGTAATACTAGAACACACGCGTGTTCGTTCTCCATATAACTTTGTATCACAAACGAAACAAACTCCCATTGTATCTGTAAAAAGAAAAAAACTATTTCTTAATATTATATCTACACATTCACAGACAATATGTTTGACAATCGTTGTTTTTGTAAAAACTTAATTGAAAACTCCGTAAAAATTAATCAGTAACAAACGCAATGGAAGAAAACCACAAAAAAAAAAAAAAAAAAAAAAAAAGAAGAGAATTCCTTAGTTTCAAAACACATTAATATAAAAAGTAACAAACTATAATTCATTGAAATGTTTTAGTCAATGTTACATTGTTGTCGCACGCCTTTCATAAAAAATTATTCACAAGATATTATGGACATTTGTTCACTTGTAGTATACTTGTATATGATATTATGATTTATATACTACATGCGCTGAGAGAGCGAAACTCCACCGCACATACAAATGAAAGCGCTTCGCAATTTCGAGGTCTAATTTTTCCCACCAAGTGGACCGTTGTGAACTATTGCGCGCTATCGTTTGTTATCGAAATAACGACAGTACGGCATCATTAATGACATAATAGCCAATCGCCCGATGATGGGAGGTGCGCTGAATAAGACGCGTTTTGGTCACCGCCAACTTGTGCCCTCTCTCACCGCACACAGTATAAGAATAGTTAATTTGAAATGAATTACTCAAACTGATTTCCTACATTCTTCATTTTCTATGTTCACAGAAAAAAAACCTAGTATTACCAAATATTTCTCGTTTAAGTTCTTTTAATTTTGAAGGGAATTATGAAAACATAAATTAAAATTTTTTAACGCAAGTAAAGTCCATATGGCAGACTCCATGACAAATTAAAATTTTTCACTGCACAATTGTACATTGATCGATTGTTATCGCCAAGTACAGGTAACATCCATTTTACCATTTCTCGCGTGCGTCGAAACAGAAAAAAATTTTCAAACTCCACGTTGATCGCCACATGGCCACCAGCAGTTCAGTTTATGCAACGCTGCATAACTTTATGCGTATCTATCGTAACTGTTTAAGTTTTTTAAAAATAGTACGTTTCTCAAGTTTGAATAATTTAATGGGTTTGTTTTGTCAAAACTATCGATTTTATGTTGTCTACACCAGGGGCGGCCAACTTTAATAGACTCGCGATCGACCTCCGAATTTTTCTCAGAAGTCGCGATCGACTAAAAAAAAAGGTTGTCAATAAACAAAAATATATATGTACACGTGTCATGCGCGTTACACTTCTTTTATTACTTTTTATTTCCAATATAAATTCACAGTTTCACACTACACGTATTTTAATGTATTTGATTACAAATTATTACTTTTAACTTATTTTAACTATTTACTACTATAACAGATTGGTTCGATTTATCAACGCGGTAAAGGCCGTTAATAGAAGGTAATACGGGCTATCCATCAGATTACGTGATACGCACACGTACCTGTGTATAATCTCGTTTTCCATAGTTATTTATTGCCTTTTTTTAAATCTAATTTTTATATTCGTATACACAAATTTACAGAAAAAAAATATATATATATATATTTCATTTGTCTTCTGAAAAGAATTCAAAAAAAAATTCAAGAAAATGCGAAAGGGTGTCGCGATCGACTCCTCGAATTCATCTCGCGATCGATCGGTTGGCCACCTCTGGTCTACACACCACTGTAAAAACTAAATTTTTCCATCAAAAAGCCATCGTATTATTAAAATAAAACCCATTCGAGTCTACGTTAAATTCGGTAATCCAAAGTGTCTTCTTCATATAAATCGTATAAAAGTTGCGTCGCCGGCAACCACCCTAGCCGATTACGGCTTCGTAACGAATGAAATCATTTGGATCAACGGTGGCTATGTTACAATCGATTCGGCGCGTTGGACGGCGAGAAATGCGCGGGAGTGAACCACCATCGCGCCGAGTTGACAACGCCGGATGGTTCGCCGCCGCGTTACCGTCAAAAACGAATTACCGTGCGCCTGCGCATTATTCTCGTTTTCGGGACGGAAACCATTTTACTCGTTTACACACGAACGGGCACGGACTTCAAAAAAAAAAAAAAAACCTTTTCCGTTAGCCCGCGTGTATTCCAAAGGCTCCGATAAAACAGTCATTGCTACACGACGAAGACGATGTAGTATACTTACCCAATTGATATATTGTGTACACAACTGGCGGACACGAATTGATCAGACGCGAACGACAAAATGTGTCGTCGGGAAGCTGAAGTGAACGGACGAGACGTGTAAACGGGTTCGGAGAGAAAATAAAAATGGCCGTTTGGACCGCAGCGGGAACGGCGTACGCCAAATTGAACACACGCACGCGCACGGACGGGACACGAATGTGTTGCGCTGCCATTGAAGCGTCGTAAACAAAAACCATGGTAAACCGTGGTGACATACGGACGGTGACAGTTGGCCACCCTGAACGCCACAATATATAATTTCATATACAATAATGGTACGCCACCCCACCACCCCCCGCCACGTTTATCGAACTCTTTGACAATCGGCTTTTTATTTTTTCTCTCGGTGTCTCTCGTGCCAAAGAGAATAGGTTTTTATGTTGCGTCACGGACTTCCAAAAAATTGGCGGGCGATGAATTTTTTATCAAAATGATTCGATATTCGTACAAACGTATAACGAATGAAATGAAATAAATACGTTTAAAATAAAGCAAAAAAAAAAAACTGTTTGTTTTCGATTGTAGTTGAGAATGTACTAATTTCGTTTTCCATATTAGCCTGAAATTAAAATCCATATTGAATTAATGTACGCATAATTTTAAATTAACCATCATACGTATAGCTGCTTCTATAGTACAAATATTCTAAGAGCTATTTGTGATGCGGTAACTTCACGTACATCTATTGTCTCAACAATAAGATTTCGCATTGCTTTTCGATAATAAGTTTTCATTGTCTCTAAGATTCCCTGGTCAAGAGGCTGTAAAGGTACGCATCATAATATGTATCGTATGAAACGGATTTTAGAATTATCAGTATAGTAAGTTACTATACATGTGCGTTCACTGACCGGCAGTCGACGGACCGCACGCATCGGTCCGTCGGTTATGCCGACGAAATTGATCGAAGGGCCAACTCTTCTGACTGGTGCGGATGACATTATACGAAAATGCGAATGTTACTAAAAAAAATCACCGTCGCATTGGCTGTCCGATTGCTACGGATACAGTGGACGCACAACCACAAATTGATCCGTTTCGTACGATACGTATCTATGAACGCATACTTTAAGAGGACAGTGTTTGACGGTAAGAATTTCAAATCGATATTCAGTAAATTTAATTACTGATAATTACACTGATAAGTTCAAAAATTAAATTGGTCTTATAAATTAATCAATATGAAATACCATAAAAACGATAAGAATATTCATAAAAATTCAATTATCCGGTCCTTGGTAATTGTAATAAAAGGTTAATATTTCACATTAGCAATATAAGATTTGGGATTTTCATTTTTGATTCCAAAAAATGGTTGTTTCTATAAACCAATTATATTTAGCAGAACCATAGTAAATATAAACATACCAAAGGGGGGTTTAAGAGGTCAGCTGAAACAGTTTTTTTTTTTGGTAAAATGTGACCCCTCAAAATGTCAAATTACATAATATATTTTTATTTGAAAAAAATATGTACAATGCCACAATAATCAATAACAAAATAATAATATATAAAATATAATCCCTTTTTAAAATCTAAAATACTCAAAATTATTTAAATATTCCAGGTAAATTTGTTAATTTAAAATACATTTTAATGTAACAAATAAAAATTACAATTAATTTGTAAGTAAGTTTTAAATTTTACTTAAAAACAGTTTAAATAGTTATAACTCATAGAATATTAAGTATGAAAATGTGATAAAAATAAGGTAAATTGCGGGCAACTATAATAGATAGGTATATAGTTGGATGTAGCTTCTACATAGTGGCCTCGGCCTCTCGTAAGTGAGGCAGACCCACAGTACTAAAATCCTGGGCACGCCACTGCATTATACATACATTTTGACATAATTATAGAAAACTTAAAATTGATAATGATTTTATATAGGATTTACTATAATTCTGGTAAATTTTTAAAATTAAATTAGATTTTTTTTAAAATTTTTTCTTTAGAAAATATATAATTTATTATCAGAAAAATAAAACGTAATGTATAAAATCATTAAATATTTACAATATTTAAAAATTGGAAAAAGAAAAAACGAGTTTATATTAATCAAAAAATATATAATATACACAATTTGTAATATAAATACACTTAATCCATTTGTATCTTATTTTTATAAAATAAATAGAAATTCACTACATAGTTAACGCAAAATTTGATACCAAGTACCAAATTGTTACAATTTGTATGGTTACTGCTAAAATCAAAAAATATAATGTTCTTTTCCGTTTGTACTCGACAATTGGTTGGTTGACGGATGAAACTACCGAATTCAACTGCCATCTCATCGAAAACAACTAAATACAAAAAAAACAATATTTTTAAGTATCATTATTTATTACTATTATTGAAAATAAAATAAAATGATTTGTTTTATTACCAAAAAGTATATAAAAGCCACTACGTTGTATGTAAGTATAATATAGAATACACTTTTTCCAAAAATTAGTCCTAATGGAATACAAACTACAATTCTGTAAATGAAATAGAATATTATTAATTGGTGAAAGAATCCATTCAGACATTTAATCCAAAATTATTTAATTTTCAATTAAATACCCAAAGTATTTATAGCCGGAATATGCAGTTAAATCCAGTATGCGCAGTGAACTTTGTATGTTTGAAACATACAATGCTAAAATTTCCATTCCAACGACTATAAATTCCCAAGCTAGAACACGGGAAGACTGTACACTCAACATTTCTGGAGAAAATTTTCCATTATTACCATGAATCAAACCCAGCAATAGTAAATAACTGCAAACAATTAAAGAATTTATAACAATTTATTAAATATTTAATATGAATTAAGTCTTACGTGACAAATGTAACTAATGGTATGTACAAATCTGGCGCATTTATATGACTTTTAGGTTTCACACGAACTTCATATTCTCCTTTACTCTCCAGTGTAATTGACCAATCCTAATAAATCAAATAAGTATTATGAGACATTTTATTTTAATCAAATAAATACTGGATGCTGAAGCCACAGACTTCTTTTGGTATAAATTCCTAGAAATTGTTTTTATTATTATTTTATAATTTATACACAGGATGAAATCTTATATAATATCTGAATTAACTTACTGTGTGAGCAAATGGAAATAATAATAATCCAAGCTTTTTGAACACACAACGTGTATCTACAGAAAAGTAAAGTTTTATTTGTGCCGCAATTCCGGTTGTATATTTGCCGATATTTTCATCAACTACTTCGCCTAAAATTTTCTGTCCATAACGAACAGTAGCCCCTGCTAACAATGGATTACTGCCGAATGCGTCAACTAATACAGGATTGAATATCGTTGATTGCGTCTGTTGAGAGCTAGTACTTTGACCTGAAATATTTAAGTTTAATCATAAATTTATTTTCAAATTTTAACAATTCTCGTTTACATTTATAATGCAAATGAAATGATAGACAACATAATTTTTAATGATTAATAATTGTTGGTCGGAAAAAGTTAAAAGTAATCTATACAAATTTAACATAAAATAATATACAATTACAATTCACAAACCTACAGTGTGGTTTACCACAAACCTTACCAATAAAATACTTATAAAAAAATACGGAACTCACATCATATGCCATCTACCTAAAAAATGTATCTACTACAATTGTTTGTTGCCGTTGTATGTTATCTAGAATTTTCCACCCCGTAATATGTAGATTGTAGGTGTTGTCTGGGCATCTGGGCATTATTACATTAAAGAACTTTTTTTCATATCTTAAAAAAACTAGCCAAAAAGTTTCTTGGATGCATTGATTGAACGCCACAACTCTTCCATTAACTGCCGTTCCAATAAGTTGGTGGCATCATTTGTTTTCATCCATTTTGATTTAACAAAAAATAATTTAATTTGAAAATAATTTAAGCACACACCACTTTTACGAGCCAAATCGAAAGTCATATGTCTACTAGCTATGATATGCGTAAAGTGTATTATTGATGTTTATAATTATACGGTTATACCTGCAATATCAGTCTCCGTACGACGTGGATATCACCCGAAAGGTAGATAACATATAACAGGATCAAAATACAGGTAGACAGCATAGGACGCGAATACCAAAAATACAATTTAAAATTTCAACATTATTGTTAATGT
The DNA here is from genome assembly GCA_032441825.1 of Chaetogeoica ovagalla. Lineage (NCBI taxonomy): Eukaryota > Metazoa > Arthropoda > Insecta > Hemiptera > Aphididae > Chaetogeoica > Chaetogeoica ovagalla. The sequence continues at coordinate 5,693,455 of CM063742.1, forward strand.
TTACGATTATTACCAGTTACATAAGATGGTTGACTTGTGTTATCCATAGGCATGGATCTACTGTATCCATAATCATTGTGTCCGTATTCTTGTTGTGGCTGCTGGATTGACGTGAAATCGTTATAATAGAACTGTTGAGAAGGTTGTGTCGTATCCATCTGTGAGTAAACGGATTGTTGCGTGTAATTGTACTGAGACGGCTGCTGGGATTGTACATTACTATTGACTTCCAATCCTGGTGTTTCCATTGGACGTCTAGTAAGACGACGATTACTGTTGCCAGGAACAGTATCTAAACGACAAGTCACACGAACATTTCGAACGTATCACCACAACATTTTGTTGTAAAAAAAATGTTTACTCACTGTAAAAAGCGTTGTCGTTGTAATTCATTTCGTGAAGAATGTCGGCGGTGTATCGAACGTTGGCGATATATTTTTATATCGTTGAAAACGCAGCGTGTAACAAATCCGTTGTAAATCACGAATATTCTGATTTCTGATCTTGAGAAAATATTCAATTAGGAATTAAGAAATAAAAATCGGTGCAATAATTATTTACCTGCGATTTTTGTTCCGCGTTGTCGGGGTATGATAAACAGAAAAACAATAAAACGTGTACCGTGGTGTCGGTAGTCTGAAAAATGATAAGAACACGAAAAATAACGTCATGATAATAAAAATGGTTCTTATTCGACGTTTCTTCTCGCTCGTTAATAAGACGGGTAGATATCACCACCACGATTTCTTCAATTCAAACAAGACATTGTTTAAATTTGTATTCTATATTATACGTTATATATAAATAGTAATTATTATTATGCTATATTCGAATTCAACACGTAACCACGGTTCACTTGACAACAACACCACCGAAAAATAATATTAATAACAATAATATATTGGTAATCAATCATTAATCACGTCCGTTTATTAAAATATTATGCCTGTAATTATCGACTAGCGAGATAAAACATCCAGGTAGGTTTAGGATTTGAAAATTACCCGAAAATTCGAACGATGGAATCGTTAATTCACGTAATCAATAAATTGCAAGACGTGTTCGCGGTTGTGGGCGAACATAAAATCGATTTACCGCAAATCGTCGTTGTCGGATCTCAGAGTTCCGGGAAGAGTTCCGTGCTCGAAAGTTTGGTTGGGAAATCGTTTTTGCCGAGGGGAATTGGCATTGTAACGCGCGCCCCGTTAGTTATTCAAATGATACGATACAATAAGGAGGAACGAGACGCAATGTTGGCCGTGACGAAAAATGATAAAATTAAAGAATGGGCGTGTTTTTTGCACAAACCCCAGACGGTGTATCATAATTTCGACGAGGTGCGTCAGGAAGTCGAGAACAGAATGGATTTCCTCGCCGGCAAAAACAAAGGTATAACGCACGAATCCATTGTGTTGAAAGTATATACATCGCTGTACGATCTGACCCTGGTGGATTTGCCCGGTCTGACGAAAATCCCGATCGGCGATCAACCCGAAGACATCGATGAACAAATTCAACATTTAGTATTGAGATATGTCCAGCGACCGAATTCTATTATTTTAGCAGTGGTCACCGCCAATACGGATCCGTCGACTAGCGAGAGTCTTAAAATAGCCAAACAAATCGACCCGGACGGTAGGAGGACTGTCGCGGTAGTGACCAAGTTGGACTTAATCGATAAAGGTACAATACAAGACACGACGGAACTTCTTTGCGGACAGAAAATTCCCGTCAAGCTCGGCATAATCGGAGTTGTGAATCGAAGTCAAAAGGACATTAACGACAATAAGACCATGAAGGAAGCGTGGAAGTCCGAGAAGGAGTTTTTAAAAACAAACTATCCCGAAATTTATAAAAAACACGGTAATAAAATGTTAGCAAACACTTTACAAAACATACTATTGACGCATATTAAAACAACTTATCCGACATTGCGGAAAGAATTGAATGACACTAAAACACGATTGGAGTACGAAATGAAAACATTACAAATGCCAGACCAGAAGGTTTCCTTTGTATTAGGCCTATTAAAGGATATATGTAAGTCGTACTGCGATACAGTGACAGGAAATCGGAAAAACATATCCGAAAATATAATCGTGGGAGGTGCCAAAATTTCTCAGATTATAAACCAAGAGTTTATAGAAAAATTAAATAACATCGATCCGCTTCTAGACCTGACCGATAAAAAAATTGGCAACATTTTGTTAAATTCTGCTGGAACCAATGCAAGTTCATTTATCAACGAAAAGGCACTAAAACATATGGTTTGCCGACAGTTACAAAATCTAATTGAACCAGCAATGATTTGTACCGATCTTGTATGTGCTGAAATGTTAACGATATTTAATTATATTGATCAAACATATTTAGATACGCTAAAACGATTTCCAAAACTGAACACAGATGTAAGTAATATCGTTTTGCATTTTCCATTCATTTCATTACCTATATATATATAATTGTACAGAAATATTTTTAATTTGTACGCGATAATTGTCTTAGTTTTAATCATCAATATGTAGGTAGAATATATATAATTTTCTTGAACAAATATTGTAAGAAACGTTTTTAATATAAAGTTAATAAAATTTTAAATTTCAAACAGATATTATATATATAACAATAAATCAACTATTTGATCGTGCATAATGTATGCAAATAATTGTGTAGATACCATATGTCCATATTATACTTGGCTTAAATAAAAAATAAATAAAATTCATTTAAGTCTTACATGTACATGAGGTACATATATACCTCCTACCTTGTGGTTTTGAAATTGAAGTAATGAAATGTATTTTATTATTCTTTTAACACGGTATAAATCAGAGGTTCCAAAACACTGAATAAAGTAGACATTTTCTAAACATTTTAAAATTTCAACCACCCACTCACTCAAATCAAAAAGTTCCCGGAATTTATTTATAGAAAAAAAACTATTTACATATAAAAAATCTGATCAATGGAATTAAATATAGACATAATTTTCTATCTGTATGTTTTTAAAATTATATTACTCGCATTTGCCATAATCATATCCATACGAAACAGAGTTTACGCGTCTTTTCAAAATGTTAGTTCGAACAACGGCCAATATTAAATTTTGTTTTAAACTTGAAAAAATTGCTGCAGAAACCCTCGAAGGTTTGAGTACAGTTTATTGAGATGAAGAATTAAAGAAAACAGCTATTGTTTTTATTGGTTTAAAGGTTTCAAAAATGGCCTAGAGTCATTTGGAGACAAAGAGCACTCTGTCCGACAATCAATTTAAAAAAAAATGATGAAACAGTCAAAAATATATTTTGACTCTTGGCCACTAGGATTGCTTAAAGCGCCTACAGATAGAAAATTACAATTACTTTTATTTACAGATTATCAGATTTTTGATAAATCAAATAGTTTTTTTTTTTTTATAAATAAATTCCGAAAACATTTTAATTCCATTACATATTAATATATAATTACAAAATATTTAAAAATGATTTATCTAGTAAAAAAGAATACAATTTATAATTTTGTTTATATTATCGTAATGAGTATATTAATGTTAATTTAAGATTTATGGCATAATTTGTTTTGATAATTAGTTTATTTTCTAATAATTAATCAGTCAATCATGGCCAAAAATCTAACTTTTCTAACAATTATATGAAGAATATAATGGAAGTAGGCTCTTTATAACTTCAGCAGACATTTATCCCAATCCATTTTTGGGTCAACCCAAAATTTGTGAACTATACATACTTATTAGCTTTGAATACATTATTAAAATGTGTTCATCTAAAATAATATTCTAATTTCAATTTTTGAGATGCTTAATAATTTGCAGTATATGTCTAACTAAACATTTATAAACATTATTAATTTGATTTTAGGTAAGAAATATATTGCATACAATGTTGGAAGATGCATTAATGAATATTAAGGAATTTATAAAATCATATATTCAAACATATCAGGCGTGTTTGGATACAACGAATCCAGATTTTATGTTGGAGCTAGTTAAATCATCCAATGTGCTTCAAGACACGTTCGTATCCACAAATATCACAAACAAAAGAGGCCTATCAAGCGATGAATTCATGAAAGCCGAAGAAGAAAGAACAAAGCAATTGTTTAAACAAATTTTATCAGGCGTTAATGATTTAGATGAAACACTGGAATCGTCAAAACAAGTGAAATTGCATCGCAATTTAACACATTGTTATTTTGAAGTTGTCAGGAAAAATGTACGAGATTTTGTGCCCAAACGTATAATACATAAGATGGTTAATTACGTTTTGGACAATATCGATCATTGTATGCATGAATATGTGTTTACACCGTATGTAGTTAACCGATGTATAGATCAAGTACTTGTCGAAGAAGAAACCATTGTAGATGAGAGAAATCAAACTGAACATTTGTTAAATGCTGTAAATAAGGCCTTAAAAACTATGATGGACATACAGTATTTTTAAATAAATTTATTACCAAATTGAATTTTTGAATTTTTTTTATATACCTATTAGTAAATATTTTTAAAAATGTTTTTATTTGTAATTTTATATGAATAAAATTGTAACTTCAATTACCTTTTAAAGTAATTTCAATATGATATTGTATGTGTTATAAAAATAAATAAAAACTACTGTAAATATACAAAAAAAAAAAACATTTTTTAATTTAAAGGAAAAAACATTATTTATACTAGATTTTTGCAATCGAATCCAAATTTTTTTTTAACAAAAAATAAAGCCCATCCTCCATATTGTTTTTATAATATTATAATACTGTATTAGTCCAAAAATGTTATGACAGAAGTAATTTATAGTTTTAAAGTTTGGTATACCTGATAGTATTCTAGTATTCAATAGCGTTGACGACCAAATGTGTAAGAACTTTTTTTTTTTTATTCGAAATTTAATTATAAATTATTTTTTGTACCACGAGTACTTATAAAACGCGCAATATACAAGATAATTATTAAAACACAGTTTTATCCGCCATTAAAATTTAATGAACGAAATCTCCATCCGGAGAGGAATACTTAATAATAATTTTAAAACTATAAAAAATTATTCCACTAAAAAAAATCTAATTGCACTTGAACTATACGGTATGAAACGTGATACAATAAACTATTTAACTAGACATATTATCATGGTACGAAGGACCATTGTAGTAAAATAATTATTATCAAATATTAATGTTTACAACGGAACTTATCACTATGATAAGAAGTAAACAATTGGTTCAGTAGTGTTTAGAATCTCCACGGGCGTTTCGCAATGTAATAATAATAATAATAATAATAAAATTGTTCTGTAATTTAATCATTTTTATCACGTACTACACTATGATTACAAATTACAATAATTAGCAATGAGTTGTCACGAGTCGTGACAATTTGTTTGATTGTTAATTAAATTCTTTTAATTTTTTTCGTAGTAAAAGGTTTTCTATAAATATTTTAAAAGTTTTTTTTTTTTAATCCCGTCCCGTTGTATGCAACATGATCGTTTTGTAAATAACCGTAAGTACTCAAGTGGATTGTGTGTGTAAAAAAAAAAAAACATTTATGACGTTTTTCAGATAAGATGTCCGATGACATACCGCCTCTGATATCAGAAACACCACCTCCCATGACCAAATTCGATTGGGAGGACGATGAAGAATTTATGGATTTCCCTGGTTTTATGGCTTTGGAAATGTCTGAGTCTAGTTTAAGTAAGAATTTATATAATTGACATATGTTTTCAGACTGTGTGTTAATAATGAATTTCATTTGAATTTAGGTCCAGACAGTGGTTGGAATACTATTGACGAACTACCTTTGCCTTATGATGCAGATGCTCTTGACAAACAAGATTGTATTGGATCGAATTTGAACGATACGTCATCAAATTGTACATCGAGTATTGAAAACAATGACCAATTATTGAAATCATCCGAACAAATGCCTAGTTTACATAAAAATAATTTATCTATATGGAAAGATAAGGAGAACATTAATGAACTGTCATCTAATCATAATTGCAATAATATCAATGAAGTAGAAGGCATAATCAACGTAAGACACAATATATCTTTTGAAAATATCGTAAATAGAAAAAATATTAAACAAATCTCATTTATGACACCTAAACAGTATATTGATGATGAAAAACATGTAAAATGTAATATAAATTCTCAGTGTTCAACGAATTCAGAACTTCAGTTAGACAATTCAGAATCAGTTGAACATAATATGACTGTTGAAACTGAAGCCAGTATTAACCTTGAAAAGTCATGTCAGAGTGATACTTTAGTAAATGGTCATTTACAATGTGTAGATATTAAAGAATTATCCAATCAGAATAATCTTGTTCAAAATGTATTGATAGATAATATTTTACATATAAATAATACTGAAGTTAATTCAATCAGTGATTTGCCCGAAATGTTTAATAACGATTTATCAATTAATAATAATAACAATATAATTAAAAATGTTCGAGAAGAAGTAATAGAAACTGTAATACCTAATTCCGTGCATTTACGGAACAAGACATTACAAGAACATGACGAAATTATTGAAAAATGCCCTGACCAAATACCAGTCACACAAATTAAGCATTGTGAAAAATCTGAAAATGTTTCAATTACAGAGGTAGAAAAAGTAGAAAAAAATGTCGAATCAATTAATTCGGTACTTCAAAATCAACAAGCTAATGAAGTTAATTTAGAGAACAATTCAGATACAGAATTTGATAAATTTTCTGATTTTCATACATTTTCTATTGTCGAAAACGAACCAACATCTGTTTTAAATGATGACTTTTGTGATTTTGAATCTGGTATTAATGATAATCAATTTGTCGACGTTAAGCAAAGTGACAAATTGTTAGTTTCTGAATTGCATGTTCAATTTGATTACAAAGAGTTTTGTAAGGACACTTTTCAAGGAGATTATGTAAGCTTTATAAAATTAAATATAATTTATTGTGTATTATTATTATTATTATTATTGGTTGTTATTAATTAGTACCTAATTATTATTCAATGTTTAGGAATTATGTGAGAAAATCGATTTATATAATTTAGATAATAAATTGAATAAATCGGAGATCTGGAACAATTTAAAAGATATTGAATCTAGCCCAGCTTTGAATTACAATTGGTCGAAATCAAATTCAAATAATGTTTTTTTATCTTCACTTTCAATTGATTCCAGAAATATAGTAAGCTTAATTTTAATTGTAAACATTTTGATATGTTGGTCTCGTTTGTTTTTATTAATAACCAAGTTGATTAAATGTGGCAGTTATATGGTGCTTCTTGGAATCAAAGAGTTCCTAAGTTCGCTGCAAATATGTCTGACAGTCCGTTGAAACCACTAAAAGCTTCTAATAACAATACAATTGATACAAAAATATCTCAATCTTTTTCCAATCATCAACTACAGGTGAATTTAATTTCACAATCTTAATAAACATAACCAATAAATATATTAGAATCTTTAAATAAATTTGTATATTATAATAAAGGAAATAGTGCCAGATCCAGAGTTTGATTGGACCAGTAGTGGTTTAATAAATCCATTGGACTGTAAGTACCTATTCCATAAATCCCATAAAAAAAAAAAAGGAAATATTTTATAAAATAATTTTTGTTAAACATAAAATATTCATATTTTTATAACATACTAATCAGTTACATGCTTTACTATAATTTTTAACTGGTGGTAGATTAATGATATTTTGTGGGCGTAATTAGGTAATCAAACGTCGTTACTTGACTTAGAACTCCTTGACACGCTTTCACCATGCTGTAAAAACACTCGTGAGTATTTATGTTTTTGCTTAGTGATCATTTGTAAAAAAAAGCTATGCTTAATATTTTGGTATGCTGTTATGTAACAATAATTATTAACATACTTAATTATTAGTAAAATAATGTATATTATTTTTATTATTGTAGACTTTACGTTAAAATATTAAAATAGTGTTAGTTTTTATTAAATTAATCCTACAAATAATTTCTTTTGTACTTGTGTGCGTTTTAATAATAATATAAAAACATAACCAAATAACTTTTTACACAATCACTAATATTAAAATATTAACTACGAATTAATGTCAGTATGTTTTTGTTTGATGAAATTAAAAGTCAAATAAATATTAATTTAACTTTTAAAAGTTGGTCTTTATTTTATATATTTAATATTTTGATTGAATGTTTTTTTATTAAATATTTTTAGTTCAACCTGAAACATGGAGAACTTCTGAAGCTATAAGTGAACAATTTATGAAAAATGAAGAGAAAAGTATTAATAATGCTTTAAATGAGTTTTTTAGCCCATCATTTGACAATCAATTATCAGAACGTATTGAAAAATCAAATGTTGATGACGTAATGATTAGTCTTGATGCACAAAGAATTTTGGATAATCTACCTGATTTTGAAGTATTACAAAAATCTTACTTGGTAATTTTAAGTAAAGAAAATAAATTTTTTCTCAACTAATTTATTTTTAATTAAAAAAACAATATGTATTAAGTAAATTCCAATAATTCATTTTTGCTTGTTGAAGTCAAGTACATTGTGTGCAATAATTTTAACTAATTCGTCCAAATTTTTATATTTTATTTAAAGTGTTGTAAATTAATTCCAGTTAGTTAACTTTTAATTATATATTTTTATTTATTTATTTATTCTTATAAAATTATTCATTATTCAATTCCAATATTTTTATTTTACACCCATTATACAATTTTGGTATATTTCCAATTTTCCACACTCATTTCAATAGTTATATTAACCAGTGAAACCTTTAAATACTGGACACTGTTAGTCGCCGAAATTTTGTATGTTATCTGGAAGTTTCTACTATTTAGAGAGATGTATTTGTTGTAATGGAATAAATTATTTATTTATTTTATATATTTAACTGCATAACATAGGTTGTATTTAAATTTAAATTTACAATAACAAAGATTTTGTTATAAAATTATTTTTTTTTATAATGTACATAAAATTTAATTTTTCATTATCCGTCCCAAAATTGTATTAGTAGATATTTTTTGATCTCCTTTTTATTGTACAAGTACTTAAATCTAAATAATTGTACCTATCTAAATAATAAAAAAATGTATTTTTATTAATGTAAGGCGATGATAAACAGTGGCTACTACTAGGAAGTAACAGAACTACTAGGAAGGAGGCCCAGAGTTAACCTTTTGTAAAAGATAAAAAAAAAACAATAATTCTAAATTACAAATATTACCTATTATTTGTTAAATAAATTCATTTTTGGGGGAATAATTGTGTATATTTATGTAATATTTATTAACACAAGTACAATAAAATCAAACTTTTTTCATTGCTAATTTAATGCTGATATAATGAAATATTTCAAAATAAACTTAATGTTTAAAAACATTTTATGTTGAAAAACCAAATAATTTTATCGATATTCTATCTACAGTATTATTAATATTGTATTAGTTATCATACAACAAAAATATATTATAAAAACTGTTAATATTGATATTAGAGAGATCAAATTTTGTTGTAAAAATGTTTTGGGGTCCCTATAAGTTGGGAAAGCTCCCTCCCTGTTCCCTTGTAGTTCTGGCACTGATGATAGATTTTTATTTTATAATGTTATTTTTTTTTTAAATTTTAATATATAAATATATTGTATTCCATGCTAGCAAAGTAGATCCTTATAACTTATTTGGTAAATGTGTGTACAATTATATAATTATTTGTTATTAAAAAAAAAACAATGTAATGTTCAATTTTAAAATTATTGTTACTTATCGTTTTTTTTTTTTAATTTGTATGTACAGTTAACTTGTTAAGTTTGAATAAATGGTTCTAGGTAATTATTATTTTCATCATTCTTATTATTAATATTATGTTTGTATTAAATATAAATGTGTTTGATTTAGAACACTGTAAAGTCTTCTATTATCGTAAATTTTTTTGTCTTTTCTTGAAATCTATGTAACGCCAAAATTAAATTATTTACAATTTTAAATATTTACATAATACATCAATATAATAATATAAATAATATACAAGTATTATAGCCTCTATTAATAGTAACTCTAAACTCTTGTTGTAATTCACGACTTCAGAAGAGGTTATTATTATTACAGTAATGTTACTGGGTCACTTGATTGTGTTAATTCAATAAAATAGTCGCATTTTGTCACAATTTTTTTTTATCAAGGATGATTTGAAATTTAGATATTACGTGTAATCATAAAGATTTTTATATTCTTCGCATAACGATTATTATAATGACAATTTATTATGAATTCGGTGTTATAAACAGAGTTGAAAGTTTAAAATTACAAATAAAATTAATATATACGTATTAAATCAAATGTGAAATACAACATCATTATTAGATGGATTTGCCAAAATTATAAAAGAATAATTACTATTAGTTTACCTACATAATATTATGCCGTTGAATTTTTTTTTATTCTATTTCTGAAAATATTGAAATTGCATATTTTATATAATATTTACTGACGTTTTCTGGGCCGGCGAGGTGCCGAGTAAAACTCGGGCCGATCAAAATAATTGATTTATAAGCCGATTCAATATAATTTATCTATATTATACATTATATTTCACTTTTAACTTTTAGTTTTAAACCAACATATTTAATATGTCTGTGATAACAATATAATATAATATTATTGTAATGAGGACGGAATTAATTTTATTACCTCAGGCCGGACCGAATTCCTAATCCGACCGTGGACGTTTTACAATTCGCTTATTAATATAATAATTATTAGATACAATCAAATAACATTTTTGTAGGGTGGTAAACATTTTTAAAATTTTTAAGAGTTTTTAAGGTTTTAAAAGTTTTAAGAAAGTTATTATAAAAATCTAAAAACAAAAATTGTATATTTTATTATTTTTTGAATTAATGTTGTTATAACAAATTATTTATTTATTTAATTAGAGTGTCTATAAAGTAGCATCCTTAAATACGTATTATATAATACCATACCATGAAAGTCACTTTTTTAATATTTAATGCATATAGGTATTGTATTGATTTTTTTCACCTGCTGTTTTTATAAAAACACAAAATAATTGGTATAACGCTTGTGAGTAAACCTTGTATTGGAAACGGTCAGTCGTTTGGATACGAATTGGTTAGAATCGGTAATGTCTCAGCTAGAGACAGTTTTGTTACTATTCATACATAAAGTACCTAGATGATAAAAAAAAAGAACAATAAATTATTTTTCAATTTATCATTGAAAAGTAAAATATTGGGAATTTACAAATGACAACAAAATTTAATATTGTATTCACTCTGATCATTTTATTCATTAGGTAAAGTAGGTATATATATATATATATAAGCTAAAGAGACTACACATTTCTTAAAAATTAATTATTATATATAATAATATATATATATATATATTACTATGTAGGCAGGTAACAATTATTTACACGTTTTACCCACTCACTCTAATCACTAGGTACGCGCAATATTATGAATATAATAATAATAATAATAATAATAGAAATAGCGGCGATTTTAATAATTAGATATTATATTAACAACAAAAAGTCTTTATACAAAAAAAGAAAAAAAATCATAAGAGGTTCTAATTGAAATAAATATTATATAATCGTATTGTGTTAAAATTATTTCGGATATTACGGGAATTTCAATTATAATATGAGTAAAAAATAATAAATTACTACATGTATAATGTAACAAAAATAATAATTATAATAATAAAAATGTATTTTCATAATATCAAAGTAAATATGAATACGTATATAATATGATATTCGATTAATTAATACAAATTATAAGTCTATTGTATAGAGTGGCTAGTAAAATTAAAAACGTAATGGAGTCACATGTCAAAAAATAATGATAATAATAACGCGTACAGTATTACATATATATATATATTATATTTGTAATAATTATATAATTTAACATTTAAAACATCAACACGCTATAGTAATATTAAATATTGTATATAAATATATTTCAAAATCGATTAAATGTAAAATTTATGAAAAACACTCGTAACACTTTGTAGGTATTATATTAACGTATTTGTCGATGACTCCTCGTTGAATTCTAACGACACACACACACACACACATTTTTAATGTATCCATAAGCAGTTTTAATAAGAATTTCGCGAGAAACCCTTCTTAAGAACAACAATTTCATCATAAACCGGTGAAATCCGGTTCCGCATAATATTATATTATCGACTGTACTGCAAATTGCGTGTATAATAATATAGCGGTCAAAGGATGACGACGAATCACCGGCTGCTGTACCAGATAATGTGCCGCGAGAATGACGCGTGTATGAACGAGAGAATACTATAGTTTTAATATAGTAACCACCCGGGTAGAGAATAGAAACGGGATATCAATTATCATAATAATAATAATAGGTTTTTAAAAATTATTTTTTTCGTAATTAAAACGCAATTATCGTTAAGAAATACGCTCGTATTTATTATTCCGGGGTAAACTATTGCGGTATACACCTGATGATATACGCGCGTTATAAACATTTTTTTTATTATATACTAGTATCGTAAATAAATTACTCGAAACACTTTTATTCACAGGATATATTATTGTAAACACTTAAAGCTCTAGACTTCTACAACGTAGTGTTGTAGTGTACACTACACATTAAAATTACATTAATATAATACTTAGGTGTAATGATGATCATTCGTATATTTATTTATGGGGTTCATACATATTAAATATCTTATACAATAATATTATGCGCGCGTTGGGGGTACTATGTATATTATAACGTTGTCTCGTTGTTCTCGTAACGTGCGATTATTTATTTTTTGAAAATTAATTTTATTATTATATAATATGTATATTGAATGCGCGGGTTAAAGTTAAAATCTTATTCATAACACATTATATTATGTTCAATAATAATAGTAATAAAATAATTGAAATAATAATAATATAAATAACAATATAAATAATAGTAATAATAAACACACACACACACACACATATACACCAATTTATAATAAATACAGTGATATGGGGGAAATTTGAAGAATTTCAAACGCCCGCGTTTATGTTATACATTTTTTTTTTTTTGTACTTATAACAATAATAATATGTTGATAATCGCGCGATTTATCCATTTGGTAATATTTTCTTGCGGGATTCGTGTGAAATGCGTATATTTGTTTTTATTTCATACACGCTTCGTATATTTATATTATGCAGGTATCAGGGGCGTATTTAGGGTTGTAAAAACGGAGGAGCGGGGAACTAAATCCCTGTGAGAATTACAAATAAAATTCATACTATTAGTTAGTATATTAACAAAATGATCAATAATTGTTTTGGGCAATATAGACTAAAATTGGTTGGAGCTATTCTAGTAACTTGGGGGGAGGGTTAGCCCCCTAACCCTCCTTAAATACGTTCCTGGTAGGTATGTTGTAATGTGTATAAATTTAACGGATAAGCGTACAGTACGACACGCGTTTCACTCGATGAGTATTTTAAAAAAAAATCAAAAAAAAAAAAACAACGCAAGTTTTATAATATTGTTTTAATCGAGAGACAATGGCGCGATAACGTGCTATATAAGCGCGTGAGAAGTGTTAAACGAAAAAAGAAAAAAAAAGACGATTTTAGCAGTACGCGTTGTGCGCCGCGTCGCAACGTGCGCGGGGGTTTATCGAAAATGGTTTTTATCGCGGTACAAATTTACTCGGAAAATATTCCAAAGGTTTGTTTTTTCGCTAGTTGAAAATAGCGCAATAAAACGAATATATTCGCGTACGGATTTCAAGCGACGATTCCGCGCGCCACACCTCGTTGCACACGGTTTTCATATAGAAGGAATGGCGGACGATCGACCGGACATTATTACGACAATTATTAATTATATAAATCGATTCCACTGTGATCTGCTTGGGATTCGATTCCACTCACTGCTTTTATATATAATACAATAATAATAATAATATTAATATATGCGTGACGAGTCCCGCGTTTTCACGAAAATATATTATAACACTTATATACCGCGTCGCCGATACAAAGCAGTTTTAACGACACGGTGTACGCATATTTAAATAATAATAATAATAAAAAAAACCAACGGCATAGGACGCAATTATGGTAAATACTTAAAGTCGGTTTTTAATTTGGTTTTAAAATTTTAAGAGGCCTTAAAATTGTATTTTATAGATGCGTAGGTACATATGGAAACGACGGGATGCGGTAGATGTACTTTTTATGTACTCGAAAGATTAAAAACGCATCTAAACGCGTATAATACACGCGGAACCATCCGGATACGCGTAAAAACGAAACGTTTCAATTATTTTAGATTATTTTCTGTTTGAGACTATTATGATTACGATTAATTATTTAATATGGTTTAGTTTTATTATTATTACGGTTGTTGACTATATTATGCCGTCGGATTCTTCGTAACGTCGTTACAGCTGTCGTATACAGAGTGATTTTTCTTTCTTTTACCGGGACAACACTACGTCTTGAGAAATATGAATAATTTGTGTTTTATATATATATATATATATATATTCCATTCTATATTTTTTCTTCTTCATAATTTCAATATTTTTACACTCGTCTTGTTTTTTTTTTTTTTTAAATAATCTTCGTTTTACACATTTTAGCTCGCCACTTAAGAGAAGTCATGTTTAATAAAGACCAAGTAGATTTATGAAATTATAAAAGGAAACGAGAAAAAGAATATTGAGTTAATTTAAGATTAACACATAACTGAATGATTAAAATTATTAAGGATATTGGAAAAATTAAGAGCTACGTCATTTTTTTTTTTTTTTTGAGAGGAAACGGAATAGATCGATTCTAGTGAAAGCAACAATGGGGGCAATGTTGGAAAAGATGCTGAGGAAAATCGCCACTATCGGGTGATAATACGTGTGACTGGGGTAAAGAGGAGATGAATTGAGATCTAAGTAAAAGGAGTGAGCAGTTATAGGCAGTTATAACTAAATCTTAACTTAGTAAATGAAATAATACGCGGCCTAGTAAGAATGGAATTGAAGAACCAAGAGAGACTTCAGAGACGATCGTTTTACACCATTTCGCGAAGGCCGTATGTCAGGACCATTTACAAGTATCTTCCGCGCATTTGTAATAGTACCTACTTTGTACGTGGGGTAAGAGGTATTTTATTCAGGAATTATTCAGTAGATTTAGTGTGGGAATTTACTATTTCATTTTCCTCAACGCCCACACGATTTGTGTTCCATACAAATTTTATGGTATAAAAATGATTTTCCAAATGAATAATTAATGTGCGAATACGAAACGAAAGAGGCGTGTTGAATGAGTTAGTCGTAATCGAACACAGAATAGATTGAGAATCAGAGACAATTATAAGTGTTTTTTCGGAGGACGCTTTTGAATGAAGCTTGAATTACGGCGTATCCTTCTGCCGTAAAATGAGAAGAAAACTGAAGAAGTTTATCCGAGAAGGAGATAGAAAAAAGGACCCCCGTCCCTTATTATTTGAAATTATCAATTATCAATGAATATATTTTTGTGAGAATTTACACACGCATTGATTTTAGTAATCCGATGAATATTTTTAGTGCGTTTACGAGTTTTTGACACGGTTGGGCAGCAGGTACATGCGTAGCAGACTCTGAAAATTTAACTTTTTTGAGACGTTTTCTTAAAGGACATTTTAAAATCCGGTATAGTTAAATTTAGTGACATCACGAAATGGAGTACTGTTGATTGTTGTCGGACCGTTTAATTGGCACGCGCGTTTACGACGAATACGTCGACTACGAACCAGCGATTTGAATTATATTGAAATACATTATATTATCTATGTTAAATATGTTTTATTATTATAATTTATATAATTCTATTTTTTTTCCTACAGTAGTCGTACTAACCTAAATTCTTAACTCATACCACGTCGTCTTTAATATTATTATATATTGTTAAATGTTTTTATACCAAAGAAATGGAAATGGAAACTTTATTAGTGAAATAGAAAAAAGGATGGGGCTATGTGGGATATGAAGAGCGTTACCGTTTCCACGGAACCACGTAACAAGCGAATCAGCTGTGACCAAATTGTTAAGTGTAGTGATAATCTGTACATAAGCGGAATATTTTCTATGAGATATAGTGTGAGGAGGAGAAAATCGATTGCCACTCGTCATTTGAAAATCAACAGTTCACATATTTTGTTTAAGGTAAAACGTTGGGGACATTGTTCTGGAAATGCGGTCGTGTAAATAATTAATCCTTAAACGATTCAATAATGATTAAAATAAATTGAAAAAAATTTTATTTGAAATTCTGAAAGGTATTTAGTTTTAAAAATCACCCTGTTCGGGCTTGGTCAACGTTTAGATACAATATTCTTGTTTACGGGGAGGGAATGTATACGTTTTATCGCGTGCGTTTATGAATCGATTGACAAGTATTTCGAACAAGCGATGGAGAATCAAATTAAAAAAAAAAAACAAAAAACAAAAATCATACCCCTTTAATCATTTAAACATAATCACCCTGTATACGAAATAGACTGTCGACGTTACAATTAAGCAACTATAATATTAATTTTTTTCCATAAGAAATAAGAACTCGTAGTAGACTTATTGTACTATTTATGATGATTAGGATATCAATGCGATTTGTGTAATTCGTTGTAATTGCATAAGTACCATATAATTTGCGTGCGTTTTAACAATGTCGATTTTATACTAGGACGATGGAACGTCAAACGTCATATTTCATTGTTTTTGAATAGTGATTGAAATACGAAGTTTTAAGTTTTTCGAACGTAGTTTAGTAACACAACAGCAGTGAGGTTTCAAAGATTTTAAGTGTATACATATTAACGGTATAAGAAAATTTATATTGGCCTTACTGTTTACTTTTAACATTTTTTTTTTATAGCCGATGAAACACAGTTATTATTTAAGATTTGTTTGCAGTATAAGTATAAGTAGTTTTAGTATTGGTAGTAGTAGTAGTAGTAGTAGTAGGTAGTAGTAGTAGTAGTAGTAGTAGTAGTTATAGTAGGTAGTTGTAGTAGTAATGGTAATAGTAATAGTAGTAGTAGTAGTAGTAGTAGTAGTAGAGCAGTGGCGCATCCCCTCTTATTCAAATGATTTCATTATTAATAAAAAATAAAGAAACGGTGAATAAATCGTGATAAATTAAAATAGAAATTTTAAAGGGAATTGATTGGTGTAAAATTAATTAATTAATTGAAAAAAAAGAAGAAAAATGTAAGTAATACCTCTTATAGAATCAGTCAGGTTGTTTCCCATTTACAATTTCCACGCCACTGCTTAAATTATATTAGGTATTTTTTTTTTAGGGATTTAGATGATGGCGTTTAAAGCGAAGTATATGGTGTTGAAAACAATGAAAATGATGACGTTGTAGCTGTGCTTGTTGAATCCGTTGTAGGACGAAGTAGAGCCAAGATCACGGGCTTCTGCGTCTGAAAAGAAATTCCATCATTCTAAATAATAGGTATATCGTACGGCATTAGGTTTATGATATTTAATGATGAACGCGTGCACATATGAAACATTATATTTTCTTAGAGTAAACGCACATGTTATAATAATGACTAAAAAAGTGAAAAGAGAGTAAAAAAAAAATACACACTTGATGACATCGAGCTACCATAGGATGCTTGATATTTTGGATTCGTTTCTACTCATGCCAGCCAATGTAAAAAAAAAAAAAAAACAAACGAAAAATAATAATATACAAATCATGCTTTTAAAAAAAATAATACACATTTATAACGCGTGTACGTTTCTGGTTATAAGCTGGTAATATTGTATATTATCCGAATACAAAATTATACGTTATTATCATAAGCGTGCGCTGACTCTAAAAGCAGGTATAAGTGTGCCTACAAGTGACAACCAACATACAAATCGTGTACGATTAACAATATCCTATCATTTATGGACTTATTTAAATTTCAAGTGTTTTTAAACACGATCAGTTTAATATTATATTATTACGACGTACTATATCAGTCACGGGCATTCTTATATTATTTATAATACATATTATATCGGCTGACTAACGTTGTGCGATATTAAACAATTAATCGCCCGTCAATCATACGATTATTATTATTTTTCGTTTCCTTTTTTTTCTTCGAATAGGTGTGTAATATCAAATGAAAGTACGCGATTAGTATTGTTTTTTTCCCACGCAAACACGCTACCTACATTATATTTTCCTATATTATTATTATTATTATTATTTATTTTTTTTTTTTGTTGAAATCATCTGATAAATTAAAATAAATAAATAAATGAATTAATTAATTAATAAGCGTATACGTTCAAAATGCTTACACAACATGCAATTATCGTATAACGCGTATATACGATCATACCGATACACAGTTTTGTGTTGATATAATCTTTTATTTTGTAAAATGTAAAGTCTGGAATTTACGTTTTATCAATAATAATAATAATAATAATAATAATAAAAAATGTACGAATCATATGACCTCATCGCGCATTATTTTTGTTCCATTTTATTAATTTTTTATTCGTCGAGGAGATTAGCTTGTGTGTGTATAATAATCTTTGCGACTCGATCTCATTACTTCTCAGTAGTTCGTTCTTTTTAGTGTCAATAAGTAGCGTTTATAATAACAATAAGTGGCGCCGTGTGATGTATGCAATCATCAATGGCCAAAGTCGATGGCCCGGCGAGTTAACGACGGAAAAACAAATTAACTCAAATAATTTAAATCAAATTGATAATATATCCGACGGTCAAAAGTTTAAAGCCAATGAATTACGTTTTAAGTTTAAAATTAAAACAGAGGAAAAATATATCGACTCAAATTAAATTTAAAAAAAAAAATGGGATTTTAATGGAAAATTATTTTTTTGTCACACGGTGTCGGACAACGCGAATCGGGAGAATGTCCCCGGGGAAGGGCGACAAATTTTCTAATTAGTTTTTAAACTCCAGGAGCACGCCATAGTCGTGCGATTTAGATTCTGAGCGCCGTTCTACAAAGCCTACAGCCTACATACACTTTGCTGTAATGAGTCTCTCTCATTTCGACGTTTATCGGACACGTATACCGTACCGTGTTACATATTATATACGTTTTACGTCTGCAGTTCGTTATAATATTTCATATATTATTTATATTATAATATTTTATACGCATTTATTGCTCGACGCGGCGCCGTCGTCGTTTTTCGTTCTACGCGAGTCCGGCGGTTCTCGGTTTCGTTCGACAACGGCGTGAAAGAGAAGAAAAAAAAAAATTTGGATTGCGGTTCAAAACGCGGCCGAAAAACGAGAGTCCTTACCGATTTCTGGTGTGGCGGAGGTGGTGAATTTAAACACGTCAGACATCGGGGTCCAGCCGAATCGATTTTTCGCCATGACTTTGGCCTCGTATTCAGAAGCCGTGTCCAAACCGCGGATATTGTAAGACATGCGGTGGGTGAATTGTTCACTTGGGACGGCCGGAAGGATTACGTCGTTCCATTCGTTTCTCATGCTGTTGTACCCGTAAATTGGACTGACGCTGCCGTATCCTTCGTTGTCCTGAAAATCGCGTATGACAGTGACGTCAGTATATAACGTCCGAAAATCGCGTTCTCCGTCCGAAGACTCTTTTTGTAGGAATAATAAAAAAAGAGAAAAAAAAAACAGTAAACCCAAATTGTGGGCAGGTCGTGAAAAGAGTGCCTTGTCTCGACGTTCGGAATTGAAAAAAAAAATATATATATATTTTTTTTTTAAACGTATCTTCGGATTTGAGTAAACCCTACGTTTTGAGGTACAAAAAGCGTTCGCGTGTCATCGTAACTACGAAAAACTTTTGCGACATTTTCATACGTACGTTCCGGGTGGGCGGTTTCTTCGGCCATTGATGTTGCGTTCGCGTGTCCACGGAAGATTCGTCGGGAAGCGGTACTTTTCTGTAGAACAGTTTGAATTCTTCGATCGGAGTGTAACTGTCCACCGACCAAGATATGTTGAAATTGTTCTGTTGTCGCCCGTTTTTGTTGCTTGTTATTTTCACAGGATTCGGTTTACCTATATACATGTATATATATACGTAATAGAGACACGTTTATCATTCGGTGAATAGTATGCCAATATTAACGGGTCAGCACAATTGTGTTTGCGTGTTTTGTTTAAAAAATATATATATACATTTTTTAGATTTTGAGCGAAGCCAAGAATTTATTGGTTTTTCAATTATGTTTTATTTTTATGTCTATGGTCAAAAGTTCTACCAGAAGGAAGTGTGCTCCGATCTTAACAGTCATACTTTTTTTTCAGTAACAAATCGTATCTAGAGAGGCCATTTTTCGATTTTTTTTTAAAAACGCCTAGAAATATAACTAAAAAAATTATTATCGAAAGATTACGTAACAAACAATAAAATACGCGATTTCGACGAAATCGATAATTTTTATTTTTTCGTAATTTTGTAACTAACGATTATAGAAACTTGAGATATTCAACATTTACCTTTAATGTATATTAATATTAGGGGAAATAATTTTCAAAAATTTTCTTCCAATTTTGAGCTATTTGTAGTAATTATAGTGGTTAGGGTATTAGTTTTGGTTTTATAACCGAATTTTTTCCAATTTTCCGACAAAGTGTATTATTTTGATAGAAAATGACAATTGAACTTAACTATTTTTATCTACTTAGGTTTATTTTAAGAAATTATTAAAAAATTATGTACTTTAAGGCAATAATCGGCGATTACGTATCTGTTCTTATGCTCACTATATTATTAATAATTAATATATTACACCGAAGCTCTGCTCAGAATCGTTTTATCGTACGCAATGATCTATCAATTGTTTTCAAGTTCATAGAACTCAAAAATCTCTATCCAAGTAATTCATTCAAACGACGTCCACAACACCTCACTATCATTTTATCATTTATATTTCTTTAATGGGTACCTAGACTTATTCCGCGTTAGGAGACAGTGTCGCAGGGGGTGTGGTTATTAAATTTTATTCGAATTAAGCCTTTCACAATGTAATACTATATTTATTGACATATCGTATATTATTCAAAAAAGCGTGAATAATTATTTAATAAATTATATATTTTATATATACGAGTATATTACGTAAACGGTAAATCATTGTACTTACCCGAGAGTTCGACGTAAGCTTTACTTTTCCCAACAACGTTGTCGGCCACGCAACTGTAATTTCCAAAATCGCTCGCTTGCACTTTGCGGACTATAAGCGTATGCCTGCTTCCACGCACTTCGGTAATACGACGCTCGTTCGTATCCAACTTCAATGTGTCTCTGTACCAAGATATCTGAAAATTCACAGGCGTAAAAATAAGCGTTTAATCAAATAAACATCATACCGGTATACTATGCATAATATATTTATTAAAGCATTTAATACATAAATGTATATTTTTTTGTTTTGTTAATCGACCGTAAACAAAATCGAACTATTTTTAAAATTGTCATTTGTGTCATATACGATACGGTTTTCTTTCCCCCCCCCCCAAACATTTGGTTCGACAAAAGAAAACAAGTATTCGGTAAGATTAATTAATTAATTAATAGGACAACGACGCGCGCGCGGTATAATTCGGCAATTTCGGCAATTCTTGGAGAAAAGAATAGCCGAGAGAAGGAAAATTAGACTAGAAATCCAATAAATCTATAGCAGTTATTCGATCGATGTGTAAAAAAAATATAACCATTATAGATATCGATGAATGACACGTAAATAATATTAAGTTATTAATATATATATATATATATATTAATAATAATCGAGTGAATAAAATATAATGTTTTTCCAATATTCTTTTAGAAAAATTTTCTTTTTATTCGACGAGAGTTTTTAATGTGAAATGCAATCAAAACTGTGTTTATCGAATAAATGTATTTAAACAATACGGTTAGGTCTGTAAACACCGGTCTAAATATATTTACCTCTGCGTGCGGTTCAGCGTTTACTATGCAAACGAGTAGAGCTTCGTTCCCTTCGCCCGAATGAACCCAAACACGTTCGACTTCAATTTCCGGAGGATCTAAAATAGGATTATTATTATTATTATTTATTATTGTTATTATTATTATTATTGTTATTATTATTATTATTATTAAGTCGAACAGTGAAAAATGTCCAAAAAAACTAAAGCGACAACAAAAATTGCAGCGTGTTTCTTCGCGTCTCGTATAACACACACCAGGGCTCAAGGGTGTAGGATATGGGATTTTTTTTTATGAGAGATGCTAAGTGCCTTTTTAACAAGTACGAATCACCAAACTCAGTGGTTTTTTTTATTCACTTTTTTTTTTCCAAGTCATAACAATTAAACATCTATTATATATATATATATTCATACGGGAAGAAAAAGTAATTCCTCGCATAATTGTATTAATAAATATGTGCATATTTAGGTAATATACAGTCATAGAATCGATACGGAATAAAATACCGCACAATTTTGAGCGTATTAAGTTTTGCAGGCTTTTTCATAGTACGACCAATATGAAAATAGATTTTTTTTTTAAATTTATTATTGAAGTTTTCAATTCGATTGAAAATCGATTAGATGTTTGAATAACAGTAGTTGCTATTGTATAATAATTAAAAAAAAAATAGTAATAACGCGTTGAAAAATATTTTCGTTAACACATCAACAATAAAGAAATAACGCAGAAATATACGCGTAATATTTAACACGGCCTTCAAAAATTGTCGGCCTGTTGTAATTGGATTTATTAAACAATAGGATGCTGCACGACGAGTAGGCACTTATCTTTAATTGAGGACCATTTCGGTACTGAGACACTTCAGGACGAGGATTTGAAATTAGATTCTTTTGTGAACCGAATAATAACAATAATAATGTGTGTGTGTGTGCGGTGAAAAATAAAAGATAGCAACGTGTTATAACACGAAAAAAAAGGGTTTTTGCCCGCGCCACAGGTCTCCCCACGAGCCGTTCTCAACAGGAGGAAAAAAATATAAAACACTCTTACGGTGTAAATGAAATCCTTTACGATTATATATATATATATACCGTCGTCGTTTTACCGTCCGTACGATAATTGTTCGTATTGTCTGGATATATTATTCATATTATATACGTATAAAATATGATGTATACGAATAAATTATTATTATTCGAACGGATTTGGTTTTTTTTTTTTTACAAAACTAAAATTTCAATAGTGACGTCACGGACGCCGACGTTTATACGTTTAGATTTCAAATTTCATTCGTCTGTTACGCGGTGTATAATAATTTCGAACCAAACGCGGTTTTTTTTTTTTTTTTTAAAAACGTTCGAATATTAATTTTTTTGTATTCGAAGTGGACTTTTCACAATTGATATAACGTTTGTGTGCGCGATTTAACGTGAAAAGACTGACGCGTTCAGTTATTCATTTTTTTTTTTTTTTTTACAAAAATATGATTAATTACGCGTTGACGTCCGTTAAATAAAAATATATAATATAAATAAATGGTCTAGAGTATCGTGACTTTTTGTTCGTCGATATAATATACAATATCAATTTTTTTTTTTTTTTTTGACCTCAGTATTGATTTCTGTTACGCGCACGTGCTAATAAATTGTATTATGTACGTATGCGTTAATTTTTACCTATTATTTATAAATACGTATTCAGTTATCGATAATTGATCAAATCAAAAGTAATTCGCCAATTATTAAAATATTTACTATATACGTGTATATATGTTGTCGAATAATATTATACACGTAAATACGACTTTATTATAGATTAAACAAAGAGTGAGAGCGAAAGAAAAAATAATACTTATTATTTATTAGATAATAAAAGAGTAAAGGAAATCGCATGTTGGAAAAATATTGAATTTAACGATTCAATTGTATTTAGAATTTAAAAATTTTTTTGAAGATATACGGTAAAAAAAAAAAAGAAAAATTGTAAAATGTATACTCACATAGAATGTTAACCGTAATTGTCTGCTCGGCCGGTTGTCCGACGGAATTGTAAGCCGTGCATATGTACAAACCGGCGTCGTGACGAGTGGCCGATTGTATTATGTACGTGTCGCCGGACGCGTTTCTCTCGCCGTTCGGAAGTACGTTGTTCTATAAAATTGCGTAATTTCGCGACGAGTTAAGCAAAATATTGTTGGCGTATAATATTATATTTCATTATTCGTACGACACAGCCGTTAGGTTAGGTTGCGGTGGCCGGGATTTGACGAGGAAAAGACGTTTTTTTTTTTCAAAAATTATCGATATAGAACGAAAATTCAATCGGCATATCTACACCACGTTATCACCGTATATATATATAAAGCCTAAAGAATTTTTAATGTAAAATAATAATAATTATTATTGTAATTATTTCCAATTATATAATATTTGTCGGTTCCCTGACTTTTAATTTTAATTGCCAATTAAATCAATAACGTAGCACTCTTTATTATTATTATTATTATTATTACTTGGACTGATTATTATATACATATAATTGCAAGCTCGCATATATGTAATATAAGCGCAATAATAATAATTATTATTCGCCAAATATTAAGTAGATTGTGTAGATTTTCATAACTGTCATATACGAATATACCGGACAGTTTAACAAATTTTATTTAAAAAAAAAAAAAAAAATCGGTGACAATATAAAGTTCCAAACAATATTATTTTATACGTATTTCTATATAATATAGGAAATAAGCGTAATTTTTTTCATTAAATTTATTTCCAAATAGACTATAGGCACTATGTGTCTTTCATGGTTGTCTATTTTATACTTGTAATATACACGACGTACGTACAATAAATGTTATATCTGGAATAAGTTGAATATTTTTTTTTTCGTTGTGTAACTCGTGCACACGAGGTGTATACGATTTTTTTTTTTTGTATTCAATCGTAATTTAACCGGAAAGATTTTTCGACGTTATTTGCACGAGTTTCGTCGTTATTTTGAAAGAAGGCTTTTGATTATTTAAAACTTTTATCGCTGTACGACATTTACCCGTAAATTAATAGAATAAAATATCGTTAATTTGTGAAAGCGTGCAGCGTAGTTTTATTGAAATACTTATTTATAATACAATCAATGGACGTCAAAGGAGAAGTAATATTTACATTTCGAATAATCGAAATTTTTAACGTTGTCAAAAGAGCTTTTTATTATTTTTTTCATTGTTCTATATAATAATTTGTGCAAGTGTCCATGAGATTCTAAATTAGTTTTTTGATTACGCGTATATATATATATATATATATATATATATATATATATATATCGATTGGTATAAAATTAAACTTGAATAATAAATATAAACACATCATTACTTTTCTGGTCCATGTTATATTGGGAACAGGATTTCCATCGGCTTCGCAATTTAGTTTAATCATCGAGTCCTTTTTCGTGTCTATATTGCCTCCGGATGTTACGGATTTGATTCTCGACGGAACTGTAACACAAACATTACCGTATAGGTATGTGTAAATGACAATTTTTTTTCGTTTATCATTACATTAAAGTAAGAAAACGAATCGAATAAATATACAATTATTATTCATTATCATTATTCAATCGGTTTTCGGGGTTCCGCGGAGTGTAAGACGTCATGAGACGTGTAATATGCACACTTTTATATGGTTAGAATCGTCACGATTCAGACGTTAGAGATGAACAACGCTTGTGCCGCGCAACCGAATATTTACGATGGTGCGCAAACGAAATGAGCTCTATTTGCGCTCTTGACTTTTTCAAAACTTGTTTTGAAAGCGGGCGGAGTCAGGGGGGGGGAGAGATTTTTCGACGTAATTATTCTATTTCTTGTTTTTACATAAAATTACATTGAAAAATAAATGAAACGACATAGAATATTTGTGTACCGTTTGTTTATAACTATTACTTAAATACGATCATTGACTTCAATAGCGTCAAAAGTAATGATTTTAATACGTTTATGTTTATGAGTGAGTACTCACAAGTATGAGGGCGACAATGAAGAAAAATCTTAATTTCATTTCAAACGCTAGGCGAGGAATTTGTTAAATTTCGAGTAAGCCCTTTCAACTTTGTAATATATTTATGATTATGAACGTTATGAACTGGAGGTAAACACCCTTAAAATATATACACGAGTAATACTGAAAAGTAATACTTTGACGAAAACTGCGAATGGGACCCGAGGGTCTGAGTGGATTTATCGTGACGATTCCGTTACAAATGTATTCCTTTTTCTTGTATTATTAACTGGTCGATGTAGACGGTGGCACGATAGTATACAGGGTGACACTATAAATTATATTATTAATATTACTATTATTATACGTTGTGTGTTCGTATAATTCGTGCGAATTATTACGCGTAAACGACAAAAAAGAAAAGCAGCGAGCCGCGAGGTGTTGTGGATATGGTCCGAGTGAATTACTTATGGATAAAGATTTTAGAGTTTTGTTATTATATTATACAAAATTCAAATGCCACGCGATAATAATCATCGCGCATTCGATTAAACGGTTCGGTGTGATAACGTATAGATTGTATAATTTACGATATTAACATTACAGCGCATCAAAGTTGTTGTTATTAATAGCCGAAAATTGAAAAAAAAAATATAAATTTTTTTCTTCAAAAATTGTTTTCGTTAATATAGTACGAAGTTACGTATTTGATAAAAACGTCGACGCTCTAGGACTATTAGTTTAATGAAAAAACGTTATTTTCTATAAAAAAATTAATTTCGTCGAAAATGTTGAAATGTTTACGAGAGGAAATTGGGACTCGCGATTTTCGAGATGATTTTTTTTCTTTTTTAGTTGAAGTAACGCGTACATCTGACATTTTATTAAATATTCAAACCTCAAAATCAAAATAATTTACCTCTCTTTTATGAAATAAAAAATATCTCATCGCCTATAATAATTGCTGTAAATAGCCCAAAATTGAAAAACAAAATTTTCTTAATAACTACGATAATCGTAGTTATTTTAATCGAATTTACCTAAAGTTTTCGTAAATTTTTGTGTTTTTTGTTTTTTGTTTTTTTTTTTAGGCGTTTTTGAGAAAATCGAAAAATACCTCTCGGATGAATATCAACTATACATAGATACAATTGTCTACCGGGAAACCGGGTATGATTGTAAAGAGCGGAGCATTCCTTTCGGTAAAACTTTTGAGTTATATAAAAAAGAAAAAACATTTTAAAACCGATATACATTCCTTCAGAATCTAAATCGTATTGTCGAACGTATACGTTATGGTATACGCACTCGTTATGGCAGGACCGAATTGTTGCTGTTGGTCGGAAGACACGAGTTGTTTTTAAATTTTGCTAATAATTATCCATCATGCGCTGTACAATCGTCTCTATACAACGTTCTGTGCAACGCGTGGTGATTTCAAAACGACGAACATATTTATAGGTCCGCGTTCCAAAGCGTTATAATACATTATGGAAAGCGAGAGCGGAAATTGGAAGATTATATAATATATATAAGTATACGTATTATAATAGATGGGAAGACGCGCAATATTTCTTTATTAAACGGATTAATTTCTCTGTATAAACACGGTAATCGGTAAAATCTACGTCCGCGGATGACTTGTCGTTGTTGTCGAATTAATAATAATAATAATAATAATAATAATAATAATAATACCGAGTAAAATATTTTCGATGATATTATTCACCGAGGATTTGAAAAAGGTATACAAAGTCGCGCGGATATATCGGCTCGAGTGAGTTAGTGGCGTTCACGCAGAGATTCGCTCAGAATCTGTGGAATAAGTAATTCGCGATGCGGTGCAAGTGGCGGGGGAGGATCTGGAAGACTGAATATTTGTTAGCATTATTCATTCCCACTTACTTATTTTGTTTGAAATTATTCGCCCTTCTCGGATTTTTAAAAATCAATTTCATGTTTTTTTTAAATATAATTTCTTATTGCCTATTTCCTTTTGTTTTCTTTGTACAAAAATGTCTATTTGAATGTCATTTTTTAATTTGTTTTTTTTAATTTTAACATTCAGTAGTTTTAAACGTCATTCAATTACGAAAACTATATAAATGTTATGATTTTTTTTTTTTTAAGCAAAGAAGCCAAGATTTAAAGAATATATTTTTACATTTTATATACGTTGAACAAGTAAAAAAGCGTAAATTTCATATTTTTATGAAAACACAAAAAAATAATCAAGAATTAACTGGATTATTTTCATCCAGTGACGGTATTTGAGGGGGACGGCATGGATGTTTTCCCCCTTGTTGACTTTAGTGTTTGGGGGGCGGAAATTGGCCGCGGTGTTAGAGCCTTTTGAGCAATAATTTTTCAACAATACGGACCGTTTACAAATTTGCTCCCCTTTCTCACGATATTTGTCATTTGATAATCACAAAAAAATGTATAATGATAATAGCGCAGCGGGTATATTAAAATAATAGGTACGTTTATTATAGCGCAATCAAGGTGTAAAATGGTGGATATATATATATATATATTGGTTAGCGTGTATAACTTTGGATTATCATCATGATTACTGAGTTGTCAATAAAATCGTAGAATATTTTATGGAAAATGTTGTGTGGTAGGAGTATACGCACAGTTGTCTTATCCATCATTCTCATGATTATTATTATTATTATTATAATTATTATACACGATAATTTTATATTTTCGCATTATTTTTAAAACAATAAATTTCTTATTGAAAAAAAAAATATATAATTTTTTTAAGAAGATTATATTAATTTCGATGAATATTAAAAGTTAGGAAACCGAAATTTGAGGAATTATTATAGATATATACGGTAAGAACGCATGGCTATGTGTTCGTGTAAAGGAAACCGTACGGATGTCATTCGGCTGTCTGCAGTCGAGATAGCGGGTAGAAAAAAGTAAAAAAAGCGAGGGACGCGGACGCATGCCACGGCAATGCGTTTGTCGTTAATTTTCTTTTGGAAAAAACTGCTGACAGTGTCTCTGTCACTCCGCGCACCACAGGGATTATTATTTGAATAATAGTGTGTGTGTGTGTGTACTGGCACGCCGGAGACGTAGCATTTTTTTTTTTTTGCTCTAAAAATAACGCTTTTTTTTGTCTATCTCTCGTATTTTTCCCTCCTTAAAATATTCTTTGTACGAGCCGTGCGCTGTTAATACGCGTTTCTTTCGGGCTACACACAGTCCGAACAGGCCCACTCTCCACGGCGGTGTTGGACAAGATAGTCACTTCTGGCAGCGATTTGTTACCCGAACGGACGACCTTTTGGGGCCATCGCCGTTCGATTTATCTCGTCCCTGCGACGCACGATTTTTCTTTTACGGAATTTTTTTACCTCCTCTCGCGCGCTTTTATACCGCAGGACTACCCCCCACTGGACACCGGTCGTTTGTATCGACAACGTTCCGCAGTCGCACGACGCGAGTACATTCGATCATATATTTGATGTAACTATTATGGATATAACTGCGCAACTCGATCCGTCTCGAGCGGTTTGTGTTGAGCGTAGAAGAGCGTTTCGAATTATTCAAGCGAAGTCAAAACAATACTCGATGATAGACAAACACATTTAATCCCAATTATAAATTAATTAACGAAACTTTGTTATATAATTATTCATAAATATCTATATAAATATATATATAATAAAGTAGCCCCGAATGGATTTGTTTAGTGTTCCCTGAAGGAATAACAAAATAATCCCAAGAAATAGCAAGTACCTTCTCAGTACGATGTGGTAAAGCCAACGCGTGAAAAACAATCTGAACTCAATTCTATTCCTAATTCAATTCTTCAAATATGTACTCGTATATATTTGAAGGGTTGACGTAGCGATATATAAATAATTTTTTTTCTCTCCCACCCCCCCCTTGTGAAAGATATTATGAAATTACGTAAATCTTGTTGGATAGGGAAGGGTGGGTAAGAAAAGTTTTCTTTTGAAAGATTTTGGATTCCGGGTTTCCAGAAGTCCCGACGTAACCGCTATAGAAATCCGAGATTTTCTGAAACTCATTCGAGACGGCGAAAGTTTCGGTTCTTTTTCCGAATTTTCAATATTCCCGTAACCGTGAACGGTTTTCGCACGGCGACATGATGGAAATATAATTCGGATTGAACCGAACAACACATGTTACAATATATTCTTCGTGTAACGAATCAAACGTGTTTTCAATGTTCCGAAATAAAAACGCGCTTAAAACTGTTCCCGAAGTATCAGTTAATAAAATATTATAAACTATGTTGATATTTAAAAGAGATTTGAAATTTATTTTTTGGGGAATATTTTGTCGCTGCGCAATTAAACGGTAGTGCGTGGTCGTAAAAAGACTATTTTTTAAAATTTTTTTTAATTTTGCTAATCCGACGAGATTGTGAAATGAGAAACAGTCTGTACGTCAGCGCTAGATCATAATAGAAATGTCTGTTGAATATTTATTCATATGAATCGATCCGGTGTGGTGGTAGCATTTGAGTTTTCCGATTAAAAACGTATAATATTATCATTTTATAAATGTCATAGATTTTATATTGTTTTCGTTTTATTATTTCTCGATGGAAGTGAAAGAACAATCGAGAAATATAACGGCAATCGCGGGCCGGCCGCACGTAATAATATATTATCGTGCCCTGCAGTGCCCATTATAATATTTTCCATTTAGAGAACGATTCGCTGCATTCGACGTTTTAACGCGCCAGTCGGAACAGTTTAATCGGGATGATATTTATTTTATAAGAGTATATATGTTCTTATGGAAACGTCGTTTTCCGATATGGTCCATGGCGATAGAAATTTTATAATTTATCAGAGAACGGGATATATAAATACATATTATATAGGCGTACACTTTTTATATAACAAATTATTTACGCGTTAAAACGCACCATTTTTCTTTTTAAATTTTCAATATTTTCATTACAATGTCATTTTAGATAATTCATATTATATGTTATATTGTAAAGAAAAAATAATATATATATATATATATATATATAGAATTTTAATAAATGAATTCATTTTAAACCGAGTTATTCAGAGTATATATTTTACTGGGTGTGCGTTTATTTTAAAAATTAAATTACATACCGATGAATATGAATCAATGTGTACGAAAACGAGACGTGTTATTATTTTTTAAACTACAAAGTCGTATTAAATAATATTGATATTGAAAATCTCATAAATGGTACGGGTATAAAGAAAAAAAATACACAAGGCGATTGTGATAGATACATTGTATGGCTTCGGATTGGAGTCTGGAACCGATGAAATGGTTGCGAGATAAAATTTAGAAAATAAAAAAAAAAAAAACGCTGACAAATGATTTTCGAACCATTTTATTTCAATATAAAAATAATTACGTAAAGTTCAGCGTGGCAACGAGCACGTTGATCGCGTGCATATCATCAAATGTTTACGTTTTCAACTTAAATCAGGCACACTTAACGTTAAGGCATATGACATGTTCATGTGAAGTTCGGTAAACTGAAGCCTACACTGTCGAATACACCCGTGTATTTCCGTTTTATTTTCAATGCGTTTTTTCGTTTTCTTTTAACGTTTCATAGCGTTTCATAACGTTCGAGACTATTGCAGATGACGCGCAAGCGAAAATTCAAACCATTCATTTACGTAGATTATTAATAAATTACACCGGCCCCGATCGACGCGTTAACGCGGTGCTTTCGAATTAGGCGATTTCGATACGGCCGTGCGTTGCGGTTTTGCCTGCGATCGGTAATAGTAATTGTATAATTGTTATAATTTATCCGATTTATTTCGTATTGATCCGTTGTTATATTTTACGTCGTTTCGTTCAATTCAATTAAACTCGTAATAATACGGCGCGCAGTTCTACCGTTTATTTATTATCTATAATAAATTGCACGTTATTAGATATATTATAAATTGTTGTTACAAGGGGGGATCGGGAAACGCACTTTTTCTACGGCAGAATACTACGGCGGAATTACGGGAATTTTCGTAACGCGTGCGCGTTGCCCGTTATGTGAGAAGTAAACGATTATTATTTGCGTGAGTACATCATAAACTCGACCATACACATACACACCCACACGCGTATTCACGCGTCGATAATAATTCCCAATAAGAATTCATTCGATTTCGTACGTACACAGCGTATGAATTATGTTGGTTTAGAGACAAAAAATTCACCGTGTAAAGTATAAAATTTAATAAAAAAAAAAAAAAAAAAAAAAGAAGAAGATTTTAATTTATCAGCCTTTTTCGTTAGGTTCTGTGGCATTTTAATCATTTTATTTTTCAATATACGAGAACGAGTGTTAAAAGTTAACATTTTTTTTAAAATTTTAATTGTAATAATCGATTTCCACTGCAATAATATAGGGGGAAAACGTTGACGAGTTTAAAAAGCTTTTTTTTTTTTTTTTAGAATGAAATTCGGTTTCGGTTTTTGAATACAGACGTTGAAATACACACACACACACACACAACACCATGTGAAACCAATAAATTCCTCGTTCCGCTCGGATTCTAAGATTTAAATCTCGAAATCGAATGTTTACTCTTTGCTAAAAAAAAAAAAAAATAACATTCATATATATAATTTTTTTGTGATTGTCATTGTGTGACATTTGAATTGTATTGAACGTTAAGATTTTAGAAAACGACGAAATGGTTTTAATGAAAGCGAAAAAAAAGAAGATTTAAAGATGTTTTTGCCTAAAAAATAATAATTAGCAAACATAACAGCTACAAATTACAACAAAAATATAGTTTTTATTATTATTATTATTATTATATAAATCCAAGCAGGTTGAATAATTTTAAACGAGATTGGCGATGGGGTGGGGGGGATATGGTAATTGAACGAAGTGAGAGATGGCGTTTACCCGTATTGTCTACTTGCCCTACTATCGTTTGCTATACGGAAAAAAATCCCCTATCGATTCTCACGCACGCACGCACTGCACATGTGTGCGTTGTTGTTTTGTAGCGAGTTCATTTGGCACGATTACTTTAAACCGTCTTAACCACCACCGTCTCTTCGTCCTCGGCCGAACGTCTGCAGTTCCATTACCGTTAATAAATTGTAAATAAATAAACGATTCCCCCCACTCGACTTGTCTCGTATAAAATACAATTTGCGGTGAGACCCTGTCGGTTAACTTACCTCCGCTGCCGGCGGAGACACGACTTGACGCGCGCGCCGCCACTCTCGTTGCCGATTTAACCTTCTCTCTAAACTCTCTCCTTCGACCCCGAGCGCGCGGTAACGTGTCAATTAAAAAAAAAAAAAAACTCGGATGCTCGCTCACCCTAGTG
The DNA here is from genome assembly GCA_032441825.1 of Chaetogeoica ovagalla. NCBI lineage: Eukaryota > Metazoa > Arthropoda > Insecta > Hemiptera > Aphididae > Chaetogeoica > Chaetogeoica ovagalla. The sequence continues at coordinate 5,726,814 of CM063742.1, forward strand.
CCGAGTGTAAACGCGGATTCTGCATTGTATTTAATAAAATTTACTGTTTTGTACGAAAATCAAAAAAAAAAATATTATTATTATTTTTTACGTTAAATCCCGTCGTTACAACATATCCATCGCGTGTTCGTGTGCCGGATTTTTAACATCGAACTTCGCACGGTAAATTTAGATTTTTGTATTTAACGCGTTTCGTTTGAATCGATCGCCGTAGTCCATATAAATATAATACACGTAATATATTATATAATTTTCTTGCGGAATGTGTGATTTTATTTTTGTATTTCGCGGAACGGCAAAAAGGCGACGTCTATCGATATAATATTAAACAGATACGATCAGTACGCGTGAAATGGAACACACACACACACGAAAAAAGAAAAAACGAATTTTCGAAAACGGTTTCGACGCTCAGAGCGCGTTTGGGGACATGCGACATGGCGTGTGTGTGTGTGTTATTCTATCGTCTATACGAGAATATGGATTCGTATATAATCGAATTCTAACTACGCGGTTCGATTAGGGGTTTTAAACAATTTTAAACTATAACACTGTTGTGACGCAACGGATAATATTGCAGGATCTTTTGGGAAAACGGGAAAATCTGAAAGAACTCACATGAAAACAAAACAAATTTATTTTCAAATTTTATCGTTGAAAATAATAATTAAATATTATAATGTAATGCCGTTTAAGGGTAATTTATTTAAAAAAACATTTAAGACCAATAGTGTTCGCTCGTACGTACATCAATTCCTGAAATCGAACGCTGTGACACATTGTGTTTATTTGCGATATTTCCGTGTGAATTATAAACGCTACTCGTCGAATTTTGATTTTCAACTGGGCGCTTTTGTTGTATGACGGTGATGGTTGGGGCGGCGAGCGGTGTACACCACTCCGTTTTTCTTTTATGAGGCGACTTCGTTTTGTGAAGTGCCTGACTTCTTCGGTCGTGCCGTAATGCGAAACTAGCGGATTAAATTTTTTCTATAAACGTATTATAGAATAATATTATTCTCAATACACGCGCAGTATCGTCGAAAGAACTTTTTATTTCGAATTATTTCCAAACACTATACGCGTTCTGCTCGTTGCTGTGTGACCAGAGTCCTGTGGACTCGTAATATTATCCCTCATCCACCTCAGCGATATAAATCAGTATGTTATAATCATTATTGCGATAAAATCTAATTTTTATTCCAGATACGTCGAATCCGGCACGTTTCATTACCACTTACTATCATTAATACGCAAACACTCGATTAACCGTTACGATTTTCTACTATCGCGGTAAATAATAAAACGGGTTAACAATATCGTTATAAATACGGAATGTCTAAAACACATTAACCGAACCGCAATTTAGATTCGCATTATTCAAAACAATGTTTTAATAGACAATTATAATAATAATAATGTTTCGTGTTTCGGGCGTCTACCTAGGTCGCGGGGGGAACGATATATCCGTATCACTCGGACCAGCGTCAATTCGAAAATCGTATAATTTACCACCGTGCGTGAGACGTCGTGACTCTTTCACGGGTTTGTCGTCTGCCGCCCGCGTATATTGACATTATTTATAATAATATGTTGTCACGGCTATCCGTTAATAATAACGGATTCTCGGGTCAGTTGTGTTTTACTTGAATAATTTATGCGGTTTCGGAATGGACGTTGTCCCCGACGTTGTAATGACTCGTTTGGTCGTTGCACAGGACTACTACTACTACTAATAATAATAATAATAATAATAATAATAATAATAATAATAATAATAATAATAAGAAATAATAATAATAATAATAATAATAATAATAATAATAATAAATAATAATAATAATAAGAAATAATAACGAAAGAAAAAGTTAAAAAGCCACGCGAAGCACGTATTGGCTATAAAGTGTGAGCAGTCACTCGTGGATAGATACGTAGATTGTAACGAAGCTCTTTCGCCGGGAGTTGACTGGCTGGCAAAAAATACTCATCACTGCGCTAGACGTTCTGAAATCGTCACTAGACGCGCGGCTATATTATAATAAATATCGTGCGCCCCGTTCTGCGGTACATATGGAACGAGAAAGAGGAGACAGGTATCAAAATGGGATACACTTGATTGCAATCATTTTTCTTCTGAACTACATTTGAATAACGATTGAAATATAATTATTTTAAATTATCAAAAATTCAATTCAACATAAACGTAATTTTTATTTTAAGTCATTATCATTAAATTGGAATGTTCTTACAGTTAATACAATCTCAATAAAAAAAAAAAAACATCTGTTTGCTATGGACACAGTCTGGATGTTACTATACTTTATGGAATATGTACTGCATATATATGACTATAAATGATCTTTACTAATATGTTATATCAGTAGCGTAGTCAAGGGGGGTGTTATTAAATAAATGTGATATAATTTACAAGTTTATATCGAATTCAACTCTACGAACTTTACCAAGTCATTATCTTCCAAATACGTATTACACTACTACCTATAAAAAAATCATGATTGTATACATGGTAAAAGGACATACTCTAGTGTGTGATTGTGATTTTTAAATATTTTAACATTTTTTTATAACTTCAAGTCTCAATAACTGTTAGCATTAAAAACAGTATAGTTGTTTATTAGATATAAACATATAATTATGTGCAATCAAATTTTTTTTCGTGCTAATTATATATTATAATACAAGGCGATGAAATATACAAACACTAAGGGTTATTGCATACCTAAAATACAACAAAAAAAGTTCCTTTTGACTATGATCGGCCTCAAGTATAAAGTAGCAATTTTAGTTTTTGTATTTTTTTTTTTTTTAGTGTAATTATTATTACCTATAATTATTGTTACATAAAAAAAGCAAAGGATGGGGGAGATTTGAACCCTTAAAACCTCCCCAGGCTACGGCACTGTGCTATACTGATTTCTGAGACTAATTCTTCGTTATATATCAAACCGAATATGGAATTTAACATAAATTATTAAAATGAATTACACATAATTTATACATAAGTTAACAAAAGATGAAGAAAATGCAACAAAATTCGCTTCTGTAGGCGAAATAACTTAAAAATGTAGTATTTACAGTGATGAAACGCGTAAGTAATATTTATATGCCTCTTGTTAATATTAAAAGTGAAACTGGTGATTTTTTTTACAATGAACCACCGAGTCTATAGTAGGGTGTAATATATATGAGAGAAAATTAAAAACACGCGACGTGCCTTCTTTCGATTTAGATTTTTTTTTCATTGTTTATTTATCACACTTATATAACTACTCATTTATATATAAAAAAATATCCGTTATTAACTCGCTTCGCGCATAATAAACTTTATAACATCTGCTGATTTTTTTTTTTTTAATATAACAGTTTGCGTTTTTTTTCGTTCATAGATTTAAAAAAAAATTAATTCGTTTATACTTATTTATTTTTTCTTAAATAAGAATAATCTTTTTTTTCTTTTTTTTAATTTAATTTTCTTATAATCTACATTCTACAACGACGGGCGAGTTGTTAAAAAGAAAAAAGAAAAAACACCAAGACATTTTTGCAACGAATATATACGATCAATATTATTATAACGTGTATACTATAGTATACTAGAATGTATATTTTAATACTAGTCAATTATTATTGGTATTGAAATATTAAAAATCGAAACATTTAAATGATAGTATTTACAATAGATACAACATATACTAAATAGCTCGATCACGACCGATGATCAGTGCATACCATATGCGATGATCGTCGGTCGAGCACTTATTCATGATCATTTTACATGATGTTCAATGGGGTAGGGTGCCGTGAAAACGGAGCGTAACCATAACATAATCGGACGATCAACTTACAATTTGATATTTAACTGACATTTGTACTGTAAAACGCACACTGGTTCGTGTGCCTATTTTGAACAATAATACGGCGTTTGATTCGCACGTAACATTTTCATGGCACGGTTAAACCCGTGTGAAAATTCGGTATTCGTTTTTGTCAAAAACACATCAGCTATGAAATAGATTCATACCGTCCCTTGGACCATCATTTAGCGATGATTTCAAACGGCGTCTGCGCCTAAAATGCTATTTGAGTAATATTATAATATTATGTGATACGAGTGAAAACGAAATAATCTTAGCGGTTGGTAATTTTAAATATATACAATATTGTCGAACAGACGGGGCATATACACAGACACTTATTTCATCGATATATTCAAGTATATATATTTTATCAATTTTAAAGATAAATTAAAAATATTATTATTTTTTTTTTTTTGTAATTTAATAAAATATGCTTTTAAATAACAAAATACGCACTAAAGTGTGAGAATATACAAAATACGAAAGAATAAAGAAAAGAAAAAAAATGTCTATAAGCTCCCTAGGTAGTGTTATCAAACAAATTTCTATATTACCGGGCTACGTTTCGAATGATTTAAAATACTACAATATGCAAACTCCTATAAGTTCTACTAATGATACATTATGCATAAATATATAAATAGTGTACAGTGAAAGGTTTTTTTTTTTTTTACTTTCTTTTCGTTTGATGTCATTTTAATATTTTTTTTATTTATTGTTGACCGTTTCGCGACAATGACAACGCGGTGTTTCGCATGACGTATCTACCTATATATATTATATACACACGATTTTCTTTTTGTCATTGAATCGACGAAGCGTGTAATAATAATACGTAACGTGTGATATACGAAAACGTCTCCCTTTACCCCTATCAAATATTCAAATACCGTCGAGTTTAATAAATTATTTATCAAAATATGCGCGTTTCGTTTCGCGCGTATAATTGTATAAATATTATTTTGTAGTTCCCGACGCATATTACATTCGTAAACGCGTGCGATTTAAGACGTTTCTTTTTTTTTTCTCTATTTTCGTAACGCGTTCATTATATTATATATATACCAGCTGTACCGATAGACGATGTCTCGTCTAAATTTCAACACTTTTTTTTTTCTATCGTTTTGTAAAAACTATTGTAAATTCCAAACGAATTCTTCTTTTTTCCTTCATTTCGCGTCCGCTCATTTTTTGCAATTATATTTTATCCGTCCAGTAAACTGCCAATTTCAAAGCGTCGTCACTAATCTCGTTCACTTCTTCTCTGCTAAATCTTCCTTGAAAATTAAGACATTATATTATATTCACACATTTCGCATTCACACTTGTCGTCTTCTAACAATCCCCGTTTGAACAAATCCTTTGTTTGTTCGTCCGCATTCTCCGTCACGATGAATCCCAATGTGTTTTATTATCCATATTAATGTATAATTATATAAATACATAATATATAGTTTGGAAATTAGAATTTTTCACTCGCTTACGTCTATATTTCTATATTTCGCGTACTGAAACGGTTCACGAAAAAGGTGGCGTCTGCCAGGAGGAAGAAGAAAAACAATGAAAAAAAAAAATAGAGTATAAAAATACGGACGAATACTGTATTTTCAAACTCGGCGTGCGTTTAAATAAGAAGAAAAAAAATTGAAACAAGTGAAATCGCGTGATGGTACGCGACGGCGCCTATTCTATGAAATAGAATAGGAATTGTCGCCGGGAAGAAGACAGGAAATCCGTTGTAATATCGAGAGAAGTTAACGGAATAATAATAATAATAAAAATAAAAGAAAACTCCGTACTGGTATATAATAAAATCGAGAATTATATTCTTATATTGTTTTTCCTGTAAATGCCCGCGTACTTATAATAATAATAATAATAATAATATGTAAAAATGTTCGGATGAAATCGGAAGACGTGATGTCGTCGTCGAGTATCTGCCGAAATGTTCCGTTGTCCCTAACACGCGTAATAAAAATGCGCGCGATGACGATTTTCACGGAAACGAAGCCGTACCGCGAATAACAAATCGTCTTCTCGTATACCTTTCTCTCAGTGATAAAATCCCCCAAACGTTTCCGTTTCACATATTTTCGAAATGTATACGAAAAAATCCATTTTAAATATTCTCGTTTTGTTTTGCTTTCTCTCTCTCTCTCTCTCTTCTGTTTCGGCGAACGCTTCCATGCGAATGTTCCGGGGACACTGCGACGACGACGAATTTGAAATACCCGACTATTACAATACGCATGTTATTAATAATTCCCTATAAACGAGTAAACGTTCCATTCGAACGAAAGCGATAATATGACAAATCGAGTTTCACCGCAGAATAGATATAAGATGTAATGAGCGCCGGGGCTCGAGAATCTACGGGTGTTTTCGGGGTCTCTTGGCCAATTCTAAAACGCAATACAATTTCGTTAACGGTTCGTCCGACAAACCGTACATCGGGCGGGACGTTCGCTTTGGACGCCGCGAAGAATGTAAATCTTTTTGTACATCTAAAAGTGGTCAATATTGTTATACGACAACGTGATCGACGACGGATTCGCGATGTTCCAATGGTCAAAACAACAAGAACAACAAGTACAGACATCGCAACTCAAAGCGATGTAAAATATTCCACGACGTAAATGTTACGAATTCGGAAGAAATTTTACGTTTCGTCACACGCCGTCGCTGTATAATAATAATAATTATGGTTTTGCACTTTTTCACTGGCCGCTTGGAAAACTCGGTACGGACGGGGCCGAAATGACCAAAGGTTTTCGGTTTTAAAAATATAACACGGCGGCGTACATGTCGAGGTAGCTTTTTCTTTTTAAAGTGCACTCGTCGTTAATTATGTAAGAACGCTAAAACCGTCTGGATGTTCGTGTGAATTTTCGATAGCACTCACTCACGCTCTCCACTGTTCGCCGTTTACAGTGGCCCGTCGCGGACAAAGTCCTACGGGAATTCGATAAGTAACTACGGCGCGTGTCGTCGTCGTCGTCGTCGTCGTTGTCGTTGCTATCGCGAGCGGGGCAAACGTCACCTCCACTCGTGCGACTTTAACGACACAGAACGTAAATATTAAACGCTCCGTCGTGTCAAATAATTTTATTCGTATTGCTACTGTTTACACTGCAGTAGTGGGGTATCTCGCCGTCAATCGGCGGGGCGGTCCATTTGTCTCCGCACCGCCATCGACCGGACGTTAAGAGATTTTATGTGTCGTCGTGTCCCGGAGGATCACTGTAGTCGCTTTTGTTTTTTGTTTTTTTTTTTAATCGTTTTATTATTTTTAATGCGTTTCTATTGTGAAATGAGAAAATACGTCGGAAAAGACACGGGAGAGCGCGTTATGTTAGGTCGCCACGTCCTATAATATACTCGTATATATGTATAAACTATCGCTTAAGTGTTGTCGGATATTTTTTCCCCCTTTTTTATATAATAATAACGACGAATTACGATTTTGGTTTTATTTCTTTTTCGCGTGTCTATACATACGTACACCGCGTACATTCGTTTATTTAATTCACAAACTCCCGAGCAATTTAAATTAGTAACTTAGTAACTATTTAAATTAGTAATTATGTATGTACGATATGTGATAAATAATAATAATAATAATGGTAAAAAAAAAATATGTAACGGGTCACGGATTGAGTATCGTTCAGTCGGTAGTAGCACGAGGCGGACAAGGGAGATTATTGTAGTATTGTAAGAGGTAGGACGAGAGGGAACGCGGAATAGTGCGAAAACGAATCCGGAATATACTGTTAGACACCGTTTAGGAGCATCGGCTATAATTATAAGACCGTTTTAAAATAATAACAATAAATAAAATATGTTCACACAAAATTCAAGACATTACACGTATTAGAAATAAAATATTTAAAAAAAAAAAAAAATCTAACGGGAAGGAGTTTTGAACCGTCTAAAAGTCGTTGATTGAGCCACTGGACGTACGTTTTTTTCTAAATTTTTTTGAAATTTTTCTACGATGTTTCAAACGCAACAACACCGCGCGCCAAACATTTATTTTTTCTTCATAACTTTATTCGAATAAAAATGTACCGTATAACGCTATTATTATTATTATACCGAGAAAATAATAAAGTATATTATGGCTTACCCAGTATCTCGACGGTATGTGATATCTCTCTAGGTTTTAAAGTAGCTATTTGGCACACGTAGTTTCCTGCGTCGTTTGTTTGAATATCACGGATTTCCAGATTATTGCCGTCCACCAAACGTATCCTTTCATCAGGAGACACTTTAGTGTTTCCCGCAGTCAGCACGGCAATTCCTTTTTTCCACGCTAAGATGTACACGCCTGAGGAGAAGAAAAACATTATAACGGCGTTATAAGGTTTATTCTCGGCGAACGCGGATTATTATTATTATCATCATCATAATACACGTCTACGATAAATTATATAATTTGTTTTCATTAGAATTATTAGTTATATTACTAAAATTTTGGAAATGAATTTAATATTATTTAAATAAAAAAAAAAAATTATTATTATTATTTATCGTAATATATATTGTGTTGAAGAGAGGTATGCAGCAATACAATATATACGCGCGCGCATTGCCTTGGTATTTTATGTACGACGAGCGGATGGAAAAATTGTACTTTTGATGGATGGATTTTTGATTCACCGCAGCCAATGGAGCGAACGAGTGGTCGGAAAGTATGCATAAATTCGTATAATATTATGCGAGAGAAACCGTCCGTTCGCGCATGTACGTGGTATAATACGTATATGAGTATCATCCGCGCGCATTCTCATATACATTCATATTCTTGAAGGACGGCTCTAGAAATGAAATGTACTTTTCTTTCCCCCTAGACGTCATTGTGTAAATACCACTGTATACCGTGGCTGCGACGGTACGCCGAGCTTATAATATCTCTCTCCCTCTCTAAGGCGAAGACGTTTTGACGAAAAAAAGAAAGTAATAATAAAAAATGTTCTTTTTTTTTTTTTTTGCATCCGAAAAATGTTTCAAAATTTATACATTTATAGTATAAACGTGTAGAATATGTATCGTTACATTATATTTTTATATTGCTAGGAATTTTCAATTGCGGGCGGAGGACTAAGATCCAATATTACCCGCGTGATGATATCAGTGAAGTGGATGCAGAAATTATAGATGGGAAGAGGGTGAAAGGGATTTCCTCCAAAAAAAAAAAAAAATCATTAAAAACAAACTTATCCTTGCAGGTTATTTAATATATTGAAATTTCATTTCGTCGATTGCGCGCACACGGAGTTTGTATTGAAAAATCCATTGTAATTAATCTATAAAAATGCAGACGAAAATTTTAGTAGAACAAAAATATTGTATTGCCACGTTTTTATTAATTCGCATTCTTATCTGTGTCGTCTGTCTGTCCGGCACGCGTTTTGTGCACGATTTATTGAGCAACTGTACCTAACAGATTTCACTCCGGTTTTCATCAATGCGGATATAACGCGCATAATTCGTCCCACATAATATGGACAATTAAACGATTAATTAATTAAATCAATAAATTTAATGCCGGTTACTATGGTGAACTTAGCCCCTTTCCTTTGGCTACGCCACTGTACAATTCCGGGTATTGTATAAACTACTCGAAAAATCACAAGATTACACCGGCAATAATCAAATTGATTATAAAAAAAAAAAAAAAAAATGCATATCATATTATGTTCTTAGATGATCGGGAATCGGTAATAATTTGCCGGTGTCGAGCGAATTTATCGATGACAATCGCGCTTTACCAATATAAAATAATATTTGTTCTTCGTAATAAGACAATAATATTTTAAAACAGACATTTAAACAATGTAAATAGGATATAATGCGATTCTCAGGATTAAATAATATGTAGGTAAATATATATATATATACATAAAAAACGCACAAACGAATTGTTGTTTTAAAAAAAACTGATTTGAGACTTATTTGTGAGAAATGCTATGCGTTGACGCGTGTAATATACGCGTACGGATTCGTTTGTTTTCGTCCTTATTAACATGCGTCTACTGCGACGTTGACGTATAAACGCGATGCGAATAGTGATTCGAGTGGATCCATTAAGCGAATATTTTTGAGAAAAGTGAAATTTCCCTGTGAACGTTTTCGAGCGTCGCGCAAAAACCATCAATAAACATTAACGCATTTAAATACGAAACGAAATGAGACGTACACCTTTTGCACTTTATATGTCAACTGAAATTGCGATGGTGGGAGTTTTCAGAGGTGAACGCGCGTTATACATTTTATATTTTAATATTGTTATGATAGCAATATAATATATATATATATGTACTTGGCGCATGCGAGACCGAATAGTATACATGCACGTGTATATGTAAATTGTAAAAGGTCTTCGCCTGTATATAGTAGTGATAAATACGTAATCGTAGCTCGGGACGAGGAGGATTAAAATATATACGATGCGCGTATGACTATTATTATTATAAAAAAATGAGCTGGGGGAGAGCAAAAAAGAAAAAAAAATGTCGGAGTGTAAAAAATTAAGCTTTGAAAAGAATTTTTCATTAGGCACGTATTATTAGCGTCGAGCTAGAGGGGTCCGTAGCGTTCGGTAGTTATTATATATATATATATATGTATGGTAAACTTTTATTATTATTATTATTATTATTATTATTATTATTATTATTATTGTTATACACATACGACTATACTGTTTTATTATCTTTTTTTTTTTTTATTTAAGTCACCGTAAGTGCAGAGATCCTCGCACAAATGAACGACGTAGGGGGAGATTTTTCATCGTGTCTTATTTTTCTTCAGGTTTTTTTTTTCGAAAAAAAAATAGGAAAAAGAAAAAAGACAATGTTTTTTTTTTTATACATCAGAAAATTGCGACAATATTAACGGCCCGTCGATTATTAAAATAACGAACTGGTGCGCAAATTCAAAAACGCAAACGTTTTCGATCCGTGGAATAGAATACGAAACTCGTAAATAATAAAAAAATCGACGTTATATATATATATATAATGTGACCTGTTTTAAAATCGTATACGGAATTTTCATATTGGTAAGTGTCCAAGTTCGGTGAAATAAATTATTATCTAATAATACCTATTCGGATCATTGTGTGTTCTGTGTTCGCGTTAGTAAAATGTAGAGATGACCATTGGAAACGGCCGATGAATTTCGTTGCTTGAAAATATTATTATTCGTTATTATTTTTAAACATAATAATTTTAAGAGAATGCGCGTAACACGTTGGAACTTTACTCGTCATGTGTGTGTGTGTGTGTGTATGTGCTCACAATTCTATTTAAATCCTATTATTTATTTATAAGCTCTGTAATATTTGTGTGCATACGTGTCTGTGACATAATGAAATAAACGCGTCATTCGCTCATAAAACTCTGCGAAATAAAAAATTATAATAATAATAATAAAAAAAACGTAAGTACTAAATAAGAATTTCGCTGAAGAAAATTGTTTTTAACAAATATTCGATGAGCCTATATATATCATATGTAAAATATAGAACGAAATATAAGTTCGAGTCAAGCGAATGACACCACGCACGCGCACCCAAAACAAACGTAAATCGCCCTTCCGTCTGCTGTAAAGCCTTTGTGACAATAATAGTACATATAATATCGTATCGAACATTGAATTCTTTTCGTGCAGGAAAACGGAACGAAATTGAATTTTATTGAATATAACACTGTAGTGGGCGTACAGTATAAAACACACAAAACTACTAGAAAGTGTTTTATTTTATATTTTTCAAACGATTATTCTATTTAAAATACGTTAAATTTTTTTTTAGCAAAAGTGGTCATGCTCGCCGTTAATGTTCATCCAGCGTGTAAAGTGTAAACGTATCGTATTAAAAAGAAACGAGCTCGAAACAGTCCATTGATATTCGAAGCATTCGCATGATATCGAATAGTTAAGTTTAAACAAAAAAAAAAAAAAAATCGTTGGTTTAATGTTGCAGGGTGGTTTTTTTTGTTCAGAAACCTTTTTTTTCACTCTCTTAGTTTTAATAGTAGACGAGGGCTCTTTTGGCGAATATAAAATAGGAACTGAATAATAAACGAATAAAAAAAAAAAACGAAAAAAAAAAAAACTAATAATAAAACGACGTACGAAAAGTTCGTCGTGTAGAAAATAAATGAAAAGCAAATAATTTTACTTTTTCTTCCTCGGGATTCTTTATATTTATTTTTATCAAATAACCATTTCAACCAATTGTCGATAGCGTACCCCAAACGTTATTGTTATTCGTGTATAACATGTTTCTCTTCACGAAAGTATTATTATTTTTATTATTTTACCCCGTACAAATTCGAAAACATCATTAAGTCCTCCAACCATTACGAACAATGTACGTTCCCAGAAGGTGATTGCATAAATATTTTCAACAATTGTCTTTTGGGTATACGATTTTTTTTTTTTTTTTAAAGGCGTACAAAGTTGAATTCAATACGTTGGCGGAATAATGTGTTTATATGTTACGAAGTAAAAACGCAAGGAACGAAAAAAGAAAAAAGAAAACCACGAGGCAGATTCAAAAACAGATGGATATAATGTGGATTTGAGAGCAGTAACGGGGGACCAGACAGATAATGAAGAAATGTTACAAGATAGAGAGAGATATGATTCGGTATGATAGATGTGGTAACGGTTAAAATTCGTAGAGTTATGGTTAAGACGAAATGACAAAAAAAAAAAAAAGGACGAGAAAAGTATTATAGACGGTATTCGAATTATTTGAAAAGCGTTTTTCATAATTTCGATTTTGAAAGAATTTTATATCTCGCAGTTTTATTTTATCTACGAAAATATAGGATACAGGACACATATATAGATTATACGAATTATTACAAAATGGTATGTATATATATATATATTTTTTTTTTTTTATATATTTGTAACATTCTATACGGAATATTTAGTAGAGTTATTATTAAACATATCTGTTTAATTATTAAAAATAATATATAATTGTTGCTGCTGTTTTAAAAATTCAAAGGTTCTTCCTACATTCGCCCATAATCGTCAAGTCATAATAATAGTATTATTACACTCTCAGCGTTCGTTCACGAGCATAATATATACAAATGAGGTTGACAAACATATGTGTAGGAGAATGAGAATATTATTATTATTATTATTATTATTATCTGTTTGGGGTGAGCTCTTTAAATCATTCGATGGTTAAAGTTTGACACGAATAACATGAAATGTATTTCAAACTTTTTTTCTTATCGTTCGTATTCTCTACCCGTTCGTTATTTAAGGAAATCGTAGAAAAACTTTTACATCCACCACAGTACTATTATAATAATACAGTATACTTACAGTAGTGTTAAGGATAGGATTTTGAATTTTGATATACCGCTTTATAAATATGGATATGTATTATAAAGAACATTTAGGTGTTTCGTAGTAAGTAGTTTATTATAATATTCATGTGCGAAAAAAAATAAGCTTCGAGGAAAAAAAATCATTTCAAAGGTGCCTATTGTGTAATGTCGTTGATATTATTATTATTATTAATAAATTACACGAACTTTGCATAGTATTTACGAATTATACTGCAAAATTCTGTAACACCCATTTACCCAATGGTTTAGAAGCGAAAAGAAGAAATTAAAAAAAAAAAAAATCAACATTTCAAATAAATTAAAACTGAATATTACCAGTTAAACTATTTTAAAATAAAAAAAATAATAATTAAAATTTTTTTTTATATACATAATACATCGAAACGATGAACAGCGTTTAAAATTAATATATTTAGTAAAAAGTTATATTTAACTAATGAATTTTTCGAATCCTTCTCTCGTTAATATACGCAACAAGATAATATATGTAATATGTATATCATATTAGTTTTTATTATAAATGGAAATTCTGTCGGAATAAATTAATTTTGTAAACGAGATACGCATTACGAGGTACAAACAGTACAGCGAATTATTATTATTTTATATTTATTGTATAATTAAACGATTAATAATAACAGGTTGTACAGTTTTTATGAGACATTTGATTGTGTAATGAAGTACAATCGTGTTTCAATCAAATAATATTGTCGACGAAATCGCTATTAATTGGAAAAATTACATATATTATAAATACTGGCTACTGAGTATTTTATTTAAACAAATTGATGGAAATTTAAGAGAGGAAATTTTTTTTTTTTTTTTATAGTACGCGGTAGTGTACGGCCTCTTCATATTGTTCGTAATATTATACAGCAGAAATTGTTTATATTAAATCGGGAACAAAAACGGCGGTTTATTTTTTATTATTTTTTTTTCAAGCTACATACCAAATTGTTTTATTATTAACTTATATTAGCCGACCGCGAGCAAAAATATTTATACATTTTATTTTGTAAAAAATAAACTGCAATGCTTATGTTAAAAGGAAAAAGAAATCGCCCAATAAAGCGATTAACTTTTCTCAACTTGATATTTATATAATATGATATTTATTGGTGGCCAAATAATTTATTATGTACATAAACTCTTTATGGTGTACGCGTAACTATAACCCTGTGTAGTTTGATAAAATTTGTTTTTATTTTTGATACGCTCATTACGATTTGAATACAATTATATATTTAACATTTTTTCCTTTTTCTTTGCCGAGGTAGTTGATTATGTAATATGTATTTATATAATATCACTATTATATACCAGAAGGGAAGTGTAACAAAAAAAAAACATTTTCCCTAACCCTTTGCCACAACCTTCGCAGTTACAACCTTCCGAGTTAGTGGCGTTTTGATATTTTTCATGTTCGCGTGCTTACCCACGCCAGTTAATTTATTGCATTACTAAGTTCGTTGCCGCAGGCGAAACGGCTATTTTTTTCTTTTTCTGTTTATTTTTTTTTCCGTTGTTATAACGGTGTAACAACTTTAAATATGTAAATCAACGTGCATGTACGAAAATTTAACATTTGGAACAAATTAAAAATTAAAAACACCCGTCGCGCGGTCCTTTTTAAATGTCTCCGAGACACGATTGTTCGCGATTGTTACCAGAGTTTCACCCGGTCCCACTGATATTTATTAAAACTGTAGTTATTATTATTATTATTATTATTATTATTAAATATATATATATATGTATATATAACGTATAATACGAAGTATAAGTGCTGCTCACCGGGATTGATAACGTCGCATGGGAGGACAATTGTGTCGTTAGTGACCACTCTGAATCTCTTTCCTTGAGAGCCGAACGTTGGCAGTGGATCCACTTCTGGAACCTGAGTGGGTCTCTTAGGCGATGCAAAACCTGTGAACAGACATAACGAAATTACTTGATTTTATTAAAAACGTATTACTACTATGTACGTAGTGACGTCAGCGAGCTTCATTATTCGCAACGCATAAATTATGCGTTGCGAATAATGGATGAATTGCTGTTTGATAAACAGTAGTTATTAACCCGAGAAGGTTTAATGGTGCGCGTTAGTGATTGTTACGCGAATTAATAATACTCTTGGGGTGTCGGTCTGAAATGTTGTCTTCTTTTTATCGCCTTACAGATGACAAAACAACGATCTGAACAACACCAGTGTCCAAAACGAATTTTTATTTATTTTTTTTTGCGATTTTCGAGTAGTTTTTTCTTCGTACACCACGCAGAAGGTGGAAATCGAAAAACGTGTATCAGATACAACAACAACAATAACAATTATAATAATAATAATAATAATAATAATAAGTAATGCTACCACCGTAAAGTAGTAACACCACACCACGTCGTGTACAATGGCGATGGTTTGATGGAAAATCTCTTTACGTGTACGTAACAAAGTTTGGCTGTTCGTATTAGAGGAATGGATTTCAAACGAGTGTATTTCTTTTTTTTTCAAAAAAAAAAAAAAAAAAAACTTGACGTACGATTTTCGACGCAACGTGAAATATGACACGTGTTATGAATACGTAAAAGTGACGATAATAATGATAGTATGTTACGGACAATACAATATTATTATACAAAAATAATAATGACTATCTCGATAAAACGCGTATTAACATTTTTCTGATCGTTTAATGGAGACGAAACATATTTTAATATATATATATAGGCCTTTTATATAAATACGGCATAGATTCAATTTGTGTGTGTCTTGTTAAGAGTATACGTTACGGCGTACAATTAATTCTATCGTTTGTCAGTATTTCTCATTTGCTTATTAAATTTCCAAACATCACTTCTCATAATAGCGACAGTACATGACGTCACACAGTAGTAGTCTTCTTAATTATTTTCATTACGAATTTATAACAGTAGGTACGTAATACACGAGTATAATATAATACGCTATCGCGTACAAATACGGTTATACGGTTTCCCGTAAACGAATCGTTATTGCTCTCGAAGTTATTTGCCATTTGAATTAGTTTGCAGTTTTAAACACGTTTTCGTACTGTTTGCAATTTAATTTCGAGAGAGAGAGAGAGAGAGAGGGAGAGAAAAAGAACTTTTCAATATAAACGTATAAAACTATTCGAAATTCTCTTGTGAACCCCGTAATAGGATTTGAAAATAATTGAATATACATAATATTTCGGAACTTTCGACATTTGGTCGACGAGACAATTTTCGGGCACAATGTCAGTATAGTTACCCACACGCGCATTATTATTGTCGAACGATTTATTTGATAGGAATACGATATGAGGATTAATAAGCGCAGATTTTACGATGCCGACTATTAATTTTTTTATAGGAACAATCAAACGATGTAGAACACGTATAAGAACACATTTCCAATGACGAGTGGATGATGAGAAAAAAATAATGAGTATGGCGTTCTGATTTTCCCCAGTTCCAGGTGTCTAAACGACGATTCCAGCAGAGCCGTCAATGTTAAAATCGATCCGATAAGAGTCCCAGGAAATTATGCCTTACAGAATTATTATTATTATTATTATATATATAAAAACTGTGAAAAGAAAAAAATGCGCGATAATTCGAAATACAGTTACGTACAAATCGGATATGAATTTTCTTCTTCTTTTTTTCCTTTTGTTTCATCGCGTTGTAGAAAATCACTGTTACATAGAGAAAGGAATGCGCCGTCTTTGTTCGAGGCATATACAAACTGAATACTATAAACAACTTCTTCTTCTTTGGAAAAGACGAAGAGACTAATTTGTATTGTAAATATTTCCCTAGCTTTTGTATAATTAAAACAGAATATCCCCGAGACTCTGTTTATTATACCGAAAATAAATTACTGTACACACACACACACACACACACACATCGCGTAGTGTATTCAAAGTGTTCTTAATAAAATAAATTGCTTTTTATAAATTATACGGTTTTTGCGTCTATATATATGTGTGTGTGTGTGTATAGCTAATGACGTTTAGCGTTTACCGGCTACATTAAATTTATATTATTTGATTAAACGCGATAATATAGCGTATGATTACGCGCGCATAACGGTTGTATGTCGCGTGATTTCGTTTTTCGTAAAACATTTATTGGCGGGAAATGTACGCGAACGTTTTTAAATACTTAAAAACAAATGAAGTATTCGTTCTTCTCGTACTCAGAGGGCCTCGGAACCACCTATGTATATTTCTATTTCAAACCCATGAGCCACGAAGTAATACGTACACGTGTTCTCTGGAAATTATTCAAGAGTGGGGTAGAGTAGGAGGATTTAAACAAATGCGATGTAAAGGCGCACGTGAAAAGCCGATATGTGGCTTCACTCAGCGGATACAGTTAGATATAGAATTTCAAAATGAAGGCTAGGCCAGTAAAAAAAAAAAAAAAAAAAAAAATGTAAATGATACCGTCAGTCTTGAAATTTTTTTTTTTTGTAAAGCTTTATATATTTAATTTTTTTCCTTATGAAAACATTGAAAATATCTTAGAAAAAAAAAGTACAAATACGTTTCTCACTTGAAACAAAGTCAAATCTATATATATTCATTGACAATTTACTACTGTACTGTGTACTTTATAAATAATTTTATTTTAACTAATACAGTCGTGTGTTCGCGTATTAAAGAAAATAAAAAACACGGCACAAGCTCAATATGGCATGTATAAAAAAAAAAAAAAATGGCCAAATGAGAATGGGGGGGGGGGGTGTAGGTTTAAACCTTCGGTCGACTATACGTCACTGCGTGTTATAATAGCTATAATTATATGTATATATTGTTTCGACCGAATAATAATAATAATAATAATAATAAAAAGTGTGTATAATTTTTACATTAAAACGCGTTAAGAAAACCACGATTACACGTTGACGACATGATTTAAACCGTTGATTAGTGCAGCGAAAATGTCTGTAACTGGTACACCGCGCGTATTGTGGTGCGCGTGTGTATCGTTTAGAAAAAAAAATAAATAAAGAGAGAAAAAAGAAAAGTTTTTATCTCTCGTCGCATGCGTTTCGCGTGTGTATGTGTTTGGCTGACGGTATTATCTTCGGTACACAAAATAAATAAATATATATATATATTTATGTACAGAGAAACGCGAGCAAAGGAATCGGAGGAGGAGGAGGAGGAGGAGAATGCGCGTCTGTGCGACGCTCGGAACGTTCGAAACGATTTTATTTATCAGAAAATTGAATCCTTCTCTTCTCCCCTAGTCGTCCTTCCATCGCGGCGGATTCATTTCTCGCACGCGTCCACCTAGATCGTTAGATCCGCGACCGCCGCGAGAGATTTATAATACACACTCTCTCTCACTCTCATCCCGGTCATCTCCCGCGATTATAATATGGATAATACAACGTCGAGGACCGCGACCTCCTCTTCCCCATTGTAAACGTTAGTTATAGTATAAGGCATTATGATATTGTTATAATACGTTATACCAGCATTCGGTATACATTATAACACACACACACACACACACACACATTACGCGGTTGTATATTTATCACGACAGTGTTTTGTTATTCCGGAAATCCATTCGCGTTGATAACTCCGAGTTTATATTATTATGCGCGTCTTCGTGCGATCTGGCAACGTTCAATTTCGATAAAAAAAATATCGTCTTATGATATGTGTTATATTTAGTATAGGAGCGACGACGGGTCTGAACGCTTGTTGCACGGAAAATTTCGTTACTGTGTAAAACGAACGGAAAAAAAATTGAAAATTTAAATTCGTCAATACTTACATTTATTATTATTATTATTATTGCGTATTTTTTGTTTATAATATTTACTGTTGCCGCGTGCCTACGAGTGACGGTGAAAATAAGTGTTTACTGTTTGTTATTTACTAGCTGTCCCCGCGCACTATTCTCGTTGCCCGTATTAAAAAAAAAAACAATTCCGCCTCTTAAATGTGTCCGATTCGTGTTATTCGATACTCGATGTAATATACAAACATAAAATACGTACGATTTTTTTTTTTTTTTTTTGAAAGAAAATAAATATTCCGGTTGATTTATTTATCACGACTATACCTATGTATCTTCTAATGCTTCTAATATCCAACGTAAACACCTCAATTTTCTATTTTTGATTTCCACCTGTTTAGCTCAGCTAACGTAACATGCCGGATCTCTGTCTGACGAATAAAACGTTTTAAAACTTATTTCATCACCGTCATCTGACATCGTCGGCACTCGAATCATCACCCGCGGGCTATTACTTCGTTTTCGTTTAGCGTTCTTTCGCTTTTTGCTCGGCTCCTAAGGATCGTAGTTAACGCGATGTTAGATAGTCTACAACATTCTTCACCAATGCGGGCTATCAAATGCGAAAAGAATTCTTCAAATCCGATTGGTACTTCCAGCGATTAGTGCGTTCAAACGAATACAAACACTTCAGCTTTATTGTATGATTATAAGTATAGATTTAGTATGGGTTTAGGTAAGACTTACACTCGAGGGGCGTATTAACTGAACGTTCCGACGTGAATGTTATTATACGAGTGTCATCATCACGTTCGAACGTTGAAATCGTTTAAGTTTAATGTATTTTAATACTCTTAATAATAAATAATAATGATAATATTGTGTGCACGATTCCCTCAATATTTTTAGGCAACGGAATATGTATTATAAGTGTGTATAATACAACTGTAAATTACTGACCACAATTTCGTAATAATTATTATATAGCTATAACGGTTGGTTTCGCTCAGTTATTAAAAAAAATACTATTGGATAAGTATATATTTTCCGTTGCTCAATTTACAGCGAGTAATAGGTTCTTACAGTTTTCGATTGGTTTACGCGTAATATTCGTCCGCGTGATCTGAACTCAAATCTATTGCCACAAAAATTGAAGGTTCGACCTCGTAATTTCTCTAATTTGTTATTATTTTTTTTTTGTTATTGCAAAACGTAAAAATAAGCCACGGCTGCTGGAGCGGTAACAGATATCCGATTTGTTCTATCCCCGAAATTATTTTTGTCCAGTCGGTGTGGCAAAAAAGCAAATCGAACGTAAAAAAAAAAAAAAAATTATTCCCCGACTTTTTCCCCTATCCTAATGATGACACGCTTTTATGGTTTTATTTAACAAAAAAAAAAACCAGTTTTTGTTTTCTTCGCAAATCCAATTTTATTTATTTAAAGAAATATAACGTGGAATAAAATTTATTTACACAGGTTTGTTATAAAATATTGTCGTCTCGTTTTTATTTAATCGAATCGAACGTCAACAATATTATAAACGTCACGCGATCGTTACGGATTATTAAATCCATTCGGAAAACATATCGGTAATGCGTTATTATGTGAAAAACATAGAACCTGTTGAAAATCTGACGCGAAACCGCTCGTGTCATACGTCGTTCGACATTTTTCTTTTATTTTTAAGGGAAAACGGACGATTAAAAAAGCGAACAGTTTGTCGTCCGATTACGTCCTCGACGGGGATGTCTGTCGAGAGAGAAAGAAAAAAAAGAGAGCCAGGCACTTATCTCCAGCTCTGAGCTGAGCTATTGCAACGTTCGTTAAATGTTTAACGAGCCCGGCGTGGAAGGCAATGGCGAAGAGATGTATTTATATACAACGAGAAACGAACGAGCGTTTTCGACTTTATCGTGCACGTTAACGTTAAACCCGTCTGTTGCAACGACGTAGCAACACACAATATTATTATTATTATTATTATTATTATTATTAAAAAGTTTTAAATTATTTAGGATAATCTGTCGGGAAATAAACTAGCTACGATATATATCTACGGCGCCGCGGTGTCCAGTATTATATCTTTCTTTCTTTTTTTTTTTCTGCACGGTGCATTAGTACGATTGAAATTTCGGGATTTAAGTGAAACACGCCTGACCTAATCGATCGTACGGTAAAATATGTGCAGAAGTATTCGAAATTATGAACGCTGGAAAGACGTTTTAATAAATTTAATTTTTACTGATATACGATGTTCGGTAGGAAAAAAAAATCACTTATTTAGATATTGTTTACTTCCAAACGTCGTCGGTCCAACGGACGCCGAAATTCTCAAATTCGTAAACAATTATATCGTTCGTATTAATATTTTTATAACGATTCATTCGTTCAATGAAATTCGTTTAATCCCTTCTGTTTTCTTTTTATTCCACATCATTCTTTCGTTTTGACCACGCGTTGAGTTTAGATAGAAGTTAGAAATATAGTAAAAAAAAAAAAAAAAAAATCTATTTGAACACTAAAAAACACTAGGAAAATAATGTAACGCTCGTGGTGGTGAATCGTGATCAAAATAAAATAATAATTGCGCTTGGATAGGCGAAAAACAACAATCGAAAAATATTCGTATGTTTAAAATCATAGTAGTATTTCTCCGAAATATTCGGAAAATACCATCAGGGGCTACAAAAACGAAAAAAAAAATAACCATTCATTTTGATTTCCACTTGTATGGACTGTTGGATATTTGTATTACGACAGTTGATTGAAATTTGATTTATACCCGTTATTAATACACGGGGACAAGCCGTGTTGCGGCGTGGACGTTTCCGTAATATAGAGACGAACGATCTGTTTTTTAAACCATTACTCTGCATACGCCCTCCATATACAGTGTATTGCGATGGAATGATCTCGGCTCGCTAAAAACCGTTGGAATTGTAAAGAAAAACAGACAAATTGTAGCATGAAAATATGAGAAAACCTTATAATAAAACGGTGGCGACGACCCGCTCCAATACACCGTTGGATATTACACGGTGTCGCTCAAAATCGTTTTCGACGAATAATAACGATTATAATATTATTACAATCGCAGCGAATTTCGAAACAGATTTTTGTAAAATTCGATTGCCACGAACATGTTACATCCACGGAACCACCGCCGAACGACTTTATTTGTTTATTTTTTTGTTATTTCAAAATTCTCGCCACTCGTCGTAAATGTCGAGGTTGGTATTTTTATTTCGCGAGAAAATCATCGCGATGGCACCATAAATGCCAAACGTCGTCGGAGATATATATATATATATATACATATATATATATATATATAGGCTTAACTATATAATAATAATAATATTATTATTATTATTATTATTTATTTATTATTATTATTATTATTATTATTATTATTATTACGTTACAAGTCTCGTTTTCGGGGTTTTATTCGTTCATTCGTGTCCACTTGCGCGAGGAGAAGATGACGACGAAATTCGAGTTGCGAAGTTTTTTTTATTTATTTTTTTTTATATTATATATATATATAAATAATAATATGTCACGCCTACTTGAAACACGACGTGCTGGCGGTATCAAAAAAAAAAAAAAGAAAAAAGAAAGAAAACCCTTTATTATTTCCATATTGTTACCTCACACGCTATAATATATAATATACTCGCCCTACATACAATATATTATATGACCGAGTATAATACGATACGTGTATATATGTATAATGTGGTGTTTGAACACGAAACGTTTGTGGTATTTAGCAACGATAGTCGTATTATAATATATACGATTGTTTGTTTAATATATCTGTAAAGGTTTAAACGCGCAGTGTATAAAATGTATAATAATAATAATAATAATAATAATAATAATAATAAACGTCGTGCATGTTCGAACGGTCTCGAAACCTGCAGCGGCGAGTCATATGCTAATTTCTTTTTTTTTTTTTAATTAACCAATTAATTATAGTAATTGATTATTATTATTTTTTTTTCCTAATCAAATAAACGCGTTTCGAAAATCATTCTGTATAGACGCTTTCACCAACGAAATACCAGCGTACTTGGATCGATATTGTATAAATTCAATACGTATAATAAATATATATTATAAAAATATAATATATATATATTTCCAACGCGTTCGCTTATTATACAATATGTGTGTACGTATACGGTGGACAATTAAAATTAAAAGTTGAAAATTACGAAAAGTTAAAAAAGTAAAACAATCCGAATGGTTTTTTTTTCAATAGATAACATTATAATATTGTTGTTATGCGAGGGAAATAATTATTAACAGTGCGTACCACGATCGTATATTAAAAAAAAAAAATATAATAATAATTTTAATAATTGTCGTATTAATTAGTCGATTTCGAATACGACGTTACGCGTAAATATTTGATATTTATTTTAGAAAATAAAAGCGTTTGTGTGTTTAACGTAGGACCGGGGAGAAAAATCGCGTTTCCAACAAAACCTGGAAAATATTTTTAACACTTACCAACTTAAATTTGTTTTCGAAATTGAAATCGGATTATTTCAATCAAGTTTATTTGAACACTGGATAGTGTTTTGCGATCGAAAAATTCATTAATAACAATTAATTCGTACGGACGTAGTAAAAATAACGTAATGCCCGTGCCAAAAGTGTAAGCATAAAATCGATGTTTCTCATAACAATTGATAGAAGACAAAAAAACAGCGTGCCGAGGAACACTCGGCAAAAGTGAAACTTCAAAGTGGTGTAAAAGTTCTATGTTACAGAAATCGCGTAATTAAACGTACGCTAAATTAAAGGTATTGATATTAAAATAATAAATTAATTCGTTAGAAAAAAAAAAACAATAAAGACCAGAGTAAAATAGTCTTGCGTTTGCTTTCGGTAATAATATTTAACTATCAACCAATACACATTAATATCATTATTTAATACCTATAAAAGATACATTTGGTTTAACATATTATGAGACGTATGTATTTTGACGTAATTTTACCAATGGTAGTTCGGCAAATTGGTCGTCGGTGATTCGTTTGGTTTATTATTATATTATTATTATTATTAATTTACATGTACAATTGAAGTTGTGTTGTAAGGAGTTCTGTTGAAGGCAGCCGCCAATCGTATATTATAATACCTATATCGCAGGTTAACTCTCCCATACAAGGCGCGCGTTAAGAAGTTTCATTTAAAAAAAACAAAATCCTATATTATTAAACTGCGCGTGTATTAAAAATAAAATTGTCAAAGTAATCTATTCGCCTGATAATCGACTGAAACGAATACGGCCTTTGCAGCGCTTAAATCCTCCTACATTCATATATATATTCATATATATATATATGATAGTTATGTGGCGTTTATCTCGAGTAGAAAACGATTTTATTGTTTTTTGTTTTTACGATAATATAACGGGCGCGCGGATCTCAGAAATTCGGCACCGTTTATCTTTAAAAAAAAAAGTTTTCAAGAATACGTCCTTGTAAATGTATACGTATACAACATTTTGTTAAAACGATTTTTTGTGTTTTTTTTTAAAGTTAATAAAATTTTATAGTATTTCGCCCGCGTCGGTGTGTGTTGGTGCCTCGCAGTGCACATAACTCCCGTTTAGATTTTAGCATAATATTATTTTATAATAGTATCGTTACGAATGTGCGATCGCATGCGCCGTCGGTATTCCACACACGAATACGTCATAATATCATCGTGTATTAGTCGACGTTATTGTTATTTAAAAAAAAATCGTAACACGATTTTATATTATGTTAATAATTCTGTATTCATCGTTACGGGAAATCTGTCAACGACGGCGAACAAAATCCGTCTTTTATCACCGCGCGACCCCTCTCTCACTCTCGACGTCTGCAAAAGGAATTAACTGCATTCGATACACTGAAACCTATGTTTCACTCCGCGGGCAGGAGAAGTTTAAAGGTCTCTCTCTCTCTCTCTCTCTCTTTATCTCCGCGTTATAATGTTATATAAATTAACGATAACGCGCGCGACAATACAAGTCCACGAACTTATACTCAGCTGTTGAATTGAATTTCAGAGTCAAAAAAGAAAAAACACGCTTATTCTCGTCCCGTTACATCCGATATAATTGTTAGCTCCTCGATAGAATTATAGTTGTGTTTCTCTAAATTTCTAGTTGTCCGGAACGTTGTAAGTCAATATCACCATCTACTGTAGTACGAATCGCAACGAGAGCGCTATTATTGTTGCGGAATCATTTCCGTTTTCGTATATATATATATATTTACTTTTCTTTTTTATTATTATTATTTTTAAAGGAACGAGGTACTTTTCCAGACCGTGAAATTCGCGTGTTCAAGACTGGCGGTGGAAGTAAAAAAAAAGTCAAAAATTATTGCGCAAAACAGTGTATGTATACCGAGCCGAGCCGTATCCACCGGCGCGGTGGTGGCCTGCACGAGACAGCGCACTCGTTTCCTTATAAATTTATAAGCGTCATTTCCTGCGGTGCCCAAAGACAATGTTCGCCATTAGCCGCTATTTTTATTTTTTTTTTTTTCCACGCAGTATCGCGGTAAAAAATAATAATAACACTAATAACGATAATAAATTAGGCGGCCGTAAGAAATGGGATACGATAAAAAAAAAAAAATCTGAATGTTTAATTACGTCGCATTATTATTATTTACTATTAACGTATATATTTTGAGAATTTCTAATGCGGTCGCTTTCGCCAAAGACGCGAACGCTCGAATGCATTACGCGTAAAAGCGTGCTCGAAAATATCATTCGAAAAATTAAATACAAACACGATATTATAAGTATAACCATTGGATTTTTAACAAACGCGCATACCGTATTTCGCTAAACCAGGCGTATTATCGATTTTTCTCCATTTCAGGTTTAGTCTCGTATGTGTGTGTGTGTGTGTGTGTGTGACGACACGACACGTCTTAACGTATATACCCCCTGCTCGCACATAGGTGCACTGTAATATGATTTGAAATATTTTTTTATTATTAAAAGAGAAAAAAAAACCGACCGACCGGCGGTCGTCAAACGTATCCGATTGTAATCGGAAATGATTAAAAAACACGTTCGTTTGTTGCGCCGTACTGTATACACTGCGTTATATACCACTGTTGTGGGACGACGAATTCCGAATGATATCGTCACAAACGGATATTTTTAGCAAAATATTAAATAAAATTACGTGGAACGTTCGTGTTAAAACACCGCACATACGGCGAGTAGTAGTAGTTTTTAACGGACTGACGCATTTTTTTTTTTTTTTTTGAAGAATTTATTATAAAAACACGGAGAACTCAAACACCCGGAAAACTTAAATGTAATAATAACTCCGTTATTATTATTATTATTATTATTATTATATTTTCTATACGACATTTGCGAACGGTTAAACCACTCGTTTGAAAAACGTTTTTCTCCTCGAACCCAACCGCCGTCGGTTGTTCGTGTTTAAGAGTCAAAATTACACTCGTCTCGAACTGTCCGATCCTGTACAGAGGTTTACACTGTCCGCGATAACTGTGAAATTCCTCGTTTTCTTCTTCTTCTTCTTTTATTCGTTCATAATGTCCGCGGCGATGTTGTTTTACGTACGGATTTATTATTTTAATATCGCGCACACGTAACGCCGCGCTATACGGTGTAAATAAATCAAACGGCGATCGTTATTGCGTTCAAGACGGGCGCGCGTGGAAATCGTCGTCGCCGGGCTTAAACGGACGGGGACGCTCGTTAAAGCTGCTCGCGCGGTATTTAATGCACCTCTCCGGAGCAGAGCGTCTACGCCGAAATCGCGCGGTTTAATTACAACGGCCGCGAGAAGGTTT
The DNA here is from genome assembly GCA_032441825.1 of Chaetogeoica ovagalla. Lineage (NCBI taxonomy): Eukaryota > Metazoa > Arthropoda > Insecta > Hemiptera > Aphididae > Chaetogeoica > Chaetogeoica ovagalla. Next base: position 5,753,685 of record CM063742.1, read on the forward strand.
TCATTAGAATATTATTAGTTGGCGAAACTCGAAAGCGTTTTTTAAAAAGAAAATACGCTTCTAACGGAATACTTCCGACCGCGGAAGGAAAAAAGTTTTTTTTTTTTTTTTTTTAAAAAAAACTATATAACTACCGCCACCGATCGATGGACGCAGAAATCACTGTTGTAGTGACGCCTCTTCCTTTTTTTTTCCTCTCTCTCTCTCTGACACTCACTTTCGAGAGAGAAAAAGTATTCGGCCGAAAACTTTTACCGCGCCGCTACCGTCGTCGTTTATATAATATACCCGATGAGCACACCTATTTCATAATAAATAAACGGGTTCGCCGTGTTGCTGCGCTCGTAATGACAAGTAGCCGTAAATTTATTCGTTTACTTTCCGAAAGAAGAAGAAGAAATAATAATAATAAAGTTTCGCAATAATATCGCCGTACTTAACTCAGCCCGCTGCGATGACTCGGTGCTGGTAAACGAATACAACAACGAGAAAAATCGGCGTGTACGCACCACACGTCGAACGCGCGGCTGTCTACATACAACAATGTCGTTGTTATTTCGAAATTTTTCTCCGTTTTTTAACGGACGACGTTCGCAAACGTCGACAAACGAAACAGAGTAAATTCGGATTAACGACCCACCCATGAAATATGTCCAAATTTTTTGAATAAATATCGAAAATCCGTAGCTTTTGTCGTGACATTATTATAGTCACGGATACGACTAACTATAGGTCTAACACGCCGTTTTTCGTCATCACTTATGTACGGATTTTTATTTTATTGGTTTTTGTACGCATTAAAAATAATAATGTGCGTACGGTATATCGAGTTTTTATTATTATTATTATAAATTATCCGATATTTGTGGAAGTAATACCGTTAACAGGCGATAGAGATTTCGTTCCGTTTCCCCGATCACGTTATTGTTTATTATTATTTACACACGGCACCGGCGGCACCCACTGACGACGGCATCGCCGCGTGGCTTTTGTGCGCCGTTTTATGGTACAAGGAAAATTGTCGCGGTCGGCGAACGTCTTACACAAAACTTTTGGCGTTATTATAATAATAATAATAATAATAATAATAATAATAATAATAATAATAATAATAATAATAATAATAGAAGCGCGCGTATTATTTATTAGGACAGAATTTGGGAATCGCGTGGACTGGTATACCGCCGATTGTGTTCGGCCGATATTATTACGACGCGTTTTGCAAAAGAAGAAAGAAAATCCGACTCGTACACCAACAACTCGGACGTTGGAGGAGACGATCCGCCGTAGAATCGCAGCTTTATAATGTTTTTTTTTTTTTTTTTGGCGGGCTACGAATACGCGAGCGGTTCCGATTTTAATCGACGTAGACGCGTGTGAAATTCGCATATTAAAAGGGAAATAAACAAAGAGAGAAAGAGGAGAAAAACGAGTTAATACCCCTCCCCGGTAATCTATCGATCGTTTTTACGATATATACCACGCGGACGAATTGCGGAGTGGAAATACTTTTCAAAAGTTTTTTGACGGAATAAAACGTATTTCGATAGAGAGTGTTCATCGGAATACGCATTCGAACGTTAAAACTCGTGGTTTCCGATATCGATACGAGATTATCTGTATTTATAATACGTCAAGAAATTGTTGTTTTGAATAACGATTATTTTGATGTGGCCCTCGATCGAATATGAAATTAAGCACACGCGGATAAAATATAGTCGCGCTGATTCCCCCCTGCTCTTAAGCATATTATACGACACTTCGATATTATAAGCACAAATATCGTCCCGTTCGTAAGCGAATTCCTTTTTGTCGTGATTTGATATAAAATAAAAAATATTCCAGATTATGCGTACGATTTATTAATAATCAATTATATACCCAATAGTTTGTCGGAGTTATAATATTATCACGCGACCGCCGCCCGAATACCTCTTCGAGGGAATTTATTAATTATACCTTCTCGGCGTAATAAATGCATATATAGGTAACGCGGAATTCATGCGATGGCACATATGCAGAGACGGGCCGTGACTTTAAATACCGTACGAAATTTAATAATTTTCATCTACACGAAAAAATTCCTAAAGATTTTGTAAAAACACAAAATAATAAGTATAACGGACAAAGATTTGAAAAAAGAAAATTTATATATATATCGAATTTAAAACGTATGAATTGTATTCGAGGAAGAGAGAGGAGAACGAAGAAAACCAGATAAAGATCGGTTTAGGACGCATGGAAATACATTTGTCGGAAAAACATTATGTTATTTAAAACTATCAAAAGAGAGAACAGGCGCAGCAGATTCGTAATATTTCATACGTATATAAAGTGGATCAAAATAAGTGAGGGGGGTGGGTGGAAGTAGTATCGTCATTTCAAATTTTTAAAGAGGCTCTTTCTTCTTACAACTCTTTTTAAGTTGTAAACGGCTCATATTGTTGAAAAATAAGCAAAAAATAAAGGATTATTTTCAACAAAAGGTTCTAACACCATCATTATTATACTCGATAGTGAATTGTATTTTTTATGATTGTAATTGAGTGACGTTTTGATCTACTAAACGTTAATGTTTTAACAAACGAAATAGTTCTCAGACGGAAGGAAAAAAATGATTCAAAGATATTTTTCTAAAAAAATTAAACGGCGTAACAACGACAAATTAAAAATAAAGAATTTTTTTTTTAAATCCAACAGGGACGAATGATTTTAAATAAAATAAGTGGATGAGGGATGGAATACGCTAACTAAAAAATAGTGGACGGATGGCATCTCCCCTCATTTCGACCACTATATATATGTATGTAAATGGGCGGGAGAGAGAGAGAGAGAGAGAGAGAGAGAGAGATAGACGCAATTCCATTTTCTAGACGCATTTAGTAGTAATAATCGGCGGCATTGAACATAATAATATTAATATTAATAATAATAATAATAATAATAATAATAATAATAATAATAATAATAATACTAATAACATAATATACAATAATATAAACGATTAAATTGAGTCGGGAGCCTTAATGTTATACAGAAGAATATATTATTGTAATATATCAATATGGAAATCGGAAGACGGAGTAGAATTTATATATAATATATACACAATTAACTGGCGCCTTTTTTCAATGACATCATTATTAGCGCAATTTTTATGGTTCGAAATTTTTCACGCCTCCGCCAAGAACCTGTTAAACGTTCGCGGCTCATACAAATTCAAATATCTTTTCATAAAACTATTTTGATTATCGCCTCCATCTAATTTTTATCTTCTCTCTTTTATACATCTTACCGTGTCCTAACTATCATACATACAATTCCAATATGTGTTACGTAAAAAAAAAAAAAAATTTCCAACAAACGTATACCACTTTCCTCCATTAATTAGTAGTAAATAATGAGTGACATATAGTGTTGATTATTTATATAATATGTATATTCAATGCAAATAGATATTTGAATTATGTAAACACAATCAACGGCGTTACAAAAATAACATAATTACGGTATATATTATATTTTAGAGACAAACGCGAAATAAATGAGTAATTATTTACGATTTATTGTTAATTTTTACTTTTAATAACACAAAATTAACGTTAATTTAAACGAATATTAATATATGTAAATACAAGATTAAAATATTTACATTTTTTTTTTTTTTTTTTTAATTTCGCATTGAAATTAATAATTAATACTGGTATTTCAGCATTGCACACATCTAACTCATCAATATTTGGCGTTCCCGGGGCGCGTTGAAACGCGCGTGTCGATTTGTATAACATAAGAGCGTTGCGAATTTAGAAAAATAAATAATAATAATAATAATAATAATAACGTCTTATTATCACGCGTTATTCACAATTGAAAAATACACACGAATCATACGACAAAGCGCCGACACGGCCGGTTACGCGCGCGCGAGACGTCGTCGATATAAAGTTAAGTTTTTTTATTTTATATAAACATACGTAGAATAATAATGATAATAATAAATCCCGTCGGATCCATTATGGAAATGCTGTGGCAGAAGGGACATAACCTGCAGGCGTAAATCGTACAATAGAAGGAAAAAAAAGAAAAAACTCAACCAAATTCGGGGATAGGATGGAAAAAAAACTAATACTTTTGCATAAACATCGAGCTGTATACGTACATATATATATATATGCGTTTTCGGCATTTCGTTATGTGGTTTTTTTTTATTTTTTTTAATACATAAATATTTTTTCAACCAAAAATATCTCTCAGACCTTCCCGAAGGGATGCATGGTTCGGATAAAGAAAGAAAAAACGGAAAATAAATGTGCGCGTTTGTAATGTGTATACGTATTTGTATAATAGAAATATGGGAAAGACAGTGCAGAAAGATAGAGAAAAATATCTCCAATTTTCTTGGATTTCTAATTTTTTTAAAAGGAAAAATTAAGGCGACCGTGGAAACCGCAGGGAACGCAGCAACACGTATATTGAATAACAATTTTTTTGTTTTTATTTTTGTATTATATTAAAATATTCTTGGAAACACGAAGAAATTCTATAGGTAATGCCGAAGAGATGTGATTGTGGTGCTTTTTGTAGGGGTTTGAAACGGTAATTTTTATAAAATTTTTTAAGAAAATTTTTAAATTTAAATTTATTTCAAAAATGTTCAGTATCATTATTTGTCATGTATTCGCGATATTTTTATAACCTTTTTTTTTCTTCTAAAGCGACGATTTTTCTCCAATTCTGTTTATAATGAAATTTTCAAATTTTTACAGTTAGAGAATTTCATTTGTATCGTCGTGTTCTTTAGTTTTTTGTATGTGTATGTGTGATAACACTACAATCATTAATGTTCAATAAATAAATTAAACGTACAAAAATCGAACATTTACAAAAAGAATATTTCTTAAATTCGAGGAAAACCTTGTTCATCACACAACGAGTTTAACGTACGAATTACAGGTTGTGTGTGGTATCATTTTAAACATAAACGTATAATTATTATCCGTACAGATTTCCAGATTGTCCACTGAAAATAACGAAATGACAAATGCGATTATCGAGAGTCTTATACGAAATAACGAAACGAGAAGTATTTCACTCTCCGTTTTGTTTGCAAAACGTTTGTCAATATTGATCTGTTGCGTCGTCCATACGCCGTGACGTCAAAAAAAAAAACGAATATTTATATAGACGAGTCCGTTTTACTCATCTGCGGTCAACCAAATACAGCGCAGCAGCACGTTTTAAGAAAAAATAAATAAATATGTACCCCTTGTTTAAAAAAATAATTTGATGTTTCCTTTACTCAAAAAGTAAAGAATTTTCCTGTCTGGAGGTAGTTTTTTTTTTGTCTTTGTGAATTGTAACGTGCAATTATGTCGGAATGGATACAAATTAATAAACCTTTATTACGTTAAAATAACACATTCCTATAATGTTATATTATATAACGAAAATATAATTAAACGGCTACGGTGGTACACAATAACGAACGATAATTTATAATAATAATAATAATATGACATTGACGGTACAGTTTTTAACATAATTCGAAAATATTTAATTTGTATTTGTTCAAAGAAGAAAAAAGTATAAATAAATCGAAATTCGATTTCCCCAAAACACGTTGAGGAAAATTTAAAAACAATCTTACATAGACTAGAAAAATAAGTTCGTCATAATTAAAAATGGCAAACAGTATTATTTTCGTAATAATGACGAACATTATTCTTCTAGCCTATGTAAGATTGTTTTTAAATTTTTCTATATGTATATAGATATAGTAAATAATCAATAAGCAGACAAATCGCATTCCGTTTGAACTGTGAAATCGATGTAAAAATTTATTTTCTAAAACGTTAGTCGAGTAAGTATAATTCGTTTTCATATAAACCTTATGCGCGACGATGTGACGATCTACTGTTGCAGTGGCGTAAAAATGACTCGCGTGCACGTATAGTTTTCTTTAATTTTTCCACGTCGTCTGAATAATGTCGAGTGAATTACAATTTAACGGTTAATGACGTAAGCGTATTAACTGTATTTAATGAATTAATTTCCATCGGACTCGGCGGTGTTTGCGGAGCTTACATCACGCGTGGCCATATGTGGGCTTGGATCAACACGTATAATAATATTTTACGTCACGCGAGAATATATTATAATTGTGTGTTTCAATAATACCGCATTTACTATGATAAAACGCGTGTACGCGGCGTTTATAATTTATTCCGACATCGGCGTTTAGTATTATAATATTTTAGAAACATTACGGGAAGATATCCCTTAAAAGTGTATTTTCGTTAAGCGCAGAGCAAGTTTGGTTGCATATGTTCATTTTGCAAACCAATAGACGCACGCGCGGTATACACCGCGAGTAATAATTGCAGACCGCGGAATTCGAAGTCACGTTCTTTTTGTTAATTTAATTGAACGATAAATACACACACACTATATGTAGTTTTGACGGATTTCGAGAAGATTTTTTTTTTATATTTCACTGAAAACGCATATATTCCAAGTGAAATACAAGTTAATGTATTCGACAAGTGCTTTACACGAACGCTCGTCGATTTACATAAAAATCGTAAACGTTACGTCAATTCGAATATCATATTAACTATATTATTATCGTGCGCAAAATGTAAAATAATGATCAGAAATAATTAAAATATTTTCCGAAAAATATCACGTATTATATATTAAATAATATACAAAATGAGAAACAGAAGGGTAACAACACAACTTTTGACTGCGTTATTGTAATAATATAATTATGCATTTTTTTATTATGTACAGTATAATAATTTGTCACTAAATTTATAATTGTTATAAAGGAAAAAAAAATACTGTAATCTATTCGCCGCCGTGTACTAAAATCGATTAACTCGATCAATTATATATATTTATATCGCGCGTACAATGCACGGTATACGTATAATTTATTTTTTAACTTATTATTTTATTATAATCTAATAAAAATAAAATAAGATTTGAAATATTTTTTCAAAATGTAAATTATTTTTTTTTTTTTACACACAATATGTGTGTGTGTTAACGAAGCGATACTTTAACGAGACATTATAATGTTTCCCTGTGTATAACGTAATTTATTTAATACGTTTTTGTAATTATACAGACGTCGAAATTGTTTTCATTGTCCGACTCCCTCTTACTGTTTTGTCTATAGAACAAGTGATTTTCGTTTTAAATCCATCGGACATTACATCGTTCTCTCCGATCATGTACACATCGTATCGGCCAATTCGCAATTCATACGTTTATTATTCTCAATATTATCCACTTGAGAATAGCAATCGAAACACAAAACTATCATCAAATTATCTAAATCTAACCTATTTATCAATCTAATCTGTATTATTATTATTCAATAAGTGCCCACACGTACTCCACGATTCGTATACGTCGACGTTTACGTGAACTCGCCTATTGAAACTATTTAAATATAAAGCGTTCACCGTGTACTATTATTGAATCCTAGCTCTGGATTTATATCATAACGAAATGCACGATAAGTTATTAAAAAATTTTTTATACACAAAAAAGAGTTGCCGAAAAGACGGATAACGCGTTATTCTACTTTTCATATTGGATTTGTCTTTTTTTCCATTTTAAAATGGTTGTGTATTTCACTTTTCATAATAACCGTAATCATTGACCTAAAAACAACTGTCAAACAAAAATATATTATAATCGCGCGCATAATGAAATTGAAAAAAACATAATTCATAATTCATTCATTTTAATAATATTATTCAAAATCAAAACCCCTATCGAAATGAATAAATATCGGTAAGTCAAAGTGGTATCCGAAATCTTGATCACTGAAAACTGACACTATTGGAATCGAAAAAAAAATATTTTTTTAAATGTATTTGTGTTTAACAATTTTTTTTTTTTTTTTGACATTCCCGCAGGCACATAAATATACGTTCGTATAATAATCTTAATAATATATCGAAGGAAATTATATCAAATGTAGGAGAAAATATGAATGAAAATAGATTTCTATATTTAAAAACCAAAACCCGACAATAATATATTTCGAAAACCAATCGTAAAATTAAAACATAAATATTCAGATTTCAAAATCGAAACCGTAGTGTCGTAGGTTTTTGAGAGTTATAAAAAAAAAATCCCCCTATATAATCTAAATCAAAATCGCATAACCAAATTTTATCATTTCGCCGTTTAACCGTTATTTTGAACACTTCTGCTGCGTATACAACGCCATGGCGTACACTCTGTATAATATTATTGTGAATTTTTGGGTTTTTCGCTCTTTTAACGATTGTTTCTTTTTTTTTTTTTAATTCTATAAAAACGATAATACTTCAACAATATTGTCCTCGGCGAGTGGAGCGAGACGAATGCTAAATAAGAATCAGTATACCGAAATAATATAATAATATACTTATATACGCAACACTATACTTGTTGTGTCGAAGTGAGGAAGCGTAACGTATTACTCGATATACTCCGTTGGTACATAATATTATAATATATTGTATATACGTACCACCGTGTCGTGCGGTTTATTTTTTCATGGATCGATCCGGTTTCGAAAACCAAGACGTTCTTATTAATTTCACTTAAGAATAAACAATTCGTATACACGAGTTTAATTGTTATACACATTATTATAGTCTACCGTACCGCGGCGACATTGTTTTATTCGTTCGGTTCGTTTAATACGTCATAAAATATAGTAATATTTTTAATATTTTCATTTCTGTTGGAACGGCTGTTACGTATTATAATCTATACAGGGCAATGAATTCATTTGTTGAACCTGTTGTAGAGCAAGACGATAATAGATATAGTTATTGTTAAAAACTGATTTATCCCGTTAGTCCATTTCCAGTCGGCCCGTAACGTTCTTTATCGTTTCGTTATCACAGCCGAACGCCGAAGAGAAAAAAAAGTATCTAAATAAATATTTCTTCGTTCGATCGAGTTTTGGAAGCGAAATATTATATATTCTGAGATATTGTTTCGATAACATCAGTAGTGATTGCTACTTTATGAAGGTAACACGCGTCAATGATTGCCGTTTATGATTTTTGATTTGTACAAATCGATGACACTATATATATATAGGTAATTACCGATCGTAATTTTAATATTAAAAATTTTCGAAATTTTTATTTCCAATAGGAATCGATTGATTCAGATCGAGAGTATATGTATTATGTATAATATCTGTCGTAGAAAAACAAAAAAAAAACGTCGTTTTACGTCACCCGATTATCGCGGGCCAAGTAGGATTTTAATTTTCGCACGATTATTATCAATAAGTGTATATTTCCAAATACGATTGATTCGGAAAAATAATTTATTTATTTCGTTAAAATGTCTCCAAGAGTTTTGTATAGTACGACGATAGCACAAGCGTTGTGTTAAAATTAAATAAAATATAAATAATTTAATACGGTTGTAATTACCGGTGGAAATAATTGTAAATCGAACACACTCGACGCTATACTGCAGAGGTTTCCGAATATGATGGGCCGCCATAACGTTTTTAATGGGCACGCGCGACGAACATAAATCGTGTTATCATCAATGTATAACAACGGAAAAATGATAATTGATTAATTGATCGCAGTTCGTTGAATACGAGATTCGAAGGCGAATGTTTAACGAAATCATCCCGTGAGTCGCGCGTTCAACACCATTCGTCGATACACTTCATCATCACGAAACGTCTAGCGGTCAGAATCGGACTTTGGAAATTCGCTCCAATCTCAACACCGGAATAATCCGGTGTCTGAAATCGGGCGGTGGCGCGTTTCATGGTCTAATAGAAAATTCGGTCCGGTCCGGTTTGTCCGGTAAATAAAAACTGTCTGAAACGTTGGTTACGGTGGTCTGGTTCAGTTCAACGCGGTGACAACGCGAACGGAGTCTCGGAGTTCCGGTTTCGGTCCGGTACCTTACACACACTGATCCGGTCCGCACAGCATTAGTGATACGTGGTGTGTGTGTTTGGAGAGAGAAAAAAATAGTCCCGTTCTCCCCGGTAATTGTTATCACATGCTGCAATAATTATTGTTACTACGGCTGGCGGCGTCGGGTAATATTTTTGATTTTCACCTCTCGCATCGGAAAATCACGACGAATAACAGCAGTAGTAATCCGCCGTGAAACGTGTACGGTTTCTCGTTACTTCGCAATGCGTACTCAGCGCGGGACAAAAGGGATCGCGAGAACTGTGCCGCCGGGGCCGAGGAGGGCCCGCGAAACGTACTTACGGCAATGCTCGTACACTGTACGCACACACATTAATACGTATATATTTTCTACGAGGGGGAACCGGAGCTACCGCAAACCGAAATGTAATTATAATATATTGGATGGGATTTTTGTACGAGCGCGGGATTATATTATTATTATTATTATTACGTTTATTATGCGTCGATAAGGATGTGCACGTACGGGGGGCGTAGAAAAAAAAAAAAATAATGCGGAGGACGCGGAAAACTGTCCCGTGGCTCCGACAGCGGCGAATTCGAGATAATCGCGCGGACGGCGCCCTATACACGCGCGCGCGAGCACGGAGAGAGAAAATCCGTAAAACGCAGCAGACGGAGTAGTGGCGGCGGTGTGTGCGGGATGGGAGAAGCAAAAAAAAAAAAAAAAAAAAAAAATCCCCGAAAACAGAGTTGACTCGCAGCGGAAAGGGGCCGCAGAACGCGTTTCGGCTTTCCGCCGCCCTGCGAATTACACTCACTTGCGGAGGTTTTCGAAAACTTCGATCCCGGGGCGTGGTCATCGCGTGTATAATAAGTACGATACAGCGACGACCGGGTCCCCCTTCAAATATCCGGACCGACAATTTGATTACACTACACGTCCCTGTCCCTTCACCCGATGTGTCATCGCGAATGTCGAACGAAGAAGCAAAAAAAAAAAAAGAAGAAGAAGAAGAAGTGCACTGGGCTCGATTTCGTATTGGAACGCCCGTACGTATATTTCCAGTGAAAATGTTCGCCGCGAAATGTGCACCGTTCAAAGCAACTGTATATACTCGTATATATAGTGCCCGCGGATTCGCACTTGAAAATATTTATTTTTTTCACGTCGTCACTTTATTGGACGTTTAAAAAAAAAAACGGTGTGCAAAAATGCCATCGAATAACACACGCGTCGTCCGGTATATTCCGGTAGAAAACAAAAAAAAAAAATTAAAATTCGAATTATGTAACGACGAATTTTCTTTATTCCAATCCCGGTATAAATAATTCTTTTTTTTCTCTTCAGACATTCAGTCCCGGGATTGGTTTCCGGCAATTCTCTCCGTTCTTTCACGTCATTCGCTTTTCTTTCAATTCGTTCGTCTACGCGAATTGCTTTTGGCCACTATTTGTCGTCGGACGTACGTACTCAGAGCGGCGGTCCGAGCGGATCGAGAACAGTGCGAAGGGACGGCGGAAGCGGTGTCGTCATTTCGAGTTTTCAAAGGGGGTGGGGGGTGGCGGGACAGGTCCAAAGTCGTGAAAGTTCCGCATTGTTGAAAAAAAAAAGTATTTTTTTAAAAAACGCTAACGCCGGCCTTATTGACCCTAACGGTGAACTAGTATATTTATTTGCGAACGCGATTAAAATCAACCGAATGCGAACATTTTCAGCAAACAACGTAGTTCTCGTAAAGAAAAGAAGAAAAAAAATGATGCAAAGATATTTTTCTCAAAATAATCGGGCAACGTAAAAGTTACGAATTCACGAAAAGAAATAAGTAGAGGGACGATTATTAATTTCAAAGAAAATAATGTGTGCGGAGGAAATAGCGCCCCCTCGTATCCTCCGATTTGACCACGGGACGTACTCCAAATGTGCAGACACATCCCTCTACGGTTTATTCCCGTTTACATACGAATTTTTATAATATTATTCCCTGGGATTTCGCCACAATACATTGCCCAATCCGTTCGTTTCTTCTTTTCTTTTTGATTTTTCCCGTACACACACACACACACACACACATTTTCCAACACTTTTTCGTTTGTTATAATATTCATACGGCATTCTTTTATTTTTCAATAAATAATCAAAACCGACACGAATTAACGTTGCGTGTTTTACCGAAATCGTAAATGCGATTATATTAATAACGAATACAATGTCGATATGGTTTGCTCGAGAAGAAAACTGTTGTCGGGTAACCGTTGCGCGCGGGGGATTTACTTTTAAATAAATTATCGTAAAATATATTACGTAAAGAAGTCACGTGACTCGAAAGTTTTACGACGAAGAGCTGATATGTCGGATTATCTCGTGGAATTTTAATCATTTTTTTTTTTTTTTATCAATTAAAACGCAAAAAGAACTCAAAAACGAAACGTTCGTAAGAATCGTAAACAAAATATTATTTTTTTTTACGTTTTCCATAGTAAAAACCGGTCGTTTTCTTTCCGCGTATACAAAACCATACACAGAAATATACGAAAAATGATTTATCGTCGCGATACGCGGAATTTCTTATTTTTTTTTCTTCTTCTTATTTTCAGTATGGATATTACAGAGTCGAAAAAGTTATGTCATACGTACATGTATATATATATATGTACATAACGTTTATACCGTAAAATGAAAAAGTCGTTGCTCACAATCAAAAAAAAAAAAAAAAAAAAAAAAAAAAAATGTATATATATATATTTTCAATTGTTCGACAACGTCTAACCCATTTATTTCTCCTCGTCTTGCCCAGTCGCCTGCAGTCGAGTACAAATTATTCAAATGATTTAAATACAACACTCGGAACAAAAGTTGTTAAGAAGAAGAAGAAGAAGAAGAAGAAAAAAATAAATAAATAATTTCGTACTACTACTCGTGTCTGAGAATGTAATCGGATTGTAATGTATAATCGGCGTGAATGGTAAATGAAATTATACCTTACACTCGACAATCCCGTGACGACTCGTAGCTGCGGGACGTTCGTGCGAATATATATTTAATACGAATCGGCGAAATTAAAACTGACTGTTTTTCAATCAGTTAGCAAGTTATGGGTGTGTGTGTGTGTTATGGACAGTGTGATGATGCATTGGCGAAAGAAAATTCCCGGACATATACGACATTTTTTAGAAAAAGAAGAAAAAACATTGTCTTTAAAAAAATGTTTCTCGTTTCGCACGAAAATCGTCCAATCCCCGCAACTTTTTCTTAATTGATTTATTACTATATTTCTCTTAGAAAACAGTCCGATCATCCGTATCGGTGTCATAACGCGTTTCGGTTTTTTTTTTATTTTCAGAGAAATAACCAGATGATAACTCTCAAGCAATAGCGTATTTAGGATTTTGTCAAAGGGGGGAGGGGGAGGATATATATTGTAAAATATTTTATTGACCTGAAAAGTAATTAATAGTAATTAAAAGTAATAAATGTAATTACAATTAATAACGCTCAAGGGGGGGGATCTATCCTCCCCCCGTAAATACGCCACTGCTCTCAAGGTGTTTCAAGCATTTCCAGTGATCGTTGTCAATACAGCATAATTACGCTGTGCGTTTCAATGACACGATGCCAATGTATCGTGTCATCGGTCATTTTATTTTTCCATAATAATAACAACGACGGTATTCTCGTACGAGTTAATATTTCCCGGGCCAGTGTGCCCGATTTCACGCTCATACCGGATCGGAGAGCGGGCAAAAAAAAATAAATACTATTTATACTTATTTAAATTTACTTAAATAATAATAATAATAATTATAATAATGATAATAATAATAATAATTAATATGTAATAGTATAGACACGAGTGTGGTGCATATTATTGTATTATTGCGCGCCGATGATTCCCGTGAATATCATTGTTATTCTGATGTTTGGAAATTCAAACATATTTCGGGTGTATTTGTACCGGGGGGACAGTTTACTATCACCCGTCCAGACGCCGATGCGTACGACGAAGGGGATTGGGTTGGGGGACAAGAAAAAGTGGCGTTGCGGCGGTTCCCCCCACCCGACCACCTGTTGTAAATGCGTACGCGTATATGTAAATCGGTAGAGGAGGCACCCTACCCCCCCCCCCCCAAATATTTTTTATACACTTACTCGTCAGCGTATGCCGTATACCATCCACGCCGCGCGACGGGGGGGGGGGCGAGGGAGAGAGGACCCCCCGCCCGGTATTTTATTTTTTGATATTTCACGGGAGCTATTAATCAAAACGATACTGCGCCGTATCTTTAAAAGACGTTTTTCTCCCATCTTCTTCGTACACGCGACCGGCCCGGGGTCGTCCCCCGTACGATTACCACCGGTGGGTGGTGGGCGGCGGCGGCGGCGGCTGTGAATCCACCGCGGAGATGACAAATTGCTCCGGCCAATGGATACAGTCTCGGTGCAGTGTGCGAGAAGGTATCTCTGACCGACGCACACACGAAATTCCGCGTGTAACGATAATGCCGCCAGTCGGTACGATATTGTCGTGTGGTGCAGGGGCCAACGGTAGTGACGGCCGTGTTGTATTATAATATTATTATGGTAATGCGTGCGGCGCGCAGTATTCCGCCGCGTCCGAATTCGGTTCTGTCGGTACACGCCTGTGTAGCGTACGGGTGGGTGAAAAGTCAAAATACAAATAAATAAAACGAAAAGAACGCGGCAGACACGGACAATAAAAAAAGAAGGAGGAAAAAATAATAATAATAATAATAACCGCACGAAAGACATTTAAATATATTTTATTTTTACCCGCCGAGTCGTACAAACGAATAATACAATACGCGTAAGAATGTCTAAATATTATTATTATTATTTTTGTTGCGACGATACGCGGTGAGTTTTTATACTTGGGGATGGAAGTGGAAAAAAAAAAAACCGTCCGCCGTGAATGGAATTACCACCAGCTGGTTACAGTGCGCTGTAAGCGTGCAGTGAATCGCGTCTACGCCGCGCACAACGGCGGTGGCGTTTGTAACGGACGCGTGCAGCGCTTATTGGATTTCGGCGTCGACGCCGGCCCTCCGAGGGACATCGAACGAAGGCGATTGTTTCCGCCGTTCCGTGATGCAATCACAAAGAAAAATCGTTATGAAACATTCCTGTCTCGGTGTCGTCTTCTACTGTTACACGACGAATAACGATCGCGAAAAACTGTTTACGACATTCATAAAAGGAGAATTATTACGCGCGTGCCGCGGGCGATCTTATTTTGTTTATTAGAACCGAGTTTCTAACCGGAGAACTGATAATACTCGTGAAAACAATAACCCGAATCCGGTTATCGAAACGAAAATGATATCGTCCACTGACGATTCTATCAAATACTGACGTATTCAACAAACGCAATTCATCGGTTCTCGCAGCAATTCCGAAATCATTACCAGTTTTTCATAAATCCGTAAATGTATCCTCCGTGCAACGGAGTCTTTTCATTTCTTTTTTGTTTTTTTTTTTTTTTTTGTTTTAATTTGTCAGTCAATCGCAGTTTCGTATTAAAAACCGAAACATTTATTTCCTTACGAGGAATATACTGCAAGGGTATTAGTTTTTCAATAATAATAATAATAATAATATTTTTTTTTTTTTACGTTATTGCTTATAATATAAATATTTTTTTAACCAATTAACGGAACAATTTAATTATTAGAAAAGGAAAAGACAATTCGAATATTATATGGTGTTCAAAAAATCGTGTCATTTCATTCGTACTATGATTTAATATAGCTCTTATTATTATATTGTTTTGTTCAGGAGAAAAAAAAATGTTTACTTCGTCTAACATAAATGTTTATGGAAAAATATCGTCAATTCACATTTGTACATGTACTATTATTAATGCGTCAAAAGAGCCGCGTAAAATTTTTGTAATTATGTCGTTCACGTCAAAAATCCCTGGATCTGCTGCCTATAATCTGGGAAAGGATTTATAAGGATTTTTAATTTTAAACGAAATAAAACATGAAAACGAGGAGAAAAAAGGCGCAAAACGAAAATAATAAATATTATTATCATAAATCATATTATGTTGAGGCATAATAGAAATATTGTATTTACTCGTATGTACATATATGGTTTATGATAATGACAATGCTAATGTTCTTTTGGAAAATATATAAAATGTGTATTTGAAATCTCCGACGGCGTCAAGCCCGGTTTTAGTCGGATGGATGTAAGAGGTCTATTGTGTTGTCAGCCTAAAAAAAAGTTTAATGAAATGGAAATTTACACTTTTTTTTATTACAAAAATTGTATAAAAAAACGACAGTTTTTCATCATTCGAGAAAGCAAACGAAATAATTTTTATTACACGGCATACGATATTTTGTAAAAATATTTAAATAATTTACAAATCGTTATATCTACTCAGTCGAATTTCCGATAGCTAAGATAAAAAAAAAATATATGCACTCTATAGTCTGAATCATAATCAAATATACCTACAATGCTATTATTATTATTATTATTATTTTCACTGTTTGATAATTGAACGTGTTTTTTGTGCTCTTAAGGAGGAAATTGAATCTGTATAAACTTTCGTCGTGCATATACGTCGTGCACTGCCGATTATGTATAATGGTATTATTTTTTTTTTCGATATAAATATACGAAATTCGCGAAAGAATAAAACTAAACGTCTTATTGACATTAACGGGGAAGGAAAGAACGAGGTGGTTACCACTTAAGTACTTTAAGATTAGATTAAAATTTTTTTTTAATATTCTAATTCAACTCGACCGCGACGAGTACGAAATTACGGTCTATTGGTAATATTTTACACAATATCTTATCTGTTCGGTAGCGATTACTACAATCGTGAGCAAAAAAATCGTCTCATACCGCAAACTCGCTTTTAAATATCTCTGGGAAAAAAACTTAAACTTTAATCCCATTTTTGATTTTAAAATCTTTGAGTTCAAAGCCTTAGATTTAAAACGTTTTCTTTGAACTAAAACAGAGACTTTATAGATTTAAAAATGGAAAATGGTATACAAGTTTTAATTTCTGTGCTAGAGATATTTGACCGCGAGTTTGCGGCATGATGAGTCGATTTTCTTGCTCATGAGTGTATATTATTATTATTGTTGTTATTATTATTATTATTATTGTTATTATTGTATTACATATATAAGAAAACGGAGTCGGTTCGCCGTCCGAGAAATGAAAACTGTCTGTCGGTGGCGAAACGAAGAAAAACGCGGAAAATACTGTTTACGATAATAGTCTTATGCACTGTCGAATTCATTTCTTTCCTCCTCCTCCTCCCCACACGCAGGTTTAACGCGTTTTATTTTATCTCTTCCGTGCTGGAATAAATGCTTTGTGTAAAATTTTAAGAAGACGTGTTCGCCGCAATTTCTTATCTCCGTAGATTTTATTTCCACACATATACGCATATAATACGTAGTGTAGACCGATTTATTTCTACATCAGATACACGTCGGCGATGTAATCTACGTGATCAATAATAGTATTGAAAAAAAAACAAATCGTTATCACGCCGTGTATTCTATCGAGACATTTATTATACAGACTGATTGAATTGAATTTTATTATAAATCGCTGTGCGGTAATTTAATAAATAATTTCGAAGATTTCGTGGAGGAGGGGGGTGGGGTGAATTATGGAAACGGAGTTGCCGCACTAAGGAATATTTTAGAAGGAGGGGGCAAAAGTGAATACACAAGTAATTTAATGTTTAAAATATGAAATAGCGTATAAAAAATACGGTATAGTTTGTTGTATCACACAATAAATATTGTCCAATAGATTTCGTAATAGTCGTCAAATTCAATACTGAAACTTTAATAGTAAGAAGTCATCGCGTCGTTTAAATTTTAATTAGCTATTCTACCGGAATTTATTATCACGCGTATTTGGATATCTAGATATCTAATTTCCCTTTTTTTCTTTTAGAATTTATAAATATTTTTCAACATTTTATGACTAAATAAAACTAACGATTGTAGTAATAATAACAATAATAAAAAAATTAAATTTCACTTACATTACCGTCGTAATGTTCAATCGACATATATTTTAAATAAAACCACCAATTTACAAATATGGGTTAAATATAACCAATTACGATTACCTGTATGACTAGTTGAGAGAAAGCACAATACTTCACTCGGGCCTCTGATCCGCGATGTTGAGAATTATTAAATCACTCAATGCCAATAATCCGAGTGACATTTTTGCCGTTCATAGTGTCGGTTTATAATAATCGCGACAGTTTAACAGTTTATACACAGTTTATGAACTGTTATTGAGAACAGATTGTGGTTCGATTCGAGTGTTTCGGTTCGAATTCTAACACGATATTTAAAAAAAAAAAATATTTTATAGTTCTAAGTCGATGCTTCCGACACTGAACCGTGCTGAAAATGTGCGATCGCACCGATGGG
Organism: Chaetogeoica ovagalla; assembly: GCA_032441825.1. Classification (NCBI taxonomy): domain Eukaryota; kingdom Metazoa; phylum Arthropoda; class Insecta; order Hemiptera; family Aphididae; genus Chaetogeoica; species Chaetogeoica ovagalla. Next base: position 5,772,059 of record CM063742.1, read on the forward strand.
AATTAAACGGTTTAGGCAAAATGTTCGAGTACTATGTTCAGTTCGGAGCATTATCCATGGCATTTAAAAGGAGATAAAAACGGAGTCAACTCCTTCTGCCAATGAAATATCCACGTCGAAGAATGATAACGAAGAAAAATTGTTTGACGATCTATTAAGAAGATTCTTAATATTTGCAAAACCGAATTCGGAGTGCATTTAAATGATGGGCCCGACATTTGCATTTCACCTCCTACACGCGCGGATAATATCGTCGTTTTGTAAAACGTCTTTTTGAAAATGTTTGCCTATTGTTTGAGAATTCTTGGCCGCGCCGTTTCTTCTTCTTATCCGATACCGTTCGGTCCCGAGGGAAGGAGAAAAAAAATCCATATTGTATAATAAAGTATAAAAAGATAACGTGAATTTTTAATCTTCTTGCGCGTGACGCGTTGGACATCGTGGCTTAGAAAACTCGAGAGCGTAAACAATAATATTATTAATTGCTTGTGTTTTTTAATCCACGATTTATACAGCCTAAATGCATACAGTAAATCCATAAATAACTGCGATCCGTATACGGATTATAACGACGGGAAGTTTTTTTTTTTTCGAACTAGCTGTATCACAACATATTAATACAATACAAGTCGATATTCCCGTGGTATAGATTATAATATTATAATAATTGGTTTCATGATGAAAATAAATTCTAAAAGTACACTTGCCACGTGTCCAGTTTGTGCCGAATTAAGACAAAAATATTCACACACGGGAGAAAATTGTCTGAGCTCGTACCCGGTTTAACTAAAATATTTTATTCACCACATTCTCTAGTCGTGAAATTTGTACAAAATTTTGCGGACAATATTTTTAATTTCTTTTTGCACCCCGTTCGTGAATTCAAATCGCGTGTTAACCGTGTTAAATGGTACGCACTGCGATACAAAACAATTTGGCTTTCTCATAGGAAATATAATCCGACCTCGCGTAATCGTTACCAAAATTAGCTGTTACACACCATACCGATTTTTATTAATACAATTCAAATTAAGTAATTTTACAAAAAAAATTAATTTATTAAAATATATATATATATATATATTTCTTCCAAATATGTACTCTGATGTATATGATTTGTTTTGTAGACGTGACTTACTCTGTCCACACGTATTAATTCGTGTTTGGATAATAATCGTATTATTATGAACTGTATTGACCCGATACAATCGCGTATAATCGCAAACATTTTACGCGATTTGTAATTAGATAGCGAAAAATTCATCGTAAAAAATAACGAAATACTCTTTTAGCAGACAGAAATGGAGAGGAGGTATCGTATTACCACTACACCCAACGGCCAACCATCGTTTATTTTAATAAATAAAACCAGTAAGACAATCCACTGCTGGATGGCTCATGATGATACACGATGATTACACTTTATAATTATTCTTTGAAGAAACTTAACAAATACCAAACCCCTCTGACTACGACGCTGGCTCAATTGCCATTCCGTGTGGCTTCTTTATATATATATATATATATATCATCAACTGCTTATAACTTTCAATTTTAATCGAAAACACGAGCGCGTAATTTAGCCAACTCAAACGCACTTTCATATCTTTTTAATCTACTAGCTAGCTATACTACGGAAACTATGTACACCTACTACTTTGAGTGTGTATATAAACACACACACACACAATAGGTACCCACTCGGTGTTTTCTTATTACTTATTACGTGTTTACATAGCTAAGAGAACCCTTTGGCGTTCAAATTCTTTCTCTCTTTCTCTCTCACTGTAGTATGTGTTTCATTCGAAACGTGCGTGCGTTGAGAATGAAAAGGATTAAGAAGTTATCACATATTATAAGAAGAGCCATCATCGACAGAATATACGCAGCGATTGAATACATACATATACCGGTGTATATATGTACCGGCGGCGAGTGCGGCTCGGCGCGTCGCGCCTTCATGATGATTTACTGTAGCGCGGCGTAATTTTCATTAAATAAATGCTTTCAAGTTATCTGCAAACGAATATTAAACGATTATTAAACGACGGAAACGGAATACGAATACGCGTACATATGCGCTATAGTATATATTCAAAGGGTTTGAAACTCGAAAATGAGAAAATATCAAAATACACTGCGAATTGTACACTCGAGCTGCACAGATTAAATTACTTACGTTTATTTATTTATTTTCTCTAATAAATCGATTATTGTCGAATCTTTTTCGGTAGCGATTACGGTGTCACACGAATAGTTAGACATTAGTCTCTCGTCGTATTTATAAAAATAAAAAAAAAAAAACGACGAAAAATTCTTTGAGGTTTGAGATCGTTCGTGAAAAATGAACGTCTCGTCTAGTGACGTAATTTACGAACCGAAAAGAAGCGTACAATTTTACCAGTGCTTTAACTCTGAATTTCATATTTTCTCGAAAAATATTATATTCAAAAAGGCAAAACATTATCGAAATAGTCTGAACGAACAGTAAAAGAAAAAAAAATTCAATTATTACTTCCGCTTTGCGATTTTAAAAGTTTTATAATATAATAACAGTTTTTTAATTTTTTTTTAAGCACTTGACAGTCAAATAAAGGGCATAAATATAATACGAACATGAATTCATTATTTATCGCAATTTCACTGTTTTATTCTGCCAGTTGTATTCAAAATAGGGATATAAATATTTGATGCGGGATGTTTTCATTCAACAGGTATTATCTAATAACAACACGTGAGGATCAAAAATTAATATTAATTCCAAACCACGTGAAAATTTCGATATACTCCTTATTATCGTTTTAAATCCGTTTCGGAATCATTATGCGATCGCACCAACCATTGAATGGCTCTAAGAAGATGATAATTCATTACATATTATAGCGATTTCGCACGCAGCACTTGGTGAACCCGTTCTTTTCGTGTACGCTGAATGTCTAAAAGTGAATTTTACGAAATTTAACGGAAATCACGGAATGTGAAGACGAAACTAAACAAATTTCACATTGGATACACTGTACGCGATTAATAATTAAATTCGTAACCCGGATAATTTTAGCGCAATGCGCAAGTGTTTTTGTAGAAAATTATTGTAATTTATTTCACAATGCGTATAACGACGACTCTAAGGTCTTCGAGAAAAACTGATGACCAACGACCGTTTTAATTCGAATTTTGTTTTTATTCATTCGTGTATTAAAATTATTTGTAAAAACGCGTGAGCGAAATGCGTTTCGAACGACGTAAAACGTTCACCAGAGTTATGTATAGGATATGAGGTAAAAAAAAAAGTTTTAATGTTTATAAAATTATTTTTTCTATACGAAATAGAAAAATATAAACGGAGTAATACAAATATATTTATAAAAAAAAAAAAACTTTTTTCTCTCTTTTTCTCTCGTTTCAAACGTTTATATTTTCGATGAAAATAAACTCGGAGACCATTTTTCTTCCTTCTTCCCCAATGTTTTTTTTTTTTAAAAAATAAACGATTGTTGTCAAAAAACGATTATTAGAGCTGCGAACCGATTCGGCTAAACGACAACAATTCCGGTCACTCACGTGTTCCGCTCGTTCATTACGCGTGTGTTCTATCGTCCTATTAAGCGTGTTTTGCGTGATTGGATCATCGTTATTTTTAACAGCCGATTTCACGCGTATCAATCATTTTCCCCATATTGTTAACGGTGCTGCGAGGAAATTCATGTAATACGCACATGTTATTATAAATGAAACGGTTATATCGGTATCAATTACTATTATTATTATTATTAATATTATTATTATTATTGTTTCGATTCGCACGCCCTAACCGCATTGCACTGGTAATATCGTAACGTGTACACGCCATGACGTGTAATATAATAATAATACGGAGTGACACCGTCCTCCGCGAGGCTAATATTGTGCGTTCGAATAATCGCGAGAGACTTTCGATAATAATAATAATAATAATAAAAAAACACAACGGATTTACGAGGGGAAAAAATATGCTTTCATTTTAAAATGGTCCAGAACAGAATTGTCGGATTTCGTCCCTCCAACTCGTTGTAATAAACGCGCGCCCGCGCGCGCATATATTATCTGGAATATCGATTACGCGTGCGCTATAAAACGTCAATTATTATAACTGTAATTACTTTAATTTGGCACGTTTGTACACACGAATACGCGTTTAAAAATTGTACGGATTTACGAACCTCCCGCCTCCCAAAAAAAAAACCAGCTTTTAATAATAAAAACCGATTTCGTTCGCATACATGTCGTGTACACATATTATACGTATATTGTAAGTTCGTGTACTCGAAGGAGATATTTTTATTATATTTCCATTCTATGAAGAATGTAGAATTGTAAAAGAAAAAAAAGAAAATGTTGGAAGAAATTCTAGCGGATTTTTTAAACGTTTTATAATTTTCAGGGCGATTTTCGGGTTTTATTCGATTTGTTTCGCGTGTATTTTGCATAACGCAACGAAGGGATTTAACAACGCAGTCGTTTAATACACTTTTGTGTAAAAAAAAAAAAGGCGATCGCCGCGACGGTTGGCTATAAATTTTTTTCACGAACGTTCGTCATTCGAATCGTATCGTATAATTTCCGCGTGGTAACTCGAAAAAAAAACAAAAAATATATGAATAAAACACATTTTTACAGTATAGACGGGCCTCGGTAGGTGGTCGTTCTTTTTCTCGCGACCGATATTATACGCGAAAACGTCCGTTATATATATATATAAATCATATACGAGTTATAACATAATATTGTCGTATATCGATCATTTCGGTTGATTCCCGTCTCGTTTTCTACACACGTTACATCCCGACATGAAATCAAAAGTGACGTTTCGGCCCATTCTCGCGTTTCGTTTTGTTTTTATGCCGGACATCAATATTATATCCGAGAGTGAGACTACTCTCCGTGCTACAGCGAATCAGCCTCACGTGTCGTGAATCGCTGTCGTGTTCATATTCGATTTGACGGCGATCGTGTACGTTTTGTATTTACATATTTGGATATATATCTATATATAAAATAGTCGGAATTTCGGACTTTTGGTTTATTTTTTTTTGAGTTATAGACGCGCATACACGGAGAACGTCTCGCGGACATCTGTAAAATGTTGTTATTCTGTTTTAAAGATTTATCTCTTTTTAAACGATATAACGTAACACGTTTGCGCCATAATTAACGCGGTTTTCATTATAAACGACTTGCAAGTAAAAAAAATAATTAAAAAAAGCCAATGCACAATATAATTGTGTATTTAAAAAGAAAAAGTGTCTGCATTCAAACGATTCGGAATCACGCCGTGAATTCATATAAATCTTAAACGACTTTTAACGTCCGTTTTGAAATTCAAACACTGCGTTCTTGTCAGTCAATGTGTGTGAACGACGCGCTCGATGTCTAATGAATTCTTTTCCAAGAAACAATTCGGCCAGTTATAGTGTGTACTCTCGCAGCGCAACGGCGAAAATTATATAAAATTATTCAGATGTCCGTATGGCGACACTCTTTGCATTACACCGTAATATGGCGTTGATTTCTACGGACCATAATCATTATCAGAATACAATTGCATACCACGAGACTTACAACGATTCTCTCGTCAAAACTCAAACCGCGTACGGGTTCGCCAATGAATCGCGTACATTAAATAATATTACACGAACGATGATTTTTCGTTATAATTTTCGTAAATCGCGGTGGCCCGTTTGTCTCGGGAAAACGTTACTAATGAAACCTGCAGCTGTTATCCCGCGGGGACACTCCGTACCGTAACTACGGATAACGGAATCCCTTTTTTTTTTTTTTTTTTATTTATTTAGTTTTTCTCTCATACGTTATATATATATTGGCGATTTATCAGCGCATCGCCGTTAGTTAAATCCTCTAAATATATCTGCGCCGCCCACGTCATTCCCGTTCGCTACGGCTCTCGACGAAGCTGCGGCGAGAGATTAATTATTATTCGCTGGCTAACAGTAAATGTTCGCTACTCTGCGCTGACGGCCCGTGCCTTGCGAAAAACTCCACACACGCGAATACGTATAGAATAAAAATAATCCTCGAGCAAATTACTCGGGCCGTCCGTCAAGAGTCGTCCGTCGTACGCGTGCCCAGCGGATTATTTCGAATTAAAAACGCCCATTAGTTGTTTAACGAAAAACAACTGCCGTAAATTATTTATATATATATATATATATATATATACACGCGTACTTATCCTTTCGAAAACTCTTCGACGAACACATAGACTGCAATAACACTAAATACTAATAATATTTTCGCGTCGACTCTTTGCCGAATGCGTTATTGGCGAAAGTTTTTGCGGCGCTACAGCCGTGTGCAGAATAATAGTATTACCGATGCCACGAATGCGCGTTTCGGTATTTTAAAATAAATTATAGTCGAACTTTGTGTTCCTTCTCTGTGGCTTTAGGGGGTGATTTACTCCTAAAAAAAAAAAAAAAAAAAAAAACAGTCTTTCTTCTATTCTCGCGATTCTGTTCTTTCCTTACGTTTGTCAGTTCTTGGCCGCCGAACACCACTCCAATTTATTCACGCTTTATTCACGTCGTTTACCGGTTAATCCCCCCCCCCCTCGATTCTTTAATTCGCATTAGTGTTCATTGGTACTTCTACATTTTCCCTGTGAATTCTACGATTTAATTTTTAAACGTTTTAGCCTGGTCCACGCAGACGGTTCGGCTTTTAAAACTTCTGCGGATTTTCTCCTACATTCCTATTAGGTTATCAGCTGATATTAATATTTCTATTGAATTTTTTTACACTATTCCACACTCGTTTTCTCAGTGTAAAATATTACGTTATCACGTCTGGTAAATTCTTCTTCGTCTCCCGTATCCTTTTATCTAATTACGTCAGATACTTTTCATTTTTCAAACTATACCAATTAGAATTCTGACGGGCCCCTATGTCGGTATTAATGGTAATGAAATCGTTGATGGAACCGTGAATTCCAATTATAAAAGGCTTATCGTTCGCTCCCCCATTAAAACTCACTACTCCGAACGTTCTCTACCACCGCCCCTCCCGCTTTAAAAACTTATTCTTCTCGTTTTCGGTATCATAAATTGAATGAATTAACACAACTGTCTTCTCCTCTCACTATCGCTGTATTTCTTCTTCGCCTTGATTTCATAATAATCTTTATATATTTCTCGTAAAACACGGAAGCAACGAATAACATTCATTCCGTCGTCTTCGTTTGGGCCATTTATCGTTTTCCGGTCCATTTCTTCTATATTCTTATAAGTTATCTTCCTTATTGATCTCTTGACGATGAACTCGAGAAATGCGGTTCTTCCAATACTTATTACAATTATTGTGCATTGTCTTTCTGTTTAAGCGACGATATCTTGTTAACCGTTTTCAGTTCCATTTGATTCACATTCGCATATTCGTTTTATTTTATCGATCTCCCGAAATATTCCGTCTCAAATCCGTTGTTAATTTCTTCTCGAGCGGACACAGGTGTTTTTAAAAAAATTTGTTTTTATTACGTATTATCGTAATTTACTCGCAGTCATTGTCGTATTTACATTTTCTCAATACAACTATTTGATTTCGATAATAGTTGTTGAGTCGTACACTTTGAAAGTTTTAAAAAATCATTCTCTCGTATCTGAAATCGGTGAGATGGTACTTTTCGGTCTCTCGGGATGACGGTGAAGATTCGTTAACGATATAAGACATCGTAATTATTTACACCGTATAGTTTTCGCACAAAACAATACGCGACGTCATTAATTATAGACGAGAAGATTGAACGAAACACCGACGGATTAACGGACAGTGGAGATTTCCTCAGGGGGGGACCACGACGATTGTCTCTTTTGTGAGTTTTCGATTGACGAAAAAACGTGTCACGACGTTGTGGACGTTGTCAAAGTAACCGATTGACGACTATTGACGATGTATGCGATAAATAATAATTAAACGTACGTCGAAAAAAAATAAATACTTGTCGAGAGAAAACCGAACATGTGAAGACAACCGATATAATATATACGTATAGGAAACCGTAACGACTACAAGGAGAATTTTCCATTCTCGCGCGTGTACTAGTGTGGTCGGTTCCCAATTACAGTGTCGAGAAAAGAAATGAAAAAAAAAAAACAAAGCAACTACTACTAGGGCGTTGTAATATTTCTGTACACACTACAGCATATAGAAATATACGAACTGAAACAGTCTTAAAAATAACACACAAATGAAACATAAAATAGGGACTCCGACGTCGGTTTCGGGCACGATCGTTTCTTTACCGAATACCACCATCCTCCTCTCAATAATAAGAATTTTACTTTTCGATTCCCATTGATTTTTATAATATTAAATTATATATATATAATTTTTCACAGTAAAAATTGTTCGACATTGTTTACGATTGAATATTAGCCATAGGTATGTTGAGATACTGTAATCTATACATATAAAATCCAAATACCACTGACTCACAGATCGCTGTATCTCAAAAACTACTCAACGTACGGGCTTGAAATTTTAAATAGAGGTTCTTCTCATATTTTCACCGTGCAATAAGAAAGGATTTTCAAAAATGTTGCGTTATAGTGGAGTAATTAACGATTATAATTATTCACCGCCAATACGCATTATACGGCACGGTGGCCCGCGGGGTTCAAGCTACCTGCAACCTATCCTTTTTGTTCGTCGTCGTCGTCGTGTAGATAAGAATAATGATTCCGAGAATAAAATTGTTCCGAGGAGTTTATCGATAAAAATAATCTCATGCATCGCGCGTACACCAATACTCCTATTTTATTATAATGAACAATTAGCAAAACAATTAGCAAACAAATTGTAATCAATTAATAAAAATTAGTAAAAATTAGCAAACAAATTGTATACAAATTGTAATCAATTAGCAAAAATTAGCAATTAGCAAAAAATTGTAAACAATTAGCAAACAAATAAGTTTAGTAAAAATTAAGTAAACAATTGTATACAAATTGTAAACAATTAGTAAAAATTAGTAAAAATTAGTAAACAATTAGCAAAGCAATTAGCAAACAAATTGTAAACATTTAGTAAAAATAAGTAAACAATTAGCAAACAAATTGTATACAAATTGTAAACAATTAGTAAAAATTAGTAAAAATTAGTAAACAATTAGCAAAGCAATTAGCAAACAAATTGTAAACAATTAGTAAAAATGAGTAAACAATTAGCAAACAAATTGTATACAAATTGTAAACAATTAGTAAAAATTAGTAAAAATTAGTAAACAATTAGCAAAGCAATTAGCAAACAAATTCTAAACAATTAGTAAAAATTAGTAAACAATGAGCAAAACAATTAGCAAACAAATTGTAAACAATTAGTAAAAATTAGTAAACAATTAGCAAAACAATTAGTAAAAATTAGCAAAGCAATTAGCAAAGCAATTAGCGAAGCAATTAGCGAAGCAATTAGCAAACCAATTAGCACAGCAATTAGCGAACCAATTAGCAAACCAATTAGCGAAACAATTAGCAAACCAATTAGCACAGCAATTAGCGAAGCAATTAGCAAATCAATTAGCAAAACAATTAGCAAATCAATTTGCTAATTGCTTCGCTAATTGGATTGCTAATTGTTTCGCTAATTGGTTCGCTAATTGCTTCGCTAATTGCTTCGCTAATTGCTTTGCTAATTGGTTTGCTAATTGCTTCGCTAATTGCTTTGCTAATTGATTACTAATTTTTACTAATTGTTTTGCTAATTGTTTACTAATTTTTACTAATTTTTACAAATTGTTTACAATTTGTATACAATTTGTTTGCTAATTGTTTTGCTAATTGTTTACTAATTTTTACTAATTGTTTACAATTTGTATACAATTTGTTTGCTAATTGTTTTGCTAATTGTTGACTGATTTTTACTAATTGTTTAGAATTTGTTTGCTAATTGCTTTGCTAATTGCTTACTAATTTTTTACTAATTTTTACTAATTGTTTACAATTTGTATACAATTTGTTTGCTAATTGTTTACTAATTGTTTACAATTTGTTTGCTAATTGCTTTGCTAATTGTTTACTAATTTTTACTAATTTTTACTAATTGTTTACATTTTGTATACAATTTGTTTGCTAATTGTTTTGCTAATTGTTTACTAATTTTTACTAATTGTTTAGAATTTGTTTGCTAATTGCTTTGCTAATTGTTTACTAAATTTTACTAATTTTTACTAATTGTTTACAATTTGTTTGCTAATTGTTTACTCATTTTTACTAAATGTTTACAATTTGTTTGCTAATTGTTTACTCATTTTTACTAAATGTTTACAATTTGTTTGCTAATTGTTTACTAAATTTTTTGCTAATTTTTGCTAATTTTTACTAATTTTTACTAATTGATTACAATTTGTATACAATTTGTTTGCTAATTGTTTTGCTAATTTTTACTAATTTTTATTAATTGATTACAATTTGTTTGCTAATTGTTTTGCTAATTGTTCATTATAATAAAATAGGAGTATTGGTGTACGCGCGATGCATGAGATTATTTTTATCGATAAACTCCTCGGAACAATTTTATTCTCGGAATCATTATTCTTATCTACACGACGACGACGACGAACAAAAAGGATAGGTTGCAGGTAGCTTGAACCCCGCGGGCCACCGTGCCGCACAATACGTATTGGCGGTGAATAATTATAATCGTTAATTACTCCACTATAACGCAACATTTTTGAAAATCCTTTCTTATTGCACGGTGAAAATATGAGAAGAACCTCTATTCCAAATTTCAAGTCCGTACGTTGAGTAGTTTTTGAGATACAGCGATCAGTGAGTCAGTGGTATTTGGATTTTATATGTATAGATATATATATTTTCGATAATTGGACGGTTTTTTTTTTTTCGTTGCGGCGTCCCCGACCGACTCGGGTTATTCGAGGTTCCACCGTACATATGCCGCGGAAATTTACGAGTTCCGCCGGCGCGAACCGTACACGAACACGGAATAATACGCTTTAGGGCCGGGCGCGCGGCGGCTGCGTCCAATTACACTTAATCGGTGTACACATTATTGCGCTCCGTTTCGCTTTCGCTTTACTCTCGCTCCGTCCCGTCCCGTCCCGTCACGTCCCGTTCGCCGTCGCGTACTCGCCGCGACTTCCGGGATCGTTCCACACACTGTCCCGTTATCATAAAGAAGTTTCGTCTCTCGACAGACCAAAAACGACGTCGGCGACGATTTTTCATTACCACTGTTCCCAATATATTCGGCGAATGTATTAGTTTTTTTTTATATTTTTTCGTCGTCGTCGTCGTCGTTTATTTTTTATTCGATTCTCAGCTCGGCACCGAGGAAAAACGTGTGCGTGTATACACATTGCATAAATGGTTTAACGACGACGACGTGTGTGTGTGTGTGTGTTTTTCTTTTTTACGTTTGTACTCGAAAAATCTACCGGAATGAGCGATCGCGCACAGAGGTCTTACTTTAAACAGCGATTTTCTCAATACTTGGCTTTCGAAAAACTATCGAGAAATTTACGTAAAAACGGTTTATCGTTGTTGTTTCTTCGCGGTTTTCGATACCACATGCCAGATTGTGAACACTCGATATATATTCTGCACAAAACGCGCGTGAATTTATGTTATATTTCGGGAGCGGGGAAACGTCTTGCGGATTTCGAGCTGTTCGTGACAGTTATAGGACTTTGAGGTAATTAATTCGTAAGAGAGAATGTGATTTTCGGTTTAAAAATTACAAAATACTTAGTCGAGCGTGTCACTTCGACCGTATATATATATACGTATATATATGTATATATATATATATATATATATATAAAAGAAATCTTGAAAATCGTTATAATGACAATTTTCTTTTATAAACATCTTAAGGTTTTACGATGTATATATTTATTTTTTTCTGTTATTTATCGTATCGCGCACGCGCGATGTTTATTTTTTTCGTAACGCGTCGACAACTCAAACCACGTAAAAAATATAATACTTTAGAAAATTCGACGTTTTGTTTAATTACTAGTACTATCGTTTGTTTACACTCCCCTGGAATATTTACAAACCGTCGCGTTCGTCTCTTTAATAGAAAAAAAAATGTTCTTTTTTTTTAATGTTCTGATAGAAAAAATTTCGTTCCGGTACATAAGACCGAAGAAGACGAATGGAATTTAGACGGGACAGAGAAAAAAACAGTGTTGTAAAAAGTATGTACTATTTACGAAGAGTAAATTTTAAACGTTTCCCGAGTATTTCTCGAATACATTAAAAAAAGAAGTGTCGCGAATTCTTTTATAAATGTTAAAATTCAAAATTTTCTTTATATATTTTGTATATCTATTCCGCCCCCCCCCCTCTCACCGATCAATATTCACCATGAACGACGTCTTACACTCGTCGGCAGCGGAGTAAATTTAAATCAGTGATGGCTTTGTATACCGTTGGGTTATGACATTAAGAGTTATATATTATTATTATTATTAGTCGACCGGATAGTAGACATAAACGAGAAGAGGAGTATTTCAAATACAATTGATATTCGATAGTCGAGAATAAAAGAATTTTTAAACACGATTGTTCAGACGTATTGGAAACTCAATCGTACTCTACGAAAACGGGGGAAGGAACAGCGAAGAATTATTTTCAGGTTGGGCGAGAATTGAAATTTTTTACACCGTACTTCTTCATCCTACTCGTACGTTGTTATACCCCGGAATAAACCGAACGGATAGACGAGTTACAACAAATAACAATTAAAAATGAATCAATAATAATTAATTGATTAATCGCGCGTATAACGATAAGACTTTGTGTATGTATAATAAATTGAAAATCAATCGGAATTTAAAATACTCGACTGCCCGTTGTAGTCTAGAACGTGGCGCAGATGTCCGTTCCCTCTTATATAATATATAAATACACGCCCCGTGCTGCGCGCGGAGAGAGGAGAGCCACTTTAGTATTTCTCTGTTTTTCTTTTTTCCTCTCGAAAAATGATTAATTAAAATCATTAATCGTCCGGATTGGAGCCCGATATCGTCTCGTTCGCGTTACGCATCGGACCCGACTCCGTTCGTTTTCCGACGAATAATTTTGTCAACTCGTGAAAAAAGAAAAAAAATTCCGTCCGAAACGTTTCCGGCAAAGTATTGTTTCGCGACGATAAATCCCGGACGAGATTATATTTCTAAAAACAAAACAAAAAAAAACCAACGAAAACAAAAAACTTTATGAATAAACGATCGATCGAATTTTTTTGTTTTCTTTTTTTTTTGTCGTTGTGTCACACGTTTCGGAACACAAAATCCGATCGGGATTTAAAACTCGCGTACATCTATAACGGTCTTAACAGGGAAAAAAAATAATATATTCACACGAAACCCGGAACGACACTTCCTATACGCGGTACGTGTCGACGAGGGACGTCTTGTAATAAATTATGTTTTCGTTGACCGCCGAACGGAATAAAGTCCCGCCGCGCGTTGTATTGGAAAATAGATTTTCATCGGTCCGTCCGCCCGCAGACTCCGGCAAAACGTTTTCTGTTTTTACGCTTTTGCCCCGACAAGACAATAATACACTCTGTATTGTCGGTCAAAAAAACACACACGCACGCACACAAAAAAATTGATCTTAAGAACGAGGTAAATGTTGTTCGGTTTCTGTTTTTATATATCTATTTATATTCACACTAATCATACCGACGATACGATGGCGAGTCCGATTTTCCGGTAAAATTATGCACGAACGGCGTTAAAAACAAACGGAAATTTTGCAGCCGACGATCTCGTTGACAGTTCTGAAACTGTTTCCACTTTTCGGTTTACCGTCAATTTAAATCAACGTCCGAGACAAAATATTATTTATTAGCAACGCGTCCGGCCTACAACGGAAATTATTTATACCGGCGTTCGGGTTGGCCGCGATGTTTTCATAATCGTCGTTTTTTAATCGACGGAGTTTAACAGAAGACGTTTTTATATATATATATAAAATTCGTATCTATTGTACAATCCTTTTGTCGGCTAATAAGGTGTCGTTTACATGTTCGTAACAGGAGTTGTAACGCGGGAAAAATATCCGGTCTATTCCTCTAATTGAAAAATACGAAAAAAAAAATGCGATTTTTAAAGTAAACACGTAAAAAACACAAAATATTTCGGCTGTGGGCTTTACGAGCGAACGAACGCGTTCCGGGAAAACGGTGATATTTTCTAAAATTATTAATTTTTTTTTTTCCCACTCTTTCGAATTGACCGCGGTACGCAAATCGGTTTTTACGTTCGTCGTTTCAACAAACCGCAACGATCGTCGTACAATTTTCGAATTTAAACGCACTACAAAACCCCGTACGCCGTACGCGGCCTACGACAATTGTCACGTTATTTCGTTATTATTTTTGTTGTTGTTTGTTATTATTAGTGTGAACGCTGTGGATAATAATATAACGCGCGAATATCGTAACGATTTTCGTTTCGTCGCGAACACGTTAAAATTGTACCACCGCGATGCGTGCGTAGAAATTTTAATGCGAAAATCGACGTGCGCTACGAATGATTGTCGTAGACAAAAATCATTTGACGTTCGCGGCGAAACGTATGGAAAAAGAAAAAAAAAACGGATTTCTCTCAGAAGCGGCCATCGAAAAGATTTATTGCGAGTTGAATTGAAAAAGGCATTTCGGGTCGGTGTACATAAATACGAGCGAAATAAATATGCCCAATTAATAGATTATTATTATTATTATTATTTTTCTCTCGTATAACGCACGAGCCACGCAACGGCCTGAAATAAATCGCCCTTGCCCCCGTCAACGGTTTTATTTAAATAAAAATACCGCACCTATTTGCGTTTTCATTTTGTCTTCCTGCCGCCGTCACGCGGACTTCCAAAAACGTAATGATTCTTTGCCGCGTTCATGGCTCGTTTCCAAAATCGGACGATTCGCGGCGCGCACACTCGCGAGTCGTTTTCCGTCGGGCCCCCAATAAATTCCCACCGGGAATTGATAATACGTCCGCCGTCAAACCCGTTGGTTTTGTACGCGCGGCGGCGGCCACGTGCGGCGACTGTGTCGCGGTGAAATACGGGGAAATCGGTTGGCCAATTGAAGGGCGTAGGTGAATTATTGATGTGTAAAAAAAAAGAATTGTAAACGTCGTTTGAAACGTTCGAATTCCGCGAGCGTATCGTGATTCACGCGGAAGCCAACGGAACGAGTGACGGTCGGTGGGGGGAAGGAATAAAAACGCCGTGTTGTTCGTTATTTGTTTAATATTCAGTATTATTCACGAAACACGGCCAATAACGATATCGTCGGGGTTTCCATTGAGGTTATTAATGTTTTAATAAAGCCGACATAAAAACAAAAACCGTATTCGTTTTCCGCCGAAATTTCAACAATTGCGATTCGCGTTTCAGATTTCCACCCAACCGAATCGATAACCGTTCGCAGGGACGGCGCGAGGGCGGGCGGGGGGGGGCAATAGGGGCAGTTGCCCCGGGCCCCGCGGTTGAAAAAATGTAAAAAGCCCCCGCGCGGTTTATAAATGTAAAAAGGCCTCGCTAATGAACGGGCCTTGCGTATTTTTCTTGCGTGTTTGCTGTTTTTTAAATGTTTTGTCGAGTTTTAGGAGAAAAATGTACAAATGAATGAATGTATTGGTTATTTGCGCTCAACAATTTTAAATAAATATTACCTATATGATTCGTCAATAACATAGTATTTATAAAATTGTAACTCAATAATAATAACATTACCCATAATTACGAATGATTTAATGATACTTTAATCATGCATTCACAAACCACTGTGTATAAATAATACTGATAACTATTTAAAAAAGTAAAATTTAGATTAAAATTGTTATTATGACTAAAATCCAATTTTTTTTTTGTTGGGGGGGGAGGGGTTGATTTTGACAAAGAACTTTTTTTTATGCTTATATTTGGAAGCAATTTTCTGGAGGCGGCCCAACATAAATTATTTTGCCCCGAGCCCCGCAATAGTTAGTGCCGTCACTGACCGTTCGTGCTGATTTCTCGTGAAAAATCGGCCCCCGGGTCGTGTACGGAATGGAGAAGTTCAGTTAAACGCACGAGAATTATTAGAATTTTTTTACACGCGATATTTAATTGTCGATTGGTGGACATATAACCAGTGCAGTTTTCTTTCGAATGACAATCGGTTTTTAACGCTTTATAGAAAAAAGTATTTATTTATTTATTTTTTTTTTCATTAAAACATCGCCGAGATTGGCAAAAGCGAAATTCTCGACTTTTTTTCTGTCATCGCAACGATACGAACGATACCGTTGTTCCCGAAGCGAAGAAATCCTAGTAGCTACGTCACTGAATCGCGCATTATATTTGTCACACTTCAAATCGGGCCGGGGGAGAATAATCGACCGGGCGCTGTTCGTTATCGGAATGACGCCAGGCGCTCGCCGGGATTTGAAATTGAAAACGAAACGGTTTCTCGAAAATTGCCGGATTTCGTTGCGATCATCGGACAACGTCGACATTCCGATGAACCAACTGAAATGTTCGGTAACGAACGTTCAGGGGCCGGATTTTAGGTCAATTCACAAAACGAACGGATTTCTCGGATCGTTCAACGGCGCGGCGAAAAACACATGTAATTATCAACCCGTTCCCGAGATCTCACACCTCATCTCACTCGCTCACTCTCTCGAATGTGTATTACCGTATTATTATTATTATTATTATTATTATTATACACGGTTATAGACACCGCAGGGCACGCGCGTCAATGCACAACAACTCGGCCGGATTAACTCGTACGTTTAATCCGTTTGTTGTCGGTAACGCCGTCGATGAGTACGATACGGACGAACGAGATAAACGCGCGCTACAGTCCGTTAAATTATTATTGTCTATCGCAGCATCAACGCGCTCGTCGTCGTCGGAGACCACTCGCCTCCGTTTATTACACAACGTTCTCGTTATCCGGGTCCATGGGTACTGAGCCGGTAGTCATCGACGGACTGCGCCACTGGACGTTATTTTCGGTTTTAAACAGGCGAGCTTCGAGCGGCGTGTGCGTTTTTCGATTTGATACAAACAAAGATTTTCTCCGCCCGTGCGCCGCGGGTTATTATGGGGACGGGGCGAGAACACGCTTTTCCATAGATAAAATAAAATTGTAACAACAAACGTGCGAAGAGAAATCTTCGCGTTAAGCGCCGTCGCCGGTTGGATCGGCGTTCGTCCCGAGCGAATCGTGCGTGCCCGCGACGCGGTTTCTTCGTCTGGCGTCCGGGAGACAATTCGCGCGTTGACCGGCTGGACGCGGTCGGAAAGCTATCGTTGATAATCCGTTTCGTGATGTCTATCGCGCTGCGCACGTACCGCCTTTAACGTTTTCGCGGTACCGCCGTTAAACGATACGATATTCGATTCCGGTTGTTACGGCTGTAAAGGGACGGTGGTTGAGAGTCCAGCCGAGTGCGAAACGGACGTTTACACTGTTCAAACTCCGTGTATTTGCTGCGATAATCGTCGGGGAAATGAGTGTGCGCAATAAACGTTATCGTTTTTTTTTTTTTTTTTTTTTTAAACTCTCTTCTTCCTTTCCGTCGACCGTTATTTTTTTTCGGTTTAACTTCTCGCCCGTTCTGAGAACGCAACACCCGCGAGCCGCACACGAAACGCAGCAAATGGAATATTACTCTCCCGTTCACTAATGTCCACGTTTTCTTCGTTCGATTACCTACGGCGAAATTATCCTTCCGCCACGATTGTTATTCAATCGACAGAGGAGTTTTGGTCGAACCGCGTTTCTCACCGCACCGTTTTGTTTTTTTTTTTTTTTTTTGCCGCTCACTAAGTCGCCGGTATTATAATAATTATTATAAACGCGCGCCATCCGCGGCGTAGTCGTCGCGATGGAGTTTGTCGTTAACCGCCGATACAAGTTTTCGTATAATTTAAGCGCGTGTTAATGACACGCGAACACGTTAATAAATACGTACGTGGTATTATTAACGCGTAATACATATATGTACTCGTATGCATTCGGAAATATAGAACCGAATTTTCGGAATTTTCACTTCTGGGTCCACAGTTTGCGAATAAATGACGATTTAAATCAAATAAACCGGCAACACGAGCGCGCGTTTCGAGTAATAATAATAATAAAAATTTACACGATGAAATACGTTTCAGTACCAAATTTATTATCATCGATTATATAGAAAAAAAAAAAAAAAATACGACAAAATCATTTTTTCATTTTCTGGTCGATTTGAGTATAATTTAATACGAGAAATAACGTCGACGGACAGGTAAATATAACAAATCGAATTCCCGGCTGTAAATTATTATTCGCGTTATTAATCGAGCGATCGAGTTGAATTCGAAATGTTTCAGATGTCATTTCAAATTATTAATATGGCGTTCAAAACGTTTTACCACAAATCTGTAAACATTATAAATCTAGGCGTTGACAGTGAAGAAGACGTTTGTGCCAAAAAGTAAATTTTACAGGAGGAGGAAAAAAATATTTTTAAAATTCGAAAACTGTATTGCTTTGGTTAGAAAAAAACAATGACGGTTCACAAAATAAAATCGTATACGAATTGTTTTATAAGAGCATAATGTCTGATACTTAATAAACGTAAAAAAAAAATTATTATAACGATATTATCATGATATGCGTTATTCAATACAATAATAGTAATTATTATTATCAACCACTTTTTCAACGCGAAATATAACGGAGTTACCATCCGTGCCATCATCACCCCGTACCGATATCTATTCTTAACTCATACGGAATAGGAACTTATATCGTATAATACTTCCTATTCTACGCCATTGGAACAAACTTTATTTTCAGTGAAACAAAAAAAAAAAATACGTAATTTTCAGATTTTGGCACTCGCCTCTTTTCCATTGTCCAGTGACTCAAAAACTACCAGTGTGTATGTGCAGTAAGTCGTCGTGTTTTTTTCTTCTATTAGTCTACTTTTTCTACTCGGAGACAATATTATTATGGAAGAAAATATATTCCGATCCTGACCCTTCGCTGTGAATATCCTGATTTAGAACACTTCGAAGATTCTCTGACATTACGTGTGTTTCAGAAGCGGTTTTTTTTCTATGCGGAAAATACACGTCGTACGGGCGTGTTGAAACGAATAATTCAGAGGCGTACAAAAAAACAACAGAAACACAGAAACGTCTGAAATAAAAAGAAGAATATTCTAAACACTTTGGGAAACAAATTCTCCAAACCGCCGCGTCAATTAGAATTTTTTTCGCCAAAATTCGCGTTGTTTTCTCTTCGTCGTTTTTACGAAAAATCTCCTGCTACAACGATAAATCGTAAGAAAACCAAACTTTCTCAATTGTCATTATTATTATTATTATTATTATTATTATTATCATCGTTGTTAATTTATTACATTTCGGCGTTTCGATGTGGACGTTCGCACGTGTGTATTATTTTATGCGCGTGCCGCGGTGTAGTGTCGGCGATACGCGCACGATCGTTTGAAATAATAAATTTTCCACCGGTCGAGTTGCTCGCGCCCGACGGTTGTACGTAACAAAATTAGTAAATATTCAATAATAATAATAATAATCGTCACGAACGGATTTCTTTTAATACAGCGCGCGACAAACGGGCGAAACGTATTTTTTCGTAACGTCCTCCTACCTCTCTTGTAAGTGTGTATATAAGTTGGTAGGTGTGCGCGCGGTGTTTTGCCGAAACGTTAATTAAAGTTCGGTAGATGGAGAAGAGTTGACTGTCGGCGGACAGGTATTGTGATATCGAATATATATATGTATACACGCGCCGATGGAATCGAATAGAGGTGAATTTAATTCGTTCGAATAAATATTTATTCGAAATTTCCGCGCGGTGTGTATACAAATAAATATTTGGTTTACTTTCGAGGAGGGACTTTTCACGCGTCAAAAACTTTTCGATATCGAGAATATTTAATTTATTCGATTTAGTCCCCCGACCACCTCTCCTCATTCGAAATCGAAGCGCGAACGTGAATTCCGAAAGCGCGTTCTCGTATCATCGTCATTCGAACACCGGCCGCGTGTGAACGTGTGCCGTGGTGGGGGTAGGGGTGACCGGCCGCAATGATGCTTGGTTTACTGAGGAATGGACCGGTGGGAAGGGAGGAGATAATTATAAATTCCGACGACGACGGTCCATGGATGTTGGAGGAGGCAGGGGAAACTACGATGCGGACGAGCAGTGACAATATGAGATTTATTCCGCGAGCGGTTGAGCTGCTGCTTGCTCCACTCTACCGAAATCTGTTTTGCGCTAATTAAACGTTTGACTTCCGAAGTGAAACGAGGCGGACGGTGGATGCTGTTGCTGCACCGCGCCGTCGTCTATCTCAGCATATACATATAACATATAGGTACGCGTATTCACGTACAGTGCAGGCGTAGCCAGTTAGTTATTTGAATCAGTCAAGTGGAGATATTATATAAAATATATATTACTATAGTACGTAACACTCACAACACGCGTTACCTGGTTCCTGTGGCTAGAAGGGAAAAAACAATGAATACGTTTACGATTTATAGCAGACCGAAATACGAATCCCGTTCCGTCCTACGCACAAAAACGAGTTTAAAAAATATAATATACATATATGTATGTATGTAAGGCGTATTTCTTTCCGATTTTTAGAGAAAAAATTCTACGTGAAACTTAATTTTTTATGTATTTTCGTGCTTTGATCTATTTTATCGCGCACGCGTTATTATTTCAGAACCAGAAAACTGTAAAATAAAATAAAAATTATTTAAACGACACGACGACAACATCCAACACGGTACAAAACAGTAATCGATAAAATATTATTAGCTTATTAGTGACTCTATAAAAAAAAAGCCATAGAAGGGGTGTGGGAATTGAACTCTTGCTACACCACCGGTAACGTATATATGGAAATCGTCTCTATATCACTCGACCCAGCAGCTGTTTCGCAGATATAAATCAAAAATACATATATCGTACGACTTTAGAGTTAGAGTATTCTATTTCACTTCGCATTCGTCCCTGCGCCACACGAGTAGGCTATTTTTATTTTTCGTCTTCCGCATTCATCTCCCTTCAACGAGCGTTCGAACCTCGACCCCAAAACCACTTTTTCTTCGTCCTACCCTTTACACACGACTTCTATCCACGGCAAAAACTCACTTTTCTTCTTTGCTACGTCTAATTATCCTTCTAAATCCGTTTCAGCCATTTCACTCTCATTTTTCCCGCCATCAAACGCGCACAATTGCCAAACACACTACCTTTTATATATTTTTATTTTCAATTCCATCTGACCGGCCGCTCCGGGCTTCTAACGTTCTCGTCACTGCTGCTGCTTTTCACTCTCATTCGTTTTATTCATTGCAGTGTCTCCGCACACGATCGCCGGCCACAATTCTGAATATACGATTTTACTCCGAATTGTACTTTTTCATTTTTTTTTATCGCAAACATCGTCGTCTTTGTCTTTTTCCATTTCATCCGGCCTTACTCGTTGCAAGTTTTTTCTCGAAATTAAACTCTAAATTTTCCGCTTTAGTCCTACGTAATCCATTTTTCTTCAACGATCGCCTCCCCGCTGTTTCCTCGCGTTCCATTATTATAACGATAAACGGTATTACGGCAAATTGTTTTTTTTTTTTTGTTTTTAATGTCGCGCGCACAACGTGTTTTTTAACATTGGATCGATGGTTCAAGTAATATTACGTGAGTACATAATATTATTGTGTACTTGTCGTTGTTTTTTTTTTGTTTTTTTTTCGCGCCAATGTGCGCCAACAATCACAAGTGCTACGACGATGGTCTTAGAATAAATCGATAACATAAAATAATTTGTTTCTTTCTTTTTATTTTAACGCTAATTTTTGCTATATTACTTATCTTAAAACCGCCGAGAATTCGCTTCTACGCTCGCACATGTTACCTAGACGTTGTCGTCGGTGGCTGCTGTGGAGATTTGAATTTTACCGGACGATTGACGAAGAAACGGGTCGCGCATAATTAATAAATCATGCAAATTTCCGCTTCCGACAACGCGTGTAAATGATTTTACTACGTACTTTTTTCGTCCTGTTTCCATCCCTCTTTATTCGATTTAAATACAATCTTCATAATGCGATCCAATAAGCGTAATAAACGTTCGTATGTACGCAGCGGAACCAATTTTCAAAGGACCGTCGCGTCGTGATTTATTCCGCTGTTTCTCCGATACAGGAGGTAATGTAAATGGTAATATATGGCGTTGAAAATGAATTTTCGCACAAAAAGTGAATTCGTCGCACACGTTTTCCCCCCGTACAACGCAACGCGTAAAATACGGTTTTTTCAGTGAGTACGGGACAAAAAAAATTTATCAGGTATATACGCCGAACAATGTCGCGCGAGAAATAACAAAATTCAATACGTATGAAATCATTTGATTCCCCTTTCCTCCCTTCCCCCTTGACTAATACATGCGAACAACGTTTCCATAGTGGTTTAATATTGTTTTTTTTTTTTTTGTTTCAGACAAATCGTAAAAACTGCTGTCAACGATCCACCGCGTTCCCGTTCAATTTCATTCTACAGTTTTAACTAACCCAACACCAACGATTTAATCTCCGTAAACGACGGAGCTAATACGTATGCAGTATTTTTTTTTGTGTTTTTGTTTTATTTTTTTCGTGATCGCCTGAGTTTTCGTACGAGCGGAAAAAAAATCAATTCGAAAATACGCCGTTGAAATAATATATTAGCCGTTGAATCTCGATGATTATTATTATTATTATTATTTTTCTCGTCGATTTAACGTATTTATCAATATTTCCGTATACGAGTTTGGTCCTCACCGATCCCCGCCCCCCCAGGCGATGAATACATGCCGAATCGAAAAATGTTTTTCCATCGCTTCGCTAGAACGCTCGGCGGTACTGTTTATACGCACACATCCACTTGCACACTTTCAATTTTTTTCGAGGGGGGAAAAAAAGAAAAGGAAACACCAGGGACGATTTGTCGTATATCATTATTATGTATTAATTTTTCTCTGTAAAGATTTATCATGATCATGTTTAACGTCGACTTCTGGATCGATTCCAATAATATTTGCAAACGGTAATTCGCACTCTCAATTAGGCTTGTCCGCGCGGGCCATCGTTATCGTTATTATCAACGTCTCGTTAATTTTATTCACGATACATATTTCGTCGGTTGTCACACGCAAATGAGCTATTACAGTAGACTATACATTCAAATAAAATATTATAACGGGAATTTTTTTTTTTTTCGATAAATATATATTTCATACCTGGGCTCGGGGATTTTATATGCTATTGAAATGTGTGATAAAAAAAAAAAAATCGTTTTATTTACGCAGCATTATAGCACTCGCTATGATTTAGCTATAAATGATCGAGTACGAATAACAAAAAGAAAAAAAAACAGCTAAAAATCTAAAACGTTCGGAACGCGCAATAAAATATGTTATACTCGAAACGATTGACAAACAAATATGTATTTTATAATTCCCCCCCCCCCACTGGCCGCTACTAATTTTTTTCTCTTTCTGCTATTCAATAATAATAATAATAACAATTAGCGAGCGCTTTAGAAGAACACTAAAAACAACAATATAAACAGAAATTCTGTCGAATTTTACAAAAAAAAAAAAAAAAACAGTGTGGAATATAAATAATAATAATAATAATAATAATAATAATAATAAAGAGATTGGGGGCGGATAGAGAATCTTTTCAGAAAATCCTCGTTTAAGATTAAATTGTTGATGCGCGGAGACCGTGATACCCATAGGCGTGCGCAGACCTTGCTGGCAGGGGGGGCAGAATTTAATCATGTATGTATTATATAATATATAATTTAATATTATTTTGGTTATTAGTTAGTTCAATTAATATTAGAGATGGGAGTATTTTAATTGTATATATCATTAATTTAACTACAAATTTAATATAATAATTGAAACTTCAAAGTTTGTTTATAATATATTAATATAAATAAATAAAGAAAATAAATACATTCATTAAAATTTACAAAAAGACAAATCTAACTCTATCTAGACTCTATGTTTACATATTATTCATTATATAAAATTATATTATATTATTTTTTTAAACCTATATTTGGAAGAAAACTTTAGCCCGCAGGAAGGGTAGCTGCCCACCCTGCCCCCCCCGTGCGCACGCCTATGGTGATACCCGTGACTTTAACCGGAATCCGATTTTACTCGGTTCTAAACACTGCTCACGAATTGTATAATATTATAAACAGTGGCGTATTTACGAGAGGGGGAATATGGGGGATAGATCCCCCCCCTTGAGCGTTATTAGTTGTAATTACATTTATTACTTTTAATTAATATTAATTACTTTTCAGGTCAATAAAATATTTTCCAATATATATCCACCCCCCCCCCTTGACAAAATCCTAAATACGCCACTGATTATAAATAAACGTTTCGTTGAAGCAAGAGCCGCGTGGATTGAACACCGTGTGTGTGTGTGTGGAGACGGTAACGTTAATAATATGAGCGAACCACGGTGAGGCCGCGGCGTGGTCGGTATTCGCGCGCTAATTAAACGTTTAGTTTCCCAAATGCGCGGCGGGGCCGGACGACGAAAAGACGTCTCTCTCTCTCTCTCTTCGGCGCAGCGGGTCTATTCGCCGCCGCTCGTTTCTATACCGCACTCGTGTATAAACGACGACGACGACGACGACAAAGCGGTGGAAATTTCGGTTTGCCGGAGAAATACGACGAGACGGCGGGCCTCGGTAATTCATAAAGTATGCAAATTTCCGTCCTAAGAACGCACACACACACACATTGTACATATTATTATTATTGTTATACGTATACGGGAGCGTTTAGGACGGAGGAGAGCGGCGATAACACTAACGAGATTTCGGTACGCTCCGTTTTCCGTTCAACCGCGGTGGGCGCCCGCGCTTACCGCCGCGGCGGTTGTGTCAACGCGGCGGTGAACGACGTCTCAGCGATCGCGTTATATATTTTATTTACGGCTTACGGTTATATTATAATATACGCTGTGAACGAACCACGTCGACGGCTGTTCTGTCGCTGATAATAATAATAATAATAATAATAACGCCACGGGCAGATCGACTTCGAAGTAACATCCACAGCCACCGGGATGAGGGGCCAGGTGGAGGATCGAGTTTGATTTCAGGACCCTGTTCATTCCCCCGATACGGCGAGCGAGAGAATCGAATATTTCAATCCACTTTGCGAAACGTATCGAATTTTATTTTTTCTTCTCCATTTCCACTACGTTTAATGGAAGTCGTTATCGTGAACGAAAAATGACACTATCGGTCTGCTGTTCGTTGGTCATTTTTGCGAACTCCAACAAATTAGCCCCCGAAATCGTATTATTATTATTATTATTATTATTACGGGTCGTTTGTGCGATCGCCGCGTAATGCGCACTGTGACACGCGCAGTCCACTGGTGCAGGATGAAAACCGACGTCCCCGAGAGCTCGGACGCCCGACAATAAATAAAATAAACTACACGTTCGCGGTTAGGTAATTTCGCGTTGGAATTCTCGAGCCCGGAGTATCTTTCTTCGGCGGTTTTTCATTTCGACGACATATAAGTACTGTACGTACACAGTATGTACGATTTATATTCGAGGTAATATAATTTATATATATATATATATTCGGTGAATAGAAGCGCCGTACACCGCAACCGTCGCACTCGACATGTTTACAATCGTAATAACGTTGTTCGTCGTAATATAACAAACAACCTATAATACGACATTATAACAGTGGCGCGAGTATAAAAAAAAAATAGTGTTTAAGCAATGTATATTTCCTTAAAATTAACACTAAACGTCATAATTAATATGTCGAGTAAAAACAAATAAAAAAAAAAAACAAATGTTCTTTCAATATATTTTTAATTACAATACCTGATTTTATTTCGATTTCAATACCAAATACACGATTTTATTAACATAATTATATTAATAACTAAACACGTATTAATTATAACGAATATACGATTTCATTTAAAACTGTTCTTGTTGTCTTTTTTTTTTTTTTAATATTCTTCAATTACGTCATAATAAATCATCATCGTCAGTCATCGTTAAAAAATAATAATAATAATAATAAAGTCACGGTCACGTAATATTTATAGGCGATTTGCATCAATAACTTCGTAACGAACGACTTACGCGGTGAACCCGACAAAACGCAAATATTTATATCACTACGTTTTCAAAAAAAAAAAAATAGAATTTTTTCAATAATTCAATCATCGATCAATATAGATCGATCTTCTCTATCCCTTTGATTTTAAATGTAAACACTGCGCTTACGCTCGCGCTACGCCCCCGCTATATCCTCATATATATTATACGCGTATATTTAATTTTAATTCCTTACAATAACGTACGACGATTGCTTTGATAAGAAATCTGTTCAAAGACAAAAAAAAACGATTCAACGTTTTCAACGCGGACGTTTCATCGTATACACACGCAATAATTATATTATTTGCGATGCCGCCTCTCTCACACCACATCGATAAATTATTACTCGTGTCCGTTGCTGTGAACGTGTCGGGAGAGAAGCAATTTTAAATAGCAGCAAATGGCCAGTCGGTTTCTCTCTGGCTTCTACGAAAAACCTCTGTCGCGGCGCGATTTCAATATCCGCCGTTCGTATGAAGAAAAAAAAAAGTACGAAAACCCGCGGAATTTTCGCGAATTTCGTCACGAATCCCCCGTGTCACGCGACGACATACCTTTCAATCAAAAACGTTTTTTTTTTTTTTCCATTTTCATTCGTTTCATTTCGTTCGTATATAAAAGAAAAATAATACGATTTTCACCGTTTCGGCGACAATGCGCTTACGGTTTTTTTCCCTCCCCGACCGTTATACCGCCGGAGACGGCCGAGTGACGTTTCGCGCGGTGAAAGACGATTTTTTTTCTTTTTTCCCTCCCCTACCTCGGGAAGGAGACCGAATGGGGGGGGGGCCGAGGCCGGTCTTCTTCGCGACTACACATAGTGTAAATCGTCGATCCTCGTTTCATGCAAATCAAATAGCTATATTAGGGGAATGACCGTCACGTTACACACAACTCGAATCGATTTATCAACGGAATTCGATAAACGTAATGTATATTCCAAATTGACCGAATTACAATAATATTATACGGTATTTTATTATTATTATTATTATCGTATCCACCGCGGTGTTTACCCGATAAACGTATCGAGAATTTATTTCGACGTGTTCCGCGTTTTGTCGGATACGTGTAAGAATGAAATTACGAACGAGTCGTACCTACACGTGTTTCGCGATACGGAAACACACATGCCGCACGCAATCCCGTAAAAATCAGGAGACACAAGTCTCTAGATTTTCCAAAAACAATTTCGAAAACGTGCGTAGCGCATTCGTCCGAAAATCGTCAATAATAACCGGGGGGACGTTTTGCCGGGAACGGATTTCTCCCCCGTCCATATCGTCCCGACGTACGAAGTTTTACGACCGTTCATGAGTTCCCCCCCCCCCGGTACCACGTACCGAGACGACAAACGCTATTCATTAAATTATTGTTGTTTTTTTTTTTTTTAACTGAAAAATTCCGTTCCGTCCCGCGTGGTTAGGACGTGTAACACGTTATTATTGGCAATTCATTATATAGCGAATTTCGAACGTCTAAGGCCAGAGACGGGGAAAAAAAAATCTCCGACGCATATATCATTTATAATCGTAAAAACGCCTACGAGAATATTTTATATATTTAATTCGATATACCGTAAATACGTGGCAGGCTTAGAGAGTAGTTATACCCGTATAATACGAGCGAATTTATACGTGTATGATTTACTGGAGACGAGCAAACAATAATATAACATTACTGTTATGTTTCCCCCCGGGTCTGCGGATGGATTCCGCGCGCGATGTATCACGTTCATTAGTCAACGTGTTCATTAATTACGGTGTAATGGAATCAAATGCGCGCCAATTGAAATGACGTCGTCGCGGCGTGTGTTATAGTAAACAGCCGTTGTTCCAGTGCCGGGATGGGTGGCCAATCCACGAGTGATCTCGTGGGCCACTTTGCAAATACATTATGAGCTCACGGGCCACACGCTAAATTACATATTTTAGATTTGAGCAAAACAAAAAAAAAAAAAAGAGTTTTTTTACTCAAACGCTTAGCAAAATTAAATGGTTTTTGAATTATAAAGAAATACTTTTCTTCCCACTCTTCACTGTACTTCCTAGTTTCGTCGTCCGCTGTTTCTTTCTTTTCTTTGCACCCGTACTCGAAATTGTAAAAAAAAAAAAAAAATGTACTCGCTAAAATAATTCTCCCGCAGTCGTAACAACACAATGAGCGCACTTCGACAGCGAACGGACAGATTTATTGGACTGTTATTGGCCGGCCACGTTTTACTTTAATGATATTATATAATTCACTATAAGCCGATATCCACTCGTATGTGTTGTTTTCGGATTAGATTAGAATTATTATTTTTGTTTCGATTGCGTTGTTAATAATACGGATACCGCGTTGGTTTACCGCACTGTTTTGGCCCAAAAATAATTTTTTTTTTGTAAGTGTTTGACGAATCTCGCGGGCCGCCACCCCTGTTCTAGTGTATTTATTTACTTCATTTTTTTTTTGTTTTTTGAGTGTAACTTGCGCGATTACGTTTTACGTCGCAAGAATAATCGGAATTCCGAGGGAAAATACGATATTTTACGTTATTTATTATTCAGGTTTCGGGGGAGGGGGTGTCGTGTTACGAAAATATCGTATAGATTTTCAAGCGCGCGTTGTAAAAATAATAATTGATTTAGTCTGCGTTCATTACGGAAAAGGAATCGTATAGATTACAATTTACGTAATCCCGTTAAAATTATAATAACGTATATATCGTTTTTACATTTATCGCGGACTGTTCCCACGCGTTTGTGTCGTTTTCATGAAAACTCCACGAGTTTTTTTTTTTTTTTTTTTTTGTCTATCGCGCATTGCAATAAAGCCGCGGGGAATGTTTGTCGACGTTTGAAAACGGAAAGAATAATAATAATAATAAAATTTTTTCTCAGCGACTACGTACTCCTTTCGGCGTCGATCGATTTTTTAAAAAATTTTCCCCCAATGATTCGCGTTGTACTCGTGTGATCCGTGAACGATACGCGATCGTATTAGTTTTGATCCGCGATTTATAATTGTCAGTTATCGGTAACGGTGGTTGGAAAATAAAAATTACAGCGTACGACGTTTGTCGCTCGAAATATGAATTATCTCCGCGGGGCGGACGCCTATTGTTTGTGATCGTCAATTCGATGCGATTTTATACACGACGGACATAGGACGGACGAATTATTCGACGACGCCGGTGTGTTTGCGCGCGAAATTATAATAAAAAAAAACACGGACGTACTACAAACAAATATTTCGGAATTTCGTCGAGACGCATTCCGCGTGATTTCAGCGGCGGTCCGAGCGTCGCGAGAGCGTGAAATGAAATTCAAATAAATAAAACCGCGTTTTCGGTAAAACGTGCCGCCGAGTCCGCTATACGTCTTTTTTTTTTTTTGTTTTTCATATTTTAATAGAGACGTAAACCCCGGGCACGCGTAGAATTGTGAAATACGAACACGTGTGTGGAGTACGGCGCGCAGAGACCGATCGTAATATTATTGTCGCCGGCGAATATTATTGTCGTGATAGCGGTGAAAACGCGGACAATCGACGAAACGTTAACGTTAAAAAAAAAAAACGTTTTAATTCTTATTGTTGTGTCTCTCCCCGGAGTCGTAAATTTTGCCGGTGGCCGTTTCTTCTTCCGAATCTGTTGCGCTCTCGCGTCACGCTCTCTCGCCGTCGCGCAGTAATAAAAATTTAAGTAAAATCGCGCCGAACGGGTTCCGGGGGAAAGGGGGGAAACGATGGCGAAGGGGCCGTTCGTTTTTTATTTCGTACAAGTGTCGCTGCCGCCGCCGAAACGGTCCGAAATACGTAACGATCGACAATATTTTATGGACGGTAAATCCGTGCCGGTTCGGCGGAAGCGCGAAAAGAGAAAAAAAACGTAAACCCGATGATATTTCTCTTTCTTTTCATATTTTATAACTGCGTGTGCGTAGCCGCCGGAGAAAAACGGTTGAGGGGCCCCGCGGGTCAGAGCGATGAGTATACGTGTAGAGGGGAAAAAAAAAAACGTTAGCCTCTCTCTTATTGTTATCGCCCGGCCTCCCCATCCGCCGATCGTACACTTGCGCCCGGTACAAGATTTTTACGTTATTCGATTTCTTTTTTTCTCTTTTTTGCTTTTCCCAGCAGCCCTCGGCTCGGTTCGCCGTTCCTCGGGTCCGGACGCGGGATTTTTGCTTTCCCCTATCCCACCCTCACGGATAAATACGAACGGGCCGAAATTAAATGTCGAGAAAATTCGTGTCGCGCGCCGCTGTTGAATCGCCGAAAGTTTCTATTTCGCATTTTTTTTCTTTATTATTATTATACGTAAAATCGATAATCGAAAAACGTGTCGAATTACTTTTTCGCGCTCGACGATCGCGTGGTTAGGTTCACCGCTATCCACTTGCTCCCCGGTCACCGACGGGCGTTGCGATTGATCTTCCGAAAATCTTCCGTTCTTGTTTTTGGAAGACGAGAAAGACCGATAAATACTTTTTCCCCCTCACACTCTCGCACCCCGACAACGGATCTCTTGGCCACAGCAAGTGGAAGAGACGTCCCCGCGGTGCGACAACCCGGCCCGTACAAAGAAAAAAGTTTTTCAATATCAAATATTTAAAAAAATTTATTTCAATACGTACACGAGGAAATGATTACACGCAATTATTGTTTTCCAACGTCGTCCACGAGCTTATTTTTTAAATTCTAAAGCGTATAGAATCATTTTCTAAAACACGGTAAATGTTTTTTTTTTCTCTTTTTTATTATCGTTTATATTTTATAAGTTCGTTTTTTTGAATATTACATTGTTTTTACGCCTCGTGAACACCTTTCGAACACGATTCTTGATGCCGGACACACAAGTCCTAGCATGGCTTTTCCTGCTACCGAATTTAATTTATTTGTTTTCTCTCTCTCTCTCTCTCTCTCTCTCTCTCTCTCTTTACCGTTCGTTTAACAGAAATAAATAGTTATTATTTATTAAAATAGTGTTTCTTCTCCATTCTTTAAAAATCCATGTGCTCTGATCGAATAGATTTTAGGCTCACGGTCGGTGACGGTTTTTTTTACACGTCAGCGTTACGTCGCAATTCGTATCACGCGAATGTATAAATGAATAAACGACTAATAATAACGATTCGAATGTAACAAACGGGTCGGTCGATAAAGGATTCTAACAAAATTATGTTCGAAAGTTAATTATGTATATATAAGTGCATCCACAATAAAGTATTCTCGTGTGTTCTTTGTAATAAACATTTCATAACTGATTTATGAACCATGTTTGTGGTCGTCGATCCCTGTTGCGACGCTCGCATCGATTCATTGTTTTTTTTCTGTATAGAAATTGTAGAAAAATCTGTCTGATCGACCATTTAAGATTCAAGCAAAACTATAACCGAACGCGTACTATCTATAGTGTCGCGTCTATATTATATTATATATTTTTTTATGTTTACTATATTTCACACTTTATCGCGGCGAATCGCGATTGAAAACAAAAAAAAATAAATATTTGAAAATAGTCATGAAGATAAATTTGACGGCATCATCGTAGTGTTTACGCTAATTGGAAAAAAATAATAATAAAAATAACGCCGAACGTTTAATGGTTCTCGCGTATTGTACATTATCGATTTCAATAATATTACGCGAGACGCTGTACCGATTTTTATATTAGCAATCGCGTTTATTTTACAGTTCGAGACGTGTTGACTTGTGCGTGTGTGTATTATAATTTGTCGATTTATAAAGTAACAAAAAAAAAAAAAAAAAAAAAAAATCCAAATCCATTGTGTCAACTCTCACGAATTTCAAGTGTTTATTAAAACACAATTCGCTAGCTCGCGCTACAACAATATTATAATGTCACAATGCCCCCGGGTGGGCGTCATAATAAATAAATAAATAATGCAGTCGATGTCGTCGGATAGTAAAAATATCAAAATCTAATTTTTATATATATAATCGAATAGAATGTTAAAAACGAAAAAAAATAAATAAATAAAATGAAAACCGTCATCGTCGACGAAGCCCTATGATGATCATTAGATTCGTGAGTTATTCTTTTTAATCTGCTGCTGCTGCTGCTGCTGCTGCTGATGCTGCAGGTATATACATAAATAATTTTTTTTGCGTTTTATCTGCACGTACGCTGCGCGCATAATTTATACACCGCGCGATATCAACGATAACGGCGAAACGTTTTCGAATTAAAAATCCGCCACGTATTTTATTATTATTATTATAATAGTGTATTATGATAAAAGTAACCGATATATTATTATCTTATTGTTGTTGTTGTTGGCTCCCCAGTGAATATTATACACTGCTGTGTATAATATTATATGCGTTTCGGTTTTGACTTTTGCTAGATCTCCGCGTTTCTAATAATTTATTTTGTATTTTTCCAAAGACCGCCAAGACGTGTAACAATAATCATAATAATAATAATAATAAGACACACGTGCACCGCGGTCGCGTATACCCTATCGATTTGCTCAATAAAAACGTCGAATCACGTACGAATTTTTATTATTTAAAAAAAAAAATTCTTTCTTCTTACTAACTCGTTAAAATCAACAGAGATTCTCGTAAAACCGAACGCGCGTTTCGTAATCTGTGCACACGCAGTTTAATAATTTATACTTCGGTTTCATTTATTAATATTGTTACAGTCGAGTTTCACTGTCCAGTCTCGATTGTCGTTGAAAACGATTCCTTTTCATCGTTTTATCCCTGCGATAATAATATCTAGTGGTACATATACGTAAACAATCGGAGCTTTTACACAAACGTCACATAACGTCTTAACGCAAATCTATTTCATTCCTCCAAGTTCGTTTGACTCGTTTACGTTATTCAGAAGTGGTTTACTTGCACCGGAGTTAGGGCAGTCTGACGACGGCCCGATCAAAATGGGCCAATGTTTTATTGATAATAATTTTTTTTCCCCGTGTATATTTGACGAACAGATTGGTCATATCAACAACGTGAAAGACGTACGAGGTGTACGTAAATGACTCTTCAATCGTCGACAACCGCAGTGATCACACGTGAATAACGGTCATGAAATATTCAAGTTTTATATTTGAGATACATCGTTGAAATAGTTTTAAAAAAAAAACATATTTTAGTATTAACAGGTTGAATAGTTTCATATTAGAAAGGTATTTGGAGTAGTATTCTGAACAGGTTTTTTTAAATCAGTTTTGTTAAAAAAAAAGTGCTGTAATTTTGCAAACGTGACTACTAATTTATTAGGTCGTAACCCATGTGGAGATCCGAATCTCCGTTTAGATGGAGATTAACTGTAATTTGTGCCGCGAATAACACGTTTCGCTCTACGTAGAGTATAAATTCGAATCGTGACGTAATATACATTTCGTTATTTCGTGAAACACTTTTTCGCGTAAGCCTGCACGGATCAGCTCGACCAGATCACGATAAAATACGTATTTTATTACAACACCGAATTCTCGCGTTGTTTTAATTTGTTCAATAATTTTCGACTATTGGAACCGACCAGTACATTTTCCACTCACGAAGCTTCAATCTCGACTTTTTGTTACGCACACGTATTGGTACTGATGATCGAGCGCGCAAATACAAATTCATTTTCTTACTTATTTTTTTATATAAAACGATTGTACATAAATGTAATAGGTACTTTTGAAAAAATTACCGCGAATCGATAATTCCCATTTCGATACGGCCGGTAAGTTTTGTTGGAAAAAGTTTTAAACGGCGGACAAAAAAAAAAAACAAAAAACAAAAAAAGAAATCTCGAAAAACCAAAAATTGTAAATGTTTGTTTTATTCATTAAGACGGCCGGTTAATAAAGCATTTACTTCACACTTTGCATTAAATAACTCGACTCGCCTCCAGGAGAGCACCGAATTATGCGCGAAACACCGCCGTGTTACCTCTCCCACCGTCCTTCGGTCCAACCAAAGCGACGCGTTGGATTATTTATGTTTTAATTTCACTCGGGGCTACAACAATTTAAAAGTCCGTTTTTATTGCCGTACGAAAATTATACATTTTATTCGTTGCTTTCTTGAATTTCGTCGTAGAACTTTATTGTTTAAAAAAAAGAAAAAGTCCATCGGGAGCACCGGCTATTAGATATATATATATATATATATATATCGTTTATCGAGTTGAAAATGACACTTGACCTTTGAATAATGTATCGGATAAAACTTAAAAGTCGCGTAAAAAAAAAAACCACGGAGGACTTATTCGTGAATTTCATTTCGAAGCGATATATACATTATACATATTATTTAACTGTATAATTTCCGTCGGTTTTATAACTACTATAATAGGATATTTTTTTTTCTTTAAAAATATATTAGTTGATATTATTTGAATAAACGTCAAATGTATAAACAAACATTTTTTTTTCAAAAGATTTCTTATTGAGAAAACGGTAATATTTTTTATGTATTGTTATATAGCAACATAACATATTGTACACTGTTTCAAACGTTTTACTTCGGTTCTAGTGGTTATGCGAAAAAACTGCATTGAACGTAGTAAAACATTATTATTGATAAGGAGAAAAAAACACCTCCTTCCTAAAATCATTAAAATGACCTATAAAAGCAGCATTCCTCCGTTATTCGTTGTTCAAAAAAACAAAAACTATGGCCTATAGAAGTCGCGATTTTCTCCTATAGAAATACGTATCGAATTTGTTTCAATGAAATCCAAAGCAAGACGCCAACAACACGGTGTTCGCTCGTTGTGTCCGATTTTTTAAAGTAATAAACCGTCGTTATGATAACACTACTAAGGCGGAAAAATCCGTTTTTGTTTTTTGACGAAAGGACAAGGGCGCTCGTATATACTCGGTGGTTGGGAATAAACGTACGCTTGCGGTAATCGTAAATATTATTATTATTATTATATTTTATTTTATTTTATTGTTAATCTGTGTCGAGCCGTATAGATACTCTCCTTGACGCGTAAACGCCCGCCGCGGCGACGTTCACCGTCAAAGATCCGCAATGCTATTATTATAGAATTTAATAGCCACTTAATTTTTCTAAAATCGTAAAAACTCGATATTAAAGCACAGGATATATCTGCGTGTAACGTATTGAACTGTTAACGAAATCCTAGTCGTCAACGTGGCGCGCCGATGCGGGACACACACTTGGTGTGTTGTAACACATTACAGCGAGTCGTAAACGTCAACTGTATAGCGGAGAAGGATCGTCGTAATCATCATCGTCATGTACGTACGCTGATTTCAAGTATTTATCGTTTAAATGAGTATTAATTATCCGTTGCTATAGGACGGGAGTGGCTATATTATAGGAATGGCGTTCCCCTCCCCGTCGATATTGTTTTTTAAAGAAAAACAAAATATTTCTCGGTCAATGTTACACAAAAATGTACGAATTCTCACACCAAATCCCGTTTCAATCAGTGCATCACAAATTCCTCTAACTGTTATCTTTGTAAAAAAAAAAAAAGTCGAGATTTCATATTTCAATTGATAATTGAATCGTTCATAGACGGTCATTGTGTACAGTCGGAGATTACTCGCTCTCGCCACTACGGGGCATTGGTTCCGAGGGACGATACCCGCGGAATTTGCGTACGATAATAATTTGTATATGTGAATATTCGGATGTTCCTCAAAAACGGATTCTATAATAATGATTATGAGTGATTAGGAATTGTTGCGTACGGAAGTGGAGAGCGGCAGATAGCCGACCACTGGTCTATCTAGAAGACACGTTCCGAGATATATCAGTAGATCGTTGCCGAAGGATGTGTCTGACACTGGTGGTGGGCAGTAGACGAGAGCGTGACGTTATATAAAGTTATACGAGGAACGATTAGTGTCTCCGCTCCGTTAGTGTCCGACGACTTTGTAGTTGAGTTTTTTGACGAGTTGGAATTCAAACGTATCAATATAGTTCAATATAGTTTTATCGCGTCTCGTCGACGGTAATGTATGCACGCGATAATACCAATACAGACGCGTACTCGTTGAAACGAAAATATAGTGTGTGTGTGTGTCAGTCATCGCGGACGATCTCACGATTTAGGCCGACACAAGAAGAAAAAAAATCTATTACGTACAATAAAACGCGTTGTACGGAAAGCCGATACT
Source organism: Chaetogeoica ovagalla (assembly GCA_032441825.1). NCBI lineage: Eukaryota > Metazoa > Arthropoda > Insecta > Hemiptera > Aphididae > Chaetogeoica > Chaetogeoica ovagalla. Next base: position 5,808,429 of record CM063742.1, read on the forward strand.
TTTGGATTCTCTTGTCGTACGCGAGTTATGTAATAATACCAGCCCGTAAGAAGTATATACATTGGCCGGATCGTTTAAAACACGACGTGGGCGCGCGCTAGCGTGTGTGTGGGTAACACAAATCATACGTGCGTGTAACAATAACCGATCGGACGCACAATGATATTACGAGAATATATTATTATTATTATTATTATTATTATTATTATTATTATTATTATTATTATTATTATTATTATTATTATTATTATTATTATTATTATATAGTTTTCGTGTCTTTATATAGAGAACGAAGTGGCGATATTCGACGATTCATTGTTAACACGCTCATATATATATTTTTATAATAACGAATACAATAATATAATATTATTATCGTTATATACACACGCTGACAATTTTTATTTATATACGTATAATAATCGAGAAACGTATAACGGTTTATTTTTTCTTTTTCTTCTCTCTCTCTCTTCTCGTTCTATTGATTCGAGAATTATCACCGTTCGTGCAGAACTCCGTTGTATAACAATAATAATAATAATAATACACTGGTTGGCGCGCGATATATACGACGTTTTTGTCACCTACCTGTGTATAACAAAAACCGCGCCACCCACACGCGGCGAGGTGTTCACGTATAAATGGCCGGTAGTCCGAAAGTTTTTATATAAAACGGTTACCACCGAACGGTGGTGGTCGTTGATTGTTCGTCGTTATAGAAGCGTATTTTTTTTTTTTCATTTTCTTCTTCTTATCCCTCCTCCTCTTCTCTCGCGTATTTTATTTTTACACGCCCCGAACGTTTTTTTCCTATTATACTACGATATACGACATCGGCGCGCGTATTGCGTGAGAACTATGTAGAAAGGCTTTTGGGTGTGTGGTGCGCGCGTGTGGTAAACGGTCTGCGGTGTATACGAAAATCTATTCTTATATTCGCGTTCGTATATTCATATATATATATTATATATTGCTTTATATTGTATCGAGAAATTCTCGAGTTTCTAAATATTTTTACGCGATAAAATTATTATGCGAATACCAATGCTCGAAGTACGTGCAGGAAAATACGTAAAGCGTGAGATCAGTTCGGAAGAGCTGTGGACGATAATACACGGGATCACTGGAGGAGACACGACGAAAACGGTTTTTGTTTTGTCGATACCGGGCGGATTTTTATGACGGACGCCGGGGACGATCGGGGGGGACGCGGTTTTCGCAGCACGCGTTATTATCCCGCGCTTTGAATTCCAAACGGGCGAATACGATTGGGGAAAAAAAAAAAATTATTATCAACAACGCCTACTAAACGCACGTTTGTATACGGCGTACGGCGTGTGCGGGGAATGACTTTTTATGAAATTTTCCAATGTTTTTTTGACGATTGTCGTGAATCGGTGAAATGACAAAGCGGGAAACGCTCGCACGTGTTCCGTCCGTGTAATTTTTGTCGTTTTCGTCGAACGACAATTCGAGATTACCAAATGATCAGGCGGCGGCCAGCAGGTGAGATTTACGAATTTGAAAATAGTGTGCCTCACACGTTTCCGTCTTGACAGCTGTAACGACGTTGCGACTCAATAACAATAATACTAATAATAGTCACGTATGGTTATGTTTTTTATTTTCAATACGCGGTTTTTACGCACGCATCGGAAGTGTTTAAAATATACGAAATAATCGTCGTTTAAGAAATACATTTTATTATTATTATTATTCGCGGTTGCGGTTTTACGTATCTCGGACTCGGTTCACGGACGTTCTGGGGACCGTCGGCGAAAACGTTTTGCGCACGCAGCTCGGAACGGTGTTACTCTTCTAGTGTGTGCCTTATACAATTATTACGCAATTGGACTCGTCGAATAATATTTCGGTTTTCTTGTGCTGTTGACGCGACGATATAATATGATTCCACTCCGAGAAATACACGTAGCAGACGACACATATAAAGGTCGAGAAACACACGCCGCCATACGGATCAACTGAACACGCGCATAGAACTAGTTTTTCACTTATTTCAATTAATTATTATGGCTGCAGGGGTAGTAGGTATTTGACGTTCACATACACGGGCATCACGATAAAACTTTTTTACATTACAGTCGTGAAATATATTATTATTATTATTATTATTATTATACGTGTCACCAAACTATATATGATAGAAAATAAAAAAAGATTCTTCGATTTACATTTTCGCGTTATTATATACCCGGTCCGGATTGTTGTCAGTATTTGCTGTGTACATTGTGTACATGCGAGTCAAACATTATATGTTTATACAATATAGTGCCCATCTCTTTTTTTTTCTTCTTTTTTAGTGTAATATACTAATATAAAAACCGCAAGTATATGTAATATATATATACGCATACCGTCGTAGTTTTTTACCCCTTCGAAATATCAGTGTCAGAGAATAGAACGTTTCTCCTCTATCTCTCTCCCCATTTTTTTTTTTTTTTAGGATTTTTCTTTTTCAAATAAAATATTGGAAAAGAATTCTTATTTTTTTTCTGTAAAAGAAAAAAAGTTCTTTCTCTCTTTTTTGTTACTATTATTATTATTTTTAATAAAAAAAACCATTTCAAAGTTATTCATTTAAAATATTTATTTTACCCCAAATCCGATTTATAACATTATTCATGACCTGTATTTCGATGCATGTCGGTAATACACTGTGCGTAATACGAAATATAAGTCTAAGTAAATGCGGTCGGTATAACGAAAGAGTTTTCGATTGGCAAAACCGACTGCGAAATTTCTTAAATTTCGTTTTTGCGTTTCGTCGACGTTTTATTACATCGTTAATTTTTAATAATAATAAAAAAAATTTTTTTTTTCTTCCTCGTCGAATCATATAATTGCACAATTATTGTCTGCGCATAAAACCATACAGATACTAACAAAACTGTTAAAGATTTCGTACAACGGGATTAATTCTATCGTTAAAAAAAAAAAAAAAAGTAATTTTCAGTAATAGGGACAATAAACGATTTTCACAAATGAATGAGTTCATTTCGACTGTGTTTATATATTGTGTTTGATTTCGTGCACGACGAGGAAATACGCCGTTGAAATACGCGAACCCGAATTAATGAGATTCGTTTCACGGAAATCGAGGAAAAATGATTTTTACACAAGATAATTCATTTTATTAATAATGTTTGCGCTATTATTACTTTATAAATTATTACGAATGGCTATACAGAATAATTGTCGAATATATATATATAAATATACAAATACACGTGTATTGTTGACTGAAATTTAAATTTAAGAAAAAAATAAATACATATAATGATAAACACGTAGAACGCGCGTTTTACATTTTTTTGGAGATATTATTATTATTTGATTTATACGCGATAGCGAACAATAATAATGTTATGAACTTAGCACAACAAATAAAAATAAACGTACGCCAAAGTAATTAGTTCTAATATAAACTTTATTGTAATATTATCCAATTAATATACAAATCGACTGTCGCGTATTCGTATAAAACTAAGACTGAATGCTCTGTTGTGTTGGCCGACGGGCGACGACGAGCAAGACTCTGTTTACTAACTCAGCGAATTCCTTCTCGTTGTCGTCGTCGTCGCTGTCGTTCAACACACAATTCCTGATAGTTATAATATTAACATATACGTTAAATAAAATTGTAGGGGTTCGTAACACCCCCCAACCTAAATGGCACCTGGGGGCCTAATGGTCCCAAGGTTCCATATCAATTATATAAACTTAATTATTTAGGTATAACCTATCAATTATATAAACTTAATTATTCCCTGATTCCTTGTCCTGATCAGCTTGTATGTCCGCTAACTCAGGCTCATACATCTTTACATTTTTTTTTCTTAGTATAAATACAATTATAATAATGAACATAATTATAAAAACATAGACAATTACCAAATGAAATTCTAGTTTTCTAAATAGTAAAGGTTCTGAGTCTTTGTGACGAAGACTGTCCATGCCTACTGCATGACGTGCTAAAGAATTGAAAGTTTTAAACAAATTTACATTCGTAATGTTCTGGGGTATTATATTATCAAGCTTCCTTGATAAGGTAGACAACATACTGTCTGTCTGACCACTTGGAACTAAATCTAAATCAATTTTTCTGTTATTGTTCAAAGGTAGTATAACGAAACCTAAACTATGTATTTCACATTTAGAGGAGGTCGATAGTCTGCCCACCCCAGAGATTTCAACATTAAACGATAGTTCTGGATTGTTACAAATAATGGTACCCACTTCTGGCTGTGTATAAAATAACCATGAATTTGTTTGTGGTATCCGACTCCACAATGGGGTATTTATTGATATGTATTTAATGTTGCAAGATTTAGGGAGGTTCTGCTGATTTTTGAGAAGCGCTATTTCACAAAAATCAGATCTATCTTTAAGGTGAATGGACTGACTACCTCTACATAATTTGAAAGTTCTCAAATCTATGCACAAATCCCATTGATCTTGTGTCATGGTGAAGAATTTTTGGTTATCACTACTTAAAGCTAGATAGTCAGATTCAGGTGCAATTAAAACAAAATTATTATTATTTATTGGAATTGGTAAAGGAATCGGGTGATAAACGGAATATTTTTCATTAGAAATCAAAGGAATTCTCATAATAAATATCAAAAAATTATCTTCGTGAAAAATCGATATGTCCGATGTTCTGTAAAGTTCTGGTATAAGTTCTGTGCGGATCTCCATAGGAAGTGCTACTCCCATTGGTAGGTTCATTTTGATTTCTTTAAGCTCTGCTATTATTCTTTTTGCGGAAAATACACTGGTGTGTATTTTTCCTTGCATAGCTGAATTTACAATGGCAATGAGGTTCTGCGTTTCGTAGGCGTACTGATTTAATGTTATTTCAAAAAGTAATGCTTGTTCTACTAGAGTTTCTTGGATCAATAATTTATGAATATCTTCTGTATTTTTTATTACTAGGGTCTGTAAAAATAATATGTTCTTTTCTATTTTCTGTTCATTTTGTATGATGTGTTGCAATGTATCATTTGCTTCGCTGATGTCAGTCTGCGTGATACGAATTTTATCTTCTATGAGATTAATATTCTGTTGTTTGTTATGTGCGAGTTCGGTTACTTTATTAAAAATAACTTCTATGTCGAGATTTAAGGCGGCACCACACAGTACGTTGGCCAGACGACCGATGGTTTTCCCAAAACCTCTGCGAGATCTGATCTTAGAACTCACTTCTTGTCCGATTGATAATAAAATGTTCCGATGATTTGATTCAATCTCATATAGGTACGGAAGTGTAGCTTGAACGAATTGCTTACAACTTTGTGATATTTCAGTGTTTTCCATATCCTGTGATAAATCACTGCAAGCTCTTGTGGTAGAATTATAGAAACTTACCAACGTTGCGTATCTCACACTGTACTTGTCAAGATCCACGTATGTGATTAAATCCCAATCACTCTGTGATGTCCTGGTATTACCTTCAAATTGGTAATATAGACCGTTGTGGTTAGTAAAGGTCGTGGTATTATACATATTTGCCATAATGTTCTGTGTCGTTGCCAATATCAGCAAGAGGTTCTGTACTGCCATCTTCCTGTAACATGCAGGATTGACATTGTTATTCATGGAAAGGTTTTAATAAGTTCTGATGAATGGTCTGTCTTTTCCCTTTCTTATTTATTACTACGTTGTTAGTTAGTGGATCCACATGTAAAACTTCGTATGGTCCTAACCACCGATTTGTCAATTTATTTTTTGAAGTTTTGTCTTGTAATAAAACTCTGCTTCCTACTATAATGTTCTGGCGATGTGAGGTTCTGTCATACCGTGCCTTGGATTTTCCCTTCGCTTCTAATAGGTGTTCTCTAGCAATTGCTTGCGATTCCTGTATCTGTTTCTTTATTTCATACTGGTAGTCGTCATAGTTATATTGAGGTTCTGGAGTTGTCAACAATGACGTTGGCACTACCACAGGATTTCCATAAACCAATTGATAGGGTTGAAACTTTGTCGCTGAATGGATAGTTGAGTTATGGCAAAACATTGCATACGGTGTCCCAGTTATGCTGGTCCTTCTCTACGAAGTTTCTCAAATATTCGCCTAAAGTCCTATGACTTCTTTCCAGGCTACCATTACTCTGAGGGTGGTATGGTGTCGTTGAAGTCTGCCGTATTTTTAATAATCGACATACTTCTTTGAATATTCTGCTCAAAAATTCTGTACCACAGTCGGTTACGAGACTTTGTGGTATTCCATGGAGACATACGAACTGGGTTACAAAATGATGGGCAACTGTGTTCGCCTCATGATTCTCCATTGGTACAGCCCATGCGAATTTAGTGAGATCGTCCTGCATAGTAAGAATAAAGACATTCCCATGATGCGATTTTGGCAATGGCCCGACAACGTCTAGGAATATCTTCTCAAATGCTCTGGTTGCTGTGGTCGTAATTACCATAGGCTCTTTGGACGTTCGATTACTCACTTTATTTTTCTGACACGTTTGGCATTTTCGAATGTACTCCTTGATCTGTTTTCTCATACCTGTCCAATAGTATTGTTGAGAAATTCTCTGATAAGTGCGTAATATCCCTTGGTGTCCTCCTAAAGGGTTGTCATGAAATTCCTTAAGTATTCGAGATTTATCTTCTTCTGATAATTCATCTCGTACTATTACTTCAATGTTTATTGCTGAATCTCTGAAAATGTAACGTAACATTGAACGAACTATTTTCCATTCAAGCCCGTCTATTCCACAACCTAGACGTGGGCTTGCGAGTTGGGTGATTTGACGTTCTGTGCAGATTTTCTTAAGATTCTGGAGGCTCTGAAATAAATGTGGATATGTAGGTTTTGCCAATAATGCTCCTTGGTAATGAGGTAAAATACTGTTCTATTACCGTCTTCTATTGAAGCTACCTCCGTGACAGTCTTTTTCAATTTGCGTAATTGTGTAAGTTTACCAAATTTTCTTCTCATTGCTTTTGCTATTCCTTGCGACATTTTAAAATCTGCTGACACACAGTGCATTAAAGAGACATTTGATTCGCAACTAAAAAGGTCTCCTGATTTCTCTAAAACGTTTGGAGTAGATTTCTTTAAATTAGGATTGGCTTGTAAAAATGTCTGATAATCTTCCGATAGTATTAATGCTTTTGGCAAAGTGGCTGTAGATTCTGAAGTTTTCGTAAGTTCTGAAGTTTCTGTAGGTTCTGAAGTTTCTGTAAGTTCTGAAGTTTCTGTAGGTTCTGAAGTTTCTGTAGATTCTGAAGTTTCTGTAGATTCTGAAGTTTCTGTAGATTCTGAAGTTTCTGTAGGTTCTGAAGTTTCTGTAGGTTCTGAAAGTTTTTGTGCTCTGGTTACGACTCGATGTATTCTGCTAAGAGCATCTGCATTTGTATTGCTTGATCCAGGTTTATAGTGAATTTCATATTCATATTCTTCCAGTTTTAATCTCCATCTTGTAAGTCTGGATCCAGGATCTTTTATGTTGAATAACCAGCTTAATGCTCGATGATCCGTAATAACATTAAATTTTTGTCCGAATAAATATGGTCTGAACTGTTTTACTCCCAAATTATGGCACACAACTCTTTTTCGGTAGTATTATAATTTTGCTCTGCTTTATTAAGAGTTCTTGATGCATATGCTATAGGAGGGTCTTTTCCAATCTGTCCTTGTGACAGAACGCATCCTATTGCATAATTACTGGCATCGCATGTGAGATTAAAGGTTTTGTTAAAATCTGGATATTGAAGTAAAGGTTCTTTCGTGAGGATTGATTTTAATTCTTCAAATGCTGCTTGACAATGATCTGACCAATAATAAACAACATCCTTTTTCAATAGTGACGTAAGTGGTTTGGCAATCTGTCCATACCTGGGTATGAATCGGCGGTAATATCCGGATAATCCTAGGAAAGATTTAATCTCTTTCTGATTCGTCGGAACTGGAAAATTAAGGACACATTTGATTTTCTTTGGATCCGGTTTAACTCCTTGGTCGGTTATGACATGTCCTAAATATATTGCTTCTTTCCGCATAAATGAACATTTGGTCGGTTGGAGTTTAAGTTTGAAGTTTCTGAGCCTTTTAAATATTTTCTGCAATTTTTCTGTGTGATCTTTGATGCTCTGTGCATATATCACTATGTCATCTAGATATACGAATGCCTTTAGACCATTTAATCCTGCTAACACAGTATTCATAAGACGCTGGAACGTTGCTGGAGCTCCTTTTAATCCAAATGGAACTCTTGTAAACTCAAAATGTCCCTTGTCAGTGGAGAATGCGGTTTTCTCTTGATGCTCTGGGTGCATTCTGACCTGATGATATCCTTGAGCTAGATCCAAGGTTGTGTAATATTTTGATTTTCCTAATTGGTCGAGAATTTCTGTAATGTTCGGTAATGGGAATGCATCTCCTATAGTTACTTGGTTAAGTTTTCTGAAATCAACACAGACTCTGTATTTAATATTTCCCTCACTGTCGGGTTTTTTTGGTACGACTAATAATGGTGCGTTCCAAGGGCTTCTGCTTGGAACAATGATCTTTTCCTTTTGAAGACTTTCTATTTGTTTGTCGATTTCCTGTTTATGTTTAAACGGTAAACGATACGGACGTTCGTTGATTGGTTGAGCATTAATGGTTGTTTTAATTTCGTGCTGAATAGCATCGGTGCAGGTTAACTTGTCTCCTTCTAATAAGAATACATCAGAATATTCCTTACAAATTGACAACAAGGAATTTTCTTCTTCTGAATTAAGATGATCTGTTTTAAGAGCGTTTTCTAGTCGAGATAGACGACTACTGTCCGCACGAGGTTCTGTATTGTCTTGAATTTGCGTTGTATGTATATAGGCTTCGTTGTATTCCTCGTAGACTAAGTGTTCTAGTTTAGGAATGTGAATAGAGACAGGTTGTTCCGTTGGATTTATTAAAGTTAGCCAAACGGATTGATTCCTGATTGTTGTTATGATGTTGCCACATCTAACGGATTCTGCTAGTTCCTGATTGGAAATCATTATATCTGAATTTTCTGCTATATTCTGTGCTTGGACGGCTACAAGAGTTTCTGTTCGTGGTTTTAATGTAATTTCGGATTTATCTGCCAGTATTAATTCGTTTGTCCGATAATTGATAATAGTCTCTTGTCCAATGATAAAAGGTTTCCCAATATTCCTTCATGAGGTACTGGGAATGTGGAATGTACGACATGAAATTCAGTAGTGCGCGTTTCACTGCCAATTTGAATATTAAGTGTAACAGATCCCAATGTGTGTATAAAATGTTCTGTAATGCCTTTGAGCTGGTAGATGGTTTGGTCATACACCATAATATTATCTTTTAGCGCAGATAGTTTAATTAAATTTAGATCACTACCCGAATCGAGTAAAAATCGGATCTGTTTACTAATGGTCTGAGGACTTTCGCATGTGATATGGTCGTTTTCAAGTTTCTGTCTAGCGGTTGTGTTTAAGATGATTCGTGAAATGCGATGGCGGCTGTTTTATACTTCCAGCCAGGCGCCCGCCGTTGGCTCCTGACTGAGACGCGTTTCCCGATGGTACTTTGGTATTATCTAGAGTTTCTGCATTCCTCTGGGAATTTACATATTTTAGTTTTCTACACTCTTCTTTGGTGTGTCCTGGTTTCTTACAATAACGGCATGTGATTGTCCTAACTTGAGCTGGCCTGAACTGCTGGGAACTTGATCCTTGTCCACTAAAGTTGGGTTTTTTAATTGATCGACAGTCCCTAGACCAGTGTCCTGATTTTTTACAATGATAACAAGGAGAATTTGGTTTAACATTGTTATTCGTCTTAGTGTATTTGTTGCTATTCTCATAGAATCTTTTGGATTCTTCCAGAGATTTCTGAACTCGTTCCTCTTCTCGTGCAGCTTGGATTGCCTTTTCCAAGGTAGGTGGATTCCTAGCCTTGATAAAGTCTTTTAATTTTCCGAGTCCTTCAATGAATACTTGAATGGTCTGTGCTTTTAAACTGTTCTCCAATGCAGTTGCTGCTTCGACTGATTTTCCGTTAGTTTCTTGTTCCAGTATAAGTGTCTGTAAAGTTTCTATTCTCGTTGAATAAGTCATTACGTCTTCTCCAATTTTCTGTTTGCTCGAGTACAGTTCCAAGTATAAATGTGTTGTGGTTCGTTGTGGTTCCAATGAGGTTTTTAGAGTTTCTTTTAGATCATTCCATGAATTTATTGAGCGAAATTTAACGGCTGCTCTAGCTTTTCCCGTTAACCTTATTAGTATGCCCTGCAATAATCGTGGTTTTGCCTTATCATTTGCACACATGATTGCAAACTCGCATTGTTCTAAGAAGAGTTCAAGGTCTTCCTGATTCACGCCACTAAATGTTGTTGGCAATAACTTAAGTGCTGCCTCCAACCCTATAGTATCGACTGATCTGTCAGATCGTGTGGAAGGTTCTGTAAAAGATTCGGTTCGACGGGTGCTTGTGACTGATTGGGGATTGTTCTGTCCAATATAGGCGTGTTTGTACGTAATTCTGTATGGAATTCTTGAGATGTTCTGGGTTCCGTGTTATCTTGGTTGAATAATGTTCTGTCGTTTTCCATTTTATTTACGTTAATTGTCTGTTCTAAAATATTGTCTGTATTTCTAAGTACCCTATCTACGTCCGTTAAATTTTCGTTAATGTTTTGTAAAAAAGTTTCGGTAGTGTTTATTAATCGCCCAGTTCGACCCCCTAATAGGTCGGATGAAAGTTCTGCGATCGGACGTTCGGAGTCTGGAATATTAGGATTGGCAAATCTAACCGGAAGGCTAACGCGCGGATTGGGACGTGGAATGTTTGTACTATTACTATTAATAGTTATATCCGAATGTTCTGAAGATGGGTCACTATCACTCTCTTTCGTGTTATTCATTAACTAATTATCTAAAATTATTGAATTACAATAGAAAAATTCTATTCTTATCCACAATATGGTTAGTAAAAAAATATAAAGAATGTATTAATAAAATCTTATTGGATACAATACGAAAAACATATTAAGGTTAGTAATTTCTATATTATGTACTCACAGCACCGCGAATATATTTTTTATTTTTTTTTTTTTGATTGAGGTTTTGTTCGAAGTTGAATGTTCTGAGAAGGTTCGATTGATTGGCTGCTCTGCTGATAATAGTAGGACACGACGCTTTCCTCTTCGACAGCTCTTGTGGAAACGAAGTTCGCAAGCCCCGAATCAGCTGGCGCGGGGACCACTATTATTTATAATGGGTTTCTTATGAATGTAAACAAACGACGCGGCGGCGTTTCGTATTAACGCGGCGGCGTGTTGTCACTCGAGACAGATAACGGCGTCGCGTACAGCTGTTACGCGACGGCGGCGTTCTGACTGTGATGACGTTATTTGCGGCGGCTACTCATGGTCAACCGTGTGACGTCAGTTTTGGGCAACGCGTTCGAAATCACTCGTACGAAATCGACAATGGTCGTGTATCGGGCGGCGCGTTGTCCGGTGAAGACGGCGTACAACGTACCGTGACTGCGCGTGCGGCTGAACTCGACAACGTCCGACGAAAATGCTGACAGTGTTCGTTATTTTTCACTCGTCTCTTCGTATTAAAATAATATAAAATATATTATTTTGACTTCGGAAATTTTATTTTCTTGTTCTCATTTCCTGTGACGTCTTGAGTTGCCACTTGATTTTCTGTGAAGTCTCTGTAATTCTCTGTGAAGTCTTCGTGATTTTCGGTGAAGTTCTGTAATTTTCTGTGGAGTTTCTGTAAAGTCTCTGTAATTCTCTGTGAAGTCTTCGTGATTTTCGGTGAAGTCCCTGTAATTTTCTGTGGAGTTTCTGTAAAGTCTCTGTAATTCTCTGTTGAGTCTTTAACGCGACACAAATTTGTATTTCTATAATTAATTGAATATACAATTTACTTTGTAAGCGTACACTGGAATCTACGGATCCCACCGCTGCCACCAAAAATGTTATGAACTTAGCACAACAAATAAAAATAAACGTACGCCAAAGTAATTAGTTCTAATATAAACTTTATTGTAATATTATCCAATTAATATACAAATCGACTGTCGCGTATTCGTATAAAACTAAGACTGAATGCTCTGTTGTGTTGGCCGACGGGCGACGACGAGCAAGACTCTGTTTACTAACTCAGCGAATTCCTTCTCGTTGTCGTCGTCGTCGCTGTCGTTCAACACACAATTCCTGATAGTTATAATATTAACATATACGTTAAATAAAATTGTAGGGGTTCGTAACAATAATAATAATAATAAAAAAAAAATCGTTCGTTGTATGAGTATATATGGATGTACCGCGAACGAAGCGATCGTCTTCGTAGAAGATGAAATCATATTAGTTTTCGAGAGAAAAAAAAAAGGAGGCGTACGAGATTTTTTTAAATTTTTAATTCGTACGTATTTGACGTCGATTTCGGTACCCGGAATAAATAAAATCGCGTTTCCAAAAATAAGACACAATCGATCGGGTCGTGCTTTATGGTACACATACACTAAGTGCAAGGGTTCGTGGAGATTTTCGATTAAGTATTGTGGACACGTTTTCGTCGCTCTTACAACGTTTGCTACGGATTATTTTTCATCCGTTTCCTCGGGTACCACCGGCTCTCCGATTTTTTACATACTTTTTCTACTTTTTTTTTTTTTTGTTACCGCGTCTTTTCGTTTCGACGAAAAATACCGGTAAAACTGTCACACGACGTCGTTGGCATCGCGTAATGGATAAATAATTAATATATATATAAATACGTTAAAAAAAAAAACGTATCGAGACGAATTCGGAATGAAACGGGCCGGCGGACGACACTCGTTACTGTCCGGATTCCACACTTCGAATCTATTAATTTTCTTACGTGTGGGAAGGGGGGAAATAAATAAATAAAAAAACCGCGTTATTTTATTTCGTATGTCATTTTTTTTCCACCTATCGCGGACGCGCGTTATAATAATAATAATAATACGAGTAGATATGGGCGCGCTCCTACTCGCATCCACCACCGCCGTTTATATAACGCGCAACAGATGTATTAAAAAAACGTTGGTACACAGCACACACACACACGTGAATCCGTAGCTCACGATGACGTGGCGGAGCACAGGGGAACGGGGTGAAGGAACATCAATTACACGGACAACGAGCAGTACGCGTATGGTATTTAGGGAGGAGGAGAAGAGTAAAAAGAATAATAAAAAAATATATATTAATAATAATCATAATACACTACGTATACGTGTATATATATACAATCGTTGATACGGACGTCCAGCTGTGAGACGACGCGTCGGTGGTAGTATCGGACAACGATCGCGCGCGGTTTACTGCGTATATATATTATTATTATTATTATTATTATTATGACGTGTACGCGTGTAAAACATACGTATTATATATATAGGTGGAACACAAAACGCGTAACTACGGCTATCCGCGATTGCTCTCGTATCCCGTATACTCTTTAAGAATATCATCATAAGGACAATACCGGAGTGAAAATGATTTCACCTGTACGCGCGTGGCCGGTATATATTATTATTATTAATATTATATGTGTACGATGTACTCACTCGGCACACGAGTCGAGTGAGAGACTCGTCGGACATGCCGGTGGTGTGTCCGACTGGCGGCACTCAAGTTCTTGTTGTAATATTACAATATAATGACGCGACGCGTTATACACTCCGGCCGTTATTATACGTACGCAAACAGTAATTATTATTGTAAGACACTGCGGAGGACCGCACACGGTTTTCTTTTTTTCTTATTACTATTTTTTTTTTTTTTTTACTCTCTCTCTCTCTCTCTTTCGAATAATAATAATAATAATAATATTTATATACGCGCGGCGCTCACTTTTTCACTTCGGCGCAGGGTGGTGGACTCTTTTTTTTTTTTTTTTTTTGATACATCGGCTCTTGTAGTAATATACGGGGCAAAATAAAGTAAATGGCGGAAACGACGATCGGACACGATCCGGTTGACCGGTCCGAGTCCCCGCACACCATCGCCCAAAACGTTCGTCAAAACACCGTTGTAATGAAACTGATTCGAAGGGCTGGTCACGGAATATGAAAGAAATTGAAGAGGAGCTCCTCATCCGTCTCACCGCGCGGCCCACCAGGCTCATTCGAGCTCTGTCTGTACGCGCGCTGCGTACACAAATAACACGATACGAAACATTCGCGTTTCGAACAGTGGCGACATTCCGGTCGTTACCGGGATTTTAAGATTTGACTTCGAGAGAAAAATAAAAATGAAAAAAAAAAACCAAAAACTTAACTATATATGCTTTGACGATTGAAATCGTGTAGAGTCGACCGGACGAAGTGATTGCGAACAATCCCGATTTCACGCTAGGAAATGCGACACTAACCGGCGCTTATGGTCCCGAACGGTTAAATTTCAAGAGGGCGGTACAAGAGCCGGGATTCGCTAATTTTTTAATGAAAAATTATTTTGATTTCTTTGGATTCTTTTTTCTTTTTTTTCACGCGATACTGGTATTGTAGAGCGCCTTTAATTTACGAAAGAACGAAAATAATAGACTGCTCTCCCTTTGCCGTCCCACGCGAAAACCGCAAAGTCCGTCGTCGACCGCTTATTCGTGAGCAAGAGCGAAATCTATTTTATTCGCCTCGGGCTTACGCATATTTTTATAAATAATTTTCAATTTTATTTTCTTCTTTTTAATTACGTATTTAAATTTTAATTATGAGATTAAGGGGTTTAGTTTTTGAATTCTCAATTAGTTTTAAAGAATGTTTCGGGGGAAAAAAAAATGTTTAAATAACGATGTTGGTTTTTGCTACGTCATTTTTTTCCTTTACCTAATATAATACATTTTTTTTCCTTTTGCTCGGTGGTTTTTTTTTGTATTCGTATATATTTCGTGGTCGTCTCAATTAAATTAATGTTATTCTAGTGGAGTTTTTACGCACGGTGAGTTTACTTCTCGTGCGTATTATTGCGTACAATAATCGTACAAGTAAATAAGAAAAAAAAAATGATTTTCTTTCGAAATATTCTAAAATATGATGCCGCGCGGTCCAAAGGATTTCGAGTCTCCGTTAATACACGGCCACGAGAGGATTGCGAGCAATTTTCTTTTTTTCCTACATCGTATCGTAAAAGTAAAATCGTGGTTTTAACAATTGCGTATGCCAATCGCGGTGATAAGGTAGAAAAAAAAATTCAACCGCTTTTAGAACGAAACGAATTACATTTTTTTTTTTAAATAACTAAACTCTTCAGTCGCATCTTTTCTAGGCTATTAGTATTATTATGGGTGTAGATTTTTGAACAAATCGTAATATATATATATACTTGTAACGTCGCAAATTGACGAGTTCAAATCACTTTTTTACAATTTAAAATCAGTACAATTGAAATGGCGCAGGAATTTTCGTCTAAGAAAACCGTTTGCGACGCTTCCGACTGCAATGTTATTATAAATCTTAGCCAACTTAACGCGCTGTTAGGTCGTTAATACATAAAGATTATAATATAGTTTTTTCTTTTGAAAATCACACGATTTATTTTTTTATATAGAAGGAATACGTAAATACGTAAAAACTTTCTGTGACCCCCCCCCCGCGTTTACGACTTCAGATTATTAACTGTACAAATCAATAAAATTTTAGATTTAATTGGATTTCTTTTTCTTTTTCAATCGGATTAACACGCGATATATTCAATAAAATATTTTCAAAATTCCGTGTCCGCAATACGTTTTATGCGTAATTTATTTATTTATTTTTTTTTTTTTTGTCTTTCTCGAAAAACTGGAAAAAACGAACTTGTCCCACTCCCGTCTCTGCAGTTAACTATTCGTATATACGTGACACAGAGTTACTTCTGGCGCGCTGCGGACAGAATTATGACTATGGAAGAATTGCGTTCCCGTAGACGATGCCTATACGTATTACACGTGCCCACGTATAGTTGTACGGGAAATGTGACGGCGGTGGTCAGGTTGAGTGTTTCGAGATCACCGCGACGGTGTTTTATTACATAAAATGCGTCACGATTTACGTTTTAATGGGGAAAGCATAATAGTAGTAGTAGTAGTAGTAATAAGGCACACGCTTCAAATGAAATATTTCAAGTATGTTTATACTATATCATGTGATACGACTGTTACTGAAAATGTATAATTTGTTTTTGTTTTTACACGAACAAAAAAAAACGTCATATTATAATAACGTAACGAAAGAGTGATAAATTTTTAGTTGACGTTAGAACTGCACGTATATGATCTGTATCTGTGTCCTTGTAATTACATATATTCTGACATAGAGAGTTATTGCCGGTTATTTATTAAAAAAAAAAAAAAAAAAATTATATTTGCATATAAATTATATTAACTTAACACGCATGGAAAATTAACGAATTGGAAAATAACTCGTTATTTATTTATTTTTTTTTTAAACAAGTATAATTCGTATACTGTATACCTGCAGCTAATTGTAACGCATTTAAAATTCATTGTCCAACTTTTTCGCTCGCGAATGTTCACTTCTGGTGGTTTTTTTTTTTTTTTTGTAATCAACTGAGTTTCACTTAAAATTATTAAAAAAAAAAAAGAAAAAAAAATATATAAGACGAATAACAAATGATATGAAATACTCGTAATGA
Source organism: Chaetogeoica ovagalla (assembly GCA_032441825.1). Classification (NCBI taxonomy): domain Eukaryota; kingdom Metazoa; phylum Arthropoda; class Insecta; order Hemiptera; family Aphididae; genus Chaetogeoica; species Chaetogeoica ovagalla. The sequence continues at coordinate 5,825,087 of CM063742.1, forward strand.
TCTTATTGTGGAGAAACACCGTGGCCGAGAAACTTTTTCGGAGTGGAAGAAAAAAAACTATAAAAAAAAAAAACGGAGAGAAACGTATACGAATAATCAATACGAAATACACGTAATCTCATACACATAGTGTGATACCTACGAAAAACGTTCTACGATGCGTACAATTATAAACGGTAATTGCATCATACGCTGTACATCATTTTATAATAAATAAATCGCGGCGCGTATTTCGTTTACGCATTCACAGACCGAATGACGTACGCACGCGAATACGACGACGAAGTGATGATCGCGTTTCGTTAAAATAGTAAAAAAGACAATATTTACACTGGCGTGGCACTTACCTCGTGAGACGTAACATTGTAATTACGAAATTCACGTGACTTTTCGTCGAGTTGTACATATGTATATATATATATAAAAAAATTATATATTTTACCTGAAACAAAAATAAAACTAGGAATTAAAAACGAGTCGAAATACACGAGGCGGGAGGAGGGAGGAGGAGAGGGGTTTGTTGCTAACCGTTCGACTGTACTTGCTACTCTAATCGTATATTATTATAATATACATAAATATTAAATTGCAACGATACATTTAGAATAAATCAGAATAACCGACCGATATACAGGTATATATTTCTTTTTTATTATTTTTGAGCTCTGGAAAGAGGTAGACCGTAGAACCACGGATGCGCCGGAATCTTTCTAAACCAGGATGCGAAATCTCTAGGCTAAAGATGTCCATTCGTTTTGAACCGGTTTATATAATGATCGTAATATTAACGTGTTGTTTAATAATAATATTATTATTATTATTATTGTTATTATTATTGTTATTATCGATCGACAAACACGGAATTAACTGTATACGGGACTTATTAGAAAAACCGTTCCTTTTCAAAATATCCGTATAGTAAAAGGGACGGGAATTTTTTTTTATGTAGTATAGATAGCCGTTTTCACCTCTCGGCCACATCCCCACGACTCGAGCGCACCGGGTCACAACTCGTATAATAATAATAATAATAATAATAATAATAATAATAATAATAATAATAATAATAATAATAATAATAATAATGATAATGATAATAATAATGATAATGATAATAATAATAATAATAATAATAATAATAATAATAATAATAATAATAATAATAATGATAATGATAATAATATACGAGGAGTTCGCGAATTATTCGTCGTCGGGAGGAGGTTCTCTTGGCACGCGAATGGCGCGTACAGTCGTCGACGAATCTCGCATGTACCATATTATATCGGCGTAAAAATGCCAAACGACGCGGACTGAACGCACTGAGTCGCGCAATTTATTTCTGATCGTCTGCGCATCGTCGGCTTCAGCCCGTCCGTTTCGTACCGGTGCGCGTAACGCGACGAGCGTACGCGGTATTTTCGTACTAAGGGGGGGCGGACTCGTTCCGTGCGTGCGCGCGTGTGCCAAAACCGTTTCTCACGAGAGCGGTGCCCGCCCCGCCGACCGGGGACTAAAAAACCTACAACGTATTATTATCATCATCATCATCATCATCATCTCCGCGGCACGTTCGGTCCTTTCAATACAACGCGTTATGTGTCTATGTGCTTGGGCACCTATATGTTTTACGATTTATCCTTCACACCGGTACCGCGCGCAACGTGTCGGTTGAAAAAAATCGAAATTATATTCCCGTGCAAACGCGCGTCTGCTGTTATAATAACAAGAATGTATTAATCACGCCGGGTATCTCGGACGCGTGTTCGTCGTCGTCGTCGTCGTCGTCGTGAGCGGCGTTCGGTGTGGTGCGCAACAGCAGCTGCAGCTTACCGACCGGCTTTATTTTCTTCTTGTACGTGTTTCGACTTCATTTTTTTTTTCTTTTGTCTTTCGTTCTCCACTCCGCAAACGCCGATCCCGTCCGGATTCGTCGGCAAAACGATTGTCGTTACGACGGCCTTTGCCGGGCTAGTGGCGACGGAGGGTACGCGCGTAAAACGACGATTTTCTTGCCCGGAGACTGCGTTCGCGCGCGCGTGGTCCCGATCTTATCGCGGGATTATTTCACGTATAAGATGCATATAAATAACACTCCTTCAATTATTGTTGTTATAATTATTATTACGTATACTTCGTGCGGCACCGCGATAATGTGAAAAAAAAAAACAAAACAAAATTACCGCGTGTCGAGAAAACCAACTGCCGGATTATACGTAGTACACGTTTCGGTTTCCTATATATATATATACAGCGCTTTTTTTTTTTTTTCTAAAAGAAAAAAAGTCCCGCCGCCGCCTTGCGTCACGTTTCCGTCGATTTCGCTTTTGAGTCACGAGATCGTGGCAAAATCTTACGCGACGCTTTTTGTTTTTTTGAGGGAGGTACGGAAGGAAATCGACGAGTGCAAAAAAAAAAAAATGAAAATAATTCCGTTCATCACGAATACAAAAATAAACAAAAATTTGATACAATAATTTACAAAATAATATATACGTGCATGTACGATCGATTGCGTTTAAGGAATCGATGAAAAAAAAAAATTATCATTATTATTACGTCGGGAAAGTAATTTCGTTTGTCGCAAACCGCGTGTCACAATTGTGGATCAACGAACGAACTGGGCGAAATTTCACGAGATAAATTTCGCAACGTCCGTCAAGTCGGCACACCGACTTTGTCGCGAAACGCACCATCTATTGAAACAGTTTAAATAAAATATAAAAAATAATGCGCTGCTCGAATAAAGTCGAAATAATAAACCGTCGTAAATTCAATGTGTTAGTATGGTGATTTGTTAGTGGTTTTTCTTTTTTTTTTTTATGACTAGCAGCGAATTCTCTTTTATCCCCCTCGCCTCATCGAAAATATTTTTCTACATTTATCGAGTTCACAGCCGATTGTGAGTTTTTTTGAACGCGGTCGCAAAAAAAAAAAAATTACTAAATATTGGCACCGGTTTGAAGACGCGTCGACGTACATTTCGCGGTTAGAACATTTTTCTTTGCCCCCTTCCCCGTGAAATTTTCATTTTCACATCTCGTCTCGCGGAACGTCCGTGTGAATCGCCGATCCGATACACAAATGCGTATCACTAATGTATTGAGCTGAGCAAAAGAAGAAGAAAAAAAAACCATTGCCGAATTAGTACACACGGACGAAAAACGTTTAAACGACGCATTCGTTCCTCGCGCGGTAAACAAACGTGCGTTTTCCCCTCTGTTCGGAGAACACGTTTTCTTTCGCTATACCCAGGGCCGGGGATTAAGGGTTTTGCCGCCCATAGGCTGAAATAAATTTTATATTTAAAAATAATATCTCAACGTAGTTTTTGGGACACATAAAATAAAAAATCTGCCGCCCTTCAAAATTTGCAGTCTTAGGCTGAAATTTTCTCCTCTCTTACGAATATGTCCGTCCGTCTACGCGAGTCGCCGCGTTGTCACCGCACAAGTCACATCCAACACGCGTATTACAATATTGTGTTCGCGTTGTGTGTTAACGCATTCGAGATATGGTTATTGGTCTCGTAGAAATAGAAGAAGAAAAATCCGTGAAAATTGTCTTTCGAAACGGTTTTTCGGTTCTTGTCGAAAAACCAATTGATTCTATTACACTATTTTTCATACACGTCTCTTTCGACTATATTTCAAACCACGTTGACTCCGTAATGTGTCAATTTGAATCGAATACATTCTTAATATTCGTTCTTAAAGACATTCGTTACGAAAAAGAAAAGAGAGTTTCTATTTTAATTTCTCGTTACAAAATGTTAACTTGTTAAACGCGCTATATAATTCAATCCGTTAAGGTTAGAATTGGATAGCTATACTGCTATACACTTTTAACTCGACCGAAATTGTTTTTTGTAATTTTTGACTTGACGAATTAAAAAAAAAGTTATTTATTTTGCTCACCTGTGATGGGAAAACGTTATGTGGGCGCACGCTCGTATTCGTGAAATTTATCACCGAGAGCTGGACAACGGGCGGAGAAAACCTAACGCGGCCCCTTCTTAATTATCCCATTCATTCTGTTCAATCCCGTCGGGATATAAAATTACGCATTTTTTTTTTTTTTTTTAGCTTATCAAATGAATCCCGAAAGTCAGTGTACCGAAATGAATGTGTATTTACGGGGGTTTTTGTTTTTTGTCTCATCCTCCCCCACCCGATAGAGTACGAAATAAATATTTTTTTTTCTCCGTCGTAGTGTCGTCTCCACGAGAAAATTTCAATAAAACATTTTATCGGTTTTTACGTTTTTTTTTTTTTAAACACATTTTACGTTATTTACAATATTTCCTCGGGTCCCCGGCGACAATACGCGTCGCTGCGCAGTCCTGCTGCACAGCTCATCGCTGCTCGTTTAAAACGGCTTTTCGGAGTCTTTCTCCGTCGATCACCGCTCGGACCAATAATAATACGCTAATATAATATCGCAATGACAAACGTAATAATATCGCGGAATATGGAAAAAAGAAAAATCGAACTCGGAATTCTCATGTCGATTCCCATAGAATTCCTTTGATCAGTTTGACTATATATTTATACGTAGATTGACGATAGAACAGGAGCCGCGGGTAATATAATAACGATTTTTCAATACTATTATTATTATTATTTTTCGTTTAAACGAAATCGTCTGAAACGATTTCTCTCTGCGCCGGCCGTTTTTGTACGTTTCAAGAAGATAATATAATATATCGTAAACGCGATCGCGTATTTCAACGTGTTCGCGTTTACAAATTGGATCGAAACGCGGAATATATTATATACACTATATATATATATATATATATATACACGAGTATGTTGGCAAAATTCGATTTTTAAACGTCGCATTTAAATATAATCTATTTTCTCGAATTTCAAATCTCTAATAATTCGATATACGTGTCGGATTCTTATATATATATATATATACGTACATATTATAATACACAGGTACGTGAAATATTGTTATCTATTACGGCGCACTCGCACGGGATATGAAGAAGAACCGTCCTCTATTAACGTATATACGCGCGCGTATGACTCTCGTCGTCTCTCTATATTCGTTCTAAATACGTTCTCTCTATATTCATATATAATATATACACATACGTATATACGATCGTGTGTGTATGTATTATTATTATTATTACTATTTACCGGTTTAATAAGCCCCATCGCCCGTTTGTAGTATGTAATTTCTATTGCAATAGTCTTTCCGTCGTCGGGTTCTCCAGACCAAAGAACGTAATAACAAATCAAATTGTCTTGTTCTCTCCGCGTCTCGATATTCCGTTTTGTCGTCGACTCGAAATTGCATTTACGTACGACTGCGTAACACAATAATACGCACAGAACTATTCCGAATGACTACGAGTACGTTCGTTGAAATATTATTATTATTATTATTATTCAATATTGAAATTTGTGCGACGAAAAATAGAACTGGCAATATTTTACACGATACTCGTATAATAAAATGTGCGACGCGTTTTATATATATATATATATATAGTGTCGCGCGCGCTAAACACGTTACACGACTGCTGCTACTACTGCTGGTGTGTTTACTTCTAACACATGGTGTTATAAAATTTTTCCAGAAATAAATTTTTTTTTTTTTATTACTCACATAAAAATCGAATTTTCAAATGTTATGATTTCAATTACGGATTCGTTTAACGAGATGCCGCGATATAATCCACACCGTGTTCTTTGTGATACTTTTTATATATCGTATATATATATATACGATATATACTACACAGCCGTACGTGTTTTATTCGTGGGGATGGGAGTGAAATTCATACACTCTCAAACGAATAGTTTTTCTACAGTGCGAAACAGAGTATGTATATATATATATATATATATATTCGAAACACACTCGACGAAAGGAAAACACTCGAAAAATTGGGTATATACACCCTAAGAGAGAAGCAGCAAATTTGATGGTATAACGCGGGTTGTTAATGTTTTACATCGTCGGTCGTGTTCACTTTTATCCATCCGTTTCGTTGTGCGTTTTGAAACGCGTTGGTTTATTTTTTGTTTTTCGTTATTATTTTTTTTTCGTAACTCAAAACGAAATTCTTCAAATAACATTCATTTTTTGTTACATCATAAAATGTCACACGGGCAAAATTAAAAATCGCGTGTCGTTATATTTATTCACGAAAAAGTATAATTCAATTAGAATTTTGCTCCGAAAATTAAAGATTAATAATCGAATTGGAAGTGGTTGAAAACAAAAAACGAAATACTCAGTGTTGATAGTGGAAAAAAGCAATTTGTCGATTGATAAAATCGTTATATTATTTTCTCTAGGAAAAAACAAATAAGACATTTTTACTAAAAAAAAAGCGCCGGTGCAATTATCGCAAATGTATTTTCTTAGAAATACAAAATCCCGGTTAAAACCGCGGCTATGTCTTAAGTTCTCGGAATATTTGTTTTTTCAGAAAAAAAATTAATCGAAAATCTTCGAATTATATTTTTATTATTTTTTTTTATAATAACGAAAATTAGAGCCCGTCAACGAATCACCGATACGAAATGGTCATAAGACGAATGAAATAACCAAATGCATTTGTACGTATAAATGAAGCGATTGTGATATAATATTTATGATTTATATAATGAAAATTGTGTGCTTCTCGCCGTAATCGTAACGGCCGTCGATCACTATAAACATCCTTTCAAAAAAAATTCTCTTACGAATAAATTGGAAATTAACGGTAAAATTTCAAAAATTATTTTTCAATAACTCGTGTATAGGAGAACGTATAATTTCTAAAACATTCTACGATTTCATTAATGCACAAGACATGGACAGCTTGTAAAACATATAAATAATAATTGTCCAAGACATATATATATATAAACGCGTGCGCACGTACAAAAACCCCGAAGTGAATTTGACATTTTAAAAAAGACGTTTGGATTCTTTCACCGTTCGAAATAAAAAATTGTCGTTTTATAAAAATTCCTAACGCGGTTGACAACTCGTAACGAATAAAACGTCGCCGTATTTTGTTTTCTCGTCACTTTACTCCGTAGTACTTATCAAGTCGATTACGTTTCTATTAAAATGATATCTGTGTGTATATTTTTGTATCGAAATCGAATCGTTTCATCGATTAGAATCGGTAATAATTATTTTGAAAAAAAAAGAAAAGAAAAATGTGTTAATAACGCTAATGTACTAAAACGCGATTCAATCGATGGCAATTAATAAGTATTACGACGAATAGTTTTTTATTATTATTATTCATAATTTAAAATACCATCTCGTCGCATCTCCTACTCGGCTATGCCGATCACTAAAACAATAATGTGTGTATGTGTATATACATAGAACTCACTCGACTCAAAAGGAAAAAAAACACGTTTATTAGATATTTTTAACAACTTTTTTTTTTCTAAGTCTATAAAAAATATTACCGTATTAATTATTACGATAATACGTTTTACGATCGTCGATAGGTAAAAGTATAAGCCATTAAAATTACACGTGAAAAACGATTTTCGTGTTAAGTGTTATATTACGTTTTTCTTCTTTTTTTTTTTTTTTTTTTTAAACCAATCGCGTTTTGTGTACGAAGTGTTGACGGATATTACGCGTGTGATAACAAATTATACGGCGTTTATATATATAATTTTATTCGAATTTTCGCGTGAATTTTTTTATTTCCTAATTATGTGACTTAGATTATTATTATTGTTGTTGTTATTGTTGTAACGAGTAAACTCGCGTAGTAAAATTCCATACAACTGCGAAACTTTCAAACGCTAAACGCGTAAACAGTTCATTATGTAATAATTATATATATATATATATATAAACGAGAATAGAAAAAGAATCGTGTATTTAAATATTATTTATACTCGTGTACGACTTTAAGGTGTTCGGAAGCGGTGTAACTTCCGCAACAATTACTACCGTTCTACACTTAAAAACTAAACGAAAATGCGACCACATACATATAGTAATGACCGAATTCGTTAAAAAAAAAATAATAATAATAAAATTTTAACTCATTGCGTTAACGCGGTGAAAATTAATTTTTAGTAATTCGATAAGAACTAAAATGACGTTAATTTTTACATTTTTTTTTTTAACATTTGCTTAATATATATATATATTTTTTTTATTTATATATATGAATGGAGAGGAAGGGTTTAAGCGAAATGGCTCGAATGATGAATTAAAACCTTTTTTCTTCCAAGAACGGTCAATCGAGATGGTAAATTCGTCGTTGACTTAACAGTTGACTCTCTGTGCAATAAGCACATTATAGTCGCAGATACTGTGCGATTTTAATAATAATAATAATAATCGGAGAGTACACGTACGATGACATCACACTGCAGTAATATCGTAGTAATTGCACGTGATCATAACGAATCACGCGGGTGTTAATTAGAACACAAATCGAAACGCGTTATGAGGTAACGTGTATAAAATGATTCGCCGAGACAAATATTGCTAAAAGTTCGGTTTCTCTCGCCGGAACGTTTTTGTAAATTTATTAATTTTTTTCCGAATCACTTCGGATCCAGTGCGTTTCCGATCGTTTTCTTTTTCTTTTTTAACCACACCGTGCGTACGCGATTACCAGCTCGTTCCACTGTCCTTTACGCGCGTGCGTATTAAATTTTTATTTCCGAAAAAATAAACATTATCGTACTGGACGTGCCACATTAAACGCGCGATGATCGTCGGAACGACGTCAAAGACTTTACCAAACACTGCGAGTACACCCGTGTAACAACTACTGATGCTGGCCAAATCTAAACGCTAATCCAATAAACGGCCGAATACGTATAGAGAGAACACACGGTTCGCGATCGTATACTTTTTCACTATGGTCTACATTGCGTGTACGTGCGTGTACATATACAGATCGAAGCGGTAGTTATCCGGGACACATCGGACCGTATAGTGAGGAGGATTTTTTTTCGATACTTAGATATATATACGCATATTACCAGTTGTAATAGCGAAGAACAAAAAAAAAAAAAAAAAATACGAATTTCGCGTATTTCGAGATAATTTTTATATTGTGTAACACGAAATTAAAGAGAAAAAAACACCACTCGAGTATACAGGGAAATATAATATATCATTATTCCGACTGCTAACTCCGGGATATTATTTGGAATTCGAAAATTGCGGAGTGGGTGGACGGTGCCGTGAAAACTTTGTAATGTTACGAATAATCGTAAAATACGTGCGATACGACAGGTTTTAATCGTAAAATTATTATTATTCAAATTATTTCGTTACGTGTATTTTCATTAAATCGTCTCCTCTTTTTTGCCCCCTCCCGTTTGGAGAATTTTTTTTTTTATATAACGCTATACAGGCCGTTGAGGTCTTTTGCATGCTTCCACCAAGTCTCTCCATCCATTCCGGTCTATCGCCGCGTCATCCAGTCGTTTTGAGTTATGGGCATCTAAAATATCCTTCTTCGCCCTGTCTAACCATCTCTGACGAGGTCTTCCTCTTGGTCGTATTTTTTCGTTAAGACGTTTCTTGTAAGACTTTCGGTAGCTCGCCAAACGTGACCAGCAGCCCACCGTTTGGAGAATCAATTCTATTCATATGTTTTTGTGGATTCGGTCGGTCCATTACGATTTGCGAATCTGTCGTTCTTCTGGCCTTCTGTTTATTTTTTCGCGAATCGAGAACGGTGAGTGGGTTTTTTTTTCTTATTTCCGATGCGTTCGGTAAACGAGAAAAAAACAAAACCTAATAAACGTTTGTCGTTAAGCTCACTTAGCCGCAACGCAATATTTTAGGACTTGGGTATATCGCATTAATAATCGTGTAAGTAAATTTATTTCGCTTATTATTATTATTATTATTTATTTATTTATTTATTTATTTATTTATTTCACGTGTATCGTTATTAAGTTTTTTGATTTCTGCGGACCGCGTAGGTATACACAACCACACACAGATAGCGTATTACGCACGTTTTATTCGTTGATACACAAAAGATTTTTCGAACGTATATATTATATTATTATATATTGGTGCGAAAATATGTGTGTATAAAAAATGTAATACAGTCGGACGGTCAATAAATTACCTTGAGTTTTTCTGATGGACACCATTGAATTTGTGGTTTTTTTTCCTAATCAAACCGTGGTGTTATATAATACGCCGAGATCGGTATACGACTGCGAGTCGAATTATCATAAACTATTAATAAACTAAAACCCACTCATAAAGTGAAATATTATTGAAAAAAAAAATGAAACGCTATTAGAGACAGATATATATATATATATTTTTTAAAATTAAGATCAAATTATTATTTGTAAAATTATTTTATTTATAGGTCCTTTTTGAGGGGATCCGTAATTTAAATGAATCATTGGGGAATATATATATATAAATATATATTTATCATTGTTCTCGGCGAGGTACTTTGTGAATTTAATAAATAAATAATAATCGAAAATGTTAAAAAAAAAAAATAAAAAAAGTCTATTCTATTTGATACGAATTATTACATTTACAATCGAATCCGCCTATAATATTTATGAGATAAATAAACCTAATCGTGCGACTCACTAACACTAACACTGTTTAATAATATTTCGTTATAAATAATTTAGAACGTTATTTTGTTTCGTAAAGAGTCCGATAGCAGAACGAACGTTTCGAAGAGAAAACAAAATACACAACAATTGAACTAGTTGTGGCGTTTCTATTCCACACACGTATTCTGTATATACGATGAGCTCCGTCAACTATCTCTCTCTCACTCTCACGATTTACTCGCATCATACGTTATACATGACATTTGTTCGAACGTCTTAGTTCGTTGATTACGTCCTATGGTTACGATACCGTGTGCACAGTATACCTCGCGAATTTCTTCAATAAATATTGTTACAAACCAAACGTAAATAACACACACACACACACAGACACAGACAAAACGAATTTCAATTTCACTCGTTTACACGACCGAAGACGAGAAACGTTTCTTAAGCAACGCCTGACGCGATTTAACCGGTTGAAAATATAAAACCCCGAAATCGACTATCGGGGGGGAATTATCGACAGGTTTCTTCTTTTTTTTTTTCATCGAAAATAAATAAACACCGTCGCGCAATCGATAAATCACTATCGTAAAATATAATATATTCGCGTACAACAAAATCGTTAATTCCACGGCGTTCCATCACAAATTACGTCATGTTACAGCATCAATATATTTATATATATATATACTTTCGCAAGCGCTATTATACATTATTCTATATATATTATACAAGCCCGTGATATTCGTATTCAATACGCAATTACGTTATTTTTGTGGAGCATTTAAAAATCGAATATTTTTACCTACCTACTGCAGATTATACGTTATATTCCGCATAATATTATGACAAATTTGGCTCGGAATCCAATTCATCTATCCGTTATTATGCGGGTTTGGTGCGTGAAAACGCATTTGTGGCAATTCGGTCATTTTCATTTTCCTTCGTCTAACGCGTAATTATAATAACAAATAATAATTATATTGTTTACGAGTAAGTTTTAATAATAATATCCATTTTCAGGGTATCTGATTTGGTATATCTAACGGGATTGAATGTCAATGTCGAGTAAAAAAAAAAAAAATGTTGTTGTAAAAAATTGTACCTGAATGTATTGACGGCTTTAATGACTGATAGAATTACTGTTTAGGAGTCACGGGCAACATCTCGATAAATATTATTTTTACAAATATGTGTTCCGTGTATTTTAAACCGCGTACCCAATCCAGACGTGAGGTAACTCATTATTATAGTTCGTATTTTATTATTTTTATATATATATATATATAATATATATATTGCGTAAAGTTTTACATTTTATTAATATTCCCGACAGACAGTTACCAAAGTGAAGCGGTAACTTTAGCGAAACAACAGATCGCACCGAACGTTGCGCGGCGTTATATTAAATTTTAAAGAAAATCGATCCGACAAAACGTTTTAATAAACTGTGGCGAGAAATTTTTGTTACATAATATTATAGTGTGCATGATTCATTGGAATGTTTTTTATTCTCTTCGCTTTCCACTATTAATTTCTATGTTCCGATTTACGCCTCTGATCCGAATTCATTCCGAGGTATTTAAAAATGACCGCTTTTCGAAAAGCCGTATAATCGCCAATGACTTCAAGGGTCTCTCTATTTCCAAAATCCCCGTTAATTTTGTTTTACATTCGTTTCATTTCAAGAATCCGCCACTATGCACTCATAATAATTCAACAGCGTCTCTCCGCGGTTCATTTCACACATTCCACGTCACATTACCTAAAAAACAAAAAAATCTTATACGTTTAATATTCCACTAAATCACATCTATACACGTATTTGTATGTATAGTCTGTGGCCGTTCGTTCCCGCATTCCCCCTATAAATTACTCGAATTTATAATGTTATTCGTAAGTCGAGATCGAAAACTACGGTCCAACACGAGTTTCTGCAGAATACTTAGTTCAATTCTCAAACACGAGTCCGATTCGGAACCGACCAAGTCAGTATTGTAGTCAGACGAAGATTTGTTATGTAAACTACGGATTATTTATTATCGTGCGTACGTGTTAACGCGCCGGCGTTAACACTGTTCATTATGAGGATTTTTCGTCGTCTAAAATGTAGACGATTTTTTTTTTTTTAAGTCTCTTACATATCTAACGTTTTCGACATCGCCGATGTCCTTTTTTTTTTTTAATTAAAAAATGTTTATAAAACTCGTTGAAACGAAAGAACAAAAAACTAATTACATAACGCGATAAGTTATCGGTGATTTTCACAGTAGGAGCAGCTTTAAACCGCGTCGTATAAGTTTATAAATCGAAGATTTATCGTAAAACCTCCATTCGCTCGGGGTCCGAGTGTAATTCATCATTTGAAAATGATGAATTATTGTTAAACGCCTATTGGACTCTCCTAATTATCTACCCAGATTTCAATTCGTCTATAGCGATCAATAATAACACTGCAGAACACCGTTTAGCAGAATTTTTAATTTTGCGTTTCGCACCGTTCACATAGTCCTCGGTGCGTTCTCGTTATCAGTGAAAATTCGACGTTATTTTTATTATTAATATTATTATTATAAACAAAGAGACGAAATACAGGTGTGGACATCATAATACCAAACGGCAAAAAAAAGAAAAGAAAAAAAACGATAAGTCGATTATATAAGATTATATATTTTCGATTTTTTTTTCTTTTCATATATACAGACGTGTCGTATATTATTATTATTATTATTATTATTATTATTATTATTATTATTATTATTATACGTACGTATTCCACCAACCCTCGAAGTACAAGACGGCTGCGAGTTTCTCACATAACATAATATTATTGTCTTATTCGTATACAATATTTACACACACACACACACACACAAGGCGTATATATTTTACAATGTGTGTGTATAAGTATTTGCTTACCATAGGTATACGTACTTATATATTATGTAGGTATGACGTTTGTATTATTTTCTTTTTTCTTTTCCCGTTTAAGCGTGTAGGCGTACCGTCGAGTTTAAAGAGCTCGGACATCATAACGATAGGTTTTAAAGAACCTCTCGACAACGGAATGATCGATCCACTCCAATATTAATACCTGTCATTTTCCTACAGACGCGTATAAACATATAATAAAAATCGGTATCGAAGGCGGGCCGCCGCACCGTATTAAAAATAATAATAATAATAATAATAATAATAATAATAATTCGAAAGAGATAAAATAAGAGCCGAAATAAATATATGAGTATATTTAAAAAAAAAAAAAAAACCACCGTACTCATAATATAGAGAGAAGACCGCGCGCGCGTGTTATTGTTTCTACGTGACGTATCATTAGAGTGTACAACTAGTCCGGTAATTAATACTTTCGGGCGTATTGAAAAGACGAAATACCGCGTGGTACATATGAAAATAACGATGATGATAACAATATAATAACAACGGAGGAAAAAAAAAAGAAGAGAAAAGAAGGATTGGCCCGGCCGCTAATGAATGGCTTTGTACACTTTTTTCTTCCCTCGCCGCACACCCGACGGAAATATAAAAACATTGCCTGTTCGAATCCAGATATAATAAAAAATGGTATTATAACGTTCCACGGGCAGGTGAATAAAATACTGTTTCGACGTGCCGAACTGACATCGGACACGACACACCTCGACATGCGTGTGTGTAGTACGATAAACAGCGCGCGCGAGATCGTACGAATTATTTTTCACATTTCGAAATAACGGCCGGTTCGAAAAATTATTTCACTCGCGAACAGGTACGTTTTCACGCGTCGATGTTTTATTTGTTTTTCTCTAAAAAAAAAAAAACGTGTACGTTCTATTATTATTATTATTATTTTTTTTTTCTACGAAGAATCCGTTATACTTCGCAGTTGTTTGAAAATAACGATGCGCGTAAATGTTTAAACTCGAAGAAGACGACGTGACGATTTGAAATAATAATAATAATTTTCTTGGTTTCGCGTCGATTTTTACAGTAACGTCCGCCGCGTGAACGACAATAATCGCCAATATTATCGAATTGCCGGGATGATTTCGTCGGTTCAACGGCGTTTCGTTTATCAATATTGCGGCGACGAATGATATTAACGTATATAATTAGTCGATCGGCGTGCGCGGTAAAAGTAAACGAGTGTAAAAACAAACAAAAAAACTTTCCCGACGCGTTTTTCGTCGATAATTCCGTTTACCGCGAAAATTCGTCAGAATCTGGCTTTCGGGTGTGCGGAAAAATCACACCGTTTCCTCTTGGATTTCGACGCGGTGCGAACGTTTTCTCCGCACGCGTTTAAATATTGTTCGTGAGAGTCCGATGGACAACGCGAAATCCGGTACGTTCGTGGCGTGTGTCTGGCCGCCGTTCAACAGCAAAAAAGAGAAACGAAAAAATCGACGATGATGATGACGATATACCTCTCGGTCTCGTTTGTTATCATCGTGTCTCCACCGCAGCAGCTCGGCCGAGCCGGGTTCGATCTCGACTAAAAGCGGCTGGGTTTTAGACGACGACGACGACGACAACCGTACGCGTCTTTTATTCAAACGGTTTTATTCAAACGTTAATTGGACGTTGTTGTGCGTTGATGTAATATGAAAGTATTTCGTTATACACGCACGCGCGAGTGATTTTTATTTATTTATTATATGCACACGTTTGGTGAGAAAAAATTGCGAGCAATACGACGACGACTCGCGTACAAATGTGTATATTTTTACGATTATTACGAGTTTAACGGAAACGTGTACACACCGCGGTGCGCGATCGCGTCGTCGTCATACCGACTACTATAAACGTGGTTCAATGGTAATACATTTTCTATCATCCTCGGAAAAAAGAAAGGGGGAAGAGAAAAAGAAACGTTTCGCATTTTGACATTTTAAATATTGCGTTAAGGGATTTGTTAAAACATAAAAAAAAATCGTTTATGATTCACTGCAGTGATTAGTGAGTACAACGCGATAACTTCGATACGAAAACAATATATTTATATATATAAAAAAAAAAAAAACCGTAAACGTATTTATTAATTTTTTTCAATACACGTTTTCTCCGAACTTGGTGTATTACATAAAAGAGAGTGTGTTGTATATTTCGAAGAAATAAAACAAAAAGCACCGCGTATCGTTTGGTATTTGATTGTCTTCGGTGTTTTATGCCCGGGAAACGGTAAGAACTCCGTTTTATTATTATTTAAATATATAAAAGAGTGTAAAACTCTGCAACACGCCCAAGTATTATCATCATTATTATTATCATCGATGCTGCGACAACAGTACCGTTTTATGCGTCCGTTTTAACGTGTACGATTTTTTCTTTAATCTCCGCCTTCTAGAATTTTTCTCGAAAACAATATTGAAGATTTAAATTCGCGATAATATCCGTGGAACGTAGGACCAAGTATTATTATTATTTATCCGGCGCTCGGCGTATAAAACATCGCGTATTGTATTGAAAAAAAAATCAACCACCCCGGTCGCGTCATCCGTAGTCATCCAATCTTACCGAGTCGATTATGTGAAAATCGAGCTTTACGTTTATCATCTTTTTTTTTTTTTTTTTAAATGATTTTAAAAACAATAACGGGCCGCTGCACAACTACGTGATCGCGGTATATATTGTTTCTGACGAGATTATCTCTCACACACAATCATATATGAATATGTATACATACCGCGTACCTACACACATTATTCGAAAACACTTTGGTGTATTATTAATATTAGTTGATTTTTCGTTAAATAATAATAATAATAATAAGTACGGACGATAATATCGGCGGAATAGAATTGTTAATCGATCATCGGTACGTGTATATTTTATAAAAATAATAATAAAAAAAATAAATATTTCCAACGTCGTATAATTTGCAGATATTGAGCGTAGTGGAAAAAACAAAAATATTAACTCGCGCGCAATAATTATGTACGCGAGAAAAAAAACGATTAATAATTAATCAATTAATATGAATAATTATTAACAACAAAAACGTTATATTATTATTATTATTATTATAAAAAAAAAAATGCATGTGTTATAAAACGCGTTATTATTATCTCGTTATTTTTAATATTATTTAATAATAATAACGCGTTTTATAACACATGCATTTTTTTTTCTTTAGTTTCGTTTTTTTTTTTATACAGACTCGGAGCCGATATTAGCAAGTCTCCGAGCACCGAATTCTCGCTATCCGTATAAATGTCATACGTAAACTACTAATAAAATATTAATCGTTATTGATGAGTGAAGGATAAAACAAATTTGTAAATTACGTCGTATCGCCACCGTACGTCACGCGATGTCACGACGTCCAATCCGTTTTGGCGGCCGGTCGTGAATAACTCGTGCCACCACGGTTAGTACAATCGTTTATGACATTATTGTACGTTCGACCGCGAGAGGAGAGTCGTCGACATACATCTTTCCCGGTTCGAGTGGAATATTCGATTTTTCGCCGAACATTTTCAGACGGCCAAATGACTCGTCCGATGTGTAACGCCTTCGAAAGAAATGTCAATCAATTGGCGTATTGTGTATAACAACCAAAAGTCAGAAAAAAGAACAAATTAAATATTTACTTTCACGCGAAACCGAAGGGGGGAAAAAGAACGCCGTCATGCAATGAACCGCGGCGAACGAGCACAAACCCGTAACGTACATGTATCGTGTCGTCAGAAGCAGAAATGGAACGTCGAATTCGATATTGGAATGATTTGTGGAAAGAGCTACAGCCTATGTTGCGTTACAGTCTCAAAGGGAGCAATACACGCGTGTCGTTAAAAATTCGAAGGATTTCAATAGAAAAAGTAAAATATAAAGGATAAACCGTCCGTCAGAAGTTCTCTTAAAATATTATTACATGTCATTAAATTTAACTCCGATGATGAAAAAATAAAAAAAGTTTCGAAAACGTCGGAAAATATGATTCGTGTTATTACGCGCTGTATCTAGTTGAACAGCCACGATTCTCCGCCCAAACAACAACGTTTACCGTTCGACGACGACGACCACTCGTGGTCAAATTCGTTACATACAAATGTATGTCGTAGAATTAGAAGAAACGAATGTCGGATGTGAGAGCACGTTTAATTTGAGAACACGTTTTACTGAACGGGAGGAATGACGGTGGCGGTGGTGGACGACTGCACGAGACAGTGAACGAGCGACCGAACACGAAAGACTTTTTTATTTTTTTCTAACGGTATTTAATTCGATTGCCTATAAAAACAATGCGCGCGGACGATGTCGCGCGAAATCTATGAACGAATTATTATTATAAGGAAAAGTTCATTATTGTTTTTTCGGGTGCAATTCCGAATTTTAAAACCGTGCGCCGCGGATAATTCAACCCGGTAACACACGTATAAAAATGTGAAAAGCAACGAATATACGTGTATTAAACACGTATATACGCGTAGTGGCAGTAGTAGTAATAATAATAATAATAATATAATCTTCCGACTCGGCTGCTGCTGCTGGCGTAATCAAAACTATAAATATAAATCGTAATCCTCGAGCATCCGAGTCGAGCATCTATCCCCCCCTCGCAGCGAACAACAACGTCACCGATTTAAATGATACGGATAATTAATTTATAAAACGCGCCCCGAACACAATGTAAACGGCACGGCACATAAATTGTTCAGAAAACGAGATTTTACACACGCCATTCTCACGTTTATAATAAAACACGATATATTATTATTATTATTATTGCTCGTACAGTGTCTAATCTAACGCGCGCACCGAAAACATAATAATATCGCATTTATACGCTATTCCAGACGTAGCTCGTACGGACGGGCGGCAATCGCAGCGTTTAGGTTTCGACCATGCGTATTTTATAAAATAGATTTATATTATAAAATAGATCTCTATTTTTTTCCCTCCCCCTCACATCGTAACGTTTCGACGATTCGCCGCGATTTCGTATCGAATGTCTGCGAGACGTATCGCGGCGCGTACGGTGTTTTAAACGACAATTGTTTCGCATTTGTCGAGTTCTCCTCCTCTTCGCAGCGTTCGCTACAGAATAATATACTTATTGGTTTTCCGAACGGAACAACCGCGTGGACCACCGTACGATACCGTTTCGGAAAACGGTTTCACGATCATCAGATTTCTTCGACGTTTTTTACATCGACTGATTAGTATCACGTCGTATTATGCGCGTTAGTATTCGAATTTTTCCCGCCCGCGGAAACGGTTGTGTGTAACGGAGACACGAAAAAGAATTATAATTGTTGTTATTATTATTATGAAGGGAGAGACGCGATGATTTATTCCTCCGGCGGGAAAAATAAAAACAGCGAAAGGCAGGGAAGGAGTGACTGACGACGATTCAGAATACATACGAAGAGAATACCACGTCAACAACAACGGGATAGTTTGCGTTATCCGAAATCGGTACGATATTCGTTTATTTTGAAGAAGAAGAAGAAGGAAAAGAAACACGACGCGAACGCGCGTGTCGTTTTCGTCATGTTTCAATGACAAGCGGAATTATACAGCGAAACACCGCCCGTCTCTGTCGATCGTTATTTATGTGTTTGTCGCAGGAGAAAGAAACGTGAAAAAAAAACCGCGTATAAAACAATATATGTTAATATTGTTACGGGGATTTTGAAACGAGCGTTTTCGAAGTCTCAATGATAAACGAACCCCCGAGAACGCACGTCATTTTCTGTAACATCGTTTCATAGCGACTTGCGTTTTGTATTAAGACGCGTGCCTCCCTCCCATCCCTCACCGGGAACGCGTAAATTTGTGCTGTATAAAATTGTCGTTTAAAAAAAAAAAAAGAAAAAAAATCAATCATCGTAATTTACGTTTACGGCTGTTTATAAAAGTACTTCGGGGATACGTTATAGAAGAAATTTTCTCTCCGATCGCTCAGTCGATGTGTATTGAACATTGTCGTTCGCTCCGTTTCGGTCGGACTGTTCACCGTATTGGTCTCCAAATGTGAATTCCCTCGGAAACAATGTCGTTTTTTTTACAAATCCATAATTATTTTTAAACGAATTAAAATATTATTGCGCATCACGTATTGTTGTGATTATCGTAAACGAAATACTTTTCTTTTATCCTGTAATAATATATTTTTTATTATTATTATTCGGAATAACTGTTCCGTATCTCGCTGTTACGGGGACCTGTCTCTAATAATTATTAATATTATTCGAACGCTACGAATCGTTTAATTATATTATTATCGTTGAAAAAAGAAAAAGAAACATTTAGCTCTTAAGACTCTAGTCTCCCCCCCCCCCCGTGTATTTGAAAATGTATTTTTATCTCCGCGTCTAGAAAACAATTAAAAACTCTCTTTACGCTCCGCAAAGCGGTATTTATTTTATTTTTTTCTCATATTCAAGTTGTGTTCGTATTAATTGCTATTCTCTCGTGTCGATAATAATACACGTGTGTAATTAATACGTCTCGTGATAATTAATATTATACGTTTGAAACACCGTCCGCGTTTGTACGATAAATAATATTGTATCGTATTTAAAGGATACCCACTAGTTTTTATTACAAAGTTTTGACAGGGGGGCGGGCGGGAAAAAGAAATAAAGAAACCGCGCTCGTACTGGTCGTTGTTATTATTATTATTTTTTTCTGTTATCTACACGAAAATTCATAAATTTAACGAATGAAACTCAAGAACAACGGTCTTTCGTTTTTTTTTCTCCTTCTCCCGCAACGAAACGTTTTTGTATTTTTCTCTCTCTCTCTCTCTCTACGTGCCGCCGCCGCAGCCGAAGACGAATACGGACGCGATCGGCGAACGGAACAGCGGTGTACCGAAAATCCGTGTATTACCACGCGCGGCGGCGGTTTGTCGCGCACTCGCTATTTTCATTCGCCGTGCGTTCGTTCGTTCGTTCGTTCGTTCGGCCGAGAAATGTGTCGCGCACAAACCGTCCAAACGCGTGCCGTACACGTACGTGTCGTCGATCGAGAAGAGTTTTTAGATTTTTTTTTGTTTCTGATGCCGTTTTCATCGCACGACGACCGCGGGGAACGGAAAACACTATGGTTTTTTTTTTTAAACATTATTCGTTCACAGGCGCTCAGACACCACTCGCGTTCGATTCCGCGAGCTCATCCGTCGGATTAAAAAACTCGTCCGTTATACATGCGATATGACCGTCCGAAATCACTGGAGTGCGCGCAGGGCCGTATTACCGGTTAGGCTGTGTAGGCTAAAAAAGCCTAGGACGGGAAATTTTAAAGGGCGGCAAATTTTTTTTTTTTTTTTTTGGTGTGACCTACACCAGAAAGGGCGGTAAATTTATTTCAGCCTATGGGCGGCGACGGGGCAAAAATTGTTAATCCGCCGGCCCTGAGTTCGGTTCGTTTGACAGACAACATACACGGCCCGACAACACTCGGCAAACGTCACGTGAAACGTCCAATGGTCCCCGTTATCGAGTATTTTATTTCCCTCCTCGATAAAATACTTTCCTTTTTTTTTTGCGCATCCAACCCCGTGCCACGGAACGTTTGTCGTTATTTATTTTGTGTACGTTATGTACGGCGTCGTCGTTTTCGCGCGTCGATTTATCACGGAGACGGAAGAAAAATTTACTCGTTTTTCACGCGACGACAATTGATCATGTGCGGGATACGAATTTTTTCTCTCTCTCTCTCTCCGTGTTTTTTTTTTTTGTTTTACCGCGAAACACGTCGCCGGCGACCGTCATCAGCGGACAGTAAAATTCCACACTCGTCGTGCCACCGCGATGTATTTGCGATGAATAACCGACTCCGTGCGCTGCGGCCCGCTGTTGTCGCCAATCCCGTGGACCGGCAAAGCCGACGCCCGCCTAGACGATAAATTACACGTTCATGTTTTTGTAGGCGTAAACCGGCGCGTGGTAATGGGATATTTAATACGCGTCGCTCGTATACTCTCCGCGGGTAAATCGTCTTGGAAACTTTACCGGAATATAATAATAATAATAATTATTATTATTATACGCGGGGCCGTTTAATTAAAACCGCCGTTTCGCGGTGGTCCGTTCCGTGTACGTACATCAGTGTGTGTGTGTGTGTTCCGCGTTTGCATATTTTATAATATAATATATTATACCACGCTCGTATTTATACGACTTCGACCGTCGTAGATTATCGTCAGGAGAACGCGCCGGCGTGCTGGTGGTTCGCTGTCGCCAATTCGCGGAGTGTTACAAACGACGTTTGGGGGGGGGGAGGACGCGCGAAATGTAAAATAAAACGTTTAAAACGCGTCTTCGGGTAAGCAGCGTGAGGAGAGAAAAAACAAAAAAAAAACGTTTCGTCGTTCGAAATCGTTTCGTACATATCGATACGTCGAGTGGAAAAGAACAAAAAAAAAAAATGAAAAAATGAAAAACTTCTCGATGTTTTTTGTTTTATTGCCGTTTGGGGAGGCTCACCTCATTCGCGAATCAAGAGAGACCGGACCGCGAACGAAAACGGGCGTAGGATGGGGGATGTGAAACGAGAGTGCTTTTGACGTACGCTACAGCGCTCATTCAGTGTGGGGATTGATTCTCTATACAACTTTACACTATACCGAGAGAGCGTAACCGAATATTCCATTCGTCGTGTTCGTGAGGTATGCAGACGTTATAACATCACACCACGGTGGATTTGATCGATCTGCATCATATAAATCTGTAGGTAATAAATGATTTTCCTGAATTCCCGGTAAATGAATTGTTTTTACAGTGGGCAGTTCGCTTTTAATAAACGATACGGCGGCCTTGTTGACACCGACGCCGTTGAGAACGCCTTAGCCGCAATCGGCTTTCGAAAAGCATTTACATTTTTTTTTTTTGTTTTCGTGACGAGAAGCTTCGGTCTATACATCTCAATTCGTGCTGCAGCCGACGACTAGGTCGCGCCGTAATACGCGTTCCCTCGATACGCGAAAATCTCGGAGTACACGATGGAATATAATTTTCTCCGTGACATTTATCACGTGGTTCTATTATTATTATTATTATTATTATTATTATTATTATTATTATTATTATTATTATTATTATTATCTAATGCGAGATCACAGAACGCGAAACAACATCCTTATAGTATCCGATGTTAGCACCGGAAAAAAAAATCTGTTGTTTTTACGTAATGAAGCTGTTAACGAAAATCGGAAAACAGAAACGGAATGCGCGTATTTTACACGTACGGCAATTTCGTGTTCATTGCGCGTACGGCGTGTGCGATTCAAAACGTTTAATAATATAATAATGTTTCTGTACGTCGTTCCTCTTATTAAATCCGCCGACTGATTTTTCTTTTATTTCATATAAATATCCATCGGGTTTGCCGGGCAAACGGCAATTAATACAATCATTTAATAGCGTAATTTTCCCGACGAATTATTCGCTTTTTCACGGCCAGCGTCGTTGTGTTGGATATCTTGTTTATCGTATTGATGAAATCTCGGTGTTTTCGACAAATCAAATCTTATATACACGCGCTGTTTTATATTGTTGACTCTTTTTTTGAATATACGCAACAGCATATGACACTCGCACGTACACCTACGTGTAAATATCAGTAATATAGCACAGTCGACGAAAACTTACAATCTTTCGTTCATAGCGATTGTCGGGAGACATTGCGTTATCATCAGCGGTCGTCAACGCACGCAGTATATACTCATAATACATACGTTTTATACGCAACCACTCACTCCTCGTCGAATATCGAATTTGAAATTATACTTTTTATATAAAAAGTATTTATTATAACTACATTATACTCGTTGAAAGCAGCAGACAATATTAGTTTTCAAAGACGATTGCACAATTTCATTCGGTGTACCTATAATGACTATATAACGGAGCAGAGCGAACAAGTGGCTTTAAGAAATCATTGATTATTATTTTCAATAGGATTGTAAATTTAAAAATATTACGGCCACTTTTTTTAAAAGAATTATGGTTTTGTTCCATATATACGAGTTGACTATTGCGCGTCTTAAAATCGATGGCTATTGTGTCGCAACAATATTAGAAACAAAGTAAAAATAAATAGCTGTAGTCGTTGACCACGGTCATTTAAAATCGTTCTTGTAGCCACATAAATTGAAGGGTGCCAATAGCACTCGGATATAAAAATTTATTAGCCGCAGTAATATTCGTTTTCATTCGAACTCGTGTACGTACGAATTCGAAAATATTCGGTTTATTATTATTATTATTATTATTATTATTAACGGGGCCACTGCGCCGACGGCGTTCGATTGAGTCGTGTGCTAAAGACGTCGTTCTCGTCGGCAACCGCAGCTGCATTAGAAACGGCAGGAGATCACAACGCAAGTACGCGTGTGTAATATATCAGCGTATACAATACGGCTGCAGACTCCGTAATGACGATAATAACGTCGTCCGATAGATGGATAGATAGAGAGTGAGAGAGAGAGAAAAACGCGTAACGAATTGTCTGAAAGAAAAATAATAATAATAATAATAGTAATAGTAATAATAATAATAATAATAATAATCGAAGAAAAAAAGGACGCGTAATACACTCCGCGCGACTCATGTACGACTGACTCGGCGCGTGATGGTGTCGGATGAAGAAAATTTCCGTGACGGCCGCCACCAACCCAACAACAGTGATGATGTTGTTAATATACGTGTGTGTACGACGACGACAATAATATTACGTGTGTACACACCGAACACGTCGATTTTAATTGACATCTTATTTTTTCAAGTACGCGCGGTCCAATATAAGACGAGATAATACGGAGCTATTATTGTTATTATTATTATTATTATTATTATTATTATTATTATTATTATTATTTTTATTATTATTATGATTCCCGTTGCACGGGATCGTCTGCGGCGTTTATTACGACCAGATCGACCGCCGCACCATACAATATCGCGGTCGTTGGTTTTATATTTTCTTATATATATATATATATATATGTATACGCGCAGTCACCGGAGAGGAATTATTATGATATTTGAGAGAGAGAGAGAGAGAAAGAGAGAAAATAAAAGAGAATTAGCGACGAGTATTTATATATAATTTATATATGCGCGAGGCGTACGTATATCGACGATTCACTCGTTTTAATTCGGAATCCGTAGACGTCCGTGTAACAGTCCGATACACTCTTATCATTATTATAACGCACACTTCTATAGGGTTTTTTATCGAAATATTTTGCCAATTCATCGACGTAACGATATAAATATTATACTATATATAAAATAACGTGTTTATGACGGACGCGCGCGCGTCGAAAATCGTTTCTCCCCGCTCCACTCCACCCGTTCGTAACGAAAAATAAAATAACGATTAAAAAGAAAATTATACGTCGTACGTCGCGCAGATGTGTTCGCGCCGTCTGTCTTTGCGTCCAACGACATTTTTTTTTCCAAAATTTTACATTTTTACACAGCCTCCGACGTGAAAAGCCTTCTCGGCGACAGTGTTGAACGGGCACGCGCCGTGTCTTACACACGTGTCCGGGAGATTAATTGACTCGGAAAGCCAAAACCGCTCTTTGTGCACACGTAATCGAAACGGTTTTCGAAAAAAGAATGTCTGTGTGTGGTTTGAAACGAGCAAAGTTGCGTTTTGCCAATTCACAATTCATAGTGTTGTCGGTTGAATTTCCAATGCGTGTTGTTCCTCTCTAACAGCGAACGAATTCTACCGAAATTCGATAAAAGTTGCGATATTCACGCGACCTGATCGTATTGTAAACGTCATTCGGGCCTGAGTAACGGACGTTACATGGGGACCGTTCGGCGGAATGAACACTACGCGTACGTGCGGTGTCATAATCTCGGCGAGGGGATGTATAAATACGTTATAAACTTCACTGTTCGACGCATTAGAAACGAAAACGCGTCAACGCGATTTTACGAAAATGTACCGACGACAATCGGACAAGTCTTGTAATTAGACCGCTCGTGCACGTACGAATAGTTCACGTTATTATGTCGCACGTGATTTATCTGAATATTTTTATTCTTCTAATCCCATTTAATTACGACGATTACCAGGTGCGCTGTGTAATTCAATGCGTTCTCGTGTTTTTTCTATTCTTTTTGATTCTTGTTTCGCACGAAGAAACGAATTCGATGAAAACTTGTTTTACGTTATTTATAGATCAAAAAAAAAAAAAAAAATTATATTGCACATTTTCTCGCATTCAAAACGTTATGGACCATTTAGCCGAGAATAAAATTTCACCACGAATTTTTCGTATTGACTTTTTTTTTTCTATGACACATATTCGTATAATTTGATAAAATAATAATAATAATCCGCCATCGATCAAATCCACTTTTGAAAGACGACATTTGCTGGTGGCAAATGTCAAAAAAGTGTTTAAAAAAAGTCCCCGCCTCGTGTTTAGCAAACATATCACTACGGCGTTTGGGATTTCTGCCAGTGATATGTTTTGGTGAAAACTTTCGAAAACGTAACGCAAACGGACCTTTGGGATTGTCGTTGAAAATGACGACGCGCTTTCGATTGAAAATCATTTCAAAAGGACTAGAAACGAAAGGGGAATTCGGTTTTTATACGTCCGTTACATAAATCATACGTTCGTTAAAAAAAGAAAAAAAACAGTTTATTTAATAAACTGTTGGAATTGGATTGGCAACTAACGGGCGAGTGCTTATTATTTTTTTTTTTATACATTAAAAGAGTACGTTTCGTTCGTTTTTACCACGAAATTGAACGCCCGCGTATTTAATATATTATATTATTTTTGTGTACCGAAATTCATTGACCGATCTCGTTTACAAACGGTCAATATTTGTTTTAATAAGTTTCTTCTATGAAATCAGCCAACGTCATATACGTTTTCGTACGTAATTCGCGGAACGAAATCGCTTATATTTTTTTCAATTCCAGTATACGACAACAATAATAACGTACCACACACACACATATTATGTACTTATTCAGTAACGAGTATTTTTCTTCTATTTATTATTATTATTATTATTATTATTATTATTGTTGTTGTTGTTGTTGTTGTTGTTATTGTTATAATTCCGATAATATTTATTTATTATTATCAACGACAATAGACTTTTGGGTCAAAAGTAATATTAAGTTCTACTCGACGAAAAAAAAAATATTATTATTATTACGAATTTACAAAACAGAAATGTGTTTTTATACGCGATTTATATTTTCACTCCGAGTGGTGTTTATAGCCAAGAGCGAGTAGGAACGCGTGCGATTCGATTATTCCAATATTAATTACTTTCTGTTTTATTATTTTTTTTCCTATATATATGTAAATAATGTCAACTCCAACTGTCTGTTTTATAATAAAATCGCGTTTTGTTATTGATTATTATTTCAATATCTTCGCACAATATTTCCAAATATTGTTATTTCATTCGTTCGTCTTTGTCTTACGCCGTTTTCGTAAACGCGTACACGCGTTATCCGCGTGATAATGACGAGTTCAAATTCATACAAAACTTGAGCTTTACAATTCGTTTTCTTTTCAAAATTAAATTCGACGAATAACTGTGTTTATTTTTCTTTTTTCTTTTTTCGCGTTAACATATTATCATACAACGGAGTATTTAAATTAAACGTTGTACAAAAGCGCGATTTTTTTTCCTTCTATTTTTGCCGAATGCCGTTTTTACATTTTAGTGTAATCAACATTTTTTTTTTTTTTGTAGATATTTTTATATATTAGCGTCGAGTATATTTAGAAATATTTCTTACGAGAGAATTTCATTTCTTACGATCTTGAAAACAATACACCGCAGCGGGTCTTCGCGTTGTTTCGATATTTTCATGAAATACGTTTCAAAAAAATTAACGTAAATAACGTTTACTTTTAACTGATTTTACGTTTGTATTATACTAGTTAAGAAACAAAAAAAAAAAAAAAAAAGAGTAAAATTTAGTCGATTTTATTTTTTTTTTTTTGCATACCGTCACGCGCGTGCAGTCTAATCACGGAAGAATATTAAAAATATTTTTATATTATTTCACGAGGAACTACTCCTCGTAACACCCGAGCGATACGATTATTATTATTTATTATTATTATTACACACCGCGTTAAAATTCAATCGACACCTCGAAATTTCGTATTAAATTCATCACTGTAAATTGTTTCTCTCCCGCGGGATTATAAACGTAAAGCCGCAGCAGCAGCCGAGAAGATATAATCGCCCGCCGGCACTTGAACGACCTTCTAACGTAATACAACGCCGTCGGCTGAAAGCGGCGATATTTTTCGGAAGTTAATTACACGTTAATAAAAAAAAAAAAAAAAACACAAAAATAATAATAAACTTACTTGAAATATTATATAACCTAAAGCACGCGAACTTACAGTAAACCCGCGCGCGACCACGTACGTACGAAAACGTGGTGGTGCGTTTTGAATACGACTATTTTGTTTTACGACCAGTTTTATATTTATACACACACACGCGCGCGCGTATAACGCTTTTGTTGTAAAAATTATTTTGTAACTGCTCGTGTAAAAAAAGAAAAAAAATAACAACTGAAAATCGTAAAAACAAATATATTGTTGTTGTACGCGCTATAAAAAAAAAAGAGAAAAAAAATGCCGGTTATTTATATATATATATGTATATAATACGGTAAAGTTAACACTTATTACGATTAAGAGGCACTTCACTCGCAACGTCGCACACAGCAGTACACATTAATAGAGTTTTACAATAATAATAATAATAATAATAATATATCACGATTCCAGTGCATAAATATTTATTAATTTAATAAATATGCGGTAATTACAGAGAACAGCTAAACGCCGTTGAACCTAGCTTACACACGGAGCACTGGGGACCTGAACCGGGAAGGGGGAAAGAAATCACACGATTCCTAAAACTAACGAAATTCTATATAATTCTAATCGAGTCCATTACATCGTCGGTCAGTGACCACCTACCGGCCGAGTAGAAAACGGGAAAGAATAAGAGTTCGGTCTACGGAACCAGTAGGTTTCGTTTCAAATGTGGCTGCGCCCAAATGATTGAGGAACGAACGAAATAACGATTTGGTCAATCGAAACGGACGAGTTGAATGAGGTGAAAACCAGAGGTATATATTAATTATATGTAAAACAAATCGCGTTACATTTGATTGTCCGCGTGACTGAGAAGAAAAAAGAAAACCGTGAAATCGAGAGTTTTGAAACCAGACGACTCCTTGTCCTGGTTTGGGACACATTGACGACAATATTTACGCGTAATCGCGCGCGCGATATAAATTCGATGAATTTTCTGTTTGGCCAAACAAATAACAACAGGTTTTGTCCGACCACAACGTGATCGTAACTAGTGTACGTATTTTATTTATCGTAAAATATTTCCGATTTCGTATCGTCGTATTCACAACAGAGAACATCGTATTTCGCGATGCGAATTGTACCCCACACGATACATACACTACCAACAAATTAACACTGTCATTTTTCTGTAGAAACGTTCGAACCGAATTGAGAATTTGACGGAATACCGTTTAAAATCGTGTAGTAAAAGTGTTTTTTTTTAACGGCGTTATAATATTACGTTCACACTTTTCCCTGTCGCTGCGACACATCATTATAAATAATTATTTATTATTCGGAATTCGAAAGTGGCGACTAAAAATTATTATATTTTCCGTTTATACATTTTATGCGCGACACTTATGTAATCTTTTGTTAAAAGTTAATTTAAAAGAAACGAAAAACCGAGAATGCGTATATACGCGGTTTTTATAATATTTTTAATTTTCTCGTTTTAAAGTCATAAAACGCCGTGGAAAATAACATTATATTTGAAACATAACACTGCTCGTAACCGCATATACTGTAATATAAAATGTAGCGTGTAAAAACGCGTTAGTTTTATACAGCCATAATACAATAATAATAATAATAATAATATTTCTTAACTTTTCGATGTGGCGGATACATTTTATTTCTGAAATGTTAATTTTTTTATATAATAATATGTGCATTTATTATATTTTGACGATCGACATCTCCCAGGAGATGTCCAATCTTTTGGAAGTCCTCGTCCATAATAATCGTTTGAGTTAAGCGAGTGGGCCGCATTTTCCACGTGTCCATAAATGCATGTAACAATATAGAGTATAGATTTTTGTAATAATATTTATGATTACGAGGAGAAAAATACGATTTTGCGGGAGGTAGGAGGGGTAAAATAAATATAACTATTGCGAAAATATGTAAGTTGTGTGTGCGTGTGTTTCACTAAAGTAATGAATCTGTAAAGTAAAAAATCTAGAGAAGAAAGCATCTACCGACATTGCTTCCAATTTTGGATTTCTAAAGATAAGTTAGACATTTATATGTTATTTCTATGTAGAAAATCACGTGGCCAAAGTCGTTTATGACGACAAGAAGGGTTATGGGATATTGTAGCAGAGGCTAGTTCGAAAATAAAAAAAATCGAGTGAGGATTACGGATATTTGACTATGAAATTTACCATAGTAGTAGGATGCAAGTGCAAAAATCGTTGGAACATTAAGATCCTTATGTAAGGTACGGTCGCCGACATACCAGGGAGCATTTGTGAGACGTCGAGGATTTGATAGGATTGGAAAATATTTAAGTTAGAAGTCTCTGTGGTTCTTCAGAATTGAATTCCGTATGACATAGCGGAACGCATCAATTGTTTATAAATTAATAACTTGTTGTTAGTTGAGATTTTTTTATAAGGAGGATTCGTCTTGATTTGTGAAGTCTGAGATTCAGAGATCTCCTTTTTGTTTTAATGTGGGTTGTCCGAGTTAGCCGTTTGTCATGATGGAGACCTAACTACTATTAGCGGAAGGGATTGCTTCGTTATTCGGGAATACGGGTGGAATATGTTTTTAGGACTGAGGGCAAACGTGATACGAGCGGATTTACTTTCATTTATTTTTATTTTCCATGCCGCCGTTCCTGTAGTTTTATTATAGGCGATCTTGGAGGTTATTTTTTATTGCAGAATTTACGTCGGAGTCAATAGTGGTTATTGCTGTATCGGGTATAATTCAAAGACGAAAAATTCAACTGTTATAAAATTATCGATTTAAAAGAATATATGCTCCTCTTAGAATTTAAAGACTTTTAGTTGAAACGTTTCGCAATAAACGAATTTAGCGTGATTTATTTACATTTTTACCAGTCGAAAAATATTCAATACCGTTTTATTACGACCCATAACTGAACCGGGACAGTGTGAATTCTCGTAATGTATTTTCGTTTAACGCAAAACATTTAATTTATATAATATTATGTTCTTACAATTCCTTCTTAAATCGTTTATTTATTGATTTTCACGTAGCGTTATCTCGTACGAGTGTATACGTCATTTTGTATACACTCATTATGATTATTACTACTCTTTGGCGCGATAACGAATATCATCATCAGTCTTCACACAGCGTTATGTTTATAATGCATGTAGACGGGACCGTCTATTTTATACGCGTCTTCGAACGAGTTATATCACTTCTATAATATATAATATTATTAAGGTAACGGAGGACGTTATAGAAACAAACAAATAGCGCGTAATAACGCTCATGATTAAAAATCGTAAATCGATATACACGTATTATTATTATTACCATCGAGAGTCGTTTCGACGATTTTTCGTGTTTCCATTCGCGGCGGGGCCGCACGCCCGCGTCTCCTTAAAGTCAATAAAGTTAAATTTCCCGTTCGCACGCTAATAATAATAATAATAATAAAAAATACGAATAACTAATGAACGAGAAATAACTAAATGAGGTTTTTTTTTTCAATGCGGTTATTACAGCGTAATACCCGGTTGCGGGTAGTGTATTATATATATGTACGAGACTAGTGGTAATAATAATGACAAAAATGATTACAAATCAATTCATCAATCGTCGTACGGAATCGTAGCGAAAAACAAACCGGGTTTTTTTTTCTTTTCATTATCGATCCGTGATGTATACGTGATGTTATATTATCGTATTCGGTTTTATTTTGTATTAACGCGAACGGAATATTATTTTTAACGCATAAAACGAATTCACGATCTCGTGTTAAGTGTATGTTGTTCGCATCTCGTTAATCTCGTCGGTATCGAATATTGACAAAACACGCGGTTCACAATACCAGCACGTACAAATATCGTATAACGGTTTAATAACGCGTTTCGAACTTGGATAAAAAATAATATATTGCGTTTATCACTTATCAAACTGGAAATTATGTGAAAATCAATTAACGACCGGAATCATTTCGCTTCGGAGTCAACGAAATGTTATCTTTTTCAAAATTGACTTGAAATTTAACGCTCGTTTTACTGTACGTATTATGATAACAGTTCGGTCCGCTAAAGACTGAAAAATACGAATACAATTTCGCAAATATCGAAAACGCGTAGGAACGGTGCGTATTCAACGTCCTTTGTAAAACGAAAAGCGTTTGAAGAATCGAACAATTTTCAAAAGGCCGGACGGTTGTTAATAATAATAATAATGCAAAACGTTTACCGTTAATCGTAACGGAATATTAAAAAAAATAATAAATATCGTTCGTTGAGTTCGAATTTCGCGAGTATATAAAACGGACGATTCCTCCGAGCGTTTCACGACGAACTATTTGTTTTTTTTTTTTAAAACGTTCGAAATTTGCGTTACGAACTCGTACGTACACAAAATCGAAGAAAATTATTACGCGGCACGTTTGTTGCGCTCGAATCGTTTAACGCGATTATCATTTATTATTATTATTATTATTATTTTCAATTTTCAATTTCCTTTAAAAGTTTTCCAATTTCGACACCGTTTTCTTCGTATATTATATATTGTACGATGAACTCTAAATCAACGAACCCGGCCGCATTACTCTTAACAGTCCAAACCCGGTTTTAATAAACGAATTTCCCTCTCACCACACACACACACACACACACAAAACACGGAAATTCGACCGTATAGACAAACGTATTTTATATACTCACAACACTTAACGTGTGTGCGTGTGTGTCGCGGCGTATACGTCGTACGATGGCAGTCTGGACGAGCGGAGAAGACACGACGGCGGTGCGTTTACACACTTAACGAACCAAATCATCGAAATAGTGTCGTCAAACTCCGCCACCGCCGTACTCTTTCCAAAAGTATATTTACGCGATAATTCGGACGAGTTGGAAGTTCTTTTTCACCACTCACACACACACACACACACACGCTCGAAACGTAATTTTTTTTTCCTCTTTACGTTTATTTTATTTGATTTTTACGCGGAAAAGAGGATAATTCGCACACATACGCCGCGCGCGCGCGCGCCCGTTGATTTATATAAAGCGCGCGAAATTTTCATCGGTTCGTTTCCCGCAAAACACGTCGTTGTCGACGATACGAATACCGATGCGTTTTTCTTTTCATTTTTTTCGTTTACCGTGTATAGCTGTTTCGACTCGAAACACACTATTCGTATACACTGATAAAACGGTATCGACAATAATGTTTTTAATCGTGCGAAAAATAAAAACTAATAATATGTCCCGTTCTATTTTTTTGGCCCGGGTGCCGGGGCGACGGCGTAAAACGCTTCGTGCCGAGCAATTGGATTTACACGACGAGCTCTATAGACGACAGACATGTAAGTTATACACGAATGCGGTCTGTGCCGTTGGCGCGCGCGTATTCCGCGTAACACGTTTCTTTTTTACAAAAAAAAAAATAATAATAATATTATTATTATTATTATTGTCTAGTGTACAATGTGCCGCGAAACACATCATTTAATACGTTTGACGACGGTTTTGGATTGCGGATTTCACGATCACGATCGGATACATGCGTATATAAATATCGTGTAAATCGTTTACACACGACGGTTTGACGCGTTATTTCGATGAATCTGAATTCAAAACGTTTGTAAACGAGACAACAGAAATGTTTTCGTTGCGCCATGAACATTCGGAATTCCGTTACTGTCACGATAGATTTGATTGCAATTTTTAATACGTCAAAAAAAAAAAAAACCTACTATGTTGAGCGGGACAAAACTATTGTGATACGACTAATTTTTTTTCTATTTTTTTTTTTTTCGTTTTCTCCGACACGCAACGAATAGTTTATCGTTGCGGGTCAGAAATAATTAATTTTCTTTTATTATAAACGAAAACACGCGGCGTGTGACCCCTCGCAAAACACAGTGAACCACTACTCGAGTTACGATACATAAAGCTAACCTAACGCGTCTAGTACGGCGGTAATGGTTTTTTTTTTTTTTTATAAACGATTAAAAATTGTTCGCCGCATATTTTAAATATCGAGAAACGGAAATCGTTTCTGTACTTTTTGAGTTTATCGCCTTTCTAAGAAACACAACATTTTTTCTTTTTTTTTCGACAAAGTGTCCGGAAGAAAAATTTTCCTCCGGACTTCTCAAAAAATCGATGAAATTCGCGTACAACAGATGTCCAAAAAATAAACACATCGTTTTCAAATACTTCCCGTGTGAAATATAAGAAAACGATTCGTCCGTTTGTGTTCGTTGCTCCACGAAATCAAAAAAAACTCTTCGTTTTTCCTAATTTATACATATTTTATTGACAAAATGTCGAATAACAATAATAACAATAATAATAATAATAATAATAATAATAGGGATTCCATAGACGTCTCTCTGTACACTATTTGACCGTGCGTATTAAATTCTCACATTATTCGAATGCGTTAGGTAAATTATGAAGTTCATTTAACAGCGAGTAATCAAAATAAGTTTATTATTTTAATTCATTTTTAAATGACATCATTATACACACGTGTCGGATTTAACACAACGACAAACGCTCTGCAAGAGTGAAAAACTTTAATATTTTCAAACGACGGGATTATTGCTAGAACACGGAAATGAGTACCGCACAAGACGATCACTGTCGGGAGGGTTTTCGACGTGATTAAATCCTTGTGTGCGTGTGAGACTAATACTTTACTTTTGGATAAACTAGAAATTAATACCAATACCGTTTTATCGTTAGAAAATATATTATTATTATTATTTCAATTCCTTTGAGTCGGGTATTGGGTCCGTGTGTTGCGACACCACGAGAGAGCGTATGAAGACCGTCGTCGTCTTAGCGTTCCTTCCTCCTCTTATAAATTTATATATATTTTTTTTATCAAAATGAGTATTTTTACAATATTTAATAAATTTTCTTACCATATTATATGGAAAATATTTATAAAACAGAAGGTATACACGCATAATGGATATATGATTATACGAATTTGAACGAGCGAACAACCGACGTCATGTAGGTAGGTATATTGAATTTTCTCGCGAACACGCGAACAGCGAAATAATAATAATAATAATCATCATCATCATAATATAATACGCGGAGGTATTATAACAAATCTACAGAATACCAGCTCGTTTCAAATCATAGTTTCCCCTCTCTCCCGCCTGTTTTTGGCGGCGACATTCTGCATAAGACGCCTCACTGGCTGCAAAGATATCACGCAGATATTTCATAAAATGCCGGATTCGAGTGTCGTCGGTATAATAATAATAATAATTATTATTATTATTATATTATATAATTACGCAATATCTTATCACATTATCGCGCTATACACCGGCTATTTTTTTCTTTTAATTATAAACGCGCTTTCGCGTCTAAATAATATGTGTAATATTATCCGAGCGCTGCTCGTATTTCAGACAGAACGGCGGTGCGAATATTAGATAAGTATAAGACACTCGCGCAAATCACAATGCCCCGCGCGCACAGTGTAAATATACGTATAAATAATTTATTACGCGGACGATATGGGGAAGTGAATTATACGTATATATATATATATATAATAAATTAATAATATACATAACGCGCGCAGATGACAAGAAGAAGCTGCGATATGGGGGAAACGCGCGTCTCTCGCGAACCTCTTGAATTGAAAACGTCAAAATCGATCATGACGAACGTATGACAAAGAGTGTCTGAAGTCTCGTCCCTGTCGGAACAGGAGAGTAGTAAATAACAGTGACGTGTTATACCGCGCAGCTTCTTACGTGTACCACCATATTGTATTTTACGTTCGAACGAAATCATTTTTTTGTTTCATCCAAACGCGCCTGCAGTGTGTAGTTTATATAGTAAATGACTGCGCGTAGACACAAGGGATTTAACGTGCGGGCTGGAGCGAAAAAAAAAGAATACAATTCATTGCACGGAATGACAAAAAAAAAAAACCCCCCGTTTCCGTGTGTACGTATGCTTTGTTTTTTCCTTACCAGTCACGTCGAATTGGAAATATCACGAGAGCGCGCAGCATCATCTCATATCGTTATGGCGTTTGTATAGACGACGATTGTTTTTCTCTTCCGAATTTTACGATAAATTCGTTTATTTTCACCGTAATGTGTAAAAATGTTCAACGGCAATGTGTACAACGCGTATTCACATCGCGGCGGTCGTCAGTGTTATCAAATATTATACACAATACATATTCAAATCGTTTATTGCAGTTGTTGTACTCTGTGCAAACGAAATCTGTTTAGAAAATTCTATAAAAGAATTCTGAATTACGGGGTGTTTTTTTTTTCAATTCGCCACGGTCGAATAATTCGACATTTGCCAATTATTGTTTTAGTCGTATGGTTTTTTTTTTTTTTTTTTTAATTAATTCGACAAACTGGACCACATCTCACGCGACGAACATTTTTCGACACCGAAAATCGTACAAAATCGATCGGGCTGCCGCACAACAATAACGTAACGTTTCTTTTTCGGTTTACCGCTCATTGAGACCGTACCGCCGAAAACATTTCTCCCTATCGTCTCTCCGCAGTGAATCGGCGGGTTCGACTCTTTTGCGCAACGAGTCCAGCGCGACCGTCCCTGCGTCGTCGTCGTCACGGTGTTTTCAACGGGTCGCTCTCACCGGTAGACTTCATCCTGGACATTTGTTCCCGCTAAAGACTCCGCCGCGCATTTCGGATAATCGGCGGTCGTCTCTTTTTCTCTTGTACGATCCGGCCTTTGGAATGGTCCCCGTATACGGTTCACGGCCGTCATACGTCATTCTCTCCGCGCTCGCGAGCCGGGCGTCGAAAGGAGTACGTTCCACCGAAATACACCGGAGATACCTCCGATTTATACGTATACGTGGAGTGTTTTAATATTGGTTACGTTACGGCTATGAAAACGATACGTAATTCCACTGGTCGTACAAGAGCCTCCGCCGTATATTTGTTATACGCAAACACCGGAAAACTCCGCGTCGCACGTTACGTTTCCGTCTATTCCGGATTCGTCTGAACCTACGCTCCTCCTGCCCCGTTTTTTCGCGTTTGGACAATACGAAAATATCGTAAAAGATTTATTTCGATCGCGCGTATAGCAGTAACGTTATTATTAATAACGGATGTCTCTCGAATTGTTTTTAAATTTCTTTTTAAATATTCCGCGCGGAGACATTGCTTCCAATTAAATATTCATTATACGAAAAAAAAAAATTTTTTTTTTTTTTTTTTTTTTTTTCACAGCGTCGTCTTTTCAAACAATACACGAATAATAATAATAATAAAAAAAGGTATAAATAAATGTTTTCAAAACGCGATTTCACGCGAATATACATAAATAATAATATTCAAAAAATATTATGTATATAGGAGAAAAAACGCCGTCGTTTTCTCCGGGAGTCCGGAGACGGACGAGCGGCAACCGTTCGGCGGCGTTGTTAATTAAAATCAGTGTCCCGTGATACGGCGGCACGGGCGGACGATTGCGTTTCACCGCGCGTCGTCCGGTCGTTCAATCATCGCCGCGCCGCCGTCGTCGTCACCGCAATGAACAATTTGCATTTCAGGCGCGGCCACGACGGAGATTTTTTCTTTTTTTGTTATTCCGATTATTTGTTTGAATTTTTAATCGCGCGGAATGTAAAACGGGCGACGAGACGACTGCTATCGTTCTCTCTGTCGAATATTATCGTCTCGTTGTTTACCGCGTGATAATGGCGTAATTTTAAAAACGTATTTTTTTTTATAAAATAATGGACTACTACTACTACTGCCGCTGCTCGTGGCCGTACGCGCCAAACAGCGTTTCAAATATCGTTCGCCAATTCATTTGCACGACCGTAACAACGATTTCACGGTGTTGTATATACGAGCGAATATTGTTTATCCGCTCATCGCGCGTTATTCACTTCGGATTCTGCGCGAACACCGTTAAAAACATACGTTTTCTACATTTTTGTACGTTCCACTCGCGCCCGTATTACCCCGTTCGGTTAGGTTATAATCAGAGCTCATAAACTTCTAGAATTTGCATTTTTTTTTTTCGAGAGGTCCTAGAGATGTCCTTATGTGAGCTATAAATTTGTTTCAGATAACCAAGAAGCTAAATACGAAAATTCGTGTTGCATATTTTTACATATTTCGAAGTATAAGTGCTATTTTGCTTTTTTTCTATTACGCCGACATTATTTTTGCATATTTATTTATTATTTTTTTTTTTCAGTACCGTAGCCTTTAAAACATTTTTTTCTTAATAGTAACAAGTAATTACAGCCGTATTAATTATTTATATTAGTAGTTAATTCATGTTAATTTAATTTTTTTCTTATAATATTACATAAGTTATAATATAATATTATAAGAAGGAACTATAATATTATATACCTATACGAGTTTAGGCGACGCTCGACGTAGTGAGAGTGTACGCCCGAAACTTGGTAATTCTATCGATAACGAAACCGTTATAAAATTATAAATACAATTTCATAATTGTATTTATAATTTTACATTTATATGTAGCGTACATGCACTAGTATTTTATTTTTATAGTTTCTAAGTATTCCGATATCATTATTTTCAGATTTTTACAGATTATTACTCAGTAACATTTTGCGGTCGTTTTGGATTTTTCGTATTCAATGCACGCTATAGTTCGTTTTGTGAATTCACAATCCGAATTTCGTAGTTTTGTACGTTCATAATTTATTTTACAATGCCTAAAAAAAAAAAAACAATCTGTTTCTAGTCGTCTCAAAAATAATGTTGGCAAATTTGATCAAAATACGTTTGCAAGTGACGCGAGTGTACTACTATGTAAGTTTTGTAATATTAAAATTAACCATGAAAGCAAATTTAATATCACACAACATTTAAACCCCGGAAAACATATTAAGACCGTTAAACGTGCAGAAATCCAAGGTGAAAAAAAAACAACAATTGGTTACCAACTCTACCGAAAAACCTTCATTTAGTAAAGACTTGCGTTTTGCGTTGTTACCAGCAAATATACCACTGAATAAAGTTAATAAAATTATAATTTTTTTTGACAGAAAAATCGCAGAATAAATGAGTACCACAAGTCGTTCATGATACACTAATTAATAATACCGATGTAAAATTATTCAATTTTTTTAATAATAAAAGTTTGATCATTTTTTTATACAAATGTGTGTTTTCGCATATTTTAGTATTTTTAGGGCATATTTAAGCGCTTATATGAATATTTTCTAGAACATATTATTGCGCTTATAACAACCTTTTTTAAAGCTATAAGTTATGAGCCCCCTGGTTATAATTATTATTATTATTATTATTAATTCTTTTTCCAATAACGGCAGTAACCGAATTTTACTAAATACATAATAATAATAATATCGCGGTAAATCGCGTTCGCGCGTAACACTCGAAACACTGAGAAAATATTTTTCTCAGTGCCGTTTTCTTTTTAAATACGAAAATACATTTCAAACGCGTCTCGATTTCGAATTTCCGTAAAACGGTTTTCATAGTGAAAGAGAAAAAACATTTTTTTTTTTTTTTTAATAAATCTCGTCAAAACGGTAACGGCTAAACGATATCCGTTATAATACACGTGGTATATGACAATTATTATTATATTCGTACGAGAATTCTGGAGAATTTTTTTTCTTTTAATTTCGCGTACAACAAATTATCGTATAAAAAAAAAAAATGCTCGTCCGCGCGTCATTTTAATATAACATAATACCATCGGAAATCGCGTGTTGTTATTTTATTCGTCGTCGCGGATTTCTAATGACAAACGTATAAATCGAATTTCTTCTCGCCGCCACAAAGGGGTAAGAGAAAAAAAAAACGTAAAAAATGTCGTGCCAATTTCGTTCGAACTAAAAAATACGCCATTTATTAACGCGGAAAATTATAATATATGTACGTGTGTGCGAAAACACCTGACGATAGTTAAATGTGTTTTTATTATTTACGTATTGGGCGCGATAAAAATGTTTTATACATTTTGATAAAAAGAAAAATATCGTTTTATTATAAGACGCACACGTCGTGTTTGAGAAACAAATCGTTAGAAAATATCGCCCCGTCGACGTTTATTCGACGCGCAATAAATATATATAATATATATTTGTAACAGAGTTATTACTTTATATTGATTTCTAATTACGGAACAATTTATTTTCATTAACAGTATGACATTATCTTTACGGATAAACAATATCGTCAAATTATATATAGTAGTTAGTAAAAGAAAAAAAAATACTATGAAAATTAAACGTGAAATTCAATTGTATTTCGGACGTTTTTGTACCGAGAATAAATTAAGAGTTCAGATATTCCCGTTATTCATGCAGAATTTTATTCTTTTTTTTTTGAAAAAAGAAATGTTTATTTCGTGATTCGTAATAAACACACATACACACACACACATAATAAATAACCGAATTTAACCATTGAATCGATAAAGAAAAAAAAAAATTCAATTCTATATAAATAAGTGGACAATCCGGTATAGCTCAGTTATTCACGCAATAAGCGTTATTTTCTCGTTTACGAAATATTATTTATAATAAAATATTATTTATATACATATATCATTATTATCTAGTTTCGGATCGAAATTAATCAACTTGTACTCGTAACACGGTGTTAGGACAAGGGCTTGCCGAAGCAACGCACTCGGCCGTTTTCAATTTGCATTTAATAATAATATTATTATTATAATTATTTGTAATTCGAAGTGCGGTGTAAGTTTCGCTGTGTGCGTATATATATATATTGACTTTTGAACGTTAAGTTCAAATTATCGCCTAGACGACGACAGTTGTCTGCAGCTGTTTGCGTGTAAAATCACTACTACTATTACTACTACTACTACTATACACGGACGATTCCGAACCGTCGGCCGTGCGTGCAAAATAATAAATTTAAGAAAATAAATCATTCTCACTGTCTGTCTCTTGTATGCGCGTATAATATACGAAATAATAATAATAATTAGAATACGAAAGGGGGGGGGGTATAAACGTCGGAATTAATTACAAAAACAAATAATAATTATCTCGCGAGCGAATTCTCGAGCGGTAAAATCGTTTGAAAATAACATTTTATTTTTATTATTTTGTTCGGGGAAAAAGACAAGGAGTAGGAAAAAAAAATCGCGATTTAATTTCATTAGTTATTCCGCGTATACGCACACACACACACACACACACACCAGCGTAAAAATTTCGAATAAGCGACTGCGAAATTAGTACTATATAATATATATATATATATATATATTGTATACGCGCGTATATTAAAGGACGGGATGAATAAATTAGGTCTTAAAACGACGTTTAAATACCGCTATAAATATCAAGAGAGCTTTTTACCGAGGAATAAATTTTTTATTGTGTTACCCCTCGTCGTATAATTAGTTCGGATTATCTCCGTCGAAATTAATGAACTCCTTCACAACCGACGACGACGACCACTATAATAGTAATAATAATAATAATAATAATAATAATTAACCGGAGCTGCAGTAAGCTCTTACCAAATGTTTTAATACACACATGCTCGTATATATATATATAATTATTATATAATATTATTACACACTCAAAGTGGGGGAAAAAAATGGAAAAATAAAAATGTCCGACGATATTCCTAAAAAATATTATATACGTTTATATGTGAAAATTTTTCGACGCTCATCGCGGTACATTTCGTTTTTCACCCGCGACGTTTTCCAATTGGAGGTTTTATCAGAGACGAAACCAATGTTTGCTTTTCCACTAACAAGTGTACGCAATAACACTCATTTCGAATTATATTCGTTGTTTACGACAGCGAGTGTCGCGTTGTTAACAAACGTTGGTACAGAACGCGTAGAGAAAATCGATACGTTTCCCAAGAAAATCAATAATATTCGGCGAGAAATAGCGAACAGAGCGATTGTTTTATGTGCTCTCTCGTACTACTCGACCGTGTCGGCGTTTTGATTTTTAACGGTCACCCCCCCCCCTCTCCCGTCGGAAACGCGGATTTTTTTTTCCCGTAAAGAGTTTTGGACGGAATTTGTTTTGGGTAGCGAGAAGTCGTTATATTATTATTATTATTATTATTATTATTATTAGAGCGATAAGTTACGAAAGAATTCGATGATTTTTTTTCTTTTTTATGCGCGCGTTGTAACTGTATATTCGCGAAAATTATTCAATCGCAGCGTTTTTCCTTATGACGCGCGTGTCATTGTCGGAATAGGTTTTTTTTTTTTTTGTTCTTCTTCCGTTTCTTTTCGAGCGTGTACCGGAACAAACGTTTAAAAATATCCCGAGAACGTCCTCTTCTCGGCCGAATCAAATTCCGTTCTCTTAAGCGTTTTGCGAACGTTCTCGTCGCTAAAATCGCACACCGCCGTTCGCGTGACAACGTTGTTGGTAACAGTACGCCACACGTACGCAAATGTAAATATGGGAGTGGGTGAAGACCGTGTTCTTTTTTTTTTTTTAACGATTCCGTTTCAGCATTTTCGCAAGTGTCCGGGACGGTGACGGGGAGGTAAACGCATCGACAACGGCCGTTGTGTTGGCACGTAAGATTTTTGATTTTCGATCGCTGTCGCCCGAAGTGAAACGTCAGCGTTCGGTGTACGTGTAAAAACGGTCGACGAACTCGTCGACTTTGACAGCATCACTCGAGCTGGAAACATTTTCGTTTAACCGTCTGCGCGCACCGGGTAAACGCGCCCTGCCCGTTCCAGTACACTTCGGTGAAATTAATTTCCTGCGGAGATTTTCGTCAACAAGACGCGAGACGGTGCGACTAGAGGGGCACGTGCCGATAACGGGCATTATCGTCGCGTCGCGATATTAATTTCCCGTCTGTCCGTCCGTCTCTTTCGGCCGGCCGAGTGGCCGCGGGGATTCGACAGCCGGCGGCGGTCCACCATTAGGACAGCGAACGACGCGCCGACGACAATATATGTACCGTCCGTCCCAACACAGTCCGTTACGCGTTTATTTTTTCTCTTATAAAAAAAAAATCGCGCGATTCAGATAAAACGCTTTCTCCTCCATTCCCCCACCCCCACCAACGTAATAATAATAATAATCGAATCACAAAGGTGGGGCGGTGAACGTCTCGTCTCGCGCTGTTTTAACACTCGTCGACAAAGAATCCGCGAGTTTTTTCGAAGAAACGATTCTTCGAAAGACCTGTGTTGTACGTAAAATCGGACGGAGAATACTACGTTGTATTTTAAAAGTCGCGCTTTCTTTTTTTTTCTTTTCTATACGCGCGCTCCGACGATTAATAACGATAATAACGTTATAAATATTATGAAATCCGAACGAACGAACCGGGGGTGAAATATTATTATTATTATTATGGTAATAATATTACCATCGCAGCCGATACACACGAGTAATATATATATACATATTTTGTGTATTACGCGTGATACACGGTCGTCGCGCAGACGTCCGGTGCGTCAGAGAGAGAGAGAGAGAGAGAGCAGAAAGATGAAAAATAGACGTGCTGCGCGGTGTCGTCGTCGTCGTCGTACAATCCGGTCGGTACGTACACGCTCGTCGTTGTTGCGTACACCGACACAATCGATCATCCGAAGATGTTTATTTATTATTATTATAATTCACGAGATCGTTACCAGAAACGATTTGAACCGCGGCGTTATTATGACACAAAGAGACTACGTATTAAATAATAATAATAATAAAAAACAAAACGCTACGGCCGCCGTAATATATTGAAAAATATAAAACCGCACGGCTACTACACCATGTAATACTGGCGGCGACGTAAATAATAATAATAATAATAATAATATGCGTTCGTACGCGCGAGCCTGTACGCCTCCGCAACGCTGTCACACACAACGGGCGCCGGGTGACGCGGACAAATCGTATTCTTCGTGTATATGCACGGCCCCACTTACCTATATAACCGATAGAAACGTGTAAGTTGAACGTGTAGTTCGTGTAAGTCTCCGTTAACCGTAAGTTATCCGTCCGCGCGTTTACGTATGCGTATTTATATTTACCTGAAAACAGAAAAACAGAAGAAAAAAAAAACTTGTATTATATGAAAAAAAAACGACACTTGAAATACACACACACACATACGGTGGAAGAAGCGCGAGCGGTTTTTTTCGCCGCAACCGTGTGGGGCGGTGTCGTTTATCGGACACGAGGCACTCCGGTGGTTATCGCGTTGTGCGCGTGAAAGCGAAACGATGAAAAACGGGCCGGAAAACGAGAATATTAACAACGTCCTCGTTCTGTGTACTTCTTAAAATGTATTATTATTATTATTATTATTATTATTATTATTATTATTATTATTATTATTATTATTATTATTATTATTATTATTATTATTATTATTATTATTATTATTATTATAGGCCGATGGTAATTGTATTTGTATTTTGTCGGTGTGCTCGACGAATTGGGAAAAATAAAAGAAATGGGACTAAAACGGAGACACTAAGAATTGGAAAAAAAAATTAACGTAATTAAATTAAATTAATTATTAAATAATAAAGTTATTA
The DNA here is from genome assembly GCA_032441825.1 of Chaetogeoica ovagalla. Lineage (NCBI taxonomy): Eukaryota > Metazoa > Arthropoda > Insecta > Hemiptera > Aphididae > Chaetogeoica > Chaetogeoica ovagalla. The sequence goes on from CM063742.1 coordinate 5,869,477, forward strand.
AATTAAATAACTTTCAAACGATTGAACTCGACCCTTAAACTCCATCCCTCCGTTTTATTCTTACTATACTCTGATTCGGAAATAAAACGATTTTTTTTCGTTTCTGTACTTTTTGGCAGTATTAAATTCCGAGTCTCGATCGTTGTGACCGACAATATTCGTTTCCCGATCAAATTTCGACAAATAATCGTTCATCCGATAATGAAAAACGACGCGATTTTTTTTTTTTTTTAACTTACATTACGACGTTTACGATTTTATAATCGAATGATTATTCGAATAATTTTCTTGCGACTTTATGCACAATATACATTCACGATAAATCGTAATTAATATCATCCAGTTGTGCAAGTATTATATTACGACCAATGTTTGTTGTACAAGAACGAATTGAATGTCGTGTCGAAATTATTAAAAATCAATATTGCGAAGAGCAAAAAAGAAAAAAAAATGGAATCGTATTAAAACGTATCAACAGTTTATTATACCGATTATTCGTTTCGTTTACGAGCTAAAGTTTTATTTTAAATTCAATTTTTTTTCTCTTTTATTATTACGATAATAAGTGAACTTGAACGAATTAGCCATCGTCATCATCATCGGGAATAAATGTAAAACTGTATCGATTTTACATTGCAATAGAGTGCGAATTCTATTATTCGTGAGAATTTCCCGTTTCGTTTAAACGGTTCGATATCAAACGGTTTTATTGTTTCGGAGACAGATCTTGCGCGTAAAAAATCGCATTAAACGTTTTGTTCTTCTTGAAATACGTTCTTTGTACACGCGGTTCAAGGTTGCTGCTGCGACTGTGACATCGCGTAATAATTATTTCATTACTATACATAATATAACCAGTTTCGATTCGATAATTCTGACGAAACTACGTCGGCCGCGTATATCCAACATAAAGAGGGGAGGAAAAAAAAAGGAAAATAAATATAAAAAGTAATATACACTCCGCGTTCTGCTTAAGTTACAATACCGATATGAGTTTAAATCACAAATCCAAAACTTTTGTTTGACATTTTCGTCTCATTCCAGTAACAATCGTGTATCGCGTCATTTCATACACTACGAGACTCACATCGTACACAATACTCTACCCCGTTTTTTTTTCCTTTTCAATACCGTAATATATATTGTGACCATTTCGATTGGTACTTTTTTTGTTCTCTCTCTCTCTCTCTCAAGAAATCGTATCGCTCGGCCAGTTTTCGATAATTTTCGCAATTCGGCGAAATGGTTGTTAAATTTTTTTTTCTTCTTGTTTTTGGGGCAAACACTGGATAGTCTCGGGGCCTATAGGAAATGCGCCTGTAAAACGGGCCTTTTAAGAACCGTGTGCGTTTGTATTATTATAACCGGTGGAGATGGTTTTTTTTTTTTTCAATTTCGAAAAAACTAACAACGACGCAACTGTTTCTCGACCAATGAAAACGCCATTACACCGACGGGATTGTTTTTTTACCGAAGAAGTTCTCTACGAATCTGCAAAATCTCTTGACCAGGGCCGGGCCAAGATACGGGCGAACCGGACGGTTGCCCGGGACGCCTTAGGGCCCAAAACAGACGGACGACCAGCGATTGCCGGACATTATTTTTTGTTTTCAGTCAAAACGCTGGTCAGATCTATTCTAAATCCGATCACACTCCGAAAACAGCAAAATATTGTGAAAATATTTAGAATAATCAGGAATCACTATATGTACTTAAAGAGATAATAATACATATAATCGATAATTGTGTCCGAATAATTATTTTATCCAGAATTCTATAAACATAAGTCGTTTTAAACAATATGCAAAATAGCATTTAGTATATTGAATGATTTTTAAGGGCGCCTCATAAAAATTTGCCCGGGGGCGCTATAACACCTCGGGCCGGCCCTGCTCTTAACGATACATTTTATGTTCGATATAATAATAATAATAATAATAATATACTCGTACAATCGCATTTGTCAGCTTGTGGGAAAAATACGATTTCAATAAATATTCGCGGGGAATAGAGATTCCGCGGAGCTTAAACGATATCGTTCGATATAAAACATTACGACGACGGGGGGACGGGGACGGGTGAAAAATCGTTTAATCGTGTTCCTCCTGTTGCAGGATAATCCGTGACGAGGGGATCGAAATGGCGAAGAGTACAGAAGCGTATTAATTCCGCACACGATTTGTCGTCGTCGTCATATAATATTATAATATTGTGTGTACGCGCGCGACGACGACGAGCGTTTCGAAAACCGCCGAATAACACGAGCGAATCCGTCCGTCTTACGCGCGCGCATTTTCAATTAATGTATAACGCGTCGCGAATGACGGAGGGGGGGGGGCGAGATTCTCAAGCGCGGTCTTTTAATTTAAAAAAAGATATTTAAATATTTATATATATATATATATTACGTGATACGCGTATTATTATAATGCGTAATAACAAATAATAATATTTTCGTATATGAATACACCCCGCGGAGCTTCGGCCGAAAACGGATTTACGTGTGTGTGTGTGTTTTTTACGAAATTTGTGTATAAAATAATATTGCGTTTTCGCGGACGACGACGAATCGACGATTCGAATCGAAGGGAGGGATAGGGACGTAATATTACGGAATTCATGCTCGGCGCATTAATTTATGTAAAAGAACGAATGAATAGAGTACGCGAGCACATATTCGCCGTTTTTGGTCCGCCGAACGGATTTCAATTGAAAACGAAAATCTGATACCTACGCCCGCAGTAACGCGGGGGCGTATAAAATATATTATTATTATTATTGTGGATGATTGCCGAAGAAAATATGGGAATTATATACGCCGGCAACGGTATCGTGTGTATGATGTTTTACTATGTAATCTTCGACGGACGCGTGGCGCGAGAAGAACGCGAGTTGTCTCCATCGGTTTAGAATTTCAACCGCGTTTTTTTCCTCCCGATTTCGCGTTTTTTTTTCTTCTCTAACATCGGAATATCGTGTCAAAATCATCGTCGGGTAGTATGGGGGGGGGTTTTGGTTTTGCCGGACGAGAAAGACTAGGAGGAAATCACGAAGAGATATTCTGTGTACTTTTTTTGTTCTTAGTATACGCACATTTTCCAATGTCCATTGAGTCGTATACGAAATAATAATACCACGACACGATCGCAATTTTCGCGTTTTTTTCTAATGATAAATTCAACGGACGTTAAAAATCGAGACATACACGCAATTTCGTATATCTATTATAAAAAAAAAATAATTCTATCTAATAATTCTAATCGTGGAATTCGTGTTGTTGTTTATTTCATTTTTTTTTTTTTTGTCCATTTCATCTGCAGACGTTTGATTGAAACGGTCGATTCGTTAATTTATCAGTTATAAAATATCGCGGATACGTACGTATTTCAAGGCGACATTGTATTCGAAATATATATATATCTAAGACTATTTGTAAAAAATTTTTTTGTAAAAAATCGACGTTGAAAAATTATTATTGTAATGCGATATATATATATTTTTTTTTTTTGTAACTATTAAAACGAGAAACACGTCGTTCGGCCGATACATTCATATTTTACATACTATTCACTCGCGGCGTGTTTTTACGGTTATAAAATGTATAAATCTCAAAATGTATAATATTAAGAAATTTAAAATTGTTTTTTTTCTCATATACACGCCATTAGAATCGTCGAGTAAACGCGGTTTTTTTTTCTCCAGTCGATTACTTTTATCGCGGATGTACACGTACGCGTTCACTGTATTAATACATACACGCCACGAGGAAAAAACTCTCTTCGAAAACACGAATTAGTAACGCGCAACAGTTTTAAAATATTAAAAAAAAAATATATATATACCATACACCGTAGATTGCTGCGTTTTTATAATATAATATTCGCCAGCCACCTATCATCTCTTTATTTACGCATCACGTGTCGAGCAAAATTTCAATCCAACTATGTAGAATATAATTATTACTATTATTATTATTATTATTATTATTATTATTATTCCGTTTTCAATATCGTATAACATTATAATATCGGCGAGTTAATAGTTGTATAAGTGGTCTTCTTTCTCATACCATAGCCACTCGCTAATTCGCGAAAACGTATCATTATAAATTATTATTATTATTGTTATTAGAGTCGTGTATAATAAAATGGAATTATACGTATATATATATATTTATTTTTTTTTATGTGCTGTACTGTTATGTGGCCTTAAAAATATACGAAAATACGCTATAAAGATAAATTACGAAATTACGTGTAGATTAAAAATTACTTTTACATTTCCAAATGGCTTTTTTCTTTTCCTATTAATCCGGAACTTTCTATATTAGCGTCTCGCGTAAGACGGCACGTTGAAAATAATCGAACACGCTTGTGAGACACTTGTGACCGTTTACACGATAATGTTACAAAATTGGAAATCGCAAAATAAACGCTTTTTGTTTATTTTTAACTGCTTACACGTATTCCCGCAATGAAGTCGTCGTCATCAGCACCTCCAACCAACCTACGTGAAAGCGTGATTGCTGTTGTACACAAATCGTAAGGGATAACGTATAATCGAAGTAAATTTCATTCGCAATTTTTACGCGTGAACGAAAAACCGGGAGATGGGGTTTAATAACCACGCAATTATATCGTTCATAACGGTTTTTTTTTTCGACATTATTTCGTGTTGAACTTGCCGCCGTGCTCGACTCTCGGAACGCGCGAACCCGAATTTCAGTGAAACGCCGTTGTAAAACACGCTACATCAATCGGACGTCAATCCGCGTTGTCGAAAACGACAATAATATTATTATCGAAATATTACGTTTAATCGTAATGATTTATTAAGAAGTATTCGATACAAATAATAACGGGGGGTTTCAGCGATATTGGAAAGTGATAGAGAATTGCGGGGAGGTCTCGTATTATTGGAAAGTGGACGGCGGATGACCAAACGACGCGTTCAAATCGATTAATAGGACCATGTACGAAACTTCAATTATGCGCACGCGGACTTTGATTAACCGTAATATGTGTAGTATGCACAGTAATCGTTTCATATTCCAGACTGAGGATTGATCATAACCTGCTTTCGTATCACGCTTTTTCGTTAGGGCTCAATCAGAGTGCGGCATGTAGCCTTCCCTAACTGCGGAGACGATTACTGCGAATTTCGTCGCCCGTCAATTTCCTGTCCAGCTTCCTTCATACCACCAACAGACTTATCCCGGAAAAAAATTTTTTCTACTTATTTCTCGTACACGGAAGCTCCGTCTACTAATAATTTTTCCCTTATTAAAGCCATTTTAAATTTTATCCTCAAATCTGGCTTTAAAATCCAACAACTACGGGCTTTTTTTCCCTTTCTTCTCCAACATTAATACCATATATATATATATATATATTTCATTTATTATATACGTTTATATGTGTGTATATTTCTGTTCATTGCTATAAGTATGCGTATTTAAGTATCGGTAATTTAGTTCTAGCTTTAAGGATAAATCTGTAATTTTCTAAACGTTGAGCTATAATAGTTTCAGCTAAAAGCTCATAAAAAAAAATATGTGTAGTAGTAATAGTGACTCAGGCGGCGTTTTCGATTTTTCACCTCGAAATCAAACAACATTTGTATTTTTTTTTCTCTCGATTCTTATACGGGATGTGTGTGTGTGTGTAATACCGCGGGAACCATGTCGTCGATCATAAACAAAGTAAGTATTTATTTCTATTTTTTTTTTTTGAAAAAACCGTTTTGAAAAGACTGTTTGACGGGAACGATACGTCGTCGTCCATTAATCTTACATAGCGTACGAATACGCTCTAATTAGTCGGCGGGGGTATAATAGAATACGCGTTTAGAGCACACGCTTAACGGGATAAACGCGTACACGGAACGGTGTGCACTTAAAAAACGATTACATATTTTATATACGCGCGTTCTTTGAACGCGTTTATACGCGCGGAAAACGATACTATTAACGACATTAAAATAACGACGAGGACAATATTCTCACACACGGAAAACGTTTACGGCGGGAAAAAGGCGGTCGACAAACGCAATTATTATTATTATTATTATTATTATTAACGATAATTCGATTGTAATAACGTTTCGAATTAACGAATTCTTTTTTTTTTTTTTTATCACGCTGTAAGAATTATTTGACTCGAGAATTGAATTCGCACGAGGAAAAGGAGGAGGAGATCGCGGAGGCAATTGGCGGATCCGACGAATACATTATCGAAATACATTCGTTACGTGATTAATACACGCGCGAGCCTATTGCTGACGGGAGAGGGGAAGAAGAAAACGAAAATCTTTTACGTCGTCTGGCAGGGACGATAGGAAATCGTCAGAATTAAAACGCGACGTGACATTCGTGTAACGGTTATATCGTAGCCGGCAACGGGGAACTCGTGAAAAACTATTAAACACGCAATTTAAAAAGAGAAAAAAAAACGAATTTGCCCTTAAAGCATTCGTACCAATCGCGTTTTTATATTTCTTAAAAATTCATTTTTTTTAACGATGATTGTAATTTTTTTTTTTTATCATTTCGCGTACGAAACCATATTTGACACGTACGACTCGAGACGATTTGAACGATTTAACAAGATTAAAATAATAATAACAATAATAATAATAATAATACTTCGGCCGAGACGACGATGATAACAGCAGGGGAAACAAATGAAAACGAAAAAACAATAAAAATGAAAACGTTTCGATAGGAATAAATTAAACAGAAAAAAAAAATTAGTGAGCTGTTTTCGCTATTATTTGATAGGAAAAAAATTGGAAGAATTATTATCGCGGAGGAGAGAACAACGAATTCAAAACGGTGGTCCTCGACTTTTTTTTTTATTTGTGAGATACTCACATCCCGTTGTAAAATTTCAAAATTTTCATCAGTTATAATATAAAGAAAATTGATTTTCCATTGTACCGCCGTAGAATGATTAGTAAGAGATAAATGTGAATTACACAAAATATAATTACTGTTATTTCTTTTCTTTCTCCGCGAATAACGAGTTTAGAAACCCGCTTTTATAAACACGGTCGTACCAATCAATGGCATAAATAGACAAGTATTATTCAACAACTATGTTATGTACTATTGATATATTAAATACAATTTTATTACAAACACTTAAGTGATATAGTTTTCCTTTTTACTTTTCTTCGTGTTTGTCGAATAGAGAAACATATATTGAACACCTCAATTCCTATTCGAACGTATAATTTACAAATAAGCGATTTCCGTGTTTTTATCCCCCCATTGTAATCGACAAGTTGGGAAATGATTTATTCTCTACTAAATTAGGAATTTCAAGATATATTAAACATTTTTTTTTTAATTTCGTATCGGTTGCTTGCGTTTCTCTGGCAACGGTGCGCGCGTCCTCTTCTGATCCGTACTCGCTGAGAATATGGCTTTCTATGGCGCTGTAGAACGAGGAAAACGATAATGTTTTCCCGAGAAATGTACTATTAATACGGACAAATTGAAACCAAAGGCGAACACAGGAGGCGCGAAATTTCGCGCTATAATATGTATTATGTAAGACCGAAAAGGAGAAACGAGAGGAGAATTGAGGGGAAGTGCAATTAAATTCGTTATAAACGCAGGAAGTTCCGAAGAACGCGGATGTCGAAATTCGATTCGAACACGGTATATATTCTCCTCGTAAGCGACGAGTTTAAAACGATTTTCCACGATGAAATTTAGTTGTCGGATTTTCATAAAAAAAAAAAACACGCCCAAAGCTCTTTATAATTCTCATCGCTCTCGTCGTGTTATAATTATAACACTCTCTTCCTGAAAATCTAACTGCGCGCGTCGCTATTGAAATGACAATGTGTTTCAAACACATGTTACAATAAATGTAAATAAATAATAATAATAATAAAAAAAAATCACGTTGGATTCTAAAACTTTCCCTCCCTCCCCCCCCCCCATTCAGTTGAATCGGATGTAATGAAAAAGCTTATAGATTTACTTATTGTGCCTATTATTATTATTATTATTATTGTTACAGATTGTAAATATCCTCAATAATTTTTTTTTTTTTTTTATTGAAACTTTGTAAAACAAATAGTCTCGACAATTATTTAGTACATATCGATCCTATATAAGCAGCCCAGAATTCAAAATGAAGGCAATAGTTGTATTGATGGCAGGCACGAGGAGATTGAGAGGAATGTATGTGCTGGGGATTAAGAGGAATGTTAAGGGAGTGGAAGTCCTCAATAATAATAATAATAAAAAAAAAACGGTAATTTTACCGTAGCTTCTCTCTTTCGTTTCCTATTCTCTTAAGAAGGAGCTACACTCCTCGAAGTGTGTGTGTGTGTGTGTGACTCACTTTAGACGTGCACTGTCTGATGGTGCGCGGCAAACGTTTTAAAATGCGTCCGTCGTTATTGTTGTGCCGCCTCGAAAATTTTACTGTCCGCCGCCGGGGCAAAAGCGGGGTCCGGCGCACACAGTTTCTCGATCTCTCCTGTTAAACGTTATAAAACGACGACGACGCGACGGGGGCGCGCGGGAGAGAAAAAAAAACATTCGTCTCGCGGTGTATTTTACTACGTTTTACACACCACACGCCGCATATCATAACACACACACACACTCGTCGTCCATTAGCCGCCGCAGGTTTATAAATCGCGGTCGATTTATCAACAGTTTTTGTGGCTGTTACACACACTGCACGTTGCCTTTACCATCACACACACGCGCGCGCGCGCTCGCGTTCTGTTTATCATCCATTTCCACTTGTTGGTGGCGTCGGCGACTTTAGTAGTCGTCGGCTCATCAAAACGCGTCTCGTACCGAACCGCGCGGCCGAAACGGCTAATGGACTCGCGCGTGTACACCACACTCAGTCTTTTGCTGCACGTGTATTATTATTATTATTATTATTATTATTATTATTATTATTATTATTATTGTTATTGCAGTCGTACGAGACGGTAAAATGTAGGTGGTACAACACGACACGGCGGCGGCGGCGGCGGTGTTTTTATTATATCGAGACAGAGGAGAGGAGAGAGAAAAATTATTACAACACGGTCAATGCCACTGTTTTCGTAAATATATATACTTTTTCTTCCCTTCCCGCTTCGATATAATATTATACGCTGTATACACACAGTACGGTTCATCAGCGCGCGCGCGTGCGATCGTCCAAAACGTCGGCAGACCGCGCGTCACTGCGCGCACAGTTTTATAATTTTACCGTCGCAGTACAAAAAAAAAAATAAATAAATAAATCATGACGTTTTATTATAATAATAATAATAATAATAATAGTAATAATAAAAATAATAATAATAACGACGGACGCGTTTAATAGATACGATTTCGCGGCCCGCGGTAGGTATACCACACTATCGCTACCTACGAGCCCGTGTGGTCGAAACCCGTAACCGCGACGCCGTGTCCGTACGGAAAGAGAGAGAATAAGACACGGCGTTAACGACGACGACGGCTGCACGTGGTGTGGCGGTCGCGCGGAGAGAAAAAAAAAATATTATCGTTTTCGTTTCTCGTTCAGATTTTACAAGACGGATTTATTGGAATTTTCATTTATATGAAAAAAAAAAAAACGAATACTTACAACAACAACGTTTCGTCGAGTTCGATTAATTACCGAGGGGGAAATACAACACAGGTATGTCCGCATCGTGTTTACACGGTGTAACGATATTTATAAACTGTGTACGTATATTTTTTCAAATTTATTTTTAATACGAAAAAACGTGTTGGAATATCGTGAAAACTATTAAAAATACAAAAACATATAATTAATTATATTTAAAAAGTAAAAAAAATAACTTAAAACCCAATAATGATAAAAAACAAAAAAAAAATCCACTTTGATTCGTATAATAAAAACGTATGACTTACGAGAATAGATGACGATTTTCCGCTACGTAATATACGGATTATTATTATAAAAAAAAAAATTAGGAAAACGTTTTAAAAATTAAAACCCAAGTGTTATTACGATAATTATTAATGATGATAATAAAAACAGTTTTTTTTTTTTTTTTTTTTTTTTTAGTAAAATATAAATGAACATAGCAACAATTAAGTAAATTTCCAATGTCGATTCGGACTCATTCGCCACATGTTTCCAATGGAATAAGCAATATAAAATAATCCAAAAGTCACCAATATTGTATGAAGACAAAAAGAAAATACTCGCAATCGTAAAATATATTTTATAAAAATAAACGTTTTAAATTCGTATTTATATATATTTATACGGTCGGTACTGTTGGTAATTTTTCCACGCCGTTTCATACTGGTTTACAAACAGTTTTACGCTTAAATTATTTCTATAAGCCTACACATTATTCTCAGATGTTGAGATTCGTTAGAATCATATTGCGGTGTTTTTTTTTACGAATTTCATTATTATTATTATTGAGATTTTATATTTATTCGCAGATTTACGTTAGATACAAATTAACGATTGTAATTTGTGCACGATAAAATAAAATAATATTAAAAAAAAAATCGCCGGTTGTTTTTTATTGTTGTGTAAGGAAAAGCAGGAAAATTTGTAAACAAAAAAAAAAAAAAAAAATCCCGAGTCGTATTAATAATCAATTTATACGCGTTATAATGTGTATCGTGTTATTAAATGAATCGCTGTTCGTGCGAAAACCGAAAACCGTTTAATCGATCAGAAATAAGAGACTACAATGGGCAGAGTACGCTTGGAGAGAGCGAATCCCTTCGCTCCGTTACTGTATCAGAAAAGAACGGGAAATAGACGCATTGAACGACCACCGAGAACGAGATGGAGAGACGTAACGGAGGACGGTGTGGAAGAGCTAGGAGAGAACAGATTGGAAAGCACGAGCGACCGACCGGGAGGGATGGATGGGCTGGTCATGTACGACGGGACGGTCCTAGAAGCCGCTAATACAACGTAAAAAACAAAAAAAAAGTTCAACGCGACATTTTTATTGGTGACAAATGACGAACCGCAGCAATATCAAACGCGTAATGGACAAAAAAGAAAACCCCCGTCAATACAGTGTATTAGTACGTACGCGTTTATTCGCGCGCGATCGACTATAATGTATTAGAATAATATATATTATATTATATATAATTATTATATATATATATATATATTATAATAACCGAGGCGCGTGTGTTATGCGTATAAGTAGTACGTCCAGTGGCGCCTGTCAACTCGTCAAAAAGTTTACAACCCGGGTTAGTCTACACGGCCGCGGTGCGTGTATTATACACATGGATTTGTTAAGTATTATATATATTATAAAAGAAACCAAAGTACTTTATTACTTATATAATAATAATATAAATTTATACGGCCCGTCGTAAATGTCTAAACGCACAAGACAGTTGTTGCTCTAGACGCGTCGTTATTGTAATATCCGTTTGCGCACGACGAGTTATACGTTTATGCGCGTCCGGGATTGAGTGGGTGGTCTGAAAACGAAATACAACTTGGCCTCGCCTTGAATTTAAGATTTTAGCGAGAGGACTCGAAATCGATGCGGAGACAACGCGGTTTCCAATATTTAATAACTTATTTATTTTTTATTTTTTCCTCCCATTATTTCTATTCGATTGTTGTCGAAAAACGCCAGTTTCGTATACGGTATTTTATCGGAATAAATAACTAATTACAGAACGATTTGACGGGGGAGGGGGGGGCGAAGAGAAATTTTTGACTTCGAAACGAAACCGTCGCGGTTTTATATATTTTATATGCATTATACGTATTCGTTAAATAAGAACACTTCTAGAATAAGCTCGTGTATACATAATCGGACGGTAATTCGATAAAAAAAAAAATATTATGACGATTTAGAATATTGTTAACGGAAAATTTTAAAACCACGCCATAATCGCATTGTATCCGCTAACCTATTATAATTAATCACTGTCTCTGTTATCCGATCGTAAAAATAATTGTAAAATATGCGCGGACTTCACGCGTACAAATAGTTGTTTAAAACAATTCTCGTATTCTGGTGCGAACTAAATAGTTTTCGAAAAACAACATGTCATCCTATATCCACGCGAAATAAATGATGTGGAAAAAAAAACAGCGTATCAAATTTTACATTATCACACGCCGTACTACACTTATAAGTATAGAATTAAAAAAAAAAAACAATTATTTTTGTTTATTCGTTTTTTACTAGTCGTTTATCCGTTAATGAGACAACGTGATTGATCCATAGAAAACGTTTTGGCGAGCTAGTTTTCTTTTTTTTTTTCTATGAATTCTCGTATGTTTACAATTAATTAAATAAAAAATATATATAAAGTAAATAAATACACATATGATTTTTGATTTTTGTTTTTAATTTTAATTTCATAAATTCCTCTCTATTTTCACTACTTCTTTATTTAATTAATTAAAGTATTTTTTTTTTACGAGTTTCTGTCCCGTCTTTCACAACACGACCATATATTATATAAACATTAATAATTCGGTTCATATTATAAAATAATAGAGACCGATAGTTTGGAATCAATAGGGGGTTTTTTTTTACACATACTTTACATTCTACGAGCGTTGACAAAACTTTAAATAACGAAATTCGCGGTTCGATGAAAACCGTGAAATGTGTTTTTTGAAAACGTTTCGAAAGATTTCCGCGCGTTTTTTTTTAGGGAAATCAATTGATTTAATCCAATATGCGTAGTAAACAAATTGAATGCGATTTAATATCGGAAAGTATTAGAGATCGACAACGTACAACCTGCAGTTGGCTTCCCCCGCGACATTGTCCCGTAGTGATATCGGGCAAATCATACATTTAGTAACGGAATGCGTGAACTATCGGAAAACTCGTCAAAGTAAAATAAAAACGAAATCCCGAGCAAATTCGTAAACGATTTTCTCCTGGTTCACATAAATCGTCATGTGCGTAATAAACACCGCGTGAATGCGGTGTTATTGAATGGGTTTTCTATAATATACGAAGGGAGGGAACACGCGCGTTCAACGTGAAAAACTCCGGTTTTTTTTACTTGTCAAAAAGCCTCGGAGTCTGTTTTTCCGGATTGATACCTTGCACGACGTTAACGTGCGACACATAAGCTGCTTTATGTTTTCATAGACGTGATCTAAAGGACATTCCGTGGTTAGAAAACGACATACCGGTCACTGCAAATCATTATACAGCCGTCGATCAGAAAAAATACACAAATTCCAAAATTTTATTCGTTATGCTTATATAATACGTACGAGTGTTTTCAAAACGTTTCTCGTCCGCGTTTACAACGATATTAGAAATTATATTTATCATTATTAATATTGCGCTTTAGACGTTATTATATAAACAAAAAAAAAAAAAAATTAGGAATCTACTGGTGGGAGGGAGGACTTGAAGCGATTTAATGACATCCGCACGTGTATAGTCAATAATTTATTCGTATATATTTATACAAACCTACACGTTAATCATTTTACATTGTGTGGAGTGGGACGATAAAAAAAATATACGTTTTACGTTTATTATTTTCCGTCGTTATACAGTCCAGTAGGTTTTTCATTCCGAGTCGAATTGATTGATGAGAGAACGGACGGGATTTTTAAAGAACACACACACAAATGTATTTAAGTACTATCGAATCCCATTTATTCGTGTTTTTTTTTCCTTTCTTGTTTTTAATAAAAAATGACCGAGTCGTCAACGGGCGAGTATAGTCGTTTATTAGTAAATAATAATATTATTATACGCGAGCATTAGATGTATATTACTACTAGACACTAGGACAATTTTATTTCTTTTTTTTTCACTTTTCTACATTACGCATACGCGATACGCATACAAATCCGTAGAATTACATTCACACGGTGTACCCATTTATATTTATGTATTACCTGATTTACTACGGACAGGGGAAAAAAACGAAAATCAAAACGCACTGGGCTGATATTTTATCTTTTTTTTTCTTTTATATACATGTACTTTAATTTACGTGTTTTTTTTTTCTGTCGCGAAAAATCAAGACCGACAACACGAGACACGGATAAATATTTGCCATTAGAACCGAATTGAAAAAAATCGGTCTTATTATTTATACTAAAAACCGATATTCAAGAAAATACCGCTTCACCGCTTTGTCTGTGAAGACGTTTTTCGCCGAGTACGGCATCACCGTGTTAGAACATCCACCGTACTCGCCCGGCCTGGCACCCTGCGATTTTTTTTTTTTTATTTCCCAAAGTCAAATCAGAGAGCTCAAGGGGACGAGATTTGAGAGCGTGGAAGCGGTGAAAATAAAAGGGACGGAGCAAGCAACAAAAGCCGACGCAAGTGGACTTCCAGCACTGTTTTACACAATGGAAAATTCGAATGGAGCGGTGTAGAGAGTGCCCAGGGGAATATATTGAAGGTGATAATGTTTCTTCAATTGTGATTTGAGATGAATAAAATACTTTATGACATTAGTCCGGTTATTTTATAGCCGCACCGTGTACAGTGTGTGTGCGTGCCGAGAAATTTCATGATAATCGACGTATAATAAACATTTTGCTGCGGTTTTCTTATCGACAATCACGCGATACTTATTGTTTCGGCAAAAACGGTGTTTAAAAAAAAAACGATTATAACCCGATTGGAAACTATTCGATCCCGGAGGAAACGTATAACGAAACAGGGGAAACGGGACAAAATTTCTCATTAGATTTTCATAACGCGTTATATACGTATAATACATACACGTAGCTGCTGTAACTGTTTTTTTTTTCCACAGAAACGACGAATTTGATATTCGTGATAAATTAAAATTGTACGCGAGTTTTCCTCCCAACACCAACGTTTTATTAAGTAATACACTACGGTAATTTACCGATACACTACAATCGCTTTGATGTGTGTTATACGATAATAAAAATAAATACTCCTCGGCGCGAAATGTGTCGCGGCCCTAAAATCTAGGTTGGAATTAAGTGAAATCAAACGGTTTGGCAAACGCTTTTCGGTGGGCGTGTTCGTCGACGAATGCACGTTTACGTTTGACTGTGTATTATACGCAAAACCAACGACTATATTTAATTAAAAAAAAAACGAATAACCCCCGGCCGAATAAATTATCGGAATCGCACGAACAACCCCGGGGGGAGGGGGGACATTGAAAATCGAAATGATGTGCTGTTGTGACATTAATAGTTATCCACAGCATCGGTAAAAAACAAACCCGAAACGATTGTTATTCGCCGGTCGGAATCGCGTTGAAAAATCGACGATTTTTCCCCGGTTCCGGCTTTTTTTCTCATTCAACAACGCGTATAAAACGGTGGTGGTTATTTATTTATTTTTTTTTTTTTTTTATTCCTTTTGAAACGCTAAACACGCGCTCGCGATTCATACGCGTTTAAGATTAATTGCGCGTCGGGACGGGGGGGAGGTTTTTATTCGATTTCCCGATAAACGGATATATAAACGTTTTACCCGTGAGATTTCCCTGCTGCAGACCGCAGTATTCGTTCGACTGAGCCGTTATTATCGTCACGTTTTGTTTAAACGATTTTACCTTGTCGCGTCGTCGCCGTCGACCGAAAAAAAAAAGACGAAAAACAAACGCGCCGGGGATTTTCAATAATCCCGTCGTGTATACCATCGCTTCCGTGTTTCGAAATTTCGATGACAATAAATGATTATTATTATTATTATTATTATTATTATTATATATTTGTGAACGCGAATCGAATTAGTTCTCCGTTTGATTTGTAACAATCCAATTGTGATTTGGTGAAATGAATGTTTTAATAAAGCGATAAAACAAAAAAAATTGGTCTCTTTGACTCGAGTCAAAAGTCATTCGTAGAAAAGTATTGATTATGACTCCGACTTTTCATTACATTAATTTTATAATAAATATAACGTAGCGTAGTACTCGAATTATTATTATATATATATATGTCTATAAATTGCGAATTAATAATTTGTATTTATAAAAACCGCAATGTGTTGTTGGTCGTCGGGTAAAATATTTCTCGGCATTTTCAATAGTATACGCTAATGTTATTTCCATTCGGAATGTGTCATTGTCCGTATTCAAAAAACAAGTAATAAAATCTTAAAAAAAAAAAAAAAGTTTAGACTTAAAATTGATAAAACTCTACTTATAATTCAATAACGATCGTATGTACGCACATTTCTTATTATTTATTTTTTTATACGAGTATATATATATATTATATACGGCGACGTTTCGAGCGCGGATCGCTGATCATTTTAATTTTAGTTGAAATAGGGCGTGGGCATTTTTTTTTCGCCATACAATACACGCGTACGGGAATTTTTTTTCCGAACCGAAATGTCGAAAATACGTTTACGAATCGGAGGATGGTAAACGTCACGGAGTACACGGAAATGTTTATTAGAAATACCGCGAGAGAACGAATAGTTTTCGAAATCGGACGGGAGAAAAAAACCCGTTAAGTATTATATATTTATACAGCGTAATATCGACAAAAAAAAAAAAAAACGAACACAATTTAAATACCGAAAATATCGAAATATCGGCGCAGTTAACGCCGACGACGATATTGTACAATGATAGAAAAATTTGAAAATTTCTATCGGTACACGAAAATTAAAAGCTATTTCGTTCGCCGTCAACGGCTCGGTGAAGTCTTACGCGATGTAAGATTCCCGTTTACCGAAAAAACGAAGTCACGCGACGTTTTTCTAGTGTCCTCATCCCGTCTTCTCTGCTGCGATATTTCATCCGGTACGCGTTGAACCGTCACGTATATCGCTCTGGCGCATTTGCGTAACACTACAACAATTATTTAGAATGTAGAAAAACACATATGTTTTAAGCTTGAAAATTTTGAAATTTGTTTTTTGTATTTCGGGTGCCACAACTACACATTAGCACGTTTTCGCCGTATAACGCGCGTTTGTTTTCTCGACGAGTCGATATTCTTAACAAATAAATATTAACAATAATTCGCGCGTACTGAATGCTCGTCTAGAAATTCAATGACGGAATACAGTCGGTTAGGTTATACAATACATACGCGACTAATTGATCGTGAAAATTTCAAACGCACACTTTTGAAAAAGAGCCTGCGAGATAGATTGGGGGAAAAAAAATAATAATAATAATAACGAACGCGATAATATATTTTTTTTTCTAATATTCAATTACGATTTGCTATTCGATTTACGATGGGAATTCGTATGTACGACGGAGTAAAATAAAAGGAGAATTCGTCATAACATCGGTGGTAAACATTTCGTGTGCCGAAGACATGTTAAAAAAAAAAAATATATATATATACTCGAAGACTCGTAATGCGTACGAAACAGTATTTACGAACACAGATTCTCGCAATCGTCGCCGTATCATATTGCAACGAATATTACGGCATCGCGTCGGAACCGGTGTAAATCATATTAAATCGAATGCGAGACGGGTTGCGAATCCGTGGACCGAAAACGCTTGTACACGGAAACGTATCATTTAATATTATAACGTATATATATATTATATAATAATACGATTGTTAATAGGAAAGGGTTTTCAACTTGGATCTGCGCGATTTCCGATAACGGCTCTTATTTATAACACACACACACACACACCGCCGCGTCATTCGTTCGTTTCCGTTTCGGTTTTGCCCGCTGTGACGATATGAATTCGTCCCAACTCTTCCCGCTATTCCGACAAATTTCAAATAATTTTGAAATAAATCGTAAAATTGTAAACAACCGTCTTATTCGTATAATAAGACGTTTAGAATTTTTTTTTCTTCTTATCACGAATATCATAAAAAATATTCTATAAAAATCGTTTTACCGGAAAAAAAAAAAAATAATAATAATAATAAATAAATAAACAGATCATTTCCACACATATTCTGGCGTGCAGTATTCTGTTACGCGAAACTAAGATGAAGCCTGTAATTTGTAAATACGTTCGATGAAAATGAGAATATTTCTCATTTTAATTATATTAACTTACAAACTCGTAACAGTCGAAAACGACGCGAGAAAAAAAAAAGATAGTTAAAGACTTTATTGTTGTTATTATTATTAATAGTAAAAAACAGTTTTTTTTTTCTAAACTCGTAATACGAAAATCGATCGGAAAGATTACGCGCGTAGACGACTTCTTTGTCAAACCGTCATTTTTGCTTTTTGTTTAATTTTTCTACGATATTTTCGATGAAAACCATTAAAGGCGAATGCAATGTTTTTTTTTCGAAATAAAAAAATATTATTTCATTGCTCGGCCGTTGTTGAACGCCGCTAGTAAGTCTTCTCGTGTTTGCGTACCCGAACACAATATAATATCTATTGCATACCGCGACACAGCGCGTTCTCTCGACCGTCGCTCGCTGTTTCGTTTCCGCACACTGAAGCTGGTGTTGAGAATTGAACTTTTAAACGTTTCGATTAAAGTGTGCGTATACAGCAACAAATGCGGATGTTACGGACCGTCCTCTCGACTTCTCAGTCGATCATAATTTACAACGTTTATGTTTAATTTAGTCCTAATAGCCACGAAATGCACTAAAACGGTACGGTATACGCGTGTATAAACGCTTTTAGATTGTGAACGAAGCGTGGAAGCTGTTAGTTTTACGATAATGTCTTTTCTCTCTGTGTACAAATATTCGATTATGAAAAAAGAACGCTCGGACGATCATCACCGTCATGCGTTACGACGTTCCGGTAGAAAATTCTATCCGCCAATCGCCGTGCTCGTTTTTACTCAAAACGTTTTTTCTCAATGGTTTTCTTACGTGCGTAATTCGACACAACCGAAAAAAAAAATTTTTCGAACGCGCCCAACAAAAAAAAAAAAAAAACCGTGTTAAAAACGGCGAAAACGCGATTCCGTTAGAAATTCTAAAAAAAAAAGCCGGTTTCCCCACACAGAGTTATTAAATCGAAAATAATGAATAACTCGTTCGAATGACGGGTCCCGTGCGCGTTTGTAAAAAAAGAAAAATTTAGACAATTTTTTTTTTTTAACACATTTTGTTTTCTTTCAAATCGAAAAGAAGAATACATACGAGTATATATAGGGGGGAAGGGCGAGTATTAGAAAAAGAACGATATTTTTTTTCCCCTCTATACGATATTGAACGATTTAGCAAAAATTAGCGCAGTGTTGATACACACCGCGTGCGTTGTCCGCTCGCCACGCGTTACGCGCGCGCAAAGACGAGAGTCGTCGTGACGCGAAAAAAAAAACTAATAAAATCGAATTTATTTTATATGTGCGTGCAATACGCTCGCGCGCGCGTATTTTTTCTCTTTAAATACGATTGTCTTCATGAGGAATGCACGTACACGCGATTTATTCCTTCTATTCAATAAATATCATTACCTGCGCACAGGCTATTCGTGTACGCGTATAAAATAATCTCATACGAGAACGGCGTGCGAGTGCGAGAGTCGTCGTCGTCGGCGGCGGCGGGCGTACACAGTCACGCCGGTACTCGACGAATTTCCCCGGGACAGGTGCTTATTAGAACGTCGTCGCGCGTAGTAAATATGATGAGAAACGCCGTAGCAATAATCCGCTAGTTATTAATTAAATTCGTGTGCCCCCCCCCCCACGTGGCCCGTCCGTCTCGTGTGCGAAGCAGAATTCGTTTTCTTTTTTTTACTCCTATAAATATACTTATACGCATTTTTTATTATTATTATTTCTATTTCCTCGCACGTTGTATTAATATATTATTATTACTCCGTCTTCCTAGTCCGATGTGTGGATATTATATTCTCGTCACTATCCTCTCCGCGTACCCGATCTCTCTCTCTACGCGCTGCAATCATCGTAGACCACACGAGTAAAGTATGCGGCGCGACACGCCGTTTTCATTTATTTATAACGTTATAACGCGGTAAAAACCGGAAAATAAATATATATACGTCTTGTGAATCGGTATAAAACGACAACGACGAGAAATGGAACGTTAGAAATACGGATCGAAATATGTAATGGCCGACAGACGTTCTTTTAACGAACGATCGGAGGGAGAGGAACGAAACGGAGAAACGGCGGTCCAGAGGTCGGGGAAACGGAGCGGGAAATAATAAAAAAGAGTCAGCGCGTAGTTGACGTCGGAAATTCGAAGGGGTGTGGGAGGATCGCGACGAGGACGTGCCGTGGGTGTTAGGGACGCGTAGACGGACTGTTTCGCGAAACGAGCCGCAGTATGGAAGAAGCCGGTGGGCAAAAGCAATCGTAATAACACGAACAGCAGACGGATTGTCTCGTCGAGTGCTAGGACAACACTCTCTCGGTTATACGAAACCGAGTGTTTTACGTGGCGCTTTATGTAAACGGACGTATTTTATACGAGATGCGTCGTCTATGATTTTTTTTTTTTTTCCTACTTTCCGGTCGGCGCGATATTCCAACGTAACCGCCCCCCTCCCCCCCCCCCCGCGTAAATCGAATTAATCAAAAAAAAAAAAGAAAAAAAGAAAAAGAGTTGTCGCGGACGCTGTGAACGTCGTCGTCGGCGCAGATATTGGGTAACGCGTTCGAATTGTTTTCTCGATTGGCGCGAGTGAACGTTTAAATCGAAAATTCGGACGACGCGCCGTCTCAAAGAGATGATTGAAACCGGGAATGCCAAAACGAACGCGGCGATCGGAGCCGTCGTAATAACACGCGAACCGGGTGCGTGGGTATAGTAAACACACCGATCGCATATTATATTCCGGAATAACGAGCTGGACCGAGCGCATTAGAGGTGGTTATTTCACCGGACTGCCGCGGCGTGTGTGTAATCGTTATTGGGGTGTGTATTATGGACGGGAACGGGAGTCTCGCTCGGTTGATGTGGCGGAATGTGTGAAATACGACGACGACGACGAAAAGACGGTGTTTTCGGACGGGCCGGGAGGACACACGGGACGCCCACGCAAACGGTCGTACGGACACGACGAGGTGTGTATAACACACTAACGCGCGCGTCGTTGTCTCTTATTAGTGTCCGCGGGCTCTAAAACCCGGCGCTAATGAGAAAAAGATTAGAGACAATTATACCGCGTTCGCGGCCCCGCGGTGTGGCAGGCGCAAAGTAGTCGTTAAAACGTATTTATATACTATTATTATTATTATTATTTCCGCGTTTTATTCCACCGTGCCGCGTATCAAATATCACGTAATGTTGAACGCTTATGTTACACGCTCTGCGCGGACGCGACGGGCGATCCCCGTTTGAACGCCACCGAACAAATAATAATATTCTATTACGCTGTGTGTGTGTGCGGACGGGAACACGGTCTGTGCGGGCGGCGGCCGCTCCTCACAGGGAGAATCGACGCTTACACGGAGACGAGCTTTTTTATCCGTCAAACCGATATTATTAGTTTGTAATAAAATATATAATTCGGGGTAGTAGTGGCGCGGAATCGTGGTAGTACTTTTCGGATGCCCCGGCGTGAATGCGCGCCACGTTTCTGCGAGGACCGTGAAAACGGCGTGCAATTCCGTTCGAGTTGTATTCGCTCCGCGGCTTCAGAACGCGTTATTTCGGTACGGAAGAAGCTAGGCCGAAAAAAAAGGCGACGGCGGCTGCTCACCACTCTCACACGATTGAAACTCTTTTACACTCTTATACGCACACGCACTCGGTTATGAAATCACGAATTTATCCGCCGGCCGGTGGTTATAAAATTCGAACGAACCGCACGGCGAAACGGATTTTACACCGAGCACCGCCGCCGCGGACCCAACGACAACAATCGTTACGCGACGTTCGCAATCAATCGCGTTAACACACATATTATAGACATATATATTTATTTTTTTTTTTTTGGCCATATTATAACAACGCGCGCGTGTAATATTTATACGATTTCGGACTTTGTATAATTAACCCGAATGTCAGAGTGGCTCGAAAAGTGGTAAAAAATTCGATTTCCATTCGAATGCGTAAATAACGTATACTCGTATATATATATATATGCTCAAAACGAGTCGTATTCGGAGATATTAATTTTTAATTAATTATTTTTCTTTATTTTATTATTTTTCTTTAAAAAAAAAAAAAACGTACGTACTCACGTTATTACGTATAGTCGTACGTCAGGGTTTTCGCGTACGATTTTTAAAACTCGTTCCTCAAAAATATCGGGGAAAAAAAATCGAATTTAAACACAAATAATATCGAAAATCCGCCACGTTATTATAATAATAATAATTAGTTAATACAATATTTATTTATTTTCGATTGATTTATTGCGTTGGGTTAATAAAAAAATTGGTTTATGACGTCGTGTGCGTGTGTGTGTGTGTGTGTAGGAGAAAAGTCCAAACGAATCTCCGTGTAATTTTTTAACGCCCATCGAATTTGTCGGCTTCATAAATCGCTTCTCCCTTTTTTTCTTTCGCCCTCTTGGCTGATAACTACTGTTGGTGGCGCAGTACCCGCGGGGCCGTGCGTTAGTTAATTCGTATTTAAAACCACGGTCGGCCGACGACGAGTATTTATTTAATCGCCGTCCGTTCGAATAAATAATATTATTATTATTATTATTATTATTATTTATATAATATTATTATAATTATTATTGTTATAACGCGCGTGACCTTTCCCGCACAGCTGCCACCAGAACAACACGTTTTACAAATTATTATTATTATTATTATTATTATTATTATTATTATGTAATTAACGACAAAATATTATTATTAGCAGTAACATTAGCAGAGCTATCTGTGGCGCATATTTATATATATATATATTTATTTATCGAGGCAAAACGTTTCATATATCCCCTCGACCGTCGCCGCCGCGATACGGCAAATTATTCGTTTGCAACGATTTGCAATCGTAATTTTAAAACCGGAACGTTTTTATAATATTTACGAATTTTGTAACGCGAAAATTTCGTTTTTTTTTTACGAAAAACATTTACGTATTTTTTTTTCTTTTGTAATTGCGTCATGACGTAAATAATAATAATAAGAATAAGAATATTTTTCTCCGGTACAAATAATACAGAAAAATGCTCCGTGCTATTTTTTTCTCTGTACATCGTGTACGTCTTATTACTGCGACGTATACGTTTACAGTTCAATACGAGCATATCATCTATCCCATGATTCATTACATTCGTATACGCCATAACGTCTTTATTAATAAAATTATTATTATTATTATTATAATTAAAGTTACATATATATATATATGTATCGAAATAATATTTTCGAATGATGATTTATCGCTGCGATAAATCCAAACGGACTCGTAATACGCACTCGGGTCGTATGACAAATGAATTATTTCTGTTTTTTCTTCTTCTTCTCGGAACGCATTCGAAATGTTTGTTTAGTTTTCTGCCGTCGATATTTATCGGAAATCATCCGACGGACCATATTTCGCGACGCGTTCTGAGGAGAGAGATGCCGAAAACGTTTCGCTAGTCCTACGCGATTTCGCCAACAGGCCACGAAAAATGAGCACTGTGAATTACTCCGAAAACAAATAAATCCCTCTACGGACGTGTATGTCGGTAAATGCTCAAAAGAAAAAGAAAAATAGAGTATCGATCATTATACTTTACTATACGAAATATCGCTTTGAAAAGAAAAAAAAGTACTGTAAAATTTTAACGGATTTTTACTACGTGCCAGTTAACAAATAATATACGCGCAAATTAAAAACGTATAAAAGCGAATTACATTTTTCGTGACGTAACTGATTTCTCTAATGAAATCGTACCGCGTTGTTTTATTATACACTTTTCTTTTTTTTCGTATTCGAACTTCTTAATTATCGTGTATTTTTTATTTCAAAATATTTACCAAATGATTAATCAAAGTCGGAACGTAAGTCGGCGATAATAACGTCCACACAGTAAGTTCCGAACGCGCACGCGCATTTATCATCTCAAATTTCGCCAGAGATAATTTTTTATTTTTTTCGCAAAAGAAAACGTCGACATTTTTTTATATCTCGTATAATAATGATGTAGTCACGTTATTAGTTCCGTCCATAATCTTCGATACGTTTTCAGATAGGATTGACACGTAATATAATGTACATATATATATATTCAAAAAACGTGATAAGTTCCCCCGCTACTATCTCGGTTTGATTGTATACGAAAATTGTTTTCATACAGATGCTGCACACTGTTATTGCGGACGTCTTATTATATACATTTTATATAAATATGTCGAATAATATTTTTATCGGATTTTGTCGAGTAACAAAAAAAAAAAAAAAAAAAATAGAAAAAAAAGCGTGTTTACCGAGTTTATATAGATATCTTTTTCATTTTCGTAAACGAACGACGGTCATTTTTAGAGAAGTTTATATATATATAATATGTCGTCATAAATAATGCAACGTTATATTTTATTAAGGTTCGCTTTATTCGGCGAATAGCGTATATTATTATATTTATTATTTAAATTAACATATAAATCAAATGTTATTAACGATAAGATACCTATTACGTATTAATAATACGTAATATATCACACACTAAACTCATCGGATTTACTACTAAAACTTTTAGTATTTTTATTTAAAATTATAACGATATATATACCTGTATTCAAAGAAATACATTTTCTTAATTATTTCAAATAACGTGAATTCTTTTTTCTCTCCTTCTTAAACACTTGAAGCTTATGCCTACGGCTCATATATTGCTGCTCGTATTATTTATCGGATTAAATATTAGAAATAATTGTGTGTATATATATATAATATTACGCTTATAAATTCTTCTTTGTCGATGGATTATTCGACGGAAATAAATGATAACGCTCGTCAAAAGACGAAAAAAAAATTTTCCTTATTTTATTTAATTTCACGTTTTATGGGAATACAATATATTTTCCGGATAAACAGACAAATGGATATACAAATATTATACTCCTTTATTATCGAATGAACTAATGTCGAGTGAGATTTTTTTTTTATACATATGTATATATATATTTTTTTTTCTCATGAAAAACGAGTCGAAACGTGGCGTGCGCTGGCAATAAAAATGTGAAAACGGCATATTTTGAATACTTTCCTACGTCCGTTTTTAGATACGAGCGCGGTTTCTTCTCTCGCGATTGCGGTTACCGTTGAAAGCTCGACGAATTATTACGTTTCGTTTTATTTTTTTCTAATTTTATCTCAAGCAGTGTATACGGATTTACGCATAGGCCGAAAATAAAATGATTATTTGAGATTTTTTTTTTATTATTATTGTTATTTATTAATATTCATATAATATACATAGAGAGAGATCATTATTAATGAAATTTAACTCGATTTTGTCGTAAAAAAAAGCCTTCCGGTGGTTGACGTAAATTAAAATAAGGAAACGCAACTTTCCATTAAAAAAAAAAATAATAATAATGAATTATTTTATCCATTTTAAACGTTTACAGTTGTTATGAAAAAAAAAATAGCAAAAACACGTTACAATGTCTTATTTTTAAGATTATTGTTTGATTTTCTCAATAGGTTTCCCCCTAAACGTTGAGGTAAAAACGATGCGAAAAATGTAAAGGAAAAAAAGAAAAATTATTGATACAAAATCGAGTTTCGTCTTTTTTTTTCATTTGCTCTTCTTCTTTTCGTATTCAATCCTGAGATTGGTTTATAGCTATTCTCCACGCTTCCCTATGACTTGCCTTCCTCTCTGTCTCTTCGTAAGAATTACACCATTGGTCCTTTATTATTTGCTGCATATACTCCATTCGTGGTCTTCCCCTAGCATTTTTACCATCTACGCAGCCTTCTGTAATTAATCCCAGAAACCCACCATGTCTCAGTACGTGTCCAATCCATTCATTTCTCCTTTCCTTGATACTACGCCATAGAGTTCTTCTCTCAGACATTCTTTCTAATCCTTCATCGTTTGTTACCATGTCTGTCAAACTTATTTTAAGCATTCTTCTGTAGCACACCACATCTCGAAAGCTTCTATTCTTCTTTCTTCCTCTTTGGCAATCGTCCACGTTTCGTTGCCATACAGCATTACACTCGTCCATATACGTATGTCTTCAAAAGATTTATCTCGGTGCGTATGCTGATATTTCTTGAAGTATTTTTTTTTTTGTTATAATTGAAAATATTTATAACGTTATGCTCTTGAGTACCATATAACCAACTCGAACCGCGGAATTTGCACGGTGCTCATATTTTCCATACGACGCATCATACGTATAACGCGCGTTTGATTTTATACTAAGCGCGCGTATGAATATAATATAATTATATATTGACGTGAATAGTGTACGGGTCGTCGAGAAATTAAATTATACCGCCCAGACGCGTAGAGATGATTACGCGTGATACGAAATATAATATATTGTATTTTATTATTATTATTACTATTATTATTATTATTATTTTTAATATTATTAATTTACGATTAATATCGAGACGCGGACGCATCTCGAATTGATAATAATTCACCGAATGGTTGAATTGACGCGTTCATCGTAATCGTGTTTTAATATCGTAATACTTTATGTAAACGGATAGTACGAGTAATGGATTCGTACGTTTTTACTCTTACCAATTCACATTTCGAATATCGTACACTACTATCGGTTGAAATTTCTAGTGAATATGAGTTGGCAGTGCGTATGGCGGAATCGATATTATTATTATTATTATTATTATTATTATTATTATGCACAACGATTGAAACGAAACTCGCTTTTTTTCTTTTTTTTTTGAACACGAAATTTACGGAACGGTCCGTTTTTTTCATTGTTTTTGTCGAGATGAGAAAAACAACGATGGTTTTCGAGGAGGAAATCGGTCGAATCGTAACTGATTCACATACAGAAACTAGATTTCTTTCTTGAAGTTATCTCTCGTTTTTTGTTTTTTTTTATTTATATATATATATATATATATATATATATATATATATATATATTGTGGATATTCCGAGTGTATACTGATTTATAGACGGTATATATTATATTTTGTGTAATTTTTTTTTTTTTTATACACCAAAAAAAAGAAATACGTGTCATAAATAAATATTTTAAATTATTCTCATGCCATTATACATATATTTATATTTATAGGAATATAACGAGAATAAATCATATTAGCCGCGCGGTATACGCGTTCTATAAACGTACGTACACGCGTTGCGGGTTTATTTGTACAAAGAGAATAAAATAAAATAACCATAAAAAAAATAATATTAACGAAGAATAATAAAAGAACAGTTATTTTTCGTTTTTTAATATCTATGTATTTTGTTTATTTGGACGATAACAATTTTCTATAGCCGAACTCGTATCTGAATTAAAGGCGGGATTTCGTTGAATCAATACATTTTCAAAAGCGGAGAGAAAGAAACACCGAGTAAGCGGACGAGAGCAAAACAAAACAAAATAAAAAAATTGATATGAATTCGTGTTTTATAAGTGGGGACGTGAATTTTTAAGGTTTTTTTTTTTTTAATGCATTTGGCGCGCGGTTTTTTAACATCGAATCATATCAGAAAGAAAACAATTATACCGTTAAATTTTTATTCCTACGATTTCGCATTTACGCGTTTTAATAATATTACATAACGCCGGTACAGCCGCGCGCGCAAAAGTACGTTGGATTTTCTTCTGTTCGGTAATATCGCTTCTGGCGAGAACAATCTCGTTTTCGCGGGTTTACGTATTATTATTATTATTATTTAATATTTTACGTATTTCGAATTCCGGGTGGTGAGTGAACGCGTTTAATAATAATAATAATAATAATAATAATAATACGTTTATACGTTTATATGTTAAATAATACGAAAAGCGTCCACCGAGACGTATGATTTCAATCGAAGACACGCGCGATATTTTTTTCTTCTTCTTTCGCTGGCACGCCGACCGCCGAGAGTCTGTAATATAACTACCCCCCCCCGCGCCCTTCCGATATTGTTGACCCGTCTACCGGAAAACTTGACGGCGGCACTCTGCGGCGGACCGTGCGTGTGGCGGTGGCGTGCCCGTACCGGGGGGCGCGGTCGGTAAATAAAATATGTTGTCCGCCGTGCGCGCGCGGGGGAAAAATGTTTCTCGGTACCGGTCGATCGGCGGAAACGATCCAGTACGGTCCAGTACTGCGGCAATAATTGTCGTGCGTCGGACTCACGCGTTGGGAAACCGATAACAACGATTTCGGAGAGGAGTATTATATTTGCGTTTGGTTAACGGAAAAAGACGAACGGAACGATGGGGTACGACTACTACTGAGAAATCATTACGTGCACTCGTGGACCACCGCGTGATAATTCTAATCGTTAGTTTCCGAACACCCGAAGGCCCCTTGTCCGATTCCGCTGTAGTAGCCCGAGCGCAACTCCTGTATGATTATCATCAATGATAACCAGCGTTCGGATTTCATATACCATTGTGAAGACGTATTGAAATATGCGATGTCATATAATATATATTCCCCCCAAAAAAAAAAAAACGGTTTTTCGTTTTTTTATTAATTATATATATATATATATAACGGATTAAAAACATATTTACAACATCATCAACGATTGAATACATCGAAAAACATATACGTGTATATATATATATACTAGATGCGAGGTGAACTCATCGGGACGGGTTGTACAACCGAGTTGAAGTCGTACGATTCAATTGAGATTCAAAGAAACGCTGTCCGGTAGACGGACGTTTGTCGATGATGATAATATGGAACATACGAATAAAACGGAAATGTTTTTTTTTTTTTTTCGTTTTCCAAATCGTTTATATTTATATTATTAACACTGACGTAACGTTTTTCTATTATTTTCATTCGATTCGAACGAGAATTATTACCAAAAATCACGAAACGAAAAAATCGTATTTAATAGACGTTAGCGAATAAAAAAAAAAAAAAAAATAATAATAATAATAATAAATAAAAATAACGAAATATACGTTAAAATAACGTTAAAAATCTAAAATGTTTCGAAAATACGCGATATAAAAATAATTCGATACATTTCATAGAATCCACGATGAATAAAACGAATGTACAGCTCGTTCTGCAAATTATGTATGTATGTATTCGTCTATGATAATAATAATAATAATAATGTTGGCGAATGCTACAGAGCACTACGGACAATTAATTTTTTTATTGAATAATAACGCGCTTACGACGGGAATCTTTAATAAAATTTTCAATTTTCCGTAATTACGTGAAACGATCGATGGAATCAGTTAGTATATTGTAAATGGTTTTTTTGTGAATATTTTTTATAAAAAAGAAAAAAAACCCCGGTAAAATACGTCGAAAACTAAACACTAAAAAAAAAAAAAAAAATCCCACGAACATAAAAAATATTGTATGCCGTACTCCTTGAAATATTCGTTCGTGTGTGTGTGTGACAATTGTTTTATTTACGTACAGCCGTACAGGTGATTATTTATTTATTTATTTTTTTTTTTTACGTTACACGTCTGTATACGACATTTTATTATTATTAAAAAGCAAAAAATTCTATACGGACCTCTTAATCTAACCGTTTTCCGAATACAAAAATTTTGAATTAAACGATAACGTTTTGTCGTGATTGAATCGAGGGGGGGAGGGGAGAATGGGAGTTCTATATTACAGAGTATTAATATTATTATTATTTTTTATATATATATATAAGAATTTTTTTAGACCATTAAAGTATTTGAACAATGCGTGAACGACGCGCCGCGGCTTCTCGAGTACGAATTGCGCGTTACGTAGAACAAGTGGCTAATAATATGGACACGATTCAACAGAGATTCGGTTTTTTTTTTTTTTGTGTACAAGACAAACGCATCAGAGTTACACGAAAGTCGACGAGAGTGTATATTTATCGAATTTCCGGGGGGGTGGGTGTTTTTTTTTTTTGAAATCGCGTTAAAACGAAGTAATATTTTTTCATCGCGTTTGTGTGTGTGTGTGTGTGTGTGTGATTACAAAACAAAATAAATACGCATTAAACTGCAAAAATATTACATTATATTAACCGCGACATTCGTCGTTTTCGCCCATTCGACACGATTCGGAACGGATATAAAATATTATCGCGTTTCGTACAAACGATTTCGAATACAGTAAGCGTTTATTGTTATTTTTTCTCACCCCTCTCGTCGAATCCCGTTAAACCGTTTTATTAATTTATGCGACTCGCGCGAACACTCGCATCACCCGTACAACGTAGCAGATTGTCGCGTATTAGAGCCGGTGCACGCGACCGGTATTCTATCGTACGATTTATTTATCGTACGATATTATAAGTGACACGGTTATAAATTGACCTGTACACACGGATC
The DNA here is from genome assembly GCA_032441825.1 of Chaetogeoica ovagalla. NCBI lineage: Eukaryota > Metazoa > Arthropoda > Insecta > Hemiptera > Aphididae > Chaetogeoica > Chaetogeoica ovagalla. The sequence goes on from CM063742.1 coordinate 5,899,742, forward strand.
ACGATAGAATGTCGTACGATAGGATAATCGTACGACGCCTCGAATGACTGGGCCGTAGACGTTTTCGACTTCTGTGCGATAACAATATCGTACGACCGAAATATTTCAATCAAAATGTACAAAAATGAACTGATTGGAACGCGCGTTTTAAAACTGAGAACGTGTAATTCGAACGATATTGAAACAATATATATATATATATATATGATATGGATCGTACGATAAAACGTCGGTCGCGTGTACCGAACCGCGCATAATAACCGTACGATAATAATATTTTCGTGCGATACATGTAAATCGTACGATGAAATATCGGTCGTGTGTACCGGGGCTCCTATATACACAACCGTATTAACACACGTCACTACGATTCTCCCGTACCGTTTACCACACGCTGATAAGTCGGTGTATAGTGTACGTTATCCTTCTCGTTATTTTCAATTCAACTTTGTCTATTTTCAAATCGAAATTTAATTACTTTCCATTACCGTTCCGTATTGAGAATCACAATAATTTATCATTTTTTTTTTTAACGACAGATTAATTGCTTTTTTTCTTATTTACGATTTTGTTTTTTTTTTCATCGATTCACGCGGATATTTTTCTGTTTTTTTTTTTTTGTTGTGTCTTTTTCCACGCACCGCCGCACCGGTTTTACACGGGTAATAATGCGTACCACCCGTGTTTTTTTTATAGACGTCCGTGAAAAACGATCGGCTACGTTAGAAATTCAAAATAATTTCGTTTTCGTCCGTTTTACAACAGCCGGCCGGCTCCACGTTTTTAATACTTTTTTTTTTTTTTTATTTTTTAGGCGAATAAAACGCGTACCGTTCGTATTGAAATAAATCGATTTTTTTTTTTTTTAAATAAAGTTATGAAAACGGGCGAGTTACAAAAAAAACCACCCCCCCCCCATCAACCTTAATTTTCGCGTTAATCACACCGATCATGCAGAGGGGCGAGGGAGGCGCGCGAAACGAATGGCGAAACGCGAAACTCCTCTCCGGGTTCAATCGACGTTTCTCCGATACAAACGGTTTACTCGCGCCGTTTCCTACGAAATTCCAACGAAATCGTTATAGGAACTAATATTAATATATAACGATTTCACCATAAACCGTCCGTCGTCATAGACGAGCCGTCATTAACGATACAAAAAGTTTAGTTTTGAACGTTCGTTTTTATTATTATTTTTTGTCCATCGCGTTGTCTGTACGTAATTGAACGTCCGCGAACACGACGGGGCGGACGTATGTATTAAATTATATTACGAAACAATAAAACAAGCGTTTTTTTTCTTTTTTTTTTCATTAAAAATATTATGCATTCGAAAACGATTTTAGTTTTGAACTTTTAACGAGAAAACGTCATTTCGCGCAACGTATTATAATAATTATTTTAACGGATCGTTAATTAATTAATTGGGGGGGGGGGAGGAAGGTAAAAACAAAACAAATTTCGTATCGTCGGCCGCGTCTCGACGGAGAGAGTTTGCCGGACGCGTACCGCCTACTATAATAATAATAATAATATATTCAACATAACATCCATTTGGTTATGCCACTGCAGCAGTTATCAAAACCCTTCATCGACAGTATTTAATTCGAAACACGTTTACACGTACGAGACTGGTACGGACAACGGCCGCGCGCATAAAGAAAAGCAAAAAAAAAAAAAAAACGAAACGAAACGAAATGAGTTGTTCAATCCGATATTGGATAATTTACATTCTCTCCGTGTCCTGGTATACCGCGGGGATGTGTCGGATCCAGACGCCCGTGTATCGAAACGCGCTTTTATGATATGTACCGCGACGGCAGCGATTTATCTCGTGTGTCACGACTCCCACGAAAAAAAAATAATTTTCGGAAAAAAAAAAACGTCGATTTATATACACGCATGTGTTGTGTGCGTCGAAACCGAACGAACGCTAACCTTACACAAGAGCGTAACTGAAAATTAGGAACGTGTCGCTTGCGCCACGTCGTCGGACTTACGCCCATTAGCTCGGATAAAACGATCAAAGGAGAATTCTTCCAACTGCGGTTCGACGAAAAACAGATGCCAAAAACGTAATCGTCCGAGCACCGTTACTTTTGGACTTAACGTCCGTCTGCTGGTTCTTAGGTACAAATACACAACACGAGTACCGCGCGCGTCGATATCTCGTCCACACGTCGTCGTCATCTCACACGTGAATAAATTCATGCATTTCGGCCGCGGTACGCATTCCCGTACGAAAGTATAAAAAAAATTACAAAAAACAAAAAATTGAGAACGATAATCATAACAATCGAATTATTCTGGGAAAAAAGCGTTTTTAAAAACGTTGTTTTCCGTGGATATTATTAACAGTTCGATTATCGCGCGGCACATAAATCGTAATATTGTACACGGAAATTATTTATTTTAATTCACTTCCTTCCCCTATAAAATGCTCCTCTTTTATCGGACGAATAGAATTAATTGAAATCGTTTTTGGGGGAAGGCAGGAAGGAAGGATGGAAAAAATTGTAAAAACTCGTTGTTTAAAAAAAAAAAAACATTTTTTTTTTTCCAACACTCGTAAAAACACCGAATAACCACCGATAGTAGTAGCAGTAGTACACACGAGAAGTATTAAAATACGATTTTATTGTTTAATTTTTTTCTCTATGGAATTCGCCAATTTACAACGTTTTTATTGCGTTTGCGTCAAATTGTTCAATCGTCGACGTAATACCATCGCGATTAAAATAGCAACAAAAAAAAATTCTCGTCTTTATTCGACGAACAAAGTACGGTTTTTAGAAATATGTCTATACTTCACGATAATATATTATGGGATGAATTTACTTTTCACGTCTTCACCTCTCGTGTCTAATCCAATATTAAGGTCGTGCGCTTACGAAACTATTGTCAATAATATTGAAGAAAAGGCGTGTTATCGAAAAACGACTGTATTTTTTTTTTTTTTTTAAGAATTTCCTTTCGTCTCCTGAGTGGACGATGTTACGAGAACGCGCGGAAAACCGTCTTCGTCAACGATCGATTTGGAGACGAAAGTTGTAATGACGACGAGACGAAATCGCGTACAGTTTGTCGTACGGTTTCGCGATAGAACGTATTTGACCACGTGCACGTTAAAAAAAGAAAAGAAAAATTAAACGATTTTCTTTTTTTCCGGGATACGATCCGTCCGAATAGATCTCTCGGTAGCGCGTCTCTATGTCACACCGAATGATAATATAACGTATTTGCTGCATGGTGATAGTGAAAAAAGTTTAGTCGAATATTCCGATGATTTTGAAGTGAAAAAAACGAAAAAACAGTTGAAGCGCTTAATGAATTAGTTGAAAAACATAAGGAGTTCTTTTTTTTCTTTTTTTTTTAACACGTCGTCTATATTAAAGAAAACAATAAAAATAATACGAGTAGAAAAATCATTTTAACTCTGACGCAGCAATATGTTGTGGAAGTCGCATTTTACTGGTTTGTCCGATTATAAATTTTCTATCCACCTCTCCACCTATAATATGACATCCGTAATGTTCGCCACTGTTGCAGCCTCCGCCGCTCGTTGTTGTGATCAATTTTTGTCTCGGCTTATGAATCCGTCGGCGGCGCAATAACAATTTCACGGGCCAAGTGGTACCACCTACCCGTGGTTTTCATATACATGTATATATAATATTATTTATATATTTCTCGTGCGCATATTATTATTATTATACACGCGGTATATTATAGGAGACGCGGCAAGTCACAATAACTCGCATCTTTCATCTATTCATCTCTCGGCGGCAACGACGGCGGCGGCTATGAAAAACGAAAAAAAATAATAAAATAATAATTGCCGATTCACTGCCGGTAAATAGCTGCTGCTGTTGACGGCGTGCAGCCTCGCGCCTTTTATATTATAAAATCCCGATTCGATTCTCATCCGAATTTCACGTACATTATTATTATTACTATAAAACATACCGCAGTCGTAATATTTTGATAATGTACAACGTTGCGGCGGTTCTGCGTTATTATTTCGTATTTTATTCGTTTGTTTATTCGTAAAAAAAGCGTCGGTTTTTTTTTTTTTGCTTTCTACTTGAAAACGATAATATATCAAAGCGTTTCGTATAATATAATACGTGTGCATGTCCGTATCCGTTTTGTCGCTCCGAAATTAAATTTCGAATTTTTCCCATCGAAAATCGATTCTATTCGAAAAACATTATCAAAAAACCTTTGCGCCGACGATGTTTTCGTATGAAAATAATATTTACTTTTCGCGATTATTATTATTAAAAAAAAATAATAAAATGGCGTAGAAATCGATTTCGACTTTATAAAAAAAAAAAAACCTCCCGGTGTATACTACAAATGCTACGTATATTCGTGTATTCAAATGTGTTCTAACACACGGCTGGACGAACGTCGTCGGTTTTTTGTAGGCAATTGTTGTGTAACTCGTGCGTAACTACGCGGCGACTATTACGACCACGAGTTCCGAACAATGCTTATAATATTAATAATAATAATAATAATAATAATAATCGCTTAATTATCGAAAAATCCACCTTTTTGCTCCGCGTGTGTTTATACGAGAGAAAAACGAAAAAACGAAACCCACCCCACACCGTGTAATAACGCGTCTCCTCGTATTATTATTATTATTATTATTATTATTGTAATATAGTCGTCACGTTAATAGAAAAACGATTTCGGTTTCGAAGAAGAAGAAGAAGAAGAAGAACAATCGAACGAGATTTTTTTTTTTTTTGACCGCATCGTCCGTTGCACAAAAACAAAACGCTTCAACCCTTCCTCTCCCCCGTCCCTTACAAAATAAATCGGTTTTCGAGACGGATACACGCGTAATAATATTACATTATTTATATACGCGTATCTTTTTTTTAAAAAAAAAAAAAAAAACACGTTTGTTGTGTGTGAACGTCGCATACGAATCAGTTTCCACGGTATTCCGCCTGTAAACGCGTTGTTGTAGTACACACACGTTATGACGACACACACAGGGATGGATGACAATTCGTTTTTATTATTATTATTATTAATATTTGTGACGAGTCGAATGCGGATAAAAAAAGAGAAAAAAATAATAATAAAGAAAAACGTTGTACAATAACGAAACGTACTATACTCTTTAGGTTGCGGGGAGAATGAGCTACTATATAATATTGTAGTAAACGATACGCCGGATGAAACGGAGTGTCGTCGGCGGAGTACCGCCTTGTTGTAGGCAACGCTGTCAAAACCTCGTGGATCATTTATAAAAACTGATTATACTGCAGCGGCCATTATTACAATATGTACCGCATTACGATATTTCGGATGCTGTGTCTTCTCTGTCTGTGTGTGTGTGTGTGTGATGACGGGAGGTGTACCGCGGCGTTGTGTAACGCGAGAGCCTCAGAGAATTGAAAAAAATCACGTTACGAATAAAAATAAATCCCACTAGTGCAATGTTATGCGACAATGATGGTGACTAATGTACGAAGAAATATGGTAAAAAATAACGGCAAAGACGAGAATAAAAAAATAATAATAATAATAATAAAAAAAAATAGGGAAACGAAATAATGGCGTTTGTCAATACAATTCGTATTACAATTAATATAAATAGCGATTTACAAAAAAAAAAAAAAAAAAAAAAAACGAAACCGAAAACACAATACGCGTGTCAGCCGCCGGCTGCAGGGGCTGCCGGTTAGCAGCAAGCCCACCGCCGTCGCGTTCGTACGAAACGTTTGTCAAATTGAATTGGTCGACAATATCACTATAGAGTGTATATTATTATGTATTCGGTAGGTGCGTATGATATAACGTGTGCACGCGTGTACGCATATTGTACGTACCGGTAATAATAATAATAATAATAAAAAAAATATATTTTATTTACGTGTAATAAGACGTGTAGTTTTATACGAAACGGTTCACGGAACGCGGGGAATCGGTGGAGAGAGAGAGAGAAAAAAAAATATATATATATTTTTTTTTTTTTAACAATAATACGCCGCGGATAATCCGAGTTCTCCCGCGTATTCATTTGTCGTCGTCGTCGTCGGGAGTTGGCTAATCTTTCGGTGATCTCGGCGGGACGAGACAAATGCCGCGGCGATATCGTTCCGGTTAAACGGATCGCGAAAGAGAATCGCGCGGGCCGACGACCCGACAGCATCGTGCACGGATTTCGGCGACGACGACGACGATCATCGGCGTAATGCGGCGCGTATCACGTGAATAATACGGTTCTGTTTTGGACAGTAGTTTTTAAAAACACCTGGCCCCGCTGTAATGGCGTATTTACCGAGAGATCGGAACTCCTTCGATTAGAAACGTTATCGTCGATTTATATTGACACGAGTTCCGTCGTGTTCGAAGAAAACGACTAGCGTTTGAAGATAGATAGATAGAGAGAGAGAGAGAGACAGAGAGAAGGAAAAAATCGACCGATAAAAAAAAAACGCTAAAACGCGAACTCTCCGATAAAAATAATAGAACTTTCCGCGGTCTGGTTATTATTACGATTTTCTCTTTTATAAGTTCTAAAAAATATTTTATTACCGGTTTCGTAACCGTACGGTTAATATTATTGATATTATACGCCGCCCCACGCGCGCGCCATTTTTTTCCAATCCGCGCGATGAAAACAATCGCGTTTCGTATCTCACCGTTATGATTTTGGTTCTCGTAACCGAGTACAAATCACACACGTTACCGCACGATTGTTAAAAACGTTTTACGCACAGCGTCAAAATGACGGTGGACGCGACGATGAAGACGACACACGACGACAAATACGAATAATGGGGGGAAAAAAAAAACGGCACGCGAAAGCGATGCGGTGTGTATACGTATACACGCTCGGACGACAACCCGCCGTCGTCAGTGTTCGAATTGTGCGCGCTACGAATTTAACGATCGAAATCGTTTTCGTCAACGATATCCCCATTTGACGTCACGCTGCCAATAATTAATGATTTGGAAAAACGTATAAACGGTTTTACAAGCATTTGAAACATTCCCCCCGACGCTCGAAACAATTCAAGTTTTCCTAGTTTAGACGTAGACACGATAGAAAACATTTTTTTTAATAATAATGTCTTTGGATTCCGCGTATATGTGATCGTGGAAACGGACTGCAAACGAAATATAGAGGGGGGGGGGAGGAGATTTTTTTTTTACACAAATATTTTTGTATTGAGAGCGCATAAAATAATTTTCATATTTAATAACCAACAGAGTCGGGGGTAACATGTTATGAATTCATAGTTTCGTTTTTTGATTTTGTCGCATTTATATTGTTTGTTAATTTTTTTTTTTTAATTGCGAAATTTCGTATCTTCAATCGATTTCGGTTCTGTTATTATATCATAGAGCTCAATGTCGAGTGAAACGACATTCGAACGCGTAAACATATATAGTTCGAAAAATCCAACGTTATTGAATTAAGCGTTTTTCAATCGCGAAACTCTTCAATTCGAGAACTTTTTCCCTGAATTCGAATATTATTCATCACGTTTTCCATTTTACACGCCGTGCGCGCAAATTCTAAACGATTACAATTGATCAGAATAACGTGATATTTAAATGCGTGTTAAGTGTTCTAAATATCAATAATAATTTCAATTTCGTTTGGTGTGTATTATGACCTGCAAGTAACAAATGTCTTTGCAGAAAGTTCCTTTTTGTTTTCACTGAGCAGAGATCTTTTTTTTTTATATACATATATACAATTTTCACAATTCGAGCACTGTATATATATATAATATATTACACTTTACACGTTATATAATATTGAAATGACGATAAAAGAAATTAATTCGTTCGTCGTTGGCGTAAACAAAAAAATAAATAAATAAAAATTATATGTATATAAAAGAGATGTATACGTGCCCACGCGTTTCACATTCGTCGTCGCCCCTGCCACCGGAGAATATTCAGATTAAAGCTCACCTGAAATAATAATAATAATTTTAATAATTATAATTATAATAATAATATTCAAAAACTATATTGTGCCGGGTCCCTTAACAAACGAATGTACACGAGCTAATTAATTGTTATTAATTCCACCGCGCGAAGTCGATGTTTCGGAACAATCCTTTTTAATTACCGTTAAAACGATGTTGAACATATTACGTTACTTTAACCGCACCGAAAAACTTTTGCGAACCGTATAATACATAATATTAATATAACGCGCGTTGAATTTTCGTTTTCCCGCGCGATCTGCGCACGTATTCCGTCGAAACTCTGCAGCGTCTCGTGGTACGAATCAGACACTTCTAATCAAGTTCAGTCTACAACGCGCATTTATACACTAGAAAAATATTAACGGGACGTTTTTGTTTTTCTATATTATACGCGGCGGTTTCACGTGGTGCCGATATTCACGGGGAGAACGGGTTTTAGAGACTTGTTGAAATCTGTTGACATTGGGGATTTTTTTTTTTTATATAGGTGAAATAATCGACGCCATGCAAGAGTCGATGATACTCGTCGTATAAACACTCGGAGAATGAAAAAAATGCAATAGTTATTTCCCTGTTCGCAGTTTCACGATTTCCCTATTACATTCTCAAACATTATCACGTTTGTTCCGTTCCACGAAGTACCGCGATATAAAATGTCGCATTTTTTATATAGTAGTGTTAAAAGTATAATTTCGAGTTCGAGTTGACAAATGCCATTAAAATTAGTACAATCCGGGGTAAGATACAATCCGGATATCGGTCGACTTTTCTTACCAGTGGACTAGCGAAAATGTCCATATTCCTTATGACCACCGGACTCAAGGTGGCGTTTCAAATCGGAGTTCATTTTCGATTCGTGGAACGACGATTCGCCAACCACTGTGCAAGAGCAAATAATGAAATGTTGACGCACATCAGAAACTAAAGTATATTTAAAAAAATATTGAACGAATTTTAGGTGTTAGACCATTTTTTTTTTTTTTTTTTTGCTTCGAATTAATATATTTCACTGTCAATTACAGTCGTATTGACTATATGATTTATAATAATTTTTATTTTAGTAAAAATCAATCTGGTTTTTTACCGAAAATGCACTCAGTAGTAATACTGTTATTAAATCATATTCGAATTTGAATAACAGTCAACACTAGAAAATGATTACGTCATACGAACAGAAAACAATTATTTGAGCATTTCAAATATACAATATCAAATACAAACGTACGAATATAAATTGTTTTTGAACACAAAGTTCGGCGGAACGACGACACGACAAACAGTTACCGACCGTTGTTATTATTATTTTTTTAACGATAACATTCCTTTGAACAGAATCCTTATAACCGAAGTGAGATCTCGCATAAGGAATACTGTGATCATCATCCGCAATATTGCAATTTGCTCGAGTTCGTACGTTCTGATTTATATATATATATATATATGTATATATGTATATCACATCGCTAAACCTTTACTACTTGGATCTCTTTGACAAGTGGTGCGTACGCTAAATAATTATTATTCGTATCGTCCGCGCGCTGTTAAAATAATCCTCGACGACGACGACGACGTTAAACGGTTGTACATAATATCGATATATTGAAAACCGATTTTCGCGAGAAACGAACTATTATTGTTTTCGAGAGGAGGATATTCGTCTTCGTAACCTGCAGCTCCGTGCAGTCGATTCCGTGTACATTTTGTGTTTTTTTCCCCCTTCCGTAGTACATTTTCGAATTAAGCCCTTCTCCCCCCCCCTTTTTCGTCGCAGGACTAAAATATCGATTCGAAAAATAATTTTGCATTGATTAAATTTATACGTATGGGGAGAAAATTGGAAATCGACAGACATGCTGGAGGAATTCTATACATCAGGGTTATAGTTAATTTTATATATATATATATAAAAAAAAAAAAAACATTAATTCAAAATCGGTTATTATTTTCAACGCAGTAGACGATCCAAACGGTTTAGTTTGTCATTCGAAAAAGTCCTTACTATAAACTCTCTTAAAAAAAAAAAAAAAAAAAAAAAAAATAGACGTTTGGTCTAATTGTATAGTATAATTTCCTGTTTTCTAATAAACGTATCCGAAAAAAAAAACCGTGTTCCTATTACTCCATGAGTAATATTGTAATTACTATTTAATATTGATATGTTTGGAATTTATTTAATTATTAAAACGTGATGTAAAATCGTTTATACGTACAAAAAACGATTAAAACATTGAAAATATTGAACAACGAGTGTGCATTAAATTTTGCCATAAACTTGGGAAAACGGCTACTGAATCTTACCAAATGTTATTGTTAGCCTATGGAGACGGAAGTATTCCTCGTGCTCGCGTATTTGAACGGTATAAACGATTTGAAGAGAACAATTGTTGAAAGTGATGAACGTGAAGGACGTCCGTAAACAAGTCGCAATGACGAAACGGTCCAAAAAATTCGAACAGCCATACGAGATAACCGCCGTTCGACCATCTCGGGGAACTCAGTAATGAGTTTCAAATCTCATTTGGATCAGTTCAAACCATATTGACGACTGCAGGTTTAGGCATGAGAAGAGTAGCAGCGGCCAAATTTGTTACAAATCCCCCAGTTGTGTTCTCAACCTTCCAGACCTAGCTCCATGCGATTTTTGTTTTATTTCCAAAAATAAAAATGGCGCTCAAGGGTAAACGTTTTCAAGATGTGGATGAAATCGAACATAACGCGACGGAGCAGCTCCGGGGCATTTCTAAATACGACTTCCAGAGGCGTTTTAAAAAATGGCAGGAACTGGTGGAAAGCACTGTATGGATTCAGAAGGAGATTAAAAGCAAATAAATGTATTTAATGTATTAAAGAAAATACGCCACTGCGCCATACACTGCAGCAGATCAGTGTTAAATGTGATGAGACCACCCTCCCTCCCTTCTTCACCCACAACCCGTTGAAAAACACCATCAAAAGGACGGACGGTGCTTTAGAAAATCGTAATGGGAAATGATTTTCGCAAAACATATTCGGGAAAAAAGGGGGACACAAAAGCGATAAGTCCAGTACAACGTGTCCAGAGCAGTGTATACGTTCTGCACAATGAGTCTTATATTATGTATGTGTATGAGTGCGGCAGTAGGCAAATTGAAAGAACGGCAGCGGTTTCTCGGATACGATTGTCTGTAGCAATTCGATCGTGTCCACTCGTATAATACGATGTCGGCTGTACGCATCCGATGCGTATATTGAATTGAGAGAGAGAGAGAGAGAGAGTAAGAGAAAAAAAATCGATATTATTTCTTATCCGTCGTCTTATTTCTCGTCTGTTCCGCTCGAATATCCTCGAACGATTTGCATCAAAACGTTCCATATCCGTTCCCCGTACACGCCGTAACGATTTTCGTCGTCCACAATTTATATACTCGTACATTAGCGAAATATACCATTAAAAAATGATGTTAAATAAACCGTCATACGCACACGAATCAAATATGTGCGCCGTAATTGGAGGAGAAAGATGGTTCGGAGAAGGCCGATGTATTTCAAAAATCGAATACATTTCTTTCCTTTTTTTTTTAAAAATATATTTTTATTTATACATTAAGCTCAAATCGTATACGTAATACGTGATATTTTTCTTTTTTATTGAATTTCGTGTACTTTTTTTTTCGAGCGAAAAACATAATTTTTTTTTTTTCAAATAAAATGACGTTGAAATTTTCTGAAACGAAACGTTTTCGAACTGGACTTTTTACGAATCGGTCGAACGTTTTTATTCGCGGGTGGCGACGATATTTATAGAATGTTCGACACGTTAATATTATATACGGTTAGAACAGGGAAAAAGAAAAGGAAAACAAAAGTTCTCGACACATGTAATTGAGATAAATGAGTTGAATTATATATAATAATATTATGTGGTATTGTATCGACGAGAACGCGAACGTGAACGGATTTCTCGATACGATTGTCCGACTACGTTATTGGCGCGTGCGCGCCTCGTTTGAAAAAGAAAAAACGGTTAAAACGTCAAAAACGTTTCTAACTGTTAAATTACGGGTGGAAAAAAAACCCCCGATTGTTTTTCTTTCCTTGATTCCAATTTTTTTTTCTCTCTTCTCAACCGTCTTATACTATTATTATTATTATTATTATTATTATTATTATTATTATTATTATTATTATTATTATAATTATTATTATTATTATTATTATTATTATTATTATTATTATTATTATTATTATTATTATTATTATTATTATTATTATTATTATTATTATTATTATTATTATACAGTATCTCGTTCAATACGAATATACAGAGTAACGGGTTGTTCCGCGCGTGTGTTTCTCGACATGTAAATAATGTACAAAACGTACTTAACGTCGAGATCGGAAACGTTGACTCCACGATTTATAATATTTAATTTTATTGGTATTCGCTGAGGATAAATACGATTCCGATATTTAATGATAATAACAAATTATATCGAACGCAATACGACGGAAATCGTATCGGTTATTTAAACATTTAAAAAAAAAAAAACCATTCGTTTTCTCCACCGATGAAATATGCCGACGAGAACGCGTTATTAAATATATCTATTACAGAACCACCTCTGCATCCGCGATTTAGTGTAATGCAATGTGATGTGATAAATGTTACGCGAAACACGATACTCGCTCGTTTACAAAATTATATAAGTTCGTAATTTGTAAAATTGTAATTAATTATTAGATTACCAAGACAGTGTTTATGGGGAGGAGGAGTATGCAACAGGAGGCTGCTGCCCCGGGCGGCTAGATTTCATTTAGTTAATTTATACGCGTAATATTATTTCAATATTTCGTTATTTACACTTTTATCGTTGCCTTACTTTAATAAACTATAATCGGGATTTGAATGAGATAATAATCGACAGTTTTGTGCCGACACCATAGAAATAATAATAAATTATTTGTTTACTGTATTGAACACGTTGAATGTGAACTGACTTTCAACATCAATTATGATAAATAAAGCATTTGCAATCCGGGAAAAAATTTAATTGTACATTAAAAATAAAATTGTTTTTACATTGCATCGAATTCGTATTACATCGTAAATTTAATATAAATTTCCTAACCCGTAGATTAACAACTATCCTCATTAAGACGGCAATTCGAATTTCCGCCAGGTTTTGTCACAGCGATGATGCTGCGTGGCCATTTTTTTTTTTATTCTCGCTTATAATTCTAAATAAAATTCCGAGGGAAAAAAAAGAAACACGTACACCGTACGAGCTGCAATTTCTAATAGTTTTAGGCAATATACGAACAGTATACTTTAACGCTATAAAAAAAAAACAATAGTACAATAATCGGGGAATACATCGGGTAAATACGCGAATCAAATAATATTCTTATTGGGAACGAAAATTTGTAGCTCACTCTCGACCAGTGCGAAAAAGTCAATGAGATCGATTATTATAATATCGTACCATCGATCACGCATTATTGCTCGGCCGTTTTCAGATAATCCATACGAATCGTTTTGGGACGTGCAACGCGTAGAAACACGATATTTGTCGTGTATCGAACACGTCGTCGTCACTCGTTCATGTGTTTTATTTATTTTTTTTCATTTTCGCCTTTCATTTCGAATATTCGCTAAGATCGTAAAATATAATATACTGTCATTTTTTTTCCCCCGACGCAATCCATTTGTTACATTTTTTTTTAGATACTGAGCGAAGCGAGAATGCTCTTGATTTTACGCGTTGATGTTCATTTATTTTTATTTTCTGTGTACAACTTTTTGACTGCAAAGAGTGCATTACACTCGCACCTGATTTCCTGTAATAAATTTCGCTGGGCTGGTACTTTAAAGAGGTCATTTTTCGATGTCCTCAATAGTTTTTAAATATATATATATATAAATCGTGTATAAAACAACAACACGCGATATTGCCAAAATTCATTATTGTATTTCTCGAGCACTTCGAAAATAATTGTCTTAGGTTTTTGAAATTTCGCACCGAATATTATATTAACCTTGCATTATATGGATGCGTGAAAATATTTCGAATAAGAAAAAAAAATCTCCTCTAATTTTAAGCTATCGATATAGCAATTATTCGATATTGTGTTTTTTAAATTATAAAACGAGTAATTTTTAATTTAAAGGGCCGAACAATTTTCTTTACAAAATTACTTCGTAACGTTACTCTAACCCATCATGTCCGAAGAAAAAAATCTTGAAAATCCTAGTTTTATTTTAAATTTGTCAACAAAGCGTATTATTTTTATTACTAAAAAAACGACAATTGAACACACAAAATGTTTAGCTACCTACTTGATAAATTGTAAGAAACACTCTATGTACACGCATTGTGTATAAATATTTAATGATATTACACCGAAGGTCCGCTCAGTTTTATCGAATGCAACGATTCACATATCATTGCTTTCAAACTTATATGAACACAACAAAAATTTAAAATCTTTTTCTAAATAATTTACTAGAACGACATCGACACCCTTTTTTTTTTTTTTGAAATTTGAGTATACGCATATGTCATCGTTCACACATATAGCGTACAAATGATTTACACGTGAAACAGTTTATTATATAGATACGAGTTAGACGTATTTATAGAATTAGGTAAAGAGATGTAACTTAAATATGATAATATAATTTATCGACTTAAATAAAAATTATCAATTTATATATATATATAATCGCCGTTCGTAATAAAAAAAAACGCTATTCATGCAATTTAACGCAAGCACTAACTACTACTGATTGTATTTTATCACTCTGCAAACGTGAAATAATAATAATAATAATAGACTTTCCGGTCAAACGAATTCTTCGTTCACCGCGGTCTAATATGTCATATCGGTTATGATTTTCCACGAGAAAGCCATTTGTTGTTACAATACTTAATGTGGCGGCGTGTGGAAAGCATCGTCAACTTCTAACGGCTTTTTGCACGCTTCAAATCAATTAAAATTTCTAAAAGGGAAACAAAAATGCGAGATCCTACGCACCCGAATTTATACGTATTCTTCTGGTACGTCCCAAATGGAATGCGATCGAACGTGGTTGATTATTGAAATGAAAAATATGTTTTGAGAAAAATACGTTTTTATATTTTTAAATATTTAATTTGTTTTATAGTATTTGGTACGGGGATTTTTATATTTTGACAAAAAAAAAAAAAAAAAAAAAAATTGCGAGTAAAACCCGATCGTCTTGCAATAGCACTACTGTACGTTTATGATAATTTCATTTTTTCTAAGGATTAATTTCAAAAATTCGTCGGATTCGTTACGAGAAACTCGCGCCCGCCGAATTGCGTCTCATATACGTCTCAGATATGCGACGGAAATTCGATACGCGTGTATGGACGGACGGCAGAGTAGTTTCGTTCAGATTAGTCGAGAACTCGACGACACAAGAGATGATGAAAAGCGAAGTTTATTGCTACGTCGTGTCGAACAGAGTAAACACTGAATATATATACGATATGTACGTATATATAGGTGTACAAAGTTTTTCGGCGCTGCAATGCTGTTCGTCCGAACGAATTGTTATAATAAATTATTTTGAAAAAGCCGGAGAGGTCTATACCACTGTGTACACTCGACGATTATGGGATTACGAAAAAAAAAACGCTATTGATTTTTTTCCTCGTAATCGGTTTTTTTTTTTTTTGATCATCCGCGTTTAAACAGATCCGTTTCACTCGTTCGCGACGTTCAAAACGACGTGTTTGGACTACTGTGCGCGACGCGAACGAAACGTCAAAAGCACATCCCAACGACTGTTGACAAACCGTGAAAGACGCGTATAACAACGAGATACGGACGATGACAAGATCGAATTTCACCACCGTTATTAACAATATATTTATATACCTGGCCCGCCGCTCGAGCTGAAGCCCCCCCCCTCCCCATTTACACGGAAATTTCACGGATTTCACGGCAAAGTCGCGCTTTTCTCCTTTGGAAACACTCGGAGACCGCAATACTACAACGGAGTGCGGCGTATAAACAATATGCGAGACGGATAAACGTTTTTTGTCGGAATTCCAACGCGCCGCTCGGTCGTTTGTCGTTGCCGCAAACTCACACGTCGTGTAAAAACGCGCGCGTGTACCGAACACAAGACACACCGGCCCCGGTGGGGGGGGGGGGTGATGATGATTTCGAAAATTCATTACACGGCAGCCCGTGCAGTGTGCCGTGTGTCGGCGGTTACGACACCGGCACCGACCGACTCGCGCGCGCGCGCGTTAAACAATACGTTAGTGGGCCAGTGTGTTCGGGTCAAAGGAACCGAGTTGTGGCGGCGGCACCACCACGAGGTGGACGGGAACGCGGTGGCCATTACATAAATGACAACCCCGTTTTAATACCGGGACGAATTCCGTCGGCGGTGCGTCCGTTTCTGACAGCTTTTCGCAAAAGTAGTCAAGACGGATTTTCTCGTTACACGCAGTCCCCCCCCCCTCCCGCACACGCGTGTTGAAAACAAATGAACGCGCATCGGTCCCGCGACGAGCGATGCGGTGTGGTGTGGCAGTGTTCGCTACGACGACGACGACGCCGCCGCGGCAAACGCTAAACGTATCGTTCCTACAAAAAGTCCCCCGCGTCGTTCTTGAACCCCGACAATTCGCCGTACACGGGGACCGAAAACGAAATCGTCGGCGGACCGAATTCGGGGCCCAAGACAGAATCGTCGGCGTAAACGATCGAAACCGGGGTTGTATCGCTCCCCGGTCGCGATAATGTTGTAAAATTTATTCTACGGCGTGTTTACCGCACTGACCGCCCCGATTAGTGTTCGTCGACATAATATTACACGACTTATTCGAAGTCGCGGTTGAACGGAACACACACACAAAAAAACATTTCTCCGTAGCTCTTTTGAAATGCGCGGACGAATGATCATACGGACGACACCTATGTAGCGGGCGCGCGTTTTAACAAGTGAAAATTGAAGAAAAAAAAACGGATATACGCGTTACGCGGATATTTGTTTATAATATTGGATTTTTCCGGTCGAATCTGTCGAATTGTTTTGATCCGTGAACGAGTGAAATTCTCACTACACGTTTTTGTAATTTCTCAGTAGACGTTTTCCACGGTTTGAAGTAACGACGTTCGCCACGCCGGACATTTGAAAAGAAAAACAAAAAAGAAATTAAAATACACATATAACCAACTACCTTGTTCGCAGGGCCGGATTACGGTTTTTGCCGCCCGTACGCTGAAATAAATTTTATATTTAAAAATAATATCTCAACGTAGTTTTTGGGTCACACCAAAAAAAAAAATTTGCCGCCCTAGGCTTTAGCCTACACAGCCTAAGCGGTAATACGGCCCTGCTAGTTCGGGACAACAGACTGATAAGTTAAAAAATAAAATATTTCTCATCGTTTGAAACGATACGGTGTATTCTAATAAATTAACGAATTCCTCGCCTCCCCCGCCTCTCGAGTCCAGTGTAAAATTTAAACAAAAGTCTGTTCTTGATACAAAAAAAAAAAACAATTACGATAAACGTTAGAACTGTAAAAAAAAAACTCCCAGTACGTTGTATTACTTGAGCGATCACACTACAAGCGAACAGTATCGAACGAAAATAAATGCGGAAAAGCGAATGCGAGTGGCCGTGTCTAATTCGATCGCGAGATTTCAAAAATATTTGCGCGCTCATCATATCCGTCTTGTTTATTCGATATTTTCTACAAATAAATTTGTAGATATTTTTATCTAGAAATATAAAATCGTCATTTTCATCGCCACGAGAAAACCACATTAATCCCCCCATTATAGGGAAAAATTCGGGATCCGCCGGTGTTTGTATATTAACGACACGGATCATATTTTCATAATAACGTTCAACGATATTATTATAAATTACGGAAATCACTCGTGTACAGCGAAAAATTAACGCGTAATTATTCAGAATTTCTTTTTGCGGAGTTCCGCGGAATTTCATACGAGGAAAAACGTATAATGCGTTTGTAAATCGACCGAAGACGAACTCTAATTGAGCGTACACCGACTGAAGTGGAAAATCACTTAAAACGCACGAGGAATTGTTATGCGTTTAAATTTAAATTCGCTATGTCATAATATTGTTATTAAAATATATTTTATTATCCGGCTATATAATATACTTATGATGTCGTTAGTTTTAATATTATGGGAGCGGCGCTCATTAATATTTTATTGTAATATTTGGACGTACGACAGGCACATAAAATAATAACAATTACAAACGATAACAATACTAGGAATATACGACGACAGTCATTTTTTGATTTTAAAATTACGCGCCTGCATAATAAACGTGCGAATATATTATACGATATTATTTCAATTTCGCTGAAATAATAACAATAATAACAATAATAATAATAATAATAATAATAATAATAATAATAATAATAATAATAATAATAATAATAACAATAATAATAATAATAATTATAAAAACTGTTACGTATTTTTTTTTTTTTTTTAAACGCGTTATTTTTATTGTACTACTGCCGAATAATATTAGTAATTATTGCGTTGTCATAGAAATACGCGACACTTAAAGCATAATTATAATATTTTCTTATTACGAAATATTTGCTGTATACGAGTACACAAAAAAGTGTTTGAGCACATAACGTTAAACGTAAACACCGGATCGTATTAAAGTTCATAAATATTATTTAGAATTTTAACATTATAATAAACGGTCTCTATATTACGTAAGTGAAATAGCGTTTTTTTTTTTATAACGAATGAACTGGGTGACAAGTGGATGGGGCGATAATAATAATAATAATAAAAATTTAAGAAAAAAAGAGAGATATAATCTCGATTTTCCGTAATACAAAATAAAACGAATCGAATTCAAAGCGCGTAGTGTGTGTTGTTTATGTGCATTTAAATGCGTGTTAGGACGAAAATCAATAATTACTGACATCAAGTACAATATTCCTACAAATCGTATTGGATTTGATAATCAAACGATTGACAGATTTCGAAACTCTTCGCATGCGCAGTGCAAACGACGGATACGACGTTTGCAGACGAATGAAAATTCAATGGAACGATACTACTTTCTCGCGTATCGAACGAAAAAGCGAATATTATTGTTTAACAAAAACGTTTTGTACGGCATTAACGAGAAACGTGATTAACGCAAAAATATGACATTTTTAATCCAGTCCATATGCGTCGTTTATAATAAAACGGGAACAGTCTCAAGATCGTGGACTACACAACCGTCATTGCATTACACGAGAAAAGTTTATGTATAAAATATTGTAAGAAAAAAAAAAATTAATCGTATATCGTATTGTTGTATTTTGAAAACACTAGCGCACCTTATTATTATTATTATTATTATTATTATTATTATTATTATTATTATTATTATTATTATTATTATTATTATTATTATTATTATTATTATTATTATTATTAAAGTCTACATAATCGATGACTGTTAACATTCAACAGTGAAATGCGACTTGTTTTCTCCAAAAACTCACACTCGAACGCTTAGAAAATTTACAAAAAAATAAAAAAACAAAGTGAAATTCGTCTATGTATATACGATTAATATAATATTACGACGATGGATAATATTCAAACGTGTAGAAAATCGTCGTAAATCGGTCGTTTTCAAAGTTATATAATAATACGTGGTGGTGGGTCGTAACGCGCGTTAGAAAGTTCACATCGAACTCACGAACACGACGAATACACACGAATAACCGTCACGTCGGTCGTAAACCGTATAACGTATTACAATAATGTTTCCGGAAATGATAAATCTAATGAAATTAGAGACGTTACGGAACTTGCAGAGGAGCGTGTGTAGAATTTCGCGCATTTCACAATACTAATATATATATATATGAATTATATCTGTCACGCGTATGTATATTGACGCCGTAGAAACGACAAAACGATTCGCGGGATAATTTAATCGAATTATTATTCCGGACAATTAATAAAATCCAATTTCTATAGAATAAAAAAAAAAAATAATGTTTTATTTCGAAATAATACGTATTCGTTGGATTATTTAATTTTCTAGTGTACGAATTGGGTTGTATTATATTTTATTTATTTTTATTCTACTGCGCGAGTCACTCAGTTTCATCGAAAACATGAATATTTCATACACGCGTATTTTTCCGCAATGAAATTCAAACGCATTTTCAAATTAAAACGTAACGTGTTTATACCGTCGTGTATTGTAACGTCAAACAGTACGCGAATGTACGAATAATTAATGTGGTTAGGTGATTATAATATGCGGTATTAAACATAATAATAATAATAATAATAATACGTACGATAGTAGCTAAAATGCGCTGTGAAAACGGAGAAAAACGATTATCGCGATTGCAGTGAGATCGGATTAATCGAGAGACCAAAAAGAAATTTTTTACTACTGCACACTCGCAGGACACGTTTGTTTCCTCCCGATTGCCGAAATTTGTTTTTATTGTATTTTACACGTTTTATGTTCGCCCAGTTTAGATTTACTGCGTGCGCGATATATATGTCTCCGCAGCATCTTCACCGGAGCCGACCGTAGGACCGAAACAACAACAACAACGTGATAATAATATTATATTATGACAAACGACTAGAGACGTCGACGGGGTGGTAGGATTTATATTCCACTGGCGCGTTACGCGGCTGGAAAAGGACCGTACACGATATATTATATCTATTATACACCGTGCCTTTACTATGGATGCGAGGGACGTATAATACGTCTATCTGTCTGTCAACTATACATCAACGGCCAGTCGTGTGTATTTGTCATCGGCGAGTTGCGACCGCAGGACGCGCCGGTAATCCCTGCCGCCGCTGTCGTCACGGAAACTGTGTTGGAATTAGATTTATTTGTTATTATTATTATTTTTTTTTTTTTAACCGCAAATGCTGCTGTACAGCAATACAACAATACGCAGGGCGGGTCGGGACAAACGCGGCGTTTATGAGTCGACAGAGATAAATTCCGCGTGGCTGCAACGGCTTGTGGTCCAGCCGTATTATACGAGCTAGTAGTGGCAAGTGCGGGGCGAGTAACAGTCCCCGGCACTCCATTTGTTCAAATACGCTGCGGGATTTTCATTGCTGGCTTCGTTAAACACTCGTCACGTCGTCGTGATCGTATTTCGAGATCACCGGGACTCGGCGTTCAATGTCTTTATCCGCCATTACTTTCGCGTCTGAACACGTATTTGCACAGTCAAAGTCGAATATTAACGTAATTTTTTCACAAATCGCTCGGACCGATTGGTTGGTGAACACAACGATATCATGTTCTAATCCGAAACACGTTCGACGCGAAATAGTAACAACAAGAGACACCTAATATCCGTGTTATGCGATACGTACGCGATATTTGTGAAAAAATGTAATCTCGCGCAAAAACGAACGATTTGTTTTATACACGCAAAAAAGTTCGTTTTACCGTATTGTACAATACAGTGTATTAGCGCTAAGCCGCGACACGTGTATTCGAATTTTTTCGACTGAACTTTCGGAGAAACGATCGAATTCCAAAAACATAATTTTAACGGTATTGAAAAAAGGAACAAGAAATAATAAAACACGATAATAATACGCGTTTCCGGATAGCCGATCTACCGATCTTCGCGTATTATGTCTTTAAGAAATTTATTAAAAGTTTTTCGCGCCATTTATGCATTTACGTATTGCTTTTATGGGATTTTTAAGAATTTCAAACTTTTAACCGATTTACGTTGGTTTTTTTCACGTTTTCGACGAAACAATAACGTATATAAAATAATCGCTCGATTTCAATACACATTAAGTCACGTGTTAAAAAATTAACTCGCCCCGTCTTGATTGTTCCTGTAGTCCTTATACTCATAATCGTCGTTTACAATATCGGCAATTCGATAATACCATCGCGTGTGTGTGTGTTTTTTATACACAATATCGTCCCTACGATACTCGCATCGCAGCCCGTACTTTAACAATATTACTTTTTCGTGTGTGTATAGGTACATTTTTATATATATATATATATATATACATATTTTTTAATGCGAACATCGTATTATATTATTATTATAATAATAATAATAATAATGGGGGTGAATAGCCAGTATACGTAGGCACGTAGTGTATTCTCTTCTATGAACCGTGTGGTGTGTATCACGTTAGCAGTATTACATATATTATATTAGTATAGTATAAAATAGTTGCCTATATATATATACAATAATCGTAATAATACAAAAGCCTTTGCGGGTGGAGGGATGAAAAAGTCATAGGAGAATGTATGCGCGAACCCTAGTTATTGGATTTGATGTATAATAGAAAGAAGCACGTATAAAATTAAAATATAATATATTTTTATAAATGATAATGGTTCATCTGTGAATGCGTTAAACACGATTTTCAAAAAAAAAACAAACAGCTCTCCTCCTATTGTCATTTTGTCGATTTCGAAACGCACACTCGCCGTAAAACACACTATAAAACGTGTATTATATACTCGTATATATTGCGCGACTTCTGCAAAAAACGGAATGGAGAAAATAAATTTCAAACAACTAAAAACGCGACTGTCTTTTTCGTGTTGTCTACTCAATTCGGAGGTTACAAAATACGTATAATAAAATTCGTATACCGGGGACGTTGTGTATCGCTTTAAATGCCATTTCACTAAAACAGGCGCACACGCGTAATACGCGTTTAATTGCGCGAATGAAATTTCGAAAAACGAACTTCATTACATTATTAGTTATCACGGATATTGTACTAAACGCGAAGAGCGGTATAGAAAAAAAAAATGTATCGTTTTCGTGGTATTTTTAATTCGAAAACTATTGGTTTTACGATGGAAAATGAAACCAACTACGAGAACTAACGTAGTCGTTTTTCGTTATACGCCGCGGCAACAACGGGGACAAACGAATTATTGCTCTCGCAGGAACACCAAAACGCCAAAATCGTAAACCGGGCGCTTTTTCCATTTTCGCACGTTCACGTCCACGTGCCGCGTAATTTTTCCATTTGATTTACAACGACGGGTTTCCATCGCCGTACATCCGTCGATAACTATCCGCTCTCGCCATTACTGTGATTATTATTATTATTATTATAATTATTGTTATTATTATTATTATTATTATTATATCTAAACGGGCCACGAAACGTGAAAAATTATACGCTCCGTTACAGCCGCCCTCCTACGGCCCAAATGATAATAATTTCGTGACGGAAGGAGACGATTTTTTTATTTTCATAAATATATATTATATATATAAATCGATCGTGTACCTTGCCGCAGCGATGTTCTTCACCGTTCGCCGCGTGAATACACAAATCGACGCAATTAATGTGATTGCCACTACAGTATGTATTATAATATGTAATAAAATACGCTCTCCTCGCGCGGTCGCAATCAATCGGCTGATGAAACGATCGTTCGCTATCCGCCTTGCCGCCGTACACTTTTTGCGCACACGCTACGACGAGTGAGAGGGCGGATACCCTCCGGGGTCGGAAGCCGGTTTTGAGACCGCCGTCCCTTTTACATACACACATATATAGATATATACACACGCAGCACACAGCGCATTTGTGGGACCGGAACCAATTTCCGCGTATGTATTTTATGATGTGAGATGATAACGATCGGTTTTTGGAGTTTAGACGCGAGTGGCGGGACGAGGCGGTTAGAGGAGCTGGAGACGGATGAAAAATAAAGCGAACACAAGCGGCCGTTTCAAAATGGAATTCGACAAATGACTGCGTTTCGTACGTATTTACACCGCAATACAATAATAGAGGAAGACCGCGGAAAAGGGCCGAAGTGTGTGTGTGTGTGTGTGTGTGCGTTGACTCCGGGGACGAACATCAAAACTCTAATACTGTTAAAGACTGATTTATCGCGTTCGCGTTCTTATCGTTTTTCCGGAATCATCCGCGAATCGTCCTGAAGAACGGCACAGACTTTATATGCGCGGCAATCAATCAAAATATTTTGAGGGAAGGGAGCGACAGAGAAATACAAAACCAAAACCAAAAAAAAAAAAAAATTAATCGCGCGGTTTGACGACATTTTTTTTTTTTAAATTTATATTTTGTTTTTTCCTCCGTATACTCGCGGCATTTATTGTTACAATATTTCACCGTTAAACGTCGATGTTGTAATATCATAAACGAGCGGCCGTTCCTGTAGCACAATCGTCGATCAAATACGACGTTCAATCTCCAGAGACTCCATGTTGTATACGTATATAATTATTTTTGTAATACTATCAGCCAGATGTCCACGTGAAAGTACTTTTTTTTAATGCACTATAGCGCCCAGCCCTATTACTCTACAACGTATTATGTTACCGCGATGTCTATTGCAATAGGAGGTATTTATTTTTTGTTTCCGTTTTTTAACTGACTCCGGGAATCGTTGTGGACAACGCCGAGAAACACTCTGAATCGTCAATAATTTATCGTCGCGTACCTGCGTTCAAAAGTAAAATATTTATATATAAAAAAAAAAAAAATCGTTTGTCTTCTTAATGGGTATAACGAAAGACATCAATTGCCGTGGACGCGGGAATTGTGCGCGGTATATAAAAAATTAAAATTCAATCGGCCCGCGTCGTCAAACGTTCGTTAAACAATTCGCGTATTTGGCTTTATCGTGTACAAGACCGTCTCCGATAAACTCTACACGATTCCCAGTGATTTCCTCGAGTGCTGGTGGGATAACTTCACGGTAAAACACGCAACGTACGTTCGACACAACAGTCTCGTGACTCCGGCGAGTTTTCGCGATTGAAAAAGATCGTAAAAACAATATGATTTAATATACGAGTGTAAAACGAGTATTTCGATGATAGAATAGTCGAGAAGCGGTCGGATTTTCTCTCCTTCGAGCGTTTGATGCCCGAAAACACTACGGAAAAACGAAAATAAACGGGAATTTCGTTTTGGAATCATTCTGTTGAAGTGAAAATAACGCGCGTATCGAACGCCGGCAAACGTTATGCGGCTAGTCGCGGCGATTTGTACGAAATCCCCTAATGACAGACGTTTTCGAGCAAATAAGAATTAGACACCACCGTACTTCGGTACCATTAGACCTCGCAGTGGTCGCTACTTATCCCTGGCCACCACCACATCGCTCGCCGTCGTTCCGGAACTTTTACAAAAACGATTCGTCTTAATTCCGCTCTCGAGTCATTTACCGAATTCCTAGGACACCGGAGTCGTCCGATGTTAATATGTTGCGTACGTAACACACGCGCACAACAAACACTTCCGTAAACCACAGAATCCACCCGTACGTCTCTCGTCTCTGCGACAACTTGAACAATAGCAATTGTCGAGTCTGTACGGGGGGGGAAAAAAAAAAAGAAAAACACATATTTTCTCCCTGTATTACGCCCTGTAGTAGTGTCTCCTGTAGTACACTCGAGGTGTAAACAAACGAGATGAAACAAAAAAAAAAAAAACAACGGTATGCGTTTGTGGTCGCTTCAAAAAACGGGGAAGACTCTCGTGTAATATTCTACTGTAATATTCGCTACTACGAATACTGTCGCTTCGGTTACACGCCACTTTTCCACAACGGCTCATTATTTTTCCCCGCGTTTTCACAATGCTCACAATAGACGAAAAAGTGGCGGCCCACTCGACTAGCGCCCCGCAAATCCGATCCAATTATTTCACGGACGTTTAATATACGTTGCGCGTATCGACTCTGTGTTAGAGATTTAATTTTTTTTTTTTTTCATTATTTCTCCCGAGATCAAAGAAGGTGGGAAGAGGAGAAACGCCGGTAATAAGTGCGGCTGGGCCTAGCGTCCACGGGAAAGAGTATCCCCGTCGACGTGTGTGTCGGTCACATTTCGACGGGAAATTCTCCTCTGCACGGTAAATGATCCGTACCGTGTAAAGAGAGCTTATATATAAAAAAAAAAAAAACCAACAAATAAAAATTGCTAGGAAAATGAAAAAAAAAAAACGTATTAAACATCTCGTCGTCGTCGCGTTTAAACGCTCGCCCGTCGCCGTCGTGAAATCTTTGACCGCACTCCTCGCGTACGAATTCCTATAGCGACATCCATCTTATCCATCTTCCGGACTTCGTGTTAAACACCGATCGTCGTCTTAAATCCCGTCGAGTGGTTACTGTCCACGGACCGGCCGTTTTACAGCCCGTGTATATATATATGGCCCCGACACGCGCTGGCCTTCGTCGTAATCCACGGAATAATAATAATAATAATAAATAAATAATAACAATGATAATAAATAATATTAATGAACAGTGCGTTATTTGTACACGTCCGCTGGCCGCCACGAGGACCACGACGACGAGTCACCGTCGTTGTCTGTTGTTTAAAATGTTTATTAAAACAGGACGCGACGGTACTACGGCCGTTTCGAAATCGCCCGCATCCATCGCATGAAGAGATTCTTACTTCGTTAAATTTTAATTAACGTTCGTTCACTTTTCGACGGTAATACATTTGTTTTAATCGAGAAACGCACGCGGTCGTCGATCTCCGATGGTGGTCAGCGGCCGCCTGCAGTTTCTCCGCCGATCCGTCGACGCGTCTCGTTAATTCGTCAATAAATTAAACAATAATAGTCGTCTGTTCTCCTCGTCCTCCTAGTCCGCGTTCGGCCGTTGAAATTATTATTTCGTTTTCGAAAACGTACGCCCCCGCTCGTCACGAGCACACGCCGAACCGCGTTCGCGCGATATCTGTTCGCCGTCCCGCGCATTCGCGGAGATCGCACAAATAATAATAATAATAATAATAATAATAATAATAATAATAATAATAATAATAATAATAATAACAATAATAATAATAATATACGGGATGCTGCGAGTGACGACGATCGCGTCGTGCTCACTACTGTCGTACACAAAGCGAGTGTATACCTCTCTCGCCCCCCTCATCCAAACGACAACACGAAGGAGACATTACGCGTTTTTATATTGTCGTCGTACAGCAGTAATAATAATATTTTATATTATCTGTTCGCGGTACGTTTTGTGTCGTTCTGCAGAGCGTTGGCCGTGCGCTATTCTCAATATATACTTACACGACAAACGATAATACCAATATGCCCTTTTATACGTTGTGCGTATAAAAGACGTCTTCGGCAGATGTTTTATTTGCCCCACGTCGTCGTTTCGACGTAGACGATTTAAAACCCGAGTCGTTTTAAAAACGATATTTATATACACATTATTGTATTTCGATAATATTATTGCGTGTAATTGAAAACTCGGAAAACTATTTATTTATTTATTTTTTTTTAACATTTCTCGATTTTTACTATTTAACATTACTTACGTGTGCGTGCGGACGTATTTATTTGTAAAATGAAAAAAAAATAATAATAATATATAAATAAAAACAACTGTATAGGATTATGTATTATTAATATATAATCCGGAGGAAATAGATTGTTTATACTAAGTCTGAGGAGAGTGCTGATTTTGGTTTATCGCTGTTTCGAAGTTATATCACAAAAAAAAAAAACGGTCGTCTAAATAAAGAAAAAACATTCAAACGATATTTCGAAACCGTAGCGGTAACAGCTGATGATCGTTTTTCCTCCGTGTCGTACATATAATATCGTTATGATTATGTGCTCATGTATATATTATCTTATTGTTAGGCCAGTGACGGAAAACACATACACAGTGTTATGACGTTTGCTATCAAAATATATATTTAAAAAAAAAAAAATATATATATATATATATATAATTCTGAATTGGATTCGATTGTGTTTCGTGCCGATTCGTTCGTTGTAAACGCGCTATTAAATACGCCGTACCAAGTAAATATTTAAGTATTTATTCTACGATTTTCACTAAAAAGTACACGCGCTTACGTATAAATAAACATACACTGTGTACGCGTTCTTACTAGAATTTCGAAATAAGCGATAAAAAAAATTGACGTTGATCAGAACGTTTTATTTTCTTCGTTCTTTATTCAATTACGAAGTAAATATTAGCAGCAGGTACGTTGAGACGGGTGGATGGGGGGGGGGGGGGGAGAAATCTAATAACTTCATTATTCTGAGTGTATATACAATATAAATATAATATTATAATAGATTTATTTATGAAAATTCAAACCAAGGCGAATGACTCGGGCGCGCGTAACGTCGCGAAATGTTATTATACAGTTCCCTCGTCCATTAAAACTTCCAGATATAATATATTATGTATAAAAAAAATTCACATTCTATTATTAAAACGTCAATATGCGACGAGGCGAAAAACCAAAAATAACATATTTATAACCTGTATAGAAAAAAACGAATAAATATATAATATATATATATATAAATATATACGTGAATATTTTATCGACGTAGAAATATCGCGGGAATGAAATTGTGCGAGAGACGTCTGCAACAGTATAATAACAATAATATATATATGAGTTATATTTTACTTTTTCGCGAATATCCATCCGATTATTGAACTCGGTTGTGTGTCGTTTGACGAGGGAAAAACTCGTAAGTCTCGTGATAATTATTGTTATTATGGTAATTTGATCATCATCATCATATACACTTCCGAGTTCGCGTAATATCGTAGACGACCGAAGAATTCAAAGTATTATTTGACAGTATTCTACACACGGACTTATGGAAGCAATAAAATCGCGTGTATAAAATATCGACGATTCGTTTATTTTACTCGCCGTATGAGATATAAAAAAAAAAAAAAAAATGAAAGAAAATTGCCGCGTACGAATTACACATTATTTTGAAGGACAGTACAAAAACAAAACTACGTACGCTCTACAGGTATAGGTCGAGCGATGATACGACAATAATAACAATAATTGTGTCGAATGGATTAAAAAAAACGTCTCGAATTTAATTAACGGACGATTCTATATAATGTGAAAACAAACTATTTTCGCGAGCTGAGAACATTGTACAGTTTTCGACTCAAACGAAAATAATTATTATTGGTCATAGTCGAAATCGCGCGTTCTTGTGCAAACAACACAGCGGCGCAATTCTCGCGAACCAATCGATTATACGCGATCATCGACGAGAGCGTAGCAGCAATCACCGACGGATTAACTAAATACAGCTTGAGCTTTTGGTATTTATCGGCCCAAAAAAAAAAAAATTGTTTATCGATTACGTACTAATAAGCTTAAATATATATAAAAAAAAAAAAAAAACAACTCGCGCCGACGTTGAATTGGCTTTAAGACTGTTTGACTTTAACGCGGTTACGAACTCTGCCAATAGATGAGTTCGAAGGCGCTTCGGAACGATTAAAAAACAAATGTTTACCGTTCCGGAATACCGCGCCGGGACGTTGTACTGAATATTATATATATATAATATATATATATCGAAATCCGAGCGTAGTGAAAAAAACGAGATTTGGCCCGAGTCGATTTGGAGTCGAAACCGTGAGCAACTGCGGTTCTTAAACGTTTAGTATGACTCGTAATTAAATTTTACGATTACTTTTGTTTTTGTTTTCTGTACGATTAGTTTGTTCGTATACGATTCGAACGGGAGTAAACGTTTGTGTACGCTTATGCGGAACGTTCTCTTTTCGTTATTATCGTTGAAAATACATCGACGATGATGATTATTTAACCGATTCCAATACATTTTCGTAATTTTCGATTAAATCCCATACGATTTCCCCCCCCCCCCACTAAAAAAAAAAAAGAATCTCCATTATTATTTGAATATTTTTAATAATAATAATCAAAGAACGCTCGTCGTGAATACAAAACGATATGTGTAGTGTATTTGAAACACAGATTTCCTTCGGAAATAAATAAATAACCGAGATATTCGGGTTAATGATGTAAAGATTTACTCCGTTTTGTATTTATTCGTTTCGAAAATTTCGTTTGAAAAAAAAAGAAGCGATCTCGTACGCCCGTTTCGCTACAGTCAACGTCCCCGGATCTGGGCGAGGCGGTTAACGAGGGCTACTGCAGGCAGCCGTAATAAAGAAAAATATCGTTATTACTCGATACAATATATAAAATATATTATTATATACACACAACCGAACGATTAATAAAGCAATCTCGTCTGACGTGTATATAAGTATTATATTATAAAATAATGTCCCGAACCAATTCCATTTAGTCACGGATATTCGTCACACCGCGCGTCGCACGTCTTTTCTTGCGCGCGGGCGGACGAGAGACACCCCAATATTGTATAATTTCGTCGTGTGAAAGAAGAACGGGGGAATGGTGGCAAGGAGAGAGAAGTTCCTTTATTATTATTATTGTTATTATTATTATTATTATTATTATTATTATTATTATTATTATTATTATTGTTATTATCGTTCACACAATTGTAACAACACACCCTCCCACTTGTCAGTATTGTAGGTTATTTATACACGAGCGTAGGACGATGACGACGGTTTCGTCACCGCGGTGGTACACGAGGAAACGAATGCGAATTTCGGTCGAGATTTATTTCCGATCCCGCGCCCGCGCGTATATACGTATCGCGCGTTTCCGTATCCGCGAGAACCGGGGGACGCATTTTTGTTATTTTTTTTCAACGAATTCTTTAGTATTTGTTAATTTTCTAATATATTATCGCTGCGCGTCCAGGCGAAATCACGTGCTATGATTAAATCGGTTTTTTTTTTTTTTTGGGAGGGAGGAGGATGACTTGAGCTACTCGCAAGAACGTTTGTCTCGCGCACTTACACCTCGTAGTGACTCTACGAAATTGATTTTTGTAAAACAGGTGTTGCGCGACATTTTTTTTTCTTCTTTTTGTTAAACATTTTGAAAACGAAATAAAATATTATTTCTTCGATCGAGTTGCGAAATAAGACGTTTTTAGTTCTCGTTAAATTAAATGTTAATCAAGCGCGTGAAACGATCTTAAGAGCCGCGGTTGGGCGTACATGAAAATCGACATACATTTGACAACAGCTGATGGCGTTTAAGCAAATGGGTCGTCACTTTTGTCCACACCGTGCAGCGCAGAATAAACAGTTACCGCGGTTAGGCAACATACGACACTATAATAACGTATATTTTTTTTTTTTTTAAAAAAAAAAGACAAAACTCGAAGTTTAAATTATTTATTACCGAAGAATAAATCGTTATTCGTTATTTTTACGCATTTCAATAGTATACGTCAATATATATATATTTTTTTTTTCAAAAATCAAGAGGACACCCTGCGGCGAGTCGAGACTCTTTTTCACTATTGCTAGCGTAGCTGACAACGTCGCCGATGTCGGACACGCAGAAAATATCCGAAAAAAAAAACTGCGCCGCTGACTTTGGACACAATTATAATAATAATAATAATAATCAGACGCGCGTTCGTTCCGAGGAGATGAGCGTGTGCAGTCATTTCACAGATTTTATGGATCTGATGAAACTTCAGAAGGAACAATATCTTGCTTATAAGCGTTTCGCGTGTGATGTAACAGTCATGTGGCTACCGATCGACGGGATCCGCCGCAGTCTGCGTTTCGTCCGCGGTATAAACCACCTCTCGCCCATCCCGTCACTTATGGATTCGACAATTCTGAGCGCGTAAATGTAATTACGTGTGCCGGGCAAAGGGTTTGGGATCTCCCTTGTATAATCCAATAATCGTTGTCAAAGAGAATTTATTACGCGGAACACGCGGCGCGCTATTCATTGAACTCGTCGAACGTTATTATTCAAAAGAAAATAAATACATTTCTATATCCGTTTCGAACAGAATCCGATGAACTCGCACGTGTGGTCCCGTCCCCGTCGCCGTCGTCTCAAAATAATATTCGTTTAGATACAATATTTATCGTTGTCAACGGTCTAAAAGCGATTTTTTTTTTTTTTAACTTCTCTCCCTTAGTTGTATAACGCGCGGAAATCGGTTACGGCGAAAATCCCTGCTCGACACAACACGTGCCCACTTGTGTAGACGCGCGTAATACGCCGTACGATAATATATATTTGTACTGCGCTGCAGTGCGTATTCGTCCGAGTGTTATTTACGAGTAGATATCGTCGAAATGCCGTTTAGCTATACTAAACGGCACGCGCAATATTAATAAAAAAAATTTTAATTTCCTTGTAGAAAGCCGGAGGGGAGAATTCTCGAATAACGATGTGACGACGACGGTAGTGTTTTTTTTTTTTTAAAAAAATAAACGACACGGCCATTCTCTTCCGGGGACACGTTCGAGCGACACGCGTTTTCGGGTGCTCGTCAATTCTCCTCGAATCTATTCCACGAAACGAATTTGTTCTTCCTACAAATGGTATAGAAAAGTATCGCGTAATAATATTTAAGGGATTTTTTTTTATTTCCGTAATCTCGCGAATGACGGCCGCTTCCGCGGACGAGAGTGTACTTTTATTTCCGTCAATCGGACGGAGCGCGCGAAATCGCCCGTAGAGGAGAATACGCGCGTGTTGAAAAGATTTCCTCTCGCTGGGGACGCCGACAATCAATCAACCCTCTCTTCCCCCCCTCCCCCCGTTTTTTCTATAATCTCACTGAGTTTTCCGTCGTTTCGATGTGATGAAACGCGGCACCTTTTCCTTAAATATAATTTCTTCCAACTAACCTATTGGGGGGGACAAAAAAAAAAACACCTTTTCCGTTCGACATATTAGAACAACAATATCTTCTTCGCTCTTCCACCAAACGAAAAACTCTGTCCGACGACGGCGTACGGGCAGTAACCGAATTTTTTATAATTTAATTTTTGTCATTACACACGCAATTACGTGAGCGCAAAACCACAACGTCTCTCAGCGTTGCGTGCAATCGACACGACAGTGAAATGCGATTGGGGAGGAATCGCCTAATCGCTCGCGCGGAGATAAGCGCAATAAACATCTTCGTCGTCGTTGTCGTTAAACTCGCCTCGTCAGTAGACAATTTTCCGAGTTTCGCAATCGCGTAAACGCGCGTACACAAGACCTTGTCACGTTATAATAATTATTCTTATTGCGCGACGTCATACAATAACAATAATAATAATAATAATAATAATAATAATAATAATAATAATAATAATAATATGTAATCCCTTCCGTAGCGACGCGCGAGTCCCTCGGATACATTATTTTGCAGCCCCGCCGAACACTGACGATCGTCATCTCGGATTTCGTCAATCGAAATGACTAGAGGTCGACGCCGCGCACAAATGGTCAATTATTATTTACGTTCCATTGTTGTTACCGCGCGTTTAAACCGTTTTTTTTTATTTATTTATTGTAACTCGTACGCGCCACACCGTTTTATTGTCGTGTTCGTTTAATTGTCGGGCCGCTATAAAATACATATTACGCGCACGAAGTCGAATTCGTCATGAAATCCGACACTCGCCTCTGTGCGCGATAAGATTTATTTTTGGATCGTATGTCTCTCGAATCCCTGCGCGCATTTCCAGGCCCTTTGTGTGTACTGTGAAATTCACAAAAACGTAAATATTTGAATATCGCGTAATTCCGCTCGTTACTTCATAATATAGCTTTTCTCTCTGAAATACACGTGAAAATAAAAACAAAGCGCGTGCGTGTATTTAAGGTATTTTTTTTTTCTTTAATTCAGTTAACGTTGTTATCCTATGGAATCGTACGAAAACAACGAACGCTTTCCAGAGAGTATAATTCGATCGAAGTACACGCGAATAACGAGAAAAAGAAAATTCCAATTGGTATGTATTCGAATAGAGTTCGAAAACATTCTGCAAACCATTCCGTTTCAATCGTTCACAGCAACAACTCATTTCGATCCATCAGGTACGAATTTGCGTCCACGACGGAAATGCAA
This sequence comes from Chaetogeoica ovagalla, assembly GCA_032441825.1. Lineage (NCBI taxonomy): Eukaryota > Metazoa > Arthropoda > Insecta > Hemiptera > Aphididae > Chaetogeoica > Chaetogeoica ovagalla. Next base: position 5,933,542 of record CM063742.1, read on the forward strand.
TGTTTGAAAAGAATTTCTACAATTCCGTTTGTGTATTTACACATTAAACGCGATGCGCAACGAAATTCTCAGACCCCTTCGCCCTAATTACGTGTTAACGGCCGATCATTGACATTCTCGTCATAAACGATATTTATAATAGGATCGAGACGACAATTTTTACGCGCTGATTATAAACATTATGAAATTTTGGAAATTCATTTCGTGTGTGGAATTTCAAGGGATTCGCCGCCCGAACGATTACTGGTCGTACTGTATTTATACGATATCATCGTGATAATGATAATAATAATATGTAAGAAGGTCTCATGATCGAATCGCAATTGCACGGTAACGTGAATTCCGAGTAAATAATTGTATATTTTAAAAAGCGTACCGAAATTCGTAAACTTCTCCCTTTATTGCGTTTTAGGCTAAAGCAATTATTTCGAAAATGTACAAAATTCACAACGCGATACGAACACACGACGCGTCCACAATAATTCGGCCGATTTTCAAAACTTTTCCTTTACCTATACTTATATATATATATATAATAGCGAATCACATCGTTTATTAAGGCGTTAAAAATGTTCATATTGATGGTTCTCATATAGGAAAATGAATCGTCTTCGAGGAAGCTCGTCTAATTGGAGCCGCACACTGTCCTCGGTAAAACTATAAAAATCCAGTACCCAGTTATCCAGATCGTCTAGCTCAAACGCGACTTGTGCACAACTGCCCGACGAAGTCGTTAAAAACCGAGAGAATAAAAAAAAAATGAAATTGTCGTTAATTTATTTGTTCCGTTCATAAATATGTCTTCATAACACGCGGTGAACCACCACATCTGGTCCCAATTAGAAGACACAACCGCCATACCGTATGTCCGTCCATTGGGAAATGATGACGAAGAGACGGTTGGTACGTAATTGTAATATGTATATATAAATTACGATGATTTGTGGGCGCCGTCGTCCCTGCGCGATATTAATAATAATAATAATAATAATAATAATAATCCGACCTAACCCGGCCCGATGGTCCACGTTGCATCATATTATATTATACTGTAGAGAACCCGATTATTACACGTAGTATTCAGGTTTTATATTATGTATCAGTTTCATTTACGGATGAGTTGATACAGTGTAAACAGATAGTAATATAATATATATATATATATATATATATATATATATATATATATATATATAATAATTAAAAAATTAGTTAAAACGAATGATTATAAAATAGCTCATGATCGAGAATATGATTTGCAAATATTTATAAAAATATTTAAGTATCCGTGTTAACGTTTTTCGTTGAAGTTTATGTTAAATTTTATTTACATCGTTATTTTCATCTTCTATTCTACGGTAACGTTTTAAAACAAATGTTTTTGGCTGTTTTACAAATATCGCATCATCATCATCATCATCATTATTATTATTATTATTATTATTATTATTATTATTATTATTATTATTATTATTATTATTATTATTATTATTATTATTATTATTATTATTATTATTATTAGATTTAATTGAACCGTCACGGTTTTTCCTTGTCCGATAACCTAGAAGACAGTCGTCATTGGCATCTAATCCACTCAAGCAGCAGATCTCGCAGAGTAAAACTTTTTTATAATTTTCGTACAACAAAACCAACAATATAATATGTCAACAATATCATCAATAAATCGGCCACATTGATAAAGTGTAAGAAGATCGTAATTTTGTTCGACATCCGTACCAGATGAACAAAATGAGTGTGTGACAATTTAGTTTTTTTTTATTCCTTTTCACTCGAAACTTTTAAAATTGAGATATGATCTAAAGCCATACAATTCGCACTTGACGGTGATTTAACTTCGGCGTGTACTATTATTATTATACCATTATATGCTGCTTCCTTCCAATTGAACGACCGTGGAATTGTTATTGAATACTCCTTTAGCACGTATAGTCGAAAATAACATTTCAATACGATAAAATGATTTATAGTTGTTTTGTTTCAATAAGTTCAATTGCGATATTTTCCGAGGCGAATTAAGCTAATGTAATGAGACCTGAAAATCCCGTTTTCCTAATTGAATGTATAACAGGTTGTAAAATATGTATTTTTTCTTTTAACTGTAATATTTATTTTATACATATTCTATAAATTGTGATATGTACTCAAATATATATATATTATTTCTACAATGAAATTATTGTCATGCGATAGTCGCATCCACGTCGTCGGGGATAATGTTGCGACTGCGTTCGGAGATGAGATTTTTTTTTTCTATTATTATTATTATTATCGGTTTCCTAAAAGGGATCCGAAAATACGACGATCATTGTTGTGCAGCAATGGTACTCTGATGGCTGCTGGCGCTCGACCCTCCGCAGTGAAGAAATTCAATTCGTTTTGGAACGCTGTCAATGCAAAAGAAACTACGTACACGCGTTTACATGAAATCAGATACTATGCCAAAAAACAACCTCCTCTTCTCCGCACCGAGAAGAAAAAAAGAAAAATTTCGTACCTATACACACGCATGTATGTGTACACGAGAAGAAGAAAATAAAATACGCGCATTACAATAACAAACACAATAGGGACGACAACGACGACGACGAGTCTAATCGTGCGAATAAACATCGGGTTGATGATCGTTATCGTATACAAGTTACTACTACTTTTTGTCCTCCAATATAATAATAATAATATATATTATTATTATTATTATAAGGCCCGTTTTTTTCCCCAATCGGAACGTATTTTTGCGGTGATTGCGGCGGAGACCGACGACAATCTGTGACGACGACGACGAACTGAGGCTGAGAACGCGGCGGTGCCCACGAGACACGGATGACTGTTAACCGTTTGCAATATTATCGCGTACATTTTATAATTATTACAGTGCATAGTGCAGGCCGACAATGTCGCGTTTATGGTCCGGACCATGTAGATGAGAATGAACTCATCTGGAAGATAACTGGAAAAAAGATGAGAGTAATGGCATTTTTTTTTTTTTTTTTTTGGATAAATGAGAAAAAACAGTTTCGAGACGGTTCGGACATGAGCGGAGAAGTGATTCGCGGAATATTGTGTGAGGGACTCGTTGCGGGAAATGTCTGGTACGAGTGTACAAGAGGCGGCAAATTGGATACTTTACGGAGTCGTAGGAATACGTGGTTGGGAGCATAAGGCGTAGAGTAAAAAAATAATCTGTGTATAATTTTACAGATCCGTCGCATACGGACGGGACGTTCAATCGACCGCGACGGTATGTTTTTCCGTGTATCGAAATTCCATTCGAAAAATCCGCGATTTCTCAAGACGGGGAAAAAAATACGATGTGACGAATACGCGAATAATTCGAACTTTATAGTTATCTTCCACCGTTTCGTTTGGAATATATTGCGCGTTTTCCGCGCGCCGTATTCATTCCAAATCGAATACACGCGCATTCGATATATATATAATATTATATATTTTATATATAACAGCAAAAAAAAGAAATAACTAATGGTATGCGTTAACAAATAATAATCGATCGTCGAGGAAATTGTTTTTAAATTATATATTTTACTTGTATTATATATATATATATATATATATATATATATATATATATATATATATTTATTTATTTATTTATATAATATGACGTGAACGATGACGCGGCAACACAATATATTTCAATATTGTCTATGGGGCGTATGTGCCATCCCGATCGAAGAAACGCGTTTTCTTTACGTTTTGCCTTTATTTTTGTTTTTTACAACATATATAATACATCAATATCTATTCCGCGCATTGATGAACAACTATCGCGATTATAACCGTTTCGAGCGTTTCAAAAGTAGAGAAAAAAAACTAAAAATCTACACAATAATCCGACGAGAAAAGACTGTAACGGACGTTTTGCGGATGTCGCGGTTAAACGCGCGAGTTAGTCGTATTATTATTATTATTATTATTTTGAATTTGAAAGCAACGATAAATCACGCGTTGTGTTTGAAAAAAAAACCGATTATTAACGACGTTATAATAATAATTTTTTATTATTATTATTATTATTATTATTATTATTATTATTATTAATGAATACACGTCTGAGCTTGTATTACACGCGGTTTTTAATCTCTGGAATACGAAATTAAACGTTTTTCCGAGACGTCGAATAAGTTCGACACAATCCTACGAGGTGTTTTTTTTTTTGTTTTCCGTACGTTTAAGAAAAACGTGTCGAATAACGTACATATTGGTATTGAAATTTCGGTACCGGAAAATAACGCGTTACATAACATGGCGTCGGAGAGCAATCGTTAGCAGATTAAATAAATACGAAACGAATACTCTGTTCGCGGGTCAGAATTTAAATAATAACGGAAAACGATCGTCGTTCGATACGATCGATTGATTATCGCATAAATAGGTTTGTTTTGTAGTTAGGACGTTGTTTTAAATCTCCTCTTCGGATTTATATTCCGCAGCACGAAACGGGATATTTATCACTGCGTCGCAGCACTTTTTTTGTCTTTTTTTTTTCACTCGCGTATATGTAGTACAGAAGCACCCGCGGGTGGCAATCGAAAACGCGTTTAACAATTAATTTAAAACGTTTTTTGTTTTTTCCTTTTTGTCTTTTTTCGATTACTTTTCACGCGTCGAATTTCACGATAACTATTTTTTTAAAGTGTTCATCGAAATCGGGAGTGATTCGATAACTCGTAATTTTCCGATTATTTACATTATTCAGAATGCGTGCAGTTATAAACGAATTTAATCGTATTATATATTCGATCGTATATCGTATATATTTTCCGCTTAAAACTATATAATACGATTTCCGGGCGTGTTACATAGGTAACGAGTTTCGAGAATACAGTTCGAAAATCTTCCCGTCGTTTATTTCACCGTTTTGTATCGTTTTTATTAAACGACGATCCGTAGATCGGGCCGTAGCCCGAGTGAATATAACGTTTTTATCGCGACGCGTAATCGAACGTTTCGCGATTTGAATATTTCTTTTGTGAGAATAACCGAAAATGTTCTCCAAAAGGACTACTACATACATAATCGTTATTACTATTATTATTATTTTTTTTGGACATTTAACGTATATTGTAATAATATTGCAGCAGCACGTCACGTTGTACAGAGAAACGGTCTTATCGGTTTTATCTACAAGTCGTACTGTTTTATTTTTTTTTCATTTTTGTACATTTTTTTTTTTTTTTTTGTTCGTTTGTTTCGAAGCCGGTAATGTGAAAAAAAAATAAAATTACGTTTTATATAATATATACAAAGGACGCGTCGGGTTTTTTTTTATACGCATACGTATCGTACGTGTAACACAACAGTGATATTTACATAAATGTTAACATAGGGGTGTCCCTAACTCGCGGAATACACTCGTGTGACACGAGTGACTGGAAAATATTTTTATTTCTTTTTTTGTGTATATACTTTTATATATAAAAGTTAATGTATAAAAAGAAACCTGACGCATTACGAACAATAAAAAATTTTCGTAATTTATAATACGAGTGATGACAATGCGCGGAGATGACGACCGGGCGATAATATACTCTCCCGCGAGTCGTGCCCACTTGCGTATTGTCTTAGAACTGAAGAATATATTATGATATAAACAGACTCCGAAACTGGTACAGGATCGCGGTCGAACGCCGAGTAGTCGTAGTAGTAGTAAGTAATAGTGGGTTTTTGCGTTTTGAAAAGCAAAAAATTGATCGATAACCGGCGTTTGCGGTTGATAATTCGTATTGTGGACGCGCGCAATTTATGGCGCAATAAGCAGTGAAATCTCGAAGGAATTTTTCCCAGAAGTTACGAATCAAAAATTATTATCAGTGAAGTGGGCGGCGCATTCTGTACACTTAATTCGAAATACAAAAAATCGATTAAATCATTCAACGATCAGAATTTTTTCAATCTAAATTTTCAGCTTTTTTTTTTAACTAAATACGATGTCCCGTGTACTCGACAAAAAAAAAAAAAAATAATGTAATGATATACGCAAGTAAACCTTATATATATATATATATATATATATATATATATATATACACAGTAGCAGACAGTTGTTATTATTTAAGAGTCGAACTAACTCGAGTCAATCGTCGTCACACTTCGCACGACCACCACGTTGCAATCGTCCAAGACATTTCAGTATTCGCGGATGATCGCGATTAGAAAACGCGTTTTTCCACAATTATTCCGATATTTCGACTTTCGACGCGATTCTACCGTACAGCCAAAATGACGGAGAAAAAAAAAATCGCGGTACACATATATCATACGTGTAAACAGGTGAAAAAACCTAGTGCGCAGATAGAAATATTGAAAATAATACGGCAATATTCTTGAAGTCGATTAAAACAGAGAGAGAGAGAGAGAGAGAAAAATCTATAATTATTCCTTTGCCCCGTATCTCTGGACGTAAAACACGCAATAGAAAGAAAAAAAGGCTCGTGATTATAATTATTACGTTTAAAATGTTTCTATTGAGAACAGTAAAAAGCGAGGACTCGACGAATCGCGCGCCACACCGATCGTATTAGTAGTGGTCGTTGTTACGCGGACGTCGTGTCGCGCGGCGTTGGCGAAAATCGCTCTTATTCCTTTCCCCCCCTTTGGAACACAATACGAATGTATTACTGAAAAACACACGCCAGATGCGTGGCGAACGACGAACGGTTGTGATTTTCGTGAGAACGCGCGATTCATGCGGACCGGTTATAACTATTATTATACACGACGTGTGTGAATAATAATAATAATAATAATAAAGAAACGAGGAAACCTCCGGTGTTTTTTTTTCTTTCGGTCGGGTTATCGGTCCACGGGTCTCTTCTCCGAGAGAGGAATACACTAAGAAAAAAAAACGATTTTTTTTTTCTCTCTCTCTCTCTCTCTCTCTGTCGTTTTCGAGAAAAATATATTCTATTATCGCCGCGGCGTTGACAGGTCCGCGTCGTCTGACTGGCGGCGGCGGCGGTGACATTATTCAAGACGCGCGTGGGTAGACATGCGACGGACGTGGGTTTGTTTCTTCGGCACAGCGCGCCAACGATGGACGACCCGATGAATAAGGAGAGCTGATTGTGTGTGTGTAAAACAACTAAATGAAAATTCCGCAGGGATCGTGCGCACAATGACGGCGGCGGGTATATTATTCATACGGACACAATGCGGTCTTTTTTTTTTTCTTTCGAATATTATCGACAGACAGGAACCAGTTGCTGCACGGTGTGTTTTTAGGGCGACGGTAGACGTCGGTAGGGGGCGTCGAAGAAAGCGAAAAATCCCTGCCCCCTTTGCGTTTCATTGGTCGCGAACTCCTCGCGTTCGCCCTTTGTCATTGGGATCCGTCGAGGGGGTCCACACACAGAACCCGAGAACAGCGGATGGGATCCCTCTCCCCCCGCCACTCCATCGGTTCCCGTCCGCGACGTCGCGAGAACCGCACCACCGCGCTTTTCTACGCAATGGTCGATGGATGTCGCGACCGTCATACAATAATAATTATATAGAGTTTTTTTTTTTATTATTATTATTATTATTATTATTATTCTTTTTTGTATTTCGATTGTGACGACAAAAAAAAAAAGAAAAGACTGAGCGCGGACGCAAAAAAAAAAAATAATAATAATCGAATAAAACACCGCCGCCGAATAATTGTATTTGCCCGAACAGTTTTCGATTCAAAACGAAATTTCCTTTTTTTTTTTTATATATATATACTCGTAGTTACGAAATACGGAACGTTTCGAGGACCCCCACTAGAAAAAAAAAAAAATTAAATTAATAGAAACCGCGAGTTTTGTAAAACGTTTTTCTTTTTTTTTCCCCCCGTTTCGTTTTTATTGTATACGCGCACTACGAAAACGCTCCATCCCTCCCGCCGGCCGACCAAAGATCCGAAAGCCGAAAAGACCAACCGGTTTTAAATCGAATGAACAAAAAAAAAAACGCCAATTTTCAACAACGAATTTCGAAAGAACGGCATTTCTCCAAGCAAAAGTATTTGTTTAATAATTATTTATTTAAAATCATTAAACGGAATCTCTTGTAGAACACTGCAACAACAATATAATAACTGTATTTGAAACGATTGAAGACCGGCGAATTCCGACGCGCCGTCGAATTATTATTATTCGAAGAAAAAATACGCGTCGTTATGCGTTAGACATTTACTCCAAATACGGGGACGTATCTGTGAAGGTTAAAGTCTAAAAAATAAAAACGTAATTTAAGTCGAACGCGCGTGACGCGATTGTTTTGGATTCCGAAGTAATTTTATCGGAATCGGCACAGACACCGAACACTGACAATTTCATCGGAGATTTCGTTAGAGAAAAATCCAGGAGAGTAGGTACCGATTTTTTTTTTTTTAATTTAAATTTAAATTAACAGTGTATTGCGTTAAATTATTCTATGTTGTTTTGGACTGTTTATCGAACTCGATGACATACGTACGAGTCAAAACGCGTTCGGCGTTTATTGAGTTTTAGATTTTTTTTTCTCTCGAACACGACCCTTACGTAGAAAAGAAAACAAATGATCAGAAAATCGCAGTTGTACGTTAAATTTTTAATAATTTTATGTTTTAAGGGCAAGGATGACATAATGCGATATTTACCGCTAAAGTGCTCGCAAAACGTTCAGACAACGTACCTGACTACATTTTATTACGTTTTATACGACTCCTTAAGTGTTTTGAAATAAACTCAATAAAAAAAAAATATATATATATATATATACGTAAACGGTAAAATAATATATAGCGGGTTGGACGTAGTAGGCACAAGGGGGAAAAAATCCTCAATGTAAAAACCACTAACACTGACCACGAACAGTATTGGGATCATCGCTAAGAAAAACTTTATGAAAATATACGTATGGAACGCAGCACGTTCTATGGGAGTGAAACCTGAAAAGCGAGTACGATCGATAGGAGAAAATACCATTTGAAAAGTGGTGTTACCGGCAAAACGTTTAGGATTTCGTGGACGTGTAAAAAAAAAAAAAAAATGAAGAATTACACACTGAAAATAATCGAGGATAGAAGTCAATTTTTGGTAATTATAAAAAATAGAAATATAAAAATTAATAAAATAATAAAACACGATCGAAGTGATTCATGCACGACTCGATGTGTCGAAGGATACACGCGGAAGATAAAAATCCGCGGAAGAGTCGAACCGAGAACACATACAGCGAATTCTTAAGAACACGGGAATGGAAAGCTATCGGCGAGAGCTAAAAGAGTAAAACGAATTACCAGGGAGAAGAGCTAATAGAATACGAAACTAAAAATTTTAACGTTTTTTTTTTTGGATTTTCGGACGAAAGAGTAGTAGTAACGTTCTTATACGTCTATATATTTAGCTATTTCTCTTGTCATATTTTTCCACTAACCTATTTACTACATAACAAATAAATACCGTTGTTGAGAAATCGCCACCGGCAAAAATAATTTTAATCGTGGCCGTCGTCGTCGATTGGCTTTTTCGCATCGGCTGAATGATGCTGCCTGCGTAGGTGCAACGATCGCGTGTTTCGATTAACTATCGGGTGTCCTCTCCACAACGGAATCTCTTTAAGAATGAGTGGATTGTGGTGTATAAACGGGAGCCGCAGCGCACTAGAGTCTAGTGATTTCCCAGCCCCCTCTGGACAAAAGATCGTGCGGGAATCGTGTTAAAATCGAATTTTCGCAACAGGATCACGTTGCGGATGACACAAAAAAATATATGTATATTAAAATTGCGATGATACGAACGAGGGGAGGTTTTACAAAAGCTCTATATAATATTATTATCGACCGAATACTTTAGAAAATATAGACATCGGTGTATGTGCGAGAGTTTAAGGTATTGTCGACGACGAACAGATGACGTGTCGGAAAAAAAAAAGGACAAGAAAAATACACTTGACGAGATGTAAGTGCGTTTAACAGACTACTACTAATAATCGAGACGATATTGGAGCAGATGATTAAATCGTTTTAAATTTTAATCGCGCACAAATAATTACTACTCGACATTGGTGGTGGTTGTTAACATCAAAAAAATAATAACGACTTCGGTTTGTTGTCGGCGTTCATTCCGGTTGCAAAAATGTTTCGTGTGGTTTGACGAAAGCCGCCGAATACGATGTAATAGACTGATAAAAAATAATAGTAGCGATTGACTGAACGACAACTACTACTGTCGTACGCCAAATTTTGTTCTACGGCTTCGGCAACAGAGATTAACTATTGAAATTCGCATTTTTCTCAAAAACATTTTGTCCCTCAAACGTCAATATTTTTACTGCAATACCATACGCGATTCGTTATTTACAGTAAATAAATTGAATATAAATAACGCGTGTTTTTCTTCAAAAAAAAAAAAAAATTGACGCTTTCAAAGCTGCGCGGCTGTAAATTACCGTGTTAAAAAACAAATATTTAAACGTAATTCGTGTTTGCGCGTGTGCGTAGACAAACACGTTTATCTTTTTTATTCTCCTCGAAAAACACACAATTCGACCGAAAATCTATACAGATGAAACCGAAGAAGAAATAATAGTGGATTTTGGTTCAAATAAGACGTCAATTACAGAGTTTTCTCATTGTTTTTGATATTGAAAGCAATGCTAGAGATCGTTGTACTCGAAAAACAAAGTTTTTTTAAACAAAATGTTTAAATTGTCCATGTATCATAAACGAATATATGAGGATGATTTTACCGGGGGGTTTTTTAATTGCAAATAAATAAACTGAGCAAAATTCGGAACCTAAAAAATAAACCTAAAAAAATCATTCATTTAAATAAAAACATATCGTTATTAAAACGAATACGATATATTTCGCTTTGTTCACAATTCCCGTTTTTTTTTTACGTTTAATTAATTCTTTTTTTTTAACACATTGATTAACACATTATGAAACAAACGAAATATGTTTGAAAATTATTCTGTTTTTTTTTTTTTATTTCGCGAATTTCGAAGTTCATCACAATCACGCTGCAGCCGTATAATTATATATATAAAAAAAATCCCGTTTTAACTGTTTGCGGTGCCGACCAATATTTGTCTCCGAAATCTGCCGCTGTATAAAATAAACACAGCAGTGTTTACTCTCAATAATACAAAATTAACTCGATAACTATTATAATATAGTACGACCGGGGTTGTTTAATGCGAGTAATGACTGCGGTACGTGAAATTATCTGGAAAACGTCCAATATATCCGACGACGATACGGCTAATAAATATCGACTATAGTTCAACTAGTATATCTATCGTCGGGTCCATCGTCGAAAGTAGAATAAATTCATCAGTTATAACGTCGAACCGAATATAATATATGCATAATACGCACACCACGATATTGAAAATGTGTCCAGCTTTAGAGTAAACGGCTGCTGCCGAGAGCATTATATATTATAATACGCCTGTTCCGGCGAAACGGGGTTCTCACTAACCGCCGTAGAATTGAAATTAATTATTAAATTTTAACCAAAAATTATCATAGCTTAATCAAAAACCGGGTGGGCAAGAGGGAGGAGGGAAACACTTATGTGTGTGTGTGTAACACCGACCTCGCCGCAGTAGTCGTTCATATGAATAATAACGGAATTACGTACAACTTGACGAAAAGTTCTTGGCTTTCTCAATACTTCGTTTTGTAACGCAAAGAGTGTTCGACGACAATTTTACTAAATTTCATAAAAAGTTTTAATTATTTATCTAAATCGATTCTATCGCCTTCAAAAGAGTCCCCGCAAAATTTAACGACACTTGCTCTTGTGTTTCTTTTCTCACACTCCCCGAAATAGTTTTGAAACTCGTTCTTTGAAATAGCTTTTGGCTCCTCCTTGCACCGTTGCCTTTTAATCTATGCATGAAAAACGACGACACTTCGTGGTTTTCTTTATTTATGAAATTAGAAAAAAATCACATGGAACTATATCTGGAAAATACGGAAGAAGGGATAGTAAATTTATAGTGTTTTTTTTTTCAAAAATTGTCCAACAAGCGCGATAGTATGAGGCCGGTGCGCATTGTCGTGGTAGAAGAGCCGTGAACGATTTTGCCACAATACCCGAAAACCCTAGAAAAAAATGCCATGACACGAGCCGATCAAGGATTATCGTCTGCAACCTCTCTGATAGTGATTCGACGATCATACGCGATAATATTTTTCTCCGCGTTCCTATCGCGGTTACTGATGTGCCGCAGCATTGATCTTCGATCTTGACACCTTTGATACGCTTATAGCGCCATAGCGGCACAACACATTTCATTTATGTTACGGTAATGTAACTTTGTTATATTTTCTTAGTAACCGTTATTAAAAAAGACATATCAGATATATAATATCTGTTAATAACTCATCGCAAATAACGTCTTGCGCGTATTACGTGTAATGCTGTCCATTACGACCAAAGGCTCGGGGGAATATTTATGTACAAAAAAAAAAAAAAAAAATACACGTTATGTTGCTATAAAATACGCGATACCGATTAATGGGGTTAACATAATGTATCGTGCGGATCGTTTAATTAAAAAATAAAAAATTTGACTTATTTCCCGTGTTATTAAAAATATGTAAAAAAATACTTTTAAAAATACGTTTATAAAACGGAAAATATGTAAAAACACGCGCTTAAAAATTTTAAATTTCAAAACGAGAGGTCGTAAAATATTTATTTTATTTTTTTCTGTTTTTATCGAATCGGAATTCTTCCGGATGCCTTTCCGAACGAATATATTCGCCTGAGCTCTGAACGTTATCATATATTATATTTGCGCGGCAACGCGTCGCGCTTTTCCAAGCCATACCGACGGATTTTCATCGACATTTGGTCTAGCTGTTAACCGCATAATAATAGTATTGTACACGAATTGACAATGTGAACGATTGTGTTTTTTGAAAATCGTTTGGAAACTACCGACTATTCGGATGATTCGGCGGTTTCGTTTCGTGTGCGTTTGGTTTTCGCCCGATCGTAATTACACACGCCGGTGTAACCGCGTGTGTTATTTCGTACGGAACAAAATAATAACCGTTTAATATACAATTGTGTAAAAGTGTGTTTTATGTAAAAATAAAGAAAAATATATTATAATAATAATAATAGTAGTCGTATTTAAACGCTTTTGTTTATTACCGGTTTCGACAAAAAAAAAAAATCATCACAACAGCAGCGGGGCGGTGTACTGAGCAAAAAGAAGAATATTTTTCTTTATTTTACACTTTGGCTTCGTATTCACGTTTATTTATCTATCTAGAAATTCGTGCACACTAAACGCATTTTCATAAAATTGTATCGCAAAAAAATCGTTTATTATTTTGAAAAAAGAAACGCGTATGGATTTCATCACACGCGGCCGCGGCGGCGATTTTCGTTCGAATCGTACGCGTGATTTTTAATTTCAAATTATAAATTCAGGATTTGTCGTATATTCACCACCACCACCAGCCGTACACCATTACGTATTAGCATTTTATATTCTATAAACCGTTGTGTTTACACGTCGAATTTGATATACGGTTTGTTGACTTATAAAAGTTTGTAAAAAAAGCAAAAAAAACGCGTATCATTTATTTAACAAAAAAAAATACGAAACTCGTTTAACAAAAACAAAAACTCCGTTAAAAAGTTCGAAATCAACGTGACGACGACGCCGCTCGTGCATTTCGAACGTTTTATATTTATTGTTGTTTTGAAAAATATTCGAAAACGTGAGAAGTGTGTGTGAACGATTCTATTACAACTCGAGTAAAATACTTGTTGGACAGAGTAGTACGAGGATTTGGGTGAAATTAAACAAATGGTGTGTGAGTGTGCTTTTTTTTTATTAAATCAATTAATAAATAATTTTATTTCGTATTTATTGCCTGCGTTTAAATATATATATATATATACATGCAAATGAATTTTTGACGCTCCGAGGTTTGTAATACGCAGTAATTATTAATAATACGCACTGACAACAGTGGCGGTGTAATAATAATTTTTTTTTCTACTATTTTTCTCGAGAAATGTGACGAAATTCTTAACGCGTCGGAATGAAAAATGAAACCGACTAATAAAAATAATAATAGCGCGAAAAACAAAACAAAAAAAAAAACGATCATAAAATAAGCGTCGTCGTCGTTGGTCATCCTTTTCTTTTTTGCTTTCTCGCTCGACGACGTTTCGCTCGTTCCGACCGGCGCGATGACGCGTTTATATCAGGAAAAAAAAATTTTCTAATATACTTTACGCGATGAAAAAATTATATCACCTGCTCGGCTATTTCTACGCGGTTCTGCAGTCTATATAATATATTTTTATATTGAACATTCCAAACGATACCGTTCAGACGGATATAATACGTGTATACCAAACAGCAGAATCGAAAGAAATATGTTTTTTTTCTTCTTTCGAAAAATTTTTAATGTATAAAAAATTTCCATCGCCTATTGTAACGGTTTAATTAATATATTAATATATTTACAAAAATTAATCAATCGATTGCATAAATACATTACGGTTAGTCGTGTTATAAATATATAAACGAAAATATATTTTATAAAATTTAATCGGAGCGTGAGACGAAGAAAAACAGAAATGAATTTGTATTTATCGTGTAGATTTGTTAATAATTTGCAAACGAGAATTTTCAAAATGTCAACACGAAACGATAAAAACAATTCGTAAACGAAATAATCAGCACAGGCAACAACGAAAACCGTATCGTTAAATCATTATTTGTAATGATCGAGGCGGCAATGTGTCTTGTGTGTGTGTGAAATAAATTCCACTCTATAATAGTAGAAATGATCACGCCGCGATCCTGTTTTAATTTCAACGCATCAAAAAACCATATCAAAAGTGTTTTTATAAATAATGAAATAAACGCACTTCTACAATATACGAAAATCGTGTTATTTTTGCGCAGTTTGAAAAAAAAAAAATATTAATAATCGTCTACGATAGCTGCACTATGTATACGTATTAACAGTCGAATATTTTAATATTACACTGATCATATATTATTGTTTCAAAATAAAGGGAGTTTAAAAAAAAAAAAAATCATTTAAAACCATTTGCTATTCCGTGTCGTCATTTTTTTTTTTTAATATTTTATATGTAAAAAAATTCGAATATTCGATAATCCGCACATATACGACAACGTACGTCTGTACCATGGCCAAAAGGGTGAGATCAGCAACGAAAGGCTTCCGAAATTTTTATTATATATTATTATATAAAAATAAAAAATAAAAAACCGTGTCTTTTATATATTTATGCCGTTTTCTCTCCGCATACACGCGTGAGTTATACACACGAATTTTTTAATGTCTCCTGCAACATTCAGCGTATAATATAAAATTGTATATTTCTACATTTATCTGCAGGCTTTCCGGCGTTATATAACATTAAGATTTCATTTTTGTAAAAACTTTCATAGTTTTTTTTTCCTTTTTCGTACCGCGTGTTTCGAATGGAAATAAGTTTAAAATTGAAAATATCGAATGTACGAATAATGTTTTTATACTATTTTATTTTAAACCATCGTTCGCGGATTAAACGGGAAACGTTTATATTTCGTTAAGTGTTTAGTTTATTTTTTTATTTCTACTTTTTTTTATTCGTCAAAATTATAAACTTCAGTTATTATTATTTATTTCTGATAAAAAAGAAATTCCTAATGTATTTCCGACACTTGTATATATATATAATATATATATATTCAACTATAAGTAGAAACATTTTTTTCTCTGCGAGTGTTTTTAAAATATTGAAATATACAAAAAAAAAAAAATCTTATTTAAAATATATATAGAATAACGTACGAATCGAAACGTTTGAATACTTTACAAGACTGAATACGACGTTTTAGTAAATGTAAAACGCGTTAAGACTTTCTAGTCGGTTTGTAATCGTATTTACAGCAATAATCAGAATAACCCGATATGTACGGAATCATAAATAAAAGATTTGAAAAAATAAAAAATTAAATATACTATTACATCTCGTTTTATGTATTGAAATTTCGCCATGTCGACCTTCCTACCCGTCGTCGTCTTGGTTCGTCCTACGCGCCTGACGATACAATATTATTTCGCTAACAATTTTCCCACTCGTAACGCGCATTTAAAACACAGAACGCGTTGACCGATATGATCCGATTAACCCTGCAAGACCTGGAGTGGATCGCGAACTCGTGTGCAGTGGAAATCGCTCTGCAGCACACGCACACTTGACCTGTCATCCGTCTACGTATAAATATACGAGTATATATATATAAAAAAAAAAAAATGGTTTTCTTTAAAATCCGCGTGCGTGCGCCGGTGTGTTCAGTGCCCTCGTACGAGATAAAAGACAGAAAGCGAAGAATATTCTTTCACGTGCGCAGCGAGTTACTCTAAATACGCGCGTAAGGGGAAAAGATTCCGTGCAGGACACGACGACGCGCGCATGATAAATATTATACTGTCCCGTCGGATGAAATTTTCAAATAATAATCAAACACAACGCGCAGCACCGTTACTTATTAGCCGGTACGGTCAAACGGTGGTACGACGTCGTGATGACGTTATGCGCTATTAAAATATGTATAATTCGGACCTTTTATAAACACGTCCTGTGGCTAAAACTAATCATTAATTCCGACCGTCAACGGCGGTATAAAATAATAAAATTTCATCAGTTTATTAAAAATTTTACGTATCGAGGCGCACACACTCGCGCGTAGAGGACTTCTCTCGAGGTTTCAGGTCCTTTACGATTTCTTTCCGCGGATTCCTTCCGCATAATTCTTTCCGAAACTCTGCATGGAAAAACTGTTCAGTTCAGAGTCACAACACTGTAACGTCTGTTTTTAGGGATTCGTGTGATATCGTCATTTTTTTTTTTTTTTTTTTTTTTATATTAATACACATTTCGGAGACGTCGAGTAATTTAATTTTTGAACAAAACTGTCGAGTACCACCCACCTACATAATATATAAACTATACGCAGTGTAACAATAACGAATTGACGTAGAGAAGCATGTGGAGAAGTCCCTGTTAACAAAAACTCTCCGGATACCGATTACTCGTGAGAAATACGAATTATTAAAAAAAAAAAATTCGGCGAAATAATCGGACCCATTGGTGGGGGAGGGTGACGTTTGAACTTCGATTGAAGTGATCGTTTTGATTGCAGTATGCGCATCGGTGAATTTCGAAAGAGACGTTAACGAAAAAAGTTACTAACACGATGCCTTAAGGGGAAGCGAAGAGACTTAAATACAACACCCGCGCACGGGTGTTATAGTTACACCGAAAAATACTCTTCCCCGCGCTCGCGGTCAGCGTGTGAGGACGGGACCCGGAGACACCGGTTGGTCGTGAAGATCTCCTCTAACTCTTACGGTTGAAGCCAAATGAACAGGAAAACGATAAAAAAAAAAAAAAAAGTAAATTTTTTTCTACTACTATTTTAACGTTAAAAAAACGCGTCTCAAACTCCTTAAGTGCTCTAGTCAGATGTGTACAGTCGCGTGTTTAATCGAGATTAACGATCGGTCCGTTTACGGGTGCTGCTTGCTCTGTTCATTGTTGAAATAGTTCCGTCCACTACTCCGCCGTATTACCGCTCCAACTAATACGCCGTGACCGCGGTGGACTCGACCGATTGGCTCGGTGGGTGTTCTCCGCGCGTCCATTCGCGCCACTACAATAATGATAATAACGACGCTTCATTAGGACTTTATGACGGACTCGTACGACATTACCCACGAATATTACTCTCGGACAGAAAGAAAGAAAACCTATTTACGTTTGTCGTCGTCGTAGTTTACAATACAACATTCTCTTCTCGAAAATAGTATTATTATTATTATTACACACACACACGGTTAGAGGTATCGTCGTTCGTTTTAACGACAATTCGTTTCGGACATCATCAGCAATGTGCAAACAGCACAGCAGGCACTATGTAATGGACGGAAAATGACGTTTAAAGAAGCGACTGAAATACGACGTTATTATGCGATCCGTATACTATACCATACCATACCACATATATAATACGCTGCAGGGGAAAAAAAATTGAAAAGGAAAAAAAAAGTCCTCGAAAACACGCGGATTCGACGCGACAAAACCGTAAACGAAAACGGTACCGGGAATGTCAGACAATACAATACGGTACAAGAGTGTGGAATAGAGAGCGTTTTCCGAAGAAAAGACGCGTTCGAAATGATATCATTTTTTTTTTTTTTTTTTTTTTTTGTTTGTTTCTATTTACAATTATACGTTTTGACGAGAGTATTTCCAGTGTTTCAAAAATAGTTTTCTTCGCAATTGAATCAACCGGGACCGCGTCGATTCCCGAGAGTGTCCCTGACGCCGTCGGGACGAACAACACGAAATCCACGGCGTTTGTTATTCAGTTATTTTCGTTTTTTTTCCCCCACGTTCGGACAAGACACAATACGATTGGAATCAAAGGCGGAAACGGGCAAAACGATCAAGTTCTCGGTCTACAAATGCCGTATTTTCTGCGCGCGTTCCGGAGGATTTTTCCTTTCTTTCGATAATTCGAAGTGTGATTGCGCGATTATTACATTTGTCCACGAAACGAATGAGCGCTCGGCGGGTGAACGATAGTGACGTTCGACATTTATAACAACGAAAACGTAATTCGTTTTTGAAATGAACAAAATTTCAAGGGAGAAAGAAATAAAAAGAAAGAAATAAACACAAACGATGTATGTAAATACGCGAGTGCGACTGTATATTTCACGTCAGTATTTATTTATTTTTCAATTATCGTGGATCAACGGCGAACACTTTCCACGCGTGCACACGACAAACCACACTTCCCCGTCGTCGTCGTCGTCGTCAGTCCGCTCGCGGCTACGGCCAAATGACGCGCGCGGGGGAGTGAAGGGGGCTGTTGTGCGGCATTTACCCGGTTAAATGACCCCGTAGACCTTTTTAGATGAGTCGCGTGTGAGTATGGGCTCGGCGGGGACTTGGCACGCACCAGTAACGTCGTCGTGCGCGACCGCGGTCGATTCCAGTGAAAATTAAAAACAATAATAATAATAATAATAATGTGTTGTTTGACCGGCGTTGCTATTAATTATTATTACAGATAATATCTGGTTCGGAGTTGGGGGTGGTGAGCCGTGTGACTGCCTGCGTGTAACGTATTCTTGTGTGAGTAAAAACACGTTGATTTTTACGACGACGATCTGAAAATATTACTTACTGTATTGTTGCGCGCGTTTTCGCATCTGCGCGTGAACGCGGCGGCGCTTAAATATGCGCATAACGAAACGGTCTCGTTTGTGCGCGCCCCTTCACCCCGAGCGCGCGCGCGATTTCCGACCGCGAAGGGGCCGAGCGGAGGGGCGCGCGCGATACGAAACACGGTGTCGAAAAAAGAAAATCCGCGAGACTTAAAACAAAAAATAATAATAATAATAATAAAAACGTCTCTTGAACACGCTATCGACGACGGCGTGCGGCGGAGAAACACAATATTATTTAATACGCTTTGTAATACGCGTGTGGAATGGAGGAGGAGAAACGCGCGAAGGGCGAAAAAACGGGGAGGAAAAAAAAGAAAGAAAAGAACGCCGGTCTCCGGAAAATACAGCGCGACGCTCTGCAGTCTCTGCAGCCTGAAGTCGAGTGATATGATATCGTATGATACACGGTTCTTCATAATACTCCGGCGGTCCACTTGATAAACACGCTTATGGACGTGGAGAGATCACGTCGTAATAATACGAGGGCACGCGCGACTTCTTTATATCGTAGTGCGCGCGCGTGTGTGTAGTACTGCGCGACGAAAATATTAAAAAAAAAAAAATGCGTATGTAACTCTCGAGTATATATAAAAAAAAAAATGTGTGTGTGTGTGTTCACGTTTTATTGTCGGAAAACTAAAACTAAAGTATCGTTAAGGGTTAAAAGACAAAGATTTGTCAACCGCGAGAACGAAAAGGTTCTCTATCGCGACAAGCGTATACAAGCGTTTTCGTTTAAAAGTCCCAAATAAATCGCGCATATTTTTTTTTAATTCCGTATGACGTTTCCGACTTTATTATCGGACGAGATTTGTTTTAATACACGCGTACGTCGCCTTGTTAAAAGTATATAATACATTTTTTTTTTTTCATTTCGTGTGAAATTTCACTTTATTATTATTATTATTATTTTTCGTATAATACTTTTCGATGAGAAAAATTATAAATATACGGTGATAAATGTTACCAATACGCGATTGGTACACACGCATGCGTAAGTATGTGTTCACGCGCAACATTTTTTTTTTTTCACACACATATATAATTTGTTTAATATTATAAATCAGTTAATAATAGTAGAAAAAAAAAATATAATATCGTAAACTTATTGAATTTTATTGAGAGTTTCGTACAGTTTTGTCGTATACGATTTTTTTTTTTTTTGCTAATTTTTATTCGTATCGACGAACGAAATCGATTCGTCTACGTTACAATCCCCGCAGCTGAGGCTTTGTTCTCGTAATCAATCAGCACAATATGCAACGGATAGATATTGACGTTCGCCTTTCTTTTCTCTCACTCTCTCTATCGTCTCAATTTACGAGCGTAAAACGATTGCAAAAAAAGAATGTTTTTAGTGAGATTCGTACGGCTGGCTACGACACCGAGCGGTACCTCCTTGCGTCTGCATTTTATTATCAAACTATTCCGCGTTTCAATGCGATTGAATTGAACGGGAAAATATTCGCGTGGCACTCATTCAAACGAGTCGCGCGCATATATATATATATTTTTTTTTTTTTCAAAACCGATTTCTAAACATTCCGCGACGTGGTCGTACGGAAACGGAAAAAATACCATCTCTTACGTTCTCATTGTACGCCTCGGGCATTCCTGTGCGTGAAAAACTTCGCCGAGTGTTCTCGATCAATTTATTCCCGGGAGACGATGACAACGCGCGCGCGGCGCACTCATATAACAGCGAAACGTATACCCGAGGTCGTGGCGGAGTTACGCGCGTAGCGTATTGTCTTCCGGACTGAGCGTACAAACTTTGTAATACACGTGCATCGGGTCTTTCGTACGGATCGCGACGAGAAACTCCGAACGATTTTCGTAATATAATAAGCGGATTTCTTTCTTTTTTTGCTTTTGTGAAAAAGTATGTACTCCGTACCGTTGTAAAATACTTTCTTAGAAGAGAAAAAACAAATTTTTTCTTTTAAAATTTACACGGCTTCGTTGAACGCAACGACGGGCGCGTACAATGCGCGATTAAACGCGCGATTTGTGAAATACAGTAGTACCGTTTGTGCACGTGTTGTAATAGTATATACCGTTTTTATTATATTTATCCTCGCAAGTTCGAATTACTGTTTGCGCGCACAACAAGTACTGTTGCTCGAGTTATGGAAACTATTGTGTGTGTAGTATTCAAACGAGACAGCAGATGTTTGCTATTGATAAATCCAAAGTCAAAAGCACTTTATACTCGAAATAATACTGTTTTCCTTACACCTCCATCCGATCTCTTCCCTCAACAGACATACTACTACGACACCGTTGTTTATAGCGACCGACCGACCGACTGATCGGTTTTAACGTATTTAATACGCAAATTCGCACTGCCGTTTCCAAAAGTCAATTTTTTCACGCGCGTCGTTATTATTATTATTATTATTACAGTCGTCGTTATTATTTTCATTGCTCCGGGTTTTTTATATATATATATATATATACATAGTACACTGTCATCGAGATTATTATAATATATGCGTATATGCGTGGCACCGAATCTAATTTCGCTCCGTTCGTTTTATTATTCCTTCGCAACTATATTTGTACACAACACGCTATACGCGAGCGCGTATACCAAAGTCATGATTATTATTATTACTATGCAACTCCGACGAGCTAAAAGCCGAAGGGGGTGGCGCAACCGTCGGAAAACGATCGCCGGGATAAAATGGATATCATCGTCATCGTTATTATTAAATTTTCGGCGTAAGATTACTTTTTTATTATTATTATTATTATTATTATTACGAGTATTTTGGCCCCCAAAGTCACCCCGAACGTTATATATCGTGTGTGTGTGTGTGTGTGTGTTAGTCTCTTGCTGCGGCGCAGACGTGAAATCGCGCCGAGTTCGCACGAATCGTGCAAAAATCACTCGTTATTATTTTGCGAGAACCGCGCAGATTTTGTGCGTACGAGAAACGGGCGCAACGAGGCAATAGACAACAACGCTCTGCGTATTATATTTTATATGGTACACGCGCGTGTGCAGAGTGATTGACCAAAAGCGAAAACAGACTCCGTTTAATCGTATAATTGTGTAATTTAAGACGGAGAACGAGAGAGTTCCTCGATAAATAAACGTTTAACACGGGCGTGTTCACACACACAACACACCGCAATATATTTAAATCATGGATTAGGATATCTCGCGAACGAGAGAGGCGGTGTCGTCGATCCGACACAATCGGCTGCGTTTGTCGGGGATCCCCTCGATCCATTTTCAGGTGCCCGTTGTCGAATGGCGAATTTGAAACACATATATTCTATTTACGGGCGCCAAAAAACAATGAAAATAATTTGAGCAAAATCGTTTTTACACGCGGTATACGAAGCGAAATAAAACACTGCGTTTAGAACTCGCGACGCGATTTAAGTGAATTTTTCCAGTTGGGCTGCACGAATAGAATTCAAAATCTACCATATTATATTCATTCGCGTTATTTATGACGGTGGAAAATATGTTTTATACGATATTTATTATTCGCAACGCTGCGTGTCGCGCGCTAATTAGTTGAACGTTTTAAAAATCGAACTTATAAAAGTCGTCAGTCTTTAATCGAATACATTTTGAACTTCTTGTGTGCGTTTTTCAGAAGAATTCACTTGAAGTCAATTAATAAATAAGTTTTGGCGCGAAGCGAATTAAAACAAAAATAATTATTTTATTGAATTTTTAAACTTTTTTTTCACGAGTATATAACTGCAGCTGAGCTGTATTAATTTATGTATTAGGTTTTATACAAATCCCTAAACTAGTCGTTTTTAAATGTAATCTCGATTGTGTATATATTAAACTCCCCTCGCCCGCGAAAACGACGTGAAATAACGTTTTGACGAATTTATTTCTATTAATTCTAATATAAGAAGAAGAAAAAAATTGCCGATTTTCTCGACATGAGAATAATACGCGCGGTCGTCTCACCAAAAACGTGCGCTGTACTTAGCAAAAGTTATCGAAACGTAACCCCGAACTATTAATTAAACCGCGTGAGAAGGAGGGGAAAAAAACGCGGCTATATTTCTTTTTCGTCTAACCGAAGAGTGTGACTTTCGTCTCGTAAATATCGTAAGGAAACGAGGGATTTAAATATAGTAATTTACTCTCGAAAACGTTTATATTTGTAACGTTTCTAATTGTTTTAGAAATAAAGTTCAGAGTTAATTGCCTCGAAACGCGCGATTTATTCAATAATAAATTGTCCCGCGAATGTAAACATTGCGATACAGCGAGAGAAAAAGAGAAAGAAAGAGAGAGCAATTCTTCTGGAAATAATCGTAACGTGAACTGCAGTTATTCTCGTTTGAAAGCATACGACGAACAAAAAAAAAAAAAACACTACGCAATAACACCACCACTTAATATAATATATATATATATATAAAATACAATTTTCCGACAAAACGTATATTAATATAAATTACATTTTTTATATATATATCATATGAACTAATGGATGTACGCGTTAAAAAATCGTGTATAAGCGTGTGACAATAAAATATTTAAATATTACGCGCAACAACTGGAGGCGGTAGAGAGATATTTTATCATCGACAGATATATTATATTCGACGATCGATGATGATAATAATAATAATAATAAAGAGAGAAAAAAAAAGTGTAAAGAAGTTTGTCTCCGTTTCGGACGTCCGTTATATTTTTATCGCGTTTCATAAATCGCGCGTACATAATACGCGTCGAGCCGGGAACGAAATAGATTCGAAATTGGGCAACTTGTTTACACATTGTCATGTGCCCGGACGGAAAAATGTCCCTGGCGGATGGATATGATCGGAAAGAGGAAATCTATTAACTAAAGGGATGAGAAGAATATTCTATACGCGTTCCGAGGGGTCTTCCGTATGTAATTTATAGTTTGATTCCGGGACACCCGCCGTCGGATGTGAATTCGGGGTACGGTCCCTGCAATTTATATATATAATATATATATATATATATATATATATATATATATGCCGTCCCTGTGCAGTATAAAAGTTTTGTATTTCGGAATGAACGGGATGGAAAAAAAAAAGTACTAATAATAATACGCCGCGCTGTTACTATCGTATATAAGTCCGCACACGCCGTATTGATGGGACGATCGTAATTTTTTGTCGAAAAAAAAAATACGACGACTAAAGGACGGGGATTTTAGCGGAGAGAGAGAGAGAGAGAGAAACTTTTTTTTCCAACAAAAAAAAAAAAAAAAAAACTTACAGACACGCGCGCCCGCGAAATACATTCACGTCAATATAAAGAATTAAAGTCTCCCCGCCGAACTACACACGATGAAATATTAATGATTTCTTTATGTTATACGCGATATTTTATTTATTTTCATATATATATATATATATTTATGTTATTTATTTTATTATGTTTTTGTCGAATTTTTTTTCCCCGTTTAATTCGCGTATATATTTTCATCTGGAACGTGACCGATTACAAGCAAGCGGAAAAAAAAAAGAAGGAAAAAAACACTTTAAAATGTTTTGCTCGCAATTAAATAAAATCGACGGACTAAAAAAATAAAACGAATAAAAGAAGTTAAACTATAAAACGTCAAACAGTCAGGAGTATACGAGAAAAAGGCGGACGGGAGAACGCCGCGTTAACCGCATCATCATCATCATCAGCAGCAGCATCATCATCAATTCGCGAATTAATATATTCGTAATCGCGATGATTATTATACGATTTAATTCCGTAAAATTTCGTCAAACAATATGCGTGTGCGTGATATCGTACGTGATTTACGACGAGTGTACAGCACAGTACTCCTGTACTGAAATAATATATATATATACTTGCACACCGTTCTATACAATAATAATAATAATAATAATAATAATAATAATCGGTGGCACTGACGCGTTGTGTATTTAAACCGTTTTAATAATCATCCAACACGAGCTTCGCGCAGCGGTTCTTCTCCGCAGTAATACACACGCCCCGTCCGCCGGACACATTATATAAAATCGGTGTACTGCGGACGGCATACGCGGATTACGATCGTTTGTATCGATGATATTATTATAACATCAATAGGAATTTCGTTAAAACTATAGAGAAAACACGTCGTGCAGCCGTTGCGCGAGAGTTTTCGCCCGTAATATGTAATACGGAGGAAATGATGAATATCGTCGTTTTCGGCAAAACGTCTGGGATTCGCGGTAAAGCACGTCGCGTACGTCGCGCGCGATTGCGAGAAACAGCCCCGCGCGTCTGAAAGAGAAAACCGTTCGTACGAATAAACGGGGTGCCCGGGGGGGGGGGGGCCGACCGAGAGATTACCGAGTAAAATAATTATTATTCGTTTTGTAACGTACGTCGGCGCGATTGTGTTTTATAAAATGTATAAATTCGTACGCGCGAATTTAAATCGGTTCGGTTCATCGGTTATATAATAACACGCTCGTGTTGTGCGAACGAACGAACGAACGAACGAGCGAACGTACAAAACAACGTCCGTGGAAATCGACGACGATAATTATTAATCTGTCGGTTTCCGCGTTATCCCGCGGTCGCGTTTTCTATACGACCGCGTCCCGCCCGCCGTACCCGTGTTGCCAAGTGCCATAGTGTAGCGACGAATTCTCGCGTCTTTCTCCCGTTTCTTTCGACACGGAATCCGAAACGCGAACGTTTTCAATAACAACAACAACAACAACGCGTATTATATTAAACGTGTTCATTATTCTCGCGCGCGTTACACAGCCTCCGCGTCTCGTAACGTCACCAGAAATATTTAACCGCACCAAATGTGAATATAAGTTTTGCCGTTCGACGAATTCGTACGATTCGTCGGCGGGGTTAAGTGAAAATATTATTATCGAATCGCGCCGTACACGCGCGCATAATATCTGTTATAACGACGCGTAAACGAATCTCGTTACACGTTCTTCGGCCGTTATTTTTATATTTTTTTTTTCCCCCCGTTTCTCTCCTTTTCTCTTACGAAAATCGATTCGTTTCGCGGCCGGCGTAAATCAACGTAATTTCCTACAATTAAAATCAACGTAGATTCACCCGGCAGAATATACAAATTTGATCGCGAACCGTTCTAATATTTTCATATTGTATATTATAATATGTCCTAATCTATTAATGTTTTTTTTTTTCTACGTTATATTATTTTGTATCTTGCCACCGTAAATCAGTAAATACACGCGGTTTATTCCTCGTTATTTATCGCTCGTTCAAATTCACGATTTCCAATGGCCCATATTAATTTCTACGGTATATAAATACGCGTTTTAGACAGTTCGCGGCGATATGGCGACGTTCGACGATTCGGGCGGATCCTAGTCAATCGCAACGATTTTAATCCTGCAAAAATGTTTATTATTATTATTATTTTTTTTTTTGTATTTGAAAATCCGTTTGTAGAAAAAAAGAAAAACTACACGTGATTCGTTACTTCGTACGTATTCTTCGCGTTAGTTTAGAAACAAAAAACAATAGATATTTAATAATTATCGTAAATCCCCGCCGACACATTCTTTACATATTATTATTGTTGTTATTATTATTATTATTATTATTATTATTATTATTATTATTATTATTATTATTATTATTATTATTATTATTATTATTATTATTATTATATATGAAAACGAACACGCGATATGATATAATATGTAATCCGTATACGGAGTTGCAACACTCTGCCGTATAATATTAATATTAATAATAATAATAATCTGTAATAATGAAGACGTTCGTATACTTTTAATTGATAGAGTTTGCGAGTGTTTTAATAATTCTTATACGATTTAAAAGTTATAGTGCGGATATAACAAACATTATGAAGTGTTTGCTTTTGCTTATACCCGACAAGGTCGATTTGATTAAAATTAGACGTCAGAAGTTTGGAACGCGAGAAAGATGATATGCGAGGAAGATCGTGTCGGAGAACGGGATTAATAATATTAATAAGGTCATTCGTATTAAACTCATATAAAAGGGGAACGGCAAAGTTATGGAATTTTGTCAATTGTCAGCAGTCCGCGGCCTTTACTAATTCAGCCGTTGACGCCGACGACCTTTTCACACGAATTTCGAAAGTTTCCGTCACCGTAAAATGACGACGACTTGTTTATCATAACGAATTGTCGACGGAACGGTGTACGAACTATTACGGCGGACGATACAAGATCGATTATACGTGTTGATTATTTATAACTGCAAGGATGAGGAGGAGGAGTTAGAGAAATTTTTCTCTACGCCTTCTATATTTTCATAGTGAAATGAGTTAAAAATTTGTTCCATAACCTATTACAGAGTTCGTATTTTTTTTTTTACGTAATTTGATAATTTTTTATTTTTCTAAACGATTGCGCAAAAACAGAAAAAAAATGACAAATAAATAATTACGGGGCACCACCACCTCCTTCTACCTGCCTACGATATATAAAGAAAATTACTTATCGTTTAAAGAATAACAAAGATTGTACGTTTTATTTGCTAGTAAATAAAAGGAATTGAGCATTTTTTTGTTTTTGAGCTTCATCGCGCGCATTGTATTTTTTTCTCGTTGAACCGAAGCTCCGATTTGTTTTTTTTTTTTTTACATATTTCGCTAATTTTACATAACCGATATTAGGTTTTTTTTTTTTTTTAATATATAAATTTACAATATTTACAACAAATCGCGTAAATATTTTCATTTCAAACATTCCGATAACGGATTTTTCTACATCAAATTTGGTCGCCGATCAACGCGACCGGTGTAACAAAAACACTATTAGGCAGGACGCGAAAAAAGGAAAACGAGTGTAGCGATTTCTCGGTAACGTCCACGTGATTCCGAACGTTTTCGTCGCGCGTCCAGTACGCCGACACTCCAGCACGCCTTGTACGGAAAAAGAAGAAGAATAAGAAGAATTGTTCAAACGTTTCTGTCGTTTAGTCATAGTCCTCGCGATATAATTCATACAAAATAATATAACGTCTAACGCCGCCGAGGGGTTGTATATACAGTCTCTTTCTTCTCGCGCACTCATATTCACAAGTATATGTGCGCGCGCGTAATAAATAATTTATGTTTAAAGTGCGGTAGTCCATTATATTGTTTTGTGTTACCACTATATACGTACACACGCACACATATATATTTATATGTATATAAGAGTACGGAGAGGAAAGTGAATAGGAGTCTTTCGAGAGGGGGCCGAATGAGGAGGAGGAGATCGCGATGAATAAATTCTGTAAATAGTGTGGAAAATGTAGAACACGTCCGCTAATAGATTGTCGCGCAGAGATAATAACGCACCGAAAAAGCACTAAACAACGTGTGTGCGTGTTTGGCGTAGGATGCGGGGGAATCTATACATATATGAGTCACAAATTCGGTTCGTAAAAACGAACGTTCCTCCGACTCCGTGCGCGCGTTCGGTGGTCCCCGCCGTTTTCGCTTTCAAAATCACTGGCGCGTCGGAATAATAAAATCGATTTATTACCATACAACATTATATGTACACTGCTGTCGTCCGTCTCCGCATTTCGGATCTCCGTTTCGAATCCTCGTCTGTCCGATTCCGGTTGTTATTATTATTATTATTATTATTATTATTATTATCGTTACAATAAGTTCATGATGCTCGGTGTTGCTGCTGTTGTTTCCCGTGTCTTACTTTAAGAAAATTCGTGAAAAAAAAAACAGAGTTTTCGCCAATAGGTCCACACACGCACATTGTACGCCGTGTAATAAATACGCCATCTGACATCGCAGCTGAAATGTATTTGGAACGTTTCCGTTAATACATTTTTCCTGACTCGAAATTTTACATTCGTTGTGTTCATCCAAATTGTTTTCACATAATATTTCAATGTTATAACGGCTGCGATCCACACGTACGTTAGACGCGGAATAATAATTATTATTCTTATACTGTGTCGGATATAATCCGATACACGCGCGAAACTCCGTACGAACGATTATATTATAATATGGAGAGTAATTACTTCCCATAGTACCATAACGATCGCGATTCTAATAATAATAATTTTAGAACGGCTGTCTCGAAACTGTGTGGGACGCGCACTGTTATAAGTATGCGAGGGCGAAACGGCATTTTATTATTTAGACACAATATACGAGATGTGTTTTTTATTATATTAAAAAAAACTATATATATATATATCACGTTGAGCATATTTATTAGCCGACTCGCGAGAAAATCTATTGAAAAAATTGGCTGACGGTAGACCGGTGGTGGAGATAATTATATTGGAAACAAAAAATGAAAAACAAAACATTTATTTTTTCTCCTCCTTTCACCATGAGTGAAGACAATCCGCGATCAATCCAAAAACCCGTCGAAACGTACAGTAAATTGTTTATAATAATAATAATTAAAAAACATTAACATTTTCAAAATATTTTCTTGAAGTTTTCTATTAAATATTTCTTTTTGAATAATGTAGAACCGATTTGAAATGATTTGCCGATAAATAGTTTTAACAAAATAATTATAAAATGTTTTCAAAACATTTATTGTACAATATATATATATATATTTATTTTTTTTTTTTTACTATTTTGAAAATAATATTTGTTAAAATAACATATTGTCGGGACTATATTTTTTATAATCTTTTCAAAACGTATTTTAATTTCGAATATTTTATAATCATAATATTAAACGTAAATAGTAATTACTATATATATATATTACAATAGGATAGTGAGTCGGAATTTTTCGAAAATTTCTTTCTGAAAAAAACTGCTCCGACCTCTCCTCATCTGCCAAAAAATGTACATACACACACACACAATATTATTGTTAAAATATCATTTAAAAAAAAATTTTTTTTTCTTTCTGACAACTAATAACAAAATATATTCTGAATATATAAATATTATATTTCGAAATATCGTTCTAATATTATCTAATAATATCCCACATTGCTACGTGGGAGTAATATTATTATTATTATTATTTGTACTCTGAAGTTAGTTTACACTGACCGACACGTTGTTTTCAAAGAATTCAATGAATCGTGCCGTGAAATCCAATTGTTGCGCATGAATTACATGATTTAGTAAAAGTTTTAAATTGACAAAAACGACGACACGAGCGCGGCATTCGACGAGTAACGCGTGCGTATTTATACTAATATATATATTATGTATCGTCTTATATTATTACGTAAGCTGAATTATACCGCCCGCGATGAACAACTATATATATATATATATATATATATATAACTCATTTATTCGCATTATTATCGCGGTATGATTTATATTTATTATTGAAATATAGCTACTTGTGTTCGGTAACCGGCGTCGTCCGGATCGAAAGACGCTTATGTCGCATAAAATAATCCCAAAGTAAGTTACTTATTGTATATAGTTTGAATTTTGGATAGTTCCCCCTCCCCTCATTCGCGTTTAAAACGCGTTTTTACAATAATTCCTGTACACGTGTAATCGAAGTACACCGAGAGAGAGAGGAAAAATCCTACGACAATTCTCATCAACCGAGATTTGATAACTGTGGATATCACGTTACACGATATTGTCCCCGGGTAATAATCGACGGATTGAAATCGGATTAGGTTAAGTTTCCGAGTGTTGTATGGCGGCCTATACGTTTCAGAAACGAAATCGCACTCGGTAATCGGGTCGGTTGCTGGAAATTCTCTTCGTTGCCGAATGACATCGGTTTTCTCTTCGTAACTACGGCGTTACCGCTTTAATTTACTTGTGCGCCGCACGCGTTAAAACTTTTAACCGTTGAAAACAAAAAAAAAAAGTCGTTGAGAATCGTCGGCCGCGCGTTGCGGATGATGGTAATGCGTCCTCCTCAATGACAGTTTGTTGTCACTCTCATAATCTCACAACGCACGGATTTCAAACCGTGCCTATTATCACGATCCGCGTGAATCACTCTACAAAACTAGTAATACGATTTGGCGTAGAGAAACGAGAAAAAAGAAATCGAACAATCGTTGGAATGCGGGAAAATAGATGAAAAATACCGCGTATCTTTTAAGGATTTTCAACATTATACGCGTGCAATATAATGTGTTATTTATTACGGTCATATTTATCATATCGGCCCGTAATATCGCCATGTACACACTTTGATTTTTAAAACTCGTGTTTATCATTTTTTTTTCCGAGCGACAATTTAAAACGATTTTCTACCGCGTATGACTTGTTAAAAAATACGATCGACGTTTTCTTACGTCTATACGAATCCCACCTTATCCTAAAACGCTTTCAGCACAGTTAAAAAACGATAATCTTTCGGTTCTGCGCGTGTTTTTCGCCGTCAGCTCGGAGACTGTTTTTTCTCTTCTCCTCGCTCGCAGTATTTGAATTATCCGCGGAATCGTTACGCGAATTGTATACAACGAGAGCGCACTACTACTAGTATATAAAAGTTATTCTTCGCAGATTTACTGATATATATATATATATTATTATTATTATTTTAAACGTCCCGATGACGTCCAGTAAACGACCCCATCAACACACTCACTTATATAGTAGTTGGGGTGATGCTACAACATTATAATAATAGTGTGTGTGTGTGTGACAATTGACTTTTTTTTCTCCTCTCCCTCTAATAAAACTGCCAATATTTTCTCTACCGCCATTACACACACAATTATTATTTTCACGCAGAAACTACGACAATGACGCGTACCACCACCTGGTCCGACACTGCGTATTTATTATTATTATTTGTGTATACGCATTTATATACGCATGTCGATTTTGTGCACAAACAGGTTATAACAATTTTACCGGTTTTTTTTTCGTATATTTATATTTATATATATACAGGGTGACGATAATAATAATAATAATAATAATAATAAAATATTTACAATGAGAATACGACTTCATTGCCCGCTGGCGAGGGGAGACGACGACGACGACGACCGGTACGCTGCGCAAACGGTGAACGCCTTTTTATTTTTCACAGATAAAAAATAAAACACAAATGAATTACTAATAATTACTATAATAATAATCGTCGTGAATGAATTTAGATGTAATCGAATCGAAAAAAAGTGTATAAAACGGAAGACGAAATTCGCGACGTCTCCGACGCGTTACTGTCACTATAGCAGTGTTTCGAGTGGACGTAATTTGAGTAAATATTTATCAACGGAAACAGTGAAAACTTACAATGATTACGTGTAGTAAATCACCACTCGCGTGTACGTGCGCTACGCGATCGTTTTGGAAAAGCGACGTGCGAATTGACTTTATATAACGCGGTGTGTGTTGCCGCGAGAAACCCATGGCGCGTATGCGCGCATATCAAGAAGCTCACGTCCACTATAAAACACGTCGTCTACGCGCGTCGAAAAGGCTTTTTCTTTACATTTATTTATTTTTTATTATTATTATTATTATTTGCGGAAAAATACGAAAGAACAACGGATTTAATGAACGGAATCCATTTCTCCTCCGTCTCTCACTCTCACTCTATCCGCGAGAAGTCATCAATCCAATTTCAACATAATCGTCACGCGTATATACCGCCGCAATATGTCCGGTGTATCGGAATTATACACGTTTTAAGTACATTTCGACTTATCGGTCCTATAGATTTTTAAAATTTTTTTTTTTTTATGTAAAAAGACCGACCAGCCGTCTGATAAAAAGAAAGCAAACGGAGGTGTTTAGACGCCGCGTACACATTCGTGCGAACACGTTTTCGTTTGGAATCCAACCGAAAGCAGGTCCGCACGAGCGCGGTTTAAATAACGAAAACGGCCGTTTTTGGATCGACGAATGACATCGAGTCGAAAGTGCGTGGTCTTCTAATATTTTTCTCCGGCGCAATTGTGCAAAACGAACGATAATAAAAAACGCGTGTTTTTTCCATTCGGTCGTTAGTCGAAAGCAGATTTTCACTGGTGTGGACCGACGGAGGCTTTACAAAACCGTAGTTTTGGACTTACAGTGCCGAAAGTCCGTAACGTTCGTATAAATTCAATAAACTCCGAATTAAATTAATGAAATAACGTATTTCGTGTTTTTTTAACGGTCATATGCGTACTACGTAAATAATTCTATTTAGGCGAAGTCCAATAAAATACTTCTGCATTACGATATTGGATACGTTTAACTCCAAAATACTAAACGAATAAATCGCGTGCGACGAAATTTCAATTTGAAAATAAATACATTTGACGGCGAAAAATAAACAATTCGTACAACTACTAACGAACGATTGGACGTGGAATTTTAGTTATCAATTCCTAATCGCGCGGAATTGGATTATCGATTTTTCCTCGTGTCGAAAACTGGGGAGAGAACTGCTCCGAGCCGTCCTACCAGGTACGACGACGACGATGACGACGACGATGTTTGCGATTGTTCGGCCGCCGCCGGTTCTCTGGACGACAGAACGAATACGATAATTATTTATACTGATGGAAATGCGCGATGACATCGTATTGTATTATTACGCGTCATCTCATCTGTTTCGCGCCAAATCTCGGCTGATTACAGAACAGAATTTAATGACTGTATAATATTATATACGTCGTTAATAACATTCGTTTTCGTGCCGTATCCGACCGTTTAACCGATTCGTACGCCGGAAAAACGTTTTCGTGCGCGCGCTAAAAACCGTACGAAATATTACGCGCGCGCGCACCCCCTTTTGGCCGGCCACGAGCCCTTCTCGTGGCCGCCGGAACGCTTTCGTTCAATCAATAGCGGTTACGACATTTCAAATGGGTTCGTGTTAACCAACGAATTATCACTTTGATTTTCCGAAAGAGGAGAGGAAAATCGACACCAGCGCGTATCAACGATATTTCGCGGTGCCCGTAGTAATATCGCGTAATATCGTCTTAATGACAAAAACCACGATTGTGTCTGTTGTTTTTTTCCCAAACGAGCGCGTTCTCATACGATCGATTAATTGAAAAAAAAACGGTGCGCGAGTTTTGTTCGCATTCAACGGTACACGGAGTATACATAATAACGTAATATGGCTGGTTGCGAAATTCGATAAAAAAAAACAAAAAACCGTAATTATATCACCGAGCCGGTGACGCGCGAGGCGGTTTTCCTTACCGATTCCACGGCAACCGACGCATTTTATTTTCGCAAAACGAATATAAAGAGTTTCGAAACTACGTTTTGACGACGACGACGACGAGTTGCGTCGAACGGGTTGCGAGCAAAAAAAAAAAAAAAAAGGAAAATATTTTTTCGTCGTCGCCGTAACAATAATAATCTCGTTTGTCGGAAATTCGAGGAGAATATGTTTGTTCTGCTTTCTGCGCCCGTAGTGTAGTCGTCACACGCCGGTCGTCCGTATCGGGAAAACGTTTTTGAATTCGTTCAAAACGCTGTCACGTATAATAATAATAATAAAAACGGGATTCAACACGACGTACTTTAATACTATTGCAATGTGTGTGTGTGTGTGTAACTCGATAATGATAAAAACGCGTCGAAACTCTTACGTCTAACGCGTTGTTATTAAAATAATATTTCTTTCGAAATCGAATTTCTCTCGTAGGACAGGTGGCAGGGAAAACGAATAGAGAAGAACAAAAAATAAACGCTTTTTTCGCCCGTTATTATTCGAGTGCACGCCGCGTCCGCCGTCGTACACGATTTATGTGCACTGATATTATTATGTGCGTGCGCGCTCCGATGTGTGAAATATTTATTAATTGATCGGTTCTACGCGAGAACAGAGATATTACAGAGATACGCGCATAACACAGACCGGAAAACCGAAATCGATGATTAAAAATAGATCACGTATTTTATAAAATACGTACACGCGCGGTCGCAATTTAAACCGCGTAGAAGAAAACGTCTCATTGCGGACCGACGGCGTCTCCTTAACTTTCGCGTTTTTACGGGCCCGCCGACGAGTGGTGGACGGCAAAACGGTTTTCGTTTTTTTTTTTCATTCCTTTTTCCGTTATATATTAGTTTTTTTTTTTTTTTTTTTGACAAATGCGTTTTTTTTCCCCTATTTTATCGCGAACAAACGTCCGTAGCTATTACACGTACAATATAATTTTTAACCGAAAGGGAGAAAGAAACATTCGTTCGAAAACGTTTCTGAACGTTAATGACGCGGACCGGCCTTTTGCGTTTTCGTAGTTTCCTATTCGACGTACTTATAAAGAGAAAAAAAACACAAAAAACAAATTCCACCCCACCCCCCCTTTTTTTTAAATATACCTTATTTCGCTAAATATACATTACTATTATAATATGTATTAAATACACTAAGATCGCCCACAGTTCTCCGACCGAAGCGAAGAATACACAATTAATTATTATTAATATAAACGTTTTTACTCGACGCGTTATTATAATAACTCGTGTGTGTGTTTGTTTTTTAATCTGTCGGTTATTTAATCGAGAGCATTTATATAACACGGCACTCGTAAATACGTTCATTCGTAAATATTTTATAGAATTCTCGTCGTATTTTCGATATTTTACATTTTAGTTTCTATTTTATTATTATTATCAATGTTGTAGTTGTTGTTGTTAAATTTTATACATTTATAATATATAAAACCGGGGACCGCCTCGTGAAATTATTAAGTATTTGTTTATATATATATATATAAAAATTAAAAATAAGTAAAAACGGAAAGGAGTGTATTCACGTTAGTGTTAATTTTATTATGATCGTGTAAATTTTTTTTTTAATCGGATTTCGTGCGTTAAAAAAAAAAAAAAGTAATAAATATCCATTTATGTATATACAGTAATTCCTGCAGACGTAATAAAAGTACGTAATGGCCCCGTTTTGACTTACGACTGGGTAGTTCAATAACGGAAAGTAAGTATGGAATATTGTCTCATAACGTGTTCCCGGTATCGATTTATAACGTTATTATGATTATTTATTGTGTTTTTTTTTTTAACCTATCTCACTAATGGTTTACGCAAAGAAATTATACTCGCGCGTGAAGTATGCCCGAGGGACGAAGTACGAAAAAAAAAAAAAACTTTATCCGAAAAAAATAAATACAATTCGCGAAAAAATTTAAACACGCCTTTTAAAGCACGCGTTATGGGTACACAAATTATATACGACAATTTTTTCGTATACAACGCAGTAAACATTATTGGAAGAGAGGGACGTTTAAACACTTATCAATTAACCAACGAGAATTTGATCGACAAACGGGGACATACACAAACGCGTTGTTGTGTTTCCGAAAATTTAATTATTTTTCCGTACCGATGCGAAAATACGTGTAGTAAATACGAGAGCGTTCCCTCCTCCTATACTGTTGAAAACACACTCACTACACAATCTCTAATGTCTATTCCGAAAAAATTGGCCGGTTTTTATTATTATTTTTTTTTCTTTTTTTATCGAATTTTCCGACCATTCTCCGATATTGTAATATCGAATGTTATTATTGAAAATTGTAATGTCGTAATGAATTATTATTATTATTATTATTATTATTATTATTATTATTATATTTAACTGTTATTACATAATACGATAACCGTGTAGCGCGCAGAAGTATACATCATATTGTGAAGTCGCGTCGACGGTGAACGTTCGTCGAAATAACACAGAGACCACCCAACGATCAGTTATTTGAGATAAAATTAAACGTATACACTTAATTTTTTAAATTAACCGTGACATCGATCGACATTCGTTTTTTGTAATAATCTGTAGGGGGGAGGGAAATAAGAAAATCGATTTGAAACACTCTTATCAGACCGTCCGGGTGCCGGTGATATTACAATTTTTGTTTAAAATTATATTTTTGACATTGCAATAAAACTATAGGGACGGACATTATTAATTTCAAAAACTACATTTTCATTAGACGGAAAAACAAATATTGAAGTGTGTATGGAACAAAAGTTTTTTCTAAGTTTGCTTTATAGTCGAGAATACAAAAATATATTATTATTATTATTTTACAATGTTAACAATAACTGAAGTTTAATCATAATAATAATAATAATATGTACGACAAAATGATTTTTTTTTCTTGCGCCAAAGTTTTTCAATACGAACAATTTTTAAATAAAATATCTAAAATGTTTTCTTTTTTCATAATAATATTTAAATTTAAACGCGCATTTTTTCATTTTTTTTTTTTACATACACTATATTCGATTTATTATTATTCGACGTATGAAATGCAATAGCGAATTATTATGAAAAAAAGAAGTATTATTCTGCTCGATGTGTTTAATCTTTTTTTTTTTTGAAAGTCTTGCGATCACGTTTTTCCATAATACTATACCTATATTATATGGCATACGAATATAAAAAATACGTTTACTCTTTTTTATTATTCGACGTTTTTGTGTATAACAATGTACTTGTAGCGTTTTTTTTTCCTTTTGTATATGTATGAGTGCGAGTAAGTGCGTATGCCGCTATGATAATTCTTATTGTGGTTTTTTATAAGTAGTCGAGAGATATAAGGATTATTTACCGGTGTTTTCTTTTTTTTGTAATTTATTTATTCCATTCAAAAGACTACTACGTTTATCTTATCGGTTTGTTTATATTTGGATTTTTTTTTATCCATAAGCTCATTAAAATAAGCCTATAGGAAAAAGTGTCGTTTCAAATATGAAAACATTATACATATAAAAAAAAAAAAACGCATATCATTACCGTTACATTCTCAAATACAAAAGATACATTATAGTGTGACGAAAATTCAGTTTTTTTTTTTTACTAAATATACTCTTTAATTAATTATTCACGAGACACCTATTTATATATATATATATATACTATAGTTATTATGTTCATCGATACTATAACTACGATACTTTATTTTATTTTCAGTTCCTATATATATATATAACATACGTTTCGTCGTATTTGCACTGTCCCATTTCATACAAACTATCATCAGACGTACTATAATTATCGTGTATTTTTCGTTTCTGTTCAGGTCGTTTCTCGTGCACGCAATACTAATTTTTAATAAATTATACATTTTGAAAGTTTACTCAAGAAATGAACGCGTTCGCGCCATTGACTTTCGTTTTCGTTATCGATAAGCGGATCACTCCGTATAACGAGATAAAATATGATACAATTTTTATTTTCAATACTTTGTGTATCAGAAACGCGAAAACACAACACTTAAATGACTTAAATAACGTGCAAAATGGATTAGAACACAATTATCGTGAAAGAAATGGCAAAGGTTTTGAAATAATTATACTCCTGTCTCTTTACCGTAATAGATCACTTCGCGTTAGCACAATAATATTGTACAAATTATAATAACAATTAAAATATTGATATGATAAAATTGTCTTGACGTTTATGGTTAAAAATCACCATTCAAAGTACCTAACTCGTTTCCTGATTTAATGTTCACAATATTTGTTTGAATTCAACATTAATAGTACACTATTATATTCTTAAATACAAATCGGTACAAGTAGAAATATTGTAATATTATTCGTTTTCAATCGCTTTAACAAAATAATTTACATCGTTTGTCTGTGTTTTATAATACAACTTTACACTTCGTACCTGTTATAATTAAAAAAAAAAAAGAAAAGTATGTAAATCTAAAAATAATAATTTTTTTTGAGGAAATATATGTGTTGTATCGAGACGGTATTCTTTCTCTTATTTGTTCTCCACACATCCATAACCATCTCTTTCACATATTCCACAAACCTCCCCGTATTCTCATTAATAACCCGATAATTCATTTTTCGTACAATACTAACTCACTTATTCCTGTTGAACTTAATCCTTTTCCAAGTCATAGCCAAAATATTTTTTCACAATATTCTCTCTGGTTTTTTCAGCTGAAAATTAATTCCCAAACTATCTCTTGGCATTCATTCCGAAATCGTATCTTATCCAACACATCGGTCGTATAAAGTTATCATTTCTGGTATTTATATTTTCTTTTCGTCCGTTTTTATTCGATATCCAACGCTCATTTTCCATACATATATATATATATATATATCGCACAAGCCTAACCACAGTTAAAATTTTCTTCGACACTTTTTTTTTTTTATCGCGAAATTAATCCGTCACGCCTCTCGTTTGAACGGTACACGAAAAAAAAACCGTTGCAAGTTCCTTTAAAATATATAAATTTCATTCACGTAAACACGTTATATTTGAAAAAAAAAACAAGTGACGTTCACTAATTAAAATGAACGTCAACGCAATGAATGCCAGTTTTTTTTCCAAACACCGGTAATCGTACGCAATATTATATTATTTACACGTGAGTTTGATTTTTTTTTTTTTTGCTATTCTTATGCCGTGTGTAATAACGCGGTTCAATGAGAAAATAGCACATAATATCGCAAATTAAATTTCATCAAACGCTGTTATACAAATGTACAGCGTATACTTTAGAATTACGCTTATACAATATTTTTGAAAAACATCGACGGGGTAGTTTTAAACTTTTAACAAATTAGTTTCCTATGTACGCGCTCGCAACAATAACCAGTATTTTCTACGTATAATAATAATAATAATAATAATAATTAAAGTAGTACAGAGAACTTTAACACACTGCGATCACGACGACTTTTGCTCGGAACACTCAAAACCGCCGAGATTAATATTATAATTCGTTCGCTTTTTTTATACGTTACGATATTACGAAAACACTCCGTAGTAAAAGCAGCGAGTGACTGTAGGCAAAAATCGTTCCGCTTTAACAAATTGCTTTCGACGTGGTGGTGTCAATTTTACACGTTGAACATAATAATTTTGTACTGATTTTATATTACACCCACATCTGTATTTCGTGTCGTCGTCGCCGTCGAACGCAAAGATTTTAGATTTATCGCAATGATAAAAAACAAAATTTTGACAAAACGAGAAAATACAAATTTCTCTATTATTATCTCTCACGTATACGAAATATTTTACGGCAGTTTTAAAGTGGCGTCAAAAAAAAAAAAAAAAAAATTAA
Source organism: Chaetogeoica ovagalla (assembly GCA_032441825.1). Taxonomy (NCBI): domain Eukaryota; kingdom Metazoa; phylum Arthropoda; class Insecta; order Hemiptera; family Aphididae; genus Chaetogeoica; species Chaetogeoica ovagalla. The sequence goes on from CM063742.1 coordinate 5,973,777, forward strand.
CTTTTTTCAAATATTAATTCATTTATTTATTTTTCAATTCAGGCAATCCGAAAACGTCTTTTTTTTCTCGAAAAATCAATTAAAAGTTTTCATAAACAGTAATGATAATATTGGATTTTTTTTTTTTTTTTGTTTTCGGATACAAAATTATATCTCTATAGCTTCAAAAATAAAACTTTTTTTGACATCACAGCGTTATTTAAAACAATATCGATATTTATAAATACTCGACGTGTTTATTATACGTCGGTACAACGGACAATCGCTGCAATATAAAAATAATTCATAGTCACTTTTTAATACCAAAAAAAAACAAATTAATAATTAGTGAAAATTAAGACATTTTAATGATTTTTTTTTTTTTCAAAATCGTTTATGCTGTTTATGTACTACGACGCGTTTCGTTAGTTTTATTGAAAAAAAAAATCGCTTATGTAAAACGCACGAGAAAAACATAAAAATTTATATTGTGTTTTTAAACCAATAGCCGACAACAATACGTTAATTTTGACGTAAAAATTTAAAAAGTCGATTATATCGATCGAATTGATTGTTTGGAATTTATTTTATTTCAAATCACTGGTTACGCTTAGTATTACGAAATAATAATTATAATAATCAAAATTTAATATTAACATAATATATTGTAGTAAAACGCGATACTATAACTACAAAATATGTGTATGCGTATACGTGTAATAATATACTAGGATACGGCGACGTAAGTAAAACGGGTTTCACAAACACGAATTATGCGTAAATCGTGTCTTACCGGGGAATGTTCAATATTTTAATGACACGATTACAATTATTTATTTTGTTTATTAAGAAAAAAAAATTGTTGTCCGACAAGACACGCCGACGCGGGAATTTATGGCCAAGAAACACAAAAAAAAAACCTGACGAATTTATAAATGAGAAATAATCGTACGCGTGTACGCGGACTCGATGAAAATAATAATTTTTTTTTCCCCCGTTTTACAATGAAAATTAATACCAAGTGTGTGTGTGTCTATGTTACCGTCGTAATCGCTTTTTTGCGCACTGATAAATGTAGTTTTTTTTTTTTTGCACATTAAAATATCGTTCTCATAGACAAATAATAGAATCATCGCCGTTGTCGTTGATTGCGCTTGAATTATATGAATATATCGCGCCGCGATAAATAAATTTTTTAACGAACAGAATAAAAAAAGGGGGAGGTTTTTAAATTTCTTTGAAATCGCGAGTGTAGGAGCCATTAATGATGTCATTACTTCAACGGCTGTGTGTGTAAAAAGAGAAGAAGAAAAAAGTTTGTAAATAATGTAATGGTATTGCTTAAATGTGCGTTTGGGCCATTAAATTTCGAGATCATTTTTCTCAAAACGGCTATTTTCAAAACTGTTTATGTTTCAAACTTTTTTTTTATTATTTTATACGTTCGATACACTATTATATCGGAGACAATTATTTTTATGAATTTCCTAAAGTAAAAAAAAAAAAAAAAAACTAAATGATGATGTTATATACGATAGAAATCTTTGTACTTGTAGGAGGAGAGCCAACATTTAAAGAAATCACTTTTAGAAATACACTTTGTTGTACTTAAACGTCACCGAATTATTATTTATATATATATATTATGTGGTATCTAATCGTTATTTCGGATTATTTTCGAAATTAAAATGCTTTTTTTCTTTTCAAACATAAAAGCCCGTCGGTGTAATAAACTATTTTATTCGGTGTACACTCGTTTTGCATTTCGCGAATTTCGGAATTAATATTTTTCGGTTTGAACAATTATAACAGAATTATTATTTGAAGTATATTTATTGAAATGTTTTCGCCCCGTGAAAACTAATACTACGATATAACGGTTTAATATATTATACCGGTGTAGTGTGACGAAAATTCGACAAAGCACACGTGCGGATTTAAGAGTTAAATTTACCTGAATGCACAGGCAAACTCGTACGAATAAGGGATTTTATTAATAAAATAAAATTGGGTACGCGTACTGTATTATATAAACACGAGTTCGGTAAAATTGAAGGGGAAACGCGTTAGGAATTTAATTGAATCGTGTAAGTTATTAAAAATAAATAAATAAAATAATAGGAAGATCATCGACAGTCGTTTCACTGTTTATAAGACTTATATTTCTTTTATCGTAAATTTTGAACTTTTTTAATGTAAAAACAAAAACAAAAATTTAACAAATACCTGTCTCGTAAGTATGCGTATTTTTACACGGTATACGAAAAATAATGCTTTTTACGAAATCCCGAGCACAACGTATTCCTCTTGTTTTGAGATTACAATTTACGAAGTTTTTGTTTTCTTCTCTTACCGTCTACACAAGATTTTCGACGTGATTTTTTTCCTCGCCCGTTCAATTTAAAATTTTAATTCATATCGTTACAATATAATATATTGATACCTCTACTGACTATTATTTACAGGGAGAACGCTTAATAAAAACTAATAATCTTTATATATTATAATAATAATTATTGGTGTGTGTGTGTGTGTGTGCCAATAACGAAACTTAAAAACACAGGCGCGCCACGTCGGCATTTTCCGACTAAACGACTGTTGAATATGTCACAATTAAAAGAACGTAATAAATAAAAAATGCTTATTCGAATCAATCGCAGTAATTGAACGATTCACGATAGACATCCGGTTAAAAATTTGCGCCGATCAATAATAATAATAATAATAATAATAATAACAATATTATTATTATTATTATTATCGTTTTATTGATAGATTTTAAAATAATGTCGTCGTCATCGTCTTTTTTCTTCTATTTTTTTTTTTTGCAACAAACTCTCGTATAATGTGGAATTATAGTCTACAATTAATGCGGCTAACGCATACCGGGGGAAATAAGGAGAAAAATCGAAAACGAAAACCCTCTGTAATCGCGCGCGATAGACTCCGGAGCATTGGCGTATTTCGAATTCATTATCGTTGTTAACCGCAACACACTGTGAATAACGGACGAATATTTTGAACGACACGTTCTGTTGTGTATATCGATGGGGGTAAGCTAGAAAATTGTTTGTCCGTATCGTCTCGACAATACGTTACTGTACGTTTTACATTATACATACATTAAATCATAATCGTAATAATTTTTCTTTCTTTTTTTTTTTTTTACAGACGCGTTGCGAGTCAATCGCGCGCATATAAAAAAAAAACCCCCCAATTTCTATGCGTATCGTCGTAAACGCCATACGAGTGTATGATAATAACGTTATTGCTGTTTCGCGATAACTAAACGGATTTTATATATATATATATAAAAAAAAAATAAATAAATAAATAAAGACCGGTGGAGTGATGTCGTTTCATTGAGAAATGTCACCGTCCCGCATAAATACGCCACTGTGCAACGACGTTGTTCGCGAATAAAATCATTATAATTCATTTTATTGTGTCAACTATGACAAAAACATAGCCGAACCACAATTAACTAATTTACTTTCGGTCCATGTTTTTTTTTTTTTATATATATATCGCAAATGAAACGGACGAACGTGCTTTAAACAATAATAATAATAATAATTTAGGCGCAATTTGAGCGGGAAACGGGTCTTAAGATCAAACGATCTGTGTGGTGCGCGAACAAACGATTTTTGGTTGTCATCGCTTACGTCGTTCTACGGTTTTTTTTACCGTAGACGATTGTTACCCGAAATTGCGCCCCCGATTGTAAAATAATAATAATAACGAAAGAAAAAAGTGTAACGAATAAATTCTAAACGTATTTTTTTTTTTTTTGTTTTGTTTACCTGGTGTGACGAACAGCAACACGAACAGCAGTAACGAAGTCCACAACTTTCGAGACTTCCACATGGTCTCCGCGGTGGCCGGCTGGTCCATTTCGGCGACGACTCGTTGACTCGTCTTACGTTTTCTCAACGGGGGTTTGCGATACGACTTTACCATGCAGACATTTAACGTCGGGACCCTGGGCTTTTGGATTTTTATCCAAGAGAAAAGAGAGTGAGAGCGTTATTTTTTTTTCTGTCTACGCGAAGCCGCCGGAGCAATGCACACGGCCGTGGGGTTTAAATATTTTTCTCGCTGCGACGTGTCTTTTTTTTGTCGACAGCGACGTTATAATAGCGCGCGGCGGATACACTTCGGACGCACAGACGCACGTCTGTTCAAGGCGTACACAAACGAAATGCACGAGACGGTCAGAGTGAAATAGAAATTATTCGTTTGTGTTTTTTCTTTTATACACACGGGAATCGTTATAAACACCGAGAGTGTTGTAAATCACTATTGCTACTGTTATTAACGTGCATCGTCGTCGAAATAGTTTTTTTCCATTTCCGAGGAGAAGAAAATCATCGAGACGGACGAAGGCGGGAAAGAAATTAAAAAAAAAAAAATAACGTCCGGCGGCGCGTATAAACGAGACGAATTAAATTTGTTAAATTAAATAATAATAATAATAATAATATCGTTTAGATAATAATAATACTCGCGCGTCGCGTACCGGGTAAATGACAAAAGTATATCATAGACAAGACGCGGCGGAAACCGATGACGACGGCGTGTGTGCAGTGCTGCGGAGCGTGGGGCGGCCTGTCGCTGAGACGATCCAACGAGTATAGGACAGCACCAGACCGACCGACCGACGCGGCCGCGGCAAACCCGACGACGGTCGCTCTCTCTGACGGCCGCCGCCGTCGCTGCCGGTTACGTGCGTGCAGGCGAATGAAAACGAGAGGGGGCAATCTCGTTTTACTTATAATAGGGCACGGGAATTAAATGTCCTAAAGAGACTGTTGAACGAAAGAAAAAACGTTTGGGCAAAAACAGCCAACAGAATATTGTTTTTGTTTTTTTTTTTTTTTTTTTTGTGAAATTCTTACCGAAAAGAAAAAGAAGACGGGGCGTAAATTTTTGTTTTTTTTTTTTTTCAAATATAAATGTTTCGACCGCGACTGGAAAAATACGGTTTGTTGTTACGACGCAAAAAAAAAAAAAAAGAAAGAAGAAGAAACGTGTGTCCGTACCGAAATCGTTCGTGCGCGAGCGAGAGGAAATCGATGATTTTCGGCATGTTTAAAACACTACAATAACGGAAAAATAATATCGTAACACGCACCACGGCGCTGTGTGATGATAGCGCTTTATCCCAATCAATATTGGCAATACTAGCACGGATAATATTTAAAAAAAAAAAAACGAAACCAAAAAAATTTCTTTGCACAATGAATTGTAAACTAAAAAAAAACTCGTCGTATAACGGTATAAATATGTATCGAAAAATAATGAAAACGTATCATCGAAGAAATGTCCCGAAAAATAGGAAAACGGCGAATTGAAAAGGCCAAGAATATCGGTTTCGCTCTTGACGCGCGTGTTCGCACGAATCGAATTATTTATAATAATGTACTCGGACACTTCTAGTGAGAACCCGCGATGCGTTTTGTACTGCAGGGAGTCTCCGGTACCTGCACACCACACTCATTACAGACGAACGAAGAGGAAAGATTCGAAATGGGAAAATATGGTGATAGCGAGCGAGCGTCACAATAATATTGTGCGGATGTCGGATCAAACGAGATTTTTTTTATCCTCGATACACACGTTCGTAATTAGAATTTTACGCGCCGTAAATTGCGCACGCGTTGCAAAACGTTCTTCGCGTGTAATACGCTCTGTCCAACAGTGAGTGCCGCTCGAAAAAATACGTCCGTTGTGTTGAGCAAATCGTGTACGAAATTCGTGTACATCGGCGACGGACGAGAAAGCGAGTTAACAAACATTTCGGTAAATTTGTCGCGTTCGTTAAAGACAAAAAAAAAAAACGCTACAGATATCCGTTCGGTTTGTATAAATTAGTAGGGGAACATTTCGGTATTAAAATGATAATTAAAGTTTTTGCAGAAAATTAAATACGATTATTATTATTATTATCATTTTCCGCGAAGAAACAAAGAAAAATCGAATGAATAACGCCGATTTTTTTTTCCCTAATATTTTATTTATTTTTATACGCGGAAATAATGAATGTCGTTAAAAGAACAAAATCACGGTTCAACGATTTTTATGATTTTAAAAAAAATATATATATATATATTTATAAGTAATATATAGTATACGTTTACGGATACATGTCGATTTACAACGAGTTTTCCGATGTTAACATCGAATGTTAAAAATGAATCGAATATTAAAAACGCGTGCCACATTTTACACATATTTCATTGGAATCCATTTCGGATACACTATAAATGTTTCACTATTATATATTGATTAATGTAGACGAAGAATTTAGCACGTACTATATATTCGATTATTTTATGGTACACATTTTTTACTACATTTATCAGACTTTTACGGCGTATAAATTTGTTACAGTTACGTTTCAAATTTCATTACCACGAAGAAATCGGTCATAAATTTTTCGTAATTTATATTACGTGTTGTACGCGCGCAGACTATCGGACGCTCTGTATTATAATACACGTTTTGGTTCTTATTTCAGATTTGTGTCTCATTGCAATTCCCATTGTTTTCGATATTATCGATATATTTATTTATTATATTTTATAAACATTTTTTTCTTCGTTGAAATGTTATTTGATGTTTTAAAAGTGAAGTCGTCATTTCGAATCAATTTAAGTTTTTCGTAAGTATCAAATGTTTGATATTCCGACTTGTGCCACTGACATTCGAAAACGTATTTAATATTTATTTAAAAATAATCGTAAGTTACAATTTTTCTTATTTTCTCGTTTAAATATAAATGTGTATGTATATAAACGCAATAAATATGCGAATTCGAAAATTTGAAGTTATATAAATTTATTATAACTATTATAATATTTACGCACTGGTTAGACAAGTCGTATTTATTGTGTAATATGTTTATATAAATCCTAACTTCGAATTTTCAAATTTGCAATTTATCTCCGTTTAATAATAATCGAATTATATTTATCATATTTGCAGTCTACGTTAGGGAATAATTTCTTCTCGGACACGATCATTATTCGTTTAAAATTGAACATAATACGGATCGTTTAGATGATGGCAATTCTCAGATAATTTATGCACGATTTTTCGACAAAATATTACTAGGGGGGGGAGGGACCAAACAATATATTTATATTATTATTTTACTTAAAATTTATTATCACACATTATTATTAACTCGGTAAAGCATTATTTCTAAAGAGTATTGGATAGACAAATTTCATATAAAGTACGTGCGCGTGTCCGTGTCGTTATGTGAAAAATAAATGATTATTTGTGTGAAACGTAATGTGCATTATGTATCTTTGAAATATTATTATGTATCTCAACACAATGTATCATCGAAAGATTAAGCATTTTTTTTTTGTTTTCCAGAAATAAATTCTCGGTTCACTTTAAACGGTCGAATTTTTTTGTTCGGCTTTTAGATTTTAAATGATACAAAATCATCCAATCCTCTTGAGAGAACGCTCCTGTGGACTCTTACAACGAATATAATGGAATATTCTCGGTTATTTTTTTTTTTTTTAACACTAAATTGGTCTAACATTAACTGGCTTTTAATGTTTTTTTTTTTTTTAAGACAAAGTGCCGTAAACGTCCTTAGCTGTCACGCGCACATTATAACGATCAGTTATAGTAGCGTCCCCCGTATGATACACTTTAGTTTTTAACATTTACGGGCGTTTAGCTTTCAACGACGCATGAATTTCTAATGTCAGAATATTAAATTACTTTTTACCACGGACATTAAAAAATGTCCCGTTTACTTTTGTGTAGTTATATTATGCGTATATATTATTATTATTATACGTTTTTATTACGGAATTTGTTTAGCGCAAAATTTCTATAATACGAACACAACAATAATAAATCGTTTTGACACAATACGTTTTTTTTTTTTTTTAAATAAAAAATTTTAATTTAACTTAGAAACGCATTAATTAAGTATTTCAATTTATTTTCGTATATATTTATATATTGTTAGGGTGTGTAAACTTTAAAAATAACTCAAAGGTTTAATATACCGATCATAATTTATGCATGGTGTGTGTGTGTGTGTGTATAATAACAACGACGGTTTTGTTCGATGTTTTAAAATAAACTAAATACTTAACGTTTTTTCTCGTTTATTCTTTCCTTTTTTTTTTTTTTTTTTTTTTTTTTTAGACGTGTAAAATAAATATGACGTTTAACTGTTATAGCGTGTGTTATATACGAATTAGTATACATCGCATAAACGAATCACGCAATTAATATTTTTTTCAACGATCGATAAATAAACGATTTTCGAATACACATTTTCGTAAAATTCCATTTTTTCCATCACACGCCCCAATTATTATAAAACAAAATATCTGATATATTATTGTTTTTGTCGATGCAAAAGTGGCGTCGCGTATTTCGACCAATGTGTCGAATATACACGCTCGCTAAAGTTAGAGCGAACGCCTTAGACAACGCGTTTAGTAATACGAAATATTTATGGAATCGTAACCCAATTTAGTATTCAGACCCAAAACATCTACCCGATTTCAAAAGGAGTGTTAGTTGACGATCGTGTACACCAATGGACGAAAATATGTGAACTCTCGGTCGCCATGATTAATTTAATGATTAATTTATAAATTTATTAATTTATTAATTTCTAATGATTAATTTCATCTGATATTATAAGACTACGTTAAATTCCGGTCAGTGACTTGAAGTTACCCGCGCAAGTCCATTCGAACTGTTCCCAAGTAGTTCGACATATCAATCATGGCGAGCTGATCGCCGCGACCTCTAATCTCCGGAGCGCTTTGCTATGGGAGAAAATTTAATTTGATTGAAATCGAATTTATGCGAATTTCATTAATGACGGAAATTCCGATGAAAATTCCATACAGTTATCAGTTCAACAACGCGATAAATATAAACCGGAATTAAATATTTATGCCATATATACTATATTTATGTATGTATGCAGCGGTGGCGTACGCAGGATTTTCCAATAGCAGGGGGAAGGGGAAGGGCTTGAAAATAAATATTCAGCAGAAACAAGATTATGCCATAATATATAAGTACATAAACCAGTACACACACACACATTGTTACTGGTAAGGTACGAAACCGAAATCTGAAGGGTTTCAAAGAAAATTGGTTAACGTAATCCGTGTGGAAAAAAAATCGAAACACGATACCAAACGTTTATATGGATCATAGACATTGTGATAAACAGTTATATAAACAGTTTTTGTGAAAAAATACTTTTAAAAACAATATTCAAATACTAATAATAATATTCGTATAAAAAAAGTATTAAAAATATTTTCATAATATTTATGAAAAAAAGTATTTTACGAATACTTGCGAAGTATTTGAATAGAAATACACGTGTTTTCTTAATTTTACAAATCTCTTAGAATGCCAATTCTACAGACTTTTCGATACACGTGGAACACTAGCACAGCGATTGAAATTATTTTGCAACGAACATCGATAGTTGCGTGTGGAGATAAAACGTTGTTTGTTATCGAAATCTGCGGTACTATCGATAATTTATAATTTTTGTTTTCTATTTTCATTGCCACTCTTTTCACCTGAAAATACGATAAAAACAACAGATGAACAAAGCAATCATTTTGTTTTTTTTTTTTACAATTAATTTACATTGCATAAATAATAATAAAACGAGTTAAATAAATGTACATAAATATTCATAGTTAAGGTGAATACGTAATCGGAAATTTAAAATACAATAAAATGATTTTCGTTTCGTTTTTGTCCATGACGAATTAAAACAGGACCGATTTACAAATTAAATCGTCCAATAACACGTGCACGAACGACGAGTGAACGAGAGACGAAGAAGAAAGACGACGAACGAAAGAGGAAACATTCGTAATTCGTTTCTACATTCGTACGTATTATGATAAACAATATTTCAGTCTTGATAATTTGGCCCATACGAGGGTAAAGTACATGACTATTATTATGTAAAACCCGCCGCATTTGAATACGTTATTTTACGTTTAATTGAAATTAATGTCAGCGCAAACAGGGAACAACGATTATACATTGTACCACGAAGTCCAATAAGTGTATTTACTAGGTAAAACGAAATAAAAATACAAACGTTAACAGTATGAATTACTGTAATATTTTGAGTTCCTAGGTGTACACTATGTATACAATATGCCCGTTGACACTAGTACACTACACTACATTATTAGTTATCACGTATTTAGTTGTTTCACAAAAAGGAATTGAACTGTACAATTACCGCAAGTCAAAACATTTTCACCGACTACGGAGACATTTATTGGAAATTATGGTCATACCGACGAAATCGTCTTGAAAACAAACATTTTTTTTTTATTATAATTGATTTTAATTTTTGGTGAAAAATTGACAGAACATATTTCTCCGTAGTATTTAAATATTGTTAAAAATATTTCTACAAAGTATTCGGAATAATTAAAAAATCGCGTTTGGAATACCATAAAAATACTTGAAAAAGTGTTTAAACATTATTATCAAAATACAGTGGTCGCCGCTTATTGGACTCACTTTGGGACCCGACCATTTGAGTCAATAAGGCGAATGACCCAAAACATTTTTTAAAAATGCTTAAATTTAAAAACTTATTTGCTTTAAAAATATTTATTGAGATTCAAGGTATGTAAAAAAATAAAAATCTAGTTATACGCAATTAAAAATAAAATAATATGTAGGTATGTTAAATCTAATTAGTTTTTTGATAAAAATCCATCTGGGGTTGATTAGATTTTCCCTTCTTCGGCCAACTTCATAGGATTTATGTTGCTCGAATAAGTCAAAATCGCCTCTTTGCTGAATCTCCTCTACGTGAAATTTGAAGCGCTTCTAGCATTTGTTTAGTTGACGGTGGTTTATCATCAGGTTCCTCTTCTGCTTTTGTCTCCGCGATAAAAGCAAAATCCCGGTATCGACTTGTATCGCATTTATAACACGTTTGTTCAATGTATGTACATATTTTCTTTATTTGTCTAATTTTCAAATGACGTTATTAACCGGCGTGAGAGTCGAATAGACGAATTTTTTGCTGTGTGTTAGTATATGTGCAAATCGGGACCAACCGTTTTGAGTCTAATAGGCGAATGAGTCCAATAAGCGGCGACCACTGTACTTGAATTCGAATATTTTACAAGACTGTATATAAAATAATAATATTTCGAGGACGGGTTACGGGCGGCTCGACAATTTTAATCATTTTTAGTGGTATCGACTGCAGATGATCTGGAGAAAATTGATAATCGAGTACATCCGTTAGTATTTTTTTTTTTTTTTTACATTCATTAAATCGTAATCGTCATCCGAGATAAAACCGTTTTATTGATTTGAATATAATTTATGCGAAAATACAAGTTAAATTATATTATAACTATTATTACCGAGAATATCTGCAAAAGCTTTTAAAACGATATGTTCCAAAGGCAATTAAATTAATCGTATTCATGTAGGATTTATAATGTAATACGACTTGCGGATATTTTTATCGCGTTTTATTTATTAATGTATACGGGAAAACGAATAATGTTTACATCGCTGAATGGTACGAAAAAAATTACTGTTTACGGCATATATTAATATATTCAGCTATACGGTTTATTATCGTGAACGACCATTGTAATAATAATTAATATCATCACTGATATTTTAAAAAACGAAGGACGTAAGATTATTGCATCCGATTTCAGGGTACAAAAATTTTAGTTCCGTTCTTAACGTTGCAAGATTTTCATAGCTTATTTATTTATTTTTTTTATGTATAAAATAAATTGTACTCTAAAAACATGAGTGTGTTCATCTTATTCGTATTACGCAATTATACAATATATACTGTGTATATTTACTATATACAGGTAAATTTAAAATTATTTTTTTTTTTTTTTAAATTAATTCAATTACTTACGATTTTCTTCGTATTTGAAAAGAAAAAAACTTTATGGCGCCGGTAAAACTTTACGTGATATTTTTGTTTTACAAATTCGAATTTCTTTATTTGGTTCTTGCCCGATTCGAAAAAAGTGGCGAATCGATTATCCGGTCTTGTTCGACGTGTACTCAGTAATAATGGACGGTAAGTCTCCGTCGTCTATCTACCTATATTTATAGTAATCCAAAATATATATATTAGCGTATAGCAACTATAATTGGTTATTTTTTAATTAAAACGGAACTCGGTGAACAGACACCATAATATTAGTAGTGTTAGACTCTTATTCGTTTTCGTCTTTATGCGACACGACTAGTATTCAACCCTTTGCACATCTCCAACAGGTACAGTGATAAAAAAAATTTAGTTTAATCATCATTAATTAATATGAGCAAACGCGGGAACATTTATAAATGCAGAACATTGAATGTTGCTCATATTTACATTTACATTCACTTACGCAATGAAAACGAATTTTATTTTTCATTATTAAAAATACGTATAGGATAATAAGAATCAAAAACGTGGTAGCCACGATTTACTAAGAATATTAGTGTATATTAACACAAATATAGGTAAATCTTAAAGAAAAGACCACTGACCGGCTGGATATCTCCTAGATCGTGTTAACGATATAATCATTGCGTACGTCACCGAATAATAAATCTATAATGACGAATGATGATTACAAAAAACACACACACACACACGCAATACTCGTAAATTATCAAAATTTGGTATAATACTTTAATAATAAAATTAAAAAAAAAAATTATTATAAATTTGCGTTGAAATTATTATTATTATTATTTTTATTTTTTTTTTTTTTTTATAATTAATAAATATATATTGAAGTACGCGAGATGGTACACGTATTATGGTGTTGTAACGAATAGAATATTAATAATTTTCAAAGGACGCGCATTATTTATTTATTTATTTTTTATGGCCGTTTTAGTTTGAGTATGCTCAAGAGAAATACTACGAGCCCGGTGTGTGTACGTGTGTTTATAAATACCCGAATTTCGTATGCAGATTTCCACGAAATCGATATACACGTTTTGTGTGCTCGGAGTGTTGAAATAATTGGGTTTATAGATATATTTTAGTCTACGCGCAATATTGTTTTATAACATTCAAAGTTTTCGAATAAGTTGATAGTCGAGAATATCCGCAAAACAATTTCAACGGTGGTTTGGTTTTGACACCTGTCAAAAAAACAATTATTCGTCGTACAAAACTTATATAATAACACAACTATATATTCAAAATTAAAAACACATAAAATCTATATATCTATATATATATATAATATGGCTATATAAGAACTCTACTTATGTGTATTGAAATTATATTAAATGTTCGTCGAATATATAGGAAACTCTGTATATTGTAATATAATAAAGTAAATCTAGTTTATAAGAATGTGTCCGAAGAAAAATTGTCCGCGTACGAAAATGATCAGGTACAATAATATTATATAGTATTTTTTAGGAATTAATACATTATGGTTTTTTTCATCGAGTTAAAAAAAAAAATATATATATATATATATATATGTTAAATGTAATAACTACAAAAATATACGCGTTATTCTAATTTATAAAATAATTGTCACAGAAAAATTGCTATAACAAAAATATATTACAGCGCAATACGCGAGTGACGCACACGTATCGCAAAATTTAATACACTTGAACAATTAAAGTAATTTAAAATAAAAACAAATGTTACGTATTAAAATAGAGAATTTTATTTAAAAAATGGTTATCAAAGCTCGACGAATGGAAATAAAAACGAATAGGTCCATAAAATTAATATTCAAATATCAAAAACGATATAACTGCTAAGAACACGGCTTTCAAAAAGTCGTCTAGTTTCCTTTCGTCGTATTTATCAGTTTATTTTTTTTTTCGTTATTTTTATTCCACGTCAATATAACATTTTAAACTCTTACGCAACAATTTCTAATCCGATTTTTTTTTTAAATCAAATTCTAAATAATTGGATGGGTATTGACAAATAAGTTTTGAAAATCTACGATCCCGCTATTATCTTGTTTCGTTACTTATTGAAGGTTCATTGTCGTTTCGTGCCAAGTGCTACGATTAAACCAACCACACGAAATTCGGTAATAATAAATGTATATTTTTGCACACGCTGACTATTTCTGCGATAGATATTTGAAAACGTTTTGATATTTCCAATCGTCGACCTATCGAACGATCTTAGAATGAAACTATCGTACCTATACGCATAATTCACCGGATAACTAAATCCGACGTGCGAGTATCATCGGTTAGTGATTAGCCAAAAACCAGGAATAGCCTGAATCCACGATTACAGTCCACGTCTTACATGTGAAGTTTCCCGCATTTTCGAATATTGATCGGTTCGCATCGTGTTTAATTCGAATAAATCAAACTACGGGACTTACGTACATCGCGTACGGAATACGAGATTAAGTCAATTATACGGCCGTGTATTATACTACACTACTACGCTTTTAATGAATAATACAATATCACTCGTTGATACATAAACGTGGAAAATTAATCACAGTACACGTGGACGCATAACATAATATTAGTCACATAAAGACGATAAGTCGCGAGAAAATCAAGTGTAAAATGTTTTTTTTTTGAAATGTTTAAATTTTTTAAAACCAGCGCGTAAATAATAAAAAATCCGGTGAGATTATTACTGGAAAAAGTTTCGAGTGTTTTTGAATGCGATTTATATTATGTATATAGATATTGCTAAGATCTCATTTTTCTTCTTTTTTTTTTCTGTTTTTTTGACAGCAATATCTGATAAAAAAAAAAACAACGGGTAAATAATTAATGATAAATGACACGTTGACCGAAATTAAATATTCTTTGTCTACGGATAATATAACACGCCCGAAACAGGCGTACGTCAAAGAAAAACGGCGGTAAATAAAAATATAAAAGAAAAAAAAATTAAGAAACAAATTCATCATAATTTCCAAATTTCAAAATGCAAACGCAATTTGCGTGTACATTTCGTATGAGTGGACAAATAAATATTTATAAAAACATGAAATTACGGAGAGAAAAGTATACGTTTTGCGGGAGTATGTTTTCAAAACCAAAAATATTTTCCTTCAAATTGACTTTTACCGCAAATACGTTTTATCTAAGACATTACATCAGAAACGTGGCAATTAGAAACCCCGATTGTATTATTTCGAAAACAAAAGTTTCCAATGAAAAAAATAATATGTATTAATATAAAATAATATTTTTTTTGTTTTACGATTACGTGTGCGTTTATCATTCGTTGTGATAAAATATATGTATATATATAATATTTAGACATTTATTTATTTATATCAACTATAAAGAAGAAAAACAATTTTTTATTCGATATGCCTAAAATTTGATTTACAAATTTCCTTGTCGTCTAAATGTATTGTGCAGTATTTCCCTTTTTTAGATGTACCTAGTCAAAGTGTCGTAAAAGCAGTGGCGGATCCGAGGGGAGTTCACCATTCGATGTCTAGTTATATCTGGAGTCCATGTGTAAATTTATTGATTATAAGATTTTGTTAAGTTCCGATTGAAAAATTACTAACCATTTACTTCAGCACAATTTGTATTAAAGTATTAATGTTAAATATTTAAGTTAATGATGACTAATAAGAATTTTTTAAATAAATGAAAAAAAAATAAATATATTCGGGATATTTCATTTAATGTAATGTCGAGACTGATTTCCGATAATAATACCTATTAGAGGTTCAATTTTCTTTTATAAAAAATACGATAAAACAAAACCGTCAAAATGAATCGCAATGATTGAAATCGGCGAATTCAAACTTACGGCACTCGCGTTTATTTCAAAAAAAAAAAAAAAAGTAAATATTATTGATTTTTCTTTAACAAACATTATGTGTAATATATTATATATATATATAAAAAAACCTTCCGAACCTCTTTTCTTTTTCTTTTATGTATAGATATTCGCTATTTAATTTATGGTACAGAATTTGTATTAAGTCCCGTTAGAATATATATATTGTTATTAAGGACGCAGAAAAATATTTTATAATAATTCTATACGATAAAAAGAAACAAAATATGACACTAATAACTTTTTTTTTCTGAGGTTAAAGCGTACGGTTTTGGGTAAATGTAATATATTTTAATAAAATATTTTCGATTTCCCTACGCAGCAATATCAGAATTCGACCTCGGATTATTATCGCTAAAATATTCAAATAAATTATTTTAACCGGAATTTTTTCCTTAATAATATTTTACGAATGTTTTTTTGTATTTTATTCAATTTCCTTAGTGTACAATGACGACGTGATATATATATATATATATATACATTTATTTTCAAAATAAACAATTGTTGTAAAATAAATAAAACACGAGTACATACCGCGTATTATAGTAGTACATAATAACAAACAAGTGTATTGAAAATGGAATGTACGAAAGAAAATCATTAAATATACCAAACACATTAATTCGTCATGAAATCATTAAAAATCCGAATTCAAAACCTATTTCAAAAGATAAACCTCAAATATTAAAAAAAATCTTCGATGGTTTTATGATTTAAAGATCAATATTAAAGGCTGAATTCATACGTGTATTTCTCAATCGCATCCTGTTCTCGAGAACATTTATGCCCTTCTCTCTATGCACAATACAATAGAGTAAAATCGATTTTTTTTTTGTGTACGGGTTTTGTCGCGCACTTAGTCCTATGCTAAAAGCAATGCTATGTATTATGCAAAAATATCGACGCTTCTTTATGAATACAGGCAGTAAATAATTATTATAAACACTGTGAAGGTAACTTCGTGGTAGAATAATATAATATTATGCCGAAGGAAACACAACACTGCGTGTTCAAACGAAAAGACGTTCAGAGGATGGAAAAAAAGCGCAGGTGCAGACAGTGCTCCAATAGGATTAAGATGAGACGGACGTCATTATTGAAGACGATCCTCTATACAGACTTCGTGCCAAAAATCGATAAAAGACAACCCTTCGCTCCAGAGCCGGACCGGGCAGTTTTCGGTCCACTATTATCGATAAATAACCGGGTCAAAATCCCACCATTCAGCAGCAGCTCGAAATAAATAAACCAATCGTTACATTTATGTAAGTAATATGATAACCTTGAATCTGTTATAGAACCATACTATTACGATAAAAATATAATCGAGCAGAAATTTGGACGCGTTTTACAGTGGAAATATTTATTGTATTTTGTGCAGCATGTTCCGAAATTTAATTTGACTTCTCGTCGTCTACACGACGTCCAGAGTCACTGGAACTATGCCATCGACGCGCTAGACCGATGGCATAGTACACCGGACTCGTCGCTTCTGCAGAACGTGTGCACGCGAAGCCGTTTTACGTATATACAGAGTCGTTATTCTATTTTATTTTCGTATGACCATAAAAAATGCAAATTCAATATAACACAAAAAACAAAAAATCAGTAAAAATTAAACAAATAGTTTCAAAATAAAATAAGATAAAGTTTTAGTTCATAGGTAATAATGTATCACTCATTCGTCGATATTGTTAAATGTTCACGTCCATTTTATCCAGCCGTTGTACTGCCTCATCCGACGCTGAACGTAAGGCCCTCGAGAGTTCCAGTGAACTTCCTCTGTTCGCGTTCCCCGACCATGCAGTGGTGTATTGTCTGTGCCTCCGCTCCGCAATTACATCTCGGATCCTCTTTTATGCGCCACTTGTGCGTCAGAAAATTACAACTGCCTTGACTTGTACGGACTCGATTTAATCTAGTCCATAACCTGCGTGGAAGGGACGATCCTGGTTGAACGGTATGAACGTCATTAACTGAATCCCGGTTAATTGGGAGATTTCTTTTGGCCAATCTTCTTGCCACGATGACGGCTTAAGGTGTCTTTGGGCTTTTATTGACATCGATCTTTTTAGGAACGGACGTCGGGATTTGAGCCTCGACTTCTCGACTCCATATTCGTGAATTGGGAGTCATAGAGCCGTATATACGGAGTCGTGGAGCCAGCTAACTAATACGAATAAACGAAGACGAACGCATCAGCGCCCGCCACTATTGCACATGCGGCAGGGAAGGCGTCTGTGCGAACGGCCATCGTCGTCGCACGTCGCGATGATGTCTTTATTGCGGTCGCGGCGGTCGTTCAACCGGCGTACAGGCTGAAAACCTTTCCTGCGTGTAACTAGGCCGCGGTCGCGATCGCGCTACAGTCCAGTGGTCTGTATCTTCATCCGTGTTCTAACGAAACGAAAAAAAAAGCCTTTTTATACTTCGTATAATACACTATAGTATATAAAAGTTATACAAGTTTATATAATATGTAAAAAATGTTTCATATTTATTTATATAATATGAGGGTACTCAGTGATTAGTGGGTGTCGCGCGCGTGTCTAACCTAACCTAACTGCCGACAAATCTCGCTCACGCGTAACGGAACGCGAAATAATATTTTTTTATTGCGTACACAATCGTGAAAAAGAATTAGCAGTGTTCACAAATTCCTCGATAATCGTGTTTTTCAAATATTAAAATAAAAATTCGGATACCGTTAATATTAATTATATCATAATATAAAATTATTTAAATTAATAATATATATAATAATTATTTTAAAAAAAAATTCATATTTTCGTTCAAAATTGCACGCGTATCTAACCAATACATCTAGTATATTATATTCGTAGATACGTTGTAGGCGTTCAAATATATTATACAAACAACATTGTTCGTCCTTGCCCGCCGTGGCACGACTGAGCTGTCCGCTGTTTTCGGACCGCTATTCATACGTCTTCGTAGCTACGCCCTCTTTTTTTGTGTTGTGCCGCTATCTGGTGACTACTTTCTCTCCCGCTTTTATTGCGGTCGACCGACGCGCTATGTCGGTATACGCGGGTGTTTAGTCTGATGCTGACCGAGCGATCAAGAAGAAGAATAAATATTAAATATATTACGCAGTTGATCCTAGTCATGGATTGACACACATTAACATTGAATTTACTTGGGCACGTAATATAATATATTATAATCTCTTTGTATAAAGCACATTATAATGTTGAAATATCGATCAGACAGATCGCTCGTAGGACTTGCACATATACGGGTCGTTAATGTAGTTAAATTTGCTCAAAGTATTAAGTATATCGATTGAAAGCAACGGTATAAAAAAAAAAATGGGCGTTTTATTCAATTATTATACGCGTGCGTAATACTTACGCGCGTTATATGGCATAATTTAGATCATTTTATAGTATTATACTCTTTTGAAGTTCATTACTGTTTATGCGCCCTTTGATGGCGTGTCGCATTCGTCGTTTAACATTATATTTATATTTTCATAAAATATGTAATTGAAAATAAAATTCTCGTCAAATTTGTAATATCAACATTTTTATAGAGAAAATGTTTTGTATCCGTCAACTCGTTTTAACGAATTGACGTTTCACTAAATCGGCAATTCTCGTGTTTATAATATTTGTATAGCCGAGCCTTTATTTCTCACCATCAACGGTTATACCTACGTACGCTGCAATATCAAATTTAATATTTTCCATTCCGAAACTCAAATTTATAATAATTCAAAAATAATATATTTATTGTCCGATTATCGACAAATATTAAAAACAAGAAAAAAAGTATAAAGAGCCACGTGTGTTGTATGGATGTCGACTTGAATGGGACTCTCATGTAATCGGAGCTAATATTTTAAATTTAAAAGCAACGATAAATTTGTGCATTTGAAAAAGACTCTTAGTATAACTTTGTTTATTATTTGTAGTTTTTTATACTTTAACTTTACACGCAAACATAAAGAGAAAAAAGTTGTAACAAACTATTTTTTATATATATACCGATAAAATATCATATGTCTAAACATGTAATAAATTTTCAAACCTTAAATACAAAAAACAAAAAAAAGTGGTACATGTCCAAAAGTCACAATTGATATATTATGCGTGTATTTTGACAATTTTATAGGGTTTTTTTTTTACAATTTTACAAACAATTCCCCCTGCGGTTTCGTAACGATTAAATAGAAAACTATTGAAAAAAAAAAAAAACGGAAAACCATATTAAATAAAGTATTAATTAGAATTAACTAACGATTTTCGCATTGAAACGCATGCCGCGATTAATTTTATGCGAAAAAGGAATATTCACAGACAAAAAAAAATCACCCCAAAATCAGCGAAAAACCAAATACGCGTACACACATCGCCTTACTCTGAATATTAAATAATAATAATAATAATAATAATAATAATAATGACTTAATTATAATAAAACGAAACCGGTCTGTTAGGTCGACAAATCAATATCGATTTTTCGCGGTACATCGCTCATATACGTCCCAGTCGTCCCGTGCTAAAATAAAAGTGGAAAATGCGTTGCGAAACAAAACGTTACAATAATAAAGTCATGGTATTTCGGAATGGAAAATAAAAATGCTACTCGGTAATTTATTAACGTTATTTATGGTACGCTCTGCGCCATTTCTTATATAAATCTGCGGTACCTAAATACATACATACATATATATATTATTTATATTTATTCCACGAATCGCTCGACTACTCGTTGTTATTAAATTATTTATTTAATTTTTATTCAAATGCCATGTGCTTATTAAATTATACGATTGTGTTCCGGTCGGTGCCGTCAAGAATATCATGTATGTTTTGAATCGGGCGGGATTATATTTATATAATTAACATGTCCATGAATAACGCGTGTGAGTAATCAATTATCGTATTCTCGGTCATTCGTATAATATGATATTAATATTTTTAATTTGCAGAACACATCACGTATCAAAAAGTTCCGAACCGTTTTTTTTCCCATCACTTTTGGGCTATAATAAAATACTACGAAGAATAATGACGATCGAACTGATGAAAGTAAAAAAGTCAATGCGTAAAAGACATATTTTACTATAATCGGTTTAGACTGAACCGTTTAAAACGAAAAATGTTTCTAATATACTTTTGTTTAGAATCGAATAGTCTTAGAGGATAACGTAACAATCTGCACAATCAAAAATTACCATTAGAAATAAAATGTGTCTACGATAAATAATTTTATCAACAATGACTTTTAGACAGGAAAAAATTTGAGTCGCGTTCACGTAATCTCACTGGAGCAGATGACGGGCCGTTTTGAGTTTTGCTTTTATTATCTATCGTTAATTCTTATATTCATTTGATTTTCTACACAGTGGAAAATGTGAATTTTTCGTTTCTCACAACCCACATTGAATCGTTTCATTCCCAAATCCCAAATATTATATAATAATAAAAATAATAATGATTAATGTTTATAATTTATTGTGTTACTTTAGAGAGGAATTGAATCCCGCACAACGTGTTTCAATACAATACAAAAATATTATTATAGTTGCACGTGGAAGACTTCTTCTTAACCGCTATCGGGCCTATAGTAATAATTAATATCGTAACTTATACGCATCTGTACGTCCACGAGCGAATGTAATATTATATTCACTATGGAAGTACGCGTTAATATTAGTGTATTGTTGACTTGTAGTATTGGCGACAATGTATTTTTGAACAATAGAGTTAAAAAGATTTCATATAACTCAAATAATTAATTGTTTACAATTAAAAACGTTCATAGCGATTCGACTGATTTTTTTTTCAATATTTATTTCTATAAAAATGTATATTAAGAAAATCAATCGCATACCAAAAAAATATTCACGTAAAATATAAAATTGCAAGTTTACGAATGTTTTCCTATTTTTATTTTTTGAATAACTGTGTTAAAAACTAATTAAAATATATGTCGTGGACGCGTTTAAAAACGTTCCTCAGAATAATTCAAATATTACAATACGCGTAGAAATTTTTAATTCTCAGCCCGCGACGTAAGTATTAAATAATAATAATAATAATAATAATATTACAATTTTATATTTTTTATGGTTATCATATATATATATATATATATATATATATATATATATATATATATATACAGTTGTTACGAATATAAAATAATATAGACATAGTCGTTACATCAGTAAATATATTTATTTTTTTCTTCTCTTACGGATTTACAGTCTCGATTTTAAGCGACAAAAGGATTTTGCTTATGTATTCCACGCTCGTATAAACTACTACGCTCGTATAAAAGCAAAAAACAAAAAAAAAAAAACATGGTAATGAGAGTATTTTCCTCGAGTAAATGATGCACAGTTAATTAAATACATATTTAGCTTGGATATTCAGTTTGGATTAAAATCATTGTGCCTTTCAGTTTGATACAAGAAAAGTTGATGTAATTTATTCCATTGTTAATCTTTAAAATTAATTACCTTGTTGAGCTTTAGAGTGTCAAGCGTACATCATTTGTAAATCGTAAGCCGGTAAAATAATAGCTTATAAACTTTTCATTTTAATCGATTCCAAGAAATTTATCTAGTCGTTAATCGTTCGAAAGAATACTTTTTTTTTATATCGTACAATTTAAAAGTCGTGTCTTAGTTCTTCTCTTGTTTCTAATTGTCTGTACGATTTGTATTAGACACATTTATACACATTATTTGTTCGGGGATTAATTATTCTGAAATCGTTTTCTTTTCTTTAATGTAAGAGCTGTTTTGTATAGGAAACGCGAAAAAAAATACGTATAATATTTTCAAATTACCCCCCCCCCTCCTTCCACCCGTGAAACATATTTGCTGACGAGGTATAACCTCAATGAATTACGTGTATTTTCATTTATTATTCAATAGCTAAATTGTGGATTTTGAGTGAATTTCGAGAGGCGGAAAGAGGATTCTATGTTAACAATAAAAAAAAAAATTCAAAAAATGAACATGCGTGTATAGGTTAAAATATGACACGTTATATAGCGTTGCGTTCTATAGACGTTAAGTGACGTTTAGGATGAACTCAACGGAAGACGGAAACTACTCGCCAGCAGGCATTTCGCTAATTTTTCTGCTCTGGACAACGAACATTTTTATTTCCACATTCGTTTATTGTTCGTGCTACAATACGGGACACGGAATTTTAATTGAGCGCGTTTGTAAATATACATTTATTTTATGAACCGACTGAAAAAGGGCACGTCGGTATGCGGATTGTTGAAGAATGCACGGGAAGAATAGCAATAGCAAAGGCCAAATACAGTTGGAAATTCTTGTAAGTCCAATTCATTTTCAGTTATCATTTGAACACTTTATTATTACTCTACACGGTCGATATGCAGTAATACTTCACTTTACATTTTACTAAAAACACTATTTACACGCACCAAAATTATAATATTACGAATAATAATTATCGATTCGTTTAATTTATTCCTAATAATACATTAAACGTTTATAATTGATTCAAAAAAGTGCCGAAGGTATATAATGTAATTTATTTTAAAAACCGTATCAATCTACTCCTCGATGTTATTTTTAATTTGAATCTCGTTTTTCGAAGACCAAAAAAGCGTTTTAATTTGTGCATAAATATTTGATATTCGTTTTCGAGTTGCGGCATCGTGTTCAGCGATTGTGAACAGCGTTTTTGCGAACACAACCGGAAGTATTAAAACAATTTTGGTTCGTTCTGAATAAAGACCGGAAATAACGTATGAAACTCGTCTTCTTTTTTTTGCATTAATTCCACGAATTCATAAACGGTCCCCCCCCCCCCCCGGAACCACTATTCACTTTTCACTTCCTCGTCTGCGATACTCCACGAGTTGCTCGTCGGAAGAAAAGTCCACGGCGATATTCCAATAAAGCGAAATGAGTTTAATACGGTTTTCACCGGTAACATCTCCTCCAATCGTCTCCGAGTCGTACGGAGACGAAACGATTGTTCGGCGCAGTGCTTCGCGAGCTGCTTCGACCGGTGTGCGTTACGATTAGGATAATCACAACCAGCGACCACCACCAGTGTGATGCGGCGCAATAATTATTGTAAATGGAACGATAACATAAAATCCTTCAATAATTAGCAGCAGCCGTGCGTTGGATTTTACTACACGACCGTCGTTTACACACTTAAAACCGGTATAATGCCTTATACGTATACATTGTGTTTACTTTTGGGCATTATCCATTTTTATAGCATCCATTTCGCTATACCCGGATCGTTGTGGAATCGGCGTTGTAAATTCTATTAATGTGGGGAGTGCGGTTGGCTCGCTTACACCGCGGCAGAAATTGAATGATGTTTTCAATTTCACGTCGCTTTTTTTCGGTAACAAAACGGAACGAGAGAAATTCACGACCGAAAAGAAAAAAAAAGAAGTTTATGTGTTAATAATAAAACATTCGACTTATACGTTTAAGTATTTCTTGTGCCGGGAAAAAATTGCGGAACCAACATCCGTGTTCGATAAAAAAAAAAAAAAATATATATATATATATGTATATAGATGTTTACATAATATTTTCGTGATATATTTTTGTGTTGTAAAGACTGAAATGAAGAAAAACTTATAAACACTCTAAAATTACGTTTTCATATGGCGACTTGCAACACGCGTTATATAACGCGAATATTACAAATAATAATCCATTACGAATATAATTTAGCGTATGGATTTGTTTAAAAACATCGAGAATTTTTCCATATAATAATAAGATAAAAAAAAAATAATAATAAAATTATGAAATTCTATAAAGTAAACCACTTATAAATCTTTTTTCTTCTTTTGCTTCCTCTCTTATTAATGTTTGAAAATCTCCGGTAAGACATCAAAGAAATTTTACTGAACTTTGATGTAATATTTATATTATATTATTCTTCCGCTCCGATGATATTTCGAGAGGAAAACCGTTTTTCGCATTTCATCAATCCGCGTTTCGATGTACGAGAAAAAAAATATATATAAAGTATATAATATTCTATACAGGAACTAATACTGCCAATCGATATTGTTTTTTTTTCCCCGGCCCGTTAATAGTAATACGAATTAAAACGTGAGTAATAATAATTAAACGAAACGAATGCGCGTATAATCAATTCACTCGTATACATATATGTACTGCACCGTAGATTGGATTAGATAATATTGCTTTAGATTCTTATTTTCAATAATATATAATGTGTTATATCTGTGAAAAAAACCGTAACACAAATGAAAAAAAACGTATAGAAACGTTTATTGAATTTTATCGAAGAATATGGAAAAACGCGTTTTGTATATATATATTTTTCTTTTTCTTTTCCAAAAACCAATGAACAGTTTGACGGAGAAAACTAACTACAGCGCGCCGATAATCGATAATCCAGTTCTAGATCAATACGTTGAACACGTTAAAAGCTCTATTAATTATTGTTATGGAAATACTTTCGAAACGACAATTGGTCCATTAGCAGCGAGTAATGTTTTATTATTTCCCGTCATTTGTAGTAAATCGGTATCGCGCAGCTACACAATATGTTTGCGGTTAAAACGATAATCGATTACATCGAAATCGTGTTATTTTTTACGTAATTTTTCGGTGCTTTTTGAAATTTCCATTTTTTTTTTTTTAATGCGCTTTTGAGATAAATAAAAAAGAACGACTTCTCCAAAGTATTATCGCAACTAAAATAAATGCAATAATTCGTTATCGGAAACTGCGTATGACTGTAAAGATCTCCTTCTGGTAGAATTTTCGGGTACAGATATAAAAAACACACATCAATGTAAATACAGATGTACGTTCCTCGCTCCGCTCAGAACCTATAAAATCGCGATTCAATGGAAAAATATTCTCTCCAGCGCGCACGCGTGCAGTGTTCTCGCGGTTGTTTTACGCGCGGCATACATAATTTCACGTTTCCTCCCCGACACACGTATATCTCTATAAAAAATCAGTTTTTTTTTCTCTTCTACACTTTCGGCTATCTCCCGAAGACGTCGGATTACAATATTCTGATCAACTGACCGGTGCCTGAGATTTAATAAATGTCTAACGTCACAATCACGCGCGTTTCAATCCGGTGTTGTACACTGCATATGTTTACCGTTTTTTGTACGCGGGTTGCGGTGTTCCGTACACTCGTTTTCGTACGGCACATAATATTTATTCATATGCTATTACGACGCAAACCGTCGACGAATGTCATTATAATAGATACCCGATTTAATGCATTATTTATGTAAAAAAAAAAGAAAAGAAAAGAGTCTAAGTGAAGCCCCCACAGCGTTGTATTAAAATTATTCGGGATTGTTATTAAACGATAGAGAAAGAGAGAGAGAGAGAGAGAACTATTATTTACTGCGAAAAACACATCGGCAATTTTTCGTTTTATGTTTACTTAAAACCCCGAACCCGTCGAACGGATATTAAATAGTTTAATACGATAGCGTCGGGAAAACTGTTATGAATAAGTTACCGTATAGGCAGCGGAAAGAAATAGAAAACGCTGACATTTTTGATGAAGCGAGCATTTTACATGCATAAGGCGAGGTGTTTAGAAGAAATGCGGATGAACCCGATATACGCGCGTCTATCATGACGATCGATTTCATCTTAACGGCTCTTAATTATCGACACTTTACCGAACAATCAGTAAAAACGTTAATGCAAACAAACCGTCGGCGGCTGCAGTTTAATTAACGTTTTAAAATTTTAATTCATCTATTTGGCGAGTTATTATTTTCATTTCCCCCTCGAAATTGACTTTTAACTTAACGAGTCAGTGTTTGATTGCAGCGTACCACACGCGGTAAATATGTAAATTACATTAGAATACAACACAGAATTCCGAACGTGCGAACGGTTTGTAGCGATTTCCACGCTTCTCCTCTGTCGCTGGCCTTCCACTCGGCATGGAATTACCAATTCCTTGATCTTTTCGTGTTAATTGTCTTAATCCAATGGTCTATCTCTGTAGTTTCTTCCATCTACTATCCATTTTAAAATTACTCCTAGCGACCTTTCGTGTCTGATAATATGACCTATCCGTTCCTATTACGTCTTTCTTTTTTTTTATTTCTTTTCCACGATGATTTTTCTCACCGAAATCCTTTCTAAGACTTCTTCGTTACAGTGATCAGTCCAGCTTATCTTTTGCATCCGCTTCTATACGGCAACGCATTTGCAAACGCCAATAATATATTCTTCTATTCTTCTTTTGCAATAGTCGTGACGATACAGTTATAATTCGTTTAAAAACTGGAACGCGTACGATCAAAACTCGTTTCGGAACGAAGACGGGGTGCGAAAAACCGCGACTTGAAATGAGAATATTATTCAAATATGTATACGCATATATATTTATAATATATTCCAAAGAAAGTGTTTAATATTGTCATTATATCACAGCGTACTACGCATTTCACGATCCGTCTAAAACGGTTTATTATTTTTATTTTCCAATTGGAATTTCGCTCGTTTTTTAAACAAAAACAATATACGCGCGCACACACGCGCGTAATTTTACTGTTTTCTTCTTCTTTGAAAATAATATGTAAAACGAACGTATACCGCGAAATAATAATGTTGGTTTAATAATTCGATTAAATACGACTGACAATTTATATTTTGCAATCGAAACGTTCACCATACCGCATATCACACATTATCCTAACACCATATTATATACACATCATATTATTATACTAACCGTGAATATTATTATAATAAAACACAAAATTATTATGTGCGTTTGTGACCGGGTTATTATGAAAAGTTATACGCGTGAACAAAACAGACAAAACCTACGCCTCATATATTTGACTCACTCTGTTTTGTGTGTGTGTGTGTGTGTGTTATATAATAACAAAAATAAATACCGCGAGAAAACGTTTTGTCGTTTTATATCCTTCTCGCGCTTGTCATCTTTATTATAATAATATATTGGCAACCACACTGATTCATTGTCCGTAAAATAAAAATGAATATTCATCTCTCGCGATAAAAAAAAATATATATATATATATAAAATTTTCATCAACAAACTATGTATGTATAAATATAAACTAATTTTAAATTAATTTAATCTAATTCGGAACGCAACAAATTTCACGACACGTACGAATTTCAATAGAAATTTAAATATTATATATATAAAAAAAATTTTTTTTATCGAATCTCTGTCGTTTTTCAGAAAAATTCGATTTTAAATCGTATACTCGTACACCAGCAACAGAGGGGAAAAAAACGTTTGACTTTACTAGCCCCGTGCAGTAGGCCCCGGGCCTAGCCTTGTTTAATTCACGTATTGAACACGCCATCTGCAGGTGGTCGCCGGGAAACTGCCAACATTTCGTGTACAATTTTTTAGCCACAACGTCACCATCACCGCGAACGGTATACGGTACAGTTTAATAATCTGTTATTAGTGCGATTTCTTTTCTCCTCGAAAAACTACGCGTAGACATATAGACATGAATACATATTGTCTATGAGTGAAATATTTTGTTTTCGTCAAATTCTCTACGGAATGGAATAAAACACGTTTTACTTTTCCACAATGTCGTGTCAAACAGCCGGAACGTTTTTTTTTCTTCTTTCCTTTCGTATATGTCGCGTGTCACATTAGACATAACAAAGTCACAAACCATCCGTATTGTAAAGGCGTAACAGTGCTCGCCTCAATTTTTCATTATAGATAATGATTATTAATGAAAACAGTATTTTTAAAAATGACTTCATATAGACCGTTCTACCCAAATGACGGACATCATATTATTACATACAGTCAACGCTATACAGTACATGTGTTACACACTATATACAGTACACTGAAAAACACAATGTGTATTGCTATTAGGAATCAATAAATAGTCGGTAAATCCGTGTCAACGGCCATATAAACAATAGAGAAAGTATAAATATATTAGTTATTTGATTAATGCTGAAAGTTTTCCGAATTATTGGCCGCCACTGCTTCGAAAGTGCGTATATATATATATATGTTCCCGAACAAAAAGACAATCTCGTTCGCAAAACCCGACGAAGACATTATATATATGTATATAAACTTTTGCACGTTGTCCTAGGACTGTTTTTTAAGAGTCCCGAAGGACCTATTAATGTTTTTTTTTTTCTGTCGTCCATCGAAACGCATAAACACTGCACAAGTTTCGCGAACGTCGTAAAGAGTAAAGAAAAGAAAGAAAAAAATAACACCGAAATACGAGAATAAAATAATACGACAAAAAAAGAAAACTCTAAACGTTTTTTAATATCACCATATTGGTTTTATAAAAATAATATTTACTTGTTTAAATAATATTCGAAAAAATAATAACGTATTACGATTGTCGAGTCAATATGGCCTACGATATGGGTATACAATTTATTTATTCATTCAAGAAGAAAACGGGCTACAGTGAAAAAGTTCTTGTGGAGCCCTCCCCACGCTCCACACATTAATACAATAGATCACAATGGAATAACACGTGTAAACGCGTAATTATCGGTTGTTTTAAATGCATTCAACACAATGAATAAAAATCGTACCGATATTAGAAATTGACGAAAACGAAATTATTATGAAATAATTATAAAAACATTTGATTTTATGTCATGCGACGAGCGACGGGGATTTATAGATAGTGAATTACGGAAATTTTCTTCTAAAATTTTTTTTTGTTTTTGTTCGCCACATCGTGGACTTTCACAATAGATCCTACAATATTATAATTACACGCTGTCTGTTTCTGTCTGGAATAATTCAGCCGTTGTCGATCTGATGTTCTGAAAACCGAATTTTCCCGATACGCAGAGTCACGCAAATAATTTTCAGTGTTTTCTCATGTATCATTCGTATTTAAAAAAAAAAAAAAAATTATAATAATAATAAAATAAAGTAGACAATTTTTTTTAAAATGTTTTTCATTTTTCCATCAGACTCGGAAGTTTCGTGTGCAATTCGTTATAACAATTTAATATTAGGTACGTTTTAGAGAAATAACAATCCGCAAGCCGCATAAAGGTCTAATGTGTAGAAGAAGGAGGTTAATATTGATGCCGGCCGTTGCACCGGGTACCATCTGTACGCGTGTATATTGTACCCACGAGAATCTCAATATCTGCTGGTAGTGTACGAAATGTTGAACGGTTCTACGCGCTTACATTTCATGGTGTCCGTTAATTTCCAAACTTATGTACGCCTTCGTTGTAACGAAATAGAAAAGACTCGTCGTAAAATCCAAGCATGTGAACGCGCGGGTCATGTTTTAACTATACGCGTTCCATAAAATATAATTTCTCTGCGATTAAACGTTATAATTCGGGCTTGTTCGATACACTATACGAGTTAACAATAGTTAAAGTCAATATTAAAACTACGATTGTGTCAGTGAAGTTAAACGTTAAATTAATTTAAGTTTTTTTTTTATTCCGATCGTCCGTTCAATTCTTTTTGTAAAAAAAAAAAAAATCAAACTATATCTTCTACACTTGGTGCAGATACGTGTCGGTACATGCGCCGATGTGCCATGTGGTTATTGAACTCGGTCGTCGTACGATCGAACGTTTTGCACGTTAACTCTGCTTTGACGTTGCCTAACAAAGTCGATGGCATCAATTTTTCATCACAAATTGATGACATCACTTCCGTAACAGTTTCGGTTGACGCAAATTTTTTACTGACTCTCTCCAGTGCGCTCTAAGACACTAATTTCCATGTCGAAAAAAATTTAACGTTCTATTCGGTACGGGTGTTAGGCATCGGCGGACGAGCAGACGAGATTCGTTGAGAAGAGCAAATGTTGTCGAATGTTCCAGAAATCTCCACCGCCTCCCACAGCATCGTGACGACGACGATAATCTTTGTACCGCCGCCGCTCTGGTCGCAGTTCGGACGTACGATCGGATTGTTTTGATGTTAAGCGTAATGGTTTTTTCATGATGCGTCTCGCCAGTTCTAGAAACGTATTCGCGGTATCGTCAGCGTCAGCGTATCACTTATTCTCAACGGTGTTGTTTCTTTGATACATTATCATTAATAATTCAAATTGTTCGAATGACGTGTTGGTTTTTGATTTGCGAATAAAACAATAAAAAAAAAAAAACAATCCACTACACAGTTGAAATACGACGGACTTAAATTCTTTCTTATGTCCGATTTTTATAAACGCGTAACGTACGTATCGAGAACATGCGTCGAAACACACACGTTCCATCGATTAAATATACATTTTTCACGTAAAATAATCTGAAAACGTTATTTGTCTCCTACTCATTCGTTGGGTGTTATACTTGCGTTCGTTTCGAACGGTATTGAGGAGATAAATTATGTTGACAAATAATATATTCGATGATATTTAAATTCAAATTCACGTCAAGATTCACTGCGATGTGTTGTTCAATATGAAAATAAAATATAATACGATTGTTCGTATGGTTTGTACGATTACGTTAAATCCCCGAAGGAGCTGTAACAAACAGGGTACGAATCATATGCAAGAAAAACGTAATACGTTTTGATCAAACACTGTTTTTTCTTTTTTTCGTTTTGAGCGCATTTAAACGGAACGTGGTTTTCATTACACGGATTTACGTTATGGCAAATGAATTTGAATTTATTGTGTAATTCATATTATTGAGAATACAACGAAAAACACATGTTAATACCGATAGAGTAATAATAACATAAATTATTTTCTTATCCTATACATTAAAAAAAAAAAAATAAATAACGTTTTTATTGTTTTATTAGCGGTTTTTCGCTTTCGAAAATAATACGTTATTATTATTATTATTATTATTATTATTATTAGTTCATCTCTCCACCACCGTGGACCACCACATACGAGCTACAATACATTACACACGTGCAGAAAACAACAACATAAGGAGCATTTCAGCGAAAGAAATATTTCACCGGCCACGGATCGCCCGGGACCGTCGGTACGGTACAGAGCACACTTCAACCCCGCCTCTGACTCTGGACCATAAGTCAGTCACGCCCGTAATTTCTCGGATAACGATCCCTGTGATATTATCGTATAAGTAGATTGTGTATTAAACAAACCAAAAAAAAAAAACAACACGCTCGCATGTGAAATATTAATAGAAACCCGTTCGTTTACACGTGCTCCGCACACCGTTTACACAACACATGTCTGTGCTCACAATTAATAATCTTTCTTTTTTCGATTTGATATATAAAACCAATTTTTAATTATATTGTACAGAATTCGGCCGGTCCCGCGTTACTGGATAAATTAATTATACGTATATGGATGTACAGGTAAACCGTGTGAACGATTTTTTTCTTTTATATGATATATTATTATTATAAATATTATTATTATTATGTGTGAATTATGACTTATAGAATAATTCGTATGGTCTGTGAAAAAACAAAAACGACTTTTTATAAAAAGAGACGTCACGTGCGATCAAAATATAAATATTGTTTTTACAACGAAACAATTTCTTTCTTTTTTTTTTATCATAAAATAAGTAATAAAACACACGGAATATTATTCGGCCCGTAACGAATTTCAAAAAAAAAAAGTTTTATTTTTAATTTTAATTCGCAATACCGCGACTTATTTATCAAATATCTGTTTTGTTTTAGATTTTGAACGAGTGTACGTCTTTTATTCAGAATATTTTCATATATATATATAATATACAAGAATGTGCTCTAATAATAAATAAATTTTAATAATTAATGTAGAATTCACATTATATATATATATATATACAATACGCGGTATTGAGGATTTTGTACGCAGCTTTTTTTGTACCGTTAATCAGTCTCAGTTAATAATATAATTGCACGCATTCGGGTAACAAAAATCGATTCCGTATTATCAATTTTTTTTTTTTGTTTTTGCCCGCTCTCGAGTTATATGAATATAATAAAATTTGTGCTTTCTACAGCTGCTTTTCGATTAGGCGTGCACATGCGGTTCTGCGCGTATAACACTCGACTTACATTCGAGCATTTTAAACCGATGGGGCGCGTGACAAACTAATAATATTAGTCGTAGGAAGGCAATTTTTATTTTCTCTACTGTCGTTGAAAAACATCCTTCGTCCACCTCGATAAAAAATTTAAAGGATATTTCTAGGAAAATATCATTCGAGAAGATTTTCTTCTCGTGTAACGTAATAAATTATAATGCGAGTAATCCTGCAGCAATGTGTAAAATTACGACTAAAGGCGTCAGCTCGTATTGTCTATAACTGATTGTGTCTCGTTTAAATGAAACATAATTGTCGATTTTCTTATCTGGAATAATTCAACTGCAGTGCGTTGAACAAGTTGAATGTTACAAATAAATTTCAAGTCTCGTATTTATTTACGAATACGAAATCCGTTTTTTTTTTATCGCAATTTTACGAAAATTTATAATAGTAACCGCGACGTCGAGTACAGCTAACATTAAGTAATAATAATAATAATAATAATAATAATAATTTTAAGACTTGTACCATACATTTTTATTATTAGTAGTTCAGTATTAAATATTTATATTTATTTCTGGCCTATGCGGATTACGATTTTTCTTCTTATGTATGTGAATATTATTTTTGTTTGCGTACGTATCGTAAACATCAAACGAAGACTTACTGTCGTACACTATACGTATTGCGCGAAAACAATTATTTTATTTTTATAATAATTTACAGGAACAACTGTTACCCGCTGTTATTGTCGTCGATTGTACGATCAAAGGCGCGCGTATTTATGCAATCGAAAAATCCGAATAACGTACCAAATTGTACTCGGAAGTAAAAATAATAAATAAATAAAGAAATCGCTTTTTATTATATTTACATTTCGCTGTTAAAAATGTAAAAGTGTTTACTTTCGACAAAAAAACAACATATATATATATATATATATATATATATATACATATAAATGGAAAATATTTTAAAGTTCACG
Organism: Chaetogeoica ovagalla; assembly: GCA_032441825.1. Lineage (NCBI taxonomy): Eukaryota > Metazoa > Arthropoda > Insecta > Hemiptera > Aphididae > Chaetogeoica > Chaetogeoica ovagalla. The sequence continues at coordinate 6,007,578 of CM063742.1, forward strand.
AAACACTGTTAACTATATTGTTTTACGACAAAAGAAATATTATATGAATTGGATTCGGTAAAAAAAAAAACCAATTGTATTATTGTATTTCCAAACGCAATGAATGCAATTATAAATAATTAACGGTTGATATTATAATATACGCATAAATACGTGGAAAATATTATTTTTTCAATGGAATTTCAAACACGCACAGATTTTTCACAATATTCCTGATTTACATATATGGTAAATAATTGTAATAATTTTTTTTCAAAATCAAATCAGTTTCACTATAATTTTATATATATATATATATAACTTTTAGGTGTTAAGTGTTGCGAAAAATACACACAGTTTCCGATCTCCTTTAACTATTACTAAATAATGTTTATTTTCGTCATTGAATATATTATATAGAATTCTGTTCGTATTTCATGTCGATACGTGTGCGTGAGCTCATGTGATATTTCATTATTGATGACGCTGCATGGTTCACGTCAGGTATTATTTAATGAAATGGCCGGTGAAAAAACAAATCGATATTGTCTCTTTTGTTGTTCTCCGTGGAAAAAAAACCACCAAGTTTCCATTACTAGATTAGAAAAAAACAATAATGCGTTGTCATTTAAAACGCGTAAGGCGTAGTGCTGTAGCGTACGTCATAATATGTAGACATAACAAATATATCAATATACGTATTAACGATTATTAATCGTCATAACAATATTCCAACTCTAATCCGTACTCGTTTATTACGTAAACGTTTATTGCTTTAAATAATAATTATTTTTAATGTACATACTATGTCTTGTTTTACTCACATTTTTATTTCATATCAAAGAAAGACTACTTAACAACCTCACGGCTGAATGAACGCTCGTGTGGAGGCCTCGGGCGTTGTCTTTTTTACAACATTGTTGTTAAAATATGTCAATAACTACACATAAACGTACATTAAACAAAACATTTTTAAAATATGGGAAAATAAATGAAAATACCATTTGGGTATTTTGAACATGATGTATAGTTTTGGTTTTAATGGCTTCGTACTAGCTGTAAATTGCTACGCCTCTCCCTCTCTCTTCACTCCTTCGCCGTAGCTGATTACGGCTAATTTTGTTTTAAGAAAATTATAAGTTTTACAGAAATTAACTACAAATCTCTTTCTTTCTTAATGATGAACACATATAATAAAATATTGAAATGAAAGACAATAATATTTTAAACTGTTTTACGTTAATATAAAATATGTATTCAATTCGAGTGCTTTAGGATATACGATTAGTTTCTTCTCTCTTTAACAAAGAAACAGATTCGATTGTGTCCCACTTGCGAACGCGCGAGTATAGTATGGCCGTGTGAAAAGAATGGATTTTTCCATGCCGCCTTGATGTAATTAATAATTTAAATCTAAATGTAATTAATAATTTATGTACTACAAAATACGTATGGGGTAATTAATATCAAACGGATCGTTTGATTAAATTAGAAAACGAGTGTAAAATATTAATTTACACTCCTCGAGTAAATTACAGTCAAGAGCGTGACTGTTATTTTCTTTAAGGTGCATATCTCGTGAAAAATATCTCGCCGTGTCAAGTAGGTAAGTCCCGTAGTAATTTGCATAGGCATAGTAAATAATTATATAAATGTGTACACGGTCCGCGAAGTAAATATAGAGTGCTTTGGGCGGGCTTACGAACTTCAAAACACGCACAGAAACGTGTGCTTGAAACGGAAAAATACGCATTCGTCGTGTGGCTAAAAATGTGAACTACAGCTGTTACGTTTACGGTAATTATTATAGCGATTAATCAGTTGGTGATACGCATAGAGTACAGTCCTCAACACACACACCGTACCATTAAGTTGTATATACAACTTAACTAAGCTGCGACATTATAATAATATTAGATTAGCGTTTTGACCGAGACTTTGTAAACGTAAACGCGTTGATAATAATTAAGAAAATAGTAAAATATATACGCGATCGGTTCTGCTTTACGCGCTGTCAATTAAATATATACATATATATTTTGTTTTAAATTAAAAGTCAATATACATCGATACATTTTAATATATGCATCAGGAGGATCATCGCGTTTGAGGAAGAGGGTTCGGTGGTTTCATTAAAAACGCGCATTTCTCGCGCAGATTTCATTAATTTCCTCATTGTGATGTTTAAGTATACTCTTATAAATATATATATATATATATAGTCTTTAAACGTTGTTATATATTATACAGTTCCGAGTTTTCATCAAACTTTTAACTTTGATGATTGTATATTATTACGCTGCATTATGATACGACTATACGAGTTTTGAAAATACTTTAGTATAATACATTCCGAGAACAGAAATTAATTGATGTGGTAGTCAAAAAAGTTAAAACGGAGGTTTGCACTTGACTACACGACTGCCGTGTCGTCCTATTTAAAGCTTATTGTGTGTTAAATAAATGTCTTATCATCACAACAAATAATTTACCTCTAAGGTATCAAATAGCCAGTTACACGCATAACAGCAGTTTTTTTTTTTGATATCCGCGTTTCCTATTCTTTTACACCACATTACTTACGTGTCATAGCGTTCCAGACACTAAAGAGAAAAAGAGAAAGACATTAATTCATACGTATCATTTTTCGTCTAAACAACGCAATCAGTCCGCAATAGTGCCGTATTATATTAATATAATTAATATTATATAAATCATTATTCGTATATTATTAATATAATAAAAAGTTAATGGATTTGAATGGTTTGGACGTGCATGGATTAAATGACGTGAAAGCGGCCTGTATAATTTATGCGCGACATGCAAACAATTTGAAAATCGCAGCAAAAAAAAATAATTATCGTTTTAAATATTTAAATGAACGCGGAATGTTCACTCGATACGGTGGGATGAATGTTTATTATTTAAATCGAATCGTTATATATAAAAAAAAAAAAAGATAATAATATAAAAAATCCTATTTAAAACGAAATTATTGATCACTGGCCTTTTTATTGTAATATAGTAGTTTGAACGGTTGAAATATATAATGGAGGATATTTATTTGAGTTATTATTATTATTATTTCCTGGCCGATACGGAAGAAGTAAAACGCAAAAAAACTATTGATGTTGTACAAGCAGTATTGAAAATATTAATTGCAACGCGCCATGTACGATGTACAATGTACGTAATTTGACATTTTCGTAGAAGTACGTCTGAAGTAATGGAATATTTTCCGCGGGCTAGTAAAATGTTAATATAAGCTGCACCAGTGAGTACCGTACGGTAACAAATGAAATATCGTTTAGAAAACTACTAAAAAAAAAAAAAAAAAAAAAATTTAATTTATAGATCGAACACCCCTGATATGATTGTAAGTGTAGAAAAAGATATTGCTGATGAATTGAATGTAAACAAAATTGCAATGCAAAACTTCAAAAAAAAAAAAAAAACCCCCGTGGAATTAACATTTAAATATATGTTTACATGGTTTCCACAGTGTTAATGTTAATAAAACGAATTGAAAATTAAAAAATATTATTTATCAATCATTTCTCATCGGTTTTCCGATAATATTATAGCGTAACGTTTCATTTGTTTTTCTACACGTTTGCAGGAAAAACGTGTTGTACACGTAAATATACGTAATATTATACTGCACGAACGACAACATTTGCGTTACAAACAATATTGTCTTTAGATTCGTTTTTTCTTTTTTTCTTTTTCGATAATAAGTGGCGATGCCGTCGTGTATCTGTATAAGGTAGTTTTCGAGCAATGGGAGAAAATTATTTTTTTTTGAGTCTTCGAAATTCAATTCGCGCCCATCCTCTCCTTGGATTTCACGTTCGGGACGGACCTAATACAATATTTAATTTCCGATACGATTTATAAGTCGTATAAAGTCCGATTGGGGGGGGGGGGGAGAAGCGATGATGATGATGATGATGTCGTCGGTAGCTGTATACAATGTCGACGACGCCCGGGACGTGTGTACAAACCGAGAAGAGATATGTCTATGACGATATGATCTCTATATGTATATTGTGTATACATATAGGTTTTGGGATCGTCTATTGTCGTACGTATAAGAACTCGGTGGTTATGTGACTCATTCATGTAAGAGATAAAAATAACAGACCTCAGTAGAGAAAATGCATTGCCAGTTATATGGAGATAACATCTGAACCATCTGGTGTCCACTCCCCATTCGAAGTTTTCTTACGCTCGCTGAAACGCGCACCCACTCCGAAACGACGTCGAAAACGGACATCAGAAATTTGTTTTCGTTTCTTTTTCTTTTTTTGTTGTTGTTGTTGTTGTTGTTATATCGTTTGTAAGTGCGTATGACGTATTGATGTATTGTACGGGCGAATCGATCGAACTGTATAACATGTCTACTGGGGAAAGTGAAAAATACGTGATGATCGAATCGCCTTTTAAGTGCACAAAGGTGAAAAACCGATTGCGAATTACACACGCCTTATTAAAAGTTTATTTATATAAACTAAATGATGTGTTATTGCAATATGGTAATATGTAAATAGTAAAGGTTTTAAATATACAAAAGTTATATATTCAGGTTAAACGTGAGAAAATGTGTTTGCATCTAAAAAAAAACGAAAATTGTATAATATACGAACTGAGTCCGCAGACGATTTACTTCACATTCGCGATACGATGACGTATTTGGTTCATAATGACGTTAGGCGTAAATCGTTCAAGTGTAGTTTACTCGATTAATATTAATGTACGAGTTCAGACCTGTTTTGAAATACGCGTAAAAAAAAAAACAAAAAATTCTCTATCTTATACGTCATAGAAATTATGTTATTATTTTAATTTTACGATGCGTTTGTTCGAGCGCTCGGCGATTGGCGAATATACAAGAGCAAAGTATAATTTTAGAATTAAGAGTCGCGTTATGTTTTTCGACGTTTTGTGAACAATCATCTAGTAAACCATAATATAAAATATACAGCTTGACATTTGAACAAACTGTTGTTTCTAAATACTATTAAAATAGATAATACGTAATATTCAGTATTATTTTATACGCAATACGCTATAATGTTCGTCGTACTGTTGCCGTATAGTTGTAAAGTCGATTCACCGATTTATGGGATACCATTATTCCCGTTTATTCGTGGTTTCAACGTACCACTAGGAGCGATAAAAGAGATTTCTAATCGTTTTTCTCTCTTTTCCCACGAGACGTAATAGCTGGCGGTTGCCTGGTGCTGTGCGATTATTCCAAAACGAATGTAAATTGAACAAAAATATCTTACTCGTAACATTGTTTTGACACGAGTGAGGTGTTTTTTTTTTTTTTTTAAATATTTTTGACAAAGAATGTCCGTACAATGTGTATGTCGGATACTTCCCACGCACGCATGAGAGAAAAAGAGATAAAATCCATTTGAACTCATTCAAAAATCATATTTTGTACAACGAATGACTTCCACGCTAAAATGCACCTGCGGTCCATCCAGCCTTCGGACACATCATAGAATTATATTGTCACCTTTCATATTATGATAATACACATGACGCTTGGCTCGTAGGATTTTGTTTTTATACACATAATAATATTCTCAACTGTTCATAAATAATAATAATAATAATAATAATAATAATATAACACGACGGTGACCATCGAAATAGTGCCAAGAAAGAATGACAAGAAATAATGCCTTCAAATATATTCAGCGCATTTTGTTTATACGAGTACCTACATCATGCGTCAACTCCGTTTGAGTACACTGCAATGTTTTCGATGAACAGATAAAAAAGTTTCCCCTTTTTTTCTCATTTTAATACGCATTTTTCTGTTATGGAAATCGTCGAATTCTCACAAACAAATGCGCGGTACTATTAACAGAAATAATAATATATATAAAACGCACGAAGGAATTATCATCCGTCACTTTAAATATATTACGGATTTTTTTTTTCAACAATAAATCATATTATATTTTGAATTGTGTTGTGTGCGCCGATATTATTTATCACATAATAATTGCACGTACCTATCTATTTACACTTTTACATTAGAATATTTGAAGAAAGTACCTACATATATAATTACGCAGTTTTTATTTAATTTCGATTTCTGTCTAGAACAAATTTGGCGAATGAATTTTCGACCACTTCCCAATGTCCGATCATGTTGAAATTTTATACACAAACCTTTGGCTTTAAAGACAATACAACAGAGTAATATAAACTAAAGTATCTGCGCACATGATCCGCCACCGAAAGTAGTAATCATATTTTTTTTTTTAACAAAACTTTTAATACGTTTGAAATTTATTTTAAAAAGATTTGAATGCAAATGAAATATCTCAAATTTATTTACTGTCATTATAAGCAGTTTTTAGAATATCGCTACTCCGCCGTATATTCAGTGTTCAGTAATTTAGACAAAGCGTCGTCAAATGACAAACAGAATAAGGGTATTGAAACAACTCGAATTTTATGGATGTCAAAAAATCTAATCGAAAATTCGTTTTTGTAGTTTTTCAAAAAAAAACAATTTTTTTTTAACAATATTCGTTATATTTAAATACCTATTGAGAAATACGGGCCGCGGATTATGCCGACGCCTGTTTCTATACCTATTGTATTATTTATTAATATTATATGCGATCTCTGTATGCTGTAATATAATATTATAATTATAATATATTAATTTGGAGTTGTTGAAAACAGGGACGTACCATACGATATCAACATAATAATAATAATACACATATTGCGCGCTATTAATTATAATTAATAGTATATTATGTGCCAGCGATAACGTTATGCGATTAAAATGCACATTGTGTAATCAAGATTTGAATATACACACGTATATATTGATATTCAAATCTTGAATATATTTCCTTAGAAACGATTTACTCGCTAGTTAAAAGTAACCCGCGCGTTTGTTGAACGTTCAAAAAATAATGTTGTAAATTAAATAGGAACGTAATTGAATCCGTAATTCAGAGACTGTAAATGAAAGCACATGCACCAAAGAAAAAAATTAAAAAATTTCTTGAACACACTTAGAACAGTAAAAAAATTCTTTTTCCGGTACGATGTGTGTCCGGGCTAGAGTAATTCGATCGTAGTTTCGGGCTGTTGGATTTTTATCGCAAATACGAAATTTCCGTTACCGTTCTACATTCACGTGAACAGACATTGATGAAACGAAATAATAATATATATACAAGGGATTGGGGAGCGAGTATTTTTCTCTTTTCGTCATCATGCACCCGCCAATCGTAGCAAAACAAACGTTTCGTACTTCAAACGTACCAATCGACCTAACGATACGAATAAACATTCTGAAAAAAGATTCGAATTCCTCGGGGAATATTTACTATAGAATAACTTTTCCACGTTTCTAATTTTTTTTATCACATACATAATCCTTAAGAAAAGAAGAAATCACTGGAACAAATTTGAAATAAAAACAATCGCTAGTAATCAATGTTCAAAGGTCTTAAGATAAAAAAAAATAAGATGAGAAAATCATAGCAATATTCACGACGAATATTCGAATTTGTTTTCATAATCTTTATCGCATCACTAGGCCGATCGGAACGAAACGTTTATTTTACTACTTACGATTCCGTGTGTGCAAGACGAAGAGCTTAAGTTCTTGTTTACAAATCACCTTAAAATAACGCAAAACTCGACGGCGTAATAATTAGTAATAATAATAATAATGTACCTACGTCAATATCGTATTTTTTGAGAATATGTCAGCAAACGCGAGTGCGATATTCGCAGGATATCGAGGTTTCGACTAATATTCGTTAAACGATTTAAGATTAACTAGAATATAATAAATATTAAAACGCGTCGATTCGGCTTGGTAAACGCGCGCGCGCCCAAGTGTGTCTGATTTCCGGATAACGCACCAAGAGAATACTTATTAGTTCTAAGATAAGTTATTATTATTATTATTATTATTATACATATTACGCTTTTTGGTAAACAGTTTTTCAGACAGCGAATATGCTCAAAGAGTTTCCGCGAACCACACACCACTGCCGCTGTTTAAAGGGCTTTAAAATCGAACAACAACGCACGCAACACCTACCGATATTGTTAATACAATATTAATAGTTATTGTTTTTTAAATGAGTTTGTTTTTGAAATATTCCTCTACGGGTTTTCGCACAAAAAAAAAAAAAAAAAAAGTTTATATACAGTCGTATTCGTCTCGCATAAATACAATATTATTATGATTTACGCTATTATAACACGTAGTTACTATAATTTATAAAATAATTTTTTGGCATACCACTCGCTTGGCTAATGCAATTTTCTAGTTTATCGTCGAGGAAATTATCATTTTATAAATAATAATGTGTGAAAACAATATTCGTACTGTTGTATTCATGTCGCGCGTATTACCCTTACACTTAGCGTGTAGGATAATAATTGGGAAATATTGCAATAGTTTGGACGACAAAACAGCAGCAAGCGTATTTCGTGACTTCCAATCGTCCGTGTGCGTTTCGCTCTAAACGTTTCGTTTTTAAAACGATATGAAAAAATAACATTGTTTTGTAAATAATCCTAAGATTTCAGAAATTTTACACATTACGAGTGGAGAATTATCGCAATTCGAAATTGTTGTAAAATCCGATATTTTATATTAAATCCTCTCGACTCGACAGCAACGATACAATTTCTAATTTAACTATAACAAACCACGTCTGAGGAGGATTTTTTTTCTCCAAATCAAATCCATTTCAGCAGAAACGCGGGCGTAAAAATTACGTAACTTTTTTTTGTTCGTTTTAGCGGACGGACTTTAATTACACACATTACCGTTCTTGTGGCTTAAAAGCAATGAAGAATCTCGCCAAGTATTTTTACGTAAAGAGAAAGAAAAAAATGTTCGTTTTTTTGTAGTCGTACTAAGCAACGCGTCGTAAATTTTAAAGACAATTACGAGTAGTCATTACGGATTACCTATAATTGACGTACACCTACCATTCGAGTGTACCGGGGAAAAAAAAAAAACATTCCGTTAGTAAACGGTATTATGAAAATTTACCGCGGCCGTCTCCGGCGAAACGGTTTATCAACAGCCAAATAAATTGTGCGACGAAACGGCGCGCGGTCACGAGGCTAGCAATATTCGTTCTATTTCGCGTTTATAATTCAACGTTATTAATACACGCTCGGACATCTATCAGCTATCGTCACAACAATTATTTTCAACAGTCGATTTTCGATTAACGCGAAACAATATTTTTATAGTTGCGCAAATTCAATAATACTGTTGTATATATTCGTTCCGAATCCCCCCGCGCGCGCGCGTGTTTCAAACGTATATTAGTCGTAGTACTGAAAGGTTTAATTCGCACCGGCGATTTAATTGCAAAACGCGTTTGACCGTCGTCACTGACGGCTACTGCACCGACAACAGCAGCAGCAGCAGCAGCAAATTCTGTCAATGCTCGCTCGGCATTTCGATTAAACGCGAGTTCGCAAATAATAATAATGTGTGCCGCCGGGTTATAAGGAAAAGCGAAATTAATTTACGTCGCACACAAATCGCGCGGTAATTGTCGCCCGTGCAAAAACAGTAAGAGAATAAACATTGCAAAACGTTGGAGCAGGTTAGGTGTGGTGTAAACGTACCAAAAACAAACCGCGGGGTTAACGCAATGAATTTGTATCGCGTAAAATTCTGATATCGCCGCGGTCAAAATGACTCGTTTAATAGCACAAAAAAAAAACTTTCCCCCCCCCCTCGTTTTTTTCTCACGTCTCCGAGACAGCGTCGAAACACGCGAGAACGTTATTTATTACCGATTATTAAATGACAACGAGAAAAAAACAATTGTTTTCAATTTAAATAGTATACATTACTTAATCATCCGTCGTCGACAAATTTCGCAAAATATAATAATAATATTATTATTATTATTCGTAATTCGCCAATATAAATAATAATAATAACAATATCATTATGAAACGCGTTATGCATTAGGTTTTTTCTTTAGTAATTTCTATGTTTTATATAGAAAACAACGACTCGCGTATGAATATTACTACCGGAAAAATATAAAAAAATGTCGACGGCATTTTTCTATAGCCTTTTAATGAATTTAATAATAATCGCTATAGGAACACCACTGTAGACCGCATTTCGAATATTATTCATAGTTATTTCACCCGCGACAACACGTTGACATATTTCAATATCACAGGGGCGTATTTACTTCATCCCCTGGGGGGGGGGGAGGGGGAGGGACGAGTAGAAAAACGGCCCGTTGAATCTGTTACCAACTTAGAATTATCGAAAAATTATATGAAAATAATAAGTTTTAAATAAAAAAATGTTTTATTACATTTTAGTTTTAGTTCGATTAATTTTAGTTGTCAGTAAATATAGGTACACACACAAGTATCTAGGGAGGGCGATCACTTCCCCCCTCCCTTGTATACGCCCCTGCAATATCATATTCCACATGTCGGGCGATTAATGTATTATATAATATTTAATTGCATAATTAATTTGAATAACATAATAATAATTATGTAAAAATTATAGAAGTTGAAAAGGTGTATTAATATGTACGCGGATATGGAATAGAATTGTAGAAATATTAAAAAAAAAAAAACCGTTTGCCTATACGTGTAATAGGTTTTTAATAATGAAAAAAAATCAATTACCCGCACTTTAAATTATAATATATGTGAATCAATAGAAACACAAAGAGTTTCGAACTCGTAAATATTATATATAATATATATATATATATATATATATATATATATATATATATCGATGTAACGAAATATTAAATTAAACAAGTGTGTGAACAAAATATTGGAACGTTACGGGCGACGATGTATTAATAACATTATTTTAATTATTCGAATGAGAGACCTCTCTGTCCGTTGACAGTATAACTCTTCGATATACGGTGTGATCGGCGGCCGCAGAGAGTTTACGCCGTGAGTTAATTGTACCGGCGTACGTGTACGGTTTTTTTTTTTATGCGCACGAGTGACGGCGTAGTGCCGTGGCGTTTTATTTTAATTAAAAACGATATTTGTAATAATAAAGGTTTTTACGACGGTAAATACGGATTCGACACAATTAATGCGGTGGCGTATTCATACGTTTATTATTATTATTATTATTATTATTATTATAATAGAATAGAAATTAACATAAAGTGAATGCGTTTGAAACGCGTCGTTTTATATATATATATTATTGTGTATAACACCTACAATACTCCAACGGCAGTATAATGAAATAGCCTCGTAAACTCGAGGAAGAACGGATGTTTTTTCTGCACAGGATGTCGTTCATTTTTCAAAAAAAATCTCGAAACGCGGTGGTACGTACGTACACAAAAAGCAGCGCTACACGAATGGAGCTTGCGACAGGAAAGAAAATCCCGCGGCTGATGCAAAGGCAAAGGTGTATCGTCAGATCGCGCGTGAGCCCGAAAATCCGCATTGACGATTACGATACGCGGTACACGACAACTATTATTATTTAACGATAATTGAATAACTGAAACGATCGACAGGCCGACGATCAAACGTTTTTCCAGAAACGCTTTGACTGTACAACTCGCGCGCACTTTAGTTTTACACAACACTCGTTTATAACGCGTAATCATCGAAATAGACGTATAGGCATACACGAAATTCAAAACATCCTGGGACCTAATGCTACTACAAATAAATAGTTTTCTTCATGTACATTGATAATTATATAATAAATACAACGCTATATCGTTCATATAAAGTATAATTGCCGCCACAAGTAGATTTACATGATTATACACAATCACCATACTGGTCTGCGTTTGTGTAGTCCATTAAAAATCTATCGCCGTTACACGTGATTTTAACATCGAAAATATAAATTTCGAAATACATTTATATATATATATATATTTTTTTTTAAATTGATTTATACGATATATCTCGTTCCGTAACTCATAGGATAATTCTAGTCACGGCATAAAATGGCGCATGTACGTCGTTAGTTAAATGTTTGAAAATTGTCGGCTATTATCCGTCGACAAAATCGAATTTCGACTGAGAACAATTGAAATTCAGATTACAATGTTATAATACCACATAATTTATTATATAATTTTGTTCATTGTATAAATTTATAATTTAAACGGAAAAGTGTCGACAACTCGTTCTTGGATCACAGTTGTATAATACTGTACTGTATCGGGTTTGAGTTACTACCCATACACGTATGATTCGTAGGATCGAGATAAATGAACGCGGTTTCGCTACAGAATTAATAGTATTCTCGTAAATTATAGAGATTAAAAAAAAAAAAAGAACCATATACTGTCGTCTGTTACCGTGTGTCGTGTGTGTGTGTGTACATATTAACACAACTTTCACGCGTATTAAAACTTTGTTAAGTCTGATGGTGGCGGTGGTCATTCGCTGAAAATGCGGTCCTCTTGTGATGAAATTCGTTGCGAAAGAGTTTCTCGAGAATTATTATTGCACTGTTTAGGTGTACAATCGTAACTGATGGCGGATGACCGGGAACGGATTTTCACGCAATTTGTTAATTATTATACGCACATAAAATGTGGTCTCGTGTACGGAGGGAATGAAATTCAAGGGAACAAAACATTCGAAATTTGAAACATTTTTTTAAGATTCTAAGCGAAGCGAGTAATTGGCGTATTGGTTTTACAACGTTTCTTTTTCCCGTGTACGAATTTCGATTATGAACGAATGAAAACAAAAAAAAAAGTTTAGTTGTTTGAGAACGTCAAATATCGAATGCGTATTCAATTCCATGACAATAGGACATCCATTACTCTGTTCATTAACCTCTCGGGGATCCGATTTTTTATAATAGGACACGTCTGTATGATCGTAATGCGTATTACGTTTTGTATGAAATAGTTTTATAAAATACGCGACGTGGTGTCCGACCGATTAATAAAACGCATAGTCGACTGCAAAATCGATACTGAAAAACGTTTACATATGCGTATTTCTCTGACGTTATACGCAGCGCCCGTTACGTTCCGCGTCTATTCGAAAAGTCTCGCATTTTAACGTAAATTAATACGATTATTATTTGTCGGCCATTGTTACAAGAAAAAATTTACGGTAAAGCCTTTAAATTGTAACGGCGCAGGGATTTACGTTTTGGCGTTGCGTCCTATCGTTTTTAACGACGATCGAAAATCAAACGTCCATTAAACCGGGCTAATCGCGACGATATTATTCATAAAAAACGGTGTTTTTCCGTCGACTCGACGACGACGACGACTACAAACTGTGTACACAATGTTTACGCCTCTCGTGTATTTCGTGTGTTTTATGCCGTTAATCGTTGTACCATTACAAAGTCGGTTTTCAATATTTATCCAGCGAATAATTATGAGAAGAAAAATAAATAGAATTACGCGCGGTCACGTTACCGACAGGTTTCGTCCTAAACGATATCGCGTCATACTACATCGTATTACACGAATACGTATACGCGTGATTGGAACAGGCGCTTGCGTGACAGGCGAACGCCGACTCGGGAAATCAAATCCGTAATCCTTCGCAAATTGGACCCGGCGGAGTCATACGAACTACATAATATAGTTTTATGTAAACTATTTTCAGATCGAAAACCGGAGGATGACAGCGCGTACGCGTGATGCGACTGATTTTGCTGTCTAACACCGCGAAAATCGTGCGTGGAAGACGCGTTTGCGAGCTCGTTTGCGGGGTCTGAACGATCGACGGGCGTTCGCGCGGAACGGAAACGTTTATTTACAATATATTATGCGAAAAACGTATTATGGACGATGATGATGATGATGATAATAGTCACGTCCGTTTACCGTCGTATCACGTTCTCGATATTTCTCTCGAGAACAACAGTTCACCGTTTCGTTTTTATAAAATATGTTTATTACTCACATGAAAACGTGTTAAACTACTGTTCCGATTTTTAATTAAATTTCCCCCCCCCTTTTCTTCGGCGTACGGGTTTCAATTAGAAAAAAAAAATGTTCCTCTCAATATCCGTTAATTTTTTTGTTTTTGCGAGACTTTTCCGCCAATGTAATTCTTTAGTATTCGAATCGTCAAATTGATTCACGATTTCTACGCAATGGAAACGCGCCTACAGCCTACGGTCTGTACTCCGTCAAGTACATATTCACGAATCGGTATGCAATGATTGCACAGTTGATTATTATGAGGGAGTAATAGACGTTTTTAGGAACACCATAAAGTGTAATATCTAATGACGCACGGTGGAATCGTAGAATGCATGTCGATAAGGCATTTTTTTTTTATTATTACGTCGGTTAAAAAGTGTAGAGGGAGCCTTGGGTGGGAGGAGGGGTTTATTAAATTTTTTTACAATATTATCGTACAGATATCATAAATTTTCTTTACATCAGGCTACATCTAATTCCCTACATATCACTGAAATATCTTTACAGAATATCGAGATCGCCCATAAATAATAATTCATCACATCACGCATTTGAAGCTTTATGTATGTAAACGATTAAAGAGAGTGCGTCCAAGTAAAATGCACGCGTACTCTCCCGTGATAGCGTCGTAGCGATTCCGAGACCGTCGTGCAAGTACTCTCATACTGTGCGCGTGTAAGCACAAAAGTCGAGAATCGTTCTCGCCATGATCTCTAAGGCGATAGCCTCGTTCACGCGACGATACTCACACGACAATAACTCTAAATCAACTATAGTAGCTTTTTACTATCATCGTGTGCATTATAATAATAATAATAATACGTTTAACTATATTATATTTTAATGCGGTTTCATATGCAAATATACGCCCGCGGCCGCCGTTTCGCGTTGAATCCATTCTAAACTTTGAACGGCAGTTTGTTTCGAAAACATTTTCCCCGGGACGACCGCGTGTAAATACGAATTTTGTCGTTCGTGTTTCGTCGTGGAATTAGTTTACACGCGAGCCCAGTACATTTGTAGTCGCGCGCTTGTAATGTCCGTGTGTCCAACCGTATACAGCACTGGGCGTGTGACGGCTATACAGTGGGGCGATATTTCCAAGATCTCGCGCAAATATTGTATCTGGTGGTAACGTATGGTCAGACGGCGGTACTCGGTGGTGCGCTTAATAAAAAAATACGGTATAAAAAAAGAGCTTTTATCCGATAGAGACGCGTTAATAGAACACCACGCGAGTAATGAAAACGCCAGCTTCATCTTTTTCGCCGCAGCTCGTTGTTACCAAGTAATAAGTTACGGTACCGAGTTGCGGCGGACGAAAACGAAAATGTATTTTTTTTTTTAATCAAATATCCGTAATACACTAAAAATACACCCTCGGCCGTTCGATAAGCTCGTCGTCCAGCGAGACCGCCGACCAGACTTATGATGTAAATTTGCTGCTTCGATAACTTTTGCTGTTTCCCATATTATTGATTTCTAACAAATTTATATAGTTGTTCGCTCATAATTACACGCGGTATATTGCAGCGCCAGTTATATTATGACCCGAATAACTTGGTATATTCCATTACTATAATAGCACACACGTCTATCTCTGCATAAGGCACCGACTATTTTGCAGCCGTTTCCGTTTCACCTATCCGCAAATGAACTTTGTTGCAAAGCACTTATAACATAAACTTCTCGGTTTCGTATAAAGACGGAGTGCTTTAAATTTATGTGCGTTCCGGCTTGTTAAAATACCTAAACAATTAATGTACTCTCGCTCGTGAGTTTTACATATTATAGAAAGTTCTTTCGTATTTGTGACTCGCGGATTCTGACATTCTGTTCGTTGCAAGACCTTTTAGCTGATAGCGTAGGAACACTATAATTTTTCGTTTTACATTTTGCAAAATACGATTGTATGAGAATGTACAATCTCTCTCTCTCTCTCTCTCTCACGAGTATTAAGTATTTTATACTTAATTTTATACTCTCACGCTATTAAGTTATTAAACATATATATATATCGTTCAAAAAGTTTTCTCGTGTACACGGATCAGTGGTTAGATCGACGCGACACGTTACGAATACTGTTCAAAGCGATATACCACAGTCTTACCAGATTCGTCCCAAACCTCAATAAACTTACACTAAATAACATATATCCAATGAACGAATAATGTAAAATATTAATTAAACGTTAATGATATGTTACGATTTAAATATTAGTACAACATTGTATTGACTTAAATAAACTTTATTGTAAGTGATTATTTTTTAAATTAACATCATTACATTTATATATATTGTTTATTCTCAAGTCTCAAATACACTTTTGCGTTTTTATTATTAAAAAAAAAAAAGTATAATTTATTACCTACAATAATAAATAAATGAAAAAATTATATATATATATATATTAACAGCGCGCTTTTAATTAAAATTACACTTATTTATTATGAAAACAATAATATATATTTCAATAGATTGCATTTGAATAAAAATTAAATAAATAATTTCGAGTCGGGCGATTCGTAGAATATATAATAGAAAGTACAAAATGTATAAGAAACACATAGTGTGCTATGAATAATACTAATAAATTACCAAGTAATATACTCATTGCTTTGTGGAATGCACAAATTCTTTATCTTAAGATATTTTTTCGTAACCAGAGCTTTCGATCACTTTGGCGTTTTGGCGGTTTTTTTTGCATCACAGAGGGATATTCTCTGAGATAATGTAATTATTAAAACAACTGAAAACTTGACTGTAAATTTTTTTTTATACGATATTATTAATTTCGTGTGATGGTGTACAATTGCTATTGTCAGTCAGTAAATCGATCTAGGATAATTATATAGAAATTTGATTCTGTAGTAATTAGAGATATTAGAGAGATATAATACGTACATGACTATTGCCTTTGTCGTACGACGACTGATATTGTCTTGAAATACGACAGTTCGAAAATATTTTGGGAAGGAAATTTAATCAAATAGAACATGTTACTAAAAAAAAAAAAGAAAAGAAATTTGATTCTAAAGAAACAACAAATCAATAGTTCGAAAATATCGATATATTCTCTCGTGTTACATACGGGAACACACTGATCGCGAGAAGTCAGCCATTCGGATCCGAGCTAACCTTTGTGTCGGCGGGAATGTAATTTTTTTTTAACAAAGAAACCTTTTATTTTTTACTCCATACATTTATGTGCGGAAAAATTGATTGCGATCTTCTTATTTCGTTTTAAAATTCGAACTTTAGTAGTAACTCGTAACCTAACGCTTAATAAAAAAAAAAATTAAATATTATCATAAACACGAAAACATTCCCGGATTGATAATATATTAAGTGCATTAAGATTGTAGTGTAGACAATAATATTACATGGACATAACATAGCTGAGAAATAATAGTTTTGTCAATGGTGTAAAATAAGTA
This sequence comes from Chaetogeoica ovagalla, assembly GCA_032441825.1. Classification (NCBI taxonomy): domain Eukaryota; kingdom Metazoa; phylum Arthropoda; class Insecta; order Hemiptera; family Aphididae; genus Chaetogeoica; species Chaetogeoica ovagalla. The sequence continues at coordinate 6,024,961 of CM063742.1, forward strand.
ATAACAGTTAAGTAATGTCCTAGACGAGACCGTCTCGTCTTGGAAATAATAGTCTAATCATTCCTAATAACGTATTGGATTTTAATAAATTATAAACATTTGCGGAAAACACGACACACAGTGGGAATAATAATAATAATATGAATCTATAAGAAAACCCTTAAAATAATAATTTCAAGTCTCTTCCATAATTGTCTTTTTCTACACTTATTCAAAACACCGTATCCCGGGACTTATCGAATTAGTGGTCCCTTGTGTCGTAATGAATATTCGTACATGTCTTCCTTTTCTGTACCGAATTAACTTAATTTTTTTTAAGGGAACCCTTTTTGTACTCCCTTTTATGCGTTTTCATTTATGTATCTTTTACTTTTATACAATCTTTTCTTCAATTTACGTCATTTTGGGGCCTTTTTTCCGAACATGGTCATGTACATCTTATGTATTTTGTCAGAGTAAACATTATTTTGCACACCTTATCAACATCCGTAAAACACTTATGGAATTCGTTTCAATAGATACCCATAAATATAATTTTCAATAGATATCAAATATTTATTTTATAATATTTCTCTCTTGGTTATGCTAAACCCAAATAAAAATCCATACGGTTTCATCAATTAACATCAAATTTCGCATATACGTTCTCCGTTTACCGGGATAATTTTTAATAATATTTTGAAAAAAAAAAAGAAATCCGTCGCCACGAGTGGAACTAATCAGTAATTTTGTTATGCGTGTAATTTTTTTTCTTTTACCATATAGTTAATAATAATAATAATAACAATAATAATAATAATAAACTTTCAAATATTAGTAAATATAAATAATATGCTCGATACTATTTATTGATTTTTCTTATTAATTAAATTTTATAAGAATTTAAAATTTAAATAAAAGTGCGTACGTTTAATTTAGAAAATAAAGCATTTTAAATTATGATTATTATTAATTTTATATTTTATTTTTACTTTTGTTATTGTATTCGTAGCAAAATGCTGCTGATGTCTTATCGACGTAAATTTAAATAAACAAAAACTTGAGAGAAAATTTGGATGAGTGTTATAAATTGTTAATCGAATTGAATTTGTCGTGTAATCTTAATAAGAAAATCAATATATATAATAAAATAATATATTAAACGTATTACGTATTTGTTCTATTTTAAATTATAATGAAGGCACTAATATCAAAGGGACAAATTCAATTAAAAAAACAAAAAGTATTTAATTAAACCGTAAATATTAGCCCAGTAACGTGGCGAATGAATAACAAAATCTATTTCAAATTGGAACATATAATTTTTAGATAAAAAAAAAACACTAATATATTATTAAGACTTTTTTTTTATTATTATTAATTGAATAAATATTACAATAATGGTTTAAAAAGGGTGAACAATAATACGTCATATGCACGACAACGTGTATACTACCCTATCACTTGAAGATGATTTTTGTAAAACAATATTTGAATTTTAAATAAATTCTATTCAAAATTAAAGTCGGTCGATTCGATAATAATGAAATCGTAGGCCAATCAAATCGTTCATAATATGTAAACGTTATTACGCAAATTAGCGCGAACGTATCAATTTTTTTTTCCATCGACGCAACAAATCCTTTTGTTTGTACGAAAATGATACAGAGAATTTTTTAATAATAATAATAATAATTATAAGTTTAGAATTAAAAAAAAACAAAAAATATATTATGAAACGACGATTGATCGAACACAGTAATTCAACAAATTCAAGTTCTACGCGAAAGTCAATAATTTATTTTATTTTAATTGAGCATAACGGTTATGTTGAAGTTTACATTTACACGACGAGCAATACGCGTTTCAGTACGCGCTTTAATAATTATTATTGCCAAAGCGCATTTTTAATGAACCGCGTTTTGGCGCGTTAATCGACGTGTTAAAAATTCTCTCTACCACAGCATGTAAACGAGTTACGTCCGACTAATTTTTGTGTATATATAAAAAAAAAAACGGGCATTTCAAATGAAACGGTTACGGTTCATTTATTCCGAATAATATTTTAAAATTAAATTCATTTCCCTTCAGCACTACCCTCCCCATCGCTCCGTCAACCGCTACCTACGGGATCCCTTGGAAAATAATTGATTTTACATAATATTATTTTTCCACGCGATTTCGGCCAACCCGCCTGCAGTGTACGTGTATTTACAAGTTCGTTTATTTAGGCAGCGCTTAAAATTTCGATTCGTTCTCATCCCACGAGGAAAAAGAATTCTCGTAGAAAAACAAACGATAACCATTGTGTCCGGCGCTGATGCAAGTACCGAGGAGATATGAACGTTTTCCCTCGGGAAATATACCTAGAGACATGTTTATAATATTCTCGGAGTCATTCATTCTCACGGTGAAGTACACATTCATTTATTTGTTCGAAAAAGAAAAACATTTTTTTTTTTTTTGTATTATTATTAACGCGCATGATTCTGTATAGCAACGACACATTTGTATTGTACATTGGGTTATAATATTATCGTTGTTTTCGGATCGAAGGAGAAAAAATTATTTTTTACATTTGAAGTTTTCAAATGGAAAAAAAAAACAAAATTATCTAAAAGAAAAACTGCGATTGCGTTTAAAAACTAAATCTATTTGGTCGTTAATGTAATACATGTAACACAACCGACAGTCGTTTTTAAAGCTCGTAAAGCCGTTGAGAAAAAATGCAATAATACTTATTGACGTGTTCGCCGGACAGTCAATCCCGTCGGTTCGGAAAAAATCTCTCAGGGAGGAGAGATCATTGCAGTCTTAGATAAAAAGATTATTAAAATTTGTTAACGGACTTTGAAAATAATGTCACGCGCGTGTGTATAAATCGAAAATTAAAAAAGATTCAATATGAATACGATACACGTCGACGAGTCTAAAATCCATACAGTTCGAGCGGGAACCGATTTATTTATTAATTGATGTTATTTAATACGAATATTTTAATATTTTATATTTTATACGAATGACTATAATATCTGTTATTTCATATACGTTATATAAAATAAACAATAAAATATAAATAATTCACACGACTTTCCACCCAAACTTACTTTTAATGGCGAATATCCTGTTTATAACCGACAATAACATAATAATAACTGAATGCAGGAACAAAACCGAAATAATTTCTTCATAAACTAACTTGTAATAGCACGACGTTAACACAGTGTTATATTATCCCTTCGTCGTCGTTATAATAAATAACAAATCCTAGAAGTTTAACTAACGAGCGGTTGTCAGTTTCACACCGTTCGGAACAGTGCCGTAGCCGGAGAGGGAAGGCCACCCCGAGAGGACACGTGACCTCCAGTCCTGAACAATAAGAAATTTTTATTTTTCTTTAATTAATAACTTCGTATGATGTGTAACACAACGTTCTGAAGGCTTACACAAATTTGTACTACTATACATATTTCTATTAAGTTCTAAGTCATACATAAATTAATTAAAGTTTACAAGCATAAAATAAAATTGCACATTACATATTTTTGTATTTATAAAATATATTTTATATTTATACTTTTTCCAGTATATTATACATTTGTAACATATAAGCAGCTTTAAAATTTCATGTTTCTGAGAAAAAAAAATCATAATTTTTTTTTTTTTTTTTTACTGTATTATGTAGGTGTAGAATGAGTTAATAAATATTATAGTAAACATCGAAAAATATATAAATACAACATTTGTGAAGTGTAATTCAATGGTTGTGAATGTTGAACTAAAGTCCATTAAATTAAAAGCCTAATAATTCGGGGAAAAAATTAATATTTGTAATAGTTCGTAATTATATATTTAAATATTAAAATACAAGTTTCTTATTCATGACAAAAAAAAATATCAGATCTCTAATATCTCAAACTTTTATTATTTCTAATGAAGTAGAGTTTTAGAGAAACATCGCATACTCAATTAAAAATTAACAAATATTATTTATTTATAATACAGTTACGATAAATTATAATTTTTTTTTTTTTTACATTCAAAAAGTGATGAAGAAATAGTCTATGCATTTTATTTTATTTTAATATTCCCATTATTATTATTCGATAAAATTTACATTCATTTTGTTAACGAATATAAAATATATTTTATATTATGTTATTTTCCATTTTATATGTCAACTATAACATTTTATTGGTAATTACATATTTTTCCATCTATAATTCATGTATAAGTACTGTATAAAATCCCCCGTGTCTAAATTATGCACGATATTACAATCAATTAATAAATTATATTATAATAATACTTTATACCCTATATTTATTTTAAAACGTATAAGTAACAACAAAGATTTATATATCGTTAAAAATTAATACCATCGAAGTTGTTCTCATTAAAAAAAAATAATCCAAATATGTCTTCTTTTTATTAAAAGAAAAATGTACATTTAGACAATAAATAGTGTTTAGCCGAAAATCGCGATTTTTATCCGTAATAAAAACGTGTTTGATATTTTTACCCAACATGTATTATTATTATTATTATTATTATCGTTGGTACGTGATGATTTCGAATATCCTGCAAATATGACTAAAAAAAAGAAATAAATAAATAAAATAATTCTTTTTAACGATTCAACGATTTGTCGTCATTCTCGATAACACCGCAATTTCGTTAAACAATAACAATAACAAAATAACAATAACAATAATAATAATAATAATAATAATAATAATAATAATAATAATAATAAATAATAATAATAAGAATAAGAATAAATTAACTTATCCGTTCGGGTGGGAATACGAAAACGAATCGTTGTCATCGCGAACCGGAAGAGCGTGTCACACAGAGACGTCTTCGTCTTCAAGTCTCCGAAGCGATATTATGAGTGTTAAGTATTAGTGTGTGTGCGTACAAAGGGAACGTCAGTGTTATAAGATTAATGGTACGCTCCGGCATTGGTTGGTAAACGGTCAATATAAGGGTGTCGTCGATCGAGGGAGAGTACACGTTCCTCCGGGATGACTGGGCGATGACAAATCGAGGCCGTATATAATATAAAACTACACACGAGTATAATATATATATATATAAAGACATCCGACGGCGTTGAAACGACTCGAATCGATATAGAAACAAACGCGTTACACGTGAAAAAATTGTCAGGACACTGCCACCGCACAGCACTTGGGGAACAGTCACGTTTTCTACGTAGGATCACTACTTTTGGATTCGAATTTCAGACGAAAATTTTTTTTTTTTCTACTTTAGGCGAAATTACTGACCGAAATTGTAATGTTACTATTGTTATATAATGGTCGACATAACCATATGAAACCGTATTCCGGGTAATCGTGTTTCAATCAGCATTATATACGATTTCCCGGTAAAAAAATTTCGTTTCATTTCATGACGTTTTGTAACAAATTACGGCCTGTTCGTTATGTCGGACATTACTAGATATGCGCCATAATACAATATTATCAAAGCGTATTATGCCGTGTAGCCTTCTTTTCTAAACCGCCGTTGGTTTTAAATTCCGAAATAAATTCTTCAGTATAATATGGATGAACCATGCTCAAAAATCGCCGTGTATATAAATAAAGGAATCGATGCGCGTATTCCGAGAGAAGTGGCACATTTCCAAAATAATAAGCGTCGTTCTGGACGTATTTTATCTAATAGAACATCCTAAATTTTTATTATATAGTCTACGTTTACGTCAACACAACAATTATACGACGTTTACAAAACCCGAAAACTCGCTCCCGAAATACGCAACATATTTTTGTATCAGAATTATACTGATTACGCATTCAGATAATAAATGCGTTGCCACCGAAAGCTGATTATGCGCGTCACTTAGCTAGCCATTCGGAACAGTCTTACGCCGAAATGGAAATTTGGATTGCAATCCGACACGTAACGTTTTTACTTTTATTTCACAAATATCAATATTCAACGGTGTATTTTTGGTTTGAAAAACGACGACAATTAAACGGATTTATAAATATAATTGAGTGGTGTACGAGCTGGGGGATTATGTGTTCTCTTATTAAGAAAAAAAAACCCCCCTTACCAGAACGAAAATCTTGCGTACGGAGTATGATATAGGTATACGTTATTATTGTAGAAGAGTTTAAAAAAATATATATATAAATATTTCTCCGCATCTGAATTGTATATTATATTGTGTGTGTGTGTATATAATATATACACGCTGTAGAGATTTCAATTAAGATTGTGCGTCGGTTTTACGCGACGACCGTGGTGTGCGACGCGTATATTATACGATATATATCTTCGAGTTCCCGTCATATAAAACACGTACCGGCCACCTGTCGACGGAAAAACGTTATGGATATAGCTTTTGAAACGGTACGTCTTATATTTATCTGCGCATAATAATTTCTAGACGGGTATATATATATATATATATACGCTGTACTCGTGTTTTTAGAAATTCATGATGGGATTTTAGTTTTTTGTTTATACAGTAAACGATATACGTATACGTATTCATTACGTTTACGTTTGTCCCTGTCGTCCGACGTTATAATTTCGACCAAAACGAAACAAGCCAATCATTCCGGTACGCGCTTTAAAAATGAACGCTATATATTAACGTGGCCCCCGCCCGAGTTAGGTGTGAATGTAACGAGGCGGCACCGTTTTCGTCCAAACTCCGCTTCTCCCGATCCGCCCGACGAATTTCCGATTATTCAAAACCGAATGGGTTATGAAATATAATTTTTTTTTTATATAATTTCGTATTCACTTTTTATAGCCGATCTAAAAATCATTTGTATACGAGATTCGACCGAGGACGAGCACGGGGTACCGAATTATAACCATAGGCTCGACTGTAACGTTCCTCAATTAAATTAATAATTTAATGAACACGTATCGACAAATTTAATGGTACAACCTAACCTACACGCGAGTGTATAATAATTAAATTTTTGTATAATTTATTAATACCGTATGAATTTGTCAAATTATTATTTCGCTTTACGAATATTTTTAAACGAATTTCAAAACAAAAGAAAAATCGTGTTATTACTGATTTTTTTTTTTTATTAAGTTTTTGATGAACACAAAGTTTTATTGTATTACGATAATTTTTGTGTATTTAAAAATAAACGTGAAATAAAGATCGTGGCAAACGATTTTTAATACACATATATTGACGTATTATCTAAACTAATTCGAAATATAAATAACGGGTGCGTTATTACTCGTAGTGTAAAGCAGACGACATATAAAAATTATAAAACCAAAATATTACACTGTACATAATCATCGCTAACTTAATTTTAAAAACAACCTTTGAAAATTAAATTCATTTTTAAATAACAATTTCGATTCAGAAATCGTGATCGATAATAATTTATGTGCTTACAAGAAAGTGTACTCGCGAACGACGTGCCAGCTATATATCTCATATTTATTTTTCCTTATAATACACGAATTTACATAATATTTATTGTTATTATTGTTTAGTGGTATTGTGAAGTTGTTCGTGTGCAATGAAATGGACGCGATAGAAATCATCGAAAAATGTTTCCTATAAATCGTTCTCGAACATTTTTTTTTTTTCAATTTATTTTTAAACAATAAACATTTATGCTCGCTCGTTTTATATCGAAACGTTAAAATCGTCGTTAGCACAACAAAAAAAGACGTTAAACCCTTTTTTATTTCGTATCGCGTAACAGTTAATTCTTATATTATTTTCAACCATTCATTAATAATATTGTGTTCAGTATTTTTTCAATATTTTCCACAAAAACTTATCAATGGCGGTTGAAGAACAAGTAGGATGGCGTCCGGTCCTATTGTGAGTTTACTCAGTATATGTACTGATGAAGACAACAATTCTTTCAGCGATTTAGCGGCACGAGGCCTGTCGTACATGCTCGTGCGCGGTTTTTACAATATTCACATATCGCATTAATGAACAAATACTTTTTTCGAATATTTACTATTGTTATTCAGTCTCTATAACGGTCGGGTTAGGTTAGGTCAACGGTATTACGAAAGTATTTCAAAATCAAATTCTAAATTTTTCTAGACACACATCGTACTTATAGGATGGTCCTCCTCGCGAGTTCGGAGCCCCGTAATTACGCCGCTAAGGCGAAAATAACAAAATTATGATGTATGAGACAATCGAGAATACGTCATTTTTCCAATGAGAAACCGTATGCAGTTTTTGAGCGGTGTAAACTGTTTTTACATTACGAAACAAAACGAAAGTATGATCGATAGCATTCGCGGACGTCTTCTATGTTTGCAGTTAATTGCTGCTATATTATTTGAACGATATAATATTCGCGTAAAAAATACCCCCGTAGCGCCGTGAGTCTTTTTAAACGCGCGGCGTTGTTAAGCCTGTTGGCCACTTCGAAATCCCTAACTTGTCACACGGCGTAATCAATCTTTTATGACAATCACGATTGTAATTATTATTAAATATTTCACCCGGAAACAGCAATCGCAAAACTATTTATTTATGCGTGTTCTGAAACGCGCGGCGAATAACCGATAAAGGGTGTGATAAACCAGCGACGTTTTATATTATTCGAGCGTCCCCTGCGCGAAACACCAGGAGATTTACATTTTTATTAAAAAGAATTTATGGTTTTCTTGTGTTATCATATTATATTGTGTGTATGTTATTCACAGTACGAATAGCGCTAAACCAGGAGCAGCGACGGCGGCATCGTTTCGGTTTTATTTTTGGGTACGCGAGCAAGCTGCACGCTAACGTGTTTCAATACGACTCCGCGCGTATACATCATTTGGAAAACTAAAAATAAGGACTCGACGCTTCCCGCTTGTTTCGTATGATCTACTACTACAGGGGACGTTGCTCAGACGCAGATAAGGATCCAGTCGATGATTCTTTACTTGAAGAAGTCCAAGTGGAACACGCTACTCGGATGCGAGAACAACAGGAGCATATATTTACGAGGGCCGTTACGAGGGATATATCGTCTAGTTTTTATTATTATTATAACTAGTTACTTAAAGTAACGAATAACCTAAAATAACATATAACATTAATAAATTATTCCATCGATTGAGCGTAAAGTTGTATTACGCGAGCCCGCGGGGTGATACGATCAAAGCTGAAATGCGTGTTGATTCGATTGTACAATACTCACGTACATCTCACAGGTATAATATGAACTCAGGTACATAAATTACAGTAAAAGTGTTAACGAAATCACTAGTTCTTAATGTGTTGCTGATATAATAATTGATAGTAAGTACACATACCTAAAAATGGGAACGATAATTAACAAGTTATATAAACAAATTTATTATAGGAACGAATATAATTTTTTTCTTTATTTTATTCATTGTACGGAATTATAATGAGAAAAAAAAGATAGCGAGCCGCGGGCGTTGTGCGTGTCGTTTATAAGTGACTAGATACTTAGTTAAATATTTTAGAATTTTTTTGTTATAAATTTGAAAATAATTATAATAAATCATTGCATTCAATAAAACGATTCTGAGCGGAGCTTCGATACAGTGTTATTTATCATTATTAATAATAAATGTACATTGTGTATATAGAGTATATTATTTAGAATTATAATAATTGCGATAATTACTTTTTCGTGTATTTAATTCAAAAGTTATTACTTTTCATGGAATAGGAGTATTAAAATATATACTTCTATAAATAGCTGAAAATTGGAAAAATATTTAATTTTTTTTTTTTATCGCGTTGTATAGTATGGTAATAAACAACATAGAAATAAAATAAATTAATAAAAATCCGCTTTGTCCGAGATATTTAGTGAATATAAACATAAATGCGCAGTTACCTACACATTACTTATTCTGTATAGGTAATATAACAGATTATTGTGCCTTATAATTTTTCATTAAAATAATAATAATAATAATTATTATTTTATTACCATTTAGAAATTAACACTTTAAATGGCAATAAAAAAACTATTTTGACTGAGGATTTTCAAGATCTTTTGAACCGTAGTTGGAGTTACGTATATGTTGTGTACGTATAAAATTTTCAGCACTTAAAACCAATTACCATTTTTATGGCTTAAACAACTCAATATTTCTGTAAATAGCGTAAATAGTTAAAAAACGGTTTTTTTTTTTACTTATTCGGTGTACATTTCAAGACTGTAGAACTAATTTATTTCCGAAATGTCGGAGAAAATATACAATAACGAATTTCTACGAAATTGCTTTTCTTTTGCCGTTTTTAACAATAACCTTTTTTTTTTTTTTAAATAGTTCTTTTTTGTAGCGTTTACAAACCTAACTATTGAGAAAATTCCCATCGGAATCAACTGCCGGGAAACGGATATTTACAAATGTAATAATCGGAGCAATTCTACTAATCGGAGTGTTGTATACAGAAGAAAAGAATAGATTTCTCGCTTAGCACAGATTCTAAAGAAGAAAAATAAATTTTTTTATACAGTATACTTTATATAATTCAGATTTTTACTTTTTTTAAAACATATATAATATATAATATGGAAGTGTATCAATATTTTTCGACATAAGAGTCCGATTTTTTAAGAAGAGTTGCTTTTACTCTTATGAAAACGACGGCGGGGCGGCTCTTGCGCTAAACTACATTTGCGTATATAGCAACAAAATATATTTATTCGCCTATTAATTATAATAATAAAAAAAATATATATAATGTATGCGTATAGAAAGTGTATACCGCGGGCATTTGCATTTTCCTCCCGCCTTCAGCTGTCGCGCAATAAAATATGAATCTGATACACTGCAGGTCCGTCAAAGTTTTGGTTACGGCAAAACGATTTCAACCGCGTCTCTAAAAGTCGTATCAATTAACTCGAGTATATACTAACATTCATTAAACTTCTACCGCCGCGTATAACACTGCACGTCGCACATAAACGCTATGATAAATTGGCACGTTGCGGTGTTATATGGCGTTGACAAGTTTATTCCTTCAGAACGAACCTTTCGAAAGTTAATTTAATGGAATCCAAAACATTTAATGGCATACACGCGCTAATCCATTAGACGTCGCAGTAATATAGGGTTTTGAATTTTGTTTTTCAACGACAACGCTCTTATGATAACGTGTACGGTCGACGTTGACGTGGATACAGGAGGAGGACACGGTAAATAGGCAGTTGTCTCGTTGCACGTGCAGGGAGGAGGGCACTTGGACTTTTAAGGATAGTCCGTCACATTCGACCGGTTCGATATTATATAATACATCCGCATTAAATGTTTTAGGATCGATACTCCCCGGCAGTATAATAAAACTATCATGTTTTATTTATTTACACCATTTTTTTTTTCTTATTCCTTCGATATTCTGATTATACCTATATATCGGTGTATAGTTTTCTATTTTTTATACACTCGTATATGGGACTCTGTTTAATTTTCTAACTCACTGTCACAATCCGATATTTTACCTTGACCGTATATTGTAACGCGTTATTTATTTGTAATTTTGTAAATAATTGTGCGCCTCCGCAGGGACAGATTCCTTCCACGATGATTTTCCCTGAAATTATCGCTCGTCGTGCCCTTCCGACCTCGATAAGTCTGGAGATGACTATACACTGGAATACAATACACGTAATTATATAATTCGTATCTATGTCGGCATCGTCCGTATATATATCCACCAGAACCAAGAATATCGTGTGTACTATATACAGCATCGGTAAGTCCACAATGTATATAGTACGCTGCGACACTATCGTCGTGTTTCCATCTGGTACTTCGATTTATACCACTACCGTGTAATTTTGTATTACAGTGTCTACGAAAATGCATTGGAACGTGAATATAAACGAACACATAATCACGATAATACACTTAAGTCGATACGAGACGGAACGGTGGAGAATACAACGTTAGACTAAGCGATATGATATCCCGTAGTGGCTTCGTTTTGCCGAGTTCGAGTTGAACTGGAAACATATGCGTACGTATACGTAGCATATGTAGCTTATTGTGTATAATCGGCGTAGCCAGGATTTCATTATGGGAGAGGAGGGAGGCTAGATTTTATGCTGAGTGTTATGCAGGAAGTTGTTAAACTCTTAAAAAAAACTATACGTTATTAATTAACGTAAAATGTGTAAAAAACGAAATGAACTCGATCGATTTGATTACGTTCATAGTTAATAACTGATGAATATAATAGTAGTCCGCGATATCCGAGTAAATAACTTTCTTCCAGTTGTATTCCTTCTATAGGACATTTTTGCGCAAATATTGAAAGTACGTTAGTCACGTTAATCGAATTCTCCTTTTTCATTCGCGTGTTCGCCGTTGCTAAATCGTTCAATTTTTTTCCAGTCCGCTCTGAAGTGGTTGATGTCACAGGCAAAGGTTATTTTTAACAACACGGTAATACACGAGAGAGATGATAGCTCCTCTTTAGTTTCACTCTTGGCTACGACATTATTGGCTCATATCAACTGTCGACACGAGCGCAGGTATTACTGTTATTACCGTTGTTCATTATATTTAATGGCCACGTGAAAATTCTCAGGCATCAGTTTTCAACTTTTATCAATAAAATACGTTCAATCTATAAAAGCGTTTTACCGACAAATACGTACAATAAAGTAATATTATTATAGGGATTTTCGATGATTGTCGACTAAGCGAAACAAGACACGAACGCTTTGATGAAAGAAAAAAAAACATCCGCATAGCAGTGACATTTTATTCGGTAGTACCGGGGATATATACGTGTATTCGAGTCCTATGGTTTGAAACCTTTCTGACTTTCTTAGTCTTGGTTTTAAGAAATTAATTTTTTGTTAAAATAACTTACAAATATTTTGCTTTCTTATTATTCAACCAAAAGCCGACGTCCTTAAGACATGGATACATTTTTAAATCTTAATATACAATCCTAAGACCCTATTGGATTTTTCTTCGGTTCGCATTTGTGTGTACGGCTGAGAGAAGAGTGGACGTAAAATCTGTTTTGCCCATAGGTTGCAAAAAAAAAAAAAAAAAAAATACAAATACAAATAAATCCCTGATTATAAGTAAATACGTAAATTGTGAATTATTATCGTTTGGTCGCAGTATTCGAATTTCATTCGTTATTATTCCGTTATACCTACATCAATACGTGCTTTATTGGTTCAACTATTCGTCTGGTGGCTATTAGCATTACCTCGACACCTTATTAATTCCATTTTAGTTTCGTTATTCATGGCGTAAACTTGGCAAATACAATTTCAAACAGGAAAAGAAAATCTAAATAATTGAACAGTATTATATTATAGCGGAAAAAGATTTTCAGTACCCCATACTAATGGTCTCGAGACCCTTATATATATATATAATATTTTTTTTTCTTGTTAAAAGTAATTTTCTTTCTCTCTCTCTCTTCTCTCTCGACTATATATGTATGTACCTCGTCAATAATGACATTCGGTCGAATTGACATTAATTCTGCTTGCATTCACTCCGAGAATTCTATACGTTTAACCAAGTCACTTCCTTTCTCTAAATGTAATATCGTAAACAAAACTGAGCGTAAAGGAAAAGGAAAAAAAAGAATTATAAAAGAAAAAGAATAAATGAAAAAAATACCTATACGGTGTATTTATTATTATTATTATTATTATTACTATTATTATTACCTATTATTCAAAATTTCGAAAATAACGTAAAAAAAAAATAAACGAAATTGCTTTTTGGAGGTTGTTTTTTGTAACGCGAAAAACGTCGAACCGAATGCCGTTATATTATTATTTTACCCGGAATTGAAATAGGAATTTAAATTCTTTTTCGCGTATATTAAATTTTTATTGTTACTTTTGTAATTCAATGGAATGATGTGGGGGGGGGGGGAAATATAATAATAATAATAATAATAAAAATAATAGGTACCTATTTATAGAACGCACATTTGTTTCCCGCGCCCATTTTTATCCTCGTTCGTACAATAATTCTGCGAACTATTACGACGACAAATTGACTCGCGGAAAATCAAAAAAGAAAACTTATTTAAAGGTAGATTTTTTTTTTTTTAAGCTTATTACGTGACGTACGTACGAACGCTGAAAAGTATTCATTCGACGCGTCACGAGCTACAACCAGTACACATTTTAGTTATATATTTTTATTTAGCTGCTAATTTCGATTTGCAGAAAACATTCGCATTTATATTACTGGTCACGAATATTATACATAAATAAATACAAAAAAAAAAACTACGTAATAATAAAAATCGAGACAAATAAAACAACGAGGTCTATCCGCATTTATGACACTGGTGATAATAATAAATTTAGAATTTTGGTTTAAAAAAAATGAAAAATCGTATTTCCAAATAAGAACTTGAGTTTATACAAAATTACTCTTATGTAAACGCATTGCCAACTCCCCATTACGTAGCGTATTTCGTACTATTGATAAGAAAATAAAAACTCAAAATCTTTTACCACAATAAATATTATCAGATTTTAGAAAAAAAATTTCTTTCTCTCTCTCTCTCTTTGATATATCAAACAAAATAACTCATTAATTAAGAAAAAATTCTTGTAATTGTTTTTGTACGTTAACCAAAACTTGTTTTCCTTTCGCTGTTAATAAAAACATTCATCAAACGGAGTGTATAAACAATTGGTATTTTGAATAATTTATTCAGTCGAGTAGTAATTTCATATTATTCGTTTTTAACACATACAGTTGTGTTATTCGGAAATAATAAAATTATTTCGAACTAAATATGTTTACGGACAGTAGGACATGTGATATTATAATTCCAATGTTTATTCGGTAGAGTGTACCTCATTCAAAATTCACGACGACGAATAAATTCGTTGTCGGTTTTACACGAAAATAACGTTGTCAAAATCCGGTGTATTGTTTTTGTTTGATTTTTATTTTTCAATCAGATACTATACAATATTGTAGACCATGCTATCCGATATTGCTCCAGTAGCGTTTCATCGCACGAAACACCGTGTGCAATAAATATTTAGTTTACCAAAATTAGAATTACATTATGATTTTTAGTGTATTACGCGCACGATATAACATATAATTTAATAATTAATTGATTTTCGCAGTGATTTCACGGAATGCAAATCCGGGTCAAATTGGAAATAAAATATAATTTTCGAAAATAAATTAGAATATACGTATATATACCCTGTGTAAGTCCTATTTAAAAGCGTTGCTGTGGATATTTTATATTGCGATATATTATATATATATATATATATAAAATATTCGTCATTATTGTTGTAAAATGATTTATTATTATTACATATTATTCGAAGATAATTAATATTGAAATAATAAAATCGATCTCACCGCAATCATATCGTATAATTAATATTTATATATTTAAACGCCTGTATCTGAAATTAACGACAAATTATAAACAGTATTTATATGGTGGCAGAGCCGAAAACATTAATTAAATAGAAAATATTTTATATAACACGACGTCGTGAATATCGTTGTTGTTAATTGTCGTGCGATAAATCAATTTTAAGGTGTTACAATAATATGAGCATACCGCGAGGTGTTGAAATAAAAATAAACAAATAGCGAAAGAATCGGTTTGGGAATGAAACGCACGTTATTAAAATTCTCTCTTGGTAAAATTTAAAACGTATTGATCCGCCATTAAATAGCAATGCTAAAGAGTACAAATAAATTGACACGTGACAAAGAATAGCCCGATAAATACATGGGGGGGGGGGTTTATCTCCCATATATAGAACTATAAACATTTGATCTTTAAAACCGTTCGTGTTTCGCAATGTTCTTTTTGGAAGTTTGTTCGCTTAATGGTATTGTCGTTCTCAATACCATAGCAGATTGAAAAACTGCAACTTTGACAAATCGAAAAAAAAAATTTTTATTTTCTCATTTCAATATTTCCGCTAGCCATATTGTATTGTACACTAAAGTGTATTTGGAAATTTTATAGCAAAAAAAGTAAAAGAAACCCGTACACATACGAGTACAGAGATACTGAGAAATAATTGAATACTTTCTAAACGCCATTTTAAACTCGTAAACAAAATGTAATAACTAACACAAAAGTTATTTCAATTTTATCGTAAATAATTATTATTTTAGTATTAATAATTATTATACATATCGTATTTATTAATATTATTCGTTTCGCGTTAAATTTCAATGTTTTTCTGAAATTTGTATACGTCTAAATATTAATAAAATTTTGAAATTTTACGACAGAACACCTGAAAGATTGTTATAACAAGCTTAAAATGTTGAATTTTATCAACATTAAAAAATATGTGTATTATTGTTAAAAAAAAAAATTTTTTTTTTGAATTTTAAAACTTCAAATTTCCAATGAAATGGCTTCGAAAACAAGATGTGTTTAATTTAAAATTATTTATAGTAAAAATTATTAGAACATTATATATATATATATATATTAAAGATATATAATATAATCAATCAGTAATTCGGTGATAATTTCAAGTTCCAGGGATAATACTGAATTATAATAAAACCTATTTCAGCGACAATTCACGCGCGTTAAAATAAATGTTGACGTAACATTCTAAATTCAAATTATAAAGCAAACAGGGGAAGAAACGTTTTAAATCTTATTTTTAAACATAAATAGAATAATTTTGAACAATCCGTATTTCGCCAACTATGGGTAATTATTATGAACAATTAATAAAAATTATTTTCACATTAATAATAATAATAATGTTATGCTTTTAGAATTATTTATTGTCACGGGCGAGTCAAAAATATAATTATGTACATTCACATCTTTAGCCATTTTGTCCGTTAATCGTTTAGCAGTATTGTAAAGATGGTAATAGCATCAGACAAAGCGGAATACGTTGTTGACCGGATAAAAGTTCTTTACTGTTCGACGATGTCGGGTTAAACGGAATACCGTGTAGAGAATTCGTTTCGTTTTGCTCGCCAACAATAATTCAACTAACGTGATTCGTGTACAGAAACTGAACTTTACCCGCGTCCACGAAATTTCCTCACATTTTCGTTTAAAACGATGATTTTGTAACATAAACGTACGGGTATTCATTTAATTCATTATGATTTATTCGTCTATTTAATACAGTAACTACGTCTATTTCGATTTTCATCCTTTATGTTCAGTTTTATCTCGCCGTGTTATGTCTTTATAGAAAACGTATTTTTCTGCACGAAATCGCAACAAATATTTATGTAAGAAAAACACAGGTTATAAAATTTTAGTTTTTTTCAAAGTTCTCTACAACGTTATATTTTTAATTTACTTGCACTGTTCGTGTGAAATATACTTTTTAGTGTTTTTATTTCATTTGATGCTAAAAGAGTTTGTTCCTAATGTGAATAATTTCTGCCGATTTTGATAACGATAAAAATAATTTTAATAAATTATTACTTTAATAATTTGTAAAAATGTGAAATTGATAGATTTAATGTTTGCACGTGGTATTTTTATTATTATTATTATTATTATTATTATTATTATTATTATTATTATTAAGTACTTTATTCAAATCAATATACTTTTAAATCAATTGTTTTCGATAATTTTATGACCGTCACGATTTATTTATAAACGAAACTAAAGATTTACTTCAATATATTGTTCAATGTTGTAATGTCCAAATATGTTTTTCGTATGCAATTGGACGAATAATACTGAAGATTATTTACATTTTTTGGGCATTAAATTAGAATGACTCAATATAAATCCACTCATTTACCGTATCATACACACAGTGAAAAATATTAACAAATACCAACCGTCCGACAACTCAATAGTCAAAACTTAAAGACTACAGAATAATAATAATAATAATAATAATAATAATAATAATAATAATAATAATAATAATAATAATAATAATAATAATAATAATAATAATAAATAACCATTCTCATAAATATTCGTTTAAGTTTGCCTTATATAATAAAAATCCTATAACTTTCTCTAATTCAAAACGCATTCGCTTGATTTTAGTTTCAAATCATATTTTTTCGATAAAAGTAATATTATTTTAATTTTGTTTTATATGTATTTATATTGTAAACAGCAAAACGATTATTCGAATTGATTACAAAAATGAAAACTTTATAGTACGCATGCGCGCATAGAAAATCTAATTACGTTTAAGTATAATTTTCAGATAAAATTAAACAATATAGTTGATGTTTATAATATATCAGTATAATAACATTTTTTTGATATACAATATCGTGTTACGATGGCCTTACACAGAAGTTCACCATTGGATTATAAAATTGAATCCCTCGAGATCGAATTGTTAGTAACTATTCTAGAGTTTGTGATATCGAAATATCTATACGTGATTTATTCTAGTACGATGGTCTTACGTAGGTTAGTATATTATAGCAATTTATAACGGATCAACGTTCAGTTATAATTTTCACATTTTACAAGTATTAACTGAAATGTATTACATAATAAATGTGTTATATTTATAAAAATATATACAAATTTAAAAATTTAACCCCCTAAAATAAAATAAAAACTCCGTGACATATTTAAAAATATGTAGAATAAAGAACACAAATTCACATACAAAATAGCCTTTTGATTTAAATAAAAAAAAATTGTATTGAAGTATTTCCGTATATAACGTGCACGTCAGTTTATGTGTTCGTTTCATTTTTAGTTCTTTCTAAACGACAATATAATGTTCGTCATTTTAAGATGACATTATAATTATTTGACCATTAGAACGTACAATATGTAATCTTCAAAATATAATACGTATCACGTAACATTAACTTTATTACGTCGTTTCGTGTTCGAGTTTTACAAGCTTTTTTTCGGTGTTCGCTTAATTATAAACTGTTTAAACCACGACCGAGAAACAATTCGGTTAAAATATATTTTCGCCTTAAAGAGTTATTATGTATAGGTATTTCGTAAAATCTCATGAAGCTAAAAAACAACAAATTACTTAACAAAATGCACGTTTTTAATATTAAAAATATCCGTTCTCCGTTTACAAATTATATTTCTTGAAATAGTATTTAAGCATTTAATTATAGTATAACATTCACTGATTTTACATAGTAAAAGTTATTCATAATGTATAAAATAAAAATAAGGTGAACTATATGAGGTGCAACACGTTTTTTAGAAAGCATATTAGTATAAAAGTGATATTAATTAATTTATCTCTATCTAAAATCAATTTGAAATCATTTTTATGTAAATTAAAATGTAAAAATCTACAATTTCAAGTAACATTTAGAAAAGCATTCTATTGAACTAAAACTAAAACTCAAGAATAATATTAAATAAAGCATTGATATACATTTGTAGTACAGTAGAATACGTGAATTAATGTTAATTTCTTTTCTTTTACGTAAATAATAATAAGAAGTGAAGGAGAGCTTGAAAATGTCTCAAGTAAAAATATCAAAACTTATTTACAACAATATTATTATTATTATTATTATTATTAAACATACTATAGCTGTCTTGGAAACACAAAAGCTTTTTAAGAGAATAAAGAAAATATTACGTGGAATTTATTAAAAATTAATCGATTTCCTAGTTCCAATGATGCGTTTGTTACACTCAACTTAGTTTGATGATCTATAGAAAGACGAGCAATTTTATGGATGTTTGGTCAAAGACGAATTAAATTGCTTATTAGCAAATACATTCAAAAATACAAATTTAAAATAAAAATTCAAAATTGAACTAATTGGTTCAAATGATTCAAAATTAATTAAATTAATACGTATTAAAGGAAAATAATAATAATAATTTTTTTTTTTAATTTTCAACTTGCAACTCATTAATACCAATTGAACTTGATTATTGCATAAATTATTTCACGAAAATTCGGAATACATTATACGATATAATATAATTTACTATTCGTATTCAGTATTTCTATTATAGTGCTAATCAGTGTTCTAGGACTGTATATGTTCAAAACGTTATACCAATAAATTACTAACGACAATAGATCTCGGCGATTTCGCTGATTATTATTATCGTTGATTAAAATCAGTGCCAAAGGATTTGGCCTAATTATTAAACTATGCGAACAGATTCGTCCCTGTTTCGATATCTCGCAAATTCGGTAGCTGTATGTTAGTTTTAGCCCTTAAGACCTACAAAAGTCTAGTGACAAAACGATGTTATAGGAATTCCTTATTTTTATGGATCATCAGGCTCGAGTCCAGTGCAAATAGTGAATTTCGATTGCAAAACGAGTGTTTAATTCGTCTTAGACTGTTGTTGAAAAAAAAAATGTCAATTCATATTTCAATCGTTGAAATGCAGTACAACGATTTTATAATGAAATTTTCCAAATTTATTTAACCCTTTTACAGTTATGTATCTTGAATGGTGTATTTATATTAATTATTGATATATTAAAGGTATTTTTTTTGTTTAAGTCATTTATTTTTACACATATGTATATTATAAACTCGGCGATTTATCAATGCGACAATGCACCATTTTGTTTGTATAACATCGGTTCGGATACGTTTATTACTCGTATTATTATGTTGTGTTTGTTTACTCGTATTGTGACTGTACACAGCACGCAATTATATAACCATTATTATATTATTTTGTGTCTTCCGTTTCGAGTTCGTGTTGAATTAAGCATTTATGTAAAAAAATTTAATTTTTTCGTCGAAATGAAGCTAGAAAAATGTATTCAAATTACTGCAAATAACGATGTGTGTTTTTTATACTTTTTTTCAACACGTCTAAATACTTTATCACATCTCTCAAATTGGATAGATCGGAAATTTAGCGATTTTTTTTTTTTTTTTTTTTTTTTGTCATAAATTTTCAATAAAATCGCCAGTACAAAAATAATTGTATTTTTTCAACAATGTCGCAACGTTAAGAAAAATACTCAGCTTATGTTTGACGATATTATTGGACGATACAGTCATAGAAATTATAATGAAATATATTTATTTTATTATATTTCGGTTAGGTAGTATATGTATATGTATATTATTATTATTATTTAACCATAATATAATATTGTTTATTAATTATATTGACATATTATATTATATTGACATTTAAATACAAATTGAATATTTACTTTTATGGGACAATACGTGATTCTGGGGACATTGACAGGATATTCCGATGCGTGTTAGGACGTTAGTGTGAAATGTGTATGCATGCCATTTAACATTTTATACTCATTTGTCATATTGCAATAAATATAGTATAACGTGAAATAGTACATAATGTCCTAATATTGTTGTCAAATAATACACATTTGGTATTTATATTTATACCGCGTTAAACACTTCAATAACTATATGTATAGTGTTTTGTAAAAGCACTGAAAATTTTTTTTTACTCAGTAACTTCTAAACACTACATTTTACGAGTTTATCGGACACATGATATTATATACGACTTGGCCAAATCGGTGACCTACAATAATGTCTATGAATTTCGAGACATTTTTAGAAATTAAAAAAAAAAACTCCCATTTTTTTTCTTAATTACAATAAAATAATTGAACACCGCCACTTTTTGGAACGAAACGTTTAAGTTTTCATTGATAATATATTTTAGTCCAACCATCGCAATGGAATAAAGGAGAAGAACTTTCATTTCTGCAGGAGCAAGCGCGATCCACATTTTATCGCCTGTCTGGAAATGAAAAAAAATGCCTTGCACAGAGCGTAAGACAGCCTAATTTTTCTAAACGTGCCTCGTATATTTATATAATATTATATACACTAATATAACATAATCATTATTATTATGAATAATAAATTAAAATCTAACAAATGTATGATTGAAAATACAAAGAAATAATAAAAGAACGAACAAACAATACTAAAATGCGTCTAAAAAGAAACCGTGAAAACGAGCGTCGTAACCACGACACAATTTACACGGATACCCGGGTATCGAACATACGTACGATTGTATGAACGTCACAGACAGTTAACTCTACGTCTGTGTCCGATAAATGATATATTGATAGAAAACAAAAAACCAAATGACGTGGAATATGAGCGCCTTATGATGATTACAAACTGTGCTCGGTATTGAATTAATAAACATCGATTTCGCATTCATCAAATATATTAAAATGTAAATTATTGTTTGATATGTAAATACGACAAATGAGGGGGAGGGGCACGAGCCCTTGAGCCCTCTTAAACACGCAACTGCACATACATATTTTCCCCGATACTTAAGTCGCGCGTTTACAAAATATAACTCCTAATGTTTTAATGAACCGTTTTACTTGTCGTGCAGTTTGGATTGACTCGTAGAAATCACTACCCAAATAATGTCCACTATAAAATAATTACCGTGTACAGTATAATATTATACACTTATATGGGTTAGTTTAGCGCGTGCAACACGCCCGTGAGAATGTCATGTCGAAAACAGTCGTTTATAGTTTGCACACCGACACACCGCATATAAAGCAAAACGTCTATGTTTCGTTTGTCCATTAATATTCCGTTCACACGCATTCGAGAGAGAATCGGCGTATCGAAAAACTGAAGAAATATTTTCTGATTTGTCCCAGCGGTCTCTGTATGGCTTATTTTACATATTAATAGTATTATTATTATGTACTATGTTTAGCAACTCGCGCGTGAACTCGTTGAGAATACTTTATTTAAATGTGTATTGAGATTCATCCGCAAAAAAAAATAAAATAAAATAATATTTTGAATATATTCAAACTCTTATATATACACAAATATTGGACGAATTCTTTTTCCTACGTTGTTTTTTAAGTATTTCAATTATGTTTTGAACAAACCCGGCATTTTATTTAGAAAATTTTTATATCATCCGGTATTTAAATAAAATCAAATCGTGTATCGAACAAAAATCAGTAATATAAACGTCATACATTGTATTTTACGACATTTACCAATAATTATAATTTTAAACGTTTACATTCTACTCGTGTAAATTAGTAATAATTATACGACAAGCGCATTTAAAATTTATTTATTTTAAACGTTGCATCGTAGACTAAATAAATGAAAAATTTCATTTATTCTGTGTAGTTTCATCGTAACTTCACGATCTTATCTCGAAATAAGAGTATTGAGAAACTATAATGTTCTAATCCAATTTTCATATTTTCAACATTATTATGAAACTTGTTAATGTTTTACTATCGGTTAATATTGTTTTTTTTTCGTTTAACACCTTTTGAATCAGTAAATCGAAGTAAATCGACGATTTCACGTAGTATTTTCTTTCGTTCCGTTTTATTACACGCTATAAAGTTTATTTATCTGAAAACTCAATATATCCTGAGTTCACAACTTGGATTTTCAACAACTCGTTGGAAATATAAACAGGTTATATATTTAATACTTTTCACATGAAAATATAATTATAATCACACGCGTATTATTTCATATAGAAGAACACGCGTCTTCAGTTTCCCAGTTTCACTGTATACAAAAGTCATAAAAAAATATAATTCGAATTCATCGCGCGAAAATTGGCGAATTTCTTGTCCATTAGCATGCGAATTTATTAAAAACACATATTTGTCTGAATCGAATCGATACTTGTTGAAGTATTTAGAAAATTAACGAAAATCCATAAACTTTCAAATCGTAATGAAAAAATTAATCAAGCGCTGTAATAAGAATATAGATAAATCTGACGGGCAAAGCGTGAAAAAATTTTTACTTAAAGGTCCTGTTTACAGAAATGTAAAATATTATGAATTTCTTAAATTTTTAATACATTTTCCTCGCCTAATACTAGTACGATCCACATGGCAATATTTTTGTGTATGTGCAAAACGTAGACAGCAATTACATCCGGCTGGAGTGCGAATATTTGGCTTAACTTCAATAATCGTATTGAACAACGAAATGTGGTTAGGTATTTTGGTAGCTAAAGATTTTAGTTCAACGGTGCATGTCTGAATGATATTTCCATCTTTTTCTACTGAAACACGTTTAAAAACTTCTATTGGAACGCGGGAGTCCCGAGTCCTTCCCGAAATTCGACTTCCTGAAAAATATTGTCTAATTTCATCACACAATACGAGTGAATAAGAGTAGACGAAATATTTACTGAAAAGCCACGTCCTTTTAGGATTTCAGAGTTTAGACAATAGTTACCGTTAGAGATAGAATCAAACGTGATTTCGATCATTCTCGGACCAGTGGGCTTGATATTTATGATACTAATGAAATTGGTAAAAAAAGAAATTTAGCAAAAGTATTAATATTTCCTACACTTTTGTGGTGCAAATCAATGCATTCAGCGAGTATATAATAAACGGGACAGTTATAGTCTAATGAAATAATATCGTGATAATGTACTGTTATTGTTCGTATAAGCACCATTTATTGTATATGAAGACACAAGCGAATAATATTATTCGTAGATAGCGTAAGATCGCCACGGTGTTCATCAGGGAAATCATCGATATAATTGCATTGTCAATGACCAACGGTGTAGCCGTTGTGTTGTTCGGCAAAGATAAGAGGCTATTATAATTAAAAGCTTTGTTGGATGTATTTAAAGACGGATGATATTCTATTCGATTTGATGCGAACCAAGAGAAATTGAACTAGTAGGATTATTATTTGACTTACTTCTACTGGATATATCGTGGTCCGTTCGGAGTTGGAACCGAGATTTTTATTCAAGGTAGATTTAACTTTAATGAGTACCGGGTTTTGGCCAGCGTGAAAAGTACCGCCAGAAGACGACGGCATAATGACACTATTTATACGAGAACAATAATTATTGTATATTGTTTTGATTATTGAATTTCCAGTGAAACGTACATAACGCGATGACAGGATAAACGCAACTGTTGAGTTAGTTTTCAATAATCCAAATCAATGTGATTAATTATATATATTTAAAATTAAAAGTAGAAAATCAAGAAAACGAATTGTTTAAAATTATTGTTCCACAAGAACTTTAAATATCTGGATACAAATTATTTTACCAAGCAAAACAGTAAAAAAAAAGTACATTAAAAGCAACAATAAACATAAAACAATGATTTATCTGTGTGCATTTTGTTTTAAACGGTGATATAAAGAACAAATGTAGAGTAATCTTAATGTTTCATTGCTTCCGGATCATAAAATACATATTTTATATTTTTGAAATTATAATTCGTTTTTATAGGAATTCTTTCTTTTTTTTTTTTTTTACCTTTTGAATTGCGTATTCTGAATCAAAAATACAAGTCATTAGAATGGTTATTAATATTTATGAAGCGAAAACAATAAACACTTCGATATGAGATAATCAGTATAATATTGTTTTATACTTTTTTGTTTTTAAATTTTTATTTTTGTTTCACAATTAACCGACCGGACAGTTACAGATAATATGTAATCGTAATGTAATTACAATAATATTGAGCATTTTCATACAGGAGAATTTTTATTAGATAATAGCTAGCGGCTATTGAATTTCGCATAAACATTGTTTTCACGTATTTCAAATACAGTTATTATTATTGTTATTACAGTAGATTGATTTTTTTTAAGGAGATTGTCATATCATAAAATAATTTTAAAATTATAGTACCAAAACACTTAATTAAACAAATATTTTATAATTATTATGATGAAAATTTTTGTTTTGGTAAAATATACGCATTATGCGTATTTTATTCGCAACTTAAACTTCGTGTCACGTCTGTCAATACGTTGACAACTATCCTTAAAAATATTTGAAAAAAAAAATATATATATGTATATATGAAAAATATAATATGTATAAAGTTATCAAAATTATTATTTTAACGTCATGAGAATCATGTGCGTTGACGGCACTAGTTTGTTATCAAAAACATTATCCTACAATTTAGTTATAATGGTTGTCGTACAGTGATCACAAATTATTGCATAAGTATATATATTAGTTTTATGATTTGAAGGAGGAGTGTGGGTGCATAGCCATTCATGAAGTAATTTTTGCAACCCCTTAGAATTTTAAAAAACCTTTCGACACCGTATTACTCTGTTTTACTTAAAATGATTTCATTCGGAATTCTTAGCGAGCGACTTTTACTGCAAGTTTGATATGTGTCACTATAATATGTCACGTTTTGCGAGCACACGATGAGTTCAGTTTTTGACACCTATCAAGTACCCATACTACGAGTATATAAGTTTGGCGTCTCTATCTATGAATTATAATACTATTATGTACTATTAAAATAACAACAAATTCATTAATAAATAATAAGAGAATATAATGAAATTTTTAACGATTACCCGAGGAAAATTGGTATATTTTGCAGCCAATTTAGTCACTTTTATTATTTGGATTTCGGTGTCCGTAAATTACCAAAAAAATGAATACGCAACTGAGTTGACTAAAGAATAAATCGTCATGAATTTCGTCTGCACAACGAATAATAACAGTTATTATTAATTTTGTATTGCAACGAGATATACCAGTTAGTAACAATTTTCATATATTATAACACTGGGATTTCGATTCGCGAATAATGAAACCCGGGAAATAAGTTACCTTGTGAATAAATAATTAATACTCGTACAATGGCAATGTTCATTGGTAACACGCATTCTCCAGAATTTACGTTTTTAATTTTTTTTTATTTTCAAGTTTAATTTACATTAAAACCAATTATTGTACTACAGATTTGAAAAATAAAAGAGTATCATAAACGTAAATATTTTTTTTCTATAAAATATAACATTATTGTGGGCGAAACTTTTAATTGTTAATTATGAAATACACTACGAATATTGTTATTTATTATCTAATTAATTCGTTTGTAGTTTATCCAATTGAAAAATTAATTTTAAATTTGTAATAACAATATGATTAATTTTTAATTATAAAAACGTGTGTTTTTATTTAAGTCAATCGTTTTTACACGATATTTTTATAATTTTAAATTAAATTTTCTTTTGTCGTAAAACCCCCTTTTTTTTGTAAATAGTATATTTTTCAAAATGTCTAGATACATTTTTGTATAATAATACTTGTGAAAATATAAAAAAAAAAAAAAAGAAACAACACTAAAATCAGATAATATATTCAATGTTTATAAAATATATCAAATTCATTTGCACAAATTTATTTCACATATCAATATATAATAACTATATTAATAGAATAAATATAAATTGAACGAAATGAAGTGTACTTTATAGAGCGAAACGCCCTTAAACAAACTTTCAAAAAAAAAAAAAACTGTAATAAATACTAATGGATACAAAACATGCAGATATAACTATACTGTTTTTAACATATTTAATTTAATTTAACAATTATATTATAAGTGCTCGCATATAGAATATAGATTTTTTTCTATTTATTTGATTGGGATTATTATAATATTACAATTTTTATTTTTCATTACTTTGTCTAATATATAAAATAATCTTTAGTAGAATCATAAATACCGTATCGCGTGAACTATAAACAACAGAAACCATTTTATAAATATTAATTATTATGAAACCGTCTGTATACACACACATATACTAACACGCATATATATATATATATATATATATATATATATATATATATATATATATATATATATTATATATATGCATGAGATAAAACGACAGCGAATTAAGCATTGTCACAGAAACTTAAATATCTGAAGTTAATACTTGCGAGAAGTACACAGCCATTTCATCCGTTCGTAGTTCGTTATTTTTAACAAGATAACTACTGTGATATAATGTATAGAATTCTCATAGCGTGCTTTGTATACATATCGCCCCAGTGTATTATGCGCACTGGAATCGAGGCAAAAGTCTATTATATTTTATATTCCCAAAAAATTATGTACATTGTAAACAGTAGCTAGTAATATCGTGAGATAATTTCCTACTATATATTATATCGTTTTATTTGTTGACAAATATTATTCTGATGAATATAAACATCGAAAATGTCTATTGCGTTTGCAAATCCGTATATATTATAATATTATACCTAAAAATATATAAATATATATATAATGTACATTATACACGGTTATATTTTCGAAACGTTTTGGGCTATTCTGATATTACTCTTATTATTCCTAATAAATTCATTATACAGCGTAATAAATAGCCATTTATAAATTGTAACAAATTAATTTCTTTGCTTAAAGACAAATTACGTGATTTACGGTAATAAAAAAACCACATACATTCACCGAAATTAGAGTATATTAAGTCAAAACATTTGTCATGTCAATAACATTGACACTAATTGGTAATTAGCTAGTATTAATATGTGAATCTCCGGGACGTTTTTAATTGACACCGAATGTTTAATTACATTTATTACATCGTGCGTTGGAAAAACAGGAGAGTTGATTATTATTATTATTATTATTTTTTTTTTAAAGAGGAATATTTATTTAGAGCTCGCAATGATATATACATGCCATTCGTTTTAGTCGTGTGATAAAACGTGTGACATAACATTACATCATAATATCCATTTCAAAATCCACCAGAACAAATTATATTTATTATTCCATTTCAAATTCACCGTCGGAACTGTATTATGTTTCGAAGAAATCACTGTTTTGTTTACGAAATGGTCATCATAATAAAATCGCGATAGAATGAAACACGCAATGCGCAGCGTGTGTGTATTATTGATTATTTGAACACATAATTCACATAATTTGTCAGTATAGTACCTGACGGGTTTTCGATATTTTTGCGCGCTATGAGATATATTATCACATATCGATTTATCAAAATATTGTAATTTTATTGCGTATATTATGAATTATATATTATTCCCGCTTCTGACATCGTACATTGACTCTGAGTTAAAATGTTCAGTTCCGTTAAAAATTACGTTTAAATGAAACAAAAATATTACTTTTAATAAAAATAATGACTCGGGAATTTTAAATATACTGAATAATATTTATATACATTCGATTTTTCAACAATTACATATTCGTAAAAAAATTAATAATAATAATACATTTATTAACATTATATATTATAAACGTTATAAATAGTTTTATTTTTATAATAATTTATTCTCTATGCATTTTGTTCGTTTTACACACTTCAGTTGTTATATTTTCTTTTTTACTTAATACGCCTATAGAATGACGATGACTTTTAAAAGAAGCCAATAGAAAATAAACACGTTTAATATAACAGTTCTTATATGTTCCTTTGTTTTTTTTTTTATAACATTTTTTGACTTTAATTAATATACATTTATTATATATAAACACTTTATTTTTTATCATTATTAATATCTATATAGTATTATATTTGAATCTTATAATGTTATTTTAACTTAAATAGAAATGTTATTCAAACAAAGCCGATAATAATTAAACGTTAAAAGTTTAGAACATTAAACAATGATATTAATTTTGACGTTTTAGTTAAATTGCTTCGCGTTAGATTTCCGAAAATCCCTTGTTCGTTACTAGAATTAAAGAAAATGTACAATGTTCAATATCCCAATAATTAAATTAGCTGTCTAAAACTCTAAGAACCGCATTTTTCACGAATTTCAAACATTTATAATATAAACAGGGTTCCTTATTTATAGTATATATATATATATATACCTATCCATAGATACTTTTCATTCTATGTGCGTTTTAACTCATTATAAATCATATAAATTTGATTTGTTATGTAGAATGCAATTTTTTTTTCTTCATATAATAACAAAATGGCGTGTGACGAAATCGATTTTTCCAAATCTAAAATGTTTAGCCAATAAATTCGAAAGTTGTTAAAAACGTACAAATATTATATTAACTACACTACCATTATTTACAACACCTACCGGAGAGAGGTCTTTTATTTTACATTGCGTCGACTTCAAACGTACTTTCTAAGTACTACAAAAGTCAAAAAAGATTAAAAATGCTTTGACAACGCTCATCGTACACCGAGATGTACACTGCGTATTATTGAACCGATAACAGTAATTTATCGAAATAGCATAAATTTCAAAAAATTAAATATAAATCATTAATTTGTTTTGTTAGTGGATAAAAACGTGCGCACAATATCAAACGTCTGTATTATACGTAACATAATATAGTGTAATACTGTTTAGCAGATTTTGTTTGAATTGTTTGCCGTGGATTCCTGTATGTGTAATAACCAATAATCAACGTAAAGAGCACCAATACTATTTCTCGAAAAATTACGAAAAAAAAATAAATAAAATTCGACCAACGTTGTTCCATACATATGATGATAATAATAATAATATATTGTGCGTACATCAAAAGGAGGCGTAAATAACAAAACGACGCGGCGCCTATGTTTCGTTCGTTCTTACTGTCGTTAAGTTTTTCATTGTAGATAAAAGTTTTTCTCTCTCTCTCTCTCTCTCTTTCTGCTTACAGATTTATACGTTATTTTGTCGGTTCGCCGAGCACAAGAAGGACACAAAGACATAACAGTGCAAACTTTCTTCAGTCGAGGGACACGATCGAAGTGATCGTATGCGTGTGTGTGTGTGTGTGTGTATACATGCAATATACATATAATAATATATTCTCCTTCCTAACAATGTGGAAAAGTAAAATATGCATAATAAACGTACACTGTACGCACACGATCACGAGTGCGGTACACGTGTAAGAAGACGTCTTATTCTTCGGATCCCTAACAGCGGGACACCTATAAACATAATATTTCTCAATAAAAAGTAAATATCATAATGCACATTTGTTTTATTATTATTCGACGCGTATATTTCTCTTCTGTTTGACTTGGTATGGGATCGCCCGGATTTTAAACTACAAATAAAATAAATAATATTATTGTGTTGGGAACACTCTGTTTTGTCGTAAATATGTCAAGTGAAAAGGCACCCTTCGAATATTTTATATGGCGACGCTCCTCTGTGCACGGCATCAGCGACGGAGACATTTACATTTTCCCCTCTCGATCTTGGCTTATCTAAAAAGCGTCTACATAAAAAAAATATTTATATTAATAATTCATATTTCTTTCTTTCTTCTTCTTTTTTTTTTTTTTTTTTTTTTGTGTTACAGATTTAAAGAATATATCTTAACGCTCGATTGTTTTATTCATTTATAAATGATTTCACGGCGAGTGATTAATTAGGCGGTTTATATAGTTATCATTTAACTATATCGAACAACCGAACGTAACTTTGCGTAATTTTATTTTTTTTTTTACATTAATTAAACATGTACAATATTGTCTTTATTTCATACATAAATTAAAGTTTATTTAAATCACAATTCTTCAAATATTAATTATAATTATTAACGGACGTACTTACAATTTACTTTAATATATGATATTTGTTGGACATTTTACAATAATTTTATAGAAAATGTCATTGTAAACAATTATAATTGTAAATAAAAACTTAGAAAAATGGATTTACACAATTTATTTGAATCGTAAGTATATTATGTACATATAAATTATTTTCTAAAATTTTATCGATTTCGTATTAAATTCTTAAAGATTTCTCTTTAAAGTAAGAACACGTGATTTTCACAACATTTAGATGTGATTAACGTATGAAAATATTGAATTTTCACCATAAAGTGTTTAGTAAAATTTGAAAAATATATGTTGTTACAATAATTATATTTTATTTTCAATGATTGCATGTTTTAATCGACACTGTTCACTTTTAAATCGGACGAGGAACGTGTACAGACATTCGAGAAATTATCGTTTCACCTAAGAACTGAAAAAATATTTAATTATGTAAAACAAATAATCGTCAGCAATCAATAATTTTCTGTAGTTTCTTGCGAGAACTTAAAATTATGACTTTTATGCATCAAATATATTATACAATTACTAATATAAAATTTTATCCCGTCTACGTACAACATACTAGAATGAATTTGATCATTCGGTTTAATAGTTATTTTTATAGTATTATTGAAGTGGAGGGAAAAAAAAGATTAATTCACTCTCGACCCTCGTATTGTATAAAAATGATTATTATTAATGGGTTTTAGTTTGGTGATCATATAAACGTTATATATAATATAATCGCATTGTATAAATCATATTTTACGATCGATATAACTTATTTAAAATCCTCTGTTACCATTTACTTACTTTTTCTACTTGAGTTTTTTATATATATATATTTAAGGGTGCTTTAGTAAAGAAAGTTTTCAAGTGCCAAACGACATGTCGATGTCTTCCCCCAAACGATTCACTGACACCAAATTCACATCCGTCGTGTCTCCGGAACTGTAAAACATAAATTGTATTTTTTTTTCTTTGTATATTGCGAGACGCTTAATAGATTTCTTTTGGCGTTATCGCCAAAAATATTTCTATTTAAATAATAGTCTGTGCACTTGAACGTTACGTTTTTATAATATATTCTACTATTGGCGTAGTATTATTTTTAATTTATTTTAAACTATACTGTCGTTTTTAATAGCAATCTCAGGACACTGGTTCTTATAAAAAAATAAATACATTTCAATAATTTTCCGCAACCCAATTTTTATATATCTCTATGCGGTTGCACGTAAAATACTAAATTCTCATATCTACCATTTTTTTTTTTTTTATCGGTGATTTGGAGAGACAGTGAATTTTACAATGATAATGCCTTTTATATTTGGGCAAAAAACAGAAGAGTTAAAAACAGTAGAAAAGAGTAAATTGTTGAACATAATATACTATCGTATATTGTTGAATTGAAATGCTGCATACGACTATTATTTACAAGTGTATAATTTTTTTTTCTTTTGTATTTTTTATGTAAAACATATACATCCGTAATTGGCTCAATTGAACGTTTTATTTGATTTATCAAAATTATCTATTTATATAAAAATAAACATTATTCGTATCTGTATTGCAATACAACATTGTATTTTAATTTCGACAATTAAAATTAATTAAAAATAATATAGTTAATGACTATATTGTTTAAAAAGAAAAGTGTATAAAGAAGTCGGAATGTAAAAATTCGCATTTTTAATTTTACGAATACCGATGCTCGTTTAAAATGTACAGTTTAAAATACTTAAAAGAAAAAACAGTAAATTAATTAAAATGCGTAGTCGAGAACTCGGAAAGTATTTTGATACGTTTAATTCAATATATTGATTTCACATTTTACGTACATATATTTTAATACATAAATTTATTTAAATACATTTATTTAATACATAAATAATATTTTTAATTCCGAACATTGATATTTATTTTTCTATATAATATATACATAAGTATGTATGATTTATCGGCCTATAGAACGAGTGTTCCGATCGTTATTACCTAAAATTCCGGTAACAAATTTTATTTAGTTGATTAATTTTTAGATTTTTCTATTAGTATTTTAACGCATCGTAAAAAATTACACAACAAAAAAAACCCGATTTCGTCAAAATGATATACATTTATTTGATCATTCTAAATTTCAAAAATAACGGGCCTTATAGTTTTGAAACTTTCAACGAATATGTGTCATATTACACTATATTAACGAAAAAAAAAATAATACAATTACCTCGTTACCTTATTTTAACTTCTTGTTTTCAATTGAATATAAAATATTCGTTCGAGGTTTTTCTGTTTTTTTTTTATTCAAACTAAGATAGTTAAATAAACAGTATAAAAATAAGTTTAAGCTACGCATACATAAGCACGACTAACCGCGATTTTTTTTTTTTTAATATATATATATATATATACTTATACTATACTGTATTTTCTATAATTTGATTTTTTAAACACTACTACGTTATAACGGTCTGTACTTATTTCAGAGCATGTGGTGCGAACTGGAATCAACGTTGACCCGCCGATGATTGTATTTTTAACATTTTATAGCTCTATGTCATGTTGGTTGTCGTCCAATTATTTAATATATTTTAATTATACACTTATTTAATAATAAAATTATACAAATTGTTTTAAACGGCATAATTTTTTATCCTTGATGAAAGAAATACAATTGCAATAATATACTCGTATTGTTTTTTTTCTGATTAACAATTGTTATTTTTATTATTTTTACTGTTATTATTAGAGATCATTATATATTGAACTTTAATGAGACTATTGACGTCGTCTTGTTGAATTTCGATTTACAATTATATTTATAAAGAACTAAGGTTATTTTGCATATTGAAGCCATATTTTTGGTTACGCGTGCAGCGTGCTGAAAAAAATACTTATAATTATTTGAAACGGACATTTTAATAATTGTGATCATTAGTCGGTGTAATGAGAGTAATTTAATCATTACACAGGACATAATATTATATTAATAATAATAAATTTTATTTTAAAATGTTTAATAACCATAAGGGTTCCGAAGGCACGTAACACAAGTCGAGCGCCTGGCATTTTATACATTTTATTAAGCTCTAGGTAACAAATTACTCGTTTCCTTAATAATTAACAAATATTTTCAACTGTTAAAAATGTTTGTAATACATATATTATAGCGTTTTGTTACTAAACACAACACATTGAAGTTTAATTTCTAACAGCACGTGACACACGTGTTTTTTTTTATGAACATTTATATAAACAGTCTCTCGTTATTGTACAAAATTTCTCCCCGTCAACTATTTGTAATATTTAATAAATTGTAAAACACAAATTCTGTTTCGCAACATTATTCACTGTAATACGATTATTTTTTTTTATTTTATTTTTCGAGTCACAAAATATAACAAAACAAAATAGGTACATGTGAATTATTAAAAGGGGGACTGCAGTATATAATATATTATGTGTTTATGTACATACAACTATGCAAGTCTCGTAAAACGATTCCAATAAAGTCGAATGACTGCCCTTTATTTTATAATCATAATCGTTATTAACCGACTTTACGGGACCATATGATAATTTTAATCCGAAAATGTCGAAGGGCCGTTATTTACATTTATTTAGGCATTTAAACATATATTATTTATTATTAATATCCCTACTATACTCAGTTCACCCTATCACATACTTTGTAGAATATAAACCAGCACATAATAATGGCGAGACGTGTCAAAGTAATTATACGCATAATAGTCATACGTAGTTTTAAGCATTCTCTCACGTTGTGGAAAATCATAATAATTGTAATTGGAAAACCGCTCTATTAATCCATCTCTATTGACATTCAGATCATTTTAGCTTAATATTAACACTTGCTATTTGCATTTTTTTTTTTTTTTTTTGTCTCACTTACATAGCACAAAATTTACCATATTTCTTAAATATGTTATACCCATTTGCATTGCAATTTCGCCATCATCATTTGTAGACCGACCAAATTATTTTAAACATTTGATTAACAAACAAAATGGCGATTATTGATTAAATTACAATGTGATATAATTTCTAATACTATAACATAAAAATATAAAAATCGTTTAGTTCAATTTTGATTTGTAAGCAATGGAAATTTTAATTTCGACGTATTTTAAAGATGTTTTAACAATTTTAATTAATATTATTTATTCTGTTGTAATTCAAGAAATATTGATCGTGAAGACTTAAAAATTTGAAAAAAAAAAAAACATATTTTATACTTTTTAAACCACTTTTTCAAATTTTCGCTACGTTCGCCACGGGTTATTAAAACGCAACCGGTAAAAAAAGTAATTTTATATGCGCAACAGGGACGTATCACAAGTGGTGACGTGGAAGTCAGATCGGCTATTCGATTTTTAAGAAATGTGACCTAAAAAAAAAGGCCATGGAATGAATGATAGGAATGAATAAACCCCCTTTTCATAAACTATGTCTACGGCACCGTAGGAAAGTATTGTTTGCGTGACTATGGCATTTCTATACTATCTTCATTTGTTTTTCGTCTGATATTCAATAAAATGATCGCGATAGATAGACAAGCGTCTTGCGAACGTTTTTCTGTATCTTATCGATTTTTATATAAATCATTATTT
The DNA here is from genome assembly GCA_032441825.1 of Chaetogeoica ovagalla. Lineage (NCBI taxonomy): Eukaryota > Metazoa > Arthropoda > Insecta > Hemiptera > Aphididae > Chaetogeoica > Chaetogeoica ovagalla. The sequence goes on from CM063742.1 coordinate 6,060,843, forward strand.
CCAGAGGAATCACTGTAAATTTTTATTTAGGAAAGTATCGTTTGCGTGACTATAGCATTTTTATACCATCTACTTTTTTTTCGTCTGGTGTTCAATGAAATGGATTTTATTTAATAATTCTGTAATGTAGCAGGGATTGCGCACAAAAATGAGCTAATGGTTCGACACGATTGGTGTACAGAGCACTCTATATTTTTTATGTTGAGTTATCGAACAGTTAATTTCAAAATACAGTCGCACAGATCGCGCAGTATATTCCACGAGAAAAAAATTTGTATACATATGCAAAAAATTATTATTATTATTATTATTAGTTCATTATAATAATAAATTTGTTCTTATACAAAAAGAAATATATGTATTATACATATCATGTAAAAATTCAATTAAGCCAAAAAGTATTATGAAAAATTGAATTATTTAAAAGATTTTAAATAAAAACGTTTAATTTCTATTTATTTTTCAAAATATTTTTTGGCCTAATTATATTTATTCACATACTCGTATACTCGTAATGGGTTTAATACATATAACACATTAATATTTTTACGAGTATTCATCCATAATTTGTACGTATTATCGATTTTTAATTTTTTTTTACATAATATCCATTTTATTCATTTTATTTTATTTTTTTATTATTACTATTTTTATAACTTCAAACAACGTTCAAACAACGTTTCCACCAGTTTGTGTAAATTATATTTGGTTAATATATTTTTATTCACAATTTTGATAAAATATAATAATTAATAGCGTTTTTGGATAAAATCAAGTGTAACGTGTAATTATAAAATACACGGTACTTAATAACAAATTGTACGTATTTATTATTTGTGTTTTATAAACAGCCGTTATCAAAATATACTATCCCGAAATTTTCAATCGACATTTTAATCGTGTATTTTTTAGACGTGCTAAGTAAAGCGTTATAACGCGTATATACATAGCGTTATCACTTAGCATATGGAAAAAAAAAAGAATGTTGTAAAATGTCAAATCACATTATATAATGTATATAATTTCAAATAGTTGCATAATATACGCGTATTATATTACGTAATATTTTGTAATATTTCAACAATAATAATAAATTATAACGGAATACTTTTTTTTTTTTTCACAAACCAACTGTAATTTCCCTTGTACTCAAACATAAAAGCGTTGTTTATGATTGCTTCGAATAATTCAAATGAATAATAATAATTAATAACGAGAATAGAATACTGGTTTCATATACCTACCAAGAATGACTTACACAGTTGCTATCAATAAAAAAATAAAAAAAAATAGAAACATATTAAATTTAAGAAGCGCCTATAGGCCTCCGCGGACGCTTTTATGTCCCAAGGCGAAGCTGGAGTAGATCGGATAGAAAATTATGGCAGTATATCGGTTAAAAAACCGCAATGTTTCATTGACATGACAGATTGAATAACAGGTTCTTACTCACAGACTTGACCCCAATACGATAACGCAATAACAATAAGAATTACTGTGTGTGCACAAGACAAACACAATATAATATTAAATCTGATTCGTCGATATCAACTTCAGGGGTCGTAAATAAATCGTCGATTTCGTTTTGTTTTGCGTTTGTCCAAGACGTAGTAGACGTTCATTTGCCTCACGGGCACGTACATAATATTATAACGTCATCGGATAACATTTGAACGAGGTGAAAAAAATACCTATTAGGTGTATATTATACATATATATATAATAACGTATATACTACAATAATGCATGAAAAAAGTATGCGCGAGAAAGAATACGGGAATAAAATTATCATTATTAATATTATTATTATTATTATCATTATTAATATTATTATTATAGAAATTTTAGAAACTGTAAACAAATATTGTAAATTATTTTGGTTTTTAACTGTGTTAACAATTGTAATAAAATTTGGGAAAAGAACCACTTTCAGTGTTGTTTTTTCTCTAAATAAAAATCAAAACCTAAATTCTCGACTAACAATAATGTCTTAAGATACAGTAAGATTCGAAAATTTTACATCCAAATGGATAAACGACGTGCGCCGGCTGGGCGTTCTGCAAATTGCGCTGTAAATTCTAATCGACATTCCCTCGGGTTCTTTTTATGATGATGATAATAATAATATACAACGTTCTGCGTCGATCAAATTTTAACTGAAATAAATTCCAGAATATTTATACGCATTTGGCATTGAGCAGTATAATAAATTATAAAAAATCGAATTGTATGTGTAATATATGGTTTTCGTAATTTAAATGTATTATTAACCGCGTCGCACTGTTTATATTCGATTACACGAACGGCGTAATAGAAGTTCATACAGTCGACAAATAACTCGAAAACACGATATCTATACATAAGAAGAACGTAACTAAAGATTTTTGTACGTATACTATTTACAATGCAATACGGAATCCTTAGATGTTGTCCACTCCTGGACATTTGATATTGTTTTATAATAATTGTATTCTTATGCAACCCCGTACGCATTACGCAATGGAAACATTAATTAGTTACGTAACACAATATAACTGGTAACAAAATCGTCATGAAGTCACTTTTTTACTTATAATTGGATTTATAAAATTGAATTTAAACTCTCTCCCCCACGACTAATTTTTTTATTTATTTTTCTCAGAAAACATATTAAAATATTTTTATTGAAACTTTGTTGCCTCGTTAAACGAATATCGTATCATACTGCTAATCTAACACCTTTTAAATACAACCTATGAATAAAATGTATACACGTTTGCGGAAGTCACTAGTCATTTATGACAATTTCTAGCTAGATCAGTCATTGTCGATGTTGCCTAGTCATTGTCGACATTAACTGATTATCATATTTTCCGGTAATATATATATATATGTATATGATTAATTTATTAAAATACATATTTTGTATCATTAGGCATTCATTCATATTTTTCAACAAAACATAATTTTGTAAAAATAAATTTTTATATATAAAAAATTAAATACATTTTTAGCTTTGATTTCAAATTTTTACTAACTATTTTTAGAAATAATATACGATAAACAAAATACGTACGGTTATAATTACTCAATATGTTAATATAATAAGGTTAATAACGAATTATCTATATAAATAAATAAACAAATTCACGAATAGTATTTAGAAATTTTACAGGCGTTTCGAAAACGAAATTTTCTGGTAATTGTGAAATAACGTTATGCCGACAAAAAAAGTTTACGCGTACATTCCGTTTTATTGCTCCGTCGAAAATAACAATTATTGCCGCTACAAACAAAATAGTTTTAAAACAGCGCAAGGTTATTGTATTTCTCTAGTAACAGCTCCGAAAACATTCATTTTATTCATACCTAAATGTAATACCATGTGAACAAAATTCATTATATCCAATGAAGGATTTGAGGGGCATGTCCCTTCTCTCTCTCTCTCTCATAGAGGCTTTTTGAAATAATGAAATTGAAAAATATTTTCGCATACGTTTTGTTGTATGAGAGTTACGAACAACAATTATTACGTACAATAATTACTGTTTACGTGTCATAATTGCAGTCATCATTAATTTTAATTATGATTTACCTTAAGGAAACGTATATAGTACGTGTGGTAATATCCACATTTATTTCAATCCGTCTATATTTAATATAACATCAATATGATAAAAATCTTGTTTTGAAAAACCTAAATCGTGGCTGGGCTTCATATTTTATTTTTAAACTTAGACGTCACAGTATTCTTCAATGTTGTAGTTCATTTCGAAAACACATATACCGCACATCGTAAGTTATAACACTGAAGATAACTCGTTGTATTCCGTGTTTATTTATAATGTTTTTACGACGAGAGAAAATCATACGCGTTACAACTTCGTTATTTCTTCAAACGTTTTAACGGTACTTATTAATGACAAATACTGAAAAATCGTCAATGTATGAAAATTCGTTTCATAGACGAAAAACGTTAACGTCGACATTACGCATGTAATATTATCGTAATCTGTTATTATTTATTATCGTTATTATTATTAATAATAATAAACGTGCGATTAATGAATTATATATACGGATGATTTTATATTATAAATGTGATTTGACAAAACCAATTACGATTTTACATTGTTTTTAATTAAATTTTTTCGCAATTATAATAATCAATAAAGCGATAATTATAAGATCAAAACATACGTTACTGTTATAAATCATACGTTTTCCGGAGACTAAAAAATCCTAGCCCTGAATCGAGGTATACATACACGAGTACACACAGTGGCGTATACTATGTTAGCTAACTATGTTTTCAGTTGTTACTTCTGGATTTCAACTGTGCGGCGTGTCCTAAGTTTGTGTAAAAAATAATTGAAATCTCCGCGGTATTGACAAGGGAAATACTTTAGCCCTCCTCTCCCACCATCGATCTATAGTAGATTCTCAGTGCCGTGCACGAAGTTTTGACGAAACTGTCGTATTGGTCCGTCCAATCAAAATAGTATCTGTTGGAACACTCGTTACCCCGGAAAACGGGTTGTTTCTTTAAATAATTTTTTTTTTTAAGTTTAAGTTTACGACAATATTGTGTTAGACGAACATTTTACGCATATCGTATTCTCCTGTCCGCGACTTTGTCTCGTACACAATCCAGTTCCAAAAAAAAAGAAAAAAATCATTAACGATTAAATTAAATCGTCTACCAAAAAGCTCGGGGCGACGATAAAATGAAAAAAACCGTTATTATAATTAATATATATATATATATGTATAAAAAAAATAATAATAATAATAATAGTGATTCGCGGAAAGTGCGATGGCACGAGAAAGAGTATGTGAGTGAGTGTGCAGAGAGAGAGAGAGAGAGAGAAGGAAAAGAAACGGAGTAGTCGGTAGTTATACGGCTGCGATGGCACCACCTCGTCGTATTTCCCACAGCGAGGAGGACAGTATAAATATTCGTTCGACGTACGCGCTCTTTGACACAAGCGCGACGACGCTTCTCTCCTAAGACCCGACCGGACCGCCGCCGCCGTCACCACTCTCGACGATAGCCGCCGCATTCAGCGTCGCGCTCCGACCGTCACCGGGCGTTGTTTTATCGCGTTCTCCCCAGCTCGCTCGACGTCAGTTCAGCAGAGTCCGCGGAGACGAATAAAAATTAATAATAATAACAGCGGACAAATCGAATAGCGATTATAGACGACAACAATATGACTACCACAGTGTCCAACGGCAGCAATGGCAACGTGTCAAATGTGCTAAAGAACAAGGCCAAACCGCCGGCGCTCAAGAAACTCGCGTCGTGGAAAGACGAAACCGAATTCGACGGAACGGGCAACCCGAAAACGCCCAGAACGTCCACCACGCCAGGTACGATCGATTCAAATTGTTTGGAAATCGATTAGAAAAACATATTTCGTACACAGCTTAAGATAACTTTTAATTATTTATAATATTATTCTCACGCCCGTGTTTCTAAACGCACTACCAACGACGACACGTCCCGTCTTTAGGAAAAACTTATGTATTTCAATATAAATTTTTCCTGAAAACGCCGCGTGTCGGTGTACGCGTATAATACTGTAACGAGTTAATGAGAGGCTTTATGAATTACAAAAAAAAAAAAAAAGAACGTATTAGTTTTTTAGACGTTCGCCATACAATGAATAAGTGATGGGAAAAAAAAGAGATCGAATATAATTGAAACGGAATCGCGTCAGAAATAAAAAACAAATAGTTTACACGGAATAGAGAATGATGTACACAATCATCGAAAGAATAATTTAGATGATAATTTTTAATCGACTATCGGATTAATTATTAATCATTACTTTATTAATTAATTATAACTTATCGATTAATTAATTGTTCTACTTGCCACAATCCTAAAATCGGATCGTATCGGACGCGTGGTGATAGAACGATTTCATGAGTATAATTTTTTCAATACAACGTACCAAAGTACTATAGAACTTTTTTCGCATGATAACTGTGTGTACTATTCATCTAACCCAACGTGTACAATTTCAAACGAATTCGATACTCGGCCATTACGCGCGTAAAACAATTGTATAATAAAAACGCGTATTTATAATATATTAACTTCGATAAACGGTAAAGAGAAAAAAAAATCGTCCACAGTTTTATTTCGTTTCTCATGACACGTTCGTATTTCTGTCGTGTCTTCAAACGAACATAACATGCATCTCACTATGGTCAATTCGACAAAATCCGACGACCAGTTCTCTTATTCATTCACATTCGGCCGTTCGTAAGTAAATACCCCTACGATAATATTGTATATTGCGCCGGCTTTTTTTTTTTTTTTTGTGGTCAGTGGAAACTGCGTCCGGTAGCATTTTAATAAATTGTACTGATATTTTTTTTTTTTAAACGCCCAGATATGTTCAACTTGGAAAACTCAATTATTCAAAATATGCTTAATATTATTTTTAGATGATTACATAAAAATAATAATCATTTTACACGCTTATAAGTGTACGCAAACAATATCGTTTTATCGATTATTTGTACATACGACGTGCACCGTGACGTGAAAAAAAAAAACTACAGTGAGCGAAATGATAGGGGCTTATTGGTTGAAGCGAGCTACAGTTACAATACACAATTTAATTCTTTATTCACTTCGAGATATAATAATAAAACGGGCGTGTTTTCTTATTTTCCACGGACGGTACAAATCTTAAATCCGACTCTGCCTATATATATATATGATTTACTCAAACGTTTTCCGTTCCGTATTTTCTACGTGTTTCATACCTATACAATCTCTATTAGATATCGACTTGAATACTTCTTATACAATTCTCTGATAGAACATTATGATTGTGTTTTAAAGAACGTTAGGTCGTCACCGATTTACGTTACGTCGCCATTGAAAACATAACCGACAAAATTAGTTGGCGTGTTTTAAAAGCGAAGTTCAAAATGAAAGAAACATTTATAACTTCGAACTTGACTGCATTAATTTTTTTTTTTTTTGTACACTGCCTCGACGTTGAAAAAAATATATAAAAAGTCATTATATATATATATAATATTGGGTAGATCAATCACACGATATAAAAAGCTACTTAAATAACAAAAGTGAATCCAGCCGAATGTCACCACTATTACCACTGATCACCGTGGTGTATTTGAATTATTCAACACTAGTCGCTGACAGAGAAACAAAAAATAGCAATTCTTTTCCATAGGTCACGAGAACTGTACGTTCCATCATGATCTGGAGCTGGACCACAAGCCGCCTACCCGAGAAGCTCTTTTACCGGACATGACGAACTCGTACAAGATGTTGTTGAGTGCTCTGGGGGAGAATCCGGAACGTCAGGGTCTTCTGAAGACCCCAGAAAGAGCAGCCAAGGCCATGTTGTTCTTTACGAAAGGCTACGATCAGACACTGACGGGTATTTACGTATTTAATTAATTATTTATTATTATTAGATATACAAACATATATTATAGTATTGTTTACATATAGGTACATAAATTTTTTATATTATAAAACTATATTAAAATTCAAAGATAATAATAAAAAATATATTAGTAAACTTATGGATCTTCAATGACTGTACTCGTCCGACGTACAACGGATAAGTAGATTAATTGAATGATTAATTTAAATCGCTAACGCAAATATAATGGATATTATTGAACCTTCGATAAATGCGACGATGTCGATACGTATTGCTATCCAAATGATAAAACATGTTCTAAAATGCATCGTAATTTAAAACGATGACGTTCCAAAAATCAACCAAAATAGGTACGTTTATCTATCGGAATAGCATTGTTACCATCGCAACTAAAACTAATTGTCCGATGGATATTCGTCGTTTATAATCACTGACAAGTGTTGCCGTCTTAATTCTTGACTCCGGCGTATTGTTTAATTTGCCTCGTTTCTGCGTGTTATAACTAATATTAATATAATATTTAATAGTATAAATTTCATAATGATAAGTGGTATAGTGGTAAATGACATGGGAAACAGTGAAATTACTGAAGATAAATATGCATCTAATTAAATTTGTATTTCAATTCGTTTTTTAAATGTTATGAATTACATCAAACAAGAATTCAAACTTTCATTCTATATTATCATCATAGAAATATGAAATATTAATTTTTAACTTTGAGAATAATTGTTATCGCGTAAATCTAGTGATAACTACAGTTAAATATATATAAGAAATATGTAAAAGCGTTTTGAAATGAAGCAGATTTTACCAATCGATTTCTAATAGAAATTGCAGCGTTGGAATTTGGACTGTCGAAGGCAGGTGTGTTATAATACATGTATTTTATCGAATCGAGTGAGCCTCTGTAATGTAACAATCAGTTATGGTCGTCAACCTTTCATTAATTTTCAATCCCTTATCTGTATTTAAACCTGCTAATGAACAGGTATTGTAATTCGTAATAACAACACATGCTATTATGAAACAGTATTCATTAATATAGATTACATAGGTATATTAAAAATAATATATATATATATATAGTATGTAATACAAAAATCTAGTACAGGAGCATAACAATGTTATCACACGTTAAAAATTACAAGACCAATTTCACAATGTATATTTAATTTTAAAAAGCTTTAAAAATTTTTTTTTCAACTGTTGATTTTAATAGTAGTTTGCCATGGCTATTTCTTGGTCAAACGACTATCTTGCTTCGGTCGATCACAAAACAATAGTGCGACCACACGATATCAACAACATCCATAACATAAGCGTACTTACGTTATAATAATAATTATATTCGTTTTTACGCAATTTTATTCACATTTCAATATTTAGTTTAATAACACGGAGACGCGTATATTTATTATAATGACATAATAAATTCTCTTCCGTCGTTTACGTTTGAAACGCTATACAAAATGAAAATTCAACCTTGATTCTTATTTATGTCTACATTGAATATTATATGTAATATAATATAATTATATATTATGTAATATAATATATATATATATATATAAATGTGAAATCTAGTTTTGTTTGTAACGGCTAATCTCAAAAACTGCAGAATCGAATTTTCCTAGACTTTTTTTTTTAGAAAATTTTCCATAGATGGTTTTTAACTTTTCATTTTTAACATCTCACAAAATCGGTCGGTGAAAAGTGAATCTTTCTTTTGGCTCTGGAACCACTTATCCAATCGTCATGCAGTTTGTTTTTAATGTGTGGAATAATCTATGCTCAAGATTATAGGCGTAATTTAAAAAATATCCATCTGATGGAAACAAAAAGTGACAAAGTCAGAAAATTATTTTACACTGGGAAATATATTATTAATTTACCGATTACTATGGTCTGAATGCACCCAACGATTTTTAACACTTTTCTTTTTTTTAATTAATGTAATTGTTTGATTGTTCTTTTGATATTTTTCCATGAATATGGTTATTCCGTTAATATACCATTAATGCGCAATTAGTTGACATTGCCACAAGAATTCTTCCGAATAAAAATGCTTCTGCCATGAATTTTTACTCATACAGACTTCAGGTCAGAGAAAATTCTAATAACGGTCTTTGCATAATGCAGCAAGCTTTGAAATCAGTGATATGCATGTACACAAAAGTAAAATCCTAATTTTAACGTATATGATTCAATAATCAAGTTTTGTTTTTCTAAGACTATCAACAATACACAAGGACAAACAATGAAATTTATGGGAAGCAATTACACGAATCCATTCTTCACTCATGGTCACCAGTTGTATGTGGCTCTCGTATAAGCCCAGAAAAACACACATATATAATACGTAGAATTATTGCTGACTTCGCAACACTTCTTAGTTCTTTGTAAACGCTAATTAATTAATTAACATTAATGCTCCTGACCAAAATACCTAACAACAGTGTTTATAAAGAAGTATTGCGAAGAATTCTATGTTTTACTATTCCGACTACATTGATGTACCATTACTATTAATTAATTAATATAATTGAGGCCAATGGTGATATCACGTTTGTTTTCAATTATCAATTTTTGTTGTCACTTGATAGGCTTCATAACAAGATGGATATATATATATCCAATAGTGCTTCATGATATTGAAAATAATTAATATTGACTTTGCATGACATTACAAACAATTACAAAAACACGATAGTATATTACTTTTCAAAAATATTCCTAAAAATCGCTATCCTGTTAAAATTATTTAGAAGTTGACCGATCAAATTGTTTATAAAAGTAAACTCTTTAAACTGCCATCAAATTTAACAAAACTAAAAACTAAAAATACATTTTTTTATTTCTATATATTTAATGAAAAAAATATATATATAATTATTATAGCTCTTTTCTCAATAATTTAGAAAAAAAACTAAATTTAAAAATAATCATTTTTCGCGGAAAATTATAATTAGTTAATCATCCTATGATCTTTATATACATTACGATACACATCAATTTATTTGCCGAAGATTTATATCCTATATTGTATTATTGCAAGTACTCTATCTTATTAAAACGTCTGCGAAGTGTTAGAGATTTTGAAAGCGTTTCTCTGTAATTTAATTCACCCGTTTCTAATAGAAACTCGTCTGTACATATATATATATAATATATACATTGTGGAAAAGGTTTTTGGTATTGAATAATACATGGATATAACACACCTTCGAACACTCTTCCCACGTACTGGTCCACAATAATTTTTAAAATGTGATTTTTAAGTGCAATACTGTGTAATTCGTTAAGCCAGAAAAAAGTGTATATATAAGGCCAAACTCAACCATCATATATTATGACATAAATGCCACATATTATATATTCTGATATTAGCGTGACATGACTCTGCAATTCGCAATAAACATTACATTGGTTCAATTACATCGCCACGTACTTGAAATTTTCTGAAAAAATTGTATTTTCTTATGTTGGAGAAATGGAGGAAACTAGATATTTTAAAAAAAAAAACATTGTTTTCAGAATTTTCTCGTTTCTTCGTGGTCATGCAGACTTTTGTTCTTTATCCGCAATAATAACAATATTAATAAGTGACAACATGAAAATTATTTGATTTTAGTCATTTTGTGCACATTATTTTATATAATAATATAATACGTGTTGATCATTGTTCTTTGTTCCGTAAAGAAAAAAAAACAAATTATTATCATAATTAATTTATAAATTTTAATCACGATACCGGTATTTAGAAATGTTTAAAAATTGCGAATTCGATGATTCGAATTAAATTTTACAAAGATGGTGAAACTTTGTTACAATATTTCGTAGTTGTGTTATTATTCTAAATTTAAAAGTAAATCGTCGAAAAAAAAACAATTTAGTGTGAAACTTAATTTAAATTACGTAATTAAAATTCCATGATAAAATAATAGACCACTATGGAATATCATTGATTTTGTTCGAGTTATTTGTTAAGGTCAATTCGGAATTTCCTTAAAAACGTGAAATGATATCACAAATCCGAAAGAGAACGTAAAAATCTTGTACATACGCACTGTGATCATTCGTAATGATTTAAATATTTGAAAAATACGTATATAATAATGTACACGTAGAAATTAGTTTAAAAAAAATTAAATAAAAAAAATATATTTAGACCGTGATATTTTTTTTTTATGATTTTGATGAAAATTATTAGTTATAATAACATCACAACGCTATAAAAATTACATCGCGAGCGAGAATATTTAATTTCATCATCGCGCATCACTGACTTATAATAGTCGATGCTGTTATACGTATAGTACATAATATAATATGATTAGCGTTCATTGACATTTAATAATTCGATTCCGACGTAAAATTATAATAGTGAATATGGTACGCTCCCACTAACACGCGATTCGTTTTATTCAATATTCATTTGTGTGTGTGTGTGTGTATATATATAAAAATGAATATTGAATATTTTTGTATAAATTTAAAATCACGAATTACGTGTGACCTGCTAATATTCATACGTTTATAATATCAGAATAATAACAAGCGATTTCTATGTGAATTAAATATTGTTGTAAACCTAGTTTTATATTTCAACACAATATTAACAATTCATTTTATATTATTACCCACATATCATTTATCATGTTAAAAATAATCGACTATACGTATTTTAACTAGTAATACTTTAGTTTTTAATTAATTCGTATGATATTTAAACAAACCATCGGTATCGTTATCAACCGAAATTTAAATAAGAATCCAAACACTACTACATGGTGTTTTCAAATATTTAATAGCAAAATATTTCTTCTTCTCCGCCTCCGTTAGTTTACGATCCATCGATTCATCTCCTCTCCGTCGCTTTTTATTCTTTGAATTTTTCACATATTTCGTTTCGTCGTTTCTTGTAAATACAATAATTGTTTACATTATACAAATGTGTTTTTTCCATACTCGACGAGTGTAACATGTAAAACTTTCCATTTCTATTTAATTGTATAAAATACCTATTTAAAAAAAAAAAACTATAATATTCGCTATTTAAGTATTCGCGTTGTTATTTTATATACATTAATACGACGCATATACGGTCTATTATATATTATAGTCTATTATGGACATCAAACAATATTATTATTATTATTATTAATATGAACTTATAGTTAACACACAAACGAGATATCTGGTACGAGTATTATACGATATTTGGAAACTACTCGCATAATAATATTCACAATGTCCTCGAGTGAAATTTCAACGAGTCAATATTCTATCAAAACCGTGTTAGTGCAATTGTGTAAATTACATTCTATACGCGCATGCCTATAGTAATGTTCGTTGAATTGCACAATTCTTATGGTTAGACATCGTGTATTTGTATTTTAGATTGTTTTTTTTTTACATCTCGAGCACGAATACATGTCATAATGAAGTTTAACTGTTAAGTATTCATTTTCCAATACTATTTCAACGTATTAGTTGATTTTTTATTAAAGGCAATAAATTAATAGCCAATAGATTTTTCGTTTACTTGTTGTTGCAAGACGTAGGTAGCTTTCTTATAGTACAAATTTCTAATCGAGAAACAAAACACACAACTTTATATAAGATTTGTTGATGTAAATTAAATGTATAAAAAAAAAAAATAAGAAAGCCACGGGTTAAAGAAGTTACTTGGATGAAGACTTTAAACGTTTCGTTATCACTGTAAAGTGGAAAGCAATGATATACAGTCCTAAATATAATAATAATTTGTTTTTGCCTAACAGAACATAAAATTGTATAATCGGTAAATATTTCGAATTTCTCTAACCGTTAGTTTCAAAATTACGAAAGAATTAAAATTAATCGATTTCGACAAAATCGCGTTTTTAAGTAATTTTTCTGTAGTTTTTAGATTTTTTTTTTCTGTTAGACGTTTTGAGTAAATCAAAATATGGCCTCAATAACTACATGCAATTTGCTAATGGAAATAAACTATAAATGTTTAATAATCGGAGCACTATTTCTCGTAGAATTTTCGGGTACACGCATTAAAAAAAAACACATCATTATAAAACCACTACGTTTGCACTTCGTATGATGGGAGCGAATGTATAAAAAAGCGTTTATTTTAAAAATGAAATAAATTGATTTGTCAAATATAAGTAAATGCGCTGACACGTAAATATAAATCGAATGTCTGAGTTTCCGTTCGTTATCATTTTCTTATACGATTATAGGTATCCTAAATACCACAATATTCGGAAATTAAATAAATATTTAATTGAAATGTTTATTCCATCGTACCTTAATATATATATATATATATTCATACGATTTTTTTTTTTTTTTTAATGCACATCGAATTTTCAAGAGTAATCTGCAATTAGTTACCGTAATTCGTTTAAATGATATTTAAAACCTATACGTGGTAATCGGCTGCACGATTAACAAAAACATTAATTAATTAAAAAAAAAATTCTTTTCAAAACTGCTTCGTAAAATATTATAATATTGACCTTCAATAAATAGCTTGTAGTGTACTTGACGATTAAAAAAATATGTACCATTACTACACTTCGCGCGTATCGCATTATCGACAATCATCACCATGATTAATAAAAATAGTCGACAAAATATTAGGGAAAAGACGAATTGCAAACAATGTAATATAAAATTCTCAGTGTATTAAAAATAATAATAATATGACACGTTTTACGCTTAGGTTTACACCACGCACGAATTTATTCACTTATTGAAACGTATTTCATCCATCTTTATGATATATAAAACGTGATCATGATACCGTGTAATACGACGAGATAAAAAAATAATAATAATAATAATAAATAATTCCCGCTTATTCATTCATCACTGATGATAATTAAAAGTGTATAGAGGTGTGCGCGTGTTATAACGCGTGTGTCCTTCGATCGATCAACGCTATAAAAACGGTTGTACACACGTACACTGTGGATTACGCCTCGGGAAATATGACGTCGATTTGCTTGATCATAAATATTTTTCAATAAACATAAAAAAAAAAAAACTGATACATTTATTATTATAACACTTGGGGCTATATAATTATAATATAACATTCAATTGGCGCATATCATTATCACTCGCTCGGACTTTAATTTAATATATATATATATATCGTTTCAATATACTACGCGATACGATTAATTTTGGTTTTTTTTTTTTTTTTTTTAATAAAACGAAATAATTTTACTACTGCTGGCACGCAGACCTATTTAAATATTGAATACAATATTATAATGTCGCACGATTGTTTGATAATACTAAACGCACAACGTTCCCCCGTAACGATTGTCGAAAACCGCGCGATTTTCAAATTGTATCAGTACAATATATTTTATACGCTTTTAAGTATTCTTTTCTTTTTTTAAATGTATGTATGTGCGCGTGTATAATACGTGCCTGTGTTAAACGTGTATTTACGTGTATGTGTGTGTATCGACCCAATAATACTGATAAACCGTCTACGCATTGTTACCTTGGTAACGGTAAATTGAAAATTGCCGTCATTTCTATAAACGAGGACGGAAAAGCTTTTAAATCATCGTACTTTTGAGGCATTGAAAAATACTTGTCCCCCCGCTACAAGTGGTTGGCGTTCGACGTAGTGATTTAACCGTCAGACCCTCTCTCGCACAATCCCTTAACTATATATATATATATATATATATTATACGGCTCGGGGATTTATATAGTTTCAACATAAAAAACGTTTTATTCTAAATCAATTCTTCAGAGAAGCTTTATAATTAATACGATGTATTTATAATAATAATAATAATTATTATTATTATTATTATTATATTAAAATGGTATTTATTAATTTATCTGTTAAAAGCTAATTCTATTTGAAACTGCAAGTTTTATTCATCCCGAAAATTACGCTGTAATTAATTTACTTGTGATTCGTTTCAAACGGACCTTTCCGAACTAATAATTTTAATAATAATAATAATAATAATAATTGCATCGAGACAAAACCGTGGGACATCGATATCTCAAATTATTGATTAAATTATTATTATTATTATTATTATTATTATTATTATTTTCCAGTTTTCAATTAATGATTTTCATCATTGTACGCCTTCTAATATCATTACGAAGAACATCAAAAAGCGCTTAAAATGTAATTATTTAAAAATATACACTTTGATAGTTTTATGAATATTGAATATATAAAAATAAAAATATGAAATGTAAATCGAATGCAATTTAATAAAATTTCATTTCAGTTAAATATAACGACAAAAATCCAGTATATATAATTTAAAAAAAAAATTACGAGTATCAATGCACTATCTTTGTTTTAAATAAATAATATTCTTGTACCAAGTGTAATTAAATTTCAATTTATATGTAAATAATGATAATAATAAGATCGCTATTATTATTATATTAAATCAATAATAAATCAACACTTCTTCACGGTCAAATTGATAGTCGAGGCTAACAATTTTAGTTAATTTTTTCCTTGATACGAATCAAGTAATTCAAAAAGTACCACGGGCTGAATAAGAGAAAATATAAATAAGTGTCAATGAATATATTTTATATGTATTTATTCGTTGGTACCAGCACTGCCGTACTGAATACATGTTATTAAAGAGATATTTTAAAAATGTTTTTTTATTACAAATTCAAAATGACAAGTTCAATCGAATTACTAAAAAATATGTAAAATCTACACGGCTATGAATATACAATAATATTTGTTGAAAAATATATTTTGAACCAAATACTTGCTATCCACATACAATATTTGGTATTTTGAAAGAAATTATAAAAAATGTTGACCGATAAAACAAAAACCTATAACAATCAGTTAAGGTATATTACCGGTATAATGTGTAAAGAACTTTAACCATCAACTCTACGGTCTTACAAAAAAAAAAAAATTAATATTTCATTGTTTAAATAAATTATGTTTTAACTGTACTAACTACTGATATATATACTTTTTTTTTTTTTGGTATAAAACTGTAAATATTGGTAATTTATTCAATAATTTTATTATTGAAAACAATTCAAGCAATTCAAACAATTTCATCGAACAGAATGTGAGATGTATAAACAGGGCCGAACCAAGATACGGACGAACCCGGAGCGAAACTTTTATCGGGGTGCCTATAACACACCCCCCCAATTTATAGATATAAGTAGTTTTAAACAATTATATATATATATTAATATATTTAAAATAGTATTCATTATAGTGAATATATTTTAAGAGCGCGTTATAAAAGTTTGCCAATGGCTTTATAATATCTCGGCGGCTCAGCCCTGTGTACAACTGTATAAGATTATATGGGTGTATATGATTTTTTATGATTATACGTGCCTGTATATGATTTCTGACGCACGAATTTTAATCGGAATTAATTTTGAATCGTAGGCAGATGTCGTACTCGCTTTCGTTTTGTGCGCCATCACAAAGGGACCAATTACCTACCTCAGAATATGACTTCAAACGATATCTGTGAGAGACATTTGATAAAGTGAACGTATGAATATATATATATGTGTGTGTGTGTGCGCGCGCGCGCGCGTGTATATATTGAACTATGTTGAAAACACATAGACAAGGCATAACAATAAGAAATAAGCTAAATCTCTAGACACTAATAAAAGAGGTATATCGACTTTAAAAATGCACAATTGCTTATTTTGAATAATAAATTATATGATTGTTTAAAGTGTATAAAATATTTAAATATAATAATGTAAACTAAATATTAAGATATTAAAATGTATTATAACATACGATTAATTTGTACGTACATTATTTAATTTCTAAACTAATAACGATTACTATAACACATTCACACTAAAATAATATAAATACAAATTATAGTTATATATACAAATATACTCGTATAATCATATTTCCAAGCTTATACACATTATAATCTATATATATATATATATATATATTATATAGCGCAAGTTTTTAAATATTAATAATTTTCCAAAATTATTGATATTTTTTTTTAACCTGCAAGAATGGTTTGTTTTGAGTATTTTGCGAACATTAATCGATCATTCGTCACATTCAACAAATTTATTTTATAAACTCAAAATAATAATTTTGACTTGCAATACAAGTTTCGCTTCAGTTCCTCCCGGGTGTTTTTCCTAACAAATCAATTACAACGTAACTTTTAAACGTATTCATACATAAATATTTTCCATGTGATAATAAATTCAGAAATCATGCAGTTAGTATTGTATATTATCTGTACTGCATACGTAAATATCAACGAAAATGGTCGTCAAATAATATAATATGATTCTGAAACATGTGTGTGTGTGTGTGTGTGTGTTATTTTACACTCAAATTTATTATCTCCATCTATCCGACGGACGCGCGGGACAACATACGTATAAAAGTTATGCCGCGTAATTCTAAAATAATTGCGGTGTTTGGATTAAATTTAACGTCTCAAAATTATAACACTGAATTCGAAGAGAATAATGTCATTAAATGTATCGCGTAAAGTTTTTGTAAAATCGCATAACAAATAAGTGTCGATTTTATAAAATGAAATCGAAATTTTAAAAAACATCATAAACTCGAAAATTGTATTATTTTTATTTCAATTTGGTAATTATAAGTGATTGAATGAATTCCGAATTCGAGACAGGAATACTATAATATTGTCAATGTGATTTTGCTATGTTCTCCGTTAGATTAAGGTGTCGCGGTCTCCGATATTATAAATATACTCGTATTGTATTTCAATTGTTTACAAACAATTTGTTCGACATACTTTGTTTATTGGTTTTTTAGATGTACTTAATGACGCGGTATTCGACGAGGATCATGATGAAATGGTTGTTGTTAAGGACATTGAAATGTTCAGTATGTGCGAACATCACTTAGTTCCTTTCTACGGAAAAGTTTCGATCGGATATTTGCCGAAAAACAAAATTTTGGGCCTAAGCAAATTAGCCCGTATCGTGGAAATGTTCAGCAGAAGACTTCAAGGTTATATATATATATTAAGAAAAATATTATTTTAAAAACATTATTCTATTAGTGGTTCAAATAACATTTGTCGGCCAAAATGGAATTATTTTAATATAAATTTTCGATTATCCACAAATGTTTTTTTCCGAGAACGAATATTTGATAATTTTTTTAATATTGTACCACTCAAACTCTGGTCAGACGCTACATTAGTGAAACCTCAATTAAGAATACAAATAATTAACTTTAAACTTTATTTTCTGTATATTTTACAGAATTGTGAAAGTTTCAAATTATTTTCATCTAATTAATTATAATATAGACTTCGTTTGAATCATTTAAAGTCTCAAAGAAATATAAATTATTTTTAACATGGAATTTAATCAGATTATTGAATCATATCATGAATATAATATTTATAAGGACAATATTTTTGTTGAAATTTAACCAATGACCCGTAAAATCATGTTACAGGTACTAGTGCAAACATGAAAATATGTAATTGTTGATATCCACATACATTAAGTCAATATTATTCACGGGCTTACTCAATTAATTCGGAACTAAAAGTGTAATAATATAATGTTGATTTTCCTTTTAAATTTATTAATTCATTTTTTATTACTTTGTAAAATATATTACTCAAATAATGTATACTCGTGCAATATTATAACTTATTTTTAGGTACTTTATTCATAATATTTTTTTTTTTTCCAAAAATTCGGTTCTTTCTGATTTCTCGTAACTTTTATTTTTATTTTATTATTATTAAACCAAATTATTTTGAAAGCTAATAACAGTCAAACGACTTTGTTTTAGAAAACATTTATATTCAATTTTTAACATAAAAAATTTGCCAATAAATTTTCAATTCCAAAGTACAATTTCAAACCAAAATATCAGTTTAACTAACTATTCACGTAGTCCTCTTTAAGCTATTCAGTACTCAAAACACGCACCTCTAACCGAAAGTTCAATAAATATAATGAGAATTTTGCACGTACTAATAATAATTATTAATTTTAAAATTAATTTTTATAACATTTCCAAACCGTAATCTGAATTAACCAATTTACTCCTCTGAGTATTATTATTATTATTATTATTATTATTATTGTTATAATTATATTATTAAAAAATGTGTTTATTCAGTTCAAGAACGATTAACAAAACAGATTGCTGTGGCTGTTACTCAAGCAATTCAACCAGCTGGAGTAGCCGTCATTATTGAAGGAGTGTAAGTTGATTATAATTTTTAAATTCTAAACAGATCGAATAATGTAATGGTTTTACAATGATTTTTTTTCTTTTTTTACACCTGTAGTCAAAAATTCTACCAGAAGGAGTGCTCCGGATTTTTACATCGTTAATTATTTTCCGGTAGCAACTTTCGTGTTTAGAAAGAACATTTTTCGATTTTTTCCTGTAATTTATTAAAATCGTTAGCTAAATAATTGAGAAAAAGACGTTGTAAATGACCGGTATGACTCCATCGATCGATGGACCACCTGAAAATGGGCGTGGCTCATCGATTGATGACATCATCTGTTCTATAAAAGAGAATGTAAACGCGCCGAAACACTCGGTAGTTGTTTAACACTGGAGATGAAAACATTGATTTCGAAATACGTATTTGTTATAATAAAAACAAATTTTTTTTGTAGAAATTGGGTTTTTATTTACATATACTTATATAAAAATTATCTTATTAGACTGTTTAATTTGACGATTTAATAGTGTAAATTGCACGCAAATATTTTAACAAGAAATAATAAAAAATACAAACTCCGTAAATTAACTGAATACGACCAATTCATAACGCAAAGTCCATAAAATATGATTAAAACAGTTCTTAGATAATTATGAAAAAAAAAAAAAAAAATAGTTATTTTTATGTCTAACAATTATTTTGTTTCTTTTGCACAGGCACATGTGTATGGTGATGCGAGGCGTACAAAAGATAAATAGCAAAACGGTTACTTCGACTATGTTAGGAGTATTCAGGGACGATTCGAAGACGCGCGAAGAATTTTTGAACCTAGTCCAGTCAAACTGAAGTCTGACGAAAATCGCGACGATACACATTCATAATACATACGTATTATATAACAGTGTTATCGCAGTTCATCCAGAACATATTAGTTATCACTATATATATATATATATACTATCTCGTTTTCATAACCACTACACATATGTTATAATATATAATTAAATATTATTTATTTTTAGCCAATACCACTCACGTGTAATACATGCCTGTTGGAATGTTTGTGCATTTCGTCGATTGGAATACACTATAACAATATAATATAATCACATATATTTTGTATATTACATCATAAATATATAACTATAAATACCTATAAATAAATAAATATATATATATATATATTATATACCTGAGATGTGGCTTACGACCATATATGTTTTTTTGCGAATCGTGTCATATTTCATTGCAAATAAAAAATGACTGTTTAAAAAAAAAAATATTTTTAACTTATAAGCCACCTTTATCATATTTTACACTCTCGACTTAGATTTACCTACATGTGAAAATTATCGTTATTATAATTTTAATAATAATTATTATTATTTATTTATTTATTTTGTTATTGTAATTTTATTAAATCTTTATTGTTTCTGGTATCATTATTGACTATTGAGTACATTAATACTTGTATAATAAATAATACTACAGGCCCAATCGGAGTAATGGAGGGTCAGTGATGATTTCTCAGGGATTAAAGGTTTTCATCGGAGTCCGGGGATTTTTAAAAACCGCGTAAAAAAAACTTTTTCTGAATTTTAACCAAAAAATAACAAAAAAAATGTACGAGGTTTTCGGAAAAATGTTTAAAAAATCCCGTAAACCCAAGTACAAAATTTTAGTATTTCTATTTATGTCCAATAAATTAAATTTCAAGTAACTCATCATTTGCTTCAGCTAAAGCAAAAAAAAAAACATTTCTAATTTTGTGTACATATTACAATTAGTTAATAAAATTTTACAAATATATATATATATATATATATTGTATTTTTTACTTTATAAAACAACGGATAAAGATCAAACGAACAAATAGTAATTAATACAGTGAAGGTTAATACTATAGAAGTAAACTAGAGAAATGGCTAATTTCTAGAAAAAAGGTAGAATCTATATAAGCGATTATATATTTTAAACCGACATTAAATTGCAAAAATGTTACCCAGAACTGGGTCATGAAAACAATTGAAGGACGTACCTATAGTTGAGCACTCATAAATTTTGATGTAAGACCTAAAGATTCACGCCGATTTACTAGACGTTGCAGATTTTCTTGAAGAGGAGAACAGTTGATAGTAGAGTTTATACGATGGAAAAATGTCTTACCATCGGCAAAAATTAAAAGCGTGTCATCAGTGCCGTAAAAACCGGGTGTGCAGAGTGTGCATTGCACACGGGCCCAGAGCCCGAATTCATATACACCTACGTATATTACCTACTTATTTTTAGTAGAAATAAAGGGCCTCAAATTGAAATTTTGCACACGAGCCCCAACTGGTCTAGTTACGGCATTGCGTGTCATGATAAAAAACAGACATGTTATTTATTTGTCTGGAAACGTTCACTCGGCAACTAATCAATATTAAAACAGTTATATAATTTATAATTTTCTGTTTATGATTTTAAAATAAATGTAACCATAAATTAGTATTTTAAAAATTTTAATGTAAATAAAACATTTTCCTGACGAGGACATGACCGATTCAGAAACTTCTACTGGTTCCTCACACACTCTTAGGTACTTATCAATTACATTTGCTTCAACAATTTAACATAAATAATATAGAACACCTTGTACATGTTTTTCGATTGTCTACAGAACGTACCGTACATGTTAACGTATATTTACACACACGTATGAATCGCTTAAGCTTAATATGAACGAACGAATTCAATCTAAATTTACAAAACGTAACACGAAATTGTACATGTTTATGTATATATATATATTTACCTTTTTAACAAATATTCTGTAGACGTAGCCTAAATTGAGCATATTATATTATACAATCGAATATTCGCATATGCCCATACTACAAAACATATATCAATTATTATCGATATTAATGTAATAATATATAACTGCGAAATTACTCAAAAGCAATATCGTTAAAATAATACTCAGATGTAGCGCATAGGTACGTAAACGATTACTATAAACAATGTAACATCGTATTGTCTGTATACGATTGCAGTACTTGTAGCGAACCCGAAGATGATCACTGTACCACCGTGGGTGAATCGTACGCAGACCTCGTGATCGATCTGACCAAAACGTGTCCGAATCCCGAATATGAGCACTTTGAATCGTTCGCACATGCCTTGTAGTAAGTAACGACTAACAAATCGAACTTGATCAGTAGTAATAATTATAGAAGTGGCGTAGCCAAAGGTGATGGGACTGCAACTTCGCCCCCATCCCGAAATTTAAGGAAAATGTAGTAATTTTTATTTCGTATGACATGTATAAAAGACACATATAACATAGGTACACTATAAATTACAAGTTATGACAAATCGTAAAAGTTAAAAATATTGGTAATAACAATAAGTCATAATACTCTTACATAAATATTGCTGTTAGTGTGAATATCAAAATGAATCAAATAAAATTTTAATAGTCCTATTAGTAAAATCTCATTGTCCTTATTACCTTAATTCAATAATTATTTCAATATATATTAGGTATTTTTCAGTAGTTCTTACTGATTTATAAGTTTATCAAGAAAACAAAAAAAATTATCAACCTCAGCCTCCTACCCCTACTCCCGCCGAATATAAATCCTGGCTACGCCACTGAGTTATAGTAATAGTAAAAATAGTTCATCCTCCTCGTATATTATCGTTAAAAAAACTTAAATAGGTGACTGTTACATATCGTAATATCTAACATACTTTATTTATATTGTTTATATATTTTTATAAATATATAAGCACTCGAAATCCTATGGAAAATTTTTTTTATTATTGTACAAATAATATCTTTTCCACTGAATATTAGACGCATACTCTCCGTTTCGATCCATTCACTTAACACCTCTCCATTTATTCCGTTTGGCATATTATCGCCAATCACATGATTACTATTGAAATAGTACCGTAGAGTACAGAGCACTAAAGAGTACTGATTGGGTATGGGGAATGTATGTGGTAAGGTAAGGCCGTTTCTCATTAGGAGGTTAGGGGCTTATAGATATTTAGTTATATAGTTATTATCTTAGTAGTTAGTATCTTTAAGGCTCCCACATACTTACACCCGGCCCTGTTCTCTAATGCATTTTATAAAACCTAGATTTGACCGGTTATATCTAAGTTTTACTGGTATATTATTTATAATAACATATATATATCACGTTATCCGGGGGGTTTTTTTGTGCAAATTATAGTTGTAAAGAATGCGAGATGATTTTGCAACCAGAGTTCGTCAACCGAATCCCGTGTAAATCACTAAAGTTTTTAGTTCGCCAAGACGGTACCGGAGTCTACGTACACACAAAGTAAATTTCACGACGAGAGTTAGTGGACGATCGATGAGTCCTAGACCGCCGATACAATATTCAATTACTACACTGCAGTACATCTATATACGTATATCGTTCTGTTTTCTATGTGCGATATAATAATATACCGATTAGTCTAATGCGCATTTCTTCCAGGACCGTCCGGACATCCCGGTGGACGTTTATACGTGTTTTTTTTTATTTTTCAAAAGTAAAATACTTTTTAACATTTTCAACTAAATGTTTCGTACCTCAATGTTTCGCATACGACGACACATTATAATACATTCGTGCGACCCTTTTCTAATCAATACCCCTCCACACTAATAATGGCCAGTGATTACGATTTGTGTTAAAAATCAGTAAAATCGTATTTATTACAATTACTCGTATAGTAATGCGAACGAGATGCGTTCGTGTTTATTGTACAATATGCACTATAATAATAGAGGTCTTAAACCAGCGGTTCCCAAAGTGTGCGCCGCGGCGCCCTGATGGTCCAAAAATCGTTATGTGGTCCAAAAATAAGTTACTTACGATGAAATAACGATAAAGAATTAAGAATATGCCGATTATGATAATATATGGCTATAGATCCCATTAATTTAATATTTTCTAAAACCTTATAAAATCTTAATGAAATCAAATTTGTAAAATAATTTCCATGATTATAATGAAATATAAATGTAATAATTAAATAATAGTTTTTTTATTATCCTTAAAATGTTCTATTCTTTATTTTATCTAAAAAAAAAAAAAAATGTTCATCGGTTTTATCATGGGCGCGATGAGAAAAATTGAGTTCCAAAAGGGCGCCGTGAGACGAAAAAGTTTGCGAACCGCTGTCTTAAACAAATACAAAAGTTGTTTCACAAATTACGCGCATTTCGTCGTTTTGGACTATATTACACAGTGGTAACACGCGCGCGCGCGTACGTCGATTTGTTTAGGTGCGTAAAACTGGATGTGACCGAACACGTTCGCTCCACAGCGAACGAATGCGGTAATTGGGCAAAAAAAACATACTGGCGCCTGTGGTCGGAATGCCATTTCTTATCGTGCCGGACGTGCGGACAACCGTATCCGGTGAAAAACTCGGCCATGTGCCGGTACCATCCGGAACGCGCCGAATACGCACCGATCGGGAACTTGAACTTGGAACAACCCACGGGTACGTGAAAGTATATGAAACGAACATTCGAAACGTTGTAGCCGGCACAGCCGTAGATTCACGTGTGTGTGTATATAACGGACGGGGTATATATATTTGACGCAATCTGAGGCAGGGATTCCGCGACCCGTCGTCAAGCTTTTCATTAGCCAAGCTGACCGATGTTTTATTCGATCCCTCCCGAATCAAAAAGTATCAGCGAATTCCTACTACGAAACGGCGAGTTCTCAATCGATTTCGTTGTCGAAATGACAGTCCACGTCCATAGATCTACGTACGTTTTGCGATATGCAGCACATTGGAATATCCCGAGAATCCGTTCGGCACACAAAAATTGAAACATTACCCGCCATGAAACATCGTAATCGAGCATCGCGTCGAACAATATTAGCTCGAAGTGTTTTTTATGGAGACCGGCGAGTACGAAAACACTATTGCACGCATCGTTGTTGCCGGAAGAGTGTTGTCGGAATTTTAAAAAAAAAAAAATCCGCGCGCGAGATAATTTTACATTTACGCGTACACGAGTACACAGGCTTTTCGAAAACGAACACACGCAATCGTCATCCCCCGTGTACGGGACCAATTGACGCCGCGGGACATTTACGAGTGACGTCGCTGTGCCGAGTTTCACGCAAAGCGCTGAGAAATTTCGTCACAAAAGCATAATTCCGAACGTCCCCCGTTGTCGAGTGACATTTGTACGCGCGTACGATAAAACGTCTTTTTGACTTTGTAAAAATTATTGTCAAACGCATCGTACATATTTCACAGTTTTTTTTCCTCTCTCTCTTCTCTCTCTCAGTGAACGGTAACAAAAAATAAATTGGTCTTCTCTCTTTCTTCAATCTCTTCTACCCCCCCCTTCCCCCGCCACACGCAAACAATTTTTGGCTCGCGAAAAGTGTCTCGAATTCGGCGGGCCGCCGTAAAAAAAAAAAAAAAAAAAAAATGACGAATAAGTAAAAAACCCCCGAAACTCTAATACTGTACAAGAGCTTTTGCCGCCAACGCAAACTCCCGCTCGCTCCTATCCATATCCCATCCAAGTCCTTTTCAATCGCGTTTTCTTGGGCCGCCCTCAGGATGTCTTCACTATATATGAGTTTCCAGTAGTCACAGTATATTATAGTCGAATATAATGATTTATTTTTAATACAGGTCGCTATCCGTGTTGTGGTGAACGAACATTCCGATTTCAAGTAATAAAAAACCCATTTGTAAGAATAACAGTAAATCAACCGGTATATAAAAATCAAAAATTAAAATAATAATAACGACATTGATCAATTTTTAGGGGTGTAAATTCCGAATGCACGTACCGAATGTGGAAAACGACCGTGACGTGCGAATAAAAGAAATTGTACGCAAGTACCCCAAACTCACTACAGTCGAACCACCGACGTTGAATTACGATAGAAACATTACAACGCTCGTCAATTTGGATTCAGGTGATGAAATATTGTGTGGTTGATGTATAATATAGCGTAAGGGGTAGCGTACCTAGCTGGTGACATCGCGTTAAACTCGTTAAGACCGCAATGGAGTAGATAAGAAAATTAATAAAATTTATGTTCAAATTATACTGTTATTCTCCAATTTTTTTTTTTTTTTTTTTATTATTATTGAAAAATTCGAATTCTGCAAATACGTAATAATTTAATATTTAATTTGCACAGAAACAAAAATACTTAATCCTCTACATTGGTGTGTGAAGCTCACATTAGGAGAAAATCGTTTGATTGACACGTCAATAATGTCTTCGATCTGGAATTTAATCGATAACAAGAAAAAACAGAAAAAATTTAAAGATTTAAATAAAAGTAATTGTAATTTTTGTTTATAAAATATGCGTAGTTTCGTGCATAATAATACGAAAATTATCAATTTACAACGTGTTTTTCGACGATTATCATATATTACAGGGAGAAAAAAAATCCTCTTCGAACTACGCATGCTGTCGGAACTCAACTCTAAACGAACAAATATTAATCTCTGTACGAATTCTAATCCGATGTCGACTAATGACGAATTAGAGTTCACCACATTCAGCAAGTAATACTACTATACTGCGGATAGAAATCAATCGTAATATAGTTAAAAAATATGTTTAAACTACTGCTTAGGTTTTATTTTTAGTAAGTGGCGCAGTGAAATCTTACTTAACTAGTAATGATAATAATTCAAGAGGTCTTTTGTACTGTCGGTTGAAAAAAAAATATTAATTATAAAACAAATTATTGCAACATTACAACAATATATTATACGATATATAATTTGTAACGAAAAAACGGACAACGTGTAATAACGTGTTAAACTGATTTCACGATGCGCGCTTTGCTTAGAATGTAAACCAATAATGTTATTATGTCTCTAGCGATTTGGAAGACAACATTTTGTGAGTTCGACCGTGGATTAATGTTTAGACAAAATATTAGGCATCGTCTAAAACGCTTCATCAATATTAATATGTACCACATATTATAAATCATATACATATAATACGATAAACAATATTGATATTAGGAAAAAACGTTTTCTCATAAATTTACATCGCGTTATGGGGGACCTACGTTAATATGAGAGCTTATACGAGGTCTATATTGTCTTTAACTCTAAATTTTTAAAAAATTAAACGTCAAGTCTATCTATCTGACTATACAGTCAAATATATAAGGGTTTTTTTTTTTTTTTTTTAAATATGTAATATATCTCGTTTTCTTATTTCTGATAAAATAAAAAATAAAAACCTTATTTCCAGCAATAAGCACCTACTGAATACAGACGCACGTAAATGTGTAGTAATAAGCTGCAAATTTAAATTTATTTTGTAATGTAACATTTTTAAACTAAATATACAATTTTATTTTTCAAACAAAATAGGCTACGATTTTAAACCTATTATGAAACGAGTAAAGTATAAACCTATTTTTCATCATCAATTTTGTCATATGTTGAGGGTCCCAAGTTTTCGGATTACACCACTGCTCTGAGCGCATATTGCCTTTACTAAAGCATCGAACAAATCTATTATTAAAATCATTTTATTCAGAATTTTTCATTTTTATTAAACATTGATAACACGATAATTTAATGTACTTCCATTTCATAACTTGAGCAAAATAAAATTTTTAAAATTGCCCAACCCAAGAATGTAAAACGATTTCACGACTACGACGTAAGAAATGTAAACAAAATGTTATGTTAGGTAAATTTCTATGAGCACTCTGAAGATTTTGCCTTATATAAAATATTTTGTCTTAATCCGAAATCAAACACCGAATAAATATTGTAATTATACAATATAGGTACACATTTATAACCCATTATTTATGGGAGATGGTAATATATGAAAATAATAATACTATTATTATACGTGTAATTTATAGAGATTATTCGTGGAAAATTATCTCTATCCAAGAATTGCAAAGAGAACACGAGAGTGTTATTTTCAATCACATAACAGTTAACTATAATAAATCAGCAAGTCAAGTAAACAACCATTTATCCAAACCATTCAATACACCGAGTAATTATTCTTCAACAATAATTATATAATATTATCTTTAATATTTATCATGTATTACATAGGTTATAATATATACATATATATTTTTTTTTTTACATTAAATCCTCAAGGAAACATTTATACGGCTATTCATTCAAAAATGTTGAAGAAAATAAAGGCAAACAAAACCATGCCAAAAACGACAAAAACTATCAAAACTGGCATTAGTTGATTCTTTTAAAAATTATTTTACGAAAACATGAACACAAAAAAAAAATAATAAAAATTAGAGAAAAACAATGATTGTCTTAAATAATAAAAATAAATTTATATAATTTTTTATTGAAAAATCTAATTTATTCTATACTCGATTAAGAAAATGTGTAGAAAATACTATAATTTCGTTATATTTTCAAAAACAAAACATATTTTTTACTTTATATAATAATAAAACTTAATACGTAAAATAATAATGAAACTTATGTTTTAAAAAATAAATCAAAACAAACTAGATTATGCGTGATAAATTTTAAAACAGTTTTTAATGCATAAACCAGGTTGACCATCACAACTGGAACAGTAAAATAATGTTGTTTTCCGTATGCCGTTTGAATGGCACACCTTACATCTTTTTCTAAAAAAATTGTTTTTTTCTACTTTTGTAGGATAGTGCGAGTTTTTTTATTTTTAGAGGAACATTTATGTTTGTTTGATTTTTCATTAATGTTGTAATTACAGAAAGTCTAAAATCATAAAGACTACAACATTTTTCACGTTTTTTACGTATATGTAGTAGGAATTTAACAAAAATAATTGAAAAAAATGAATTCCAATCTTTTTGTACCGTCTTATTGTTTTCCTCTCGCATGGATAGTATGATAACATCTGGTTTTGTCTATCAATTACCGACATATATTTATTGTACATAGAAATTGCCATAGGTTTCATTTTTTGATCACCTCTTCTGTTAGTTACTTTAACTGAATCATTTGTATGCTCAGAGCTTATAGCTAAAACTTCTCATCTGTCTCGCCATTTCATCACACATACGCCTTCCTTAGTATACTTTACAACACTTTCTCCTATTATTAATTGTTTTAAAGCTATTTCTTTAGCGTTTCCTTTTCTATTAGCACGCAAAGTTCCTGTACAATATGTTCCTTTGGTTAGAAGTGTATGAGCTAGTTTTACACTATTGTAATAATTGTCCATATACAATGATCGGCCGCACTCAGTAAGTCCGTCAATTAATTTTACAACAACATATTCTGTATGAGTAAAGTCATTTGACGTGTCATGCCCTTGTCCAGAGTATATCATAATTCTGTGGACCACCCACCAGATTCTGTGAGCATATAAAGTTTGATACCACACGTACGGCGTTAATACATTTAATATATTGCCGGAAAACTAATCTACCCCGATATAAAATCATTGATTCGTCGAGTGCTAAATTTTCAGAACGCTCATAAATATCTGTTATTTTATTATTGAAATATGTTACTATTAGTTCAATTTAATGTTGGCGATTATTGTCATGATTGTCATTATCGGTAAAATGTAAATATCTTAAAAGTAACATAAAACGATTTCTGCTCATATATTGTCGAAAAAAGTTCAATTTGAATAACTCAATTGTCTTCCAATAATCTTCCAAACGATTGACTCGTATAGAACCAGTATGAAAAAGCAAACCAATGAAAACTTTCATTTCTTGTATATTTGTATCTTTCCACGTAGTAATTCGAGATGATATACCTCCAGATCCTGATAAAAAAAACTTGAACTGCATATTTATTGGTTTCATTAACTATCAATTCAAAAAGTCCGTCATCGAATAACAGATTAAAATAATCAATAGGGTCATTTCCTCGCGGAAAAACCTTCAATCCTTTGGATTTTGAAAAAGAGATATGTGTCACAATAGGTGGTCCATTACTCCATGTACTAACCTGATGTAGAAATAATAGGTATATCCGATATATTATCTTCTTCTTGCTGTAACCGTATTATCGGTTTGTACTATCGGAAGTGACCGTTCTGGATCGGCATCATCGTCACCAGAATCCCCTCGCCTAAATCATTACCAGAACTTAAGCCGAAATCATCAACTGAATTTTCTAACATACGCAATAATTCTTCGTCAGCGATTGGGTTGGCTATTTTTCTTAAAAAAAAAAGTATGTATTTGTTATACATTATTAGGTATACATTTTACGACTATAAAAGGTAATAAATATTTTTCGATTATTTATTTTAAAAACATTGTAAATAAACTCCAAAAATCGATTTTTTCTCAAAAAAAAAAAAAAAAAAAAAAAGTAAAATATATAAATTTGTATTATATTATAATACAATTATCCAAATGCGAAAATAATGTACGAATTTACGTAAAATAAAAATATAACTTAGGTACCTTTTTTTTTTTCTTTTAATTTCATAAAACAATAAATATTGAAAATAAAATATAAAAATCACAAAGAATTTTAATGCCAATTTATGCCGCGTAATAAACAGTGCGTTAACGAATGGCCGACAAAAATTTCAAACGTGTACGGCTATAGCCGTCTTCATAAGGTCGCAATATGAGACAGAGCAATACGAATCTAACCTTCGCCTCCTACACCCTCCTTAAAATGTGTAACAAACATATTGTCAATACATCGAAAATATAAAAATACTAATGTTTTTAATCACAATATTAAAAATGACATATATTGTTGTCGGATCATTTATATCAATACAATATTAAATAAATCTAATTTAGACAAAAATAATAATAATTAACAGCACTGTTAATTTTCTGGGACAGTTTATTACTGTAATACATTTTTTAGCACTTTTTCTGTTTATCCGCCTAAAACTAATATAATGTAATATATTCTAGTAAAAAAAAAGAAGAAAATGTTAATTACTATTTATATTATAATATTTTTAAAAATCAAGGTTCGTATTTTATTTTCTCTTTTGGTTATCAAATGTCACAAATGTATGTTCATCTTGTGCACGACCAGCATAAAAAGGCCTGGACACACCTATGCCTTATAGCGTATTATTATTTTATTTTTCTTTGTGGTAACATATTTCCTATAACATATTACTCATATATGATGATGTACAGTGAACATTTTAATTTATCAATAAATTATATAAATATAATACAAAATTATTACGTAAATTGTAATGTGTGTGTGATGTTTGAAGCATATATATATATTAATATAATATGTAGATAGGTAGTATGTTTCTACTATTTAGCATTTATTCGTATTATCATAATGCGATTGACGTTCGTTTGATGGTTCTAAAGTACAGATTTGTCCCCACATACTACATAGTGTTAATAATAATAATAATAATAATAATAATAATAATAATAATATTTATCACGGATTATAATTTATATTGATAACTGATAGCGAGTACTTGATAGTATTACATTTATAAACACTCCATATTACCATAATATATGCATGAATTGAGATAACACGATTATCATATTCTGTTATCACTTCTTATCATAATAATTCCGTCAACTCTCAAGCGTCTATAATTTATACATGTATGTTATTATGTAGGTAATTGATTTATTGTTTTACAATAATATTTCATAATTTATTGTTCTGATTGGTATAAACTCCGTTCAGTACGGCAGCAGCAGCCATCATTCCCCGTCTAAGGTCGTATAAATATTTTGTTTTTCAGTAAAAAAAAAAAAAATATATATATATATATATATATACATAAAAATAATATCTATAGGTACGTGCTTCTATATTTTTTGATGTGCCCAAAGTGCACGAGAACTAATTTAGTTTGTTTTTTCTTTATTCCTTTAAATATCGTGTTATTGTTTAATTAATAATAGCGTACAATAAGTATCGGTATAGTGTGCATTTATTTGTCGTACGGTCATTCCGTGTATGTTTGATTGTACTAATGTGACAGATAATTTGGTCTGTGTCAAATAATAAAAAATACACATGTTATTATATATAAACGTAACTTATCATGATCGTTTGAATGTCACGGGTATTTGCGCTCAACAACATTTTATATTACGATTTAGATATGTATTAGATTACCATAATATGAATGCGATAATTGATTGTTGTAGTTTGTGCATGATGTCCATGAGTTTAGACGGCAACTGTAAAGAACAACTCAAAACACAGTTCGTTACTAGAGAAGGTATTTACAAATTATTGGCCTTGGCCACATACTCTCGTCCAAACCGAATTGGTTACAGTTTGCAGACCAACACGTCAGTACATGTTTCATTCATTAGCTATTCTAACAGCAATGATGATAAAATATGTTTCAATATTGGCCGTGAACTTTATATTTTCTTTTATAAAGGAACCAAAAAGGTGACACTTTTACTAAATGTAATATTAGATCCGTACTTTTTTTAATTTTGTTGTCGTGTTTTATAAATCATAATCCTAAGATATTGATGTAATAACTAATAGATATGTATGTATATGATTTACAGGGAGCGGATTTAACTAACCCAGTGGATAAAAAAATATATAAAGGGATAAGTCCTACTTGTCACGACTTCAATTCGATTCCTGTATCTGAAAATTCATTGCCTTTAGTAATAGGATTTACAACAGGGTTAATACAGCTAATTGATCCAATGAAGAAAGATGTTAATTTATTATTTAATGAAGAGGTTACTCAATAATTTTATATAAATTACTTAAAATTATTACTGACATAATTTGAAATATAGTATGTACAATTTCCAAGTATAAATATGAGAATATTACCTATTATATTCTGTTGATATAATTATTTTTTAATTTAAATTTTAAAGTGATTTATACTTTTAGATGTAGTGTTATAATTTTAAAATATTTACATCTTAAAAATTAAAATATAAGCAGATATTTTAATATTAATAGAGGTAATGAGTGAATAAGTAATGTTCTCATTTTTCAATTTGATAAGTTAACTGATATCTTAATAAAGTTCCCATTTCTTCAATTAATATTAAATTTTCAAAAACTGCAGTGTAAAGTAATGTTACATTTACATTTATGTTGTTATTAACCATTTTATAAATTTCAGAATATTTTGTAAACACGTTTTAAATCATTTTTTTTTTTTTTTTTTTTTTTTAGAAAATCATTGATAAAACTAAAGTTACATGCATTAAATGGATACCAAATTCAAAACATTTATTTCTGGTTTCACATGCTAGTGGTCATTTATATTTGTACAATGAAACATTATCTTGTGCCAACACTTCGCCAAACTATCAACCAGTAAAGTCTGGTGATGGATATTCAGTATTTACGTGTAAAACTAAAAATACACGAAATCCAATATGTCGATGGATTGTTGGTTATAATTACAATAGCATTAATAAATTTGAATTTTCTCCATGTGGCATATATTTAGCGATAGTATCACAAGATGGATTTCTCCGAGTATTCCATTATGATAAAATGGAAATAATTGGAATGGCTCGTAGTTATTTTGGTGGTTTTTTATGCGTGTGCTGGTCTCCCGATAGCCGGTAAATTATATTTAATTGCATGATTTAGTACCTCATAATAGAATTAATATTAATAACCCAATAATAAAGTTAAAAAAAAAATTTCATTAATTATATATTCATTGAAAAAGAAAAACTACTCTGGTTATTATATTTTACATTATAAATATATATGTGATTTTTGATGAAATTGCGTTTTTAAGGTTTCATGTAATTTTTCTATGACAGTAAAATGTTATTGGGAAAATTAAAAAATTCGTCTAAAGTAGCAAGTAAACAAAAAATGTTCTACTGAATTTTAAATTAAATGTGAATAATTGGAATCTTTTATTCGAAAATTTGTACATTGGAAGAAAAATAAATGAAATAATAATTAAACATTCATTATAGTTTCTTTGCTTTGCTCTCAAAATGTAAAAATGATGTATTTATTTATTGTCTGCTAGACTAATATAATTAACTATATTACCAATTGAAAATCAAATTATATTTTTAGGTATATAGTTGCAGGCGGTGAAGATGATTTAATTACGATATACAGTATCTCTGAACAGAGGGTTGTAGCGCGTGGTCAGGGACATTACAGTTGGGTCAGTGCGGTAGCTTTTGACCCATACACCAGTAAACAATCATCTACAGAACCATATTTACCCGGATGTTATCGAATTGGTTCTGTTGGACATGACACACAATTATGTTTATGGGAAATAACGCATGATATCTTAAATCACGTTACGTTAGTGACCCAAGTTTCTACAACAGCTAAACAGAATGGTCTTATGAATCATAGTTCAAAACAAAATGGTAATACAAGTGTACAAAAACAAACCCAAGATCCGATGCGTTTAATAGGAACTACCGCTTGTCCACGATTCGATCAATGCCCACGATTGGAACCATTAATTTGTAAAAAAATTGCTCATGACAGATTATCAGAATTAATTTTTCGTGAAGACTGCTTTATTGTTTCTTGTCAAAACGGATGTATTTATACATGGGCTCGCCCTGGGACAATTGTAAATATAATTTTTTTATAAAATTATAACAGTATATTAAACTGTATATGTAATAACTAATTACTTTTACAGACAAGTTTAAATGCCCATTTAGCATCTGAAACCAGTTCTATTATTTCATCGATGGATTTTTCTTCGTCAAATACATCTGCAGTGTAACGGTATAATGTATTGTGCCAAGCAATTTTTTTTTTTTTTAATTAATATTTAAGAAAACAAATGAAATAGAAAATATCTTTATTATTCAAATACATAATATTACTAAAGCATTTTCAAAATTTTAAATTTTAAACAAAAAAGTTCCGATGGTTAATGTTATTGACCAAATAAAGTAATTTCACAATAAAAAATATTAAAGATATTTTGATATATTAATTTATATTGTGTATAACGACTATATCCGCATTATAAGCATGTCAATGAATGCAACTACAGGTTGACTCCGGCCACCGGCGTCCAGTTACCAATGTTAACTACGGGTTGACATCAGCATTCAATGTGTTAAGGTTAATTACATTATTAATTTTTCACTGTTAAGAAAAAATGATAAAAATTAAGGTAATAATATGTAAATAGCTGTAATATTTTAGGTTTAGTTTATTGTTGATTGACTGGTAGGTTATTAGTGGATGTCACACGTTTTTATAAATATAAAATATCCATTATAATTACACGTGTTATAATATTCCTATTTGTTTTTTATTTCAAATTATATTGTCAATATTTATGTTTAATAGAATGAACACAAATTATGTTTTTAATTTATACAGGATATATTCTTACATTCCAAAATATATTTTTATTAATATTCATATTCGCTTGCCTAGTTAATATTTGACTATATGATTGTATATTTTAAAATGTATTAAAATTAACCAATGAAAGGTAATTTTCTCTCGGTTGAATAGTTTTGTATAATAGGTATTGAATTGTTAATAATTATTTATTTGTAAACACTTTTTTAATTTTACATACGTTTAATTATTATTGTAGGAATTTATTATTATTATTATTATTATTACATACTAAAACTAAGATTTTTATTTATTACTGAGATACATTACGTTATTAAGTAAAAATAATGTTACATATTTTATTTTTAATAAAAACTAAGTGTATAGACTTCAGGAATTTTGAATCAAAATTACTTAATTACTATCATAATATTGTAACTAAAAATATATGTATTCTCCTGTTATTAATCGATTACAGTGTAATCTATTCGCTGAAAACACATGACGTATTATACATTATCTAATTACTTTTAAGTTTATTGAAATAGACCTCCTGTTTTTAATGAAATTACTTTTATTTTTATTATTTATTTAATCAAATATAATATTTTGAATACAATTAACTGTTGTACTTTAGATTTTGATCGAAATAAATGATATTAATATACATATGTGTGTGTATAGATTTTCATTATCTATTGTAAACCCTTTTCCAGGTAAAAATAATGCTTGACTAAAATTAATTATAATACATTTTTGATGTTATCTAGTTATTATTATTATTATGTATCTACCTAGTAATGTCGAAAAAATAAATAAAATTCTAATTTTTATGAACAACATTTGATTTTTAGGAGTATTTAATATTTACTGTGCTATTTGCAATAATTATGTTTGTGATTTAAAATTTGTAGAAAGTTGAACGCAATAGATTATTTTATGATCCCGATACTTATCACATGCGAATTTTTAATTTTAGAATACTTTTTTGGGTTTATATTTGAATGTGTATTAAATACAAATTTTTTAAATATGTATATTTTTTTTCTTATAGCAATCTACTAAACATCATCATTATAATTTATATTGGAAAATAATTCAATCAATTTCAATCGCAAAACTTTTATTTTAGCAATTTCCTATAAGTATAAAATAACATTGAACAATAAATTTAATTGATAACAGAAATGGAGCGATACGAATTCAGTTCTTATAAAATTTATGCAAAAATTTTAATACCACAGAGGGACACGGGACTAAGATCACAGATTTTTATAATAATGTATTTTAAAAATCTGATTAAAATGTATATATTATCTTATATCTTAGTCAGTGGTGCCATAAATTCAATATGAAACTGAATGATTCATTTCCATGGTGGTACTACATATGAAACGTGACACAACATTTTGCACTATGGGGTATACTATACAGTTTTACTTCTACGGCGTTTTCGGTGAAATTGACGATGAAACAAGGCGATCATGCTGTGGTTCTTATCATTTTCATAAACAAAGACTTGTCATCACACAGTATCGGTCTACGAAAACAAAACTCGTGTCGACTGTTCTGAATCGATTTTAGAATTTTCATTTTATGCGATTTGTGTTTTCCAATAAAAAGTGCAAAATGGTACTTTTAGGGAAAGCCAAAGTAAGTGTATTCAATTTAAAAACTATTCTTTTCGCTTTAGGAACGTTTGTCATTTATTATCTAAGTTAAGATTGCCGTAGTAGGAGTAAATACTGTATTAGGACATTCGTATCGATAATTTCTGTATGTACAAGTAAAACGAAACAACTTAATATTGTTATTTAATACTAGCGTTTCTTGACATTTTTTTCATTCACGTATCTCTTCTTGACTTCTCATCGCTGTTTCACCATACTTTTTATACCATAAATTCGTTGAAGTTCCTTTTTTTTTTTTATATAAAATTGGTGAGAAATCATGAATTTTAATAATTGTACGGTCACTGTCCGAGGGTTTGCAACAGAAGATACTTTCTACTGTTCTTACTTGAAGACGATTGCGTTTCTTTAGTTATTGAAGTTTTTTTGATTTTTATAATGGTAATATTAGATTTTTTTTTATTTCATTAACATTAAATTGATAAATGTTTTTGGCGATTTCGATTAAACAAAAAAAAAGACCTTTCAATGATCGCCGTTATTTCAGAATATGTTCAATTGTTGGCAACAAAAACAATCATGAGTTCACAAATAATGTTAATTACCACGATAGGTTCCATAGGCTTTCTAATAAAATAAAAAAATATTTAAAATAACATAAAAGTACCATTTAATATTATCTATTTTTTTATTTATTTTTATTAAATAATAATAAATTGTACTAATTATTCATTAATAAATAAAAAATATAATTTTAATTATAAGACTATCAAATCATTTATTCCAATGATTTAGACAATATTGTGTTTTGTCGAAACAATACATGCCTATTTATAGGGGTTTATCTATAATTATAGACTGGTAGAAATTGGATATTTTTAACTAAAAATGTGTTTTTGTTAGCTAAAAGCGAAAGTTGATAATACAATTTTATTTAGCATTTTCTAAGATTAATGAGTTAGATTATATGTTAGTTGTATATTATACTATGCCTTCATTGTTGTTGGTTAAAAAATAAAGATTTAATGATTTGAAGGTATAATATATAAAAATATAATAACTGTATAATTTCTTTTTTCTTCAGCAGATGTATATATGATACTAATTTTTCAGTTTGTTAAATAGTGTAATTTTTTTTTATTTTTACAGTTTTTGGATGAATTAAACATTTTGTTTTCTAAATCTCAGTTATCCGGGTCAGTGAGAATAGTTATGAAATTAAGTAAGCTATTAATTATTTTAAAATACAGTGAAATCCTTATTTACAGACAATTATGAATGTTCTGTTGTATAGAGGAGTTATTTATTATTGTATGTGCTATAAAATATATGTGTGTTCTACTAAGATATTTTAAAATAACCATCATTACAAATTTTTACTGTTGAAATTTTTCTATAAATAAGGATTTCACTAATTATAGTGAATTATACTAATCACAATTAAAATTACAATTTTTATTTATCTAAATTGTGTATCTAGTATTAGTGGGTAAACAATCGACGGATACAAAACAAAAATTAGAACTCCCGAAAAGTAGAATGCTTTTAATAAGAGCTACATTCAAAAACATAAAAATTAGTACTCAAGTAAGTTTAATTTTGTTATAAAATTTGGTAATATCTATTAAATTGCATTATTTCTGTCCATAGATACCTGCAAATGAAGTTGAATCATTCCAAGAAGAATATTGTGTATTTTTGAGAAACTCTTTAAATAGTTTGAAGAAACCAAAAAAACCAAAGAAAAAACCCGTGTCTTAAACATTGTTTCAATATTTGAAATATATTTCAATTATAATATTGTATTATTATTATTATTATTTGCATTGGATGTTGTATAATGTTTTGTATTATAATAACTTAAAAAATATTTTTTTATTTTAATATTTAAATCGTAAAAATTTGAATATTATAAATTATAATACATATTTTCAAAGTATTAGAATTAAAATCCAACGTCAAAACCTTAAATTATGACACTATGATATGCTTTTTGCATAATACTAAATCTATGTGTTTTCAAATAATATTTTCTGTAGACATGTTATTTTAAAAATTTCTGAAGTTTCTTTGTTACAATTTATGGTTTTATATTGTTCAAAGATCGTTTTTTATTGAATGCTGATAAGAAATTTTTTTTTCTTGAAAAACTGTACTTGATATTTATTTAATTTTTTATAATTTTCTTCAGTTTGTAAACAAAAGTATGTTCTTCATTTAAGATATGTTAAATTGTACTTATTTTAAAAACGTGTTTAATGTAAACTTATGCAAAGTGTCTAAAATCACTAGGCAATAACAATTGATGGCCACTAGCCGTTAACAATATAAACAAACAGTAAACGGTCTGAATGAGTGTTTTGCTCAGAAGTTTATTAAAGAATAATTCATATAAATTTCGTTATATATGTGAATATACAATTAAACCAAAAATATTATGTAATATAAAGAAATATATAGGAGTTGTACTAATTTATTTATTTACTGTCGGTTTTCACAAAGTTATCAGATATTAAGCAAATGAAAAAAGTACAATAACAAAAAATAAAAATGAAAAAAAAATTATGAATATTACAATAAAAAAACACGGTTAAAAAATAAAGAAATTATGTATAATATATTTGTTTAAAAAAAAACTATTATTAATATTATCTAATATGTACATTGATATAGAATATTATTTTAAAAAATCTTTATATTTAAAATGCTTTTAAATTTCAAATTCTGAGCGAAGCGAGGAAGCTTGATTTTACAACAATATATATATTTTTTTTTCTATACATAAATTTTCAGCAGGAAAAAATGCTCAGATGATTTTGTTATTCATAACGTTCTGACAGCAAATTGTATCTATTTAGTATTTTATTTAAAACATTCATCAATTTCCTCGGTAGTTTCCTGATGTGTAATTAAAAAAAAAAACTAAAAATTAGAAGAACTATATTCTTAATAGTTTTTAAACCCAAATTGATGCCACACAGTTAATATAGGTTTTTTTGGTGTATAACTTTTCAACTAGCAAAAAATGCTCTGATCGTTACTTCAAAATATTGTATAAGCTTATAAAAAAACTTGGAGACCTTAAACCCAAAGCCCCTCTACGCTATTGTAAAGTCATTGCCTATATTAAAAGTAGTAAAATATCATTAATTATATTATATTAATTGTATTTCCCTCCTACTAAAATCAAATATGCCATTGAAATATTTTAAAACAGTATATACAAGCGTAATATAGGAAGTCAGTCACCTATGCATGTGTGTGTGATTGTTAATATAAATATTGATAATTTAATATTAAACCTACTAATTTTTACTTTTTCATTGTGAATAATATGTGTTCAAATGAGTTATCTATATAAATACTTGTAATAGAGGTTATCAGTCACAATTTGTATATCTAAGTACAAATTATAATTATATATGACTGTATGAAATACAAATGCACGATGTTATGTAACGTATCAGTTTTTCGATTGGACGATCAATATTTATTATCTGGTACACAATTATTATAATTATTAAAAGTGCTTTACGTATGATACGGTATGTTTTAAAGTATATTTTACACTCTAAAATAATTGAAGTACCTATATATGTACAGACCATTGATAGTAATTGTTATAATAGGTATCAGAGTTTAATTTACAAATATAGTTGTATAGGTTTATGTAAATATTTAATATACACGCATGCACATTGTTTAATAGGACTGTAGATATATACCTATATACAGAAATCATTTTATCTTTTAGTATAATGATTTTAACAAAACCTTAAATGATTATTATCTATCTATAATAAAAGAGATTACAATGAATTTTAATTTATAACAGTATTAATCAATCTTTTTCATTAAACAAATCTAGAAATTATTTTTTAGTTCGTATAATATTTAATTGTTGTTTACGTGTATTTTTTTATGTACAGTGTCTTATAAGATTTTATACTTTTATAAATTATAATCATTCACTTTATTTTTTATACTAATGGAATCAAATTAACTTTTATTTATCCAAAACTGTTTACACCAAATATCTATGTTTTATCAAGTGTTGTTTTATTATAAATATAATATATAATATACTTTAAAATTAGAATTATTTAAAAAAAAAAAATGATTTTTAAAATGAGATAGAAGTACCCATTATTGAATATATATAATATTAAATATTTATATTATTTAATATTAAATTATATAGGTATTCGAAATACCGGTTAGGTTAGGTTAGGTATTTTAATTTTATTGGATTTAATATTCAACAGGTTCACCCTGCTAGTTTGTCCTTGTTCCACATATTAATTCAAACCGTATTCATAACCATCTTCATATACAGAATTTCAAACACCATTGTATAATAATATGGTGTCATTTTGTTCAAAATTTATACCAACATCAATATAGTAAGTTCATTTATCATTACTAGATTAAATAACATTTTGTTATATAAGTTTTAGACGGATATATGGATTAACTATTGTGGCATTCGATTTGAAATTATCTATTTTAGATGGTTCGTTCTACTGAAAAAAATAACGTCACAATGGAAGATGTCGTAGAAGTTAAATCAAAAATGTTGACACTGGCTTCGTTTTGGATATTAGGTCTTTGCAATAATTTTGGATACGTAGTTATGTTGAGTAGTGCACATGATATATTGAAATCTAAATCTGCAAATTCAGGAAATAATGAAGTAAGTTAAGTTAATGTTGTCATAAACTCTCATCGTATACATTTTTTATTATTAGTGAACATCAAATTACAATTAAAAATTGATTAATAATATATTGATAAATGTCCAAATGTCAATTCTATATTCAATTTATATATATATAAATACTTATTTTTTTGAATTATTTGTATATAATTTCTATAAACTAGAATTGTTGAAATACATTTACTTAGTAAAATACACAGTAGATATATTTAAGATACCTATGAATACGATTTACTATCAGAAAATGAGATCAAACTTAAATATCAGAATAGACGTCATGTTATAAGAAAAAGTGTTTACGTACAAAAAATAAAAACACCATTCTATAGTAAATACATTTTTCACTTAGTTCAGAATCTAAAAAAAAAAAAAAAAAAAATGTAAACAATTAATTATTCATAGGTATTTGACAATAAAACGAGATCAATTAATTTAACACTCGTGTGTGATGACGATATCGGGGTAATACTAAGGAGAATAAGCCATTTATATTTTACAAAGAATTTAACAATTAAATTAAGACCATTATAATTTCATATGATTTACTACACTATTCACAATACAAAATAAAATAGGCAATCTATTGTATTATAAGTGATAACGGTAAAATAATATAGGTACTAATATAGGTGCAATGTTAAAAATGTTCACAGACGATCAATTTCAACTCCACTCTAGAGGGATATAAAAGGGAGTGCAATCACTTATCGACCGGTGTTATACTTTTAGCAGACATCATACCTGGTCTGTTAATTAAAGCTTTCTCTCCGTTTTTCGCATTGTACGTCAAGTAAGTATCGATAGTAAAATATCACCGTATTAACCACGGGTGCCAAGTAAGATGCGCACGCGAGCGAGCACCCGTCGAATTCATTTATACAGTGCTCGGCGTTCGATAGGTTTAACACAAATTTTCGTTTATTTTATAAATTAAATAATTTAAAAAATAGTATTATTTTTTCGTTGTAAAATCATATAGAAAATTATGTGATAAGAAAAATAAACAACGATAGCGTAAAATCGTGTTGGGTCATCTTTTTTTTCCCTAAATTATTGTATAATTCCCTCTTTACTCAGTTCCAGTGAATAATTTCGTGTGTGTTTGTGTTGTCATTAGACGCCCGGTTTCGAGGTTCGCCGTTCGTAGTATACCGCGCAGAATATCATTCGGTCTAGATACTATGTTGATGGTAATGGCGGGAAAGATGTTAACCATGAAAATAACGTATCATAATAGTACAATAACACAATTTGTTAAAAAATATATTATTACGGGCGGTAAAATCCAGTGTTCGAATTGAAAAAATTAAAGAAAAGCGATTCAAAGATTTTAAAAAAAAAATTAGCGTTCTTTATAATGATTAACTACAATATTTACGTGATTTATGGATACCAACGCCCTCCAACCATTCATCTCTATTAAAATGTTATAATATAATATACAGGTACCAAAAATTACAACGAATATTAATTTTTTTAAAAACTTGTCGTTTTAATGAACACATAGAAATTAATAATTATATATTAATATACCCAATTAAATAACATTGCACAACTGTTGGTAGGTAATTGTGATTTACTTCTGTATTTTATATTCAAGGCATATTTACAAAATCAAAATATCAATATTATTTCAATAAGATAACACGTTCCGTCCCTTTGTTCCAATGAAAATAATTTGAAGAGAAGTTCTTAAAATAATATATATATAAAAAAAAATTGAAGATGAATTCCGTCGCCCAAAATTCGAGCGCTGCGTAAATCGTAATAGGACATTTATGCTATAACTAAATTATAGTTAAATAAATAAATTCAACACTGTATTTATTCGTAAAAAGTGGTTTGTAGTTTTTAAATTAACACTCATTTGAGCGTGTTTGCAGCAGTAGACATATAACTAAAAGTTAGATATTGATGAATGGTCCTAATACACACTATGCAAATAAAATTATTCTAAAAATAGAGAATCGTTTTCATTATCTATAATTTAGATGAGTTAGTTTAATAACACGTTGTAACTGCTCACCGTGTGAAAAATAAACATCGCATAGCAGTTTTTATCAATTTTGTGTATTATTAAATTAAAAATGTTTATTATTATAAAATAAAAAAAAATAATATTTTAATTATAATAAAGTACAGTTTTCAAAATAAAATTTGGTTTACAAAATAATTTTGCAATACTTACCCGCTCATATTGTTTTTTAATTGCACCTATTTCCACTTGGGTTTCGTTCATTAGTTATAAAATAAATAATATTTTAATCAGAAATAATTGTATTTACAGCCGAAGATTGTCACTGTGTGTTGGTCTAACAATTGCTAGTTTTGTAACTGTGGCAAGAGCAAATACTGAATTTGTTGCTGCAATTGGTGTTGCTTTAACGTCTTTAGCTTCCGGTCTCGGAGAATCAACGCTTTTGTCCTACATGATCAATTATGAAAGGTAAACTATATATTATTATATATATATATGTGCCATAAAAATATA
This sequence comes from Chaetogeoica ovagalla, assembly GCA_032441825.1. NCBI lineage: Eukaryota > Metazoa > Arthropoda > Insecta > Hemiptera > Aphididae > Chaetogeoica > Chaetogeoica ovagalla. Next base: position 6,105,596 of record CM063742.1, read on the forward strand.
TATAGGTACTAGAAAAATTACCTATAGTGAGTGTTACTTTGGTTGTAAACCACCAAATATAGATTCAATAAGAGTGGATATAATTTTGAAAAGGTTAATGATTTCAAATACTTTTAGGCGTCAATATCAATAGCAGGAATGACATACATACAGAAATAAATGAACGGATTAGCCATTAGGAGTGGAAATAAATGCTGTTTCAGTAATATTAAACTCCTATGATCTAGAGAAACAAAGACACTTATATCATGATTACCTTTGATCCGTAATAATATCCGTTTGTAAAACTTGATCGTTAACCAAAGGCGATAGCAGAAGACATCACGTTCGAAAGGAAAGTGTTACAAACCATATGTGGACCAATTTTTATCACAGAAACACAGATAAATGAAAGAAGACACAATGAAAATATATAAAGAGACTATTGCGAATATGCCAGACATACTCTCCTTTATTTGGAGAAAATGGCTGGAATGATTTGGGTATGTACAGAGAGCGGATGATCACAATTTAAATGTATAAAATGTATTAGTCAACAAAATAAATAAGACAAAACCCCCAGGACGACCCATATCCTGTTGAATTGGCGTAGTGCCCAAAGATTTGACGATAGACCGGAACACGACCTGCATACAGACAGCGTTTGATAAAGATTTTGATGTCAGCGTTGGTCCTGAATGGACTTTTAAGCTGACTAGAAGAGTATTTACTTTGATTGTAACGTGTTACGTAATTTCGTTACAGTTTATTTTTATGTAACGGAAAAAAAGTGGAACAACATCAGGTTTACCTAAAAGCAGAACAAGCAGGACATTTTAGATTGGAGCGACATTTTAGGGGCAGCAAATTTTCTATAGATCAGAGGTATTGAAATTGGGCGTGGTGAATGTTGGTCAAGAGCATCACGGCAGTAAAGAAGAAGAAAAATATAACTTATATAATAAGAAATAAGTTCGTTATTCAATATTTAATTACATAACATCTTCAATAATAATATAATTTAATAGATATAAATAAATCGTTTTATAATTTACTTTTTTTTTTTTAATGTTAATTTTATTAATTTTTTTTTTTGTTTAAAGACTTTTAATTATTTTTGATTACTCGAATTTCTATGCGAGATTTCGAAAGTAACATTTTTATACACTTATATATTTATATAAATATTTCTATGTATATTTTAAGTTTAAAAAGTTTCAACAATAGTTATATGTAGTTAGTTATATGTTATATATTTTTTAACAAATTATACATTTTGTATTGCAGAAGTGTTATTACATCATGGTCCTCTGGAACGGGTGCTGCTGGTATATTAGGAGCGTTGACATATGCTACTTTAACTGGCGTTTTTAAATTATCTCCGACAACCACAATGTACTTAATGCTTTCCGTACCAGGTTTAATGGCAGTGTCGTAAGTAATTTTGTTCAATAGAAATAAAAAAAATTAATATATTTAGGTTTGAATGATTTGGTCAAGTTTTAAAAATGGAAACAACTATACTATCGTATACATAAGTATAATATTATATAATAGTGCCTATACGACAAATGCATTTAGCTATTATATATACAAAATCCATATATTATTAATCATTAGGTATAAAAAAATAATGTATATTGTATATATTTCAAAACACGCGGTTCATCATTTTTAATTCTATTATGAAGACAATATTCATAGATTTTAATAAAAAATTTTTTGTTTTTTCTAGGTTCTGGTTACTGTTGGAACACCCTTCAAAGAATAATAATCAAGTGGTAGATTCTCTGGACTCTAGTACACAGAATCAAAGTTTTTTTAGTAAAATATCATATATGCCTGCACTATTGAAATTTATGGTACCATTAGGACTTGTGTATTTATTCGAGTACCTGATTAATCAGGGATTAGTGAGTTTATTAAATGATTTTATTATTAATTTCATTATTACACTGATTTATGAAATAATTTTCAGTTTGAGTTGATTTATTTTGAGAATATATGGTTAACACATTCTGAACAATATCGATGGTATCAAGTGTTATATCAGCTCGGTGTTTTTGTTTCAAGAACTTCTGTGAATCTATTTCCGATTGAAAAAATTTGGATTTTGACAATATTACAGGTAGGAGAAAATAGTACATTTTTTTGTAGTCCTATTTTTTTTAAGTTTTTATAATATTAATAATTTTTTGAAGCTTTTCCACTAAGATTTTTTTTATGGTTTTAACAAGTCTTAAATAAATATAGAAGTAAAATTGGATTTTTAAAATAATATTACAAAAAAAAAAATAAATAAATTATAGTAAAAAATAAATATATATATATATAATATTTACAATTTAAAAATAAGTCTATAATACAAATTTAGTTTTTTTTCTATCTAACTATCTAACATTACATTCACCACACTTTTGGTATTTTCAATTAGTTATGGCCGTTATGGGTTAAATTATAGATACCCATACCAACATTCGTATATAAAAAATATGAGATAATTTATTTGAGGAGTAATAACTATTAACTATTATACTAATATGATGTTATTTTACTGGTTAGCAACCAGTTTTTATTTTATATCTATAATTTATATATTCAGTGTATATTACTTTTAAAAATATTGTTAAAATTAAAAGTACTCGGTACCAATAATAAAAAAATAAAAAATAATTATAATATCTTATTGAATATGTAAAAAAGTTTTAATAAACTCATAAGTATTAATTTTTTCAAGAAACACATAGTTTATAAGTTATAAGTTATAACATTCTTAATAAAACAGATGCTAAAATACAATATTAATAAAAGTTACAACTTACATTTATTTTTTTTATTTTCAGGGACTTAATGTTATATTCTTCTTAACTGAGACACTATATTCATATACACCAAATATATTTATAATATTTGCCATGATTGGATTCGAAGGTTTATTAGGGGGATCGGCGTATGCTAACTCATATCACAATGTTATGAAAAAAGTATATACATTTTATATTTACTAAAATATGTTTTTGTGTTGTACAGTATCAACATTAAATGCAAACTATATTTTATTATAATTATTTTAGGTACCAAAAGATAAACAAGAATTTTCCATGGCCATGACGTCACTTTCTGATTCTATTGGTATATCATTATCCGGATTATTGGCTATTCCATTACATAATCGAATTTGTCAAATTCCAAAACGAAATTATTAACTAAAATAAAAACTTTTTTGTATAAGAAAAATTATTTTATATTACTTATAAATTATATTAAAGTATAAACAAAACATTTTAAAACCATTTTGTTATAAAGACTATTATAACAAAATTATTATATTATATCTGAAGGTGAACTATAATATATCGATTAATTATTATTCAAAATTGTTTTGAATATGTTTAAAACAAATATACACATGTTATATACAAAACGAAAATATATATTTTAATCAAATCTAAAATTACAATATCCTAATACAATGCTGTAAATATGTTAAAAAAATAAAAAAAATAACTATCAATAATTTAATTATGTTTTTAACTCACAAACTGGCATGTTAACTTTTGCTCTGTATAAAATCTTCGTTCCTTCGTTAACTATAATATCTATTGTCCGGTCATTAGATCCACCGTATGTACAACAAGTGATGAATGTCTCGCAATACATTTCTTCATCCGGGACAATTACAGGCATCTTAATATATCGTACGAGAATAATTATTTCTGTCATATTTTATGCGTTTTATTTGCACACTTACACTACAGCGAGGTGATTCTACAATATGACATTGAGCATTGTACAAAAATGTGATGTTAATTTCCGTTAAGACTTCTTTACTTAAATTTTTTATGAAAAAGCGGATTTTGAAACGTGGCCCCAAACCTAGAAGCTAAAACAGATTTTCATATATGTACCTATACGTATGAGGATTCAGGAAATTACGAATTTGTATTATTTTACTTGTGCCGATGTATGTAAAAATTGATTTGAGATTTTTCGTTTTATCGAATTCATTCGTTCGCTGCACACTAACATTTGTAAATTTTGCCATGTCTGTTGAGTCCGCACGTGCATTTCTACGTGAACAAATCAAAATACAGCGATAGACAAATTACATTCGAACAGAATGTTTTTTATAATGTATTTATACCTTTACAATGTTCCCTCTCGCGCAATGTTTGTTCTATAAACACGTTACTTCTTTTGGGTATACTCAAATTGCCACGAATATGAGTAGTTAACGTTGGGCGAATACACAAATCAAACGTTGCTGTCCGCTTCAAAAGTTTTATGTCTATTTTGCCCTCTAATAAATAATTATAATAAATTCATATAGTGATTACGAAACTATATCAACACCAGCTACAATTCGTCGTACTGGATGAAATCATTATCAGAGCGTTTTCTTCCTGGCCGAATTTTCCGAACGCGATACAAGTCACGGGATCAACCATGGGAATTCTATGTACCACCGTCGAACCGGAGTACATCAGAACCAATCCCTTTGTGTGTCCATTGGCATTGGTCATAACGCACGACACGATAGTCATTTCTAACGACAAACTCTGTACGTACATGTTGACCATACACATCGGATCTCCTGGTAATTTGACATTCCATAACGATACGCACTATGTAATATATAAGAAAATATGTAGAAATTATATAATATCATTGATATAACCTATATTGTGTATAATTTGTAATATAATAAAAAATAAATATTAAAATAATTCTAAACATTTTGAAAGATTCGATTACGTATAGTTTATTGCACGCTATTAGTGGAACCATAAAAATCAAATATCGCGTTAAACCGCATATTTTACGCAGTTAAAGATGTTTGTCACTTGGATTTACAGTTTTTCTTGTAAAATTGTTTTACATTTTAGTTTACACATTTAAAAAAAAACTCGGTAACTGAGTAAGGCTGTTTTCCGTGCAATATACATATTATATATTATATATATATATATGTTATTTAAAAATCCTTTCTGTTAATTAGCTAAAACAAATTAAATTTGAAACCCAGACTTAAAATTAATTAAAAATTCAATATCAAATTAATTAAAATTTGTTATTTTATAATAATACATATTGATATACTTTTATAAAAATAAATATTCAAATGCCAAATACTAGCTAAATAATAATAATTAATGTTATTCTTCTCACTTTCAACGTATAACATTGCAGTAATCCATCTGTGGTACAACAAATGAACGTGTCTATTCGAAGTATTATGGCTACAATTGCGTGTGTCATTTCAATTTTATAACCACTCGTTGACGATTTCGAAAAAACATACAATCTACCCGTTCTGGTTGCCACGAGAATTTTATAATCAACATCGTACAGCCCATTAGCAGACATATATGCGGTTTCACCCTGTAACTGTATATCATTTATACGTTATATATTTAACGGGGAATTTTTATTTTTCACGGTAATTTAGTTTGTTCCCATTCACGCGCCTATAAGAAATGCTAAGAATTCAAAACTACCGAAAATTGTTTTATTTAAATTCAAATTTAATACGTCGTAAATTTCAAAATAGGTATATATTATAAAACAACAATATAATTTGGCTTAAGGATGATGTTACTGCGGTAATGTTTCAAAATATTTACCTCATATCTATCAGGCAACATTTTAAATGACTCCATGTCGAGTATATTGATCGTATTAGTAGTTGCTATTACCAAACAGCTAATTCCGTGTATGTGATTGGTATTTCTTTTCAACTCCGTAACACACGTTATTGTGTGCTATAAAATATACCAATGTTATATGTTAAATATTTGGACGTATTTATTCATTTCGGCTAATAATAATCGTTATACTTGCTTGTTTTACTGGCTTAATATTTTTATACTTTTCAAAATATTCTTCAATATAACACTCGTTTAAACATAACATTTGTTGCGACGTTGTCGTAAGATTTACAAATCCAACGGAGGAAGACAATGTCTGCAAATGTTTCATTAAATCGAATGCATTTTTACTTTCTTGCCATAGCTTACACTCTTCCGTGTCTTGTATGATTGTCGGTTGGATTGAGTATTTATGATATGGTTTACAATTTCGATAAAAATATATTTCATTTTTTATTACAACGGCTATACCTGCGGATATATTTTATTCATAATAATAGTTAAGTGTACCTATACGTATTAATATTATTGTATTTGTGTAATATTTGAAAATGATCTCTTACAAGGAATATGTTGCTCGTTATTATCTATATATACAGCTATAATGGCCGATGGTTTATCGTTCAAATGAATAATGTGCGTTTGATTCAATCCTTTAAAAACCTATTGAAATTCAATACTATTTTAGCATATTGCATAAAACATGCAAATAAACGTGTACATTTTTTTCCTCGCAAAATCATTTCAAACGTTCTTACTTTTAATTGAGGACTGGATACTCCCAAGCCGAAATCGACTACCACGAATTTATTATCATTGTCACCGTGGATATCAGCCAACATCATACAACAGTTGTAAGTTTGCAAATTGATCGGAGAATTTATGTCCACATTTATCCACGTAGAACTCCTGAAAAACATTCATATACATATACAACTATGTATGTTATAATGGTAATAACGTTTAAAATGACTATAGCATTATTGAATTTACATTTTTATTTTGAATTTTTTTTTTTTAAATAAAAATAAATGTATTTATTTTCATAAACCCGGTTTAACTGCTAGTATTATTTATTAATTAATTGTAATGATATGTATTAAACGTAAATAAAACATTTTGTTATGCGGTTGCACATTGTTTAATCGTCAGTGGAATGACAACAGACTATTTCTAGACATTAACTTTTTAGTTTGTTTGTATACAATGTTGCTTGGCAACGTAATAGACTCACGTAAATGTTAGAGAAAATCAATTTTAAATCACGATCTAATAACAATAATAATAATAATAATAATAATTGGTAAACTGTTACGATCGTGTAAACCGCACGTATACACTGCAACGGTGCTCGAATACGAATAATAATAATATATTGGTTACACTTACGCGTATATAAAATATTTAAATTACGATTATGTTTAAAACGTGAATTATCCACGAGATAACTTCGTGTCATTGATTAACGAACCCCCGTGTTCCGACACGTCAAGGGTTCGTTTTGATTTACAGCCTCTAGGAGGTGGTACTGTTCGACTGAAATCATTATTATTCTTACTTGAAATGGTATATAATATAGATGTGCTCGCGGTGAACGAACATACAAAGTGCGCGTGTATGGTTTTTTTTTTTTTGATATTATAGAATAAAATTCAAAACGTGTTAGATCCTACACTCCGTATATGCATTGTATTATCCGGTATACTTGAATCCGGTGGAAGCTAGGACCTATTACCGCGTATTTTTTAAACATATTTAATTTCTTTGAATGGAACGCGGCACACATTATTATTATTATTATTATTATTATTATTATTATTATTATTATTATTATTATTATTATTATTATTATTATTATTATTATTATTATTATTATTATTATTATTATTACATGTTATACTTTTACGTTTACTAAAATTTTATCGCACAAACGAACAAGCGATTTGGACGAGTTTAACACGCTTGTCAATTTCTTCTTCTTCTCCCTCGCCTCCATCCCGACTATTCGGGGAACCTTTGTCCTAAACCTTGATCCGATCTCCCACATCTTCCACGCACACGGTCCTTATATATCACATCCGATCGCTTCTCCTTCTTCTTCGGTCTTTCTCATCTTCCTTCAACATTCATTTCCGTTCTTACCGCTTCCGAATCTTCTGTTCTCTCATAACACGACCAACATCACACCTAAGTCTATTCTCTCGTCTCATTTTCTCCACAACAGACACGCTACGCTTCCTCTCACGTATTCATTTCTTATCCTATATCTTCTCACGGCCAGTTTGACTATATATATATATATAAATATATTATGTATATGTATAATAATAATATATAGTGTCCCTTCGTAGTCCCCCTATAGGTATCGTCTCATGCGCGTATAGGCAGAAATGCCGCGTTGTTACCTATAGGTACGTGCGGTGCGTTACGTTGACGCGCTTTGGTCGACACGCGGGCCACCACCGCCGCCATCGCCCAAAAAGAGAAGAAAAAAAAAAAAACGAAACACCTTTAGCGCGTCCATATAACATTATATTATTATAAAGACCGTTTAATTTATTGCTTATTTATGTACACTTCGGTGTCGGAGGGTGTCCGATATATAGTGGAATATTGTATAGGTATACGAACGGTTTCCCGTTCTCCGTTGTCGAGCGGCCGCGGCGATGCCGTTGATCCGTGGCGTGGGGAGGGTGTTTTCGGATGAATTGCGACGGCCTCACAGTACGCGCGCGTGCGGACACTGCGCATTAAAAAGAGCGAGAGAGAGAGAGAAACGATTTTCGGATTCACGGTCGTTACACGCGTACCTCCTGTATAATATAATATATAGGCACTATATTATAATAATAGTAAGTCCTGCGCACACATATCGTGCGCTTATTGTATTATCCATTGTCCATCCATACAATATATATATATATATTATTATTATTATTATTATTGTCATCCCTCGCTCGATGGCCCCAGTTCGGCTGGATCGGTGGTCGTCTACGTACCAATATATTATTATTTATTATTATTATTATTATTATTATTATTATTATTGTTATTGTTATACACAGGTAACGTAATATAATTTTATATATATTTTATTTTGTACGGCTGACGCGTATACGTGCACGTGCGTACAAACTCGGGTGAAAATTGTTTTAAAAGTACTTAAAAGAATGCATATGAGTACGTATTCCGTAGTTCGAATATTTTGAAAAAAAGAATAAAAGTATTCGGAACATCGCGTATTCCGAATACTTCACGACAGTACACAGTGGGCCGGATAACTTACGTTTATGGCCAAAATTATATATTGAATGAAACGGTTTGATTTTTCGTGTTAATCGAATACACCGATTGAATTTAAAAGCGGATTTTAATATTCAATATACATCTTTAGGCGTTATAATTATATTTATTAAGTACTTTTATAATACACAGTCGCGTCAACTGAATATTCATTCATTTTTTTTTTTTTTTTTTTTTTTTTACAATAAATAAGACAAATTTTCAAACTTCAATTTAGTCATTTTACACATATTGAATTTTCGAACTATTTTTGAACATCAATTGTTCGCATAAATTCAAAAAAGAGTCGCTAATAAAATATACGCCACAATTTTAAAAAAAACCTATGATATATAAATAGGCAGTTATAGGCAACATTTTTAATTTTGTTTTTCAATAATTTTCAGTAATACGAATAACAATTAATATTAGTTATATTATTATTCGATGGGATGTAAATAACAGTCATCGATAGTGTGTATATATATATATATATTTGGGAGGTCCAATTGTTTATTAACTAACTCCGTATTTATAAATTAACGCAATAACCAAGTAAATTAATAATTTATCGATTAGTTATAATATATAACACGATATTATTATAACGTAGATATATATCGGACATTATGATTTTCGTAATATTAACACATAAAAAATATAAATTTTTAAAACATCACGGCACACGCAAAAATAAAATATCGATTTGTGATGAGAAAAAAGAACACTCGTTACAATTTTCGCACGATAAATTCAAGAAAACGTACGAGACGACGGTACAACGATTAGACGGCATCGAAAAAAGAAATGCGCCGCATCATACAGAAATAAATTTATGAACAATTTGACAAACGCGTATTCGTATTTACGGCTTCGATATTTGATTCCGTTAAACGATATCTGTGTCGAAAAAAATAAATACAATAATTTTTTTTCAAACGAGCGCCTAATGGCGATGTCGCCCAGTGCGTTAGTATGAAAAGCTCCGACCTCGAATGAAATCTTTTATAAAACGCGCATAAATAACATCCTTTGCGATGTCCCGCCGACGTTGAAACGATACGTTTTCTTGAGCGTAGAAATAAAAGAGAAAATGAATTATTTGGTATTATAATTAATATTAGGTATCGTTTCGTTATTGAAAATGTCGTTACGATTACGTTTTGTTAATTATTGTTTTTTTTTATTTATTGTCTAATCGCGTTGGTAAAATCGAATTCGGTTTTTACGAAAATAACACGCGTGCACGATAATGCGAATTGCGCATGAGAAAACCGTGTGATCGTATACAGAACAGCAGCAGCAGCAACAGCAGTAGCTAGTAGCAGTTGAATAATAAAAAAAAAAAGAAAAAACTGCGTAGGTTTTTAATTCTGCGTGGAATATTATAATATACGAGCAACAACAATAACGATCCGTCGTCGTATTGAAACAAAAATCGTATTATCTATCCGAATAAAGAGAAAATAAACAAAAACTATTTATTTCAAAACACGCGAGACCGTCATAACCCGGTTTCGTGTTATATATATATATATAATAATAATAAAAATAATAATAATTAATGACAGCTATAAGACGCAGTCGGGGTGTATATGTATTTAAAGTGTCTTGACACGAAATTGTTTTCAGCCTATCCGGGGCATAATGGAAGTAGGCATTCACGATTTTTCAAGTTGATCTTGCCACATACACACACACATGATGAATACGAATGAATATTGAAATTCTATTGTATTGAGTATATATATATATATGTGTGTGTACACTCCGGTTTACTTCGCAGTAAATAACAAATAACGTGTCCATGACCACGTTATAAAGAGACCTCGTGTTAAAAATATTTATTATTATTATTATTGTTTTTTTTTTTTTTTTTTTTTATAAAGAGGCGCTTCAGACAGAAAATAAAAAAGATTTAATTGGTGGCAGAGGCTTGAAAAAAATGTATATAATAATAAGAAAGACGAAGAAGAAATGATCAGTCCAAGGATTCGGTTTTTACGAAAATATCCATTCGTAATTGAAAATCTATACGCGCCAGTGTACAAGGTGTCTCACGGATATCTGACAATTAATGCAATGACTTTTTTTCTACTCAAACAGCTTTGCTCTTTTCTCTCTCTATATATAATAATAATAATAATAATAATAATAATCATAATAATATTAACTACTAGAACTTCATCGTCGCGCTTGTAATCAGATTATTGCCCAATGCGATATATATATTTATGTTATTTTTCGAAAGAATCGATTCGGTATACGAGTTGTATACAACACGTCGATTAGCAAAGAGAATTTTTAGAATTTCAATTAAATTTAAAAAGTCCGACGTGAAATAATTGAAAACTTTAAATCGCCAATATGGTTCTCTAAAATGTATGTTTAAGATTTTATCCGTTTACGTGGATTATTATTTAAAAAGAAAAAAAAACGAAAGAGATTAGATTGAATTTTAATTTTTCTATTTCAAGTCCTTATATTGTAATCCAGTAGTGTCACGATGATTATTATTATTATTATTATTATCAAAGAAGAAAAAAACTCTAAAATGCTGAACAGAACAAACGTTATTGCGTTTATCAGATCTCTTCGAGACACTCTGTATATGTTATTAATTTATTTTCGACTGCAATACGACAGCTCAATGCGATAATATGTTTTACACGCGTAATTGCGTAATAATATATATATGCGTTTTTTTCTCCAATATCCTTCTCACGAATGTACTCCAGTGTGCTATACTGATGATATTTATCGCCCGGTTCTCTTTTTAAACATTTATTGTCTATTACCCTTACACTATAAACGCCGAAGACGTTCTCTGCGTCAAAATATAAATTGTTTAACCGTATGTACGTGTCCCGTTGGATTATTACAAAGCGGTGGAAATAATAAAAGGGGAAAAATACACTGCACACGTATAAGAAAATGATCGGCTACAGAA